>CAJZCY010000008.1:0-2400000 GCA_914969975.1 Anopheles atroparvus | reverse complement strand
ATAAGACCATGCCAAACACTTGCAAACTTGGAACAAACTTCCTTAGACCATGCCAAAACACTTGCAAACTTGGTACAAATTTAATAAGACTATGCCAAAACACTTGCAAACTTGGTACAAATTTAATCAGACCATGCCAAACACTTGCAAACTTGGAACAAACTTCCTAAGACCATGCCAAATCACTTGCAAACTTGGTACGAATTTAATAAGACCGTGCCAAAACACTTGCAAACTTGGTACAAATTTAATCAGACCAAGCCAAAACACTTGCAAACTTGGAACAAATTTAATAAGACCATGCCAAAACACTTGCAAACTTGGTACAAATTTAATAAGACCAAGCTAAAACACTCGCAAACTTGGTACAAATTTAATAAGACCATGCCAAAACACTTGCAAACTTGGAACAAACTTCCTAAGACCAGGCCAAAACACTTGCAAACTTGGTACAAATTTAATAAGACCATGCCAAAACACTTGCAAACTTGGAACAAACGTCCTAAGACCATGCCAAACACTTGCAAACTTGGAACAAACTTCCTAAGACCATGCCAAATCACTTGCAAACTTGGTACTAATTTAATAAGACCATGCCAAAACACTTGCAAACTTGGTACAAATTTAATAACACCATGCCAAAACACTTGCAAACTTGGTACAAATTTAATAAGACCATGCCAAAACACTTGCAAACTTGGTACAAATTTAATCAGACCAAGCCAAAACACTTGCAAACTTGGTACAAATTTAATAAGACCATGCCAAACACTTGCAAACTTGGAACAAACTTCCTTAGACCATGCCAAAACACTTGCAAACTTGGTACAAATTTAATAAGACCATGCCAAAACACTTGCAAACTTGGTACGAATTTAATAACACCATGCCAAAACACTTGCAAATTTGGTACAAATTTAATAACACCATGCCAAAACACTTGCAAACTTGGTACAAATTTAATAAGACTATGCCAAAACACTTGCAAACTTGGTACAAATTTAATAAGACCATGCCAAAACACTTGCAAACTTGGAACAAACGTCCTAAGACCATGCCAAAACACTTGCAAACTTGGTACAAATTTAATAAGACCATGCCAAAACACTTGCAAACTTGGTACAAATTTAATAAGACCATGCCAAAACACTTGCAAACTTGGTACAAATTTAATAAGACCATGCCAAACACTTGCAACCTTGGTACAAACTTCCTAAGACCATGCCAAAACACTTGCAAACTTGGTACAAATTTAATAAGATCATGCTAAAACACTTGCAAACTTGGTACAAATTTAATAAGACCTTGCCAAAACACTTGCAAACTTGGTACAAATTTAATAACACCATGCCAAAACACTTGCAAACTTGGAACAAACGTCCTAAGACCATGCCAAAACACTTGCAAACTTGGTTCAAATTTAATAAGACCAAGCCAAAACACTTGCAAACTTGGTACAAATTTAATCAGACCATGCCAAACACTTGCAAACTTGGTACAAATTTAATAAGACCATGCCAAAACACTTGCAAACTTGGAACAAACTTCCTAAGACCATGCCAAAACACTTGCAAACTTGGTACAAATTTAATGAGACCATGCCAAAACACTTGCAAACTTGGTACAAATTTAATAAGACCATGCCAAAACACTTGCAAACTTGGTACAAATTTAATAAGACCATGCCAAAACACTTGCAAACTTGGTACAAATTTAATAAGACCATGCCAAACACTTGCAAACTTGGAACAAACTTCCTAAGACCATGCCAAATCACTTACAAACTTGGTACAAATTTAATAAGACCATGCCAAAACACTTGCAAACTTGGTACAAATTTAATAAGACCATGCCAAACACTTGCAAACTTGGAACAAACTTCCTAAGACCATGCCAAAACACTTGCAAACTTGGTACAAATTTAATAAGACCATGCCAAAACACTTGCAAACTTGGTACAAATTTAATAAGACCATGCCAAAACACTTGCAAACTTGGTACAAATTTAATAAGACCATGCCAAAACACTTGCAAACTTGGTACAAATTTAATAAGACCATGCCAAAACACTTGCAAACTTGGTACAAATTTAATAAGACCATGCCAAAACACTTGCAAACTTGGTTCAAATTTAATAAGACCAAGCCAAAACACTTGCAAACTTGGTACAAATTTAATCAGACCATGCCAAAACACTTGCAAACTTGGTACAAATTTAATAAGACCATGCCAAAACACTTGCAAACTTGGTACAAATTTAATAAGACCATGCCAAAACACTTGCAAACTTGGAACAAACTTCCTAAGACCATGCCAAAACACTTGCAAACTTGGTTCAAATTTAATAAGACCAAGCCAAAACACTTGCAAACTTGGTACAAATTTAATAAGACCATGCCAAACACTTGCAAACTTGGAACAAACTTCCCAAGACCATGCCAAAACACTTGCAACCTTGGTACAAATTTAATAAGACCATGCAAAAACACTTGCAAACTTGGTACAAATTTATTTAGACCATGCCAAAACACTTGCAAACTTGGTTCAAATTTAATAAGACCATGCCAAACACTTGCAAACTTGGAACAAACTTCCTAAGACCATGCCAAAACACTTGCAAACTTGGTACAAATTTAATAAGACCATGCCAAAACACTTGCAAACTTGGAACAAACGTCCTAAGACCATGCCAAAACACTTGCAAACTTGGTTCAAATTTAATAAGACCAAGAAACAACACTTGCAAACTTGGTACAAATTTAATCAGACCATGCCAAAACACTTGCAAACTTGGTACAAATTTAATAAGACCATGCCAAAACACTTGCAAACTTGGAACAAACTTCCTAAGACCATGCCAAAACACTTGCAAACTTGGTTCAAATTTAATAAGACCATGCCAAAACACTTGCAAACTTGGAACAAATTTAATAAGACCATGCCAAACACTTGCAAACTTGGAACAAACTTCCTTAGACCATGCCAAAACACTTGCAAACTTGGTTCAAATTTAATAAGACCAAGCCAAAACACTTGCAAATTTGGTACAAATTTAATCAGACCATGGCAAAATACTTGCAAACTTGGTACAAACTTCCTAAGACCATGCCATAACACTTGCAAACTTGGTACACATTTAATAAGACCATGCCAAAACACTTGCAAACTTGGAACAAACTTCCTAAGACCATGCCAAAACACTTGCAAACTTGGTACAAATTTAATAAGACCAAGCCAAAACACTTGCAAACTTGGAACAAACTTCCTAAGACCACGCCAAAACACTTGCAAACTTGGTACACATTTAATAAGACCATGCCAAAACACTTGCAAACTTGGTACAAATTTAATCAGACCATGGCAAAATACTTGCAAACTTGGTACAAATTTAAGAAAACCATGCCAAACACTTGCAAACTTGGAACAAACTTCCTAAGACCATGCCAAAACACTTGCAAACTTGGTACAAATTTAATAAGACCATGCCAAAACACTTGCAAACTTGGTACAAATTTAAGAAAACCATGCCAAAACACTTGCAAACTTGGTTCAAATTTAATAAGACCATGCCAAACACTTGCAAACTTGGTACAAATTTAATCAGACCATGCCAAAACACTTGCAAACTTGGTACAAATTTAAGAAAACCATGCCAAACACTTGCAAACTTGGAACAAACTTCCTAAGACCATGCCAAAACACTTGCAAACTTGGAACAAACTTCCTAAGACCATGCCAAAACACTTGCAAACTTGGTACAAATTTAATCAGACCATGCCAAAACACTTGCAAACTTGGTACAAATTTAATAAGACCATGCCAAAACACTTGCAAACTTGGTACAAACTTCCTAAGACCATGCCAAAACACTTGCAAACTTGGAACAAACTTCCTAAGACCATGCCAAAACACTTGCAAACTTGGTACAAATTTAATAAGACCAAGCCAAAACACTTGCAAACTTGGTACAAATTTAATCAGACCATGGCAAAATACTTGCAAACTTGGTACAAATTTAAGAAAACCATGCCAAACACTTGCAAACTTGGAACAAACTTCCTAAGACCATGCCAAAACACTTGCAAACTTGGTACAAATTTAATAAGACCATGCCAAAACACTTGCAAACTTGGTACAAACTTCCTAAGACCATGCCAAAACACTTGCAAACTTGGAACAAACTTCCTAAGACCATGCCAAAACACTTGCAAACTTGGTACAAATTTAATAAGACCATGCCAAAACACTTGCAAACTTGGTACAAATTTAATCAGACCATGCCAAAACACTTGCAAACTTGGTACAAATTTAAGAAAACCATGCCAAAACACTTGCAAACTTGGTACAAATTTAATCAGACCATGCTAAAACACTTGCAAACTTGGTACAAATTTAATAAGACCATGCCAAACACTTGCAAACTTGGAACAAACTTCCTTAGACCATGCCAAAACACTTGCAAACTTGGTTCAAATTTAATAAGACCAAGCCAAAACACTTGCAAACTTGGTACAAATTTAATCAGACCATGCCAAAACACTTGCAAACTTGGTACAAATTTAATCAGACCATGGCAAAATACTTGCAAACTTGGTACAAATTTAATAAGACCATCCCAAAACACTTGCAAACTTGGTACAAATTTAATCAGACCATGCCAAAACACTTGCAAACTTGGTACAAATTTAAGAAAACCATGCCAAACACTTGCAAACTTGGAACAAACTTCCTAAGACCATGCCAAAACACTTGCAAACTTGGTACAAATTTAATAAGACCATGCCAAAACACTTGCAAACTTGGTACAAATTTAATAAGACCATGCCAAACACTTGCAAACTTGGAACAAACTTCCTAAGACCATGCCAAACACTTGCAAACTTGGAACAAACTTCCTTAGACCATGCCAAAACACTTGCAAACTTGGTACAAATTTAATAAGACCATGCCAAAACACTTGCAAACTTGGAACAAACTTCCTAAGACCATGCCATAACACTTGCAAACTTGGTACACATTTAATAAGACCATGCCAAAACACTTGCAAACTTGGAACAAACTTCCTAAGACCATGCCAAAACACTTGCAAACTTGGTACAAATTTAATAAGACCAAGCCAAAACACTTGCAAACTTGGAACAAACTTCCTAAGACCATGCCAAAACACTTGCAAACTTGGTACACATTTAATAAGACCATGCCAAAACACTTGCAAACTTGGAACAAACTTCCTAAGACCATGCCAAAACACTTGCAAACTTGGTTCAAATTTAATAAGACCAAGCCAAAACACTTGCAAACTTGGTACAAATTTAATAAGACCATGCCAAAACACTTGCAAACTTGGTACAAATT
This sequence comes from Anopheles atroparvus, assembly GCA_914969975.1. Taxonomy (NCBI): domain Eukaryota; kingdom Metazoa; phylum Arthropoda; class Insecta; order Diptera; family Culicidae; genus Anopheles; species Anopheles atroparvus. Next base: position 2,394,645 of record CAJZCY010000008.1, on the reverse strand, counting down.
TAATAAGACCATGCCAAAACACTTGCAAACTTGGAACAAACGTCCTAAGACCATGCCAAAACACTTGCAAACTGGGTACAAATTTAATAAGACCATGCCAAAACACTTGCAAACTTGGAACAAACGTCCTAAGACCATGCCAAAACACTTGCAAACTTGGTTCAAATTTAATAAGACCAAGACACAACACTTGCAAACTTGGTACAAATTTAATCAGACCATGCCAAAACACTTGCAAACTTGGTACAAATTTAATAAGACCATGCCAAAACACTTGCAAACTTGGTACAAATTTAATCAGACCATGGCAAAATACTTGCAAACTTGGTACAAATTTAAGAAAACCATGCCAAACACTTGCAAACTTGGAACAAACTTCCTAAGACCATGCCAAAACACTTGCAAACTTGGTACAAATTTAATAAGACCATGCCAAAACACTTGCAAACTTGGTACAAACTTCCTAAGACCATGCCAAAACACTTGCAAACTTGGAACAAACTTCCTAAGACCATGCCAAAACACTTGCAAACTTGGTACAAATTTAATAAGACCATGCCAAAACACTTGCAAACTTGGTACAAATTTAATCAGACCATGCCAAAACACTTGCAAACTTGGTACAAATTTAAGAAAACCATGCCAAAACACTTGCAAACTTGGTACAAATTTAATCAGACCATGCCAAAACACTTGCAAACTTGGTACAAATTTAATAAGACCATGCCAAACACTTGCAAACTTGGAACAAACTTCCTTAGACCATGCCAAAACACTTGCAAACTTGGTTCAAATTTAATAAGACCAAGCCAAAACACTTGCAAACTTGGTACAAATTTAATCAGACCATGCCAAAACACTTGCAAACTTGGTACAAATTTAATCAGACCATGGCAAAATACTTGCAAACTTGGTACAAATTTAATAAGACCATGCCAAAACACTTGCAAACTTGGTACAAATTTAATCAGACCATGCCAAAACACTTGCAAACTTGGTACAAATTTAAGAAAACCATGCCAAACACTTGCAAACTTGGAACAAACTTCCTAAGACCATGCCAAAACACTTGCAAACTTGGTACAAATTTAATAAGACCATGCCAAAACACTTGCAAACTTGGTACAAATTTAATAAGACCATGCCAAACACTTGCAAACTTGGAACAAACTTCCTAAGACCATGCCAAACACTTGCAAACTTGGAACAACTTTCCTTAGACCATGCCAAAACACTTGCAAACTTGGTACAAATTTAATAAGACCATGCCAAAACACTTGCAAACTTGGAACAAACTTCCTAAGACCATGCCATAACACTTGCAAACTTGGTACACATTTAATAAGACCATGCCAAAACACTTGCAAACTTGGAACAAACTTCCTAAGACCATGCCAAAACACTTGCAAACTTGGTACAAATTTAATAAGACCATGCCAAAACACTTGCAAACTTGGTACAAACTTCCTAAGACCATGCCAAAACACTTGCAAACTTGGAACAAACTTCCTAAGACCATGCCAAAACACTTGCAAAATTGGTACAAATTTAATAAGACCATGCCAAAACACTTGCAAACTTGGTACAAATTTAATCAGACCATGCCAAAACACTTGCAAACTTGGTACAAATTTAAGAAAACCATGCCAAAACACTTGCAAACTTGGTACAAATTTAATCAGACCATGCCAAAACACTTGCAAACTTGGTACAAATTTAATAAGACCATGCCAGACACTTGCAAACTTGGAACAAACTTCCTTAGACCATGCCAAAACACTTGCAAACTTGGTTCAAATTTAATAAGACCAAGCCAAAACACTTGCAAACTTGGTACAAATTTAATAAGACCATGCCAAAACACTTGCAAACTTGGTACAAATTTAATAAGACCATGCCAAAACACTTGCAAACTTGGTACAAATTTAATAAGACCATGCCAAACACTTGCAAACTTGGAACAAACTTCCTAAGACCATGCCAAATCACTTACAAACTTGGTACAAATTTAATAAGACCATGCCAAAACACTTGCAAACTTGGTACAAATTTAATAAGACCATGCCAAACACTTGCAAACTTGGAACAAACTTCCTAAGACCATGCCAAAACACTTGCAAACTTGGTACAAATTTAATAAGACCATGCCAAAACACTTGCAAACTTGGTACAAATTTAATAAGACCATGCCAAAACACTTGCAAACTTGGTACAAATTTAATAAGACCAAGCCAAAACACTTGCAAACTTGGTACAAATTTAATCAGACCATGCCAAAACACTTGCAAACTTGGTACAAATTTAATAAGACCATGCCAAAACACTTGCAAACTTGGAACAAACGTCCTAAGACCATGCCAAAACACTTGCAAACTTGGTTCAAATTTAATAAGACCAAGCCAAAACACTTGCAAACTTGGTACAAATTTAATCAGACCATGCCAAAACACTTGCAAACTTGGTATAAATTTAATAAGACCATGCCAAAACACTTGCAAACTTGGAACAAACTTCCTAAGACCATGCCAAAACACTTGCAAACTTGGTTCAAATTTAATAAGACCAAGCCAAAACACTTGCAAACTTGGTACAAATTTAATAAGACCATGCCAAAACACTTGCAAACTTGGTACAAATTTAATAAGACCATGCCAAAACACTTGCAAACTTGGAACAAACGTCCTAAGACCATGCCAAAACACTTGCAAACTTGGTACAAATTTAATAAGACCATGCCAAAACACTTGCAAACTTGGAACAAACGTCCTAAGACCATGCCAAAACACTTGCAAACTTGGTTCAAATTTAATAAGACCAAGACACAACACTTGCAAACTTGGTACAAATTTAATCAGACCATGCCAAAACACTTGCAAACTTGGTACAAATTTAATAAGACCATGCCAAAACACTTGCAAACTTGGAACAAACTTCCTAAGACCATGCCAAAACACTTGCAAACTTGGTTCAAATTTAATAAGACCATGCCAAAACACTTGCAAACTTGGTACAAATTTAATAAGACCAAGCCAAACACTTGCAAACTTGGAACAAACTTCCTTAGACCATGCCAAAACACTTGCAAACTTGGTTCAAATTTAATAAGACCAAGCCAAAACACTTGCAAACTTGGTACAAATTTAATCAGACCATGGCAAAATACTTGCAAACTTGGTACAAACTTCCTAAGACCATGCCATAACACTTGCAAACTTGGTACACATTTAATAAGACCATGCCAAAACACTTGCAAACTTGGAACAAACTTCCTAAGACCATGCCAAAACACTTGCAAACTTGGTACAAATTTAATAAGACCAAGCCAAAACACTTGCAAACTTGGAACAAACTTCCTAAGACCATGCCAAAACACTTGCAAACTTGGTACACATTTAATAAGACCATGCCAAAACACTTGCAAACTTGGTACAAATTTAATCAGACCATGGCAAAATACTTGCAAACTTGGTACAAATTTAAGAAAACCATGCCAAACACTTGCAAACTTGGAACAAACTTCCTAAGACCATGCCAAAACACTTGCAAACTTGGTACAAATTTAATAAGACCATGCCAAAACACTTGCAAACTTGGTACAAACTTCCTAAGACCATGCCAAAACACTTGCAAACTTGGAACAAACTTCCTAAGACCATGCCAAAACACTTGCAAACTTGGTACAAATTTAATAAGACCATGCCAAAACACTTGCAAACTTGGTACAAATTTAATCAGACCATGCCATAACACTTGCAAACTTGGTACAAATTTAAGAAAACCATGCCAAAACACTTGCAAACTTGGTACAAATTTAATCAGACCATGGCAAAATACTTGCAAACTTGGTACAAATTTAAGAAAACCATGCCAAACACTTGCAAACTTGGAACAAACTTCCTAAGACCATGCCAAAACACTTGCAAACTTGGTACAAATTTAATAAGACCATGCCAAAACACTTGCAAACTTGGTACAAACTTCCTAAGACCATGCCAAAACACTTGCAAACTTGGAACAAACTTTCTAAGACCATGCCAAAACACTTGCAAACTTGGTACAAATTTAATAAGACCAAGCCAAAACACTTGCAAACTTGGTACAAATTTAATCAGACCATGGCAAAATACTTGCAAACTTGGTACAAATTTAAGAAAACCATGCCAAACACTTGCAAACTTGGAACAAACTTCCTAAGACCATGCCAAAACACTTGCAAACTTGGTACAAATTTAATAAGACCATGCCAAAACACTTGCAAACTTGGTACAAACTTCCTAAAACCATGCCAAAACACTTGCAAACTTGGAACAAACTTCGTAAGACCATGCCAAAACACTTGCAAACTTGGTACAAATTTAATAAGACCATGCCAAAACACTTGCAAACTTGGTACAAATTTAATCAGACCATGCCAAAACACTTGCAAACTTGGTACAAATTTAAGAAAACCATGCCAAAACACTTGCAAACTTGGTACAAATTTAATCAGACCATGCCAAAACACTTGCAAACTTGGTACAAATTTAATAAGACCATGCCAAACACTTGCAAACTTGGAACAAACTTCCTTAGACCATGCCAAAACACTTGCAAACTTGGTTCAAATTTAACAAGACCAAGCCAAAACACTTGCAAACTTGGTACAAATTTAATCAGACCATGCCAAAACACTTGCAAACTTGGTACAAATTTAATCAGACCATGGCAAAATACTTGCAAACTTGGTACAAATTTAATAAGACCATGCCAAAACACTTGCAAACTTGGTACAAATTTAATCAGACCATGCCAAAACACTTGCAAACTTGGTACAAATTTAATAAGACCATGCCAAACACTTGCAAACTTGGAACAAACTTCCTAAGACCATGCCAAAACACTTGCAAACTTGGTACAAATTTAATAAGACCATGCCAAAGCACTTGCAAACTTGGTACAAATTTAATAAGACCATGCCAAACACTTGCAAACTTGGAACAAACTTCCTAAGACCATGCCAAACACTTGCAAACTTGGAACAAACTTCCTTAGACCATGCCAAAACACTTGCAAACTTGGTACAAATTTAATAAGACCATGCCAAAACACTTGCAAACTTGGAACAAACTTCCTAAGACCATGCCATAACACTTGCAAACTTGGTACACATTTAATAAGACCATGCCAAAACACTTGCAAACTTGGAACAAACTTCCTAAGACCATGCCAAAACACTTGCAAACTTGGTACAAATTTAATAAGACAAAGCCAAAACACTTGCAAACTTGGAACAAACTTCCTAAGACCATGCCAAAACACTTGCAAACTTGGTACACATTTAATAAGACCATGCCAAAACACTTGCAAACTTGGAACAAACTTCCTAAGACCATGCCAAAACACTTGCAAACTTGGTTCAAATTTAATAAGACCAAGCCAAAACACTTGCAAACTTGGTACAAATTTAATAAGACCATGCCAAAACACTTGCAAACTTGGTACAAATTTAATAAGACCATGCCAAAACACTTGCAAACTTGGAACAAACGTCCTAAGACCATGCCAAAACACTTGCAAACTTGGTACAAATTTAATAAGACCATGCCAAAACACTTGCAAACTTGGAACAAACGTCCTAAGACCATGCCAAAACACTTGCAAACTTGGTTCAAATTTAATAAGACCAAGACACAACACTTGCAAACTTGGTACAAATTTAATCAGACCATGCCAAAACACTTGCAAACTTGGTACAAATTTAATAAGACCATGCCAAAACACTTGCAAACTTGGTACAAATTTAATCAGACCATGGCAAAATACTTGCAAACTTGGTACAAATTTAAGAAAACCATGCCAAACACTTGCAAACTTGGAACAAACTTCCTAAGACCATGCCAAAACACTTGCAAACTTGGTACAAATTTAATAAGACCATGCCAAAACACTTGCAAACTTGGTACAAACTTCCTAAGACCATGCCAAAACACTTGCAAACTTGGAACAAACTTCCTAAGACCATGCCAAAACACTTGCAAACTTGGTTCAAATTTAATAAGACCAAGCCAAAACACTTGCAAACTTGGTACAAATTTAATCAGACCATGCCAAAACACTTGCAAACTTGGTACAAATTTAATCAGACCATGGCAAAATACTTGCAAACTTGGTACAAATTTAATAAGACCATGCCAAAACACTTGCAAACTTGGTACAAATTTAATCAGACCATGCCAAAACACTTGCAAACTTGGTACAAATTTAAGAAAACCATGCCAAACACTTGCAAACTTGGAACAAACTTCCTAAGACCATGCCAAAACACTTGCAAACTTGGTACAAATTTAATAAGACCATGCCAAAACACTTGCAAACTTGGTACAAATTTAATAAGACCATGCCAAACACTTGCAAACTTGGAACAAACTTCCTAAGACCATGCCAAACACTTGCAAACTTGGAACAAACTTCCTTAGACCATGCCAAAACACTTGCAAACTTGGTACAAATTTAATAAGACCATGCTAAAACACTTGCAAACTTGGAACAAACTTCCTAAGACCATGCCATAACACTTGCAAACTTGGTACACATTTAATAAGACCATGCCAAAACACTTGCAAACTTGGAACAAACTTCCTAATACCATGCCAAAACACTTGCAAACTTGGTACAAATTTAATAAGACCAAGCCAAAACACTTGCAAACTTAGAACAAACTTCCTAAGACCATGCCAAAACACTTGCAAACTTGGTTCAAATTTAATAAGACCATGCCAAAACACTTGCAAACTTGGTACAAATTTAATAAGACCATGCCAAACACTTGCAAACTTGGAACAAACTTCCTTAGACCATGCCAAAACACTTGCAAACTTGGTTCAAATTTAATAAGACCAAGCCAAAACACTTGCAAACTTGGTACAAATTTAATCAGACCATGCCAAAACACTTGCAAACTTGGTACAAATTTAATAAGACCATGCCAAAACACTTGCAAACTTGGAACAAACGTCCTTAGACCATGCCAAAACACTTGCAAACTTGGTTCAAATTTAATAAGACCAAGCCAAAACACTTGCAAACTTGGTACAAATTTAATCAGACCATGCCAAAACACTTGCAAACTTGGTACAAATTTAATAAGACCATGCCAAAACACTTGCAAACTTGGTACAAATTTAATAAGACCATGCCAAAACACTTGCAAACTTGGTACAAACTTCCTAAGACCATCAAAACACTTGCAAACTTGGAACAAACTTCCTAAGACCATGCCAAAACACTTGCAAACTTGGTACAAATTTAATAAGACCATGCCAAAACACTTGCAAACTTGGTACAAATTTAATCAGACCATGCCAAAACACTTGCAAACTTGGTACAAATTTAAGAAAACCATGCCAAAACACTTGCAAACTTGGTACAAATTTAATCAGACCATGCCAAAACACTTGCAAACTTGGTACAAATTTAATAAGACCATGCCAAACACTTGCAAACTTGGAACAAACTTCCTTAGACCATGCCAAAACACTTGCAAACTTGGTTCAAATTTAATAAGACCAAGCCAAAACACTTGCAAACTTGGTACAAATTTAATCAGACCATGCCAAAACACTTGCAAACTTGGTACAAATTTAATCAGACCATGGCAAAATACTTGCAAACTTGGTACAAATTTAATAAGACCATGCCAAAACACTTGCAAACTTGGTACAAATTTAATCAGACCATGCCAAAACACTTGCAAACTTGGTACAAATTTAAGAAAACCATGCCAAACACTTGCAAACTTGGAACAAACTTCCTTAGACCATGCCAAAACACTTGCAAACTTGGTACAAATTTAATAAGACCATGCCAAAACACTTGCAAACTTGGTACAAATTTAATAAGACCATGCCAAACACTTGCAAACTTGGAACAAACTTCCTAAGACCATGCCAAACACTTGCAAACTTGGAACAAACTTCCTTAGACCATGCCAAAACACTTGCAAACTTGGTACAAATTTAATAAGACCATGCTAAAACACTTGCAAACTTGGAACAAACTTCCTAAGACCATGCCATAACACTTGCAAACTTGGTACACATTTAATAAGACCATGCCAAAACACTTGCAAACTTGGAACAAACTTCCTAAGACCATGCCAAAACACTTGCAAACTTGGTACAAATTTAATAAGACCAAGCCAAAACACTTGCAAACTTGGAACAAACTTCCTAAGACCATGCCAAAACACTTGCAAACTTGGTACACATTTAATAAGACCATGCCAAAACACTTGCAAACTTGGAACAAACTTCCTAAGACCATGCCAAAACACTTGCAAACTTGGTTCAAATTTAATAAGACCAAGACACAACACTTGCAAACTTGGTACAAATTTAATCAGACCATGCCAAAACACTTGCAAACTTGGTACAAATTTAATAAGACCATGCCAAAACACTTGCAAACTTGGAACAAACTTCCTAAGACCATGCCAAAACACTTGCAAACTTGGTTCAAATTTAATAAGACCATGCCAAAACACTTGCAAACTTGGTACAAATTTAATAAGACCATGCCAAACACTTGCAAACTTGGAACAAACTTCCTTAGACCATGCCAAAACACTTGCAAACTTGGTTCAAATTTAATAAGACCAAGCCAAAACACTTGCAAACTTGGTACAAATTTAATCAGACCATGGCAAAATACTTGCAAACTTGGTACAAATTTAATAAGACCATGCCAAAACACTTGCAAACTTGGAACAAACGTCCTTAGACCATGCCAAAACACTTGCAAACTTGGTTCAAATTTAATAAGACCAAGCCAAAACACTTGCAAACTTGGTACAAATTTAATCAGACCATGCCAAAACACTTGCAAACTTGGTACAAATTTAATAAGACCATGCCAAAACACTTGCAAACTTGGTACAAATTTAATAAGACCATGCCAAAACACTTGCAAACTTGGTACAAACTTCCTAAGACCATCAAAACACTTGCAAACTTGGAACAAACTTCCTAAGACCATGCCAAAATACTTGCAAACTTGGTACAAATTTAATAAGACCATGCCAAAACACTTGCAAACTTGGTACAAATTTAATCAGACCATGCCAAAACACTTGCAAACTTGGTACAAATTTAAGAAAACCATGCCAAAACACTTGCAAACTTGGAACAAATTTAATCAGACCATGCCAAAACACTTGCAAACTTGGTACAAATTTAATAAGACCATGCCAAACACTTGCAAACTTGGAACAAACTTCCTTAGACCATGCCAAAACACTTGCAAACTTGGTTCAAATTTAATAAGACCAAGCCAAAACACTTGCAAACTTGGTACAAATTTAATCAGACCATGCCAAAACACTTGCAAACGTGGTACAAATTTAATCAGACCATGGCAAAATACTTGCAAACTTGGTACAAATTTAATAAGACCATGCCAAAACACTTGCAAACTTGGTACAAATTTAATCAGACCATGCCAAAACACTTGCAAACTTGGTACAAATTTAAGAAAACCATGCCAAACACTTGCAAACTTGGAACAAACTTCCTAAGACCATGCCAAAACACTTGCAAACTTGGTACAAATTTAATAAGACCATGCCAAAACACTTGCAAACTTGGTACAAATTTAATAAGACCATGCCAAACACTTGCAAACTTGGAACAAACTTCCTAAGACCATGCCAAACACTTGCAAACTTGGAACAAACTTCCTTAGACCATGCCAAAACACTTGCAAACTTGGTACAAATTTAATAAGACCATGCCAAAACACTTGCAAACTTGGAACAAACTTCCTAAGACCATGCCATAACACTTGCAAACTTGGTACAAATTTAATAAGACCATGCCAAAACACTTGCAAACTTGGAACAAACTTCCTAAGACCATGCCAAAACACTTGCAAACTTGGTACAAATTTAATAAGACCAAGCCAAAACACTTGCAAACTTGGAACAAACTTCCTAAGACCATGCCAAAACACTTGCAAACTTGGTACACATTTAATAAGACCATGCCAAAACACTTGCAAACTTGGAACAAACTTCCTCAGACCATGCCAAAACACTTGCAACCTTGGTACAAATTTAATAAGACCATGCCAAAACACTTGCAAACTTGGAACAAACTTCCTAAGACCATGCCAAAACACTTGCAAACTTGGTACAAATTTAATAAGACCATGCCAAACACTTGCAAACTTGGAACAAACTTCCTAAGACCATGCCAAAACACTTGCAACCTTGGTACAAATTTAATAAGACCAAGCCAAACACTTGCAAACTTGGAACAAACTTCTTAAGACCATGCCAAAACACTTGCAAACTTGGTACAAATTTAATAAGAACATGCCAAAACACTTGCAAACTTGGAACAAACTTCCTAAGACCATGCCAAAACACTTGCAACCTTGGTACAAATTTAATAAGACCATGCCAAAACACTTGCAAACTTGGAACAAACTTCCTAAGACCATGCCAAAACACTTGCAAACTTGGTACAAATTTAATAAGACCATGCCAAACACTTGCAAACTTGGAACAAACTTCCTAAGACCATGCCAAAACACTTGCAACCTTGGTACAAATTTAATAAGACCAAGCCAAACACTTGCAAACTTGGAACAAACTTCCTAAGACCATGCCAAAACACTTGCAAACTTGGTACAAATTTAATAAGAACATGCCAAAACACTTGCAAACTTGGTACAAATTTAATAAGACCATGCCAAAACACTTGCAAACTTGGTATAAATTTAATACGACCATGCCAAACACTTGCAAACTTGGTACAAATTTAATAAGGCCATGCCAAACACTTGCAAACTTCGAACAAACTTCCTAAGACCATGCCAAAACACTTGCAAACTTGGTACAAATTTAATAAGACCATGCCAAACACTTGCAAACTTGGAACAAACTTCCTAAGACCATGCCAAAACACTTGCAACCTTGGTACAAATTTAATACGACCATGCCCAACACTTGCAAACTTGGAACAAACTTCCTAAGACCATGCCAAAACACTTGCAAACTTGGTACAAATTTAATAAGACCATGCCAAAACACTTGCAAACCTGGTACAAATTTAATAAGACCATGCCAAACACTTGCAAACTTGGAACAAACTTCCTAAGACCATGCCAAATCACTTGCAAACTTGGTACAAATTTAATAAGACCATGCCAAACACTTGCAAACTTGGAACAAACTTCCTAAGACCATGCCAAAACACTTGCAAACTTGGTACAAATTTAATAAGACCATGCCAAAACACTTGCAAACTTGGAACAAACTTCCTAAGACCATGCCAAAACACTTGCAAACTTGGTACAAATTTAATAAGACCATGCCAAAACACTTGCAAACTTGGAACAAACTTCCTAAGACCATGCCAAAACACTTGCAAACTTGGTTCAAATTTAATAAGACTATGCCAAAACACTTGCAAACTTGGTACAAATTTAATAAGACCATGCCAAACACTTGCAAACTTGGAACAAACTTCCTAAGACCATGCCAAATCACTTGCAAACTTGGTACAAATTTAATAAGACCATGCCAAAACACTTGCAAACTTGGTACAAATTTAATCTGACCAAGCCAAAACACTTGCAAACTTGGAACAAATTTAATAAGACCATGCCAAAACACTTGCAAACTTGGAACAAACTTCCTAAGACCATGCCAAAACACTTGCAAACTTGGTACAAATTTAATAAGACCATGCCAAACACTTGCAAACTTGGAACAAACTTCCTAAGACCATGCCAAATCACTTGCAAACTTGGTACAAATTTAATAAGACCATGCCAAAACACTTGCAAACTTGGTACAAATTTAATAACACCATGCCAAAACACTTGCAAACTTGGTACAAATTTAATAAGACTATGCCAAAACACTTGCAAACTTGGTACAAATTTAATAAGACCATGCCAAACACTTGCAAACTTGGAACAAACTTCCTAAGACCATGCCAAATCACTTGCAAACTTGGTACAAATTTAATAAGACCATGCCAAAACACTTGCAAACTTGGTACAAATTTAATAACACCATGCCAAAACACTTGCAAACTTGGTACAAATTTAATAACACCATGCCAAAACACTTGCAAACTTGGAACAAACGTCCTAAGACCATGCCAAAACACTTGCAAACTTGGTTCAAATTTAATAAGACCAAGCCAAAACACTTGCAAACTTGGTACAAATTTAATCAGACCATGCCAAAACACTTGCAAACTTGGTACAAATTTAATAAGACCATGCCAAAACACTTGCAAACTTGGAACAAAATTCCTAAGACCATGCCAAAACACTTGCAAACTTGGTTCAAATTTAATAAGACCATGCCAAACACTTGCAAACTTGGAACAAACTTCCTAAGACCATGCCAAAACACTTGCAACCTTGGTACAAATTTAATAAGACCAAGCCAAACACTTGCAAACTTGGAACAAACTTCCTAAGACCATGCCAAAACACTTGCAAACTTGGTACAAATTTAATAAGAACATGCCAAAACACTTGCAAACTTGGTACAAATTTAATAAGACCATGCCAAAACACTTGCAAACTTGGTATAAATTTAATACGACCATGCCAAACACTTGCAAACTTGGTACAAATTTAATAAGGCCATGCCAAACACTTGCAAACTTCGAACAAACTTCCTAAGACCATGCCAAAACACTTGCAAACTTGGTACAAATTTAATAAGACCATGCCAAACACTTGCAAACTTGGAACAAACTTCCTAAGACCATGCCAAAACACTTGCAACCTTGGTACAAATTTAATACGACCAGGCCCAACACTTGCAAACTTGGAACAAACTTCCTAAGACCATGCCAAAACACTTGCAAACTTGGTACAAATTTAATAAGACCATGCCAAAACACTTGCAAACTTGGTACAAATTTAATAAGACCATGCCAAACACTTGCAAACTTGGAACAAACTTCCTAAGACCATGCCAAAACACTTGCAAACTTGGAACAAACGTCCTAAGACCATGCCAAACACTTGCAAACTTGGAACAAACTTCCTTAGACCATGCCAAAACACTTGCAAACTTGGTTCAAATTTAATAAGACCAAGCCAAAACACTTGCAAACTTGGTACAAATTTAATCAGACCATGCCAAAACACTTGCAAACTTGGTACAAATTTAATAAGACCATGCCAAAACACTTGCAAACTTGGAACAAACTTCCTTAGACCATGCCAAAACACTTGCAAACTTGGTACAAATTTAATAAGACCATGCCAAAACACTTGCAAACTTGGTACAAATTTAATAACACCATGCCAAAACACTTGCAAACTTGGTACAAATTTAATAACACCATGCCAAAACACTTGCAAACTTGGTACAAATTTAATAAGACCATGCCAAAACACTTGCAAACTTGGTACAAATTTAATAAGACCATGCCAAAACACTTGCAAACTTGGAACAAACGTCCTAAGACCATGCCAAAACACTTGCAAACTTGGTTCAAATTTAATAAGACCAAGCCAAAACACTTGCAAACTTGGTACAAACTTCCTTAGACCATGCCAAAACACTTGCAAACTTGGTACAAATTTAATAAGACCATGCCAAAACACTTGCAAACTTGGAACAAACTTCCTAAGAGCATGCCAAAACACTTGCAAACTTGGTTCAAATTTAATAAGACCAAGCCAAAACACTTGCAAACTTGGTACAAATTTAATCAGACCATGCCAAAACACTTGCAAACTTGGTACAAATTTAATAAGACCATGCCAAAACACTTGCAAACTTGGTACAAATTTAATTAGACCATGCCAAAAAACTTGCAAACTTGGTACAAATTTAATAAGACCATGCCAAAACACTTGCAAACTTGGTACAAATTTAATAAGACCATGCCAAAACACTTGCAAACTTGGAACAAACGTCCTAAGACCATGCCAAAACACTTGCAAACTTGGTTCAAATTTAATAAGACCAAGCCAAAACACTTGCAAACTTGGTTCAAATTTAATAAGACCAAGCCAAAACACTTGCAAACTTGGTACAAATTTAATAAGACTATGCCAAAACACTTGCAAACTTGGTACAAATTTAATAAGACCATGCCAAACACTTGCAAACTTGGAACAAACTTCCTAAGACCATGCCAAATCACTTGCAAACTTGGTACAAATTTAATAAGACCATGCCAAAACACTTGCAAACTTGGTACAAATTTAATAACACCATGCCAAAACACTTGCAAACTTGGTACAAACTTCCTAAGACCATGCCAAAACACTTGCAAACTTGGTACAAATTTAATAAGACCATACCAAAACACTTGCAAACTTGGAACAAACTTCCTAAGACCACGCCAAAACACTTGCAAACTTGGTTCAAATTTAATAAGACCATGCCAAAACACTTGCAAACTTGGTACAAATTTAATAAGACCATGCCAAACACTTGCAAACTTGGAACAAACTTCCTTAGACCATGCCAAAACACTTGCAAACTTGGTTCAAATTTAATAAGACCAAGCCAAAACACTTGAAAACTTGGAACAAACTTCCTAAGACCATGCCAAAACACTTGCAAACTTGGTACAAATTTAATAAGACCATGCCAAAACACTTGCAAACTTGGAACAAACGTCCTAAGACCATGCCAAAACACTTGCAAACTTGGTACAAATTTAATTAGACCATGCCAAAACACTTGCAAACTTGGTACAAATTTAATAAGACCATGCCAAACACTTGCAAACTTGGAACAAACTTCCTAAGACCATGCCAAACACTTGCAAACTTGGAACAAACTTCCTTAGACCATGCCAAAACACTTGCAAACTTGGTACAAATTTCCTAAGCCCATGCCAAAACACTTGCAAACTTGGTACAAATTTAATAACACCATGCCAAAACACTTGCAAACTTGGTACAAATTTAATAACACCATGCCAAAACACTTGCAAACTTGGTACAAATTTAATAAGACCATGCCAAAACACTTGCAAACTTGGTACAAATTTAATAAGACCATGCCAAAACACTTGCAAACTTGGAACAAACGTCCTAAGACCATGCCAAAACACTTGCAAACTTGGTACAAACTTCCTAAGACCATGCCAAAACACTTGCAAACTTGGTACAAATTTAATAAGACCAAGCCAAAACACTTGCAAACTTGGAACAAACTTCCTAAGACCATGCCAAAACACTTGCAAACTTGGTACACATTTAATAAGACCATGCCAAAACACTTGCAAACTTGGAACAAACTTCCTAAGACCATGCCAAAACACTTGCAAACTTGGTTCAAATTTAATAAGACCAAGACACAACACTTGCAAACTTGGTACAAATTTAATCAGACCATGCCAAAACACTCGCAAACTTGGTACAAATTTAATAAGACCATGCCAAAACACTTGCAAACTTGGAACAAACTTCCTAAGACCATGCCAAAACACTTGCAAACTTGGTTCAAATTTAATAAGACCATGCCAAAACACTTGCAAACTTGGTACAAATTTAATCAGACCATGCCAAAACACTTGCAAACTTGGTACAAATTTAAGAAAACCATGCCAAAACACTTGCAAACTTGGTACAAATTTAATCAGACCATGCCAATACACTTGCAAACTTGGTACAAATTTAATAAGACCATGCCAAACACTTGCAAACTTGGAACAAACTTCCTTAGACCATGCCAAAACACTTGCAAACTTGGTTCAAATTTAATAAGACCAAGCCAAAACACTTGCAAACTTGGTACAAATTTAATCAGACCATGCCAAAACACTTGCAAACTTGGTACAAATTTAATCAGACCATGGCAAAATACTTGCAAACTTGGTACAAATTTAATAAGACCATGCCAAAACACTTGCAAACTTGGTACAAATTTAATCAGACCATGCCAAAACACTTGCAAACTTGGTACAAATTTAAGAAAACCATGCCAAACACTTGCAAACTTGGAACAAACTTCCTAAGACCATGCCAAAACACTTGCAAACTTGGTACAAATTTAATAAGACCATGCCAAAACACTTGCAAACTTGGTACAAATTTAATAAGACCATGCCAAACACTTGCAAACTTGGAACAAACTTCCTAAGACCATGCCAAACACTTGCAAACTTGGAACAAACTTCCTTAGACCATGCCAAAACACTTGCAAACTTGGTACAAATTTAATAAGACCATGCCAAAACACTTGCAAACTTGGAACAAACTTCCTAAGACCATGCCAAATCACTTGCAAACTTGGTACAAATTTAATAAGACCATGCCAAAACACTTGCAAACTTGGTACAAATTTAATAACACCATGCCAAAACACTTGCAAACTTGGTACAAATTTAATAACACCATGCCAAAACACTTGCAAACTTGGAACAAACGTCCTAAGACCATGCCAAAACACTTGCAAACTTGGTTCAAATTTAATAAGACCAAGCCAAAACACTTGCAAACTTGGTACAAATTTAATCAGACCATGCCAAAACACTTGCAAACTTGGTACAAATTTAATAAGACCATGCCAAAACACTTGCAAACTTGGAACAAACTTCCTAAGACCATGCCAAAACACTTGCAAACTTGGTTCAAATTTAATAAGACCATGCCAAACACTTGCAAACTTGGAACAAACTTCCTAAGACCATGCCAAAACACTTGCAACCTTGGTACAAATTTAATAAGACCAAGCCAAACACTTGCAAACTTGGAACAAACTTCCTAAGACCATGCCAAAACACTTGCAAACTTGGTACAAATTTAATAAGAACATGCCAAAACACTTGCAAACTTGGTACAAATTTAATAAGACCATGCCAAAACACTTGCAAACTTGGTATAAATTTAATACGACCATGCCAAACACTTGCAAACTTGGTACAAATTTAATAAGGCCATGCCAAACACTTGCAAACTTCGAACAAACTTCCTAAGACCATGCCAAAACACTTGCAAACTTGGTACAAATTTAATAAGACCATGCCAAACACTTGCAAACTTGGAACAAACTTCCTAAGACCATGCCAAAACACTTGCAACCTTGGTACAAATTTAATACGACCAGGCCCAACACTTGCAAACTTGGAACAAACTTCCTAAGACCATGCCAAAACACTTGCAAACTTGGTACAAATTTAATAAGACCATGCCAAAACACTTGCAAACTTGGTACAAATTTAATAAGACCATGCCAAACACTTGCAAACTTGGAACAAACTTCCTAAGACCATGCCAAAACACTTGCAAACTTGGAACAAACGTCTTAAGACCATGCCAAACACTTGCAAACTTGGAACAAACTTCCTTAGACCATGCCAAAACACTTGCAAACTTGGTTCAAATTTAATAAGACCAAGCCAAAACACTTGCAAACTTGGTACAAATTTAATCAGACCATGCCAAAACACTTGCAAACTTGGTACAAATTTAATAAGACCATGCCAAAACACTTGCAAACTTGGAACAAACTTCCTTAGACCATGCCAAAACACTTGCAAACTTGGTACAAATTTAATAAGACCATGCCAAAACACTTGCAAACTTGGTACAAATTTAATAACACCATGCCAAAACACTTGCAAACTTGGTACAAATTTAATAACACCATGCCAAAACACTTGCAAACTTGGTACAAATTTAATAAGACCATGCCAAAACACTTGCAAACTTGGTACAAATTTAATAAGACCATGCCAAAACACTTGCAAACTTGGAACAAACGTCCTAAGACCATGCCAAAACACTTGCAAACTTGGTTCAAATTTAATAAGACCAAGCCAAAACACTTGCAAACTTGGTACAAACTTCCTTAGACCATGCCAAAACACTTGCAAACTTGGTACAAATTTATTAAGACCATGCCAAAACACTTGCAAACTTGGAACAAACTTCCTAAGACCATGCCAAAACACTTGCAAACTTGGTACAAATTTAATAAGACCATGCCAAAACACTTGCAAACTTGGTACGAATTTAATAACACCATGCCAAAACACTTGCAAATTTGGTACAAATTTAATAACACCATGCCAAAACACTTGCAAACTTGGTACAAATTTAATAAGACCAAGCTAAAACACTCGCAAACTTGGTACAAATTTAATAAGACCATGCCAAAACACTTGCAAACTTGGAACAAACTTCCTAAGACCAGGCCAAAACACTTGCAAACTTGGTACAAATTTAATAAGACCATGCCAAAACACTTGCAAACTTGGAACAAACGTCCTAAGACCATGCCAAACACTTGCAAACTTGGAACAAACTTCCTAAGACCATGCCAAATCACTTGCAAACTTGGTACTAATTTAATAAGACCATGCCAAAACACTTGCAAACTTGGTACAAATTTAATAACACCATGCCAAAACACTTGCAAACTTGGTACAAATTTAATAAGACCATGCCAAAACACTTGCAAACTTGGTACAAATTTAATCAGACCAAGCCAAAACACTTGCAAACTTGGTACAAATTTAATAAGACCATGCCAAACACTTGCAAACTTGGAACAAACTTCCTTAGACCATGCCAAAACACTTGCAAACTTGGTACAAATTTAATAAGACCATGCCAAAACACTTGCAAACTTGGTACGAATTTAATAACACCATGCCAAAACACTTGCAAATTTGGTACAAATTTAATAACACCATGCCAAAACACTTGCAAACTTGGTACAAATTTAATAAGACTATGCCAAAACACTTGCAAACTTGGTACAAATTTAATAAGACCATGCCAAAACACTTGCAAACTTGGAACAAACGTCCTAAGACCATGCCAAAACACTTGCAAACTTGGTACAAATTTAATAAGACCATGCCAAAACACTTGCAAACTTGGTACAAATTTAATAAGACCATGCCAAAACACTTGCAAACTTGGTACAAATTTAATAAGACCATGCCAAACACTTGCAACCTTGGTACAAACTTCCTAAGACCATGCCAAAACACTTGCAAACTTGGTACAAATTTAATAAGATCATGCTAAAACACTTGCAAACTTGGTACAAATTTAATAAGACCTTGCCAAAACACTTGCAAACTTGGTACAAATTTAATAACACCATGCCAAAACACTTGCAAACTTGGAACAAACGTCCTAAGACCATGCCAAAACACTTGCAAACTTGGTTCAAATTTAATAAGACCAAGCCAAAACACTTGCAAACTTGGTACAAATTTAATCAGACCATGCCAAACACTTGCAAACTTGGTACAAATTTAATAAGACCATGCCAAAACACTTGCAAACTTGGAACAAACTTCCTAAGACCATGCCAAAACACTTGCAAACTTGGTACAAATTTAATGAGACCATGCCAAAACACTTGCAAACTTGGTACAAATTTAATAAGACCATGCCAAAACACTTGCAAACTTGGTACAAATTTAATAAGACCATGCCAAAACACTTGCAAACTTGGTACAAATTTAATAAGACCATGCCAAACACTTGCAAACTTGGAACAAACTTCCTAAGACCATGCCAAATCACTTACAAACTTGGTACAAATTTAATAAGACCATGCCAAAACACTTGCAAACTTGGTACAAATTTAATAAGACCATGCCAAACACTTGCAAACTTGGAACAAACTTCCTAAGACCATGCCAAAACACTTGCAAACTTGGTACAAATTTAATAAGACCATGCCAAAACACTTGCAAACTTGGTACAAATTTAATAAGACCATGCCAAAACACTTGCAAACTTGGTACAAATTTAATAAGACCAAGCCAAAACACTTGCAAACTTGGTACAAATTTAATCAGACCATGCCAAAACACTTGCAAACTTGGTACAAATTTAATAAGACCATGCCAAAACACTTGCAAACTTGGAACAAACGTCCTAAGACCATGCCAAAACACTTGCAAACTTGGTTCAAATTTAATAAGACCAAGCCAAAACACTTGCAAACTTGGTACAAATTTAATCAGACCATGCCAAAACACTTGCAAACTTGGTACAAATTTAATAAGACCATGCCAAAACACTTGCAAACTTGGAACAAACTTCCTAAGACCATGCCAAAACACTTGCAAACTTGGTTCAAATTTAATAAGACCAAGCCAAAACACTTGCAAACTTGGTACAAATTTAATAAGACCATGCCAAAACACTTGCAAACTTGGTACAAATTTAATAAGACCATGCCAAAACACTTGCAAACTTGGAACAAACGTCCTAAGACCATGCCAAAACACTTGCAAACTTGGTACAAATTTAATAAGACCATGCCAAAACACTTGCAAACTTGGAACAAACGTCCTAAGACCATGCCAAAACACTTGCAAACTTGGTTCAAATTTAATAAGACCAAGACACAACACTTGCAAACTTGGTACAAATTTAATCAGACCATGCCAAAACACTTGCAAACTTGGTACAAATTTAATAAGACCATGCCAAAACACTTGCAAACTTGGAACAAACTTCCTAAGACCATGCCAAAACACTTGCAAACTTGGTTCAAATTTAATAAGACCATGCCAAAACACTTGCAAACTTGGTACAAATTTAATAAGACCATGCCAAACACTTGCAAACTTGGAACAAACTTCCTTAGACCATGCCAAAACACTTGCAAACTTGGTTCAAATTTAATAAGACCAAGCCAAAACACTTGCAAACTTGGTACAAATTTAATCAGACCATGGCAAAATACTTGCACACTTGGTACAAACTTCCTAAGACCATGCCATAACACTTGCAAACTTGGTACACATTTAATAAGACCATGCCAAAACACTTGCAAACTTGGAACAAACTTCCTAAGACCATGCCAAAACACTTGCAAACTTGGTACAAATTTAATAAGACCAAGCCAAAACACTTGCAAACTTGGAACAAACTTCCTAAGACCATACCAAAACACTTGCAAACTTGGTACACATTTAATAAGACCAAGCCAAAACACTTGCAAACTTGGAACAAACTTCCTAAGACCATGCCAAAACACTTGCAAACTTGGTACACATTTAATAAGACCATGCCAAAACACTTGCAAACTTGGTACAAATTTAATCAGACCATGCCAAAACACTTGCAAACTTGGAACAAACTTCCTAAGACCATGCCAAAACACTTGCAAACTTGGTACAAATTTAATAAGACCATGCCAAAACACTTGCAAACTTGGTACAAATTTAATCAGACCATGCCAAAACACTTGCAAACTTGGTACAAATTTAAGAAAACCATGCCAAAACACTTGCAAACTTGGTACAAATTTAATCAGACCATGGCAAAATACTTGCAAACTTGGTACAAATTTAAGAAAACCATGCCAAACACTTGCAAACTTGGAACAAACTTCCTAAGACCATGCCAAAACACTTGCAAACTTGGTACAAATTTAATAAGACCATGCCAAAACACTTGCAAACTTGGTACAAACTTCCTAAGACCATGCCAAAACACTTGCAAACTTGGAACAAACTTCCTAAGACCATGCCAAAACACTTGCAAACTTGGTACAAATTTAATAAGACCAAGCCAAAACACTTGCAAACTTGGTACAAATTTAATCAGACCATGGCAAAATACTTGCAAACTTGGTACAAATTTAAGAAAACCATGCCAAACACTTGCAAACTTGGAACAAACTTCCTAAGACCATGCCAAAACACTTGCAAACTTGGTACAAATTTAATAAGACCATGCCAAAACACTTGCAAACTTGGTACAAACTTCCTAAGACCATGCCAAAACACTTGCAAACTTGGAACAAACTTCCTAAGACCATGCCAAAACACTTGCAAACTTGGTACAAATTTAATAAGACCATGCCAAAACACTTGCAAACTTGGTACAAATTTAATCAGACCATGCCAAAACACTTGCAAACTTGGTACAAATTTAAGAAAACCATGCCAAAACACTTGCAAACTTGGTACAAATTTAATCAGACCATGCTAAAACACTTGCAAACTTGGTACAAATTTAATAAGACCATGCCAAACACTTGCAAACTTGGAACAAACTTCCTTAGACCATGCCAAAACACTTGCAAACTTGGTTCAAATTTAATAAGACCAAGCCAAAACACTTGCAAACTTGGTACAAATTTAATCAGACCATGCCAAAACACTTGCAAACTTGGTACAAATTTAATCAGACCATGGCAAAATACTTGCAAACTTGGTACAAATTTAATAAGACCATGCCAAAACACTTGCAAACTTGGTACAAATTTAATCAGACCATGCCAAAACACTTGCAAACTTGGTACAAATTTAAGAAAACCATGCCAAACACTTGCAAACTTGGAACAAACTTCCTAAGACCATGCCAAAACACTTGCAAACTTGGTACAAATTTAATAAGACCATGCCAAAACACTTGCAAACTTGGTACAAATTTAATAAGACCATGCCAAACACTTGCAAACTTGGAACAAACTTCCTAAGACCATGCCAAACACTTGCAAACTTGGAACAAACTTCCTTAGACCATGCCAAAACACTTGCAAACTTGGTACAAATTTAATAAGACCATGCCAAAACACTTGCAAACTTGGAACAAACTTCCTAAGACCATGCCATAACACTTGCAAACTTGGTACACATTTAATAAGACCATGCCAAAACACTTGCAAACTTGGAACAAACTTCCTAAGACCATGCCAAAACACTTGCAAACTTGGTACAAATTTAATAAGACCAAGCCAAAACACTTGCAAACTTGGAACAAACTTCCTAAGACCATGCCAAAACACTTGCAAACTTGGTACACATTTAATAAGACCATGCCAAAACACTTGCAAACTTGGAACAAACTTCCTAAGACCATGCCAAAACACTTGCAAACTTGGTTCAAATTTAATAAGACCAAGCCAAAACACTTGCAAACTTGGTACAAATTTAATAAGACCATGCCAAAACACTTGCAAACTTGGTACAAATTTAATAAGACCATGCCAAAACACTTGCAAACTTGGAACAAACGTCCTAAGACCATGCCAAAACACTTGCAAACTGGGTACAAATTTAATAAGACCATGCCAAAACACTTGCAAACTTGGAACAAACGTCCTAAGACCATGCCAAAACACTTGCAAACTTGGTTCAAATTTAATAAGACCAAGACACAACACTTGCAAACTTGGTACAAATTTAATCAGACCATGCCAAAACACTTGCAAACTTGGTACAAATTTAATAAGACCATGCCAAAACACTTGCAAACTTGGTACAAATTTAATCAGACCATGGCAAAATACTTGCAAACTTGGTACAAATTTAAGAAAACCATGCCAAACACTTGCAAACTTGGAACAAACTTCCTAAGACCATGCCAAAACACTTGCAAACTTGGTACAAATTTAATAAGACCATGCCAAAACACTTGCAAACTTGGTACAAACTTCCTAAGACCATGCCAAAACACTTGCAAACTTGGAACAAACTTCCTAAGACCATGCCAAAACACTTGCAAACTAGGTACAAATTTAATAAGACCATACCAAAACACTTGCAAACTTGGTACAAATTTAATCAGACCATGCCAAAACACTTGCAAACTTGGTACAAATTTAAGAAAACCATGCCAAAACACTTGCAAACTTGGTACAAATTTAATCAGACCATGCCAAAACACTTGCAAACTTGGTACAAATTTAATAAGACCATGCCAAACACTTGCAAACTTGGAACAAACTTCCTTAGACCATGCCAAAACACTTGCAAACTTTGTTCAAATTTAATAAGACCAAGCCAAAACACTTGCAAACTTGGTACAAATTTAATCAGACCATGCCAAAACACTTGCAAACTTGGTACAAATTTAATCAGACCATGGCAAAATACTTGCAAACTTGGTACAAATTTAATAAGACCATGCCAAAACACTTGCAAACTTGGTACAAATTTAATCAGACCATGCCAAAACACTTGCAAACTTGGTACAAATTTAAGAAAACCATGCCAAACACTTGCAAACTTGGAACAAACTTCCTAAGACCATGCCAAAACACTTGCAAACTTGGTACAAATTTAATAAGACCATGCCAAAACACTTGCAAACTTGGTACAAATTTAATAAGACCATGCCAAACACTTGCAAACTTGGAACATACTTCCTAAGACCATGCCAAACACTTGCAAACTTGGAACAAACTTCCTTAGACCATGCCAAAACACTTGCAAACTTGGTACAAATTTAATAAGACCATGCCAAAACACTTGCAAACTTGGAACAAACTTCCTAAGACCATGCCATAACACTTGCAAACTTGGTACACATTTAATAAGACCATGCCAAAACACTTGCAAACTTGGAACAAACTTCCTAAGACCATGCCAAAACACTTGCAAACTTGGTTCAAATTTAATAAGACCAAGCCAAAACACTTGCAAACTTGGTACAAATTTAATAAGACCATGCCAAAACACTTGCAAACTTGGTACAAATTTAATAAGACCATGCCAAAACACTTGCAAACTTGGAACAAACGTCCTAAGACCATGCCAAAACACTTGCAAACTGGGTACAAATTTAATAAGACCATGCCAAAACACTTGCAAACTTGGAACAAACGTCCTAAGACCATGCCAAAACACTTGCAAACTTGGTTCAAATTTAATAAGACCAAGACACAACACTTGCAAACTTGGTACAAATTTAATCAGACCATGCCAAAACACTTGCAAACTTGGTACAAATTTAATAAGACCATGCCAAAACACTTGCAAACTTGGTACAAATTTAATCAGACCATGGCAAAATACTTGCAAACTTGGTACAAATTTAAGAAAACCATGCCAAACACTTGCAAACTTGGAACAAACTTCCTAAGACCATGCCAAAACACTTGCAAACTTGGTACAAATTTAATAAGACCATGCCAAAACACTTGCAAACTTGGTACAAACTTCCTAAGACCATGCCAAAACACTTGCAAACTTGGAACAAACTTCCTAAGACCATGCCAAAACACTTGCAAACTAGGTACAAATTTAATAAGACCATGCCAAAACACTTGCAAACTTGGTACAAATTTAATCAGACCATGCCAAAACACTTGCAAACTTGGTACAAATTTAAGAAAACCATGCCAAAACACTTGCAAACTTGGTACAAATTTAATCAGACCATGCCAAAACACTTGCAAACTTGGTACAAATTTAATAAGACCATGCCAAACACTTGCAAACTTGGAACAAACTTCCTTAGACCATGCCAAAACACTTGCAAACTTGGTTCAAATTTAATAAGACCAAGCCAAAACACTTGCAAACTTGGTACAAATTTAATCAGACCATGCCAAAACACTTGCAAACTTGGTACAAATTTAATCAGACCATGGCAAAATACTTGCAAACTTGGTACAAATTTAATAAGACCATGCCAAAACACTTGCAAACTTGGTACAAATTTAATCAGACCATGCCAAAACACTTGCAAACTTGGTACAAATTTAAGAAAACCATGCCAAACACTTGCAAACTTGGAACAAACTTCCTAAGACCATGCCAAAACACTTGCAAACTTGGTACAAATTTAATAAGACCATGCCAAAACACTTGCAAACTTGGTACAAATTTAATAAGACCATGCCAAACACTTGCAAACTTGGAACATACTTCCTAAGACCATGCCAAACACTTGCAAACTTGGAACAAACTTCCTTAGACCATGCCAAAACACTTGCAAACTTGGTACAAATTTAATAAGACCATGCCAAAACACTTGCAAACTTGGAACAAACTTCCTAAGACCATGCCATAACACTTGCAAACTTGGTACACATTTAATAAGACCATGCCAAAACACTTGCAAACTTGGAACAAACTTCCTAAGACCATGCCAAAACACTTGCAAACTTGGTACAAATTTAATAAGACCATGCCAAAACACTTGCAAACTTGGTACAAACTTCCTAAGACCATGCCAAAACACTTGCAAACTTGGAACAAACTTCCTAAGACCATGCCAAAACACTTGCAAACTTGGTACAAATTTAATAAGACCATGCCAAAACACTTGCAAACTTGGTACAAATTTAATCAGACCATGCCAAAACACTTGCAAACTTGGTACAAATTTAAGAAAACCATGCCAAAACACTTGCAAACTTGGTACAAATTTAATCAGACCATGCCAAAACACTTGCAAACTTGGTACAAATTTAATAAGACCATGCCAAACACTTGCAAACTTGGAACAAACTTCCTTAGACCATGCCAAAACACTTGCATACTTGGTTCAAATTTAATATGACCAAGCCAAAACACTTGCAAACTTGGTACAAATTTAATAAGACCATGCCAAAACACTTGCAAACTTGGTACAAATTTAATAAGACCATGCCAAAACACTTGCAAACTTGGTACAAATTTAATAAGACCATGCCAAACACTTGCAAACTTGGAACAAACTTCCTAAGACCATGCCAAATCACTTACAAACTTGGTACAAATTTAATAAGACCATGCCAAAACACTTGCAAACTTGGTACAAATTTAATAAGACCATGCCAAACACTTGCAAACTTGGAACAAACTTCCTAAGACCATGCCAAAACACTTGCAAACTTGGTACAAATTTAATAAGACCATGCCAAAACACTTGCAAACTTGGTACAAATTTAATAAGACCATGCCAAAACACTTGCAAACTTGGTACAAATTTAATAAGACCAAGCCAAAACACTTGCAAACTTGGTACAACTTTAATCAGACCATGCCAAAACACTTGCAAACTTGGTACAAATTTAATAAGACCATGCCAAAACACTTGCAAACTTGGAACAAACGTCCTAAGACCATGCCAAAACACTTGCAAACTTGGTTCAAATTTAATAAGACCAAGCCAAAACACTTGCAAACTTGGTACAAATTTAATCAGACCATGCCAAAACACTTGCAAACTTGGTACAAATTTAATAAGACCATGCCAAAACACTTGCAAACTTGGAACAAACTTCCTAAGACCATGCCAAAACACTTGCAAACTTGGTTCAAATTTAATAAGACCAAGCCAAAACACTTGCAAACTTGGTACAAATTTAATAAGACCATGCCAAAACACTTGCAAACTTGGTACAAATTTAATAAGACCATGCCAAAACACTTGCAAACTTGGAACAAACGTCCTAAGACCATGCCAAAACACTTGCAAACTTGGTACAAATTTAATAAGACCATGCCAAAACACTTGCAAACTTGGAACAAACGTCCTAAGACCATGCCAAAACACTTGCAAACTTGGTTCAAATTTAATAAGACCAAGACACAACACTTGCAAACTTGGTACAAATTTAATCAGACCATGCCAAAACACTTGCAAACTTGGTACAAATTTAATAAGACCATGCCAAAACACTTGCAAACTTGGAACAAACTTCCTAAGACCATGCCAAAACACTTGCAAACTTGGTTCAAATTTAATAAGACCATGCCAAAACACTTGCAAACTTGGTACAAATTTAATAAGACCATGCCAAACACTTGCAAACTTGGAACAAACTTCCTTAGACCATGCCAAAACACTTGCAAACTTGGTTCAAATTTAATAAGACCAAGCCAAAACACTTGCAAACTTGGTACAAATTTAATCAGACCATGGCAAAATACTTGCAAACTTGGTACAAACTTCCTAAGACCATGCCATAACACTTGCAAACTTGGTACACATTTAATAAGACCATGCCAAAACACTTGCAAACTTGGAACAAACTTCCTAAGACCATGCCAAAACACTTGCAAACTTGGTACAAATTTAATAAGACCAAGCCAAAACACTTGCAAACTTGGAACAAACTTCCTAAGACCATGCCAAAACACTTGCAAACTTGGTACACATTTAATAAGACCATGCCAAAACACTTGCAAACTTGGTACAAATTTAATCAGACCATGGCAAAATACTTGCAAACTTGGTACAAATTTAAGAAAACCATGCGAAACACTTGCAAACTTGGAACAAACTTCCTAAGACCATGCCAAAACACTTGCAAACTTGGTACAAATTTAATAAGACCATGCCAAAACACTTGCAAACTTGGAACAAACGTCCTAAGACCATGCCAAAACACTTGCAAACTTGGTACAAATTTAATAAGACCATGCCAAAACACTTGCAAACTTGGAACAAACGTCCTAAGACCATGCCAAAACACTTGCAAACTTGGTTCAAATTTAATAAGACCAAGACACAACACTTGCAAACTTGGTACAAATTTAATCAGACCATGCCAAAACACTTGCAAACTTGGTACAAATTTAATAAGACCATGCCAAAACACTTGCAAACTTGGAACAAACTTCCTAAGACCATGCCAAAACACTTGCAAACTTGGTTCAAATTTAATAAGACCATGCCAAAACACTTGCAAACTTGGTACAAATTTAATAAGACCATGCCAAACACTTGCAAACTTGGAACAAACTTCCTTAGACCATGCCAAAACACTTGCAAACTTGGTTCAAATTTAATAAGACCAAGCCAAAACACTTGCAAACTTGGTACAAATTTAATCAGACCATGGCAAAATACTTGCAAACTTGGTACAAACTTCCTAAGACCATGCCATAACACTTGCAAACTTGGTACACATTTAATAAGACCATGCCAAAACACTTGCAAACTTGGAACAAACTTCCTAAGACCATGCCAAAACACTTGCAAACTTGGTACAAATTTAATAAGACCAAGCCAAAACACTTGCAAACTTGGAACAAACTTCCTAAGACCATGCCAAAACACTTGCAAACTTGGTACACATTTAATAAGACCATGCCAAAACACTTGCAAACTTGGTACAAATTTAATCAGACCATGGCAAAATACTTGCAAACTTGGTACAAATTTAAGAAAACCATGCCAAACACTTGCAAACTTGGAACAAACTTCCTAAGACCATGCCAAAACACTTGCAAACTTGGTACAAATTTAATAAGACCATGCCAAAACACTTGCAAACTTGGTACAAACTTCCTAAGACCATGCCAAAACACTTGCAAACTTGGAACAAACTTCCTAAGACCATGCCAAAACACTTGCAAACTTGGTACAAATTTAATAAGACCATGCCAAAACACTTGCAAACTTGGTACAAATTTAATCAGACCATGCCATAACACTTGCAAACTTGGTACAAATTTAAGAAAACCATGCCAAAACACTTGCAAACTTGGTACAAATTTAATCAGACCATGGCAAAATACTTGCAAACTTGGTACAAATTTAAGAAAACCATGCCAAACACTTGCAAACTTGGAACAAACTTCCTAAGACCATGCCAAAACACTTGCAAACTTGGTACAAATTTAATAAGACCATGCCAAAACACTTGCAAACTTGGTACAAACTTCCTAAGACCATGCCAAAACACTTGCAAACTTGGAACAAACTTCCTAAGACCATGCCAAAACACTTGCAAACTTGGTACAAATTTAATAAGACCAAGCCAAAACACTTGCAAACTTGGTACAAATTTAATCAGACCATGGCAAAATACTTGCAAACTTGGTACAAATTTAAGAAAACCATGCCAAACACTTGCAAACTTGGAACAAACTTCCTAAGACCATGCCAAAACACTTGCAAACTTGGTACAAATTTAATAAGACCATGCCATAACACTTGCAAACTTGGTACAAACTTCCTAATACCATGCCAAAACACTTGCAAACTTGGAACAAACTTCCTAAGACCATGCCAAAACACTTGCAAACTTGGTACAAATTTAATAAGACCATGCCAAAACACTTGCAAACTTGGTACAAATTTAATCAGACCATGCCAAAACACTTGCAAACTTGGTACAAATTTAAGAAAACCATGCCAAAACACTTGCAAACTTGGTACAAATTTAATCAGACCATGCCAAAACACTTGCAAACTTGGTACAAATTTAATAAGACCATGCCAAACACTTGCAAACTTGGAACAAACTTCCTTAGACCATGCCAAAACACTTGCAAACTTGGTTCAAATTTAATAAGACCAAGCCAAAACACTTGCAAACTTGGTACAAATTTAATCAGACCATGCCAAAACACTTGCAAACTTGGTACAAATTTAATCAGACCATGGCAAAATACTTGCAAACTTGGTACAAATTTAATAAGACCATGCCAAAACACTTGCAAACTTGGTACAAATTTAATCAGACCATGCCAAAACACTTGCAAACTTGGTACAAATTTAATAAGACCATGCCAAACACTTGCAAACTTGGAACAAACTTCCTAAGACCATGCCAAAACACTTGCAAACTTGGTACAAATTTAATAAGACCATGCCAAAACACTTGCAAACTTGGTACAAATTTAATAAGACCATGCCAAACACTTGCAAACTTGGAACAAACTTCCTAAGACCATGCCAAACACTTGCAAACTTGGAACAAACTTCCTTAGACCATGCCAAAACACTTGCAAACTTGGTACAAATTTAATAAGACCATGCCAAAACACTTGCAAACTTGGAACAAACTTCCTAAGACCATGCCATAACACTTGCAAACTTGGTACACATTTAATAAGACCATGCCAAAACACTTGCAAACTTGGAACAAACTTCCTAAGACCATGCCAAAACACTTGCAAACTTGGTACAAATTTAATAAGACCAAGCCAAAACACTTGCAAACTTGGAACAAACTTCCTAAGACCATGCCAAAACACTTGCAAACTTGGTACACATTTAATAAGACCATGCCAAAACACTTGCAAACTTGGAACAAACTTCCTAAGACCATGCCAAAACACTTGCAAACTTGGTTCAAATTTAATAAGACCAAGCCAAAACACTTGCAAACTTGGTACAAATTTAATAAGACCATGCCAAAACACTTGCAAACTTGGTACAAATTTAATAAGACCATGCCAAAACACTTGCAAACTTGGAACAAACGTCCTAAGACCATGCCAAAACACTTGCAAACTTGGTACAAATTTAATAAGACCATGCCAAAACACTTGCAAACTTGGAACAAACGTCCTAAGACCATGCCAAAACACTTGCAAACTTGGTTCAAATTTAATAAGACCAAGACACAACACTTGCAAACTTGGTACAAATTTAATCAGACCATGCCAAAACACTTGCAAACTTGGTACAAATTTAATAAGACCATGCCAAAACACTTGCAAACTTGGTACAAATTTAATCAGACCATGGCAAAATACTTGCAAACTTGGTACAAATTTAAGAAAACCATGCCAAACACTTGCAAACTTGGAACAAACTTCCTAAGACCATGCCAAAACACTTGCAAACTTGGTACAAATTTAATAAGACCATGCCAAAACACTTGCAAACTTGGTACAAACTTCCTAAGACCATGCCAAAACACTTGCAAACTTGGAACAAACTTCCTAAGACCATGCCAAAACACTTGCAAACTTGGTACAAATTTAATAAGACCATGCCAAAACACTTGCAAACTTGGTACAAATTTAATCAGACCATGCCAAAACACTTGCAAACTTGGTAAAAATTTAAGAAAACCATGCCAAAACACTTGCAAACTTGGTACAAATTTAATCAGACCATGCCAAAACACTTGCAAACTTGGTACAAATTTAATAAGACCATGCCAAACACTTGCAAACTTGGAACAAACTTCCTTAGACCATGCCAAAACACTTGCAAACTTGGTTCAAATTTAATAAGACCAAGCCAAAACACTTGCAAACTTGGTACAAATTTAATCAGACCATGCCAAAACACTTGCAAACTTGGTACAAATTTAATCAGACCATGGCAAAATACTTGCAAACTTGGTACAAATTTAATAAGACCATGCCAAAACACTTGCAAACTTGGTACAAATTTAATAAGACCATGCCAAAACACTTGCAAACTTGGAACAAACGTCCTAAGACCATGCCAAAACACTTGCAAACTTGGTACAAATTTAATAAGACCATGCCAAAACACTTGCAAACTTGGTACAAATTTAATAAGACCATGCCAAAACACTTGCAAACTTGGAACAAACTTCCTAAGACCATGCCAAAACACTTGTAAACTTGGTTCAAATTTAATAAGACCATGCCAAAACACTTGCAAACTTGGTACAAATTTAATAAGACCATGCCAAACACTTGCAAACTTGGAACAAACTTCCTTAGACCATGCCATAACACTTGCAAACTTGGTACACATTTAATAAGACCATGCCAAAACACTTGCAAACTTGGAACAAACTTCCTAAGACCATGCCAAAACACTTGCAAACTTGGTACAAATTTAATAAGACCAAGCCAAAACACTTGCAAACTTGGAACAAACGTTCTAAGACCATGCCAAAACACTTGCAAACTTGGTACAAATTTAAGAAAACCATGCCAAACACTTACAAACTTGGAACAAACTTCCTAAGACCATGCCAAAACACTTGCAAACTTGGTACAAATTTAATAAGACCATGCCAAAACACATGCAAACTTGGTACAAATTTAATAAGACCATGCCAAACACTTGCAAACTTGGAACAAACTTCCTAAGACCATGCCAAACACTTGCAAACTTGGAACAAACTTCCTTAGACCATGCCAAAACACTTGCAAACTTGGTACAAATTTAATAAGACCATGCAAAAACACTTGCAAACTTGGAACAAACTTCCTAAGACCATGCCATAACACTTGCAAACTTGGTACACATTTAATAAGACCATGCCAAAACACTTGCAAACTTGGAACAAACTTCCTAAGACCATGCCAAAACACTTGCAAACTTGGTACAAATTTAATAAGACCAAGCCAAAACACTTGCAAACTTGGAACAAACTTCCTAAGACCATGCCAAAACACTTGCAAACTTGGTACACATTTAATAAGACCATGCCAAAACACTTGCAAACTTGGAACAAACTTCCTAAGACCATGCCAAAACACTTGCAAACTTGGTTCAAATTTAATAAGACCAAGACACAACACTTGCAAACTTGGTACAAATTTAATCAGACCATGCCAAAACACTTGCAAACTTGGTACAAATTTAATAAGACCATGCCAAAACACTTGCAAACTTGGAACAAACTTCCTAAGACCATGCCAAAACACTTGCAAACTTGGTTCAAATTTAATAAGACCATGCCAAAACACTTGCAAACTTGGTACAAATTTAATAAGACCATGCCAAACACTTGCAAACTTGGAACAAACTTCCTTAGACCATGCCAAAACACTTGCAAACTTGGTTCAAATTTAATAAGACCAAGCCAAAACACTTGCAAACTTGGTACAAATTTAATCAGACCATGGCAAAATACTTGCAAACTTGGTACAAATTTAATAAGACCATGCCAAAACACTTGCAAACTTGGAACAAACGTCCTTAGACCATGCCAAAACACTTGCAAACTTGGTTCAAATTTAATAAGACCAAGCCAAAACACTTGCAAACTTGGTACAAATTTAATCAGACCATGCCAAAACACTTGCAAACTTGGTACAAATTTAATAAGACCATGCCAAAACACTTGCAAACTTGGTACAAATTTAATAAGACCATGCCAAAACACTTGCAAACTTGGTACAAACTTCCTAATACCATGCCAAAACACTTGCAAACTTGGAACAAACTTCCTAAGACCATGCCAAAACACTTGCAAACTTGGTACAAATTTAATAAGACCATGCCAAAACACTTGCAAACTTGGTACAAATTTAATCAGACCATGCCAAAACACTTGCAAACTTGGTACAAATTTAAGAAAACCATGCCAAAACACTTGCAAACTTGGTACAAATTTAATCAGACCATGCCAAAACACTTGCAAACTTGGTACAAATTTAATAAGACCATGCCAAACACTTGCAAACTTGGAACAAACTTCCTTAGACCATGCCAAAACACTTGCAAACTTGGTTCAAATTTAATAAGACCAAGCCAAAACACTTGCAAACTTGGTACAAATTTAATCAGACCATGCCAAAACACTTGCAAACTTGGTACAAATTTAATCAGACCATGGCAAAATACTTGCAAACTTGGTACAAATTTAATAAGACCATGCCAAAACACTTGCAAACTTGGTACAAATTTAATCAGACCATGCCAAAACACTTGCAAACTTGGTACAAAATTAATAAGACCATGCCAAACACTTGCAAACTTGGAACAAACTTCCTAAGACCATGCCAAAACACTTGCAAACTTGGTACAAATTTAATAAGACCATGCCAAAACACTTGCAAACTTGGTACAAATTTAATAAGACCATGCCAAACACTTGCAAACTTGGAACAAACTTCCTAAGACCATGCCAAACACTTGCAAACTTGGAACAAACTTCCTTAGACCATGCCAAAACACTTGCAAACTTGGTACAAATTTAATAAGACCATGCCAAAACACTTGCAAACTTGGAACAAACTTCCTAAGACCATGCCATAACACTTGCAAACTTGGTACACATTTAATAAGACCATGCCAAAACACTTGCAAACTTGGAACAAACTTCCTAAGACCATGCCAAAACACTTGCAAACTTGGTACAAATTTAATAAGACCAAGCCAAAACACTTGCAAACTTGGAACAAACTTCCTAAGACCATGCCAAAACACTTGCAAACTTGGTACACATTTAATAAGACCATGCCAAAACACTTGCAAACTTGGAACAAACTTCCTAAGACCATGCCAAAACACTTGCAAACTTGGTTCAAATTTAATAAGACCAAGCCAAAACACTTGCAAACTTGGTACAAATTTAATAAGACCATGCCAAAACACTTGCAAACTTGGTACAAATTTAATAAGACCATGCCAAAACACTTGCAAACTTGGAACAAACGTCCTAAGACCATGCCAAAACACTTGCAAACTTGGTACAAATTTAATAAGACCATGCCAAAACACTTGCAAACTTGGAACAAACGTCCTAAGACCATGCCAAAACACTTGCAAACTTGGTTCAAATTTAATAAGACCAAGACACAACACTTGCAAACTTGGTACAAATTTAATCAGACCATGCCAAAACACTTGCAAACTTGGTACAAATTTAATAAGACCATGCCAAAACACTTGCAAACTTGGTACAAATTTAATCAGACCATGGCAAAATACTTGCAAACTTAGTACAAATTTAAGAAAACCATGCCAAACACTTGCAAACTTGGAACAAACTTCCTAAGACCATGCCAAAACACTTGCAAACTTGGTACAAATTTAATAAGACCATGCCAAAACACTTGCAAACTTGGTACAAACTTCCTAAGACCATGCCAAAACACTTGCAAACTTGGAACAAACTTCCTAAGACCATGCCAAAACACTTGCAAACTTGGTACAAATTTAATAAGACCATGCCAAAACACTTGCAAACTTGGTACAAATTTAATCAGACCATGCCAAAACACTTGCAAACTTGGTACAAATTTAAGAAAACCATGCCAAAACACTTGCAAACTTGGTACATATTTAATCAGACCATGCCAAAACACTTGCAAACTTGGTACAAATTTAATAAGACCATGCCAAACACTTGCAAACTTGGAACAAACTTCCTTAGACCATGCCAAAACACTTGCAAACTTGGTTCAAATTTAATAAGACCAAGCCAAAACACTTGCAAACTTGGTACAAATTTAATCAGACCATGCCAAAACACTTGCAAACTTGGTACAAATTTAATCAGACCATGGCAAAATACTTGCAAACTTGGTACAAATTTAATAAGACCATGCCAAAACACTTGCAAACTTGGTACAAATTTAATCAGACCATGCCAAAACACTTGCAAACTTGGTACAAATTTAATAAGACCATGCCAAAACACTTGCAAACTTGGAACAAACTTCCTAAGACCATGCCAAAACACTTGCAAACTTGGTTCAAATTTAATAAGACCATGCCAAAACACTTGCAAACTTGGTACAAATTTAATAAGACCATGCCAAACACTTGCAAACTTGGAACAAACTTCCTAAGACCATGCCAAACACTTGCAAACTTGGAACAAACTTCCTTAGACCATGCCAAAACACTTGCAAACTTGGTACAAATTTAATAAGACCATGCCAAAACACTTGCAAACTTGGTACAAATTTAATAAGACCATGCCAAACACTTGCAAACTTGGAACAAACTTCCTAAGACCATGCCAAACACTTGCAAACTTGGAACAAACTTCCTTAGACCATGCCAAAACACTTGCAAACTTGGTACAAATTTAATAAGACCATGCAAAAACACTTGCAAACTTGGAACAAACTTCCTAAGACCATGCCATAACACTTGCAAACTTGGTACACATTTAATAAGACCATGCCAAAACACTTGCAAACTTGGAACAAACTTCCTAAGACCATGCCAAAACACTTGCAAACTTGGTACAAATTTAATAAGACCAAGCCAAAACACTTGCAAACTTGGAACAAACTTCCTAAGACCATGCCAAAACACTTGCAAACTTGGTACACATTTAATAAGACCATGCCAAAACACTTGCAAACTTGGAACAAACTTCCTAAGACCATGCCAAAACACTTGCAAACTTGGTTCAAATTTAATAAGACCAAGACACAACACTTGCAAACTTGGTACAAATTTAATCAGACCATGCCAAAACACTTGCAAACTTGGTACAAATTTAATAAGACCATGCCAAAACACTTGCAAACTTGGAACAAACTTCCTAAGACCATGCCAAAACACTTGCAAACTTGGTTCAAATTTAATAAGACCATGCCAAAACACTTGCAAACTTGGTACAAATTTAATAAGACCATGCCAAACACTTGCAAACTTGGAACAAACTTCCTTAGACCATGCCAAAACACTTGCAAACTTGGTTCAAATTTAATAAGACCAAGCCAAAACACTTGCAAACTTGGTACAAATTTAATCAGACCATGGCAAAATACTTGCAAACTTGGTACAAATTTAATAAGACCATGCCAAAACACTTGCAAACTTGGAACAAACGTCCTTAAACCATGCCAAAACACTTGCAAACTTGGTTCAAATTTAATAAGACCAAGCCAAAACACTTGCAAACTTGGTACAAATTTAATCAGACCATGCCAAAACACTTGCAAACTTGGTACAAATTTAATAAGACCATGCCAAAACACTTGCAAACTTGGTACAAATTTAATAAGACCATGCCAAAACACTTGCAAACTTGGTACAAACTTCCTAAGACCATGCCAAAACACTTGCAAACTTGGAACAAACTTCCTAAGACCATGCCAAAACACTTGCAAACTTGGTACAAATTTAATAAGACCATGCCAAAACACTTGCAAACTTGGTACAAATTTAATCAGACCATGCCAAAACACTTGCAAACTTGGTACAAATTTAAGAAAACCATGCCAAAACACTTGCAAACTTGGTACAAATTTAATCAGACCATGCCAAAACACTTGCAAACTTGGTACAAATTTAATAAGACCATGCCAAACACTTGCAAACTTGGAACAAACTTCCTTAGACCATGCCAAAACACTTGCAAACTTGGTTCAAATTTAATAAGACCAAGCCAAAACACTTGCAAACTTGGTACAAATTTAATCAGACCATGCCAAAACACTTGCAAACGTGGTACAAATTTAATCAGACCATGGCAAAATACTTGCAAACTTGGTACAAATTTAATAAGACCATGCCAAAACACTTGCAAACTTGGTACAAATTTAATCAGACCATGCCAAAACACTTGCAAACTTGGTACAAATTTAAGAAAACCATGCCAAACACTTGCAAACTTGGAACAAACTTCCTAAGACCATGCCAAAACACTTGCAAACTTGGTACAAATTTAATAAGACCATGCCAAAACACTTGCAAACTTGGTACAAATTTAATAAGACCATGCCAAACACTTGCAAACTTGGAACAAACTTCCTAAGACCATGCCAAACACTTGCAAACTTGGAACAAACTTCCTTAGACCATGCCAAAACACTTGCAAACTTGGTACAAATGTAATAAGACCATGCCAAAACACTTGCAAACTTGGAACAAACTTCCTAAGACCATGCCATAACACTTGCAAACTTGGTACAAATTTAATAAGACCATGCCAAAACACTTGCAAACTTGGAACAAACTTCCTAAGACCATGCCAAAACACTTGCAAACTTGGTACAAATTTAATAAGACCAAGCCAAAACACTTGCAAACTTGGAACAAACTTCCTAAGACCATGCCAAAACACTTGCAAACTTGGTACACATTTAATAAGACCATGCCAAAACACTTGCAAACTTGGAACAAACTTCCTAAGACCATGCCAAAAAACTTGCAACCTTGGTACAAATTTAATAAGACCATGCCAAAACACTTGCAAACTTGGAACAAACTTCCTAAGACCATGCCAAAACACTTGCAAACTTGGTACAAATTTAATAAGACCATGCCAAACACTTGCAAACTTGGAACAAACTTCCTAAGACCATGCCAAAACTCTTGCAACCTTGGTACAAATTTAATAAGAGCAAGCCAAACACTTGCAAACTTGGAACAAACTTCTTAAGACCATGCCAAAACACTTGCAAACTTGGTACAAATTTAATAAGAACATGCCAAAACACTTGCAAACTTGGAACAAACTTCCTAAGACCATGCCAAAACACTTGCAACCTTGGTACAAATTTAATAAGACCATGCCAAAACACTTGCAAACTTGGAACAAACTTCCTAAGACCATGCCAAAACACTTGCAAACTTGGTACAAATTTAATAAGACCATGCCAAACACTTGCAAACTTGGAACAAACTTCCTAAGACCATGCCAAAACACTTGCAACCTTGGTACAAATTTAATAAGACCAAGCCAAACACTTGCAAACTTGGAACAAACTTCCTAAGACCATGCCAAAACACTTGCAAACTTGGTACAAATTTAATAAGAACATGCCAAAACACTTGCAAACTTGGTACAAATTTAATAAGACCATGCCAAAACACTTGCAAACTTGGTATAAATTTAATACGACCATGCCAAACACTTGCAAACTTGGTACAAATTTAATAAGGCCATGCCAAACACTTGCAAACTTCGAACAAACTTCCTAAGACCATGCCAAAACACTTGCAAACTTGGTACAAATTTAATAAGACCATGCCAAACACTTGCAAACTTGGAACAAACTTCCTAAGACCATGCCAAAACACTTGCAACCTTGGTACAAATTTAATACGACCATGCCCAACACTTGCAAACTTGGAACAAACTTCCTAAGACCATGCCAAAACACTTGCAAACTTGGTACAAATTTAATAAGACCATGCCAAAACACTTGCAAACTTGGTACAAATTTAATAAGACCATGCCAAACACTTACAAACTTGGAACAAACTTCCTAAGACCATGCCAAATCACTTGCAAACTTGGTACAAATTTAATAAGACCATGCCAAACACTTGCAAACTTGGAACAAACTTCCTAAGACCATGCCAAAACACTTGCAAACTTGGTACAAATTTAATAAGACCATGCCAAAACACTTGCAAACTTGGAACAAACTTCCTAAGACCATGCCAAAACACTTGCAAACTTGGTACAAATTTAATAAGACCATGCCAAAACACTTGCAAACTTGGAACAAACTTCCTAAGACCATGCCAAAACACTTGCAAACTTGGTTCAAATTTAATAAGACTATGCCAAAACACTTGCAAACTTGGTACAAATTTAATAAGACCATGCCAAACACTTGCAAACTTGGAACAAACTTCCTAAGACCATGCCAAATCACTTGCAAACTTGGTACAAATTTAATAAGACCATGCCAAAACACTTGCAAACTTGGTACAAATTTAATCTGACCAAGCCAAAACACTTGCAAACTTGGAACAAATTTAATAAGACCATGCCAAAACACTTGCAAACTTGGAACAAACTTCCTAAGACCATGCCAAAACACTTGCAAACTTGGTACAAATTTAATAAGACCATGCCAAACACTTGCAAACTTGGAACAAACTTCCTAAGACCATGCCAAATCACTTGCAAACTTGGTACAAATTTAATAAGACCATGCCAAAACACTTGCAAACTTGGTACAAATTTAATAACACCATGCCAAAACACTTGCAAACTTGGTACAAATTTAATAAGACTATGCCAAAACACTTGCAAACTTGGTACAAATTTAATAAGACCATGCCAAACACTTGCAAACTTGGAACAAACTTCCTAAGACCATGCCAAATCACTTGCAAACTTGGTACAAATTTAATAAGACCATGCCAAAACACTTGCAAACTTGGTACAAATTTAATAACACCATGCCAAAACACTTGCAAACTTGGAACAAACGTCCTAAGACCATGCCAAAACACTTGCAAACTTGGTTCAAATTTAATAAGACCAAGCCAAAACACTTGCAAACTTGGTACAAATTTAATCAGACCATGCCAAAACACTTGCAAACTTGGTACAAATTTAATAAGACCATGCCAAAACACTTGCAAACTTGGAACAAACTTCCTAAGACCATGCCAAAACACTTGCAAACTTGGTTCAAATTTAATAAGACCATGCCAAACACTTGCAAACTTGGAACAAACTTCCTAAGACCATGCCAAAACACTTGCAAACTTGGTTCAAATTTAATAAGACCATGCCAAACACTTGCAAACTTGGAACAAACTTCCTAAGACCATGCCAAAACACTTGCAAACTTGGTACAAATTTAATAAGACCAAGCCAAACACTTGCAAACTTCGAACAAACTTCCTAAGACCATGCCAAAACACTTGCAAACTTGGTACAAATTTAATAAGACCATGCCAAACACTTGCAAACTTGGAACAAACTTCCTAAGACCATGCCAAAACACTTGCAACCTTGGTACAAATTTAATACGACCAGGCCCAACACTTGCAAACTTGGAACAAACTTCCTAAGACCATGCCAAAACACTTGCAAACTTGGTACAAATTTAATAAGACCATGCCAAAACACTTGCAAACTTGGTACAAATTTAATAAGACCATGCCAAACACTTGCAAACTTGGAACAAACTTCCTAAGACCATGCCAAAACACTTGCAAACTTGGAACAAACGTCCTAAGACCATGCCAAACACTTGCAAACTTGGAACAAACTTCCTTAGACCATGCCAAAACACTTGCAAACTTGGTTCAAATTTAATAAGACCAAGCCAAAACACTTGCAAACTTGGTACAAATTTAATCAGACCATGCCAAAACACTTGCAAACTTGGTACAAATTTAATAAGACCATGCCAAAACACTTGCAAACTTGGAACAAACTTCCTTAGACCATGCCAAAACACTTGCAAACTTGGTACAAATTTAATAAGACCATGCCAAAACACTTGCAAACTTGGTACAAATTTAATAACACCATGCCAAAACACTTGCAAACTTGGTACAAATTTAATAACACCATGCCAAAACACTTGCAAACTTGGTACAAATTTAATAAGACCATGCCAAAACACTTGCAAACTTGGTACAAATTTAATAAGACCATGCCAAAACACTTGCAAACTTGGAACAAACGTCCTAAGACCATGCCAAAACACTTGCAAACTTGGTTCAAATTTAATAAGACCAAGCCAAAACACTTGCAAACTTGGTACAAACTTCCTTAGACCATGCCAAAACACTTGCAAACTTGGTACAAATTTAATAAGACCATGCCAAAACACTTGCAAACTTGGAACAAACTTCCTAAGACCATGCCAAAACACTTGCAAACTTGGTTCAAATTTAATAAGACCAAGCCAAAACACTTGCAAACTTGGTACAAATTTAATCAGACCATGCCAAAACACTTGCAAACTTGGTACAAATTTAATAAGACCATGCCAAAACACTTGCAAACTTGGTACAAATTTAATAAGACCATGCCAAAACACTTGCAAACTTGGTACAAATTTAATAAGACCATGCCAAAACACTTGCAAACTTGGTACAAATTTAATAAGACCATGCCAAAACACTTGCAAACTTGGAACAAACGTCCTAAGACCATGCCAAAACACTTGCAAACTTGGTTCAAATTTAATAAGACCAAGCCAAAACACTTGCAAACTTGGTTCAAATTTAATAAGACCAAGCCAAAACACTTGCAAACTTGGTACAAATTTAATAAGACTATGCCAAAACACTTGCAAACTTGGTACAAATTTAATAAGACCATGCCAAACACTTGCAAACTTGGAACAAACTTCCTAAGACCATGCCAAATCACTTGCAAACTTGGTACAAATTTAATAAGACCATGCCAAAACACTTGCAAACTTGGTACAAATTTAATAACACCATGCCAAAACACTTGCAAACTTGGTACAAACTTCCTAAGACCATGCCAAAACACTTGCAAACTTGGTACAAATTTAATAAGACCATACCAAAACACTTGCAAACTTGGAACAAACTTCCTAAGACCACGCCAAAACACTTGCAAACTTGGTTCAAATTTAATAAGACCATGCCAAAACACTTGCAAACTTGGTACAAATTTAATAAGACCATGCCAAACACTTGCAAACTTGGAACAAACTTCCTTAGACCATGCCAAAACACTTGCAAACTTGGTTCAAATTTAATAAGACCAAGCCAAAACACTTGCAAACTTGGAACAAACTTCCTAAGACCATGCCAAAACACTTGCAAACTTGGTACAAATTTAATAAGACCATGCCAAAACACTTGCAAACTTGGAACAAACGTCCTAAGACCATGCCAAAACACTTGCAAACTTGGTACAAATTTAATAAGACCATGCCAAAACACTTGCAAACTTGGTACAAATTTAATAAGACCATGCCAAACACTTGCAAACTTGGAACAAACTTCCTAAGACCATGCCAAACACTTGCAAACTTGGAACAAACTTCCTTAGACCATGCCAAAACACTTGCAAACTTGGTACAAATTTAATAAGACCATGCCAAAACACTTGCAAACTTGGTACAAATTTAATAACACCATGCCAAAACACTTGCAAACTTGGTACAAATTTAATAACACCATGCCAAAACACTTGCAAACTTGGTACAAATTTAATAAGACCATGCCAAAACACTTGCAAACTTGGTACAAATTTAATAAGACCATGCCAAAACACTTGCAAACTTGGAACAAACGTCCTAAGACCATGCCAAAACACTTGCAAACTTGGTACAAACTTCCTAAGACCATGCCAAAACACTTGCAAACTTGGTACAAATTTAATAAGACCAAGCCAAAACACTTGCAAACTTGGAACAAACTTCCTAACACCATGCCAAAACACTTGCAAACTTGGTACACATTTAATAAGACCATGCCAAAACACTTGCAAACTTGGAACAAACTTCCTAAGACCATGCCAAAACACTTGCAAACTTGGTTCAAATTTAATAAGACCAAGACACAACACTTGCAAACTTGGTACAAATTTAATCAGACCATGCCAAAACACTTGCAAACTTGGTACAAATTTAAAAAGACCATGCCAAAACACTTGCAAACTTGGAACAAACTTCCTTAGACCATGCCAAAACACTTGCAAACTTGGTTCAAATTTAATAAGACCATGCCAAAACACTTGCAAACTTGGTACAAATTTAATCAGACCATGCCAAAACACTTGCAAACTTGGTACAAATTTAAGAAAACCATGCCAAAACACTTGCAAACTTGGTACAAATTTAATCAGACCATGCCAAAACACTTGCAAACTTGGTACAAATTTAATAAGACCATGCCAAACACTTGCAAACTTGGAACAAACTTCCTTAGACCATGCCAAAACACTTGCAAACTTGGTTCAAATTTAATAAGACCAAGCCAAAACACTTGCAAACTTGGTACAAATTTAATCAGACCATGCCAAAAC
Source organism: Anopheles atroparvus (assembly GCA_914969975.1). Taxonomy (NCBI): domain Eukaryota; kingdom Metazoa; phylum Arthropoda; class Insecta; order Diptera; family Culicidae; genus Anopheles; species Anopheles atroparvus. Next base: position 2,350,847 of record CAJZCY010000008.1, on the reverse strand, counting down.
ACTTGCAAACTTGGTACAAATTTAATCAGACCATGGCAAAATACTTGCAAACTTGGTACAAATTTAATAAGACCATGCCAAAACACTTGCAAACTTGGTACAAATTTAATCAGACCATGCCAAAACACTTGCAAACTTGGTACAAATTTAAGAAAACCATGCCAAACACTTGCAAACTTGGAACAAACTTCCTAAGACCATGCCAAAACACTTGCAAACTTGGTACAAATTTAATAAGACCATGCCAAAACACTTGCAAACTTGGTACAAATTTAATAAGACCATGCCAAACACTTGCAAACTTGGAACAAACTTCCTAAGACCATGCCAAACACTTGCAAACTTGGAACAAACTTCCTTAGACCATGCCAAAACACTTGCAAACTTGGTACAAATTTAATAAGACCATGCCAAAACACTTGCAAACTTGGAACAAACTTCCTAAGACCATGCCATAACACTTGCAAACTTGGTACACATTTAATAAGACCATGCCAAAACACTTGCAAACTTGGAACAAACTTCCTAAGACCATGCCAAAACACTTGCAAACTTGGTACAAATTTAATAAGACCAAGCCAAAACACTTGCAAACTTGGAACAAACTTCCTAAGACCATGCCAAAACACTTGCAAACTTGGTACACATTTAATAAGACCATGCCAAAACACTTGCAAACTTGGAACAAACTTCCTAAGACCATGCCAAAACACTTGCAAACTTGGTTCAAATTTAATAAGACCAAGACACAACACTTGCAAACTTGGTACAAATTTAATCAGACCATGCCAAAACACTTGCAAACTTGGTACAAATTTAATAAGACCATGCCAAAACACTTGCAAACTTGGAACAAACTTCCTAAGACCATGCCAAAACACTTGCAAACTTGGTTCAAATTTAATAAGACCATGCCAAAACACTTGCAAACTTGGTACAAATGTAATAAGACCATGCCAAACACTTGCAAACTTGGAACAAACTTCCTTAGACCATGCCAAAACACTTGCAAACTTGGTTCAAATTTAATAAGACCAAGCCAAAACACTTGCAAACTTGGTACAAATTTAATCAGACCATGGCAAAACACTTGCAAACTTGGTACAAATTTAATAAGACCATGCCAAAACACTTGCAAACTTGGAACAAACGTCCTTAGACCATGCCAAAACACTTGCAAACTTGGTTCAAATTTAATAAGACCAAGCCAAAACACTTGCAAACTTGGTACAAATTTAATCAGACCATGCCAAAACACTTGCAAACTTGGTAAAAATTTATAAGACCATGCCAAAACACTTGCAAACTTGGTACAAATTTAATAAGACCATGCCAAAACACTTGCAAACTTGGTACAAACTTCCTAAGACCATGCCAAAACACTTGCAAACTTGGAACAAACTTCCTAAGACCATGCCAAAACACTTGCAAACTTGGTACAAATTTAATAAGACCATGCCAAAACACTTGCAAACTTGGTACAAATTTAATCAGACCATGCCAAAACACTTGCAAACTTGGTACAAATTTAAGAAAACCATGCCAAAACACTTGCAAACTTGGTACAAATTTAATCAGACCATGCCAAAACACTTGCAAACTTGGTACAAATTTAATAAGACCATGCCAAACACTTGCAAACTTGGAACAAACTTCCTTAGACCATGCCAAAACACTTGCAAACTTGGTTCAAATTTAATAAGACCAAGCCAAAACACTTGCAAACTTGGTACAAATTTAATCAGACCATGCCAAAACACTTGCAAACGTGGTACAAATTTAATCAGACCATGGCAAAATACTTGCAAACTTGGTACAAATTTAATAAGACCATGCCAAAACACTTGCAAACTTGGTACAAATTTAATCAGACCATGCCAAAACACTTGCAAACTTGGTACAAATTTAAGAAAACCATGCCAAACACTTGCAAACTTGGAACAAACTTCCTAAGACCATGCCAAAACACTTGCAAACTTGGTACAAATTTAATAAGACCATGCCAAAACACTTGCAAACTTGGTACAAATTTAATAAGACCATGCCAAACACTTGCAAACTTGGAACAAACTTCCTAAGACCATGCCAAACACTTGCAAACTTGGAACAAACTTCCTTAAACCATGCCAAAACACTTGCAAACTTGGTACAAATTTAATAAGACCATGCCAAAACACTTGCAAACTTGGAACAAACTTCCTAAGACCATGCCATAACACTTGCAAACTTGGTACACATTTAATAAGACCATGCCAAAACACTTGCAAACTTGGAACAAACTTCCTAAGACAATGCCAAAACACTTGCAAACTTGGTACAAATTTAATAAGACCAAGCCAAAACACTTGCAAACTTGGAACAAACTTCCTAAGACCATGCCAAAACACTTGCAAACTTGGTACACATTTAATAAGACCATGCCAAAACACTTGCAAACTTGGAACAAACTTCCTAAGACCATGCCAAAACACTTGCAACCTTGGTACAAATTTAATAAGACCATGCCAAAACACTTGCAAACTTGGAACAAACTTCCTAAGACCATGCCAAAACACTTGCAAACTTGGTACAAATTTAATAAGACCATGCCAAACACTTGCAAACTTGGAACAAACTTCCTAAGACCATGCCAAAACACTTGCAACCTTGGTACAAATTTAATAAGACCAAGCCAAACACTTGCAAACTTGGAACAAACTTCTTAAGACCATGCCAAAACACTTGCAAACTTGGTACAAATTTAATAAGAACATGCCAAAACACTTGCAAACTTGGAACAAACTTCCTAAGACCATGCCAAAACACTTGCAACCTTGGTACAAATTTAATAAGACCATGCCAAAACACTTGCAAACTTGGAACAAACTTCCTAAGACCATGCCAAAACACTTGCAAACTTGGTACAAATTTAATAAGACCATGCCAAACACTTGCAAACTTGGAACAAACTTCCTAAGACCATGCCAAAACACTTGCAACCTTGGTACAAATTTAATAAGACCAAGCCAAACACTTGCAAACTTGGAACAAACTTCCTAAGACCATGCCAAAACACTTGCAAACTTGGTACAAATTTAATAAGAACATGCCAAAACACTTGCAAACTTGGTACAAATTTAATAAGACCATGCCAAAACACTTGCAAACTTGGTATAAATTTAATACGACCATGCCAAACACTTGCAAACTTGGTACAAATTTAATAAGGCCATGCCAAACACTTGCAAACTTCGAACAAACTTCCTAAGACCATGCCAAAACACTTGCAAACTTGGTACAAATTTAATAAGACCATGCCAAACACTTGCAAACTTGGAACAAACTTCCTAAGACCATGCCAAAACACTTGCAGCCTTGGTACAAATTTAATACGACCATGCCCAACACTTGCAAACTTGGAACAAACTTCCTAAGACCATGCCAAAACACTTGCAAACTTGGTACAAATTTAATAAGACCATGCCAAAACACTTGCAAACTTGGTACAAATTTAATAAGACCATGCCAAACACTTGCAAACTTGGAACAAACTTCCTAAGACCATGCCAAATCACTTGCAAACTTGGTACAAATTTAATAAGACCATGCCAAACACTTGCAAACTTGGAACAAACTTCCTAAGACCATGCCAAAACACTTGCAAACTTGGTACAAATTTAATAAGACCATGCCAAAACACTTGCAAACTTGGAACAAACTTCCTAAGACCATGCCAAAACACTTGCAAACTTGGTACAAATTTAATAAGACCATGCCAAAACACTTGCAAACTTGGAACAAACTTCCTAAGACCATGCCAAAACACTTGCAAACTTGGTTCAAATTTAATAAGACTATGCCAAAACACTTGCAAACTTGGTACAAATTTAATAAGACCATGCCAAACACTTGCAAACTTGGAACAAACTTCCTAAGACCATGCCAAATCACTTGCAAACTTGGTACAAATTTAATAAGACCATGCCAAAACACTTGCAAACTTGGTACAAATTTAATCTGACCAAGCCAAAACACTTGCAAACTTGGAACAAATTTAATAAGACCATGCCAAAACACTTGCAAACTTGGAACAAACTTCCTAAGACCATGCCAAAACACTTGCAAACTTGGTACAAATTTAATAAGACCATGCCAAACACTTGCAAACTTGGAACAAACTTCCTAAGACCATGCCAAATCACTTGCAAACTTGGTACAAATTTAATAAGACCATGCCAAAACACTTGCAAACTTGGTACAAATTTAATAACACCATGCCAAAACACTTGCAAACTTGGTACAAATTTAATAAGACTATGCCAAAACACTTGCAAACTTGGTACAAATTTAATAACACCATGCCAAACACTTGCAAACTTGGAACAAACTTCCTAAGACCATGCCAAATCACTTGCAAACTTGGTACAAATTTAATAAGACCATGCCAAAACACTTGCAAACTTGGTACAAATTTAATAACACCATGCCAAAACACTTGCAAACTTGGTACAAATTTAATAACACCATGCCAAAACACTTGCAAACTTGGAACAAACGTCCTAAGACCACGCCAAAACACTTGCAAACTTGGTTCAAATTTAATAAGACCAAGCCAAAACACTTGCAAACTTGGTACAAATTTAATCAGACCATGCCAAAACACTTGCAAACTTGGTACAAATTTAATAAGACCATGCCAAAACACTTGCAAACTTGGAACAAACTTCCTAAGACCATGCCAAAACACTTGCAAACTTGGTTCAAATTTAATAAGACCATGCCAAACACTTGCAAACTTGGAACAAACTTCCTAAGACCATGCCAAAACACTTGCAACCTTGGTACAAATTTAATAAGACCAAGCCAAACACTTGCAAACTTGGAACAAACTTCCTAAGACCATGCCAAAACACTTGCAAACTTGGTTCAAATTTAATAAGAACATGCCAAAACACTTGCAAACTTGGTACAAATTTAATAAGACCATGCCAAAACACTTGCAAACTTGGTATAAATTTAATACGACCATGCCAAACACTTGCAAACTTGGTACAAATTTAATAAGGCCATGCCAAACACTTGCAAACTTCGAACAAACTTCCTAAGACCATGCCAAAACACTTGCAAACTTGGTACAAATTTAATAAGACCATGCCAAACACTTGCAAACTTGGAACAAACTTCCTAAGACCATGCCAAAACACTTGCAACCTTGGTACAAATTTAATACGACCAGGCCCAACACTTGCAAACTTGGAACAAACTTCCTAAGACCATGCCAAAACACTTGCAAACTTGGTACAAATTTAATAAGACCATGCCAAAACACTTGCAAACTTGGTACAAATTTAATAAGACCATGCCAAACACTTGCAAACTTGGAACAAACTTCCTAAGACCATGCCAAAACACTTGCAAACTTGGAACAAACGTCCTAAGACCATGCCAAACACTTGCAAACTTGGAACAAACTTCCTTAGACCATGCCAAAACACTTGCAAACTTGGTTCAAATTTAATAAGACCAAGCCAAAACACTTGCAAACTTGGTACAAATTTAATCAGACCATGCCAAAACACTTGCAAACTTGGTACAAATTTAATAAGACCATGCCAAAACACTTGCAAACTTGGAACAAACTTCCTTAGACCATGCCAAAACACTTGCAAACTTGGTACAAATTTAATAAGACCATGCCAAAACACTTGCAAACTTGGTACAAATTTAATAACACCATGCCAAAACACTTGCAAACTTGGTTCAAATTTAATAAGACCATGCCAAAACACTTGCAAACTTGGTATAAATTTAATACGACCATGCCAAACACTTGCAAACTTGGTACAAATTTAATAAGGCCATGCCAAACACTTGCAAACTTCGAACAAACTTCCTAAGACCATGCCAAAACACTTGCAAACTTGGTACAAATTTAATAAGACCATGCCAAACACTTGCAAACTTGGAACAAACTTCCTAAGACCATGCCAAAACACTTGCAACCTTGGTACAAATTTAATACGACCAGGCCCAACACTTGCAAACTTGGAACAAACTTCCTAAGACCATGCCAAAACACTTGCAAACTTGGTACAAATTTAATAAGACCAAGCCAAAACACTTGCAAACTTGGTACAAATTTAATAAGACCATGCCAAAACACTTGCAAACTTGGAACAAACTTCCTTAGACCATGCCAAAACACTTGCAAACTTGGTACAAATTTAATAAGACCATGCCAAAACACTTGCAAACTTGGTACAAATTTAATAAGACCATGCCAAAACACTTGCAAACTTGGAACAAACGTCCTAAGACCATGCCAAAACACTTGCAAACTTGGTTCAAATTTAATAAGACCAAGCCAAAACACTTGCAAACTTGGTACAAACTTCCTTAGACCATGCCAAAACACTTGCAAACTTGGTACAAATTTAATAAGACCATGCCAAAACACTTGCAAACTTGGAACAAACTTCCTAAGACCATGCCAAAACACTTGCAAACTTGGTTCAAATTTAATAAGACCAAGCCAAAACACTTGCAAACTTGGTACAAATTTAATCAGACCATGCCAAAACACTTGCAAACTTGGTACAAATTTAATAAGACCATGCCAAAACACTTGCAAACTTGGTACAAATTTAATAAGACCATGCCAAAACACTTGCAAACTTGGTACAAATTTAATAAGACCATGCCAAAACACTTGCAAACTTGGTACAAATTTAATAAGACCATGCCAAAACACTTGCAAACTTGGAACAAACGTCCTAAGACCATGCCAAAACACTTGCAAACTTGGTTCAAATTTAATAAGACCAAGCCAAAACACTTGCAAACTTGGTTCAAATTTAATAAGACCAAGCCAAAACACTTGCAAACTTGGTACAAATTTAATAAGACTATGCCAAAACACTTGCAAACTTGGTACAAATTTAATAAGACCATGCCAAACACTTGCAAACTTGGAACAAACTTCCTAAGACCATGCCAAATCACTTGCAAACTTGGTACAAATTTAATAAGACCATGCCAAAACACTTGCAAACTTGGTACAAATTTAATAACACCATGCCAAAACACTTGCAAACTTGGTACAAACTTCCTAAGACCATGCCAAAACACTTGCAAACTTGGTACAAATTTAATAAGACCATACCAAAACACTTGCAAACTTGGAACAAACTTCCTAAGACCACGCCAAAACACTTGCAAACTTGGTTCAAATTTAATAAGACCATGCCAAAACACTTGCAAACATGGTACAAATTTAATAAGACCATGCCAAACACTTGCAAACTTGGAACAAACTTCCTTAGACCATGCCAAAACACTTGCAAACTTGGTTCAAATTTAATAAGACCAAGCCAAAACACTTGCAAACTTGGAACAAACTTCCTAAGACCATGCCAAAACACTTGCAAACTTGGTACAAATTTAATAAGACCATGCCAAAACACTTGCAAACTTGGAACAAACGTCCTAAGACCATGCCAAAACACTTGCAAACTTGGTACAAATTTAATAAGACCATGCCAAAACACTTGCAAACTTGGTACAAATTTAATAAGACCATGCCAAACACTTGCAAACTTGGAACAAACTTCCTAAGACCATGCCAAACACTTGCAAACTTGGAACAAACTTCCTTAGACCATGCCAAAACACTTGCAAACTTGGTACAAATTTAATAAGACCATGCCAAAACACTTGCAAACTTGGTACAAATTTAATAACACCATGCCAAAACACTTGCAAACTTGGTACAAATTTAATAACACCATGCCAAAACACTTGCAAACTTGGTACAAATTTAATAAGACCATGCCAAAACACTTGCAAACTTGGTACAAATTTAATAAGACCATGCCAAAACACTTGCAAACTTGGAACAAACGTCCTAAGACCATGCCAAAACACTTGCAAACTTGGTACAAATTTAATAAGACCATGCCAAAACACTTGCAAACTTGGTACAAATTTAATAAGGCCATGCCAAAACACTTGCAAACTTGGTACAAATTTAATAACACCATGCCAAAACACTTGCAAACTTGGAACAAACGTCCTAAGACCATGCCAAAACACTTGCAAACTTGGATCAAATTTAATAAGACCAAGCCAAAACACTTGCAAACTTGGTACAAATTTAATCAGACCATGCCAAAACACTTGCAAACTTGGTACAAATTTAATAAGACCATGCCAAAACACTTGCAAACTTGGAACAAACTTCCTAAGACCATGCCAAAACACTTGCAAACTTGGTTCAAATTTAATAAGACCAAGCCAAAACACTTGCAAACTTGGTAAAAATTTAATCAGACCATGCCAAAACACTTGCAAACTTGGTACAAATTTAATAAGACCATGCCAAAACACTTGCAAACTTGGAACAAACGCCCTAAGACCATGCCAAAACACTTGCAAACTTGGTACAAATTTAATAAGACCATGCCAAAACACTTGCAAACTTGGTACAAATTTAATAAGACCATGCCAAACACTTGCAAACTTGGAACAAACTTCCTAAGACCATGCCAAAACACTTGCAAACTTGGTACAAATTTAATAAGACTATGCCAAAACACTTGCAAACTTGGTACAAATTTAATAAGACCATGCCAAAACACTTGCAAACTTGGAACAAACTTCCTAAGACCATGCCAAATCACTTGCAAACTTGGTACAAATTTAATAAGACCATGCCAAAACACTTGCAAACTTGGTACAAATTTAATAACACCATGCCAAAACACTTGCAAACTTGGTACAAATTTAATAAGACCATGCCAAAACACTTGCAAACTTGGTACAAATTTAATCAGGCCATGCCAAAACACTTGCAAACTTGGTACAAATTTAATAACACCATGCCAAAACACTTGCAAACTTGGTACAAATTTAATAAGACCATGCCAAAACACTTTCAAACTTGGTACAAATTTAATCAGACCAAGCCAAAACACTTGCAAACTTGGTACAAATTTAATAAGACCATGCCAAACACTTGCAAACTTGGAACAAACTTCCTTAGACCATGCCAAAACACTTGCAAACTTGGTACAAATTTAATAAGACCATGCCAAAACACTTGCAAACTTGGTACAAATTTAATAAGACCATGCAAAAACACTTGCCAACTTGGTACAAATTTAATAAGACCATGCCAAACACTTGCAAACTTGGAACAAACTTCCTAAGACCATGCCAAAACACTTGCAAACTTGGTACAAATTTAATAAGACCATGCCAAACACTTGCAAACTTGGAACAAACTTCCTTAGACCATGCCAAAACACTTGCAAACTTGGTTCAAATTTAATAAGACCAAGCCAAAACACTTGCAAACTTGGTACAAATTTAATCAGACCATGCCAAAACACTTGCAAACTTGGTACAAATTTAATAAGACCATGCCAAAACACTTGCAAACTTGGAACAAACGTCCTAAGACCATGCCAAAACACTTGCAAACTTGGTTCAAATTTAATAAGACCAAGACACAACACTTGCAAACTTGGTACAAATTTAATCAGACCATGCCAAAACACTTGCAAACTTGGTACAAATTTAATAAGACCATGCCAAAACACTTGCAAACTTGGAACAAACTTCCTAAGACCATGCCAAAACACTTGCAAACTTGGTTCAAATTTAATAAGACCATGCCAAAACACTTGCAAACTTGGTACAAATTTAATAAGACCATGCCAAACACTTGCAAACTTGGAACAAACTTCCTTAGACCATGCCAAAACACTTGCAAACTTGGTTCAAATTTAATAAGACCAAGCCAAAACACTTGCAAACTTGGTACAAATTTAATCAGACCATGGCAAAATACTTGCAAACTTGGTACAAACTTCCTAAGACCATGCCATAACACTTGCAAACTTGGTACACATTTAATAAGACCATGCCAAAACACTTGCAAACTTGGAACAAACTTCCTAAGACCATGCCAAAACACTTGCAAACTTGGTACAAATTTAATAAGACCAAGCCAAAACACTTGCAAACTTGGAACAAACTTCCTAAGACCATGCCAAAACACTTGCAAACTTGGTACACATTTAATAAGACCATGCCAAAACACTTGCAAACTTGGTACAAATTTAATCAGACCATGGCAAAATACTTGCAAACTTGGTACAAATTTAAGAAAACCATGCCAAACACTTGCAAACTTGGAACAAACTTCCTAAGACCATGCCAAAACACTTGCAAACTTGGTACAAATTTAATAAGACCATGCCAAAACACTTGCAAACTTGGTACAAACTTCCTAAGACCATGCCAAAACACTTGCAAACTTGGAACAAACTTCCTAAGACCATGCCAAAACACTTGCAAACTTGGTACAAATTTAATAAGACCATGCCAAAACACTTGCAAACTTGGTACAAATTTAATCAGACCATGCCATAACACTTGCAAACTTGGTACAAATTTAAGAAAACCATGCCAAAACACTTGCAAACTTGGTACAAATTTAATCAGACCATGGCAAAATACTTGCAAACTTTGTACAAATTTAAGAAAACCATGCCAAACACTTGCAAACTTGGAACAAACTTCCTAAGACCATGCCAAAACACTTGCAAACTTGGTACAAATTTAATAAGACCATGCCAAAACACTTGCAAACTTGGTACAAACTTCCTAAGACCATGCCAAAACACTTGCAAACTTGGAACAAACTTCCTAAGACCATGCCAAAACACTTGCAAACTTGGTACAAATTTAATAAGACCAAGCCAAAACACTTGCAAACTTGGTACAAATTTAATCAGACCATGGCAAAATACTTGCAAACTTGGTACAAATTTAAGAAAACCATGCCAAACACTTGCAAACTTGGAACAAACTTCCTAAGACCATGCCAAAACACTTGCAAACTTGGTACAAATTTAATAAGACCATGCCAAAACACTTGCAAACTTGGTACAAACTTCCTAAGACCATGCCAAAACACTTGCAAACTTGGAACAAACTTCCTAAGACCATGCCAAAACACTTGCAAACTTGGTACAAATTTAATAAGACCATGCCAAAACACTTGCAAACTTGGTACAAATTTAATCAGACCATGCCAAAACACTTGCAAACTTGGTACAAATTTAAGAAAACCATGCCAAAACACTTGCCAACTTGGTACAAATTTAATCAGACCATGCCAAAACACTTGCAAACTTGGTACAAATTTAATAAGACCATGCCAAACACTTGCAAACTTGGAACAAACTTCCTTAGACCATGCCAAAACACTTGCAAACTTGGTTCAAATTTAATAAGACCAAGCCAAAACACTTGCAAACTTGGTACAAATTTAATCAGACCATGCCAAAACACTTGCAAACTTGGTACAAATTTAATCAGACCATGGCAAAATACTTGCAAACTTGGTACAAATTTAATAAGACCATGCCAAAACACTTGCAAACTTGGTACAAATTTAATCAGACCATGCCAAAACACTTGCAAACTTGGTACAAATTTAATAAGACCATGCCAAACACTTGCAAACTTGGAACAAACTTCCTAAGACCATGCCAAAACACTTGCAAACTTGGTACAAATTTAATAAGACCATGCCAAAACACTTGCAAACTTGGTACAAATTTAATAAGACCATGCCAAACACTTGCAAACTTGGAACAAACTTCCTAAGACCATGCCAAACACTTGCAAACTTGGAACAAACTTCCTTAGACCATGCCAAAACACTTGCAAACTTGGTACAAATTTAATAAGACCATGCCAAAACACTTGCAAACTTGGAACAAACTTCCTAAGACCATGCCATAACACTTGCAAACTTGGTACACATTTAATAAGACCATGCCAAAACACTTGCAAACTTGGAACAAACTTCCTAAGACCATGCCAAAACACTTGCAAACTTGGTACAAATTTAATAAGACCAAGCCAAAACACTTGCAAACTTGGAACAAACTTCCTAAGACCATGCCAAAACACTTGCAAACTTGGTACACATTTAATAAGACCATGCCAAAACACTTGCAAACTTGGAACAAACTTCCTAAGACCATGCCAAAACACTTGCAAACTTGGTTCAAATTTAATAAGACCATGCCAAAACACTTGCAAACTTGGAACAAACGTCCTAAGACCATGCCAAAACACTTGCAAACTTGGTACAAATTTAATAAGACCATGCCAAAACACTTGCAAACTTGGAACAAACGTCCTAAGACCATGCCAAAACACTTGCAAACTTGGTTCAAATTTAATAAGACCAAGACACAACACTTGCAAACTTGGTACAAATTTAATCAGACCATGCCAAAACACTTGCAAACTTGGTACAAATTTAATAAGACCATGCCAAAACACTTGCAAACTTGGTACAAATTTAATCAGACCATGGCAAAATACTTGCAAACTTGGTACAAATTTAATAAGACCATGCCAAACACTTGCAAACTTGGAACAAACTTCCTAAGACCATGCCAAAACACTTGCAAACTTGGTACAAATTTAATAAGACCATGCCAAAACACTTGCAAACTTGGTACAAACTTCCTAAGACCATGCCAAAACACTTGCAAACTTGGAACAAACTTCCTAAGACCATGCCAAAACACTTGCAAACTTGGTACAAATTTAATAAGACCATGCCAAAACACTTGCAAACTTGGTACAAATTTAATCAGACCATGCCAAAACACTTGCAAACTTGGTACAAATTTAAGAAAACCATGCCAAAACACTTGCAAACTTGGTACAAATTTAATCAGACCATGCCAAAACACTTGCAAACTTGGTACAAATTTAATAAGACCATGCCAAACACTTGCACACTTGGAACAAACTTCCTTAGACCATGCCAAAACACTTGCAAACTTGGTTCAAATTTAATAAGACCAAGCCAAAACACTTGCAAACTTGGTACAAATTTAATCAGACCATGCCAAAACACTTGCAAACTTGGTACAAATTTAATCAGACCATGGCAAAATACTTGCAAACTTGGTACAAATTTAATAAGACCATGCCAAAACACTTGCAAACTTGGTACAAATTTAATCAGACCATGCCAAAACACTTGCAAACTTGGTACACCTTTAATAAGACCATGCCAAAACACTTGCAAACTTGGAACAAACTTCCTAAGACCATGCCAAAACACTTGCAAACTTGGTACAAATTTAATAAGACCATGCCAAAACACTTGCAAACTTGGTACAAATTTAATAAGACCATGCCAAACACTTGCAAACTTGGAACAAACTTCCTAAGACCATGCCAAACACTTGCAAACTTGGAACAAACTTCCTTAGACCATGCCAAAACACTTGCAAACTTGGTACAAATTTAATAAGACCATGCCAAAACACTTGCAAACTTGGAACAAACTTCCTAAGACCATGCCATAACACTTGCAAACTTGGTACACATTTAATAAGACCATGCCAAAACACTTGCAAACTTGGAACAAACTTCCTAAGACCATGCCAAAACACTTGCAAACTTGGTACAAATTTAATAAGACCAAGCCAAAACACTTGCAAACTTGGAACAAACTTCCTAAGACCATGCCAAAACACTTGCAAACTTGGTACACATTTAATAAGACCATGCCAAAACACTTGCAAACTTGGAACAAACTTCCTAAGACCATGCCAAAACACTTGCAAACTTGGTTCAAATTTAATAAGACCAAGACACAACACTTGCAAACTTGGTACAAATTTAATCAGACCATGCCAAAACACTTGCAAACTTGGTACAAATTTAATAAGACCATGCCAAAACACTTGCAAACTTGGAACAAACTTCCTAAGACCATGCCAAAACACTTGCAAACTTGGTTCAAATTTAATAAGACCATGCCAAAACACTTGCAAACTTGGTACAAATTTAATAAGACCATGCCAAACACTTGCAAACTTGGAACAAACTTCCTTAGACCATGCCAAAACACTTGCAAACTTGGTTCAAATTTAATAAGACCAAGCCAAAACACTTGCAAACTTGGTACAAATTTAATCAGACCATGGCAAAATACTTGCAAACTTGGTACAAATTTAATAAGACCATGCCAAAACACTTGCAAACTTGGAACAAACGTCCTTAGACCATGCCAAAACACTTGCAAACTTGGTTCAAATTTAATAAGACCAAGCCAAAACACTTGCAAACTTGGTACAAATTTAATCAGACCATGCCAAAACACTTGCAAACTTGGTACAAATTTAATAAGACCATGCCAAAACACTTGCAAACTTGGTACAAATTTAATAAGACCATGCCAAAACACTTGCAAACTTGGTACAAACTTCCTAAGACCATGCCAAAACACTTGCAAACTTGGAACAAACCTCCTAAGACCATGCCAAAACACTTGCAAACTTGGTACAAATTTAATAAGACCATGCCAAAACACTTGCAAACTTGGTACAAATTTAATCAGACCATGCCAAAACACTTGCAAACTTGGTACAAATTTAAGAAAACCATGCCAAAACACTTGCAAACTTGGTACAAATTTAATCAGACCATGCCAAAACACTTGCAAACTTGGTACAAATTTAATAAGACCATGCCAAACACTTGCAAACTTGGAACAAACTTCCTTAGACCATGCCAAAACACTTGCAAACTTGGTTCAAATTTAATAAGACCAAGCCAAAACACTTGCAAACTTGGTACAAATTTAATCAGACCATGCCAAAACACTTGCAAACGTGGTACAAATTTAATCAGACCATGGCAAAATACTTGCAAACTTGGTACAAATTTAATAAGACCATGCCAAAACACTTGCAAACTTGGTACAAATTTAATCAGACCATGCCAAAACACTTGCAAACTTGGTACAAATTTAAGAAAACCATGCCAAACACTTGCAAACTTGGAACAAACTTCCTAAGACCATGCCAAAACACTTGCAAACTTGGTACAAATTTAATAAGACCATGCCAAAACACTTGCAAACTTGGTACAAATTTAATAAGACCATGCCAAACACTTGCAAACTTGGAACAAACTTCCTAAGACCATGCCAAACACTTGCAAACTTGGAACAAACTTCCTTAGACCATGCCAAAACACTTGCAAACTTGGTACAAATTTAATAAGACCATGCCAAAACACTTGCAAACTTGGAACACACTTCCTAAGACCATGCCATAACACTTGCAAACTTGGTACAAATTTAATAAGACCATGCCAAAACACTTGCAAACTTGGAACAAACTTCCTAAGACCATGCCAAAACACTTGCAAACTTGGTACAAATTTAATAAGACCAAGCCAAACACTTGCAAACTTGGAACAAACTTCCTAAGACCATGCCAAAACACTTGCAAACTTGGTACACCTTTAATAAGACCATGCCAAAACACTTGCAAACTTGGAACAAACTTCCTAAGACCATGCCAAAACACTTGCAACCTTGGTACAAATTTAATAAGACCATGCCAAAACACTTGCAAACTTGGAACAAACTTCCTAAGACCATGCCAAAACACTTGCAACCTTGGTACAAATTTAATAAGACCATGCCAAAACACTTGCAAACTTGGAACAAACTTCCTAAGACCATGCCAAAACACTTGCAACCTTGGTACAAATTTAATAAGACCATGCCAAAACACTTGCAAACTTGGAACAAACTTCCTAAGACCATGCCAAAACACTTGCAAACTTGGTACAAATTTAATAAGACCATGCCAAACACTTGCAAACTTGGAACAAACTTCCTAAGACCATGCCAAAACACTTGCAACCTTGGTACAAATTTAATAAGACCAAGCCAAACACTTGCAAACTTGGAACAAACTTCCTAAGACCATGCCAAAACACTTGCAAACTTGGTACAAATTTAATAAGAACATGCCAAAACACTTGCAAACTTGGTACAAATTTAATAAGACCATGCCAAAACACTTGCAAACTTGGTATAAATTTAATACGACCATGCCAAACACTTGCAAACTTGGTACAAATTTAATAAGGCCATGCCAAACACTTGCAAACTTCGAACAAACTTCCTAAGACCATGCCAAAACACTTGCAAACTTGGTACAAATTTAATAAGACCATGCCAAACACTTGCAAACTTGGAACAAACTTCCTAAGACCATGCCAAAACACTTGCAACCTTGGTACAAATTTAATACGACCATGCCCAACACTTGCAAACTTGGAACAAACTTCCTAAGACCATGCCAAAACACTTGCAAACTTGGTACAAATTTAATAAGACCATGCCAAAACACTTGCAAACTTGGTACAAATTTAATAAGACCATGCCAAACACTTGCAAACTTGGAACAAACTTCCTAAGACCATGCCAAATCACTTGCAAACTTGGTACAAATTTAATAAGACCATGCCAAACACTTGCAAACTTGGAACAAACTTCCTAAGACCATGCCAAAACACTTGCAAACTTGGTACAAATTTAATAAGACCATGCCAAAACACTTGCAAACTTGGAACAAACTTCCTAAGACCATGCCAAAACACTTGCAAACTTGGTACAAATTTAATAAGACCATGCCAAAACACTTGCAAACTTGGAACAAACTTCCTAAGACCATGCCAAAACACTTGCAAACTTGGTTCAAATTTAATAAGACTATGCCAAAACACTTGCAAACTTGGTACAAATTTAATAAGACCATGCCAAACACTTGCAAACTTGGAACAAACTTCCTAAGACCATGCCAAATCACTTGCAAACTTGGTACAAATTTAATAAGACCATGCCAAAACACTTGCAAACTTGGTACAAATTTAATCTGACCAAGCCAAAACACTTGCAAACTTGGAACAAATTTAATAAGACCATGCCAAAACACTTGCAAACTTGGAACAAACTTCCTAAGACCATGCCAAAACACTTGCAAACTTGGTACAAATTTAATAAGACCATGCCAAACACTTGCAAACTTGGAACAAACTTCCTAAGACCATGCCAAATCACTTGCAAACTTGGTACAAATTTAATAAGACCATGCCAAAACACTTGCAAACTTGGTACAAATTTAATAACACCATGCCAAAACACTTGCAAACTTGGTACAAATTTAATAAGACTATGCCAAAACACTTGCAAACTTGGTACAAATTTAATAAGACCATGCCAAACACTTGCAAACTTGGAACAAACTTCCTAAGACCATGCCAAATCACTTGCAAACTTGGTACAAATTTAATAAGACCATGCCAAAACACTTGCAAACTTGGTACAAATTTAATAACACCATGCCAAAACACTTGCAAACTTGGTACAAATTTAATAACACCATGCCAAAACACTTGCAAACTTGGAACAAACGTCCTAAGACCATGCCAAAACACTTGCAAACTTGGTTCAAATTTAATAAGACCAAGCCAAAACACTTGCAAACTTGGTACAAATTTAATCAGACCATGCCAAAACACTTGCAAACTTGGTACAAATTTAATAAGACCATGCCAAAACACTTGCAAACTTGGAACAAACTTCCTAAGACCATGCCAAAACACTTGCAAACTTGGTTCAAATTTAATAAGACCATGCCAAACACTTGCAAACTTGGAACAAACTTCCTAAGACCATGCCAAAACACTTGCAACCTTGGTACAAATTTAATAAGACCAAGCCAAACACTTGCAAACTTGGAACAAACTTCCTAAGACCATGCCAAAACACTTGCAAACTTGGTACAAATTTAATAAGAACATGCCAAAACACTTGCAAACTTGGTACAAATTTAATAAGACCATGCCAAAACACTTGCAAACTTGGTATAAATTTAATACGACCATGCCAAACACTTGCAAACTTGGTACAAATTTAATAAGGCCATGCCAAACACTTGCAAACTTCGAACAAACTTCCTAAGACCATGCCAAAACACTTGCAAACTTGGTACAAATTTAATAAGACCATGCCAAACACTTGCAAACTTGGAACAAACTTCCTAAGACCATGCCAAAACACTTGCAACCTTGGTACAAATTTAATACGACCAGGCCCAACACTTGCAAACTTGGAACAAACTTCCTAAGACCATGCCAAAACACTTGCAAACTTGGTACAAATTTAATAAGACCATGCCAAAACACTTGCAAACTTGGTACAAATTTAATAAGACCATGCCAAACACTTGCAAACTTGGAACAAACTTCCTAAGACCATGCCAAAACACTTGCAAACTTGGAACAAACGTCCTAAGACCATGCCAAACACTTGCAAACTTGGAACAAACTTCCTTAGACCATGCCAAAACACTTGCAAACTTGGTTCAAATTTAATAAGACCAAGCCAAAACACTTGCAAACTTGGTACAAATTTAATCAGACCATGCCAAAACACTTGCAAACTTGGTACAAATTTAATAAGACCATGCCAAAACACTTGCAAACTTGGAACAAACTTCCTTAGACCATGCCAAAACACTTGCAAACTTGGTACAAATTTAATAAGACCATGCCAAAACACTTGCAAACTTGGTACAAATTTAATAAGACCATGCCAAAACACTTGCAAACTTGGAACAAACGTCCTAAGACCATGCCAAAACACTTGCAAACTTGGTTCAAATTTAATAAGACCAAGCCAAAACACTTGCAAACTTGGTTCAAATTTAATAAGACCAAGCCAAAACACTTGCAAACTTGGTACAAATTTAATAAGACTATGCCAAAACACTTGCAAACTTGGTACAAATTTAATAAGACCATGCCAAACACTTGCAAACTTGGAACAAACTTCCTAAGACCATGCCAAATCACTTGCAAACTTGGTACAAATTTAATAAGACCATGCCAAAACACTTGCAAACTTGGTACAAATTTAATAACACCATGCCAAAACACTTGCAAACTTGGTACAAACTTCCTAAGACCATGCCAAAACACTTGCAAACTTGGTACAAATTTAATAAGACCATACCAAAACACTTGCAAACTTGGAACAAACTTCCTAAGACCACGCCAAAACACTTGCAAACTTGGTTCAAATTTAATAAGACCATGCCAAAACACTTGCAAACTTGGTACAAATTTAATAAGACCATGCCAAACACTTGCAAACTTGGAACAAACTTCCTTAGACCATGCCAAAACACTTGCAAACTTGGTTCAAATTTAATAAGACCAAGCCAAAACACTTGCAAACTTGGAACAAACTTCCTAAGACCATGCCAAAACACTTGCAAACTTGGTACAAATTTAATAAGACCATGCCAAAACACTTGCAAACTTGGAACAAACGTCCTAAGACCATGCCAAAACACTTGCAAACTTGGTACAAATTTAATAAGACCATGCCAAAACACTTGCAAACTTGGTACAAATTTAATAAGACCATGCCAAACACTTGCAAACTTGGAACAAACTTCCTAAGACCATGCCAAACACTTGCAAACTTGGAACAAACTTCCTTAGACCATGCCAAAACACTTGCAAACTTGGTACAAATTTAATAAGACCATGCCAAAACACTTGCAAACTTGGTACAAATTTAATTACACCATGCCAAAACACTTGCAAACTTGGTACAAATTTAATAACACCATGCCAAAACACTTGCAAACTTGGTACAAATTTAATAAGACCATGCCAAAACACTTGCAAACTTGGTACAAATTTAATAAGACCATGCCAAAACACTTGCAAACTTGGAACAAACGTCCTAAGACCATGCCAAAACACTTGCAAACTTGGTACAAACTTCCTAAGACCATGCCAAAACACTTGCAAACTTGGTACAAATTTAATAAGACCAAGCCAAAACACTTGCAAACTAGGAACAAACTTCCTAAGACCATGCCAAAACACTTGCAAACTTGGTACACATTTAATAAGACCATGCCAAAACACTTGCAAACTTGGAACAAACTTCCTAAGACCATGCCAAAACACTTGCAAACTTGGTTCAAATTTAATAAGACCAAGACACAACACTTGCAAACTTGGTACAAATTTAATCAGACCATGCCAAAACACTTGCAAACTTGGTACAAATTTAATAAGACCATGCCAAAACACTTGCAAACTTGGAACAAACTTCCTAAGACCATGCCAAAACACTTGCAAACTTGGTTCAAATTTAATAAGACCATGCCAAAACACTTGCAAACTTGGTACAAATTTAATCAGACCATGCCAAAACACTTGCAAACTTGGTACAAATTTAAGAAAACCATGCCAAAACACTTGCAAACTTGGTACAAATTTAATCAGACCATGCCAAAACACTTGCAAACTTGGTACAAATTTAATAAGACCATGCCAAACACTTGCAACCTTGGAACAAACTTCCTTAGACCATGCCAAAACACTTGCAAACTTGGTTCAAATTTAATAAGACCAAGCCAAAACACTTGCAAACTTGGTACAAATTTAATCAGACCATGCCAAAACACTTGCAAACTTGGTACAAATTTAATCAGACCATGGCAAAATACTTGCAAACTTGGTACAAATTTAATAAGACCATGCCAAAACACTTGCAAACTTGGTACAAATTTAATCAGACCATGCCAAAACACTTGCAAACTTGGTACAAATTTAAGAAAACCATGCCAAACACTTGCAAACTTGGAACAAACTTCCTAAGACCATGCCAAAACACTTGCAAACTTGGTACAAATTTAATAAGACCATGCCAAAACACTTGCAAACTTGGTACAAATTTAATAAGACCATGCCAAACACTTGCAAACTTGGAACAAACTTCCTAAGACCATGCCAAACACTTGCAAACTTGGAACAAACTTCCTTAGACCATGCCAAAACACTTGCAAACTTGGTACAAATTTAATAAGACCATGCCAAAACACTTGCAAACTTGGTACAAACTTCCTAAGACCATGCCATAACACTTGCAAACTTGGTACACATTTAATAAGACCATGCCAAAACACTTGCAAACTTGGAACAAACTTCCTAAGACCATGCCAAAACACTTGCAAACTTGGTACAAATTTAATAAGACCAAGCCAAAACACTTGCAAACTTGGAACAAACTTCCTAAGACCATGCCAAAACACTTGCAAACTTGGTACACATTTAATAAGACCATGCCAAAACACTTGCAAACTTGGAACAAACTTCCTAAGACCATGCCAAAACACTTGCAAACTTGGTTCAAATTTAATAAGACCAAGACACAACACTTGCAAACTTGGTACAAATTTAATCAGACCATGCCAAAACACTTGCAAACTTGGTACAAATTTAATAAGACCATGCCAAAACACTTGCAAACTTGGAACAAACTTCCTAAGACCATGCCAAAACACTTGCAAACTTGGTTCAAATTTAATAAGACCATGCCAAAACACTTGCAAACTTGGTACAAATGTAATAAGACCATGCCAAACACTTGCAAACTTGGAACAAACTTCCTTAGACCATGCCAAAACACTTGCAAACTTGGTTCAAATTTAATAAGACCAAGCCAAAACACTTGCAAACTTGGTACAAATTTAATCAGACCATGGCAAAACACTTGCAAACTTGGTACAAATTTAATAAGACCATGCCAAAACACTTGCAAACTTGGAACAAACGTCCTTAGACCATGCCAAAACACTTGCAAACTTGGTTCAAATTTAATAAGACCAAGCCAAAACACTTGCAAACTTGGTACAAATTTAATCAGACCATGCCAAAACACTTGCAAACTTGGTACAAATTTATAAGACCATGCCAAAACACTTGCAAACTTGGTACAAATTTAATAAGACCATGCCAAAACACTTGCAAACTTGGTACAAACTTCCTAAGACCATGCCAAAACACTTGCAAACTTGGAACAAACTTCCTAAGACCATGCCAAAACACTTGCAAACTTGGTACAAATTTAATAAGACCATGCCAAAACACTTGCAAACTTGGTACAAATTTAATCAGACCATGCCAAAACACTTGCAAACTTGGTACAAATTTAAGAAAACCATGCCAAAACACTTGCAAACTTGGTACAAATTTAATCAGACCATGCCAAAACACTTGCAAACTTGGTACAAATTTAATAAGACCATGCCAAACACTTGCAAACTTGGAACAAACTTCCTTAGACCATGCCAAAACACTTGCAAACTTGGTTCAAATTTAATAAGACCAAGCCAAAACACTTGCAAACTTGGTACAAATTTAATCAGACCATGCCAAAACACTTGCAAACGTGGTACAAATTTAATCAGACCATGGCAAAATACTTGCAAACTTGGTACAAATTTAATAAGACCATGCCAAAACACTTGCAAACTTGGTACAAATTTAATCAGACCATGCCAAAACACTTGCAAACTTGGTACAAATTTAAGAAAACCATGCCAAACACTTGCAAACTTGGAACAAACTTCCTAAGACCATGCCAAAACACTTGCAAACTTGGTACAAATTTAATAAGACCATGCCAAAACACTTGCAAACTTGGTACAAATTTAATAAGACCATGCCAAACACTTGCAAACTTGGAACAAACTTCCTAAGACCATGCCAAACACTTGCAAACTTGGAACAAACTTCCTTAGACCATGCCAAAACACTTGCAAACTTGGTACAAATTTAATAAGACCATGCCAAAACACTTGCAAACTTGGAACAAACTTCCTAAGACCATGCCATAACACTTGCAAACTTGGTACACATTTAATAAGACCATGCCAAAACACTTGCAAACTTGGAACAAACTTCCTAAGACCATGCCAAAACACTTGCAAACTTGGTACAAATTTAATAAGACCAAGCCAAAACACTTGCAAACTTGGAACAAACTTCCTAAGACCATGCCAAAACACTTGCAAACTTGGTACACATTTAATAAGACCATGCCAAAACACTTGCAAACTTGGAACAAACTTCCTAAGACCATGCCAAAACACTTGCAACCTTGGTACAAATTTAATAAGACCATGCCAAAACACTTGCAAACTTGGAACAAACTTCCTAAGACCATGCCAAAACACTTGCAAACTTGGTACAAATTTAATAAGACCATGCCAAACACTTGCAAACTTGGAACAAACTTCCTAAGACCATGCCAAAACACTTGCAACCTTGGTACAAATTTAATAAGACCAAGCCAAACACTTGCAAACTTGGAACAAACTTCTTAAGACCATGCCAAAACACTTGCAAACTTGGTACAAGTTTAATAAGAACATGCCAAAACACTTGCAAACTTGGAACAAACTTCCTAAGACCATGCCAAAACACTTGCAACCTTGGTACAAATTTAATAAGACCATGCCAAAACACTTGCAAACTTGGAACAAACTTCCTAAGACCATGCCAAAACACTTGCAAACTTGGTACAAATTTAATAAGACCATGCCAAACACTTGCAAACTTGGAACAAACTTCCTAAGACCATGCCAAAACACTTGCAACCTTGGTACAAATTTAATAAGACCAAGCCAAACACTTGCAAACTTGGAACAAACTTCCTAAGACCATGCCAAAACACTTGCAAACTTGGTACAAATTTAATAAGAACATGCCAAAACACTTGCAAACTTGGAACAAATTTAATAAGACCATGCCAAAACACTTGCAAACTTGGTATAAATTTAATACGACCATGCCAAACACTTGCAAACTTGGTACAAATTTAATAAGGCCATGCCAAACACTTGCAAACTTCGAACAAACTTCCTAAGACCATGCCAAAACACTTGCAAACTTGGTACAAATTTAATAAGACCATGCCAAACACTTGCAAACTTGGAACAAACTTCCTAAGACCATGCCAAAACACTTGCAACCTTGGTACAAATTTAATACGACCATGCCCAACACTTGCAAACTTGGAACAAACTTCCTAAGACCATGCCAAAACACTTGCAAACTTGGTACAAATTTAATAAGACCATGCCAAAACACTTGCAAACTTGGTACAAATTTAATAAGACCATGCCAAACACTTGCAAACTTGGAACAAACTTCCTAAGACCATGCCAAATCACTTGCAAACTTGGTACAAATTTAATAAGACCATGCCAAACACTTGCAAACTTGGAACAAACTTCCTAAGACCATGCCAAAACACTTGCAAACTTGGTACAAATTTAATAAGACCATGCCAAAACACTTGCAAACTTGGAACAAACTTCCTAAGACCATGCCAAAACACTTGCAAACTTGGTACAAATTTAATAAGACCATGCCAAAACACTTGCAAACTTGGAACAAACTTCCTAAGACCATGCCAAAACACTTGCAAACTTGGTTCAAATTTAATAAGACTATGCCAAAACACTTGCAAACTTGGTACAAATTTAATAAGACCATGCCAAACACTTGCAAACTTGGAACAAACTTCCTAAGACCATGCCAAATCACTTGCAAACTTGGTACAAATTTAATAAGACCATGCCAAAACACTTGCAAACTTGGTACAAATTTAATCTGACCAAGCCAAAACACTTGCAAACTTGGAACAAATTTAATAAGACCATGCCAAAACACTTGCAAACTTGGAACAAACTTCCTAAGACCATGCCAAAACACTTGCAAACTTGGTACAAATTTAATAAGACCATGCCAAACACTTGCAAACTTGGAACAAACTTCCTAAGACCATGCCAAATCACTTGCAAACTTGGTACAAATTTAATAAGACCATGCCAAAACACTTGCAAACTTGGTACAAATTTAATAACACCATGCCAAAACACTTGCAAAATTGGTACAAATTTAATAAGACTATGCCAAAACACTTGCAAACTTGGTACAAATTTAATAAGACCATGCCAAACACTTGCAAACTTGGAACAAACTTCCTAAGACCATGCCAAATCACTTGCAAACTTGGTACAAATTTAATAAGACCATGCCAAAACACTTGCAAACTTGGTACAAATTTAATAACACCATGCCAAAACACTTGCAAACTTGGTACAAATTTAATAACACCATGCCAAAACACTTGCAAACTTGGAACAAACGTCCTAAGACCACGCCAAAACACTTGCAAACTTGGTTCAAATTTAATAAGACCAAGCCAAAACACTTGCAAACTTGGTACAAATTTAATCAGACCATGCCAAAACACTTGCAAACTTGGTACAAATTTAATAAGACCATGCCAAAACACTTGCAAACTTGGAACAAACTTCCTAAGACCATGCCAAAACACTTGCAAACTTGGTTCAAATTTAATAAGACCATGCCAAACACTTGCAAACTTGGAACAAACTTCCTAAGACCATGCCAAAACACTTGCAACCTTGGTACAAATTTAATAAGACCAAGCCAAACACTTGCAAACTTGGAACAAACTTCCTAAGACCATGCCAAAACACTTGCAAACTTGGTTCAAATTTAATAAGAACATGCCAAAACACTTGCAAACTTGGTACAAATTTAATAAGACCATGCCAAAACACTTGCAAACTTGGTATAAATTTAATACGACCATGCCAAAACACTTGCAAACTTGGTACAAATTTAATAAGGCCATGCCAAACACTTGCAAACTTCGAACAAACTTCCTAAGACCATGCCAAAACACTTGCAAACTTGGTACAAATTTAATAAGACCATGCCAAACACTTGCAAACTTGGAACAAACTTCCTAAGACCATGCCAAAACACTTGCAACCTTGGTACAAATTTAATACGACCAGGCCCAACACTTGCAAACTTGGAACAAACTTCCTAAGACCATGCCAAAACACTTGCAAACTTGGTACAAATTTAATAAGACCATGCCAAAACACTTGCAAACTTGGTACAAATTTAATAAGACCATGCCAAACACTTGCAAACTTGGAACAAACTTCCTAAGACCATGCCAAAACACTTGCAAACTTGGAACAAACGTCCTAAGACCATGCCAAACACTTGCAAACTTGGAACAAACTTCCTTAGACCATGCCAAAACACTTGCAAACTTGGTTCAAATTTAATAAGACCAAGCCAAAACACTTGCAAACTTGGTACAAATTTAATCAGACCATGCCAAAACACTTGCAAACTTGGTACAAATTTAATAAGACCATGCCAAAACACTTGCAAACTTGGAACAAACTTCCTTAGACCATGCCAAAACACTTGCAAACTTGGTACAAATTTAATAAGACCATGCCAAAACACTTGCAAACTTGGTACAAATTTAATAACACCATGCCAAAACACTTGCAAACTTGGTACAAATTTAATAACACCATGCCAAAACACTTGCAAACTTGGTACAAATTTAATAAGACCATGCCAAAACACTTGCAAACTTGGTACAAATTTAATAAGACCATGCCAAAACACTTGCAAACTTGGAACAAACGTCCTAAGACCATGCCAAAACACTTGCAAACTTGGTTCAAATTTAATAAGACCAAGCCAAAACACTTGCAAACTTGGTACAAACTTCCTTAGACCATGCCAAAACACTTGCAAACTTGGTACAAATTTAATAAGACCATGCCAAAACACTTGCAAACTTGGAACAAACTTCCTAAGACCATGCCAAAACACTTGCAAACTTGGTTCAAATTTAATAAGACCAAGCCAAAACACTTGCAAACTTGGTACAAATTTAATCAGACCATGCCAAAACACTTGCAAACTTGGTACAAATTTAATAAGACCATGCCAAAACACTTGCAAACTTGGTACAAATTTAATAAGACCATGCCAAAACACTTGCAAACTTGGTACAAATTTAATAAGACCATGCCAAAACACTTGCAAACTTGGTACAAATTTAATAAGACCATGCCAAAACACTTGCAAACTTGGAACAAACGTCCTAAGACCATGCCAAAACACTTGCAAACTTGGTTCAAATTTAATAAGACCAAGCCAAAACACTTGCAAACTTGGTTCAAATTTAATAAGACCAAGCCAAAACACTTGCAAACTTGGTACAAATTTAATAAGACTATGCCAAAACACTTGCAAACTTGGTACAAATTTAATAAGACCATGCCAAACACTTGCAAACTTGGAACAAACTTCCTAAGACCATGCCAAATCACTTGCAAAATTGGTACAAATTTAATAAGACCATGCCAAAACACTTGCAAACTTGGTACAAATTTAATAACACCATGCCAAAACACTTGCAAACTTGGTACAAACTTCCTAAGACCATGCCAAAACACTTGCAAACTTGGTACAAATTTAATAAGACCATACCAAAACACTTGCAAACTTGGAACAAACTTCCTAAGACCACGCCAAAACACTTGCAAACTTGGTTCAAATTTAATAAGACCATGCCAAAACACTTGCAAACTTGGTACAAATTTAATAAGACCATGCCAAACACTTGCAAACTTGGAACAAACTTCCTTAGACCATGCCAAAACACTTGCAAACTTGGTTCAAATTTAATAAGACCAAGCCAAAACACTTGCAAACTTGGAACAAACTTCCTAAGACCATGCCAAAACACTTGCAAACTTGGTACAAATTTAATAAGACCATGCCAAAACACTTGCAAACTTGGAACAAACGTCCTAAGACCATGCCAAAACACTTGCAAACTTGGTACAAATTTAATAAGACCATGCCAAAACACTTGCAAACTTGGTACAAATTTAATAAGACCATGCCAAACACTTGCAAACTTGGAACAAACTTCCTAAGACCATGCCAAACACTTGCAAACTTGGAACAAACTTCCTTAGACCATGCCAAAACACTTGCAAACTTGGTACAAATTTAATAAGACCATGCCAAAACACTTGCAAACTTGGTACAAATTTAATAACACCATGCCAAAACACTTGCAAACTTGGTACAAATTTAATAACACCATGCCAAAACACTTGCAAACTTGGTACAAATTTAATAAGACCATGCCAAAACACTTGCAAACTTGGTACAAATTTAATAAGACCATGCCAAAACACTTGCAAACTTGGAACAAACGTCCTAAGACCATGCCAAAACACTTGCAAACTTGGTACAAATTTAATAAGACCATGCCAAAACACTTGCAAACTTGGTACAAATTTAATAAGACCATGCCAAAACACTTGCAAACTTGGTACAAATTTAATAACACCATGCCAAAACACTTGCAAACTTGGAACAAACGTCCTAAGACCATGCCAAAACACTTGCAAACTTGGATCAAATTTAATAAGACCAAGCCAAAACACTTGCAAACTTGGTACAAATTTAATCAGACCATGCCAAAACACTTGCAAACTTGGTACAAATTTAATAAGACCATGCCAAAACACTTGCAAACTTGGAACAAACTTCCTAAGACCATGCCAAAACACTTGCAAACTTGGTTCAAATTTAATAAGACCAAGCCAAAACACTTGCAAACTTGGTAAAAATTTAATCAGACCATGCCAAAACACTTGCAAACTTGGTACAAATTTAATAAGACCATGCCAAAACACTTGCAAACTTGGAACAAACGCCCTAAGACCATGCCAAAACACTTGCAAACTTGGTACAAATTTAATAAGACCATGCCAAAACACTTGCAAACTTGGTACAAATTTAATAAGACCATGCCAAACACTTGCAAACTTGGAACAAACTTCCTAAGACCATGCCAAAACACTTGCAAACTTGGTACAAATTTAATAAGACTATGCCAAAACACTTGCAAACTTGGTACAAATTTAATAAGACCATGCCAAAACACTTGCAAACTTGGAACAAACTTCCTAAGACCATGCCAAATCACTTGCAAACTTGGTACAAATTTAATAAGACCATGCCAAAACACTTGCAAACTTGGTACAAATTTAATAACACCATGCCAAAACACTTGCAAACTTGGTACCAATTTAATAAGACCATGCCAAAACACTTGCAAACTTGGTACAAATTTAATCAGGCCATGCCAAAACACTTGCAAACTTGGTACAAATTTAATAACACCATGCCAAAACACTTGCAAACTTGGTACAAATTTAATAAGACCATGCCAAAACACTTGCAAACTTGGTACAAATTTAATCAGACCAAGCCAAAACACTTGCAAACTTGGTACAAATTTAATGAGACCATGCCAAACACTTGCAAACTTGGAACAAACTTCCTTAGACCATGCCAAAACACTTGCAAACTTGGTACAAATTTAATAAGACCATGCCAAAACACTTGCAAACTTGGTACAAATTTAATAAGACCATGCCAAAACACTTGCCA
The DNA here is from genome assembly GCA_914969975.1 of Anopheles atroparvus. Taxonomy (NCBI): domain Eukaryota; kingdom Metazoa; phylum Arthropoda; class Insecta; order Diptera; family Culicidae; genus Anopheles; species Anopheles atroparvus. The sequence continues at coordinate 2,321,768 of CAJZCY010000008.1, read as the reverse complement.
ACTTGGTACAAATTTAATAAGACCATGCCAAACACTTGCAAACTTGGAACAAACTTCCTAAGACCATGCCAAAACACTTGCAAACTTGGTACAAATTTAATAAGACCATGCCAAACACTTGCAAACTTGGAACAAACTTCCTTAGACCATGCCAAAACACTTGCAAACTTGGTTCAAATTTAATAAGACCAAGCCAAAACACTTGCAAACTTGGTACAAATTTAATCAGACCATGCCAAAACACTTGCAAACTTGGTACAAATTTAATAAGACGATGCCAAAACACTTGCAAACTTGGATCAAACGTCCTAAGACCATGCCAAAACACTTGCAAACTTGGTTCAAATTTAATAAGACCAAGCCAAAACACTTGCAAACTTGGCACAAATTTAATCAGACCATGCCAAAACACTTGCAAACTTGGTACAAATTTAATAAGACCATGCCAAAACACTTGCAAACTTGGAACAAACTTCCTAAGACCATGCCAAAACACTTGCAAACTTGGTTCAAATTTAATAAGACCAAGCCAAAACACTTGCAAACTTGGTACAAATTTAATCAGACCATGCCAAAACACTTGCAAACTTGGTACAAATTTAATAAGACCATGCCAAAACACTTGCAAACTTGGTACAAATTTAATAAGACCATGCCAAAACACTTGCAAACTTGGAACAAACGTCCTAAGACCATGCCAAAACACTTGCAAACTTGGTACAAATTTAATAAGACCATGCCAAAACACTTGCAAACTTGGTACAAATTTAATAAGACCATGCCAAAACACTTGCAAACTTGGTACAAATTTAATAAGACCATGCCAAAACACTTGCCAACTTGGTACAAATTTAATAAGACCATGCCAAACACTTGCAAACTTGGAACAAACTTCCTAAGACCATGCCAAAACACTTGCAAACTTGGTACAAATTTAATAAGACCATGCCAAACACTTGCAAACTTGGAACAAACTTCCTTAGACCATGCCAAAACACTTGCAAACTTGGTTCAAATTTAATAAGACCAAGCCAAAACACTTGCAAACTTGGTACAAATTTAATCAGACCATGCCAAAACACTTGCAAACTTGGAACAAATTTAATAAGACCATGCCAAAACACTTGCAAACTTGGAACAAACGTCCTAAGACCATGCCAAAACACTTGCAAACTTGGTTCAAATTTAATAAGACCAAGCCAAAACACTGGCAAACTTGGTACAAATTCAATCAGACCATGCCAAAACACTTGCAAACTTGGTACAAATTTAATAAGACCATGCCAAAACACTTGCAAACTTGGAACAAACTTCCTTAGACCATGCCAAAACACTTGCAAACTTGGTTCTAATTTAATAAGACCAAGCCAAAACACTTGCAAACTTGGTACAAATTTAATCAGACCATGCCAAAACACTTGCAAACTTGGTACAAATTTAATAAGACCATGCCAAAACACTTGCAAACTTGGAACAAACGTCCTAAGACCATGCCAAAACACTTGCAAACTTGGTACAAATTTAATAAGACCATGCCAAAACACTTGCAAACTTGGTACAAATTTAATAAGACCATGCCAAAACACTTGCAAACTTGGTTCAAATTTAATAAGACCAAGCCAAAACACTTGCAAACTTGGTACAAATTTAATCAGACCATGCCAAAACACTTGCAAACTTGGTACAAATTTAATAAGACCATGCCAAAACACTTGCAAACTTGGAACAAACGTCCTAAGACCATGCCAAAACACTTGCAAACTTGGTACAAATTTAATAAGACCATGCCAAAATACTTGCAAACTTGGTACAAATTTAATAAGACCATGCCAAACACTTGCAAACTTGGAACAAACTTCCTAAGACCATGCCAAAACACTTGCAAACTTGGTACAAATTTAATAAGCCTATGCCAAAACACTTGCAAACTTGGTACAAATTTAATAAGACCATGCCAAACACTTGCAAACTTGGAACAAACTTCCTAAGACCATGCCAAAACACTTGCAAACTTGGTACAAATTTAATAAGACCATGCCAAAACACTTGCAAACTTGGTACAAATTTAATAACACCATGCCAAAACACTTGCAAACTTGGTACAAATTTAATAAGACCATGCCAAAACACTTGCAAACTTGGTACAAATTTAATCAGACCAAGTCAAAACACTTGCAAACTTGGTACAAATTTAATAAGACCATGCCAAACACTTGCAAACTTGGAACAAACTTCCTTAGACCATGCCAAAACACTTGCAAACTTGGTACAAATTTAATAAGACCATGCCAAAACACTTGCAAACTTGGTACAAATTTAATAACACCATGCCAAAACACTTGCAAACTTGGTACAAATTTAATAACACCATGCCAAAACACTTGCAAACTTGGTACAAATTTAATAAGACCATGCCAAAACACTTGCAAACTTGGTACAAATTTAATAAGACCATGCCAAAACACTTGCAAACTTGGAACAAACGTCCTAAGACCATGCCAAAACACTTGCAAACTTGGTACAAATTTAATAAAACCATGCCAAAACACTTGCAAACTTGGTACAAATTTAATAAGACCATGCCAAAACACTTGCAAACTTGGTACAAATTTAATAAGACCATGCCAAACACTTGCAAACTTGGCACAAAATTTAATAAGACCATGCCAAAACACTTGCAAACTTGGTACAAATTTAATCAGACCAAGCCAAAACACTTGCAAACTTGGTACAAATTTAATAAGACCATGCCAAACACTTGCAAACTTGGAACAAACTTCCTTAGACCATGCCAAAACACTTGCAAACTTGGTACAAATTTAATAAGACCATGCCAAAACACTTGCAAACTTGGTACAAATTTAATAAGACCATGCCAAAACACTTGCCAACTTGGTACAAATTTAATAAGACCATGCCAAACACTTGCAAACTTGGAACAAACTTCCTAAGACCATGCCAAAACACTTGCAAACTTGGTACAAATTTAATAAGACCATGCCAAACACTTGCAAACTTGGAACAAACTTCCTTAGACCATGCCAAAACACTTGCAAACTTGGTTCAAATTTAATAAGACCAAGCCAAAACACTTGCAAACTTGGTACAAATATAATCAGACCATGCCAAAACACTTGCAAACTTGGAACAAACTTCCTAAGACCATGCCAAAACACTTGCAAACTTGGTACAAATTTAATAAGACCAAGCCAAGACACTTGCAAACTTGGTACAAATTTAATCAGACCATGCCAAAACACTTGCAAACTTGGTACAAATTTAATAAGACCATGCCAAAACACTTGCAAACTTGGAACAAACGTCCTAAGACCATGCCAAAACACTTGCAAACTTGGTACAAATTTAATAAGACCATGCCAAAACACTTGCAAACTTGGTACAAATTTAATAAGACCATGGCAAACACTTGCAAACTTGGAACACACTTCCTAAGACCATGCCAAAACACTTGCAAACTTGGTACAAATTTAATAAGACTATGCCAAAACACTTGCAAACTTGGTACAAATTTAATAAGACCATGCCAAACACTTGCAAACTTGGAACAAACTTCCTAAGACCATGCCAAATCACTTGCAAACTTGGTACAAATTTAATAACACCATGCCAAAACACTTGCAAACTTGGTACAAATTTAATAACACCATGCCAAAACACTTGCAAACTTGGTACAAATTTAATAAGACCATGCCAAAACACTTGCAAACTTGGTACAAATTTAATAAGACCATGCCAAAACACTTGCAAACTTGGAACAAACGTCCTTAGACCATGCCAAAACACTTGCAAACTTGGTACAAATTTAATAAAACCATGCCAAAACACTTGCAAACTTGGTACAAATTTAATAAGACCATGCCAAAACACTTGCAAACTTGGTACAAATTTAATAAGACCATGCCATACACTTGCAAACTTGGCAAAAAATTTAATAAGACCATGCCAAAACACTTGCAAACTTGGTACAAATTTAATCAGACCAAGCCAAAACACTTGCAAACTTGGTACAAATTTAATAAGACCATGCCAAACACTTGCAAACTTGGAACAAACTTCCTTAGACCATGCCAAAACACTTGCAAACTTGGTACAAATTTAATAAGACCATGCCAAAACACTTGCAAACTTGGTACAAATTTAATAAGACCATGCCAAAACACTTGCCAACTTGGTACAAATTTAATAAGACCATGCCAAACACTTGCAAACTTGGAACAAACTTCCTAAGACCATGCCAAAACACTTGCAAACTTGGTACAAAATTAATAAGACCATGCCAAACACTTGCAAACTTGGAACAAACTTCCTTAGACCATGCCAAAACACTTGCAAACTTGGTTCAAATTTAATAAGACCAAGCCAAAACACTTGCAAACTTGGTACAAATATAATCAGACCATGCCAAAACACTTGCAAACTTGGAACAAACTTCCTAAGACCATGCCAAAACACTTGCAAACTTGGTTCAAATTTAATAAGACCAAGCCAAGACACTTGCAAACTTGGTACAAATTTAATCAGACCATGCCAAAACACTTGCAAACTTGGTACAAATTTAATAAGACCATGCCAAAACACTTGCAAACTTGGAACAAACGTCCTAAGACCATGCCAAAACACTTGCAAACTTGGTACAAATTTAATAAGACCATGCCAAAACACTTGCAAACTTGGTACAAATTTAATAAGACCATGGCAAACACTTGCAAACTTGGAACAAACTTCCTAAGACCATGCCAAAACACTTGCAAACTTGGTACAAATTTAATAAGACTATGCCAAAACACTTGCAAACTTGGTACAAATTTAATAAGACCATGCCAAACACTTGCAAACTTGGAACAAACTTCCTAAGACCATGCCAAATCACTTGCAAACTTGGTACAAATTTAATAAGACCATGCCAAAACACTTGCAAACTTGGTACAAATTTAATAACACCATGCCAAAACACTTGCAAACTTGGTACAAATTTAATAAGACCATGCCAAAACACTTGCAAACTTGGTACAAATTTAATCAGACCATGCCAAAACACTTGCAAACTTGGAACAAATTTAATAAGACCATGCCAAAACACTTGCAAACTTGGTACAAATTTAATAAGACCAAGCTAAAACACTCGCAAACTTGGTACAAATTTAATAAGACCATGCCAAAACACTTGCAAACTTGGAACAAACTTCCTAAGACCAGGCCAAAACACTTGCAAAGTTGGTACAAATTTAATAAGACCATGCCAAAACACTTGCAAACTTGGTACAAATTTAATAAGACGATGCCAAACACTTGCAAACTTGGAACAAACTTCCTAAGACCATGCCAAAACACTTGCAAACTTGGTACAAATTTGATAAGACCATGCCAAAACACTTGCAAACTTGGTACAAAATTAATAAGACCATGCCAAACACTTGCAAACTTGGAACAAACTTCCTAAGACCATGCCAAAACACTTGCAAACTAGTTACAAATTTAATAAGACCATGCCAAACACTTGCAAACTTGGAACAAACTTCCTAAGACCATGCCAAAACACTTGCAAACTTGGTACACATTTAATAGGACCATGCCAAAACACTTGCAAACTTGGAACAAACTTCCTAAGACCATGCCAAAACACTTGCAAACTTGGTACAAATTTAATAAGACCATGCCAAAACACTTGCAAACTTGGAACAAATTTAATAAGACCATGCCAAAACACTTGCAAACTTGGTACAAATTTAATAAGCCCTTGCCAAAACACTTGCAAACTTGGTACAAATTTAATATGACCATGCCAAAACACTTGCAAACTTGGTACAAATTTAATAAGACCATGCCAAAACACTTGCAAACTTGGCACAAATTTACTAAGACCATGCCAAACACTTGCAAACTTGGAACAAACTTCCTAAGACCATGCCAAAACACTTGCAAACTTGGTACAAATCTAATAAGACCATGCCAAAACACTTGCAAGCTTGGTACAAATTTAATAAGACCATGCCAAAACACTTGAAAACTTGGTACAAATGTAATAAGACCATGCCAAACACTTGCAAACTAGGAACAAACTTCCTAAGACCATGCCAAAACACTTGCAAACTTGGTACACATTTAATAAGACCATGCCAAAACACTTGCAAACTTGGAACAAACTTCCTAAGACCATGCCAAAACACTTGCAAACTTGGTACAAATTTAATAAGACCAAGCCAAAACACTTGCGAACTTGGAACAAACTTCGTAAGGCCATGCCAAATCACTTGCAAACTTGGAACAAACTTCCTAAGACCATGCCAAAACACTTGCAAACTTGGTACAAATTTAATAAGACCAAGCCAAAACACTTGCAAACTTGGTACAAATTTAATAAGACCATGCCAAAACACTTGCAAACTTGGTACAAATTTAATAAGACCATGCCAAAACACTTGCAAACTTGGAACAAACTTCCTAAGACCATGCCAAAACACTTGCAAACTTGGTACAAATTTAATAAGACCATGCCAAAACACTTGCAAACTTGGTACATATTTAATAAGACCATACCAAAACACTTGCAAACTTGGTACAAATTTAATAAGACCATGCCAAACACTTGCAAACTTGGTACAAATTTAATAAGACCATGCCAAACACTTGCAAACTTGGAACAAACTTCCTAAGACCATGCCAAAACACTTGCAAACTTGGTACAAATTTAATAAGACCATGCAAGAACACTTGCAAACTTGGTACAAATTTAATAACACCATGCCAAAACACTTGCAAACTTGGTACAAATTTAATAAAACCATGCTAAAACACTTGCAAACTTGGTACAATTTTATAAGACCATGCCAAAACACTTGCAAACTTGGTACAAATTTAATAAGACCATGCCAAAACACTTGCAAACTTGGTACAAATTTAATAAGACCATGCCAAACACTTGCAAACTTGGAACAAACTTCCTTAGACCATGCCAAAACACTTGCAAACTTGGTACAAATTTAATAAGACCATGCCAAAACACTTGCAAACTTGGAACAAACTTCCTAAGACCAGGCCAAAACACTTGCAAACTTGGTACAAATTTAATAAGACCATGCCAAAACACTTGCAAACTTGGTACAAATTTAATAAGACGATGCCAAACACTTGCAAACTTGGAACAAACTTCCTAAGACCATGCCAAAACACTTGCAAACTTGGTACAAATTTGATAAGACCATGCCAAAACACTTGCAAACTTGGTACAAAATTAATAAGACCATGCCAAACACTTGCAAACTTGGAACAAACTTCCTAAGACCATGCCAAACACTTGCAAACTTGGAAAAAACTTCCTAAGACCATGCCAAAACACTTGCAAACTTGGTACACATTTAATAAGACCATGCCAAAACACTTGCAAACTTGGAACAAACTTTCTAAGACCATGCCAAAACACTTGCAAACTTGGTACAAATTTAATAAGACCATGCCAAAACACTTGCAAACTTGGAACAAATTTAATAAGACCATGCCAAAACACTTGCAAACTTGGTACAAATTTAATAAGACCATGCCAAAACACTTGCAAACTTGGTACAAATTTAATAAGACCATGCCAAAACACTTGCAAACTTGGTACAAATTTAATAAGACCATGCCAAAACACTTGCAAACTTGGTACAAATTTACTAAGACCATGCCAAACACTTGCAAACTTGGAACAAACTTCCTAAGACCATGCCAAAACACTTGCAAACTTGGTACAAATTTAATAAGACCATGCCAAAACACTTGCAAACTTGGTACAAATTTAATAAGACCATGCCAAAACACTTGCAAACTTGGTACAAATGTAATAAGACCATGCCAAACACTTGCAAACTAGGAACAAACTTGCTAAGACCATGCCAAAACACTTGCAAACTTGGTACACATTTAATAAGACCATGCCAAAACACTTGCAAACTTGGAACAAACTTCCTAAGACCATGCCAAAACACTTGCAAACTTGGTACAAATTTAATAAGACCAAGCCAAAACACTTGCGAACTTGGAACAAACTTCCTAAGACCATGCCAAAACACTTGCAAACTTGGTACACATTTTATAAGACCATGCCAAAACACTTGCAAACTTGGTACAAATTTACTAAGACCATGCTAAACACTTGCAAACTTGGTACAAACTTCCTAAGACCATGCCAAAACACTTGCAAACTTGGTACAAATTTAATGAGACCATGCCAAAACACTTGCAAACTTGGTACAAATTTAATAAGACCATGCCAAAACACTTGCAAACTTGGTACAAATTTAATAAGACCATGCCAAACACTTGCAAACTTGGAACAAACTTCCTAAGACCATGCCAAAACACTTGCAAACTTGGTACACATTTAATAAGACCATGCCAAAACACTTGCAAACTTGGAACAAACTTCCTAAGACCATGCCAAAACACTTGCAAACTTGGTACAAATTTAATAAGACCAAGCCAAAACACTTGCAAACTTGGAACAAATTTAATAAGACCATGCCAAAACACTTGCAAACTTGGTACAAATTTAATAAGACCATGCCAAAACACTTGCAAACTTGGTACAAATTTAATAAGACCATGCCAAAACACTTGCAAACTTGGAACAAACTTCCTAAGACCATGCCAAAACACTTGCAAACTTGGTACAAATTTAATAAGACCATGCCAAAACACTTGCAACCTTGGTACAAATTTAATAAGACCATGCCAAACACTTGCAAACTTGGAACAAACTTCCTAAGACCATGCCAAAACACTTGCAAACTTGGTACAAATTTAATAAGACCATGCCAAACACTTGCAAACTTGGAACAAACTTCCTAAGACCATGCCAAAACACTTGCAACCTTGGTACAAATTTAATACGACCATGCCCAACACTTGCAAACTTGGAACAAACTTCCTAAGACCATGCCAAAACACTTGCAAACTTGGTACAAATTTAATAAGACCATGCCAAAACACTTGCAAACTTGGTACAAATTTAATAAGACCATGCCAAACACTTGCAAACTTGGAACAAACTTCCTAAGACCATGCCAAAACACTTGCAAACTTGGTACAAATTTAATAAGACCATGCCAAACACTTGCAAACTTGGAACAAACTTCCTTAGACCATGCCAAAACACTTGCAAACTTGGAACAAACTTCCTAAGACCATGCCAAATCACTTGCAAACTTGGTACAAATTTAATAAGACCATGCCAAAACACTTGCAAACTTGGTACAAATTTAATAAGACCATGCCAAAACACTTGCAAACTTGGTACAAATTTAATAAGACCATGCCAAACACTTCCAAACTTGGTACAAATTTAATAAGACCATGCCAAAACACTTGCAAACTTGGTACAAATGTGATAAGACCATGCCAAAACACTTGCAAACTTGGAACATATTTAATAAGACCAAGCCAAAACACTTGCAAACTTGGAACAAACTTCCTAAGACCATGCCAAATCACTTGCAAACTTGGTACAAATTTAATAAGACCATGCCAAAACACTTGCAAACTTGGAACAAACTTCCTAAGACCATGCCAAAACACTTGCAAACTTGGTACAAATTTAATAAGACCATGCCAAACACTTGCAAACTTGGAACAAACTTCCTAAGACCATGCCAAAACACTTGCAAACTTGGTACAAATTTAATAAGACCATGCCAAACACTTGCAAACTTGGAACAAACTTCCTTAGACCATGCCAAAACACTTGCAAACTTGGAACAAACTTCCTAAGACCATGCCAAATCACTTGCAAACTTGGTACAAATTTAATAAGACCATGCCAAACACTTGCAAACTTGGAACAAACTTCCTAAGACCATGCCAAAACACTTGCAAACTTGGTACAAATTTAATAAGACCATGCCAAACACTTGCAAACTTGGTATAAATTTAATACGACCATGCCAAACACTTGCAAACTTGGTACAAATTTAATAAGGCCATGCCAAACACTTGCAAACTTCGAACAAACTTCCTAAGACCATGCCAAAACACTTGCAAACTTGGTATAAATTTAATACGACCATGCCAAACACTTGCAAACTTGGAAAAAACTTCCTAAGACCATGCCAAAACACTTGCAAACTTGGTACACATTTAATAAGACCATGTCAAAACACTTGCAAACTTGGAACAAACTTCCTAAGACCATGCCAAAACACTTGCAAACTTGGTACAAATTTAATAAGACCATGCCAAAACACTTGCAAACTTGGTACAAATTTAATAAGACCATGCCAAAACACTTGCAAACTTGGTACAAATTTAATAAGACCATGCCAAACACTTGCAAACTAGGAACAAACTTCCTTAGACCATGCCAAAACACTTGCAAACTTGGTACACATTTAATAAGACCATGCCAAAACACTTGCAAACTTGGAACAAACTTCCTAAGACCATGCCAAAACACTTGCAAACTTGGTACAAATTTAATAAGACCAAGCCAAAACACTTGCGAACTTGGAACAAACTTCCTAAGACCATGCCAAAACACTTGCAAACTTGGTACACATTTTATAAGACCATGCCAAAACACTTGCAAACTTGGTACAAATTTACTAAGACCATGCCAAACACTTGCAAACTTGGTACAAACTTCCTAAGACCATGCCAAAACACTTGCAAACTTGGTACAAATTTAATAAGACCATGCCAAAACACTTGCAAACTTGGTACAAATTTAATAAGACCATGCCAAAACACTTGCAAACTTGGTACAAATTTAATAAGACCATGCCAAACACTTGCAAACTTGGAACAAACTTCCTAAGACCATGCCAAAACACTTGCAAACTTGGTACACATTTAATAAGACCATGCCAAAACACTTGCAAACTTGGAACAAACTTCCTAAGACCATGCCAAAACACTTGCAAACTTGGCACAAATTTAATAAGACCAAGCCAAAACACTTGCAAACTTGGAACAAATTTAATAAGTCCATGCCAAAACACTTGCAAACTTGGTACAAATTTAATCAGACCAAGCCAAAACACTTGCAAACTTGGAACAAATTTAATAAGACCATGCCAAAACACTTGCAAACTTGGAACAAACTTCCTAAGACCATGCCAAAACACTTGCAAACTTGGTACAAATTTAATAAGACCATGCCAAACACTTGCAAACTTGGAACAAACTTCCTAAGACCATGCCAAATCACTTGCAAACTTGGTACAAATTTAATAAGACCATGCCAAAACACTTGCAAACTTGGTACAAATTTAATAAGACCATGCCAACCACTTGCAAACTTGGTATAAATTTAATACGACCATGCCAAACACTTGCAAACTTGGTACAAATTTAATAAGGCCATGCCAAACACTTGCAAACTTCGAACAAACTTCCTAAGACCATGCCAAAACACTTGCAAACTTGGTACAAATTTAATAAGACCATGCCAAACACTTGCAAACTTGGAACAAACTTCCTAAGACCATGCCAAATTACTTGCAAACTTGGTACAAATTTAATAAGACCATGCCAAAACACTTGCAAACTTGGTACAAATTTAATCAGACCAAGCCAAAACACTTGCAAACTTGGTACAAATTTAATAAGACCATGCCAAAACACTTGCAAACTTGGAACAAACTTCCTAAGACCATGCCAAAACACTTGCAAACTTGGTACAAATTTAATAAGACCATGCCAAAACACTTGCAAACTTGGTACAAATTTAATAAGACCAAGCTAAAACACTCGCAAACTTGGTACAAATTTAATAAGACCATGCCAAAACACTTGCAAACTTGGAACAAACTTCCTAAGACCAGGCCAAAACACTTGCAAAGTTGGTACAAATTTAATAAGACCATGCCAAAACACTTGCAAACTTGGTACAAATTTAATAAGACGATGCCAAACACTTGCAAACTTGGAACAAACTTCCTAAGACCATGCCAAAACACTTGCAAACTTGGTACAAATTTGATAAGACCATGCCAAAACACTTGCAAACTTGGTACAAAATTAATAAGACCATGCCAAACACTTGCAAACTTGGAACAAACTTCCTAAGACCATGCCAAAACACTTGCAAACTAGTTACAAATTTAATAAGACCATGCGAAACACTTGCAAACTTGGAACAAACTTCCTAAGACCATGCCAAAACACTTGCAAACTTGGTACACATTTAATAGGACCATGCCAAAACACTTGCAAACTTGGAACAAACTTCCTAAGACCATGCCAAAACACTTGCAAACTTGGTACAAATTTAATAAGACCATGCCAAAACACTTGCAAACTTGGAACAAATTTAATAAGACCATGCCAAAACACTTGCAAACTAGGTACAAATTTAATAAGCCCTTGCCAAAACACTTGCAAACTTGGTACAAATTTAATATGACCATGCCAAAACACTTGCAAACTTGGTACAAATTTAATAAGACCATGCCAAAACACTTGCAAACTTGGCACAAATTTACTAAGACCATGCCAAACACTTGCAAACTTGGAACAAACTTCCTAAGACCATGCCAAAACACTTGCAAACTTGGTACAAATCTAATAAGACCATGCCAAAACACTTGCAAGCTTGGTACAAATTTAATAAGACCATGCCAAAACACTTGAAAACTTGGTACAAATGTAATAAGACCATGCCAAACACTTGCAAACTAGGAACAAACTTCCTAAGACCATGCCAAAACACTTGCAAACTTGGTACACATTTAATAAGACCATGCCAAAACACTTGCAAACTTGGAACAAACTTCCTAAGACCATGCCAAAACACTTGCAAACTTGGTACAAATTTAATAAGACCAAGCCAAAACACTTGCGAACTTGGAACAAACTTCGTAAGGCCATGCCAAAACACTTGCAAACTTGGAACAAACTTCCTAAGACCATGCCAAAACACTTGCAAACTTGGTACAAATTTAATAAGACCAAGCCAAAACACTTGCAAACTTGGTACAAATTTAATAAGACCATGCCAAAACACTTGCAAACTTGGTACAAATTTAATAAGACCATGCCAAAACACTTGCAAACTTGGAACAAACTTCCTAAGACCATGCCAAAACACTTGCAAACTTGGTACAAATTTAATAAGACCATGCCAAAACACTTGCAAACTTGGTACATATTTAATCAGACCATACCAAAACACTTGCAAACTTGGTACAAATTTAATAAGACCATGCCAAACACTTGCAAACTTGGTACAAATTTAATAAGACCATGCCAAACACTTGCAAACTTGGAACAAACTTCCTAAGACCATGCCAAAACACTTGCAAACTTGGTACAAATTTAATAAGACCATGCAAGAACACTTGCAAACTTGGTACAAATTTAATAACACCATGCCAAAACACTTGCAAACTTGGTACAAATTTAATAAAACCATGCTAAAACACTTGCAAACTTGGTACAATTTTATAAGACCATGCCAAAACACTTGCAAACTTGGTACAAATTTAATAAGACCATGCCAAAACACTTGCAAACTTGGTACAAATTTAATAAGACCATGCCAAACACTTGCAAACTTGGAACAAACTTCCTTAGACCATGCCAAAACACTTGCAAACTTGGTACAAATTTAATAAGACCATGCCAAAACACTTGCAAACTTGGAACAAACTTCCTAAGACCAGGCCAAAACACTTGCAAACTTGGTACAAATTTAATAAGACCATGCCAAAACACTTGCAAACTTGGTACAAATTTAATAAGACGATGCCAAACACTTGCAAACTTGGAACAAACTTCCTAAGACCATGCCAAAACACTTGCAAACTTGGTACAAATTTGATAAGACCATGCCAAAACACTTGCAAACTTGGTACAAAATTAATAAGACCATGCCAAACACTTGCAAACTTGGAACAAACTTCCTAAGACCATGCCAAACACTTGCAAACTTGGAAAAAACTTCCTAAGACCATGCCAAAACACTTGCAAACTTGGTACACATTTAATAAGACCATGCCAAAACACTTGCAAACTTGGAACAAACTTTCTAAGACCATGCCAAAACACTTGCAAACTTGGTACAAATTTAATAAGACCATGCCAAAACACTTGCAAACTTGGAACAAATTTAATAAGACCATGCCAAAACACTTGCAAACTTGGTACAAATTTAATAAGACCATGCCAAAACACTTGCAAACTTGGTACAAATTTAATAAGACCATGCCAAAACACTTGCAAACTTGGTACAAATTTAATAAGACCATGCCAAAACACTTGCAAACTTGGTACAAATTTACTAAGACCATGCCAAACACTTGCAAACTTGGAACAAACTTCCTAAGACCATGCCAAAACACTTGCAAACTTGGTACAAATTTAATAAGACCATGCCAAAACACTTGCAAACTTGGTACAAATTTAATAAGACCATGCCAAAACACTTGCAAACTTGGTACAAATGTAATAAGACCATGCCAAACACTTGCAAACTAGGAACAAACTTGCTAAGACCATGCCAAAACACTTGCAAACTTGGTACACATTTAATAAGACCATGCCAAAACACTTGCAAACTTGGAACAAACTTCCTAAGACCATGCCAAAACACTTGCAAACTTGGTACAAATTTAATAAGACCAAGCCAAAACACTTGCGAACTTGGAACAAACTTCCTAAGACCATGCCAAAACACTTGCAAACTTGGTACACATTTTATAAGACCATGCCAAAACACTTGCAAACTTGGTACAAATTTACTAAGACCATGCTAAACACTTGCAAACTTGGTACAAACTTCCTAAGACCATGCCAAAACACTTGCAAACTTGGTACAAATTTAATGAGACCATGCCAAAACACTTGCAAACTTGGTACAAATTTAATAAGACCATGCCAAAACACTTGCAAACTTGGTACAAATTTAATAAGACCATGCCAAACACTTGCAAACTTGGAACAAACTTCCTAAGACCATGCCAAAACACTTGCAAACTTGGTACACATTTAATAAGACCATGCCAAAACACTTGCAAACTTGGAACAAACTTCCTAAGACCATGCCAAAACACTTGCAAACTTGGTACAAATTTAATAAGACCAAGCCAAAACACTTGCAAACTTGGAACAAATTTAATAAGACCATGCCAAAACACTTGCAAACTTGGTACAAATTTAATAAGACCATGCCAAAACACTTGCAAACTTGGTACAAATTTAATAAGACCATGCCAAAACACTTGCAAACTTGGAACAAACTTCCTAAGACCATGCCAAAACACTTGCAAACTTGGTACAAATTTAATAAGACCATGCCAAAACACTTGCAACCTTGGTACAAATTTAATAAGACCATGCCAAACACTTGCAAACTTGGAACAAACTTCCTAAGACCATGCCAAAACACTTGCAAACTTGGTACAAATTTAAAAAGACCATGCCAAACACTTGCAAACTTGGAACAAACTTCCTAAGACCATGCCAAAACACTTGCAACCTTGGTACAAATTTAATACGACCATGCCCAACACTTGCAAACTTGGAACAAACTTCCTAAGACCATGCCAAAACACTTGCAAACTTGGTACAAATTTAATAAGACCATGCCAAAACACTTGCAAACTTGGTACAAATTTAATAAGACCATGCCAAACACTTGCAAACTTGGAACAAACTTCCTAAGACCATGCCAAAACACTTGCAAACTTGGTACAAATTTAATAAGACCATGCCAAACACTTGCAAACTTGGAACAAACTTCCTTAGACCATGCCAAAACACTTGCAAACTTGGAACAAACTTCCTAAGACCATGCCAAATCACTTGCAAACTTGGTACAAATTTAATAAGACCATGCCAAAACACTTGCAAACTTGGTACAAATTTAATAAGACCATGCCAAACACTTGCAAACTTGGTATAAATTTAATACGACCATGCCAAACACTTGCAAACTTGGTACAAATTTAATAAGGCCATGCCAAACACTTGCAAACTTCGAACAAACTTCCTAAGACCATGCCAAAACACTTGCAAACTTGGTATAAATTTAATACGGCCATGCCAAACACTTGCAAACTTGGAAAAAACTTCCTAAGACCATGCCAAAACACTTGCAAACTTGGTACACATTTAATAAGACCATGTCAAAACACTTGCAAACTTGGAACAAACTTCCTAAGACCATGCCAAAACACTTGCAAACTTGGTACAAATTTAATAAGACCATGCCAAAACACTTGCAAACTTGGTACAAATTTAATAAGACCATGCCAAAACACTTGCAAACTTGGTACAAATTTAATAAGACCATGCCAAACACTTGCAAACTAGGAACAAACTTCCTTAGACCATGCCAAAACACTTGCAAACTTGGTACACATTTAATAAGACCATGCCAAAACACTTGCAAACTTGGAACAAACTTCCTAAGACCATGCCAAAACACTTGCAAACTTGGTACAAATTTAATAAGACCAAGCCAAAACACTTGCGAACTTGGAACAAACTTCCTAAGACCATGCCAAAACACTTGCAAACTTGGTACACATTTTATAAGACCATGCCAAAACACTTGCAAACTTGGTACAAATTTACTAAGACCATGCCAAACACTTGCAAACTTGGTACAAACTTCCTAAGACCATGCCAAAACACTTGCAAACTTGGTACAAATTTAATAAGACCATGCCAAAACACTTGCAAACTTGGTACAAATTTAATAAGACCATGCCAAAACACTTGCAAACTTGGTACAAATTTAATAAGACCATGCCAAACACTTGCAAACTTGGAACAAACTTCCTAAGACCATGCCAAAACACTTGCAAACTTGGTACACATTTAATAAGACCATGCCAAAACACTTGCAAACTTGGAACAAACTTCCTAAGACCATGCCAAAACACTTGCAAACTTGGCACAAATTTAATAAGACCAAGCCAAAACACTTGCAAACTTGGAACAAATTTAATAAGTCCATGCCAAAACACTTGCAAACTTGGTACAAATTTAATCAGACCAAGCCAAAACACTTGCAAACTTGGAACAAATTTAATAAGACCATGCCAAAACACTTGCAAACTTGGAACAAACTTCCTAAGACCATGCCAAAACACTTGCAAACTTGGTACAAATTTAATAAGACCATGCCAAACACTTGCAAACTTGGAACAAACTTCCTAAGACCATGCCAAATCACTTGCAAACTTGGTACAAATTTAATAAGACCATGCCAAAACACTTGCAAACTTGGTACAAATTTAATAAGACCATGCCAACCACTTGCAAACTTGGTATAAATTTAATACGACCATGCCAAACACTTGCAAACTTGGTACAAATTTAATAAGGCCATGCCAAACACTTGCAAACTTCGAACAAACTTCCTAAGACCATGCCAAAACACTTGCAAACTTGGTACAAATTTAATAAGACCATGCCAAACACTTGCAAACTTGGAACAAACTTCCTAAGACCATGCCAAATTACTTGCAAACTTGGTACAAATTTAATAAGACCATGCCAAAACACTTGCAAACTTGGTACAAATTTAATCAGACCAAGCCAAAACACTTGCAAACTTGGAACAAATTTAATAAGACCATGCCAAAACACTTGCAAACTTGGAACAAACTTCCTAAGACCATGCCAAAACACTTGCAAACTTGGTACAAATTTAATAAGACCATGCCAAACACTTGCAAACTTGGAACAAACTTCCTAAGACCATGCCAAATCACTTGCAAACTTGGTACAAATTTAATAAGACCATGCCAAAACACTTGCAAACTTGGTACAAATTTAATAAGACCATGCCAAACACTTGCAAACTTGGTATAAATTTAATACGACCATGCCAAACACTTGCAAACTTGGTACAAATTTAATAAGGCCATGCCAAACACTTGCAAACTTCGAACAAACTTCCTAAGACCATGCCAAAACACTTGCAAACTTGGTACAAATTTAATAAGACCATGCCAAACACTTGCAAACTTGGAACAAACTTCCTAAGACCATGCCAAAACACTTGCAACCTTGGTACAAATTTAATACGACCATGCCCAACACTTGCAAACTTGGAACAAACTTCCTAAGACCATGCCAAAACACTTGCAAACTTGGTACAAATTTAATAAGACCATGCCAAAACACTTGCAAACTTGGTACAAATTTAATAAGACCATGCCAAACACTTGCAAACTTGGAACAAACTTCCTAAGACCATGCCAAAACACTTGCAACCTTGGTACAAATTTAATAAGACCAAGCCAAACACTTGCAAACTTGGAACAAACTTCCTAAGACCATGCCAAAACACTTGCAAACTTGGTACAAATTTAATAAGAACATGCCAAAACACTTGCAAACTTGGTACAAATTTAATAAGACCATGCCAAAACACTTGCAAACTTGGTATAAATTTAATACGACCATGCCAAACACTTGCAAACTTGGTACAAATTTAATAAGGCCATGCCAAACACTTGCAAACTTCGAACAAACTTCCTAAGACCATGCCAAAACACTTGCAAACTTGGTACAAATTTAATAAGACCATGCCAAACACTTGCAAACTTGGAACAAACTTCTTAAGACCATGCCAAAACACTTGCAACCTTGGTACAAATTTAATACGACCATGCCCAACACTTGCAAACTTGGAACAAACTTCCTAAGACCATGCCAAAACACTTGCAAACTTGGTACAAATTTAATAAGACCATGCCAAAACACTTGCAAACTTGGTACAAATTTAATAATACCATGCCAAACACTTGCAAACTTGGAACAAACTTCCTAAGACCATGCCAAAACACTTGCAAACTTGGTACAAATTTAATAAGACCATGCCAAAACACTTGCAAACTTGGTACAAATTTAATAAGACCATGCCAAACACTTGCAAACTTGGTATAAATTTAATACGACCATGCCAAACACTTGCAAACTTGGTACAAATTTAATAAGGCCATGCCAAACACTTGTAAACTTCGAACAAACTTCCTAAGACCATGCCAAAACACTTGCAAACTTGGTATAAATTTAATACGACCATGCCAAACACTTGCAACCTTGGTACAAATTTAATAAGGCCATGCCAAACACTTGCAAACTTGGTACAAATTTAATAAGACCATGCCAAACACTTGCAAACTTGGTATAAATTTAATACGACCATGCCAAACACTTGCAAACTTGGTACAAATTTAAGAAGGCCATGCCAAACACTTGTAAACTTCGAACAAACTTCCTAAGACCATGCCAAAACACTTGCAAACTTGGAACAAACTTCCTAAGACCATGCCAAATCACTTGCAAACTTGGTACAAATTTAATAAGACCATGCCAAAACACTTGCAAACTTGGTACAAATTTAATCAGACCATGCCAAACACTTGCAAACTTGGTATAAATTTAATACGACCATGCCAAACACTTGCAAACTTGGTACAAATTTAATAAGGCCATGCCAAACACTTGTAAACTTCGAACAAACTTCCTAAGACCATGCCAAAACACTTGCAAACTTGGTATAAATTTAATACGACCATGCCAAACACTTGCAAACTTGGTACAAATTTAATAAGGCCATGCCAAACACTTGCAAACTTCGAACAAACTTCCTAAGACCATGCCAAAACACTTGCAAACTTGGTACAAATTTAATAAGACCATGCCAAACACTTGCAAACTTGGAACAAACTTCCTAAGACCATGCCAAAACACTTGCAACCTTGGTACAAATTTAATACGACCATGCCCAACACTTGCAAACTTGGAACAAACTTTCTAAGACCATGCCAAAACACTTGCAAACTTGGTACAAATTTAATAAGACCATGCCAAAACACTTGCAAACTTGGTACAAATTTAATAAGACCATGCCAAACACTTGCAAACTTGGAACAAACTTCCTAAGACCATGCCAAATCACTTGCAAACTTGGAACAAATTTAATAAGACCATGCCAAACACTTGCAAACTTGGAACAAACTTCCTAAGACCATGCCAAAACACTTGCAAACTTGGTACAAATTTAATAAGACCATGCCAAAACACTTGCAAACTTGGAACAAACTTCCTAAGACCATGCCAAAACACTTGTAAACTTGGTACAAATTTAATAAGACCATGCCAAACACTTGCAAACTTGGAACAAACTTCCTAAGACCATGCCAACACACCTGCAAACTTGGTACAAATTTAATAAGACTATGCCAAAACACTTGCAAACTTGGTACAAATTTAATAAGACCATGCCAAACACTTGCAAACTTGGAACAAACTTCCTAAGACCATGCCAAATCACTTGCAAACTTGGTACAAATTTAATAAGACCATGCCAAAACACTTGCAAACTTGGTACAAATTTAATCAGACCAAGCCAAAACACTTGCAAACTTGGAACAAATTTAATAAGACCATGCCAAAACACTTGCAAACTTGGAACAAACTTCCTAAGACCATGCCAAAACACTTGCAACCTTGGTACAAATTTAATAAGACCATGCCAAAACACTTGCAAACTTGGAACAAACTTCCTAAGACCATGCCAAAACACTTGCAAACTTGGTACAAATTTAATAAGACCATGCCAAACACTTGCAAACTTGGAACAAACTTCCTAAGACCATGCCAAAACACTTGCAACCTTGGTACAAATTTAATAAGACCAAGCCAAACACTTGCAAACTTGGAACAAACTTCCTAAGACCATGCCAAAACACTTGCAAACTTGGTACAAATTTAATAAGAACATGCCAAAACACTTGCAAACTTGGAACAAACTTCCTAAGACCATGCCAAAACACTTGCAACCTTGGTACAAATTTAATAAGACCATGCCAAAACACTTGCAAACTTGGAACAAACTTCCTAAGACCATGCCAAAACACTTGCAAACTTGGTACAAATTTAATAAGACCATGCCAAACACTTGCAAACTTGGAGCAAACTTCCTAAGACCATGCCAAAACACTTGCAACCTTGGTACAAATTTAATAAGACCAAGCCAAACACTTGCAAACTTGGAACAAACTTCCTAAGACCATGCCAAAACACTTGCAAACTTGGTACAAATTTAATAAGAACATGCCAAAACACTTGCAAACTTGGTACAAATTTAATAAGACCATGCCAAAACACTTGCAAACTTGGTATAAATTTAATACGACCATGCCAAACACTTGCAAACTTGGTACAAATTTAATAAGGCCATGCCAAACACTTGCAAACTTCGAACAAACTTCCTAAGACCATGCCAAATCACTTGCAAACTTGGTACAAATTTAATAAGACCATGCCAAACACTTGCAAACTTGGAACATACTTCCTAAGACCATGCCAAAACACTTGCAAACTTGGTACAAATTTAATAAGACCATGCCAAAACACTTGCAAACTTGGAACAAACTTCCTAAGACCATGCCAAAACACTTGCAAACTTGGTACAAATTTAATAAGACCATGCCAAACACTTGCAAACTTGGAACAAACTTCCTAAGACCATGCCAAAACACTTGCAAACTTGGTTCAAATTTAATAAGACTATGCCAAAACACTTGCAAACTTGGTACAAATTTAATAAGACCATGCCAAACACTTGCAAACTTGGAACAAACTTCCTAAGACCATGCCAAATCACTTGCAAACTTGGTACAAATTTAATAAGACCATGCCAAAACACTTGCAAACTTGGTACAAATTTAATCAGACCAAGCCAAAACACTTGCAAACTTGGAACAAATTTAATAAGACCATGCCAAAACACTTGCAAACTTGGAACAAACTTCCTAAGACCATGCCAAAACACTTGCAAACTTGGTACAAATTTAATAAGACCATGCCAAACACTTGCAAACTTGGAACAAACTTCCTAAGACCATGCCAAATCACTTGCAAACTTGGTACAAATTTAATAAGACCATGCCAAAACACTTGCAAACTTGGTACAAATTTAATAAGACCATGCCAAACACTTGCAAACTTGGTATAAATTTAATACGACCATGCCAAACACTTGCAAACTTGGTACAAATTTAATAAGGCCATGCCAAACACTTGCAAACTTCGAACAAACTTCCTAAGACCATGCCAAAACACTTGCAAACTTGGTACAAATTTAATAAGACCATGCCAAACACTTGCAAACTTGGAACAAACTTCCTAAGACCATGCCAAAACACTTGCAACCTTGGTACAAATTTAATACGACCATGCCCAACACTTGCAAACTTGGAACAAACTTCCTAAGACCATGCCAAAACACTTGCAAACTTGGTACAAATTTAATAAGACCATGCCAAAACACTTGCAAACTTGGTACAAATTTAATAAGACCATGCCAAACACTTGCAAACTTGGTATAAATTTAATACGACCATGCCAAACACTTGCAAACTTGGTACAAATTTAATAAGGCCATGCCAAACACTTGCAAACTTCGAACAAACTTCCTAAGACCATGCCAAAACACTTGCAAACTTGGTACAAATTTAATAAGACCATGCCAAACACTTGCAAACTTGGAAAAAACTTCCTAAGACCATGCCAAAACACTTGCAAACTTGGTACACATTTAATAAGACCATGCCAAAACACTTGCAAACTTGGAACAAACTTCCTAAGACCATGCCAAAACACTTGCAAACTTGGTTCAAATTTAATAAGACTATGCCAAAACACTTGCAAACTTGGTACAAATTTAATAAGACCATGCCAAACACTTGCAAACTTGGAACAAACTTCCTAAGACCATGCCAAATCACTTGCAAACTTGGTACAAATTTAATAAGACCATGCCAAAACACTTGCAAACTTGGTACAAATTTAATAAGACCATGCCAAACACTTGCAAACTTGGTAAAAATTTAATACGACCATGCCAAACACTTGCAAACTTGGTACAAATTTAATAAGGCCATGCCAAACACTTGCAAACTTCGAACAAACTTCCTAAGACCATGCCAAAACACTTGCAAACTTGGTACAAATTTAATAAGACCATGCCAAACACTTGCAAACTTGGAACAAACTTCCTAAGACCATGCCAAAACACTTGCAAACTTGGTACAAATTTAATAAGACCATGCCAAACACTTGCAAACTTGGAACAAACTTCCTAAGACCATGCCAAAACACTTGCAAACTTGGAACAAACTTCCTAAGACCATGCCAAATCACTTGCAAACTTGGTACAAATTTAATAAGACCATGCCAAAACACTTGCAAACTTGGTACAAATTTAATAAGACCATGCCAAACACTTGCAAACTTGGTATAAATTTAATACGACCATGCCAAACACTTGCAAACTTGGTACAAATTTAATAAGGCCATGCCAAACACTTGCAAACTTCGAACAAACTTCCTAAGACCATGCCAAAACACTTGCAAACTTGGTATAAATTTAATACGACCATGCCAAACACTTGCAAACTTGTTACAAATTTAATAAGACCATGCCAAACACTTGCAAACTTGGAAAAAACTTCCTAAGACCATGCCAAAACACTTGCAAACTTGGTACACATTTAATAAGACCATGCCAAAACACTTGCAAACTTGGAACAAACTTCCTAAGACCATGCCAAAACACTTGCAAACTTGGTACAAATTTAATAAGACCATGCCAAAACACTTGCAAACTTGGAACAAATTTAATAAGACCATGCCAAAACACTTGCAAACTTGGTACAAATTTAATAAGACCATGCCAAAACACTTGCAAACTTGGTACAAATTTAATAAGACCATGCCAAAACACTTGCAAACTTGGAACAAACGTCCTAAGACCATGCCAAAACACTTGCAAACTTGGTACAAATTTAATAAGAACATGCCAAAATACTTGCAAACTTGGTACAAATTTAATAAGACCATGCCAAACACTTGCAAACTTGGAACAAACTTCCTAAGACCATGCCAAAACACTTGCAAACTTGGTAAAAATTTAATAAGCCTATGCCAAAACACTTGCAAACTTGGTACAAATTTAATAAGACCATGCCAAACACTTGCAAACTTGGAACAAACTTCCTAAGACCATGCCAAAACACTTGCAAACTTGGTACAAATTTAATAAGACCATGCCAAAACACTTGCAAACTTGGTACAAATTTAATAACACCATGCCAAAACACTTGCAAACTTGGTACAAATTTAATAAGACCATGCCAAAACACTTGCAAACTTGGAAGAAATTTAATCAGACCAAGCCAAAACACTTGCAAACTTGGTACAAATTTAATAAGACCATGCCAAACACTTGCAAACTTGGAACAAACTTCCTTAGACCATGCCAAAACACTTGCAAACTTGGTACAAATTTAATAAGACCATGCCAAAACACTTGCAAACTTGGAACAAACTTCCTAAGACCATGCCAAAACACTTGCAAACTTGGTACAAATTTAATAAGACCAAGCCAAAACACTTGCGAACTTGGAACAAACTTCCTAAGACCATGCCAAAACACTTGCAAACTTGGTACACATTTTATAAGACCATGCCAAAACACTTGCAAACTTGGTACAAATTTACTAAGACCATGCCAAACACTTGCAAACTTGGTACAAACTTCCTAAGACCATGCCAAAACACTTGCAAACTTGGTACAAATTTAATAAGACCATGCCAAAACACTTGCAAACTTGGTACAAATTTAATAAGACCATGCCAAAACACTTGCAAACTTGGTACAAATTTAATAAGACCATGCCAAACACTTGCAAACTTGGAACAAACTTCCTAAGACCATGCCAAAACACTTGCAAACTTGGCACAAATTTAATAAGACCAAGCCAAAACACTTGCAAACTTGGAACAAATTTAATAAGACCATGCCAAAACACTTGCAAACTTGGTACAAATTTAATAAGACCATGCCAAACACTTGCAAACTTGGAACAAACTTCCTAAGACCATGCCAAAACACTTGCAAACTTAGTTCAAATTTAATAAGACTATGCCAAAACACTTGCAAACTTGGTACAAATTTAATAAGACCATGCCAAACACTTGCAAACTTGGAACAAACTTCCTAAGACCATGCCAAATCACTTGCAAACTTGGTACAAATTTAATAAGACCATGCCAAAACACTTGCAAACTTGGTACAAATTTAATCAGACCAAGCCAAAACACTTGCAAACTTGGAACAAATTTAATAAGACCATGCCAAAACACTTGCAAACTTGGAACAAACTTCCTAAGACCATGCCAAAACACTTGCAAACTTGGTACAAATTTAATAAGACCATGCCAAACACTTGCAAACTTGGAACAAACTTCCTAAGACCATGCCAAACACTTGCAAACTTGGAACAAACTTCCTAAGACCATGCCAAATCACTTGCAAACTTGTTACAAATTTAATAAGACCATGCCAAACACTTGCAAACTTGGAAAAAACTTCCTAAGACCATGCCAAAACACTTGCAAACTTGGTACACATTTAATAAGACCATGCCAAAACACTTGCAAACTTGGAACAAACTTCCTAAGACCATGCCAAAACACTTGCAAACTTGGTACAAATTTAATAAGACCATGCCAAAACACTTGCAAACTTGGAACAAACTTCCTAAGACCATGCCAAAACACTTGCAAACTTGGTTCAAATTTAATAAGACTATGCCAAAACACTTGCAAACTTGGTACAAATTTAATAAGACCATGCCAAACACTTGCAAACTTGGAACAAACTTCCTAAGACCATGCCAAATCACTTGCAAACTTGGTACAAATTTAATAAGACCATGCCAAAACACTTGCAAACTTGGTACAAATTTAATCAGACCAAGCCAAAACACTTGCAAACTTGGAACAAATTTAATAAGACCATGCCAAAACACTTGCAAACTTGGAACAAACTTCCTAAGACCATGCCAAAACACTTGCAAACTTGGTACAAATTTAATAAGACCATGCCAAACACTTGCAAACTTGGAACAAACTTCCTAAGACCATGCCAAATCACTTGCAAACTTGGTACAAATTTAATAAGACCATGCCAAAACACTTGCAAACTTGGTACAAATTTAATAAGACCATGCCAAACACTTGCAAACTTGGTATAAATTTAATACGACCATGCCAAACACTTGCAAACTTGGTACAAATTTAATAAGGCCATGCCAAACACTTGCAAACTTCGAACAAACTTCCTAAGACCATGCCAAAACACTTGCAAACTTGGTACAAATTTAATACGACCATGCCCAACACTTGCAAACTTGGAACAAACTTCCTAAGACCATGCCAAAACACTTGCAAACTTGGTACAAATTTAAAAAGACCAGGCCAAAACACTTGCAAACTTGGTACAAATTTAATAAGACCATGCCAAACACGTGCAAACTTGGAACAAACTTCCTAAGACCATGTCAAAACACTTGCAAACTTGGTACAAATTTAATAAGACCATGCCAAACACTTGCAAACTTGGAACAAACTTCCTTAGACCATGCCAAAACACTTGCAAACTTGGAACAAACTTCCTAAGACCATGCCAAATCACTTGCAAACTTGGTACAAATTTAATAAGACCATGCCAAAACACTTGCAAACTTGGTACAAATTTAATAAGACCATGCCAAACACTTGCAAACTTGGTATAAATTTAATACGACCATGCCAAACACTTGCAAACTTGGTACAAATTTAATAAGGCCATGCCAAACACTTGCAAACTTCGAACAAACTTCCTAAGACCATGCCAAAACACTTGCAAACTTGGTATAAATTTAATACGACCATGCCAAACACTTGCAAACTTGTTACAAATTTAATAAGACCATGCCAAACACTTGCAAACTTGGAAAAAACTTCCTAAGACCATGCCAAAACACTTGCAAACTTGGTACAAATTTAATAAGACCATGCCAAAACACTTGCAAACTTGGTACAAATTTAATAACACCATGCCAAAACACTTGCAAACTTGGTACAAATTTAATAAGACCATGCCAAAACACTTGCAAACTTGGTACAAATTTAATAAGACCAAGCCAAAACACTTGCAAACTTGGTACAAATTTAATAAGACCATGCCAAACACTTGCAAACTTGGAACAAACTTCCTAAGACCATGCCAAAACACTTGCAAACTTGGAACAAACTTCCTAAGACCATGCCAAAACACTTGCAACCTTGGTACAAATTTAATAAGACCATGCCAAAACACTTGCAAACTTGGAACAAACTTCCTAAGACCATGCCAAAACACTTGCAAACTTGGAACAAACTTCCTAAGACCATGCCAAAACACTTGCAAACTTGGTATAAATTTAATAAGACCATGCCAAACACTTGCAAACTTGGAACAAACTTCCTAAGACCATGCCAAAACACTTGCAACCTTGGTACAAATTTAATAAGACCATGCCAAAAACTTGCAAACTTGGAACAAACTTCCTAAGACCATGCCAAAACACTTGCAAACTTGGTACAAATTTAATAAGACCATGCCAAAACACTTGCAAACTTGGAACAAACTTCCTAAGACCATTCCAAAACACTTGCAACCTTGGTACAAATTTAATAAGACCATGCCAAAACACTTGCAAACTTGGTACAAATTTAATAAGACCATGCCAAACAGTTGCAAACTTGGAACAAATTTAAAACGACCATGCAAAACACTTGCAAACTTGGAACAAACTTCCTAAGACCATGCCAAAACACTTGCAAACTTGGTACAAATTTAATAAGACCATGCCAAAACACTTGCAAACTTGGTACAAACTTCCTAAGACCATGCCAAAACACTTGAAAACTTGGTACAAATTTAATAAGACCATGCCAAACACTTGCAAACTTGGAACAAACTTCCTAAGACCTTGCCAAAACACTTGCAAACTTGGCACAAATTTAATAAGACCATGCCAAAACACTTGCAACCTTGGTACAAATTTAATAAGACCATGCCAAAACACTTGCAAACTTGGTACAAATTTAATACGACCGTGCCAAACACTTGCAAACTTGGTACAAATTTAATAAGACCATGCCAAACACTTGCAAACTTGGAAAAAACTTCCTAAGACCATGCCAAAACACTTGCAAACTTGGTACAAATTTAATACGACCATGCCAAACACTTGCAAACTTGGAACAAACTTCCTAAGACCATGCCAAAACACTTGAAAACTTGGTACAAATTTAATACGACCATGCCAAACACTTGCAAACTTGGAACAAACTTCCTAAGACCATGCCAAACACTTGCAAACTTGGTACAAATTTAATAAGACCATGCCAAAACACTTGCAAACTTGGTACAAATTTAATAAGACCATGCCAAACACTTGCAAACTTGGAACAAACTTCCTAAGACCATGCCAAAACACTTGCAAACTTGGTACAAATTTAATAAGACCATGCCAAACACTTGCAAACTTGGAAAAAACTTCCTAAGACCATGCCAAAACACTTGCAACCTTGGTACAAATTTAATACGATCATGCCAAACACTTGCAAACTTGGGACAAACTTCCTTAGACCATGCCAAAACACTTGCAAACTTGGTACAAATTTAATAAGACCATGCCAAAACACTTGCAAACTTGGTACAAATTTAATAAGACCATGCCAAACACTTGCAAACTTGGAACAAACTTCCTTAGACCATGCCAAAACACTTGCAAACTTGGTACAAATTTAATAAGACCATGCCAAAACACTTGCAAACTTGGTACAAATTTAATAAGACCATGCCAAACACTTGCAAACTTGGAACAAACTTTCTAAGACCATGCCAAAACACTTGCAAACTTGGTACAAATTTAATAAGACCATGCCAAACACTTGCAAACTTGGAACAAACTTCCTTAGACCGTGCCAAAACACTTGCAAACTTGGTACAAATTTAATAAGACCATGCCAAAACACTTGCAAACTTGGTACAAATTTAATAAGACCATGCCAAAACACTTGCAAACTTGGAACAAACGTCCTAAGACCATGCCAAAACACTTGCAAACTTGGTACAAATTTAATAAGACCATGCCAAAACACTTGCAAACTTGGTACAAATTTAATAAGACCATGCCAAACACTTGCAAACTTGGAACAAACTTCCTAAGACCATGCCAAAACACTTGCAAACTTGGTACAAATTTAATAAGACTATGCCAAAACACTTGCAAACTTGGTACAAATTTAATAAGACCATGCCAAACACTTGCAAACTTGGAACAAACTTCCTAAGACCATGCCAAATCACTTGCAAACTTGGTACAAATTTAATAAGACCATGCCAAAACACTTGCAAACTTGGTACAAATTTAATAAGACCGTGCCAAAACACTTGCAAACTTGGTACAAATTTAATAACACCATGCCAAAACACTTGCAAACTTGGTACAAATTTAATAAGACCATGCCAAAACACTTGCAAACTTGGTACAAATTAAATCAGACCAAGCCAAAACACTTGCAAACTTGGTACAAATTTTATAAGACCATGCCAAACAGTTGCAAACTTGGAACAAACTTCCTTAGACCATGCCAAAACACTTGCAAACTTGGTACAAATTTAATAAGACCATGCCAAAACACTTGCAAACTTGGAACAAACGTCCTAAGACCATGCCAAAACACTTGCAAACTTGGTTCAAATTTAATAAGACCAAGCCAAAACACTTGCAAACTTGGTACAAATTTAATCAGACCATGCCAAAACACTTGCAAACTTGGTACAAATTTAATAAGACCATGCCAAAACACTTGCAAACTTGGAACAAACTTCCTAAGACCATGCCAAAACACTTGCAAACTTGGTTCAAATTTAATAAGACCATGCCAAAACACTTGCAAACTTGGTACAAATTTAATAAGACCATGCCAAACACTTGCAAACTTGGAACAAACTTCCTTAGACCATGCCAAAACACTTGCAAACTTGGTTCAAATTTAATAAGACCAAGCCAAAACACTTGCAAACTTGGTACAAATTCAATCAGACCATGCCAAAACACTTGCAAACTGGGTACAAATTTAATAAGACCATGCCAAAACACTTGCAAACTTGGAACAAATTTAATAAGACCATGCCAAAACACTTGCAAACTTGGAACAAATTTAATAAGACCATGCCAAAACACTTGCAAACTTGGTTCAAATTTAATAAGACCAAGCCAAAACACTTGCAAACTTGGTACAAATTTAATCAGACCATGCCAAAACACTTGCAAACTTGGTACAAATTTAATAAGACCATGCCAAAACACTTGCAAACTTGGAACAAACGTCCTAAGACCATGCCAAAACACTTGCAAACTTGGTACAAATTTAATAAGACCATGCCAAAACACTTGCAAACTTGGTACAAATTTAATAAGACCATGCCAAAACACTTGCAAACTTGGTACAAATTTAATAAGACCATGCCAAAACACTTGCAAACTTGGAACAAACGTCCTAAGACCATGCCAAAACACTTGCAAACTTGGTACAAATTTAATAAGACCATGCCAAAACACTTGCAAACTTGGTACAAATTTAATAAGACCATGCCAAACACTTGCAAACTTGGAACAAACGTCCTAAGACCATGCCAAAACACTTGCAAACTTGGTACAAATTTAATAAGACCATGCCAAACACTTGCAAACTTGGAACAAACTTCCTAAGACCATGCCTAATCACTTGCAAACTTGGTACAAATTTAATAAGACCATGCCAAAACACTTGCAAACTTGGTACAAATTTAATCAGACCAAGCCAAAACACTTGCAAACTTGGAACAAATTTAATAAGACCATGCCAAAACACTTGCAAACTTGGAACAAACTTCCTAAGACCATGCCAAAACACTTGCAAACTTGGTACAAATTTAATAAGACCATGCCAAACACTTGCAAACTTGGAACAAACTTCCTAAGACCATGCCAAATCACTTGCAAACTTGGTACAAATTTAATAAGACCATGCCAAAACACTTGCAAACTTGGTACAAATTTAATAAGACCATGCCAAACACTTGCAAACTTGGTATAAATTTAATACGACCATGCCAAACACTTGCAAACTTGGTACAAATTTAATAAGGCCATGCCAAACACTTGCAAACTTCGAACAAACTTCCTAAGACCATGCCAAAACACTTGCAAACTTGGTACAAATTTAATACGACCATGCCCAACACTTGCAAACTTGGAACAAACTTCCTAAGACCATGCCAAAACACTTGCAAACTTGGTACAAATTTAAAAAGACCAGGCCAAAACACTTGCAAACTTGGTACAAATTTAATAAGACCATGCCAAACACGTGCAAACTTGGAACAAACTTCCTAAGACCATGCCAAAACACTTGCAAACTTGGTACAAATTTAATAAGACCATGCCAAACACTTGCAAACTTGGAACAAACTTCCTTAGACCATGCCAAAACACTTGCAAACTTGGAACAAACTTCCTAAGACCATGCCAAATCACTTGCAAACTTGGTACAAATTTAATAAGACCATGCCAAAACACTTGCAAACTTGGTACAAATTTAATAAGACCATGCCAAACACTTGCAAACTTGGTATAAATTTAATACGACCATGCCAAACACTTGCAAACTTGGTACAAATTTAATAAGGCCATGCCAAACACTTGCAAACTTCGAACAAACTTCCTAAGACCATGCCAAAACACTTGCAAACTTGGTATAAATTTAATACGACCATGCCAAACACTTGCAAACTTGTTACAAATTTAATAAGACCATGCCAAACACTTGCAAACTTGGAAAAAACTTCCTAAGACCATGCCAAAACACTTGCAAACTTGGTACAAATTTAATAAGACCATGCCAAAACACTTGCAAACTTGGTACAAATTTAATAACACCATGCCAAAACACTTGCAAACTTGGTACAAATTTAATAAGACCATGCCAAAACACTTGCAAACTTGGTACACATTTAATAAGACCAAGCCAAAACACTTGCAAACTTGGTACAAATTTAATAAGACCATGCCAAACACTTGCAAACTTGGAACAAACTTCCTAAGACCATGCCAAAACACTTGCAAACTTGGAACAAACTTCCTAAGACCATGCCAAAACACTTGCAACCTTGGTACAAATTTAATAAGACCATGCCAAAACACTTGCAAACTTGGAACAAACTTCCTAAGACCATGCCAAAACACTTGCAAACTTGGAACAAACTTCCTAAGACCATGCCAAAACACTTGCAAACTTGGTATAAATTTAATAAGACCATGCCAAACACTTGCAAACTTGGAACAAACTTCCTAAGACCATGCCAAAACACTTGCAACCTTGGTACAAATTTAATAAGACCATGCCAAAAACTTGCAAACTTGGAACAAACTTCCTAAGACCATGCCAAAACACTTGCAAACTTGGTACAAATTTAATAAGACCATGCCAAAACACTTGCAAACTTGGAACAAACTTCCTAAGACCATTCCAAAACACTTGCAACCTTGGTACAAATTTAATAAGACCATGCCAAAACACTTGCAAACTTGGTACAAATTTAATAAGACCATGCCAAACAGTTGCAAACTTGGAACAAATTTAAAACGACCATGCAAAACACTTGCAAACTTGGAACAAACTTCCTAAGACCATGCCAAAACACTTGCAAACTTGGTACAAATTTAATAAGACCATGCCAAAACACTTGCAAACTTGGTACAAACTTCCTAAGACCATGCCAAAACACTTGAAAACTTGGTACAAATTTAATAAGACCATGCCAAACACTTGCAAACTTGGAACAAACTTCCTAAGACCTTGCCAAAACACTTGCAAACTTGGCACAAATTTAATAAGACCATGCCAAAACACTTGCAACCTTGGTACAAATTTAATAAGACCATGCCAAAACACTTGCAAACTTGGTACAAATTTAATACGACCATGCCAAACACTTGCAAACTTGGTACAAATTTAATAAGACCATGCCAAACACTTGCAAACTTGGAAAAAACTTCCTAAGACCATGCCAAAACACTTGCAAACTTGGTACAAATTAAATACGACCATGCCAAACACTTGCAAACTTGGAACAAACTTCCTAAGACCATGCCAAAACACTTGAAAACTTGGTACAAATTTAATACGACCATGCCAAACACTTGCAAACTTGGAACAAACTTCCTAAGACCATGCCAAACACTTGCAAACTTGGTACAAATTTAATAAGACCATGCCAAAACACTTGCAAACTTGGTACAAATTTAATAAGACCATGCCAAACACTTGCAAACTTGGAACAAACTTCCTAAGACCATGCCAAAACACTTGCAAACTTGGTACAAATTTAATAAAACCATGCCAAACACTTGCAAACTTGGAAAAAACTTCCTAAGACCATGCCAAAACACTTGCAACCTTGGTACAAATTTAATACGATCATGCCAAACACTTGCAAACTTGGGACAAACTTCCTTAGACCATGCCAAAACACTTGCAAACTTGGTACAAATTTAATAAGACCATGCCAAAACACTTGCAAACTTGGTACAAATTTAATAAGACCATGCCAAACACTTGCAAACTTGGAACAAACTTCCTTAGACCATGCCAAAACACTTGCAAACTTGGTACAAATTTAATAAGACCATGCCAAAACACTTGCAAACTTGGTACAAATTTAATAAGACCATGCCAAACACTTGCAAACTTGGAACAAACTTTCTAAGACCATGCCAAAACACTTGCAAACTTGGTACAAATTTAATAAGACCATGCCAAACACTTGCAAACTTGGAACAAACTTCCTTAGACCGTGCCAAAACACTTGCAAACTTGGTACAAATTTAATAAGACCATGCCAAAACACTTGCAAACTTGGTACAAATTTAATAAGACCATGCCAAAACACTTGCAAACTTGGAACAAACGTCCTAAGACCATGCCAAAACACTTGCAAACTTGGTACAAATTTAATAAGACCATGCCAAAACACTTGCAAACTTGGTACAAATTTAATAAGACCATGCCAAACACTTGCAAACTTGGAACAAACTTCCTAAGACCATGCCAAAACACTTGCAAACTTGGTACAAATTTAATAAGACTATGCCAAAACACTTGCAAACTTGGTACAAATTTAATAAGACCATGCCAAACACTTGCAAACTTGGAACAAACTTCCTAAGACCATGCCAAATCACTTGCAAACTTGGTACAAATTTAATAAGACCATGCCAAAACACTTGCAAACTTGGTACAAATTTAATAAGACCGTGCCAAAACACTTGCAAACTTGGTACAAATTTAATAACACCATGCCAAAACACTTGCAAACTTGGTACAAATTTAATAAGACCATGCCAAAACACTTGCAAACTTGGTACAAATTAAATCAGACCAAGCCAAAACACTTGCAAACTTGGTACAAATTTTATAAGACCATGCCAAACAGTTGCAAACTTGGAACAAACTTCCTTAGACCATGCCAAAACACTTGCAAACTTGGTACAAATTTAATAAGACCATGCCAAAACACTTGCAAACTTGGAACAAACGTCCTAAGACCATGCCAAAACACTTGCAAACTTGGTTCAAATTTAATAAGACCAAGCCAAAACACTTGCAAACTTGGTACAAATTTAATCAGACCATGCCAAAACACTTGCAAACTTGGTACAAATTTAATAAGACCATGCCAAAACACTTGCAAACTTGGAACAAACTTCCTAAGACCATGCCAAAACACTTGCAAACTTGGTTCAAATTTAATAAGACCATGCCAAAACACTTGCAAACTTGGTACAAATTTAATAAGACCATGCCAAAAACTTGCAAACTTGGAACAAACTTCCTTAGACCATGCCAAAACACTTGCAAACTTGGTTCAAATTTAATAAGACCAAGCCAAAACACTTGCAAACTTGGTACAAATTCAATCAGACCATGCCAAAACACTTGCAAACTGGGTACAAATTTAATAAGACCATGCCAAAACACTTGCAAACTTGGAACAAATTTAATAAGACCATGCCAAAACACTTGCAAACTTGGAACAAATTTAATAAGACCATGCCAAAACACTTGCAAACTTGGTTCAAATTTAATAAGACCAAGCCAAAACACTTGCAAACTTGGTACAAATTTAATCAGACCATGCCAAAACACTTGCAAACTTGGTACAAATTTAATAAGACCATGCCAAAACACTTGCAAACTTGGAACAAACGTCCTAAGACCATGCCAAAACACTTGCAAACTTGGTACAAATTTAATAAGACCATGCCAAAACACTTGCAAACTTGGTACAAATTTAATAAGACCATGCCAAACACTTGCAAACTTGGAACAAACTTCCTAAGACCATGCCAAAACACTTGCAAACTTGGTACAAATTTAAAAAGACTATGCCAAAACACTTGCAAACTAGGTACAAATTTAATAAGACCATGCCAAACACTTGCAAACTTGGAACAAACTTCCTAAGACCATGCCAAATCACTTGCAAACTTGGTACAAATTTAATAAGACCATGCCAAAACACTTGCAAACTTGGTACAAATTTAATAACACCATGCCAAAACACTTGCAAACTTGGTACAAATTTAATAAGACCATGCCAAAACACTTGCAAACTTGGTACAAATTTAATAAGACCAAGCCAAAACACTTGCAAACTTGGTACAAATTTAATAAGACCATGCCAAACACTTGCAAACTTGGAACAAATTTAAAACGACCATGCAAAACACTTGCAAACTTGGAACAAACTTCCTAAGACCATGCCAAAACACTTGCAAACTTGGTACAAATTTAATAAGACCATGCCAAAACACTTGCAAACTTGGTACAAACTTCCTAAGACCATGCCAAAACACTTGAAAACTTGGTACAAATTTAATAACACCATGCCAAACACTTGCAAACTTGGAACAAATTTAAAACGACCATGCCAAAACACTTGCAAACTTGGAACAAACGTCCTAAGACCATGCCAAAACACTTGCAAACTTGGTACAAATTTAATAAGACCATGCCAAAACACTTGCAAACTTGGTACAAATTTAATAAGACCATGCCAAACACTTGCAAACTTGGAACAAACTTCCTAAGACCATGCCAAAACACTTGCAAACTTGGTACAAATTTAATAAGACCATGCCAAAACACTTGCAAACTTGGTACAAATTTAATAAGACCATGCCAAAAACTTGCAAACTTGGAACAAACTTCCTAAGACCATGCCAAAACACTTGCAAACTTGGTACAAATTTAATAAGACCATGCCAAAACACTTGCAAACTTGGAACAAACTTCCTAAGACCATTCCAAAACACTTGCAACCTTGGTACAAATTTAATAAGACCATGCCAAAACACTTGCAAACTTGGTACAAATTTAATAAGACCATGCCAAACAGTTGCAAACTTGGAACAAATTTAAAACGACCATGCAAAACACTTGCAAACTTGGAACAAACTTCCTAAGACCATGCCAAAACACTTGCAAACTTGGTACAAATTTAATAAGACCATGCCAAAACACTTGCAAACTTGGTACAAACTTCCTAAGACCATGCCAAAACACTTGAAAACTTGGTACAAATTTAATAAGACCATGCCAAACACTTGCAAACTTGGAACAAACTTCCTAAGACCTTGCCAAAACACTTGCAAACTTGGCACAAATTTAATAAGACCATGCCAAAACACTTGCAACCTTGGTACAAATTTAATAAGACCATGCCAAAACACTTGCAAACTTGGTACAAATTTAATACGACCATGCCAAACACTTGCAAACTTGGTACAAATTTAATAAGACCATGCCAAACACTTGCAAACTTGGAAAAAACTTCCTAAGACCATGCCAAAACACTTGCAAACTTGGTACAAATTAAATACGACCATGCCAAACACTTGCAAACTTGGAACAAACTTCCTAAGACCATGCCAAAACACTTGCAAACTTGGTACAAATTTAATACGACCATGCCAAACACTTGCAAACTTGGAACAAACTTCCTAAGACCATGCCAAACACTTGCAAACTTGGTACAAATTTAATAAGACCATGCCAAAACACTTGCAAACTTGGTACAAATTTAATAAGACCATGCCAAACACTTGCAAACTTGGAACAAACTTCCTAAGACCATGCCAAAACACTTGCAAACTTGGTACAAATTTAATAAGACCATGCCAAACACTTGCAAACTTGGAAAAAACTTCCTAAGACCATGCCAAAACACTTGCAACCTTGGTACAAATTTAATACGATCATGCCAAACACTTGCAAACTTGGGACAAACTTCCTTAGACCATGCCAAAACACTTGCAAACTTGGTACAAATTTATTAAGACCATGCCAAAACACTTGCAAACTTGGTACAAATTTAATAAGACCATGCCAAACACTTGCAAACTTGGAACAAACTTCCTTAGACCATGCCAAAACACTTGCAAACTTGGTACAAATTTAATAAGACCATGCCAAAACACTTGCAAACTTGGTACAAATTTAATAAGACCATGCCAAACACTTGCAAACTTGGAACAAACTTTCTAAGACCATGCCAAAACACTTGCAAACTTGGTACAAATTTAATAAGACCATGCCAAACACTTGCAAACTTGGAACAAACTTCCTTAGACCGTGCCAAAACACTTGCAAACTTGGTACAAATTTAATAAGACCATGCCAAAACACTTGCAAACTTGGTACAAATTTAATAAGACCATGCCAAAACACTTGCAAACTTGGAACAAACGTCCTAAGACCATGCCAAAACACTTGCAAACTTGGTACAAATTTAATAAGACCATGCCAAAACACTTGCAAACTTGGTACAAATTTAATAAGACCATGCCAAACACTTGCAAACTTGGAACAAACTTCCTAAGACCATGCCAAAACACTTGCAAACTTGGTACAAATTTAATAAGACTATGCCAAAACACTTGCAAACTTGGTACAAATTTAATAAGACCATGCCAAACACTTGCAAACTTGGAACAAACTTCCTAAGACCATGCCAAATCACTTGCAAACTTGGTACAAATTTAATAAGACCATGCCAAAACACTTGCAAACTTGGTACAAATTTAATAAGACCGTGCCAAAACACTTGCAAACTTGGTACAAATTTAATAACACCATGCCAAAACACTTGCAAACTTGGTACAAATTTAATAAGACCATGCCAAAACACTTGCAAACTTGGTACAAATTAAATCAGACCAAGCCAAAACACTTGCAAACTTGGTACAAATTTTATAAGACCATGCCAAACAGTTGCAAACTTGGAACAAACTTCCTTAGACCATGCCAAAACACTTGCAAACTTGGTACAAATTTAATAAGACCATGCCAAAACACTTGCAAACTTGGAACAAACGTCCTAAGACCATGCCAAAACACTTGCAAACTTGGTTCAAATTTAATAAGACCAAGCCAAAACACTTGCAAACTTGGTACAAATTTAATCAGACCATGCCAAAACACTTGCAAACTTGGTACAAATTTAATAAGACCATGTCAAAACACTTGCAAACTTGGAACAAACTTCCTAAGACCATGCCAAAACACTTGCAAACTTGGTTCAAATTTAATAAGACCATGCCAAAACACTTGCAAACTTGGTACAAATTTAATAAGACCATGCCAAAAACTTGCAAACTTGGAACAAACTTCCTTAGACCATGCCAAAACACTTGCAAACTTGGTTCAAATTTAATAAGACCAAGCCAAAACACTTGCAAACTTGGTACAAATTCAATCAGACCATGCCAAAACACTTGCAAACTGGGTACAAATTTAATAAGACCATGCCAAAACACTTGCAAACTTGGAACAAATTTAATAAGACCATGCCAAAACACTTGCAAACTTGGAACAAATTTAATAAGACCATGCCAAAACACTTGCAAACTTGGTTCAAATTTAATAAGACCAAGCCAAAACACTTGCAAACTTGGTACAAATTTAATCAGACCATGCCAAAACACTTGCAAACTTGGTACAAATTTAATAAGACCATGCCAAAACACTTGCAAACTTGGAACAAACGTCCTAAGACCATGCCAAAACACTTGCAAACTTGGTACAAATTTAATAAGACCATGCCAAAACACTTGCAAACTTGGTACAAATTTAATAAGACCATGCCAAACACTTGCAAACTTGGAACAAACTTCCTAAGACCATGCCAAAACACTTGCAAACTTGGTACAAATTTAAAAAGACTATGCCAAAACACTTGCAAACTAGGTACAAATTTAATAAGACCATGCCAAACACTTGCAAACTTGGAACAAACTTCCTAAGACCATGCCAAATCACTTGCAAACTTGGTACAAATTTAATAAGACCATGCCAAAACACTTGCAAACTTGGTACAAATTTAATAACACCATGCCAAAACACTTGCAAACTTGGTACAAATTTAATAAGACCATGCCAAAACACTTGCAAACTTGGTACAAATTTAATAAGACCAAGCCAAAACACTTGCAAACTTGGTACAAATTTAATAAGACCATGCCAAACACTTGCAAACTTGGAACAAACTTCCTAAGACCATGCCAAAACACTTGCAAACTTGGAACAAACTTCCTAAGACCATGCCAAAACACTTGCAACCTTGGTACAAATTTAATAAGACCATGCCAAAACACTTGCAAACTTGGAACAAACTTCCTAAGACCATGCCAAAACACTTGCAAACTTGGAACAAACTTCCTAAGACCATGCCAAAACACTTGCAAACTTGGTACAAATTTAATAAGACCATGCCAAACACTTGCAAACTTGGAACAAACTTCCTAAGACCATGCCAAAACACTTGCAACCTTGGTACAAATTTAATAAGACCATGCCAAAAACTTGCAAACTTGGAACAAACTTCCTAAGACCATGCCAAAACACTTGCAAACTTGGTACAAATTTAATAAGACCATGCCAAAACACTTGCAAACTTGGAACAAACTTCCTAAGACCATTCCAAAACACTTGCAACCTTGGTACAAATTTAATAAGACCATGCCAAAACACTTGCAAACTTGGTACAAATTTAATAAGACCATGCCAAACAGTTGCAAACTTGGAACAAATTTAAAACGACCATGCAAAACACTTGCAAACTTGGAACAAACTTCCTAAGACCATGCCAAAACACTTGCAAACTTGGTACAAATTTAATAAGACCATGCGAAAACACTTGCAAACTTGGTACAAATTTAATAAGACCATGCCAAAACACTTGCAAACTTGGTACAAATGTAATAAGACCATGCCAAAACACTTGCAAACTTTGAAAAAACTTCCTAAGACCATGCCAAAACACTTGCAAACTTGGTACAAATTTAATACGACCATGCCAAACACTTGCAAACTTGGAACAAACTTCCTAAGACCATGCCAAAACACTTGAAAACTTGGTACAAATTTAATAAGACCATGCCAAACACTTGCAAACTTGGAACAAACTTCCTAAGACCATGCCAAAACACTTGCAAACTTGGCACAAATTTAATAAGACCATGCCAAAACACTTGCAACCTTGGTACAAATTTAATAAGACCATGCCAAAACACTTGCAAACTTGGTACAAATTTAATACGACCATGCCAAACACTTGCAAACTTGGTACAAATTTAATAAGACCATGCCAAACACTTGCAAACTTGGAAAAAACTTCCTAAGACCATGCCAAAACACTTGCAAACTTGGTACAAATTTAATACGACCATGCCAAACACTTGCAAACTTGGAACAAACTTCCTAAGACCATGCCAAAACACTTGAAAACTTGGTACAAATTTAATACGACCATGCCAAACACTTGCAAACTTGGAACAAACTTCCTAAGACCATGCCAAAACACTTGAAAACTTGGTACAAATTTAATAAGACCATGCCAAACACTTGAAAACTTGGAACAAACTTCTTAAGACCATGCCAAAACACTTGCAAACTTGGTACAAATTTAATACGACCATGCCAAAACACTTGCAAACTTGGAACAAACTTCCTAAGACCATGCCAAAACACTTGCAACCTTGGTACAAATTTAATAAGACCATGCCAAAACACTTGCAAACTTGGTACAAATTTAATAAGACCATGCCAAACACTTGCAAACTTGGAACAAACTTCCTAAGACCATGCCAAAACACTTGCAAACTTGGTACAAATTTAATAAGACCATGCCAAACACTTGCAAACTTGGAACAAACTTCCTAAGACCATGCCAAAACACTTGCAACCTTGGTACAAATTTAATACGACCATGCCAAAACACTTGCAAACTTGGAACAAACTTCCTAAGACCATGCCAAAACACTTGCAAACTTGGTACAAATTTAATAAGACCATGCCAAAACACTTGCAAACTTGGTACAAATTTAATACGACCATGCCAAACACTTGCAAACTTGGTACAAATTTAATAAGACCATGCCAAACACTTGCAAACTTGGAACAAACTTCCTAAGACCATGCCAAAACACTTGCAAACTTGGTACAAATTTAATAAGACCATGCCAAACACTTGCAAACTTGGAAAAAACTTCCTAAGACCATGCCAAAACACTTGCAACCTTGGTACAAATTTAATACGATCATGCCAAACACTTGCAAACTTGGGACAAACTTCCTTAGACCATGCCAAAACACTTGCAAACTTGGGACAAATTTAATAAGACCATGCCAAAACACTTGCAAACTTTGTACAAATTTAATAAGACCATGCCAAACACTTGCAAACTTGGAACAAACTTCCTAAGACCATGCCAAAACACTTGCAAACTTGGTACAAATTTAATAAGACCATGCCAAAACACTTGCAAACTTGGTACAAATTTAATAAGACCATGCCAAACACTTGCAAACTTGGAACAAACTTCCTTAGACCATGCCAAAACACTTGCAAACTTGGTACAAATTTAATAAGACCATGCCAAAACACTTGCAAACTAGGTACAAATTTAATAAGACCATGCCAAACACTTGCAAACTTGGAACAAACTTTCTAAGACCATGCCAAAACACTTGCAAACTTGGTACAAATTTAATAAGACCATGCCAAACACTTGCAAACTTGGAACAAACTTCCTTAGACCGTGCCAAAACACTTGCAAACTTGGTACAAATTTAATAAGACCATGCCAAAACACTTGCCAACTTGAAACAAACTTCCTAAGACCATGCCAAAACACTTGCAAACTTGGAACAAACTTCCTAAGACCATGCCAAAACACTTGCAAACTTGGTACAAATTTAATAAGATCATGCCAAACACTTGCAAACTTGGAAGAAACTTCCTAAGACCATGCCAAAACAATTGCAACCTTGGTACAAATTTAATAAGACCATGCCAAAACACTTGCAAACTTGGAAGAAACTTCCTAAGACCATGCCAAAACACTTGCAAACTTGGCACAAATTTAATAGGACCATGCCAAAACACTTGCAAACTTGGTACAAATTTAATAAGACCATGCCAAACACTTGCAAACTTGGAACAAACTTTCTAAGACCATGCCAAAACACTTGAAAACTTGGTACAAATTTAATAAGACCATGCCAAACACTTGCAAACTTGGAACAAACTTCCTAAGACCATGCCAAAACACTTGCAAACTTGGTACAAATTCAATAAGACCATGCCAAACACTTGCAAACTTGGAACAAACTTCCTAAGACCATGCCAAAACACTTGCAAACTTGGTACAAATTTAATCAAACCATGCCAAAACACTTGCAAACTTGGTACAAATTTAATAAGACCATGCCAAACACTTGCAAACTTGGGACAAACTCCCTAAGACCAAGCCAAAACACTTGCAAACTTGGTACAAATTTAATAAGACCATGCCAAAACACTTGCAAACTTGGTACAAATTTAATAAGACGATGCCAAAACACTTGCAAACTTGGTACAAATTTAATAAGACCATGCCAAACACTTGCAAACTTGGAACAAACTTCCTAAGACCATGCCAAAACACTTGCAAACTTGGTACAAATTTAATAAAACCATGCCAAAACACTTGCAAACTTGGTACAAATTTAATAAGACCAAGCAAAAACACTTG
Source organism: Anopheles atroparvus (assembly GCA_914969975.1). Lineage (NCBI taxonomy): Eukaryota > Metazoa > Arthropoda > Insecta > Diptera > Culicidae > Anopheles > Anopheles atroparvus. The sequence continues at coordinate 2,278,752 of CAJZCY010000008.1, read as the reverse complement.
CAAACTTGGAACAAATTTAATAAGACCATGCCAAAACACTTGCAAACTTGGTACAAATTAAATAAGACCATGCCAAAACACTTGCAAACTTGGTACAAATTTAATAAGACCATGCCAAAACACTTGCAAACTTGGTACAACTTTAATAAGACCATGCCAAAACACTTGCAAACTTGGTACAAATTTAATAAGACAGTACGCTCTCAGCTTTGTGAGCAATCAGACGTGCTACGCTGGACAAAGTGCCAAATAAACAAAACCGCCTAGTTTAAACCATGGATGCGCAAGGGAGATGGGAGAACTCCCTCCGCATTGATTTTTCTTCGCTCCCGATTAAGCCCTCGGAAACGGAGGTTCACGCCATCCTGGCCAGGATTGTGGGCCCAGCTGACGTGAAAAGGGCTCATCTGAACGCCGTAGACTGGAGCGTCTACATTCAGATGAAGACGCAGGAGCAAGCCCGCGAATGTGTGGAGCAACATCGTGGCAAGCACGGTACCACTATCAATGGTGTGTACCACACTTACAAAATCGAACCTCTGGACGGGTCAAGTGAGGTCAAAATTCTTGACCTGCCGTACTACGTGTCGGACGAGACCCTAGAACGCGAAATGTCCCAATACGGCAAAGTGTTGAGCATCACCGAGCAAGTATACGGGGAGAAATCGCCGCTCGCTGGTGTGCTTAACGGTGTGCGTATCGTAAGGATGGTGCGAGAGAGGCCGATTGTCTCTTACCGCCAGATCGGTGGCGAGCTCACACGTGTGTCATATCAGGGACAAATCAAAACCTGCCGATACTGCGTGCTAAAAACACATCACGGCGTGACCTGCGCCCAAAACAGGCAAGAGGCAAAGCCTTCCTCTTACGCTAGCGCGCTGATGAGTCAGCACACACGCACACCATCGCGGGCGCAGCCGAAGCCGTCGCCGAAGATAACGCCAAAGAGCCGCGCTGAGAGGGACACGACGCTCTCTCACCCGTCAAGCCCGAAAGCGCCACGAGTGGCGCAAAACGGGCCGACGACGCCGGAGGACATCGCAAAAAGTGGAGAGAGCGATAAGCCTGCAACGAAGCCAGCAGGAGAACCGGCAACGGCTGCGGCGAGCAAACCAGCACCCACGCGCACACGCACAAGCGAGAGCGAGAAGTGTGTCCAGCCGGGAGAGAGGATGGCGCAAGCGAGCCACGCGGTGAATATCGTGGGAGCGAAAGCAGCGCATCCAGCTCCCTCTAGCAGCAAGAAGGACGATGATATCGTCTTCAAAGCCCCGCTCGATCTCCCTTCCCTTGTTGTCCCTGTTGTTCCTGTGGACTACACGCCTGCAGTGAAGCGTCCTGTTGACGCGGGATCCGAAAGCGACGCTTCCACTGCCAGCGATAACGCACCTGCCGTGAAGCGCCCTGTTGACGTGGGGTCCGAAAGTGACGCTTCCACCACGTCCGCGGGCGGAACGGTCAAGCGAAAGGTTGGCCGTCCTTGCAAGCAGGTAAAGGTACTTTAAACCCTTTCCTTCCCGTTTCCTCCTCCACCAACTCTTCCCCACTCTTTCCAACGTCAACTTTTGTTGATCTTAAATTGACATCGTGATGGATAATTTAAGTAATGTTAGCTATAACTTTGCTTCAATTAACTTGAATGCAATTTCAAACCAAACAAAATTAGACGTTCTCCTCACCTTCACTAGGACCATGGACTTGGACATCATATTTCTTCAAGAGGTATATATTTACACAGCCAAGTTTGCCTCAGCCAGCACGAAGTCGCACGAAGACAACCCTTTCCTCCCCCGGCCAAATTACGCTACCCAAGCATTTGGCTAACATCAGCACCTGTCCAGACAGACTGCCAACACCGTCGCATCACGTGCATTGCCAACCAGGTACGGACAGACAGCCGACACCGTCGTCATACCATCCTTCCCGGCTACATGCAGACGTCGTAAACATCATCATCCAACTTCTCACAGTCACAACATTTTCATTTGTTGCCGCGTCAAACGGTAACAAAACACTTTCTACAGAACCCAGTTGTCGCACACAGTAATAGACAGTAATAAGATCGCTTTCGCAGAACCCGCGTTTCTAGGCAAGCCAAGCTGAAATCCGCTAACCGCTAGGTGAGATTTAGGAAATAAAGCATTATGATTTAGACAAGCAACGGAATCGCACGTCTTTTCTTGTGCCCCTTTCGGACACGCATAATTGGCGCAGCCGTGCGGAGTCGGCTGAAGTGGCAAAGTGTTGAACAGTGGAAAAATTGTGAACATTAAAAACACAGTTAAAGTGATCCCGCGGAAATTATCTATCTGTATAATCGAAGCATTCGCGATAAGAAGACCAACCAGTCATCGTCGAAGTTGAGGATCCCCCCGCAGAGTCACCTGGAGAACCAGCAACGTCAGCCCGACTTACGCTTCACGACAGCAGAAACCGCTAAGTACCCTTTTATTTTTTTAAATAAAAAGTGTGTCTTACGGAGAAAAAGTGAGAAAGGACAGTGTACACTACTAGATAGATACAACATTCTTTTTCCTTTTTGGAGTTTCGCACTACCAGATAGACGAAATTCGCTTGCTTAAAGCCACTACCAGATAGAGCTTTAAGCTTGGCTATTATTAATGCCAAATTTTAAGGATCAGGCTTTTAAAAAAGCTAGGGAACTGTTTGAGCAACACGGTATTGCATCCGACATAGGCTCAGAGTCAGAGGAAAGTGCACAATCGGAAGAATATTCGCACATCCCGATTGCTAATTTAAAGCTATCCATAGAGAACCTAAGTATTGATTCTCAAAACCATCTTATAAAAAACCCCAGTATGGAATCGGCAAACGTATCACACCCACTACAGGGAATTAATGACCAACTGGCTCAAATGATGAGAGCCATAGAGGCAATAAGTGTGAGACAAAACCAACACGAGTTGCGTCTCAATACGAACAGCGCACAATCAGTGAATGTTCAAGAGTTTCAAGCTCAACAAAGCAACACACGTGCTATGACACTTTCCGGAGATCCATTCAGGATCCCGGATCCAATCAAAATGTTGCCTACATTTAACGGTAACAAAAAACAACTTTCTAGTTGGATTGAGACGGCTGAGAAGACACTCAAGTTATTTGAAAACCTGGTGAGCCCAGAAATATTTGAAATTTATTTGACCGCAGTGATCAGTAAAATAGAGGGGCACGCCAAGGATACACTTTGTACCAATGGAAATCCGAAAACATTTGACGATGTGAAAAATATTTTAACCGAGTCTCTTGGCGATAAGCAAGAACTCTCAACCTATAATTGCCAGCTCTGGCATAACAAAATGGATGGTAGCGCTAGTAAACATTATCAGAAAACAAAGGAGCTGGTACATAATATAAAAACACTAGCGAAGCAAAATCCCAAATACAACCAACATTGGGATGCCATAAACGATTTTATAGACGAATACAGTCTAGCAGCGTACGTAAGTGGGCTGCAAAAACCATATTTTGGGTTCGCACAGGCTGCTGAACCTAAAAATATTGACAACGCGTATGCTTTCATATGCAAATTTACATCCAATGAGTCGAATAAAAAAATCACTCAGACTTACATGACGCAAAATAGGCAGGAATGGAAACCCAAGGAAACAAGGCAGGGAAACAACAGTTTCGCCATACCTAGCCCTTCTAAAATCAATTATCCCCAGCGACAGGATTTCAGACCCCACAAACCAAACGGTGTCGAAATACCTACCGAACCGATGGAAATCGGCTCAACAAAAAGCAAACTAACACTTAACAAACGACAGTTAAATAATACAGAAATCCAACAACAGGAAGATTATTCCGATTCAGACGGAGAAAGCTGTCAAGAAGAAGTGGATGTAAATTTTTGCTCGGATCAACAAAATCAAATGGTGACGTGAATTATTTACCCTTCTTAACGTGTACAATCGCACCTAACAACGAAAAAATTAAATTGCTTATAGACACAGGGGCAAACAAAAACGTTTTACGACCAGGAATATTAAAAAATACAAAAGGTATCCGAACTAAAAAAATAACAAACATCTCGGGAAGTCACGATGTAACAAGAAAGGGTAAAACAAATCTAATAAATCCCAAAGTTTTACCACAAACATATTACGAATTTAAATTTCACAAATTCTTTGATGGAATTGTAGGTTCAGAATTTCTTGCCAAGACTAAGGCCAAAATTGACTTTGAAAAGGAAACAATCTCAATCAATAGCATTGTGTTTCCGTATGATAAATACTTTCCCGCCAATAAATTATACTCTCACAACGTATCGATCGAAACGACCATTAATGGTGATTGGTTTGTCCCAACATTCCAAAAACTTTGTAGAGGTGTTGTTATTGAGCCAGGCTTGTATAACGCCAATAATAACAAAACAATTACAAAAGTCTTAGGGCACGTCCAGACGGAGAGTAGCCTACTAAAGAGAAAGCTCTATGGCCAAGAGCTTTCTCCTAGCGTAGCGATTCGACCAAACCCGTGAATTGCGGGTTTTCCATCGTAGAAACGAAATATATGAAAATGACACTCCGTCGTAGTGTCAAAATAGCCCCCATCGTATTGTCAAAACTGCAGTCGAGCAGTTTTTTTCTTAGGTATAAATGTAAACAGACGGCCATCAAAGTTCAAATTCTTCGACCGGCTTCTTTCCATTCAAATGGCCAAAGTATATAAAAGTGAAAGAATGATGAAAAATAAAGTAAGTATAATGTAGTGAGCGATTGTGCAATGAGTGATCTGTGCAATCTGTTTCAATAAAATGATTGTTGTTATCCAGTGTTATGGGCAAAAGAGAGCCAAAAAGAAGTAAAAACATCCACTATTTTCACGATGCCCTTCTTGTATCCAATTGTATTATTGAAGTAATGTTCCTTCTTTTGCAGGCACAATTGCAAAAGGAAGAAAGAATCCTAACAATCATATCTATAATAGAGAACTACCCCATTTTATGGTGCAAAAAAACCCCATTATATAAAAACACGGTGGCGCAAGAGGATGTCTGGCTGCAAGTAGCCGAACAAGTAAACGTCGGAGTCGAGGAAATAAAAAATACTTGGAGGAACTTGAGGGCACAATATAGGCAAAATCTTACGAAAGTGAAGCAGTCTACTAGATCTGGATCGTGTAAGTACTGCATCTGGACTGCAATATGTTAATGTGGAGTCACTTTATATAAAAATATTTCTTTGTTAGCTCAAAATGAGGTATACAGACCAACATGGTATGCCTTCGAAGCACTAGGCTTCCTTGCCCAATCGAGTGATCCCGGGAAATCTAGTGATTCGGTACGTATTCTATTCTGATTTTTTTTTTTCATGTATTTAGACGGTCAGTCCGTATTCTACAATACTGTACAGTTTACTACTCTTATTCTACTACTTAAGAGCAAATTGTTTCGTGGGCATTTAAAACCATATCCAGGGTTCAATTTGCAGCTTCTGCCTATGTTGCTGCTCTTCTCTTCTTGTCTTCAGCAGATGAAGTGCGTGCTACGACGGTGGTTTTCTAATTCAAAAATTTTATTTTATTCAGAAAAACGTTGACACAATATGAATATTTCACAACATATTAGTTCCACACAATATCATGCGCCATGTGCAAACGTAAGTTTAGTAACTCCGATGTTGTTCTAATTGGAACATTCTGAAGTGGTACCATGGGATTATGGGATTGGTCGTCGTTAGTCATTGTTAAAATTTCATTACGAGCTTGATCTTGGGTGTTATTAAAGCATGAATGATTTCCATGTCTGTTATTTCTTTTTCGGACAAAATTGTGCAAATATGCTGTTGTTTTTATGACTGTGGTTGCAATCTCAGGCTCTAGATGAATCGTGGTATGCAAAATGCGGAACACATTACTTAAAATGCCAAAAGCGCATTCCACAGGCATTCTTGCCCTAGAGTGACACTCGTTAAACGTCCGTTCAAGCGAATGCATGGGGTGATATCCACCAAATGGTCTTATGCAATAGTCCGTAAAAGCGAAAGCTTTGTCTCCTAGGAGCATATACGGTACTTCGATTGCATACGGAACTCGTAATATTTCTGGTTTAGGAACATGTAGTTTGCGGTTTTCGAGCAAGCTGTAAATTCTTGAATGACGGAAGACTCCTCCGTCTGAAATCCCTCCTTTTGCTCCGACATCTACATACAAAAAATTTCTGTCGGAATCTGCTATGGCTAACAAGACAACACTATGAAATTTTTTGTAATTGAAAAATTCTGTCCCACCATGTCTTGGCGCACGAATTCTACAATGTTTTCCATCTAACGCACCGATGGCATGCGGAAAATTGAATTTCGTCTCAAATCCTTTGGATACACTTAGCCATTCTTCACGATTAGATGGAAGCTGCAAAAAATAAAATAAAATAAAATAAGATATTAATACTCATGACAAAAGTCTCGTTTTTTATATGAGTTTGATTAATTATAAATTGATTCAATTTTTTATATTCCAGCTACCACAGGAGATGTCTCAACAGACAAATGCAGACACCACAGACACCATACCGAAACCACTAACTCCACCACCCCAGCCTGAAGCAAGTTTTGAAGATCGGGAAATAATTGAAATAATTGATACCCCTCAACCAAGTACGTCACGAAGCGTCAAGAAGAAGCCATTGAAGCGTCCGGCAGCCGAGGACTGTTTAATGGAGGAAGCTTTAAAAAAAATGATTCAAATGTGTGACACTGTAACTGAGGCGAGAAAAAAGGAAAGTGTAGCAAGGAATGACCATTTTTTAAATTTTTTCACCTCAGTGTACAAGGAGGTAAAAGAGGAAGATTTGGAAAATTTTCAAATAGAAATTTTTAAAGTTTGTAACAGATTTCAGCAAAATAATAGGGACTTTTCTCCGGCCGTGGATACTATGGAAGTTGAATTACTAAGTGATGGGGTAGAGTATCTGGACACTGATTCCGATTAGCGGTTTAGATTATGGTAACAATGTGGGGTGGGGGGTGTGGGGTCAAATATTGTATTAAGTTAAGTTTATGTATGAATTACACGAATAAAGCTGTAAATATTTTTACACTTCTTGCAAAGGAAATAACTCATCACTTTTTTAGTGGGTACGAGTATAGTATTTTTTTTTAGAGTATAGTATTTCCAATAAATGGAATATAAAATATTAAAATACTTATTTTTATGATAATACCCCAATATTTCCCCAATAGAGTTTCAGTACTTACTTGCATGTATGGCTGCAGCACATCCAATAATGCCTCGCAAACCTCCGGGACAATATCCGATATTAACTGCTTTGAAACCTATATTAGTGATATACATTTAAGACAAGTAAACATGTAAGACGAAATACAATAAAATACAATACAAGAACAACCACAAAATTGTTGATACTTACACGAAACAAATATTGCAGACTCGTGTACGATTCGCCTGTTGCAAGGAACCTTAAAGTTATTAGCAACCGCTCACTTGCAGTCACTGCTCTCCGCATATTTGTATCATTTTTCATAATTTTCTCGTGGATAGTATAGAGTAACCAGTCGAAGTCGGCTCTTGTCATCCGTAAAAAATTTTTAATTGTATTTTCTGCAACCTCTTCGAGAATGTCGCCCAATAGCCGGTTTCCATCTTCATCCCGGTTGTAAAGAATGGGCCGCATCCAATACAATTTCTTAGCTTTATTTTGCTTCTTTCTTTTTAAAATTGAAAGCATTAATAAACCAGCTGCACTTGCTGTCTCTTCGATGTCTTCCATTTTATAACAAATAACAAAGAATTAATGTCTCCAAAACAATACGTACACGTAGGTGTCCAAATTTCAACAAACAACGAATTTTGACTGAAAGCTCTATGAACGTAGTTGGAAAAGAGCGTCCAGACGGGAAAAGTACTTTTCGAGCGTAGCCACGGCCATTCGAGTAAAATTGACACTTCGACGAACTGTCAAATCGCTACGCTACGCTTCCGTGTGGACGCGCGGTTAAGCACAAGCAAAACAGCGCCTGTCATTGGAAAATTGAATTTGAAAATAAACAACTTCGAAACCATTTCTCCTATCCCGATTCATCCAGAAAACGAAATAACGTGTAGAACACTAAATGAGTTGATACGTACCGCCCATCTATCGAAGCTAGAGAGAGAAAAGCTCTTCGAGGTTATATTGAAACATCAAAATGTTCTCTTACGCTGCAATGACAAATTGACCGCTACACCAGTTATTAAACATAAGATAATAACTTCCGATGATAATCCTGTTTACACTAAATCCTACCGTTACCTACATACTTTCAAAAAAGATGTCGAAGAACAAATTAAAGAATTGCTCGAGAATAAAATCATCCGACATTCCAATAGCCCTTACTCCTCACCAATTTGGGTTGTTCCCAAGAAATCAGACGCATCGGGAAAACGGAAGGTACGCGTCGTCATCGACTACAGAAGATTAAACGAGAAAACGATCAGTGACAAGTTTCCAATACCTCAAATCGAAGAGATATTGGATAGTCTTGGAAAATCAGTTTACTTCACAACTCTCGACCTAAAATCAGGTTTTCATCAGATCGAAATGGATCCTCATCACCGAGAAAAAACAGCCTTTTCTACATCGATGGGACACTTTGAATTCACAAGGATGCCCTTCGGTTTGAAAAATGCACCTGCAACTTTTCAGCGTGCTATGAATAATAAACTTAGCGACTATATAGGCACTATTTGCTTCGTTTATTTAGATGATATTATTATCATTGGTAAAAACATAGAAGAACAAGTAAAAAATACTGCTACAATTCTGGAAAGACTTTCCGAATTTAATTTAAAAATACAACTCGATAAATGCGAGTTTATGAGAAAAGAAACAAACTTCTTAGGACACGTCATTACGACCGATGGTATCAAACCAGACCCCGAAAAAATAAAGAAAATTCAAGATTGGAAGCTCCCGGAAAACCAAAAGAAAATCAAACAATTTTTGGGACTAGTAGGTTATTACAGAAGATTTATAAAAGACTACTCAAAAATAACAAAACCTTTCACAAAACTCTTGAAAAAGGACGAAAAGATCAATCCAAAAGATCACGATTTTCGGGAAGCATTTAACAAATTAAAGGAAATAATAGTTTCTGATCAAATTTTAGCGTTCCCTAATTTTGAACTCCCTTTCATTTTAACAACTGACGCAAGTAATTACGCATTGGGAGCAGTACTTTCACAAATCGATAACAAAGTTGAAAAACCCATCGCTTTCGCTAGCCGCACTCTAAATAAAACAGAGGTTAATTATTCTACAACAGAGAAAGAGGCTCTAGCTATAATATGGTCAGTGACGAAATTCAAACCATACCTTTATGGCAATAAATTCACTCTTGTTACCGATCATAAACCTCTTATTTTTATTAAAAATTCAAATAAAAATACTTAACTGATAAGGTGGCGCCTAGATTTGGAAAACTACGACTATGATGTCATTTATAAAACAGGAAGAACCAATGTTGTGGCTGATGCACTCAGCAGGAAGATTGAAACTAACCTAAACGAACTAGAAATTCACGAAAGCTCAGATGAAGCGTCAGTGCAAAATAATGCCCCTTCATCTTCAACCGGTACTATACATTCAGCCGATACATCCGATGATCACTATATGCATTTTACAGAGCGATCCATCAATAGCTACAGAAATCAAATAATTTTCAAAATAGCGAATTTCGACTCAGTTATCACTGAGGATATCTTTCCTAACTACAGGAGGACAACCATTTGCTCAAAAACGTTCGATGAATCCAAAATAACTTATTTTCTTAGAAAATTTTCGAATGGAAAGCAAAATGCCTTACTAGCACCGGAAGGTTTACTCAATGTTATACAAAAAGCTTACAGAGAACACTTTTGTAATTCAAATTGTCATTTTGTCTTGACCCAAAACATGGTCGAAGATGTAATTTCAGAAACAAGTCAAGACTCCATTATGGATGACCGAAGTTGGAAGTCAACTTAAGCGCTCTTACTTTTTTCCAAACATGGTAAAACGAATCAAACAATTAATCAATTCTTGCTCGATTTGTACCCAACATAAGTATGAACGTAAACCGTATAACATAAAAATTTCACCACGGCCAGTAGAAAATGGTCCTTTCCAAAGAGTTCATATGGACATTTTTAGCATGGACAAACATCATTACATATCATTAATATGCGCATTTTCAAAACACCTTCAAATGATAGAAATCAGCTCAAGAAACGTGACAGATATTAAAAATGCAGTAGCACAATACTTTCGAACCTTTAAGCCACCTAGAAAAATCATTTGCGACCACGAAGCGGCATTTACAAGCATTCAATTCCAGAATTTTCTCTCGAATTTCGGAACTGCCGTTGAATTTGCTTCGTCTTCAGAATCCAACGGGCAGGTAGAAAAAACCCATAGTACACTAATAGAATTGTATAATACAAACAAACACAAATTTACCGATTGTTCCTCCCCTCAGATTGTACAAATTATAACGTCAATGTATAACACAATACACTCTGCTACCACCTACACACCAAATGAAATAATATTTAACCCAGGGCATACAATAAATCCTGAAGAAATTTCAGAATCGGCAAAAATCATATTTCAGAAAGTTACGCAACAGCTCCAAAAAGCCTCCAATAAAATGAAAAAATACAATTACAAAAAGGAAGATCCACCAATGGTCGAGCAAGGCAAAGACGTATACATAAAAAAGAATACTAGAAAAAAATTAGATCCCCGATACTCAAAAGCGGAATGTTTACAAACAGCAGAAAGAACGATAAAAATCGCTCCAAACAATGTTAAACGGAATAAAAATAAACTAAAGCGTATTAAACCCTAACAACTGATTTATGCACTCAAACTAATGTTATTTTCTCTCTTTATAGAACTCATGCCAAATTGAAAACTGATACAACTTCATGTCTTCTCATAATTTCAGGAGATCCAGCATAAACAGCGACATAACAACACGGAAATTGTAACTTGTTTAGTTTACTTACTTTGTAAAAAAAAAAAAATAAAAAAAAAATTGTAACCACACCATACAACGTATAAAATGTATTTGTATCAATTAATAATTATTCTCATAACACTTAGCATTCAAAACGCGGGAGCACAAGAGTTGCGAATTACACATTTAGCAGATCAACCGATTCTTATATTTGAAAAACAATCATGCAAAATACAGATAGGCAATATAAACATAATCCACGATATAAACATAACAGACATCGAAATGACGATTAATTCACTAACACAAGTCGCCTTTAGTCAGACAGATAGCCCGCTAGGAAATATTGCGAAACAAAAGGCAAGGAATCTTTACTCAAACTTTTATCAGATAAAATCTAAACAACGAGGATCGCGCAGCATCGACATAATCGGGTCAGCATGGAAATGGATCGGAGGAAGTCCTGACGCGCACGATTTACAAATCATTAATCAAACGATGAATGATCTAATAGAGAGCAACAACCTGCAATATCTACTCAATGAAAATCTGGGAAGGAAAATTAAAGCTCTCACCAACGAGATGAAACAGATAGCCGAAAGTAAGCAAGCCACCGATATTTTACTGAACGAATTCGACATACTAATGGCAATAATTAACATTGATACAATAAATAAGATAGTGGAAGAAATTCAAGAAGCAATATCACTATCCAAAATATCCGTGACTAGCAACAAACTCCTTTCGTCACGTGAATTCACGATGATACAAAAGATTCTGGAAGATCAAGGAATTAAAATAAATATCCCAGAAGAAGCAATGAACTACGTTACACCAAAAATAGCAATTAACAAAGAAACACTGCTATACATCCTAAAGGTGCCAAAACTTCAAAATGAAGAATCAAAAATAATTGAACTACATTCGCTAAATCATAACAATTCTATCATCAGCAGTTATCCCAAGTACCTAGTGCAAAACAAAAAAGCACTGTATACAACCACAAAACCTGAAGACTACGTTCAAAAATCTTCGTACATCAAGGGATTTACCGACAATTGCATATCTCCACTGTTGATGGGAACTACAAGTCATTGTATGACATTTCCAGAGTACACAACTACAGCCAAATTCATAGGAGATAACGTCCTACTGATAGACAACGCAAAGGGTCAGCTCATTAAATCAGATTGTGGTCCGGATGATAGAACAATCAACGGGAACTTCCTGCTTACATTCTCGAATTGTACAATTCTTTTTGGGAACCAGAATTTTACATCAAAAGAAATCGTTACAAAAACTCCGGCACTATTGCAAGCAATATACAACACCGCTGTACATCGTCAAAGTCAAGAAAACCCTTTAACATTTCTGGATAATAGAACATTAACGAACCGAAAGCACATTGACCACATCTACCTTGAGCAATCCAAACACATTATTTGGAACTGGAGCTTACTGGGTGGAATTGGTGTATCAACTGTATTATCGATTGCCATAGTAATATTTGCTTACATTTATCTGAGCCATCTGATCTCTTCAATTGTAATCAAGATCGGGAAAAGAAACTCTCGTTCACAAAACCATCGTAGAGCAGAGCTGGAACCAGATAACAACAGAGTTTGAACGCATGAGGACACGCTCTTTTTCGCCCCCGGAGGATTTACACAGCCATGTTTGCCTCAGCCAGCACGAAGTCGCACGAAGACAACCCTTTCCTCCCCCGGCCAAATTACGCTACCCAAGCATTTGGCTAACATCAGCACCTGTCCAGACAGACTGCCAACACCGTCGCATCACGTGCATTACTGGGAACTGGAGCTTACTGGGTGGAATTGGTGTATCAACTGTATAATCGATTGCCATAGTAATATTTGCTTACATTTATCTGAGCCATCTGATCTCTTCAATTGTAATCAAGATCGGGAAAAGAAACTCTCGTTCACAAAACCATCGTAGAGCAGAGCTGGAACCAGATAACAACAGAGTTTGAACGCATGAGGACACGCTCTTTTTCGCCCCCGGAGGAGTTACACAGCCATGTTTGCCTTAGCCAGCACGAAGTCGCACGAAGACAACCCTTTCCTCCCCCGGCCAAATTACGCTACCCAAGCATTTGGCTAACATCAGCACCTGTCCAGACAGACTGCCAACACCGTCGCATCACGTGCATTGCCAACCAGGTACGGACAGACAGCCGACACCGTCGTCATACCATCCTTCCCGGCTACATGCAGACGTCGTAAACATCATCATCCAACTTCTCACAGTCACAACATTTTCATTTGTTGCCGCGTCAAACGGTAACAAAACACTTTCTACAGAACCCAGTTGTCGCACACAGTAATAGACAGTAATAAGATCGCTTTCGCAGAACCCGCGTTTCTAGGCAAGCCAAGCTGAAATCCGCTAACCGCTAGGTGAGATTTAGGAAATAAAGCATTATGATTTAGACACGCAACGGAATCGCACGTCTTTTCTTGTGCCCCTTTCGGACACGCATAATTATATGCCCCTGACCTGGTTATCCCGGGTTTCATTGTACTTTCAAACGTCAACGAAACCAGGAGAGGAACGGCGATCGCTTTACGTGAGCGCCTAATATTTTCTCAAGTCGAACGCAGCTTAGACTCACGTCTGATATGCGTCCGGCTTGAGAATACTGCCAACTTATGCAATGTTTACGCGCCTTCGGGGAGTCACCGAAGGGCAGAGCGGGAGGAGTTCTTGGGTCGCACGTTGCCGTTCTACCTGCGAAATGCACGGGAACCCGTCATTTTGGCAGGAGATTTCAACTGCGTGTTTAAATCGAAGGACGCGACGGGTGCCGGGAGTATCGGCCTTGCTCTGCAGCACGCTGTGGATAACATAGGCCTGTGTGATAGTTGGGGAGCTCTCAGAGGAAACGATGTTGAGTTTTCCTACATCACACGTGGTTCGGGCTCACGTATCGATCGTTGTTACGTGTCGACGTGCATACGGGATCGTCTCCGGACAACCGACATGCACGTGGTCTCCTTCTCCGACCACAAGGCACTGACGGTGCGGATCAGTCTCCAGTCTCTTCCGGTCCCGCGGAGGAACGGATACTGGCAACTTCGCCCACACATTTTATCTGATGAGGTATTGGAGGAACTCGAATGCAAGTGGAGTGGTTGGGTCCGACAACGGAGGAATTACGGTTCCTGGATGCTTTGGTGGGTCGAATGCGCCAAGCCCAGGATAAAGTCATTCTTTCGTTGGAAGACCAACGAAAAATACAAAGACTTCCGCTTGAATCAGGGTATACTCCATGCTCAGCTGAGAGCCTCATATGATCGATACCTAAGTAACCCAGATGAGTTGGCGACGATTAACCTGATGAAGGGAAGAATACTCTCCTTACAGAGGCGTTTTTCCCAGCATTTCACCAGGATAAACGAAACCCTCATTGACGGTGAAAAAGTTTCCACCTTCCAGCTGGGAGAGCGGAGGAGGAGAAGTACCGTCATTGAGAACTTCCAGACCAAGAACTCTCGCCTTGGAGGAGGAGATCGCCGAGCATTTGTACAATGAGTACAAAACCCTCTACTCGGCCGAAAACGCGGTTACACAGAACATTTTTACCAGTAGACGGGTTATCCCGGAGGACTGCGAAGCCAACAATGACTGCATGGCGGAAATCACCCCTAGTGAGATCTTCGATGCAGTTAAAAAATCGGCACCTCGGAAGTCACCCGGCCCGGACGGGATTCCCAGGGAGTTCTATCTCCGCGCGTTCCACATTGTGGGACGGGAGCTCGGGTACGTCATCAACGAGGCCCTTCGTGGGGAATTTCCTCGAAACTTCGTCGACGGTGTCATAGTGCTTGTGAGAAAGAAGGGAACTGGGAGTGCAATGCCCTCTTTCCGTCCGATTTCTCTCCTTAACACAGATAACAAGCTGCTGGCGAGAATTTTGAAGCTACGGGTCGATGGGATCATCGACAAGTGGCAGATAATTTCCCCAGCCCAAAAATGCAGCAACAAGCCGCAGAACATTTTTCAAGCTGTTCTCTCGGTTAAGGAGAGAATTCTGGACTGGAAGAGGAGGAAGAAAAGCGGCAAGCTCGTTTCCTTCGAACTCTCGCAAGCGTTTGACCGCGTCGACCGAGACTTCCTGTGGACAACCATGACCTCCTTGGGTTTTAATCCTAGGCTGGTTGGGCTTCTCAGGTCAATTGGTGAGCGGTCTTCTTCCCGTCTGCTCGTGAATGGACAGCTGTCCTCTCCCTTCCCCATCCAACGTTCCGTCAGACAGGGCGATCCTCTTTCCATGCATCTGTTTGTCCTTTACCTTCATCCCCTTATTACTGAGCTCGAAAGTATTTGCTGCGATCAGGATGACCTGATCAATGCATATGCCGACGATGTCTCAGTGATTACTTCCTCCCCTTCCAAAATCGAGCGGGTCAGAGAGGCGTTCGAGGCGTTCGGCCTTTGCTCAGGGGCCAGACTGAACGTGGGGAAGACCATCGCGATCGACATCGGACACGTCACTCCAGCAACGAGGATCCACGTCCCATGGCTACGCACCGAGGAGCGTCTCCGGCTTCTCGGGATATTGTTCTCCAACAACATCCGCGAGGCCATGGCGCACAACTGGGACGTGGTGATCCAGAAGTTCCGGTAGTTGGTCTGGCTTCATCGTGTGAGAGACCTGAACCTGGCCCAGAAGGTGTTGCTTCTCAACACCTTCCTGCTCCCCAAGCTGTGGTTCGTCGCGTCTGTCTGTGGCGCTCGGCAGCGGGACGTTGCAAAGGTCTCTCACATGATTGGATCACTGCTGTGGAACGGCTCTGGTGGCATCCGCGTTCCTCTACTCCAGCTGGCGCTACCACGAGATCGCGGTGGACCTAATCTCCACATCCCCATCATCACCACACAATCGCTACTCACCAACCGGTTCCTTGCGGAGCAAGGATGTTTGGTGATCGGGTCTCAGTATATCGCCAACGCTGGGAACCCACCCGACACCAACTCCGTCCCGTCGTCCTACCCCTGCCTCCGCAAGGTTATCCAGCACCTGGCATACGTGCCAGAGACCCTCCGACGATCGCCATCAACACGAGGACTGCGACGCGCAGCAACAAACGCCCTACCGGACCCAAGGGTGGTTGGAGCTTCCCCACACACGCTGTGGAGAAGAGTGTGGGGAAACATAAGCTCCAGGATGCTGACGTCTGCACAACGTTCCGCCCTTTACCTGCTGGCAAACGGGAAGATCTCGCACGCGGAGCATCTTTTCGAAACCGGCAGAGCCGACACACCAACGTGCACGTTTTGTCCCGCTGTCGAGATCCTGGAGCACAAGTTTGCAGCATGTCCCCGCGTGTCGCTGGCGTGGGACACTCTACAACAGCGGCTGCAACAAGTTGCTCCAGGGTCCCATCTTCGTTTTGTCGACCTGCACTGGCCCGCTCTAAACAGGATAAGAGCGGGCACACGCAGTGCAGTACTCTCCGTATTTTCAAACTACATCATCCACATCATTGGAAACAATGATGTTGCGATTGATGTAGATGTCCTTTCCTGTTCTCTGTAAATCAATCTGTTTGTAAAGTCTTGCCTTTGTTTCCCGTCCAACACGTGCGAAGGAAACAAAACCTATGTAAATGTGATTAAATAGTATGTAAGAAATGTTGTACACCCTTAATAAACGTCTTTTATAAAAAAAAAACTTGGAACAAACTTCCTAAGACCATGCCAAAACACTTGCAAACTTGGTACAAATTTAATAAGACCATGCCAAAACACTTGCAAACTTGGTACAAATTTAATAAGACGATGTCAAACACTTGCAAACTTGGAACAAACTTCCTTAGACCATGCAAAAACACTTGCAAACTTGGTACAAATTTAATAAGACCATGCCAAAACACTTGCAAACTTGGTACAAATTTAATAAGACCATGCCAAACACTTGCAAACATGGAACAAACTTCCTAAGACGATGCCAAAACACTTGCAAACTTGGTACAAATTTAATAAGACCATGCAAATCACTTGCAAATTTGGAACAAACATTCTAAGACCATGCCAAAACACTTGCAAACTTGGTACAAATTTAATAACACCATGCCAAAACACTTGCAAACTTGGTACAAATTTAATAAAACCATGCCAAAACACTTGCAAACTTGGTACAAATTTAATACGACCAAGCCAAAACACTTGCAAACTTGGAACAAATTTAATATGACCATGCCAAAACACTTGCAAACTCGGTACAAATTTAATAAGACCATGCCAAAACACTTGCAAACTTGGAACAAACTTCCTAAGACCATGCCAAAACACTTGC
This sequence comes from Anopheles atroparvus, assembly GCA_914969975.1. Classification (NCBI taxonomy): domain Eukaryota; kingdom Metazoa; phylum Arthropoda; class Insecta; order Diptera; family Culicidae; genus Anopheles; species Anopheles atroparvus. The sequence goes on along the minus strand of CAJZCY010000008.1, from coordinate 2,261,472 downwards.
AAACTTGGTACAAATTTAATAAAATCATGCCAAAACACTTGCAAACTTGATACAAATTTAGTAAAACCAAGCCAAAACACTTGCAAACTTGGAACCAATTTAATACGACCATGCCAAAACACTTGCAAACTTGGAACAATTTTACTAAGACCATGCCAAAACACTTGCAAACTCGGTACAAATTTAATAAGACCATGCCAAAACACTTGCAAACTTGGAACAAACTTCCTAAGACCATGCCAAAACACTTGCAAACTTGGTGCAAATTTAATAAGACCAAGCCAAAACACTTGCAAACTTGGAACAAACTTCCTAAGACCATGCCAAAACACTTGCAACCTTGGTACAAATTTAATAAGACCATGCCAAACACTTGCAAACTTGGAACAAACTTCCTAAGACCGTGCCAAAACACTTGCAAACTTGGTACAAACTTCCTAAGACCATGCCAAAACACTTGCCAACTTGGAACAAACTTCCTAAGACCATGCCAAAACACTTGCAAACTTGGTACAAATTTAATAAGACCAAGCCAAAAAACTTACAAACTTGGAACAAATTTAATAACACCATGCCAAACACTTGCAAACTTGGAACAAACTTCCTAAGACCATGCCAAACACTTGCAAACTTGGTACAAATTTAATAAGACCAAGCCAAAACACTTGCAAACTTGGTACAAATTTAATAAGACCATGCCAAACACTTGCAAACTTGGAACAAACTTCCTAAGACCATGCCAAAACACTTGCAAACTTGGTACAAATTTAATAAGACCATGCCAAAACACTTGCAAACTTGGTACAAATTTAATAACACCATGCCAAAACACTTGCAAACTTGGTACAAATTTAATAAAACCATGCCAAAACACTTGCAAACTTGATACAAATTTAGTAAAACCAAGCCAAAACACTTGCAAACTTGGAACCAATTTAATACGACCATGCCAAAACACTTGCAAACTTGGAACAAATTTAATAAGACCATGCCAAAACACTTGCAAACTCGGTACAAATTTAATAAGACCATGCCAAAACACTTGCAAACTTGGAACAAACTTCCTAAGACCATGCCAAAACACTTGCAAACTTGGTACAAATTTAATAAGACCAAGCCAAAACACTTGCAAACTTGGAACAAACTTCCTAAGACCATGCCAAAACACTTGCAACCTTGGTACAAATTTAATAAGACCATGCCAAACACTTGCAAACTTGGTACAAATTTAATAAGACCATGCCAAACACTTGCAAACTTGGAACAAACTTCCTAAGACCATGCCAAAACACTTGCAAACTTGGTAAAAATTTAATAAGACCATGCCAAAACACTTGCAAACTTGGTACAAATTTAATAACACCATGCCAAACACTTGCAAATTTGGAACAAACTTCCTAAGACCATGCCAAAACACTTGCCAACTTGGTACAAATTTAATAAGACCATGCCAAAAAACTTGCAAACTTGGTACCAATTTAATAACACCATGTCAAAACACTTGTAAACTTGGTACAAATTTAATAAAACCATGCCAGAACACTTGCAAACTTGGTACAAATTTAATAAGACCAAGCCAAAACACTTGCAAACTTGGAACAAATTTAATAAATCTATGCCAAAACACTTGCAAACTTGGTACAAATTTAATAAGACCATGCCAAAACACTTGCAAACTTGGAACAAATTTAATAAGACCATGCCAAAACACTTGCAAACTTGGTACAAATTTAATAACACCTTGCCAAAACACTTGCAAACTTGGTACAAATTTAATAAAACCATGCCAAAACACTTGCAAACTTGGTACAAATTTAATAAGACCAAGCCAAAACACTTGCAAACTTGGAACAAATTTAATAAGACCATGCCAAAACACTTGCAAACTTGGTACAAATTTAATAAGACCATGCCAAACACTTGCAAACTTGGAACAAACTTCCTAAGACCATGCCAAAACACTTGCAAACTTGGTACAAATTTAATAAGACCATGCCAAAACACTTGCCAACTTGGAACAAACTTCCTAAGACCATGCCAAAACACTTGCAAACTTGGTACAAATTTAATAAGACCAAGCCAAAACACTTACGAACTTGGTACAAATTTAATTAGACCATGCCAAACACTTGCAAACTTGGTACAAATTTAATAAGACGATGCCAAACACTTGCAAACTTGGAACAAACTTCCTAAGACCATGCCAAAACACTTGCAAACTTGGTAAAAATTTAATAAGACCATGCCAAAACACTTGCAAACTTGGTACAAATTTAATAACACCATGCCAAACACTTGCAAATTTGGATCAAACTTCCTAAGACCATGCCAAAACACTTGCAAACTTGGTACAAATTTAATAACACCATGCCAAACACTTGCAAATTTGGAACAAACTTCCTAAGACCATGCCAAAACACTTGCCAACTTGGTACAAATTTAATAAGACCATGCCAAAAAACTTGCAAACTTGGTACCAATTTAATAACACCATGCCAAAACACTTGTAAACTTGGTACAAATTTAATAAAACCATGCCAGAACACTTGCAAACTTGGTACAAATTTAATAAGACCAAGCCAAAACACTTGCAAACTTGGAACAAATTTAATAAATCTATGCCAAAACACTTGCAAACTTGGTACAAATTTCATAAGACCATGCCAAAACACTTGCAAACTTGGAACAAATTTAATAAGACCATGCCAAAACACTTGCAAACTTGGTACAAATTTAATAACACCTTGCCAAAACACTTGCAAACTTGGTACAAATTTAATAAAACCATGCCAAAACACTTGCAAACTTGGAACAAATTTAATAAGACCAAGCCAAAACACTTGCAAACTTGGAACAAATTTAATAAGACCATGCCAAAACACTTGCAAACTTGGTTCAAATTTAATAAGACCATGCCAAACACTTGCAAACTTGGAACAAACTTCCTAAGACCATGCCAAAACACTTGCAAACTTGGTACAAATTTAATAAGACCATGCCAAAACACTTGCCAACTTGGAACAAACTTCCTAAGACCATGCCAAAACACTTGCAAACTTGGTACAAATTTAATAAGACCAAGCCAAAACACTTACAAACTTGGTACAAATTTAATAAGACCATGCCAAACACTTGCAAACTTGGTACAAATTAAATAAGACGATGCCAAACACTTGCAAACTTGGAACAAACTTCCTAAGACCATGCCAAAACACTTGCAAACTTGGTAAAAATTTAATAAGACCATGCCAAAACACTTGCAAACTTGGTACAAATTTAATAACACCATGCCAAACACTTGCAAATTTGGAACAAACTTCCTAAGACCATGCCAAAACACTTGCCAACTTGGTACAAATTTAATAAGACCATGCCAAAAAACTTGCAAACTTGGTACCAATTTAATAACACCATGCCAAAACACTTGTAAACTTGGTACAAATTTAATAAAACCAAGCCAAAACACTTGCAAACTTGGAACAAATTTAATAAATCTATGCCAAAACACTTGCAAACTTGGTACAAATTTAATAAGACCATGCCAAAACACTTGCAAACTTGGAACAAATTTAATAAGACCATGCCAAAACACTTGCAAACTTGGTACAAATTTAATAACACCTTGCCAAAACACTTGCAAACTTGGTACAAATTTAATAAAACCATGCCAAAACACTTGCAAACTTGGTACAAATTTAATAAGACCAAGCCAAAACACTTGCAAACTTGGAACAAATTTAATAAGACCATGCCAAAACACTTGCAAACTTGGTACAAATTTAATAAGACCATGCCAAACACTTGCAAACTTGGAACAAACTTCCTAAGACCATGCCAAAACACTTGCAAGCTTGGTACAGATTTAATAAGACCATGCCAAAACACTTGCCAACTTGGAACAAACTTCCTAAGACCATGCCAAAACACTTGCAAACTGGGTACAAATTTAATAAGACCAAGCCAAAACACTTACAAACTTGGAACAAATTTAATAAGACCATGCCAAAACACTTGAAAACTTGGTACAAATTTAATAAGACCATGCCAAAACACTTGCAAACTTGGTACAAATTTAATAAGACCATGCCAAAACACTTGCAAACTTGGAACAAACTTCCTAAGACCATGCCCAAACACTTGCAAACTTGGTACAAATTTAATAAGACCATGCCAAAACACTTGCAAACTTGGTACAAATTTAATAAGACCATGCCAAAACACTTGCAAACTTGGAACAAACTTCCTAAGACCATGCCAAAACACTTGCAAACTTGGTACAAATTGAATAAGACCATGCCAAAACACTTGCAAACTTGGTACAAATTTAATAACACCATGCCAAAACACTTGCAAACTTGGAACACACTTTCTAAGACCATGCCAAAACACTTGCAAACTTGGTACAAATTTAATAAGACCATGCCAAACACTTGCAAACTTGGAACAAACTTCCTTAGACCATGCCAAAACACTTGCAAACTTGGTACAAATTTAATAAGATCATGCCAAAACACTTGCAAACTTGGAACAAACTTCCTAAGACCATGCCAAAACACTTGCAAGCTTGGTACAAATTTAATAAGATCATGCCAAAACACTTGCAAACTTGGTACAAATTTAATTACACCATGCCAAAACACTTGCAAACTTGGTACAAATTTAATAATACCATGCCAAAACACTTGCAAACTTAGTTCCTCTCCGAGACTCGCAACGATCGGACGTTCTTTTCACGAAGCAGAACAAATATATTTCGTGCTATAGAGCAAGCCACAGCATGGAAGCTTTGAGAAGCACCCTTCGGGTGGACTTCTCAAAGCTACCCAGAAGGCCACCAGCGATGGAGGCCACCACCTTCGCCATGACCAAGCTGGGTCTAAGCAACAACAACATCAGCTCCTTGCGTTTGAAGCCAACATCATCCGCGATCTTCATTCGTACGAAGGAGCAGAGCCTCGCCCTGAAAACCGTCGAGCAACACGACGGAAAGCATTCGATAGAATGCGACGGGAAGCTTTTCCCGATCCCGATCAGCATGGTCGACAACTCCGTGGTCGTAAAGATCCACGACTTGTCCGATGACATTACGGACAAGACAATCTGCGACTTCTTCTCGCGCTACGGAGAGGTTCGCGCGGTCCGTACCGGCGTATGGACAAAGGGATTCCCATGTGCCGGAGTTTCGGACGGATTCCGGTATGTAACGGCGGTTATTTCGAAGCCGGTGCCCTCCTTTGTGACGATAGGAGGAGAAGAGACGTTGGTCACCTACCGGGGCCAACAGCAAACGTGCCGTACATGCGGACTGTCTGTGCACCACGGAATAACCTGCACCCAGGGCAGAAAACTCGTGGCACAAAAAACGAGCGTCAACGAGCGGTTGACCTACGCATCAGCGGTGCAAGGCAAACACGGCGTAAATACGCCAACTGCCCCAGCACTAGCGCCAGCCGTCCCGGCTAGCACAAAGACCGTCCCGGCAAGCAAAACGATCGTATCCACAAGCGCACCGACGGTCCCGGCAAGTGCACCGACCGCCCCGCCAAGCACAACGATCGTTGCGACAAACGCACCGACCGTCCCGACAAGCGCACCGACCGTCCCGGCTAGCGCACCGACCGTCCCGGCTAGCGCACCGACCGTCCCGGCTAGCGCACCGACCGTCCCGGCCGTACAGACAATACCCCCGAGCGCCCGGACTGGTGCACCTATTGTCTTGACCGACACACCGAACGGCCGATCACCAGCACCAAGCGTACCGGCGAATGCTTCACTTGTTGTGTCTTTGATCAGGGCAAGTGCGTTAAACATCCCGGCAAGATCGACCAGCACCAAAATGGACATAGGTGAGTATCGTTCGAACGCCGATGCCGAATTAAAGTTTAAAGCTCCTCGTGTCCCTTCCCCTACCCCTTCCTCAAATTCTATCCACACGGGGACAAGTATGAGAAAGACGGACGAACTGACGGACAGCGACACGTCGCACAAGTCTACGGAGGAACCGGCCAAGCGTAAAGTAGGCCGTCCTGCCCGAAAGACAAACGCTAACGCAGCGAGACCTACCGGGGTGACCGAAGATGAGAAGCAGTAACTTGGTAGAAATGGATAAGTTGATGAGATCAGTGACGATCGCATCGATCAACATCAATGCGATATCTAATCCTACCAAGTTAGATGCTCTAAGGACCTTTATAAAGACAACTGACGCAGACATAATCTTCCTACAAGAAGTTTCTGTTGAAGACTTTTCGCTCCCTGGGTACAATGTATTAACAAATATTGATCACACCAGGAGAGGTACTGCGATCGCCTTGCGGGTGCACCTAAAATTTTCTCACGTCGAGCGTAGCTTGGATTCACGCCTCATCTGCTTTCGGCTTGAGAATTCATCCACACTGTGCAATATTTACGCTCCTTCGGGAAGCCATAACAGAGCAGAGCGAGAGCTCTTTTTCAACCATTCTTTGGCGTACTACCTGCGGAATGCACCGGGACCGGTGATTCTTGCAGGGGACTTCAACTGCATTTTGAAGTCCCAAGACGCTACGGGTGTGGGAAATGTGAGCTCCGCTTTGCAAAGCCTAGTTGACAGCATGCGCCTGTGTGACAGCTGGGAAGCTCTTAGAGGTAACTCTGTAGAGTTTTCCCACGTCGCACGTGGTTCGGGCTCTCGCATCGATCGTTGCTACATCTCCAAGACCATGAAAGACCAGCTACGTGCAACTGACATGCATTTAGTGTCCTTTTCTGATCACAAGGCGCTCACGGTGCGTCTCTGCCTTCCGAACATACCTGACGCGCGACGAAATGGCTACTGGCAACTACGGCCACATATTTTGACAGCCGAAAACATAGAGGAATTCGGTTGCAGGTGGAATTATTGGACAAGACAGCGAAAGAACTTTGGTTCATGGATGGAATGGTGGATACAGTTTGCCAAACCAAAAATAAAATCGTTCTTCCGATGGAAAACGAACCAGAAATACTCCAACTTCCGCTTGCAACATAATATCCTCTACGCGGAGTTAAAGTCCTCATACGAGCGGTATCTTTCCAATCCGATCGAATTGGTCAATATCAATCGTATAAAAGGAGAAATGCTCCTCCTTCAGAGGCGCTTCTCCGAGGACTTTACTCGTATTAACGAAACAATTGTAAGTGGTGAAAAAATTTCCACATTTCAGCTTGGAAAACGAAGGCAGGAACGCACCATGATCACCAGCCTGAAAACAGAAAATGACATTGTTCTTGACTCTCCAAATCAATTGGAGGAATACATACATACGTACTACAGGGAGTTGTACGCCAACGAGACAATAGACAAGGACGATTCCTTTGCCTGTCACCGTGTAATCCCCGAGTATTGCGAAACCAACAACAGCTGCATGGATGAGATTACCTATGGAGATGTCCTTCATGCAGTTGGAAAATCGGCACCTCGGAAGTCTCCTGGACCGGATGGAATTCCAATCGAATTTTATCAGAGAACGTTTGAGATAATCTGGAGAGAAATCATACTGATTCTCAACGAGGCCCTCAACGGTCAATTTCCGGAAAAGTTCGTCGACGGGGTCATAGTGCTTGTGAGGAAGAAGGGGGATGGGTGCACACTCTCTTCCTACCGTCCGATCTCTCTCCTTAACACGGACTACAAACTACTTTCGAGGATAATTAAACGACGGCTTGAAACCATAATCGACAAGTGGCAAATCATCTCGAATGCACAAAAGTGCTCCAATAAACCAGGCAATATTTTTCAAGCTGTTCTGTCTGTTAAGGAGAGAATCATCGATCTTAAACGGAGGAAGAAGTGTGGTAAGCTCGTTTCCTTCGATCTCTCTCAGGCGTTTGACCGCGTCGACAGGGGTTTTCTGTTTGAAACGATGGGTTCATTGGGGTTCAATCCCGATCTAGTACGACTTTTGAGGACAATTGGTGGAAAATCCTCGTCCCGTGTGCTTGTAAACGGCTCCCTATCCCACGCCTTTCCCATCCAACGTTCCGTGCGACAAGGAGACCCCTTGTCAATGCACTTGTTCATCCTTTACCTCCATCCCCTCATCACTAGACTTGAAGGCATCTGCTGCGATCCGGATGACCTGATCAATGCTTATGCTGACGACGTCTCAGTGGTGAGTACTTCCCCATCCACAATCGAGCGAGTTAGGGCGGCCATTGAGGCTTATGGCGTCTGCTCTGGTGCTAGGTTGAATGTTGAAAAGACCACGGCTTTGGACATTGGCAAGATAACGCTGGAAAACAGGATTTCCGTACCTTGGATGCACACCGTGGAACGTCTCCGGCTTCTTGGGATCCTGTTCACCAACAACGTTCGAGAGGCGGCCAGTCACAACTGGGACACGGTGATTCAGCACTTCCGGCAGCTGGTGTGGCTCCACAGAGTGAGAGATCTGAACCTTATGCAGAAGATAGTTCTGCTCAACACATTTTTACTGCCAAAGCTATGGTTCATTGCGTCGGTATGTGGCGCCCGGTCAAAGGACATAGCTAAGGTCAAGAGCATCATCGGTTCTCTCCTCTGGAACGGCTCCGGAGGCATACGCATCCCGATCCTGCAGCTAGCGTTACCTCGCAACCGTGGAGGACTCAACCTCCATATTCCCTCCATCAACACAACAGCATTGCTGACCAACCGGTATGTGGCGGAGCAAGGGAGCCTCCGGGTCGGTGCCCAGCACATTTCGTGTGCTGGAAACCTCCCCGATATTGCTTCTATTCCGACCTCATACCCATGTCTGAGAAGCGTCATACTGCAGATGGCGTACATTCCTCCCTCATTTGGGAAAAATCCTTCCACCCGAACCCTTCGACGTCTACTGGTGGACCGCCTCCCCGCACCCAAAGTGGAGACGTCATACCGGGGGATCAACTGGAGAAGAGTTTGGGGGAACATCAATAGCGGCAAACTCTCATCTGAGCAGCGTTCGACGCTTTATTTACTGGCGAACGGCAAGATAGCACACGGTGAGCTTCTTTCTCGGATGAGCCGGTTACCCGATGCATCCTGTTCACACTGCACCAACGCTGACACCTTGGAGCACAAATTCACCTCATGCACTCGCGTGATTGCGGCCTGGAACGTGCTGCAGCAATACATCAGGAAGGAAGCTCCAGGGTGTCAACCTTCGTTTCAATGTCTCCGCTTACCGATGCTAAGCGAAATCAGCGCCACCAAGCGGATAAATGTCCTGCGTCTTTTTTCAAACTATATCATCCACATCGTTGGCAACAACGATGCTGCGATCGATTTAGAAGTCCTTAAATGTGCCCTGTTTGTTTAACTCTAGACATTAAGAAAAAGTTTGTTATTTATGTTCGCTATTTATTAAATAAATAGTTATGTTTTATAAAAAAAAAAACTTGGAACAAATTTAATAAGACCATGCTAAAACACTTGCAAAATTGGTACGAATTTAATAAGACCATGCCGAACACTTGCAAACTTGGTAAAAATTTAATAAGACCATGCCAAAACACTCGCAAACTTGGTACAAATGTAATAAGACCATGCCAAAAAACTTGCAAACTTGGTACAAATTTAATAAGACCATGCCAAAAAACTTGCAAACTTGGTACAAATTTAATAAGACCATGCCAACACTTGCAAACTTGGAACAAACTTCCTAAGACCATGCCAAAACACTTGCAAACTTTGTACAAGTTTAATAAGACCATGCCAAAACACTTCCAAACTTGGTACAAATCTTCTAAGACCATGCCAAACACTTGCAAACTTGGTACAAATTTAATAAGACCATGCCAAACACTTGCAAACTTGGAACAAACTTCCTAAGACCATGCCAAAACACTTGCAAACTTGGTACAAATTTAATAAGACCATGCCAAAGCACTTGCAAACTTGGGACAAATTTAATAAGACCATGCCAAAACACTTGCAAACTTGTTACAAATTAAATAAAACCATGCCAAAACACTTGCAAACTTGGTACAAATTTAATAACACCATGCCAAAACACTTGCAAACTTGGTACAAATTTAATAAGACCATGCCAAAACACTTGCAAACTTGGAACAAATTTAATAAGACCATGCCAAACACTTGCAAACTTGGAACAAACTTCCTAAGACCATGCCAAAAAACTTGCAAACTTGGTACAAGTTTAATAACACCGTGCCTAAACACTTGTAAACTTGGTACAAATTTAATAAGACCATGCCAAACACTTGCAAACTTGAAACAAACTTCCTAAGACCATGCCAAAACACTTGCAAACTTGGTAAAAATTTAATAAGACCAAGCCAAAACACTTGCAAACTTGGTACAAATTTAATAAGACCATGCCAAACACTTGCAAACTTGGAACAAACTTCCTAAGACCATTCCAAAACACTTGCAAACTTGGTACAAATTTAATAAGACCAAGCCAAAACACTTGCAAACTTGGAACAAACTTCCTAAGACCATGCCAAAACACTAGCAAACTTGGAACAAATTTAATAAGACCATGCCAAAACATTTGCAAACTTGGTACAAACTTCCTACGACCATGCCAAAACACTTGCAAACTTGGTACAAATTTAATAAGACCATGCCAAAACACTTGCAAACTTGGTACAAATTTAATAAGACCATGCCAAAACACTTGCAAACTTGGTACAAATTTAATAAGACCATGCCAAAACACTTGCAAACTTGGAACAAACTTCCCAAGACCATGCCAAAACACTTGCAAACTTGGTACAAATTTAATAAGACCATGCCAAAACACTTGCAAACTTGGTACAAATTTAATAAGACCATGCCAAAACACTTGCAAACTTGGAACACATTTAATAAGACCATGCCAAACACTTGCAAACTTGGTACACAATTAATAAGACCATGCCAAACACTTGCAAACTTGGGACAAACTTCCTAAGACCATGCCAAAACACTTGCAAACTTGGTACAAATTTAATAAGACCATGCCAAAACACTTGCAAACTTGGTACAAATTTAATAAGACATTGCCAAAACACTTGCAAACTTGGTACAAGTTTAATAAGACCAAAACACTTGCAAGCTTGGTACAAATTTAATAAGACCATGCCAAAACACTTGCAAACTTGATACAAATTTAATAAGCCCATGCCAAAACACTTGCAAACTTGGTACAAATTTAATAAGACCATGCCAAAACACTTGCAAACTTGGTACAAATTTAATAACACCATGCCAAAACACTTGCAAACTTGGTACAAATTTAATAAGACCATGCCAAAACACTTGCAAACTTGGTACAAATTTAATAAGACCATGCCAAACACTTGCAAACTTGGAACAAACTTCCTAAGACCATGCCAAAAAACTTGCAAACTTGGTACAAATTTAATAACACCATGCCAAAACACTTGCAAACTTGGTACAAATGTAATAAGACCATGCCAAAACACTTGCAAACTTGGTACACAATTAATAAGACCATGCCAAACACTTGCAAACTTGGGACAAACTTCCTAAGACCTTGCCAAAACACTTGCAAACTTGGTACAAATTTAATAAGACCATGCCAAAACACTTGCAAACTTGGTACAAATTTAATAAGACCCTGCCAAAACACTTGCAAACTTGGTACACATTTATTAAGACCATGCCAAAACACATGCAAACATGGAACAAATTTAATAAGACCATGCCAAAACACTTGCAAAATTGGTACAAATTTAATAAGACCATGCCGAACACTTGCAAACTTGGTACAAATTTAATAAGACCATGCCAAAACACTTGCAAACTTGGTACAAATTAAATAAGACCATGCCAAAACACTTGCAAACTTGGTACAAATTTAATAAGACCCTGCCAAAACACTTGCAAACTTGGTACAAATTTATTAAGACCATGCCAGAACACTTGCAAACTTGGAACAAATTTAATAAGACCATGCCAAAACACGTGCAAACTTGGTACAAATTTAATAAAACCATGCCAAAACACTTGCAAACTTGGAACAAACTTCCTAAGACCATGCCAAAACGCTTGCAAACTTGGTACAAATTTAATAAGACCATGCCAAAACACTTGCAAATTTTGTTCAAATTTTATAAGGCCATGCCAAAACACTTGCAAACTTGGTACAAATTTAATAAGACCATGCCAAAACACTTGCAAACTTGGAACAAATTTAATAAGACCATGCTAAAACACTTGCAAAATTGGTACAAATTTAATAAGACCATGCCGAACACTTGCAAACTTGGTACACATTTAATAAGACCATGCCAAAACACATGCAAACTTGGTACAAATGTAATAAGACCATGCCAAAACACTTGCAAACTTGGTACAAATTTAATAAGACCATGCCAAAACACTTGCAAACTTTGTACAAAATTAATAAGACCATGCCAAACACTTGCGAACTTGGTACAAATTTAATAAGACCATGCCAAAACACTTGCAAACTTGGTACCAATTTAATAAGACCATGCCAAACACTTGCAAACTTGGTACAAATTTTATAAGACCATGCCAATACACTTGCAAACTTGGAACAAACTTCCTTAGACCATGCCAAAACACTTGCAAACTTGGTACAAATTTAATAAGACCATGCCAAAGCACTTGCAAACTTGGGACAAATTTAATAAGACCATGCCAAAACACTTGCAAACTTGGTACAAATGTAATAAGACCATGCCAAACACTTGCAAACTTGGGACAAACTTCCTAAGACCTTGCCAAAACACTTGCAAACTTGGTACAAATTTAATAAGACCATGCCAAAACACTTGCAAACTTGGTACAAATTTAATAAGACCCTGCCAAAACACTTGCAAACTTGGTACACATTTAATAAGACCATGCCAAACACTTGCAAACTTGGTACACAATTAATAAGACCATGCCAAACACTTGCAAACTTGGGACAAACTTCCTAAGACCATGCCAAAACACTTGCAAACTTGGTACAAATTTAATAAGACCATGCCAAAACACTTGCAAACTTGGTACAAATTTAATAAGACATTGCCAAAACACTTGCAAACTTGGTACAAGTTTAATAAGACCAAAACACTTGCAAACTTGGTACAAATTTAATAAGACCATGCCAAAACACTTGCAAACTTGATACAAATTTAATAAGCCCATGCCAAAACACTTGCAAACTTGGTACAAATTTAATAAGACCATGCCAAAACACTTGCAAACTTGGTACAAATTTAATAACACCATGCCAAAACACTTGCAAACTTGGTACAAATTTAATAAGACCATGCCAAAACACTTGCAAACTTGGTACAAATTTAATAAGACCATGCCAAACACTTGCAAACTTGGAACAAACTTCCTAAGACCATGCCAAAAAACTTGCAAACTTGGTACAAATTTAATAACACCATGCCAAAACACTTGCAAACTTGGTACAAATGTAAAAAGACCATGCCAAAACACTTGCAAACTTGGTACACAATTAATAAGACCATGCCAAACACTTGCAAACTTGGGACAAACTTCCTAAGACCTTGCCAAAACACTTGCAAACTTGGTACAAATTTAATAAGACCATGCCAAAACACTTGCAAACTTGGTACAAATTTAATAAGACCCTGCCAAAACACTTGCAAACTTGGTACACATTTATTAAGACCATGCCAAAACACATGCAAACATGGAACAAATTTAATAAGACCATGCCAAAACACTTGCAAAATTGGTACAAATTTAATAAGACCATGCCGAACACTTGCAAACTTGGTACAAATTTAATAAGACCATGCCAAAACACTTGCAAACTTGGTACAAATTAAATAAGACCATGCCAAAACACTTGCAAACTTGGTACAAATTTAATAAGACCCTGCCAAAACACTTGCAAACTTGGTACAAATTTATTAAGACCATGCCAGAACACTTGCAAACTTGGAACAAATTTAATAAGACCATGCCAAAACACGTGCAAACTTGGTACAAATTTAATAAAACCATGCCAAAACACTTGCAAACTTGGAACAAACTTCCTAAGACCATGCCAAAACGCTTGCAAACTTGGTACAAATTTAATAAGACCATGCCAAAACACTTGCAAATTTTGTTCAAATTTTATAAGGCCATGCCAAAACACTTGCAAACTTGGTACAAATTTAATAAGACCATGCCAAAACACTTGCAAACTTGGAACAAATTTAATAAGACCATGCTAAAACACTTGCAAAATTGGTACAAATTTAATAAGACCATGCCGAACACTTGCAAACTTGGTACAAATTTAATAAGACCATGCCAAAACACATGCAAACTTGGTACAAATGTAATAAGACCATGCCAAAACACTTGCAAACTTGGTACAAATTTAATAAGAACATGCCAAAACACTTGCAAACTTTGTACAAAATTAATAAGACCATGCCAAACACTTGCAAACTTGGTACAAATTTAATAAGACCATGCCAAAACACTTGCAAACTTGGTACAAATTTAATAAGACCATGCCAAACACTTGCAAACTTGGTACAAATTTAATAAGACCATGCCAAAACACTTGCAAACTTGGAACAAACTTCCTTAGACCATGCCAAAACACTTGCAAACTTTGTACAAAATTAATAAGACCATGCCAAACACTTGCAAACTTGGTACAAATTTAATAAGACCATGCCAAAACACTTGCAAACTTGGTACAAATTTAATAAGACCATGCCAAACACTTGCAAACTTGGTACAAATTTAATAAGACCATGCCAAAACACTTGCAAACTTGGAACAAACTTCCTTAGACCATGCCAAAACACTTGCAAACTTGGTACAAATTTAATAAGACCATGCCAAAACACTTGCAAACTTGGGACAAATTTAATAAGACCATGCCAAAACACTTGCAAACTTGGTACAAATATAATAAGACCATGCCAAACACTTGCAAACTTGGTACAAATTTAATAAAACCATGCCAAAACACTTGCAAACTTGGAACAAACTTCCTAAGACCATGCCAAAACACTTGCAAACTTGGTACAAATTTAATCAGACCATGCCAAAACACTTGCAAATTTGGTTCAAATTTTATAAGACCATGCCAAAACACTTGCAAACTTGGTACAAATTTAATAAGACCATGCCAAAACACTTGCAAACTTGGTACAAATTTAATAAGACCATGCTAAAACACTTGCAAAATTGGTACAAATTTAATGAGACCATGCCGAGCACTTGCAAACTTGGTACAAATTTAATAAGACCATGCCAATACACTTGCAAACTTGGTACAAATTTAATAAGACCATGCCAAAGCACTTGCAAACTTGGGACAAATTTAATAAGACCATGCCAAAACACTTGCAAAATTGGTACAAATTTGATAAGACCATGCCAAAACACTTGAAAACTTGGTACAAATTTAATAAGACCATGCCAAAACACTTGCAAACTTGGTACAAGTTTAATAAGACCTTGCCAAAACACTTGCAAACTTGGTACAAGTTTAATAAGACCATGCCAAAACACTTGCAAACTTGGTACAAATTTAATAAGACCCTGCCAAAACACTTGCAAACTTGGTACAAATTTATTAAGACCATGCCAAAACACTTGCAAACTTGGAACAAATTTAATAAGACCATGCCAAAACACGTGCAATTTTGATACAAATTTAATAAAACCATGCCAAAACACTTGCAAACTTGGAACAAACATCCTAAGACCATGCCAAAACATTTGCAAACTTGGTACAAATTTAATAAGACCATGCCAAAACACTTGCAGACTTGGTACAAATGTAATAAGACCATGCCAAAACACTTGCAAACTTGGTACAAATTTAATAAGACCCTGCCAAAACACTTGCAAACTTGGTACAAATTTATTAAGACCATGCCAGAACACTTGCAAACTTGGAACAAATTTAATAAGACCATGCCAAAACACTTGCAAACTTGGTACAAATTTAATAAGACCATGCCAAAACACTTGCAAATTTGGAACAAATTTAATAAGACCATGCTAAAACACTTGCAAAATTGGAACAAATTTAATAAGACCATGCCGAACACTTGCAAACTTGGTACAAATTTAATAAGACCATGCCAAAACACTTGCAAACTTGGTACAAATGTAATAAGACCATGCCAAAACACTTGCAAACTTGGTACAAATTTAATAAGACCATGCCAAAACACTTGCAAACTTTGTACAAAATTAATAAGACCATGCCAAACACTTGCAAACTTGGTACAAATTTAATAAGACCATGCCAAAACACTTGCAAACTTGGTACAAATGTAATAAGACCATGCCAAAACACTTGCAAACTTGGTACAAATTTAATAAGACCATGCCAAAACAATTGCAAACTTTGTACAAATTTAATAAGACCATGCCAAACACTTGCAAACTTGGTACAAATTTAATAAGACAATGCCAAAACACTTGCAAACTTGGTACAAATTTAATAAGACCATGCCAAACACTTGCAAACTTGGTACAAATTTAATAAAACCATGCCAAAACACTTGCAAACTTGGAACAAACTTCCTAAGACCATGCCAAAACACTTGCAAACCTGGTAAACATTTAATAAGACCATGCCAAAACACTTGCAAATTTGGTTCAAATTTTATAAGACCATGTCAAAACACTTGCAAACTTGGTACAAATTTAATAACACCATGCCAAAACATTTGCAAACTTGGAACAAACTTCCTAAGACCATGCCAAAACTCTTGCAAACTTGGTACAAATTTAATAAGACCATGCCAAAACACTTGCAGACTTGGTACAAATGTAATAAGACCATGCCAAAACACTTGCAAACTTGGTACAAATTTAATAAGACCATGCCAAAAAACTTGCAAACTTGGTACAAATTTAATAAGACCATGCCAAACACTTGCAAACTTGGAACAAACTTCCTAAGACCATGCCAAAACACTTGCAAGCTTTGTACAAGTTTAATAAGACCATGCCAAAACACTTCCAAACTTGGTACAAATCTTCTAAGACCATGCCAAACACTTGCAAACTTGGTACAAATTTAATAAGACCATGCCAAACACTTGCAAACTTGGAACAAACTTCCGAAGACCATGCCAAAACACTTGCAAACTTGGTACAAATTTAATAAGACCATGCCAAAGCACTTGCAAACTTGGGACAAATTTAATAAGACCATGCCAAAACACTTGCAAACTTGTTACAAATTAAATAAAACCATGCCAAAACACTTGCAAACTTGGTACAAATTTAATAACACCATGCCAAAACACTTGCAAACTTGGTACAAATTTAATAAGACCATGCCAAAACACTTGCAAACTTGGAACAAATTTAATAAGACCATGCCAAACACTTGCAAACTTGGAACAAACTTCCTAAGACCATGCCAAAAAACTTGCAAACTTGGTACAAGTTTAATAACACCGTGCCTAAACACTTGTAAACTTGGTACAAATTTAATAAGACCATGCCAAACACTTGCAAACTTGAAACAAACTTCCTAAGACCATGCCAAAACACTTGCAAACTTGGTAAAAATTTAATAAGACCAAGCCAAAACACTTGCAAACTTGGTACAAATTTAATAAGACCATGCCAAACACTTGCAAACTTGGAACAAACTTCCTAAGACCATTCCAAAACACTTGCAAACTTGGTACAAATTTAATAAGACCAAGCCAAAACACTTGCAAACTTGGAACAAACTTCCTAAGACCATGCCAAAACACTTGCAAACTTGGTACAAAATTAATAAGACCATGCCAAAACATTTGCAAACTTGGTACAAACTTCCTACGACCATGCCAAAACACTTGCAAACTTGGTACAAATTTAATAAGACCATGGCAAAACACTTGCAAACTTGGTACAAATTTAATAAGACCATGCCAAAACACTTGCAAACTTTGTACAAAATTAATAAGACCATGCCAAACACTTGCAAACTTGGAACAAACTTCCCAAGACCATGCCAAAACACTTGCAAACTTGGTACAAATTTAATAAGACCATGCCAAAACACTTGCAAACTTGGTACAAATTTAATAAGACCATGCCAAAACACTTGCAAACTTGGAACAAACTTCCTAAGACCATGCCAAAACACTTGCAAACTTGGTACAAAATTAATAAGACCATGCCAAAACATTTGCAAACTTGGTACAAACTTCCTACGACCATGCCAAAACACTTGCAAACTTGGTACAAATTTAATAAGACCATGGCAAAACACTTGCAAACTTGGTACAAATTTAATAAGACCATGCCAAAACACTTGCAAACTTTGTACAAAATTAATAAGACCATGCCAAACACTTGCAAACTTGGAACAAACTTCCCAAGACCATGCCAAAACACTTGCAAACTTGGTACAAATTTAATAAGACCAAGCCAAAACACTTGCAAACTTGGAACAAACTTCCTAAGACCATGCCAAAACACTTGCAAACTTGGTACAAAATTAATAAGACCATGCCAAAACATTTGCAAACTTGGTACAAACTTCCTACGACCATGCCAAAACACTTGCAAACTTGGTACAAATTTAATAAGACCATGGCAAAACACTTGCAAACTTGGTACAAATTTAATAAGACCATGCCAAAACACTTGCAAACTTGGTACAAATTTAATAAGACCATGCCAAAACACTTGCAAACTTGGAACAAACTTCCCAAGACCATGCCAAAACACTTGCAAACTTGGTACAAATTTAATAAGACCATGCCAAAACACTTGCAAACTTGGTACAAATTTAATAAGACCATGCCAAAACACTTGCAAACTTGGAACACATTTAATAAGACCATGCCAAACACTTGCAAACTTGGTACACAATTAATAAGACCATGCCAAACACTTGCAAACTTGGGACAAACTTCCTAAGACCATGCCAAAACACTTGCAAACTTGGTACAAATTTAATAAGACCATGCCAAAACACTTGCAAACTTGGTACAAATTTAATAAGACATTGCCAAAACACTTGCAAACTTGGTACAAGTTTAATAAGACCAAAACACTTGCAAACTTGGTACAAATTTAATAAGACCATGCCAAAACACTTGCAAACTTATTACAAATTTAATAAGCCCATGCCAAAACACTTGCAAACTTGGTACAAATTTAATAAGACCATGCCAAAACACTTGCAAACTTGGTACAAATTTAATAACACCATGCCAAAACACTTGCAAACTTGGTACAAATTTAATAAGACCATGCCAAAACACTTGCAAACTTGGTACAAATTTAATAAGACCATGCCAAACACTTGCAAACTTGGAACAAACTTCCTAAGACCATGCCAAAAAACTTGCAAACTTGGTACAAATTTAATAACACCATGCCAAAACACTTGCAAACTTGGTACAAATGTAATAAGACCATGCCAAAACACTTGCAAACTTGGTACAAATTTAATAAGACCATGCCAAAACACTTGCAAACTTGGTACAAATTTATTAAGACCATGCCAAAATACTTGCAAACTTGGTACAAATTTAATAAGACCATGCCAATACACTTGCAAACTTGGTACAAATTTAATAAGACCATGGCAAAACACTTGCAAACTTGGTACAAATGTAATAAGACCATGCCAAAACACTTGCAAACTTGGTACAAATTTAATAAGACCATGCCAAAACACTTGCAAACTTGGTACAAATTTAATAAGACCATGCCAAAACACCTGCAAACTTGGTACAAATTTAATAAGACCATGCCAAAACACTTGCAAACTTGGTACAAATTTAATAAGACCATGCCAAAACACTTGCAAACTTGGAACAAATTTAATACGACCATGCCAAAACACTTGCAAACTTGGCACAAACTTCCTAAGACCATGCCAAAACACTTGCAAACTTGGTACAAATTTAATAAGACCATGCCAAAACACTTGCAAACTTGGTACAAATGTAATCAGACCATGCCAAAACACATGCAAACCTGATAAAAATTTAATAAGACCATGCCAAAACATTTGCAAACTTGGAACAAATTTAATAAGACCATGCCAAAACACTTGCAAACTTGGTACAAATTAAATAAGACCATGCCAAAACACTTGCAAACTTGGTACAAATTTATTAAGACCATGCCAAAATACTTGCAAACTTGGTACAAATTTAATAAGACCATGCCAATACACTTGCAAACTTGGTACAAATTTAATAAGACCATGGCAAAACACTTGCAAACTTGGTACAAATGTAATAAGACCATGCCAAAACACTTGCATACTTGGTACAAATTTAATAAGACCATGCCAAAACACTTGCAAACTTGGTACAAATTTAATAAGACCATGCCAAAACACCTGCAAACTTGGTACAAATTTAATAAGACCATGCCAAAACACTTGCAACCTTGGAACAAACTTCCTAAGACCATGCCAAAACACTTGCAACCTTGGTACAAATTTAATAAGACCATGCCAAAACACTTGCAAACTTGGAACAAACTTCCTAAGACCATGCCAAAACACTTGCAACCTTGGTACAAATTTAATAAGACCATGCCAAACACTTGCAAACTTGGTACAAATTTAATAAGACCATGCCAAACACTTGCAAACTTGGAACAAACTTCCTTAGACCATGCCAAAACACTTGCAAACTTGGTACAAATTTAATAAGACCATGCCAAACACTTGCAAACTTGGTACAAATTTAATAAGACCATGCCAAACACATGCAAACTTGGTACAAACTTCCTAAGACCATGCCAAACACTTGCAAACTTGGAACAAACTTCCTAAGACCATGCCAAAACACTTGCAAACTTGGAACAAACATCCTAAGACCATGCCAAACACTTGCAAACTTGAAACAAACTTCCTAAGACCATGCCAAAACACCTGCAAACTTGGTACAAATTTAATAAGACCATGCCAAAACACTTGCAAACTTGGAACAAATTTAATACGACCATGCCAAAACACTTGCAAACTTGGTACAAATTTAATCAGACCATGCCAAACACTTGCAAACTTGGTACAAACTGCCTAAGACCATGCCAAAACACTTGCAACATTGGTACAAATTTAATAAGACCATGCCAAAACACTTGCAAACTTTGTAAAAATTTAATAAGACCATGCTAAAACACTTACAAACTTGGTACAAATTTAATAAGACCATGCCAAACACTTGCAAACTTGGAACAAACTTCCTAAGACCATGCCAAAACACTTGCAAACTTGGTACAAATTTAATAAGACCATGCCAAAACACTTGCAAACTTGGTACAAACTTCCTAAGACCATGCCAAACACTTGCAAACTTGGAACAAACTTCCTAAGACCATGCCAAAACACTTGCAAACTTGGTACAAATTTAATAAGACCATGCCAAAACACTTGCAAACTTGGAAAAAATTTTATAAGACCATGCCAAAACACTTGCAAACTTGGTACAAATTTAATAAGACCATGCCAAACACTTGCAAACTTGGAACAAACTTCCTAAGACCATGCCAAACACTTGCAAACTTGGAACAAACTTCATTAGACCATGCCAAAACACTTGCAAACTTGGTACAAACTTTCTAAGACCATGTCAAAACACTTGCAAACTTGGAAAAAACTTCCTAAGACAATGCCAAAACACCTGAAAACTTGGTACAAATTTAATAAGACCATGCCAAAACACTTGCAAACTTGATAAAAATTTAATACAAGACCATGCCAAAACACTTGCAAACTTGGAACAAACTTCCTAAGACCATGTCAAAACACTTGCAAACTTGGAAAAAACTTCCTAAGACAATGCCAAAACACCTGAAAACTTGGTACAAATTAAATAAGACCATGCCAAAACACTTGCAAATTTGGTACAAAAGTAATCAGACCATGCCAAACACTAGCAAACTTGGTACAAATTTATTAAGACCATGCCAAAACACTTGCAAACTTGGAACAAACTTCCTAAGACCATGCCAAAACACTTGCAAACTTGGTACAAATGTAATCAGACCATGCCAAAACACTTGCAAACTTGGTACAAATTTAATAAGACCATGCCAAAACACTTGCAAACTTGGAACAAATTTAATAAGACCATGCCAAAACACGTGCAAACTTGGAACAAACTTCCTAAGACCATGCCAAAACACTTGCAAACTTGGAACAAACTTCCTAAGACCATGCCAAAACACTTGCAAACTTGGAACAAATTTAATAAGACCATGCCAAAACACTTGCAAACTTGGTACAAATTTAATAAGACCATGCCAAAACACTTGCAAACTTGGTACAAATTTAATAAGACCGTGGCAAAACACTTGCAAACTTGGTACAAATTTAATAAGACCATGCCAAAACACTTGCAAACTTGGTACAAATTTAATAAGACCATGCCAAAACACTTGCAAACTTGGAACAAATTTAATAAGACCATGCCAAAACACTTGCAAACTTGGTACAAATGTAATAAGACCATGCCAAAACACTTGCAAACTTGGTACAAATTTAATAAGACCATGCCAAAACACTTGCAAACTTGGTACAAATTTAATAAGACCATGCCAAAACACCTGCAAACTTGGTACAAATTTAATAAGACCATGCCAAAACACTTGCAACCTTGGTACAAATTTAATAAGACCATGCCAAAACACTTACAAACTTGGTACAAATTTAATAAGACCATGCCAAAACACCTGCAAACTTGGTACAAATTTAATAAGACCATGCCAAAACACTTGCAAACTTGGTACAAATTTAATAAGACCATGCCAAAACACTTGCAAACTTGGAACAAATTTAATACGACCATGCCAAAACACTTGCAAACTTGGCACAAACTTCCTAAGACCATGCCAAAACACTTGTAAACTTGGTACAAATTTAATAAGACCATGCCAAAACACTTGCACACTTGGTACTTATTTAATAAGACCATGCCAAAACATTTGCAAACTTGGAACAAACTTCCTAAGACCATGCCAAAACAATTGCAAACTTGGAACAAATTTAATAAGACCATGCCTAAAACTTGCAAACTTGGTACAAATGTAATCAGACCATGCCAAAACACTTGCAAACCTGATAAAAATTTAATAAGACCATGCCAAAACATTTGCAAACTTGGAACAAATTTAATACGACCATGCCAAAACACTTGCAAACTTGGTACAAATTTAAAAAGACCGTGGCAAAACACTTGCAAACTTGGTACAAATTTAATAAGACCATGCCAAAACACTTGCAAACTTGGCACAAACTTCCTAAGACCATGCCAAAACACTTGCAAACTTGGTACAAATTTAATAAGACCATGCCTAAACATGCAAACTTGGAACAAATTTAATAAGACCATGCCAAAACACTTGCAAACTTGGAACAAACTTCCTAAGACCATGCCAAAACACTTGCAAACTTGGAACAAACATCCTAAGACCATGCCAAACACTTGCAAACTTGAAACAAACTTCCTAAGACCATGCCAAAACACCTGCAAGCTTGGTACAAATTTAATAAGACCATGCCAAAACACTTGCAAACTTGGAACAAATTTAATGCGACCATGCCAAAACACTTGCAAACTTGGTACAAATTTAATCAGACCATGCCAAACACTTGCAAACTTGGTACAAACTGCCTAAGACCATGCCAAAACACTTGCAACATTGGTACAAATTTAAAAAGACCATGCCAAAACACTTGCAAACTTGGTAAAAATTTAATAAGACCATGCTAAAACACTTACAAACTTGGTACAAATTTAATAAGACCATGCCAAACACTTGCAAACTTGGAACAAACTTCCTAAGACCATGCCAAAACACTTGCAAACTTGGTACAAATTTAATAAGACCATGCCAAAACACTTGCAAACATGGTACAAACTTCCTAAGACCATGCCAAACACTTGCAAACTTGGAACAAACTTCCTAAGACCATGCCAAAACACTTGCAAACTTGGTACAAATTTAATAAGACCATGCCAAAACACTTGCAAACTTGGAAAAAATTTAATAAGACCATGCCAAAACACTTGCAAACTTGGTACAAATTTAATAAGACCATGCCAAACACTTGCAAACTTGGAACAAACTTCCTAAGACCATGCCAAACACTTGCAAACTTGGAACAAACTTCATTAGACCATGCCAAAACACTTGCAAACTTGGTACAAACTTTCTAAGACCATGTCAAAACACTTGCAAACTTGGAAAAAACTTCCTAAGACAATGCCAAAACACCTGAAAACTTGGTACAAATTTAATAAGACCATGCCAAAACACTTGCAAACTTGATAAAAATTTAATACAAGACCATGCCAAAACACTTGCAAACTTGGAACAAACTTCCTAAGACCATGTCAAAACACTTGCAAACTTGGAAAAAACTTCCTAAGACAATGCCAAAACACCTGAAAACTTGGTACAAATTAAATAAGACCATGCCAAAACACTTGCAAATTTGGTACAAATGTAATCAGACCATGCCAAACACTAGCAAACTTGGTACAAATTTATTAAGACCATGCCAAAACACTTGCAAACTTGGAACAAACTTCCTAAGACCATGCCAAAACACTTGCAAACTTGGTACAAATGTAATCAGACCATGCCAAAACACTTGCAAACTTGGTACAAATTTAATAAGACCATGCCAAAACACTTGCAAACTTGGAACAAATTTAATAAGACCATGCCAAAACACGTGCAAACTTGGAACAAACTTCCTAAGACCATGCCAAAACACTTGCAAACTTGGAACAAACTTCCTAAGACCATGCCAAAACACTTGCAAACTTGGAACAAATTTAATAAGACCATGCCAAAACACTTGCAAACTTGGTACAAATTTAATAAGACCATGCCAAAACACTTGCAAACTTGGTACAAATTTAATAAGACCGTGGCAAAACACTTGCAAACTTGGTACAAATTTAATAAGACCATGCCAAAACACTTGCAAACTTGGTACAAATTTAATAAGACCATGCCAAAACACTTGCCAACTTGGAACAAATTTAATAAGACCATGCCAAAACACTTGCAAACTTGGTACAAATGTAATAAGACCATGCCAAAACACTTGCAAACTTGGTACAAATTTAATAAGACCATGCCAAAACACTTGCAAACTTGGTACAAATTTAATAAGACCATGCCAAAACACCTGCAAACTTGGTACAAATTTAATAAGACCATGCCAAAACACTTGCAACCTTGGTACAAATTTAATAAGACCATGCCAAAACACTTACAAACTTGGTACAAATTTAATAAGACCATGCCAAAACACCTGCAAACTTGGTACAAATTTAATAAGACCATGCCAAAACACTTGCAAACTTGGTACAAATTTAATAAGACCATGCCAAAACACTTGCAAACTTGGAACAAATTTAATACGACCATGCCAAAACACTTGCAAACTTGGCACAAACTTCCTAAGACCATGCCAAAACACTTGTAAACTTGGTACAAATTTAATAAGACCATGCCAAAACACTTGCACACTTGGTACTTATTTAATAAGACCATGCCAAAACATTTGCAAACTTGGAACAAACTTCCTAAGACCATGCCAAAACAATTGCAAACTTGGAACAAATTTAATAAGACCATGCCTAAAACTTGCAAACTTGGTACAAATTTAATAAGACCATGCCAAAACACTTGCAAACTTGGAACAAATTTAATACGACCATGCCAAAACACTTGCAAACTTGGCACAAACTTCCTAAGACCATGCCAAAACACTTGCAAACTTGGTACAAATGTAATCAGACCATGCCAAAACACTTGCAAACCTGATAAAAATTTAATAAGACCATGCCAAAACATTTGCAAACTTGGAACAAATTTAATACGACCATGCCAAAACACTTGCAAACTTGGTACAAATTTAAAAAGACCGTGGCAAAACACTTGCAAACTTGGTACAAATTTAATAAGACCATGCCAAAACACTTGCAAACTTGGCACAAACTTCCTAAGACCATGCCAAAACACTTGCAAACTTGGTACAAATTTAATAAGACCATGCCTAAACATGCAAACTTGGAACAAATTTAATAACACCATGCCAAAACACTTGCAAACTTGGAACAAACTTCCTAAGACCATGCCAAAACACTTGCAAACTTGGTACAACTTTAATAAGACCATGCCAAAACACTTGCAAACTTGGAACGAATTTAATAAGACCATGCCAAAACACTTACAAACTTGGTACAAGTTTAATAAGACCATGCCAAAACACTTGCAAACTTGGTACAAACTTCCTAAGACCATGCCAAAACACTTGCAAACTTGGTACAAATATAATAAGACCTTGCCAAAACACCTGCAAACTTGGTACAAATTTAATAAGACCATGCCAAAACACTTGCAAACTTGGTACAAATTTAATAAGACCATGCAAAAACACTTGCAAACTTGGTACAAATTTAATAAGGCCATGCCAAACACTTGCAAACTTGGTACAAATTTAATAAGACCATGCCAAACACTTGCAAACTTGGAACAAACTTCCTAAGACCATGCCAAAACACTTGCAAACTTGGTACAAATTTATTAAGACCATGCCAAATACTTGCAAACTTGGTACAAATTTAATAAGACCATGCCAAACACTTGCAAACTTGGTACAAACTCCCTAAGACCATGCAAAAACACTTGCAAACTTGGAACAAATTTAATAAGACCATGCCTAAAACTTGCAAACTTGGTACAAATTTAATAAGACCATGCCAAAACACTTGCCACCTTGGTACAAATTTAATAAGACCATGCCAAAACACTTGCAAACTTGGAAAAAACTTCCTAAGACCATGCCAAAACACTTGCAAACTTGGCACAAATTTAATAAGATCATGCCAAAACACATGCAAACTTGGTACAAATTAAATAAGACCATGCCAAAACACTTGCAAACTTGGTACAAATTTAATACGACCATGCCAAAACACTTGCAAACTTGATAAAAATTTAATAAGACCATGCCAAACACTTGCAAACTTGGTACAAATTTAATAAGAACATGCCAAAACACTTGCAAATTTGGTACATATGTAATCAGACCATGCCAAACACTAGCAAACTTGGTACAAATTTATTAAGACCATGCCAAAACACTTGCAAACTTGGAACAAACTTCCTAAGACCATGCCAAAACACTTGCAAACTTGGTACAAATGTAATCAGACCATGCCAAAACACTTGCAAACTTGGTACAAATTTAATAAGACCATGCTAAAACACTTGCAAGCTTGGAACAAATTTAATAAGACCATGCCAAAATACGTGCAAACTTGGAACAAACTTCCTAAGACCATGCCAAAACACTTGCAAACTTGGAACAAACTTCCTAAGACCATGCCAAAACACTTGCAAACTTGGAACAAATTTAATAAGACCATGCCAAAACACTTGCAAACTTGGTACAAATTTAATAAGACCATGCCAAAACACTTGCAAACTTGGTACAAATTTAATAAGACCGTGGCAAAACACTTGCAAACTTGGTACAAATTTAATAAGACCATGCCAAAACACTTGCAAACTTGGTACAAATTTAATAAGACCATGCCAAAACACTTGCAAACTTGGTACAAATTTAATAAGACCATGCCAAAACACTTGCAAACTTGGTACAAATTTATTAAGACCATGCCAAAATACTTGCAAACTTGGTACAAATTTAATAAGACCATGCCAATACACTTGCAAACTTGGTACAAATTTATTAAGACCATGGCAAAACACTTGCAAACTTGGTACAAATGTAATAAGACCATGCCAAAACACTTGCAAACTTGGTACAAATTTAATAAGACCATGCCAAAACACTTGCAAACTTGGTACAAATTTAATAAGACCATGCCAAAACACCTGCAAACTTGGTACAAATTTAATAAGACCATGCCAAAACACTTGCAAACTTGGTACAAATTTAATAAGACCATGCCAAAACACTTGCAAACTTGGAACAAATTTAATACGACCATGCCAAAACACTTGCAAACTTGGCACAAACTTCCTAAGACCATGCCAAAACACTTGCAAACTTGGTACAAATTTAATAAGACCATGCCAAAACACTTGCAAACTTGGTACAAATGTAATCAGACCATGCCAAAACACTTGCAAACCTGATAAAAATTTAATAAGACCATGCCAAAACATTTGCAAACTTGGAACAAATTTAATAAGACCATGCCAAAACACTTGCAAACTTGGTACTTATCTAATAAGACCATGCCAAACACTTGCAAACTTGGAACAAACTTCCTAAGGCCATGCCAAAACACTTGCAAACTTGGTACAAATTTAATAAGACCATGCCTAAACATGCAAACTTGGAACAAATTTAATTAGACCATGCCAAAACACATGCAAACTTGGAACAAACTTCCTAAGACCATGCCAAAACACTTGCAAACTTGGTACAAATTTAATAAGACCATGCCAAAACAGTTGCAAACTTGGAACAAACTTAATAAGACCATGCCAAAACACTTACAAACTTGGTACAAGTTTAATAAGACCATGCCAAAACACTTGCAAACTTGGTACAAACTTCCTAAGACCATGCCAAAACACTTGCAAACTTGGTACAAATATAATAAGACCTTGCCAAAACACCTGCAAACTTGGTACAAATTTAATAAGACCATGCCAAAACACTTGAAAACTTGGTACAAATTTAATAAGACCATGCCAAAACAGTTGCAAACTTGGAACAAATTTAATAAGACCATGCTAAAACACTTGCAAACTTGGTACAAATTTAATAAGACCATGCCAAAACACTTGCAAACTTGGTACAAATTTAATACGACCATGCCTAACACTTGCAAACTTGGAACTAACTTCCTAAGACCATGCCAAACACTTGCAAACTTGGAACAAACTTCCTAAGACCATGCCAAAACACTTGCAACCTTGGTACAAATTTAATACGACCATGCCAAACACTTGCAAACTTGGTACAAATTTAATACGACCATGCCAAAACACTTGCAAACTTGGAACAAACTTCCTAAGACCATGCCAAAACACTTGCAAACTTGGTACAAATTTAATAAGACCATGCGTACACATGCAAACTTGGTACAAATTTAATAAGACCATGCCAAACACTAGCAAACTTGGTACAAATTTAATAAGACCATGCCAAAACACTTGCAAACTTGGTACAAATTTAATAAGACCATGCCAAAACACTTGCAAACTTGGTACAAATTTAATAAGACCATGCCAAAACACTTGCAAACTTGGAACAAACTTCCTAAGACCATGCCAAAACACTTGCAAATTTGGTACAAATTTAATAAGACCATGCCTACACATGCAAACTTGGTACAAATTTAATAAGACCATGCCAAACACTAGCAAACTTGGTACAAATTTAATAAGACCATGCCAAAACACTTGCAAACTTGGTACAAATTTAATAAGACCATGCCAAAACACTTGCAAACTTGGTACAAATTTAATAAGACCATGCCAAAACACTTGCAAACTTGGAACAAACTTCCTAAGACCATGCCAAAACACTTGCAAACATGGAACAAACTTCCTAAGACCATGCCAAAACACTTGCAAACTTGGTACAAATTTAATAAGACCATGCCAAAACACTTGCAAACTTGGTAAAAATTTAATAAGACCATGCCAAAACACTTGCAATCTTGGTACAAATTTAATAAGACCATGCCAAACACTTGCAAACTTGGAACAAACTTCCTAAAACCATGCCAAAACACTTGCAAACTTGGCACAAATTTAATAAGACCATGCCTACACATGCAAACTTGGTACAAATTTAATAAGACCATGCCAAAACACTTGCAAACTTGGAACAAACTTCCTAAGACCATGCCAAAACACTTGCAAACTTGGTACAAATTTAATAAAACCATGCCAAACACTTGCAAACTTGGTACAAATTTAATAAGACCATGCCAAAACACTTGCAAACTTGGTACAAATTTAATCAGACCATGCCAAAACACTTGCAAACTTGGAACAAACTTCCTAAGACCATGCCAAAACACTTGCAAACTTGGTACAATTTTAATACGACCATGCCAAAACACTTGCAAACTTGGAACAAATTTAATAAGACCATGCCAAACACTTGCAAACTTGGAACAAACTTCCTAAGACCATGCCAAAACACTTGCAAACTTGGTACAAATTTAATACGACCATGCCAAACACTTGCAAACTTGGTACAAAGTTAATAAGACCCCGCCAAAACACTTGCAAACT
Source organism: Anopheles atroparvus (assembly GCA_914969975.1). Lineage (NCBI taxonomy): Eukaryota > Metazoa > Arthropoda > Insecta > Diptera > Culicidae > Anopheles > Anopheles atroparvus. Next base: position 2,231,279 of record CAJZCY010000008.1, on the reverse strand, counting down.
TGGAACAAACTTCCTAAGACCATGCCAAAACACTTGCAAACTTGGAACAAACTTCCTAAGACCATGCCAAAACACTTGCAACCTTGGTACAAATTTAATAAGACCATGCCAAAACACTTGCAAACTTGGTACAAATTTAATAAGACCATGCCAAAACACTTGCAAACTTGGTACAAATTTAATAAGACCAGGCCAAAACACTTGAAAACTTGGAACAAACTTCCTAAGACCAAGCCAAAACACTTGCAAACTTGGCACAAATTTAATAAGACCATGCCAAAACACTTGCAAACTTGGAACAAACTTCCTAAGACCAAGCCAAAACACTTGCAAACTTGGCACAAATTTAATAAGACCATGCCAAAACACTTGCAAACTTGGAACAAACTTCCTAAGACCATGCCAAAACACTTGCAAACTTGGTACAAATTTAATAAGACCCCGCCAAAACACTTGCAAACTTGGAACAAACTTCCTAAGACCATGCCAAAACACTTGCAAACTTGGAACAAACTTCCTAAGACCATGCCAAAACACTTGCAACCTTGGTACAAATTTAATAAGACCATGCCAAAACACTTGCAAACTTGGTACAAATTTAATAAGACCATGCCAAAACACTTGGAAACTTGGTACAAATTTAATAAGACCATGCCAAAACACTCGCAAACTTGGAACAAACTTCCTAAGACCAGGCCAAAACACTTGCAAACTTGGAACAAATTTAATAAGACCATGCCAAAACAATTGCAAACTTGGAACAAACTTAATACGACCATGCCAAAACAATTGCAAACTTGGTACAAACTTCCTAAGACCTTGCCAAAACACTCGCAAACTTAGAACAAACTTCCTAAGACCATGCCAAAACACTTGCAAACTTGGAAAAAATTTAATAAGACCATGCCAAGCAGTTGCAAACTTGGAACAAGTTTAATAAGACCATGCCAAAACACCTGCAAACTTGGTACAAATTTAATAAGACCATGCCAAAACACTTGCAAACTTGGTACAAATTTAATAAGACCATGCCAAAACACTTGCAAACTTGGAACAAACTTCCTAAGACCATGCCAAAACACTTGCAACCTTGGTACAAACTTCCTAAGACCATGCCAAAACACTTGCAAACTTGGTACAAATTTAATAAGAGCATGCCAAAACACTTGCAAACTTGGTACAAATTTAATAAGACCATGCCAAAACACTTTCAAACTTGGAACAAACTTCCTAAGACCATGCCAAAACACTTGCAACCTTGGTACAAACTTCCTAAGACCATGCCAAAACACTTGCAAACTTGGAACAAATTTAATAAGACCATGCCAAAACACTTGCAAACTTTGTACAAATTTAATAAGACCATGCCCAAACACTTGCAAACTTTGTAAAAATTTTAATAAGACCATGCCAAAACACTTGCAAACTTGGTACAAATTTAATAAGACCATGCCAAAACACTTGCAAACTTGGTAAAAATTTAATGAGACCATGCCAAAACACTTGCAAACTTGGTACAAATTTAATAAGACCTTGCCAAAACACTTGCAACCTTGGTACAAATTTAATACGACCATGCCAAAACACTTGCAAACTTGGTACAAATTTAATAAGACCATGCCAAAACACTCTCAAACTTGGTACAAATTTATTGAGACCATGCCAAAACACTTGCAAACTTGGTACAAATTTAATAAGACCATGTCAACACACTTGCAAACTTGGAACAAACTTCCTAAGACCATGCCAAAACACTTGCAAACTTGGTACAATTTCAAAAGACCATGCCAAAACACTTGCAAACTTGGAACAATTTTAATAAGACCATGCCAAAACACTTGCAAACTTGAAACAAATTTAATAAGACCATGCTAAAACAATTGCAAACTTGGTACAAACTTCCTAAGACCATGCCAAAACACCTGCAAACTTGGAACAAACTTCCTAAGACCATGCCAAAACACTTGCAAACTTGGTACAAATTTAATAAGACCATGCCAAACACTTGCAAACTTGGTACAAATTTAATAAGACCATGCCAAAACACTTGCAAACTTGGTACAAATTTAATAAGACCATGTCAAAACACTTGCAAACTTGGTACAAATTTAATAAGACCTTGCCAAAACACTTGCAACCTTGGTACAAATTTAATAAGACCATGCCAAAACACTTGCAAACTTGGTACAAGTATAATAAGACCATGCCAAAACACTTGCAAACTTGGTACAAATTTAATCAGACCATGCCAAAACACTTGCAAACTTGGTACAAATTTAATAAGACCATGCCAAAACACTTGCAAACTTGGTACACATTTAGTACGACCATGCCAAAACACTTGCAAACTTGGTACAAGTATAATAAGACCATGCCAAAACACTTGCAAACTTGGTACAAATTTAATAAGACCATGCCAAAACACTTGCAAACTTGGTACAAATTTAATAAGACCAGGCCAAAACACTTGCAAACTTGGAACAAATTTAATAAGACCATGCCAAACACTTGCAAACTTGGTACAAATTTAATAAGACCATGCCAAAACACTTGCAAACTTGGTACAAATTTAATGAGACCATGCCAAAACACCTGCAAACTTGGTACAAATTTAATGAGACCATGCCAAAACACCTACAAACTTGGTACAAATTTAATTAGACCATGCCAAAACACTTGCAAACTTGGAAAAAATTTAATAAGACCATGCCAAAACACTTGCAAACTTGGTACAAATTTAATAAGACCAGGCCAAAACACTTGCAAACTTGGAACAAACTTCCTAAGACCAAGCCAAAACACTTGCAAACTTGGAACAAACTTCCTAAGACCATGCCAAAACACTTGCAAACTTGGAACAAACTTCCTAAGACCATGCCAAAACACTTGCAACCTTGGTACAAATTTAATAAGACCATGCCAAAACACCTACAAACTTGGTACAAATTTAATTAGACCATGCCAAAACACTTGCAAACTTGGTACAAATTTAATAAGACCATGCCAAAACACTTGCAAACTTGGTACAAATTTAATAAGACCAGGCCAAAACACTTGCAAACTTGGAACAAACTTCCTAAGACCAAGCCAAAACACTTGCAAACTTGGCACAAATTTAATAAGACCATGCCAAAACACTTGCAAACTTGGAACAAACTTCCTAAGACCAAGCCAAAACACTTGCAAACTTGGCACAAATTTAATAAGACCATGCCAAAACACTTGCAAACTTGGAACAAACTTCCTAAGACCATGCCAAAACACTTGCAAACTTGGTACAAATTTAATAAGACCCCGCCAAAACACTTGCAAACTTGGAACAAACTTCCTAAGACCATGCCAAAACACTTGCAAACTTGGAACAAACTTCCTAAGACCATGCCAAAACACTTGCAACCTTGGTACAAATTTAATAAAACCATGCCAAAACACTTGCAAACTTGGTACAAATTTAATAAGACCATGCCAAAACACTTGGAAACTTGGTACAAATTTAATAAGACCATGCCAAAACACTCGCAAACTTGGAACAAACTTCCTAAGACCAGGCCAAAACACTTGCAAACTTGGAACAAATTTAATAAGACCATGCCAAAACAATTGCAAACTTGGTACAAACTTAATACGACCATGCCAAAACAATTGCAAACTTGGTACAAACTTCCTAAGACCTTGCCAAAACACTCGCAAACTTAGAACAAACTTCCTAAGACCATGCCAAAACACTTGCAAACTTGGAACAAATTTAATAAGACCATGCCAAACACTTGCAAACTTGGAACAAACTTCCTAAGACCATGTCAAAACACTTGCAAACTTGATACAAATTTAATAAGACCATGCCAAAACACTTGCAAACTTGGTACAAATTTAATACGACCATGCCAAAACACTTGCAAACTTGGAACAAGTTTAATAAGACCATGCCAAAACACCTGCAAACTTGGTACAAATTTAATAAGACCATGCAAAAACACTTGCAAACTTGGTACAAATTTAATAAGACCATGCCAAAACACTTGCAAACTTGGAACAAACTTCCTAAGACCATGCCAAAACACTTGCAACCTTGGTACAAACTTCCTAAGACCATGCCAAAACACTTGCAAACTTGGTACAAATTTAATAAGAGCATGCCAAAACACTTGCAAACTTGGTACAAATTTAATAAGACCATGCCAAAACACTTGCAAACTTGGAACAAACTTCCTAAGACCATGCCAAAACACTTGCAACCTTGATACAAACTTCCTAAGACCATGCCAAAACACTTGCAAACTTGGAACAAATTTAATAAGACCATGCCAAAACACTTGCAAACTTTGTACAAATTTAATAAGACCATGCCCAAACACTTGCAAACTTTGTAAAAATTTTAATAAGACCATGCCAAAACACTTGCAAACTTGGTACAAATTTAATAAGACCATGCCAAAACACTTGCAAACTTGGTAAAAATTTAATGAGACCATGCCAAAACACTTGCAAACTTGGTACAAATTTAATAAGACCTTGCCAAAACACTTGCAACCTTGGTACAAATTTAATACGACCATGCCAAAACACTTGCAAACTTGGTACAAATTTATTAAGACCATGCCAAAACACTCTCAATCTTGGTACAAATTTATTAAGACCATGCCAAAACACTTGCAAACTTGGTACAAATTTAATAAGACCATGTCAACACACTTGCAAACTTGGAACAAACTTCCTAAGACCATGCCAAAACACTTGCAAACTTGGTACAATTTCAAAAGACCATGCCAAAACACTTGCAAACTTGGAACAATTTTAATAAGACCATGCCAAAACACTTGCAAACTTGGAACAAATTTAATAAGACCATGCTAAAACAATTGCAAACTTGGTACAAACTTCCTAAGACCATGCCAAAACACCTGCAAACTTGGAACAAACTTCCTAAGACCTTGCCAAAACACTTGCAACCTTGGTACAAATTTAATAAGACCATGCCAAAACACTTGCAAACTTGGTACAAGTATAATACGACCATGCCAAAACACTTGCAAACTTGGTACAAATTTAATCAGACCATGCCAAAACACTTGCAAACTTGGTACAAATTTAATAAGACCATGCCAAAACACATGCAAACTTGGTACAAATTTAGTACGACCATGCCAAAACACTTGCAAACTTGGTACAAGTATAATAAGACCATGCCAAAACACTTGCAAACTTGGTACAAATTTAATGAGACCATGCCAAACACTTGCAAACTTGGTACAATTTTAATAAGACCATGCCAAAACAATTGCAAACTTGGTACAAATTTAATAAGACCATGCCAAACACTTGCAAACTTGGTACAAACTTCCTAAGACCATGCCAAAACACCTGCAAACTTTGAACAATCTTCCTAAGACCATGCCAAAACACTTGCAACCTTGGTACAAATTTAATAAGAGCATGCCAAAACACTTGCAAACTTGGTACAAATTTAATAAGAACATGCCAAAACACTTGCAAACTTGGTACAAATTTAATAAGATCATGCCAAAACACTTGCAACTTGGAACAAACTTCCTTAGACCATGCCAAAACACTTGCAAACTTGGTACAAATTTAATAAGACCATGCCAAAACACTTGCAACCTTGGTACAAATTTAATAAGACCATGCCAAAACACTTGCAAACTTGGTACAAATTTAATAAGACCATGCCAAAACACTTGCAAACTTGGTACAAATTTAATAAGACCATGCCAAAACACTTGCAAACTTGGTACAATTTTAATAAGATCATGCCAAAACACTTGCAAACTTGGAACAAATTTAATAAGACCATGCCAAAACACTTGCAAACTTGGTGCAAGTTTAATATGACCATGCCAAAACACTTGCAAACTTGGTACAAATTTAATAAGACCATGCCAAACACTAGCAAACTTGGTACAAAGTTAATAAGACCATGCCAAAACACTTGCAAACTTGGAACAAACTTCCTAAGACCATGCCAAAACACTTGCAAACTTGGAACAAATTTAATAAGACCAAGCCAAAACACTTGCAAACTTGGTACAAATTTAATACGACCATGCCAAACACTTGCAAACTTGGAACAAACTTCCTAAGACCATGTCAAAACACTTGCAAACTTGGTACAAGTTTAATAAGACCATGCCTTAAACTTGCAAACTTGGTACAAATTTAATAAGACCATGCCAAAACACTTGCAGACTTGGTACAAGTTTAATAAGACCATGCCAAAACACTTGCAAACTTGGTACAAATTTAATAAGACCATGCCAAAACACTTGCAAACTTGGTACAAGTTTAATAAGACCATGCCTAAAACTTGCAAACTTGGTACAAATTTAATAAGACCATGCCAAAACACTTGCAAACTTGGTACAAATTTAATAAGACCATGCCAAAACACTTGCAAACTTGGTACAAATGTAATAAGACCATGCCAAAACACTTGCAAACTTGGAACAAACTTCCTAAGACCATGCCAAAACACTCGCAAACTTGGTACAAGTTTAATAAGACCATGCCAAAACACTTGCAAACTTGGTACAAATTTAATAAGACCATGCCAAAACACTTGCAAACTAGGAACAAACTTCCTAAGACCATGCCAAAACACTTGCAACCTTGGTACAAATTAAATAAGAGCATGCCAAAACACTTGTAAACTTGGTACAAATTTAATAAGACCATGCCAAAACAATTGCAAACTTGGTACAAATTTAATACGACCATGCCAAACACTTGAAAACTTGGTACAAGTTTAATAAGACCATGCTAAAACACTTGCAAACTTGGTACAAATTTAATAAGACCATGCCAAAACACTTGCAAACTTGGAACAAACTTCCTAAGACCATGCCTAACACTTGCAAACTTGGTACAAATTTAATAAGACCATGCCAAAACACTTGCAAACTTGGTACAAACTTCCTAAGACCATGCCAAAACACTTGCAACCTTGGTACAAATTTAATAAGAGCATGCCAAAACACTTGCAAACTTGGTACAAATTTAATAAGACCATGCCAAAACAATTGCAAACTTGGTACAAATTTAATACGACCATGCCAAACACTTGCAAACTTGGTACAGGTTTAATAAGACCATACCAAAACACTTGCAAACTTGGTACAAAATTAATAAGACCAAGCCAAAACACTTGCAAACTTGGTACAAACTTCCTACGACCATGCCAAAACACTTGCAAACTTGGTACAAATTTAATAAGACCATGGCAAAACACTTGCAAACTTGGTACAAATTTAATAAGACCATGCCAAAACACTTGCAAACTTTGTACAAAATTAATAAGACCATGCCAAACACTTGCAAACTTGGAACAAACTTCCCAAGACCATGCCAAAACACTTGCAAACTTGGTACAAATTTAATAAGACCATGCCAAAACACTTGCAAACTTGGTACAAATTTAATAAGATCATGCCAAAACACTTGCAAACTTGGAACAAACTTCCTAAGACCATGCCAAAACACTTGCAAACTTGGTACAAAATTAATAAGACCATGCCAAAACATTTGCAAACTTGGTACAAACTTCCTACGACCATGCCAAAACACTTGCAAACTTGGTACAAATTTAATAAGACCATGGCAAAACACTTGCAAACTTGGTACAAATTTAATAAGACCATGCCAAAACACTTGCAAACTTTGTACAAAATTAATAAGACCATGCCAAACACTTGCAAACTTGGAACAAACTTCCCAAGACCATGCCAAAACACTTGCAAACTTGGTACAAATTTAATAAGACCAAGCCAAAACACTTGCAAACTTGGAACAAACTTCCTAAGACCATGCCAAAACACTTGCAAACTTGGTACAAAATTAATAAGACCATGCCAAAACATTTGCAAACTTGGTACAAACTTCCTACGACCATGCCAAAACACTTGCAAACTTGGTACAAATTTAATAAGACCATGGCAAAACACTTGCAAACTTGGTACAAATTTAATAAGACCATGCCAAAACACTTGCAAACTTGGTACAAATTTAATAAGACCATGCCAAAACACTTGCAAACTTGGAACAAACTTCCCAAGACCATGCCAAAACACTTGCAAACTTGGTACAAATTTAATAAGACCATGCCAAAACACTTGCAAACTTGGTACAAATTTAATAAGACCATGCCAAAACACTTGCAAACTTGGAACACATTTAATAAGACCATGCCAAACACTTGCAAACTTGGTACACAATTAATAAGACCATGCCAAACACTTGCAAACTTGGGACAAACTTCCTAAGACCATGCCAAAACACTTGCAAACTTGGTACAAATTTAATAAGACCATGCCAAAACACTTGCAAACTTGGTACAAATTTAATAAGACATTGCCAAAACACTTGCAAACTTGGTACAAGTTTAATAAGACCAAAACACTTGCAAACTTGGTACAAATTTAATAAGACCATGCCAAAACACTTGCAAACTTGATACAAATTTAATAAGCCCATGCCAAAACACTTGCAAACTTGGTACAAATTTAATAAGACCATGCCAAAACACTTGCAAACTTGGTACAAATTTAATAACACCATGCCAAAACACTTGCAAACTTGGTACAAATTTAATAAGACCATGCCAAAACACTTGCAAACTTGGTACAAATTTAATAAGACCATGCCAAACACTTGCAAACTTGGAACAAACTTCCTAAGACCATGCCAAAAAACTTGCAAACTTGGTACAAATTTAATAACACCATGCCAAAACACTTGCAAACTTGGTACAAATGTAATAAGACCATGCCAAAACACTTGCAAACTTGGTACAAATTTAATAAGACCATGCCAAAACACTTGCAAACTTGGTACAAATTTATTAAGACCATGCCAAAATACTTACAAACTTGGTACAAATTTAATAAGACCATGCCAATACACTTGCAAACTTGGTACAAATTTAATAAGACCATGGCAAAACACTTGCAAACTTGGTACAAATGTAATAAGACCATGCCAAAACACTTGCAAACTTGGTACAAATTTAATAAGACCATGCCAAAACACTTGCAAACTTGGTACAAATTTAATAAGACCATGCCAAAACACCTGCAAACTTGGTACAAATTTAATAAGACCATGCCAAAACACTTGCAAACTTGGTACAAATTTAATAAGACCATGCCAAAACACTTGCAAACTTGGAACAAATTTAATACGACCATGCCAAAACACTTGCAAACTTGGCACAAACTTCCTAAGACCATGCCAAAACACTTGCAAACTTGGTACAAATTTAATAAGACCATGCCAAAACACTTGCAAACTTGGTACAAATGTAATCAGACCATGCCAAAACACATGCAAACCTGATAAAAATTTAATAAGACCATGCCAAAACATTTGCAAACTTGGAACAAATTTAATAAGACCATGCCAAAACACTTGCAAACTTGGTACAAATTTAATAAGACCATGCCAAAACACTTGCAAACTTGGTACAAATTTATTAAGACCATGCCAAAATACTTGCAAACTTGGTACAAATTTAATAAGACCATGCCAATACACTTGCAAACTTGGTACAAATTTAATAAGACCATGGCAAAACACTTGCAAACTTGGTACAAATGTAATAAGACCATGCCAAAACACTTGCAAACTTGGTACAAATTTAATAAGACCATGCCAAAACACTTGCAAACTTGGTACAAATTTAATAAGACCATGCCAAAACACCTGCAAACTTGGTACAAATTTAATAAGACCATGCCAAAACACTTGCAACCTTGGAACAAACTTCCTAAGACCATGCCAAAACACTTGCAACCTTGGTACAAATTTAATAAGACCATGCCAAAACACTTGCAAACTTGGAACAAACTTCCTAAGACCATGCCAAAACACTTGCAACCTTGGTACAAATTTAATAAGACCATGCCAAACACTTGCAAACTTGGTACAAATTTAATAAGACCATGCCAAACACTTGCAAACTTGGAACAAACTTCCTAAGACCATGCCAAAACACTTGCAAACTTGGTACAAATTTAATAAGACCATGCCAAACACTTGCAAACTTGGTACAAATTTAATAAGACCATGCCAAACACATGCAAACTTGGTACAAACTTCCTAAGACCATGCCAAACACTTGCAAACTTGGAACAAACTTCCTAAGACCATGCCAAAACACTTGCAAACTTGGAACAAACATCCTAAGACCATGCCAAACACTTGCAAACTTGAAACAAACTTCCTAAGACCATGCCAAAACACTTGCAAACTTGGTACAAATTTAATAAGACCATGCCAAAACACTTGCAAACTTGGAACAAATTTAATACGACCATGCCAAAACACTTGCAAACTTGGTACAAATTTAATCAGACCATGCCAAACACTTGCAAACTTGGTACAAACTGCCTAAGACCATGCCAAAACACTTGCAACATTGGTACAAATTTAATAAGACCATGCCAAAACACTTGCAAACTTGGTAAAAATTTAATAAGACCATGCTAAAACACTTACAAACTTGGTACAAATTTAATAAGACCATGCCAAACACTTGCAAACTTGGAACAAACTTCCTAAGACCATGCCAAAACACTTGCAAACTTGGTACAAATTTAATAAGACCATGCCAAAACACTTGCAAACTTGGTACAAACTTCCTAAGACCATGCCAAACACTTGCAAACTTGGAACAAACTTCCTAAGACCATGCCAAAACACTTGCAAACTTGGTACAAATTTAATAAGACCATGCCAAAACACTTGCAAACTTGGAAAAAATTTAATAAGACCATGCCAAAACACTTGCAAACTTGGTACAAATTTAATAAGACCATTCCAAACACTTGCAAACTTGGAACAAACTTCCAAAGACCATGCCAAACACTTGCAAACTTGGAACAAACTTCATTAGACCATGCCAAAACACTTGCAAACTTGGTACAAACTTTCCAAGACCATGTCAAAACACTTGCAAACTTGGAAAAAACTTCCTAAGACAATGCCAAAACACCTGAAAACTTGGTACAAATTTAATAAGACCATGCCAAAACACTTGCAAACTTGATAAAAATTTAATACAAGACCATGCCAAAACACTTGCAAACTTGGAACAAACTTCCTAAGACCATGTCAAAACACTTGCAAACTTGGAAAAAACTTCCTAAGACAATGCCAAAACACCTGAAAACTTGGTACAAATTAAATAAGACCATGCCAAAACACTTGCAAATTTGGTACAAATGTAATCAGACCATGCCAAACACTAGCAAACTTGGTACAAATTTATTAAGACCATGCCAAAACACTTGCAAACTTGGAACAAACTTCCTAAGACCATGCCAAAACACTTGCAAACTTGGTACAAATGTAATCAGACCATGCCAAAACACTTGCAAACTTGGTACAAATTTAATAAGACCATGCCAAAACACTTGCAAACTTGGAACAAATTTAATAAGACCATGCCAAAACACGTGCAAACTTGGAACAAACTTCCTAAGACCATGCCAAAACACTTGCAAACTTGGAACAAACTTCCTAAGACCATGCCAAAACACTTGCAAACTTGGAACAAATTTAATAAGACCATGCCAAAACACTTGCAAACTTGGTACAAATTTAATAAGACCATGCCAAAACACTTGCAAACTTGGTACAAATTTAATAAGACCGTGGCAAAACACTTGCAAACTTGGTACAAATTTAATAAGACCATGCCAAAACACTTGCAAACTTGGTACAAATTTAATAAGACCATGCCAAAACACTTGCAAACTTGGAACAAATTTAATAAGACCATGCCAAAACACTTGCAAACTTGGTACAAATGTAATAAGACCATGCCAAAACACTTGCAAACTTGGTACAAATTTAATAAGACCATGCCAAAACACTTGCAAACTTGGTACAAATTTAATAAGACCATGCCAAAACACCTGCAAACTTGGTACAAATTTAATAAGACCATGCCAAAACACTTGCAACCTTGGTACAAATTTAATAAGACCATGCCAAAACACTTACAAACTTGGTACAAATTTAATAAGACCATGCCAAAACACCTGCAAACTTGGTACAAATTTAATAAGACCATGCCAAAACAATTGCAAACTTGGTACAAATTTAATAAGACCATGCCAAAACACTTGCAAACTTGGAACAAATTTAATACGACCATGCCAAAACACTTGCAAACTTGGCACAAACTTCCTAAGACCATGCCAAAACACTTGTAAACTTGGTACAAATTTAATAAGACCATGCCAAAACACTTGCACACTTGGTACTTATTTAATAAGACCATGCCAAAACATTTGCAAACTTGGAACAAACTTCCTAAGACCATGCCAAAACAATTGCAAACTTGGAACAAATTTAATAAGACCATGCCTAAAACTTGCAAACTTGGTACAAATTTAATAAGACCATGCCAAAACACTTGCAAACTTGGAACAAATTTAATACGACCATGCCAAAACACTTGCAAACTTGGCACAAACTTCCTAAGACCATGCCAAAACACTTGCAAACTTGGTACAAATGTAATCAGACCATGCCAAAACACTTGCAAACCTGATAAAAATTTAATAAGACCATGCCAAAACATTTGCAAACTTGGAACAAATTTAATACGACCATGCCAAAACACTTGCAAACTTGGTACAAATTTAATAAGACCGTGGCAAAACACTTGCAAACTTGGTACAAATTTAATAAGACCATGCCAAAACACTTGCAAACTTGGCACAAACTTCCTAAGACCATGCCAAAACACTTGCAAACTTGGTACAAATTTAATAAGACCATGCCTAAACATGCAAACTTGGAACAAATTTAATAAGACCATGCCAAAACACTTGCAAACTTGGAACAAACTTCCTAAGACCATGCCAAAACACTTGCAAACTTGGTACAACTTTAATAAGACCATGCCAAAACACTTGCAAACTTGGAACGAATTTAATAAGACCATGCCAAAACACTAACAAACTTGGTACAAGTTTAATAAGACCATGCCAAAACACTTGCAAACTTGGTACAAACTTCCTAAGACCATGCCAAAACACTTGCAAACTTGGTACAAATATAATAAGACCTTGCCAAAACACCTGCAAACTTGGTACAAATTTAATAAGACCATGCCAAAACACTTGCAAACTTGGTACAAATTTAATAAGACCATGCAAAAACACTTGCAAACTTGGTACAAATTTAATAAGGCCATGCCAAACACTTGCAAACTTGGTACAAATTTAATAAGACCATGCCAAACACTTGCAAACTTGGAACAAACTTCCTAAGACCATGCCAAAACACTTGCAAACTTGGTACAAATTTAATAAGACCATGCCAAATACTTGCAAACTTGGTACAAATTTAATAAGACCATGCCAAACACTTGCAAACTTGGTACAAACTTCCTAAGACCATGCAAAAACACTTGCAAACTTGGAACAAATTTAATAAGACCATGCCTAAAACTTGCAAATTTGGTACAAATTTAATAAGACCATGCCAAAACACTTGCCACCTTGGTACAAATTTAATAAGACCATGCCAAAACACTTGCAAACTTGGAAAAAACTTCCTAAGACCATGCCAAAACACTTGCAAACTTGGCACAAATTTAATAAGATCATGCCAAAACACATGCAAACTTGGTACAAATTAAATAAGACCATGCCAAAACACTTGCAAACTTGGTACAAATTTAATACGACCATGCCAAAACACTTGCAAACTTGATAAAAATTTAATAAGACCATGCCAAACACTTGCAAACTTGGTACAAATTTAATAAGAACATGCCAAAACACTTGCAAATTTGGTACATATGTAATCAGACCATGCCAAACACTAGCAAACTTGGTACAAATTTATTAAGACCATGCCAAAACACTTGCAAACTTGGAACAAACTTCCTAAGACCATGCCAAAACACTTGCAAACTTGGTACAAATGTAATCAGACCATGCCAAAACACTTGCAAACTTGGTACAAATTTAATAAGACCATGCTAAAACACTTGCAAGCTTGGAACAAATTTAATAAGACCATGCCAAAATACGTGCAAACTTGGAACAAACTTCCTAAGACCATGCCAAAACACTTGCAAACTTGGAACAAACTTCCTAAGACCATGCCAAAACACTTGCAAACTTGGAACAAATTTAATAAGACCATGCCAAAACACTTGCAAACTTGGTACAAATTTAATAAGACCATGCCAAAACACTTGCAAACTTGGTACAAATTTAATAAGACCGTGGCAAAACACTTGCAAACTTGGTACAAATTTAATAAGACCATGCCAAAACACTTGCAAACTTGGTACAAATTTAATAAGACCATGCCAAAACACTTGCAAACTTGGTACAAATTTAATAAGACCATGCCAAAACACTTGCAAACTTGGTACAAATTTATTAAGACCATGCCAAAATACTTGCAAACTTGGTACAAATTTAATAAGACCATGCCAATACACTTGCAAACTTGGTACAAATTTATTAAGACCATGGCAAAACACTTGCAAACTTGGTACAAATGTAATAAGACCATGCCAAAACACTTGCAAACTTGGTACAAATTTAATAAGACCATGCCAAAACACTTGCAAACTTGGTACAAATTTAATAAGACCATGCCAAAACACCTGCAAACTTGGTACAAATTTAATAAGACCATGCCAAAACACTTGCAAACTTGGTACAAATTTAATAACACCATGCCAAAACACTTGCAAACTTGGAACAAACTTCCTAAGACCATGCCAAAACACTTGCAAACTTGGCACAAACTTCCTAAGACCATGCCAAAACACTTGCAAACTTGGTACAAATTTAATAAGACCATGCCAAAACACTTGCAAACTTGGTACAAATGTAATCAGACCATGCCAAAACACTTGCAAACCTGAAAAAAATTTAATAAGACCATGCCAAAACATTTGCAAACTTGGAACAAATTTAATAAGACCATGCCAAAACACTTGCAAACTTGGTACTTATTTAATAAGACCATGCCAAACACTTGCAAACTTGGAACAAACTTCCTAAGGCCATGCCAAAACACTTGCAAACTTGGTACAAATTTAATAAGACCATGCCTAAACATGCAAACTTGGAACAAATTTAATTAGACCATGCCAAAACACATGCAAACTTGGAACAAACTTCCTAAGACCATGCCAAAACACTTGCAAACTTGGTACAAATTTAATAAGACCATGCCAAAACAGTTGCAAACTTGGAACAAACTTAATAAGACCATGCCAATACACTTACAAACTTGGTACAAGTTTAATAAGACCATGCCAAAACACTTGCAAACTTGGTACAAACTTCCTAAGACCATGCCAAAACACTTGCAAACTTGGTACAAATATAATAAGACCTTGCCAAAACACCTGCAAACTTGGTACAAATTTAATAAGACCATGCCAAAACACTTGAAAACTTGGTACAAATTTAATAAGACCATGCCAAAACAGTTGCAAACTTGGAACAAATTTAATAAGACCATGCTAAAACACTTGCAAACTTGGTACAAATTTAATAAGACCATGCCAAAACACTTGCAAACTTGGTACAAATGTAATAAGACCATGCCAAAACACTTGCAAACTTGGAACAAATTTAATAAGACCATGCCAAAACACTTGCAAACTTGGTACAAATTTAATAAGACCATGCCTAACACTTGCAAACTTGGAACTAACTTCCTAAGACCATGCCAAACACTTGCAAACTTGGAACAAACTTCCTAAGACCATGCCAAAACACTTGCAACCTTGGTACAAATTTAATACGACCATGCCAAACACTTGCAAACTTGGTACAAATTTAATACGACCATGCCAAAACACTTGCAAACTTGGAACAAACTTCCTAAGACCATGCCAAAACACTTGCAAACTTGGTACAAATTTAATAAGACCATGCGTACACATGCAAACTTGGTACAAATTTAATAAGACCATGCCAAACACTAGCAAACTTGGTACAAATTTAATAAGACCATGCCAAAACACTTGCAAACTTGGTACAAATTTAATAAGACCATGCCAAAACACTTGCAAACTTGGTACAAATTTAATAAGACCATGCCAAAACACTTGCAAACTTGGAACAAACTTCCTAAGACCATGCCAAAACACTTGCAAACTTGGTACAAATTTAATAAGACCATGCCTACACATGCAAACTTGGTACAAATTTAATAAGACCATGCCAAACACTAGCAAACTTGGTACAAATTTAATAAGACCATGCCAAAACACTTGCAAACTTGGTACAAATTTAATAAGACCATGCCAAAACACTTGCAAACTTGGTACAAATTTAATAAGACCATGCCAAAACACTTGCAAACTTGGAACAAACTTCCTAAGACCATGCCAAAACACTTGCAAACATGGAACAAACTTCCTAAGACCATGCCAAAACACTTGCAAACTTGGTACAAATTTAATAAGACCATGCCAAAACACTTGCAAACTTGGTAAAAATTTAATAAGACCATGCCAAAACACTTGCAATCTTGGTACAAATTTAATAAGACCATGCCAAACACTTGCAAACTTGGAACAAACTTCCTAAAACCATGCCAAAACACTTGCAAACTTGGCACAAATTTAATAAGACCATGCCTACACATGCAAACTTGGTACAAATTTAATAAGACCATGCCAAAACACTTGCAAACTTGGAACAAACTTCCTAAGACCATGCCAAAACACTTGCAAACTTGGTACAAATTTAATAAGACCATGCCAAACACTTGCAAACTTGGTACAAATTTAATAAGACCATGCCAAAACACTTGCAAACTTGGTACAAATTTAATCAGACCATGCCAAAACACTTGCAAACTTGGAACAAACTTCCTAAGACCATGCCAAAACACTTGCAAACTTGGTACAATTTTAATACGACCATGCCAAAACACTTGCAAACTTGGAACAAATTTAATAAGACCATGCCAAACACTTGCAAACTTGGAACAAACTTCCTAAGACCATGCCAAAACACTTGCAAACTTGGTACAAATTTAATACGACCATGCCAAACACTTGCAAACTTGGTACAAAGTTAATAAGACCCCGCCAAAACACTTGCAAACTTGGAACAAACTTCCTAAGACCATGCCAAAACACTTGCAAACTTGGAACAAACTTCCTAAGACCATGCCAAAACACTTGCAACCTTGGTACAAATTTAATAAGACCATGCCAAAACACTTGCAAACTTGGTACAAATTTAATAAGACCATGCCAAAACACTTGCAAACTTGGTACAAATTTAATAAGACCAGGCCAAAACACTTGAAAACTTGGAACAAACTTCCTAAGACCAAGCCAAAACACTTGCAAACTTGGCACAAATTTAATAAGACCATGCCAAAACACTTGCAAACTTGGAACAAACTTCCTAAGACCAAGCCAAAACACTTGCAAACTTGGCACAAATTTAATAAGACCATGCCAAAACACTTGCAAACTTGGAACAAACTTCCTAAGACCATGCCAAAACACTTGCAAACTTGGTACAAATTTAATAAGACCCCGCCAAAACACTTGCAAACTTGGAACAAACTTCCTAAGACCATGCCAAAACACTTGCAAACTTGGAACAATCTTCCTAAGACCATGCCAAAACACTTGCAACCTTGGTACAAATTTAATAAGACCATGCCAAAACACTTGCAAACTTGGTACAAATTTAATAAGACCATGCCAAAACACTTGGAAACTTGGTACAAATTTAATAAGACCATGCCAAAACACTCGCAAACTTGGAACAAACTTCCTAAGACCAGGCCAAAACACTTGCAAACTTGGAACAAATTTAATAAGACCATGCCAAAACAATTGCAAACTTGGTACAAACTTAATACGACCATGCCAAAACAATTGCAAACTTGGTACAAACTTCCTAAGACCTTGCCAAAACACTCGCAAACTTAGAACAAACTTCCTAAGACCATGCCAAAACACTTGCAAACTTGGAAAAAATTTAATAAGACCATGCCAAGCAGTTGCAAACTTGGAACAAGTTTAATAAGACCATGCCAAAACACCTGCAAACTTGGTACAAATTTAATAAGACCATGCCAAAACACTTGCAAACTTGGTACAAATTTAATAAGACCATGCCAAAACACTTGCAAACTTGGAACAAACTTCCTAAGACCATGCCAAAACACTTGCAACCTTGGTACAAACTTCCTAAGACCATGCCAAAACACTTGCAAACTTGGTACAAATTTAATAAGAGCATGCCAAAACACTTGCAAACTTGGTACAAATTTAATAAGACCATGCCAAAACACTTTCAAACTTGGAACAAACTTCCTAAGACCATGCCAAAACACTTGCAACCTTGGTACAAACTTCCTAAGACCATGCCAAAACACTTGCAAACTTGGAACAAATTTAATAAGACCATGCCAGAACACTTGCAAACTTTGTACAAATTTAATAAGACCATGCCCAAACACTTGCAAACTTTGTAAAAATTTTAATAAGACCATGCCAAAACACTTGCAAACTTGGTACAAATTTAATAAGACCATGCCAAAACACTTGCAAACTTGGTAAAAATTTAATGAGACCATGCCAAAACACTTGCAAACTTGGTACAAATTTAATAAGACCTTGCCAAAACACTTGCAACCTTGGAACAAATTTAATACGACCATGCCAAAACACTTGCAAACTTGGTACAAATTTAATAAGACCATGCCAAAACACTCTCAAACTTGGTACAAATTTATTGAGACCATGCCAAAACACTTGCAAACTTGGTACAAATTTAATAAGACCATGTCAACACACTTGCAAACTTGGAACAAACTTCCTAAGACCATGCCAAAACACTTGCAAACTTGGTACAATTTCAAAAGACCATGCCAAAACACTTGCAAACTTGGAACAATTTTAATAAAACCATGCCAAAACACTTGCAAACTTGAAACAAATTTAATAAGACCATGCTAAAACAATTGCAAACTTGGTACAAACTTCCTAAGACCATGCCAAAACACCTGCAAACTTGGAACAAACTTCCTAAGACCATGCCAAAACACTTGCAAACTTGGTACAAATTTAATAAGACCATGCCAAACACTTGCAAACTTGGTACAAATTTAATAAGACCATGCCAAAACACTTGCAAACTTGGTACAAATTTAATAAGACCATGTCAAAACACTTGCAAACTTGGTACAAATTTAATAAGACCTTGCCAAAACACTTGCAACCTTGGTACAAATTTAATAAGACCATGCCAAAACACTTGCAAACTTGGTACAAGTATAATAAGACCATGCCAAAACACTTGCAAACTTGGTACAAATTTAATCAGACCATGCCAAAACACTTGCAAACTTGGTACAAATTTAATAAGACCATGCCAAAACACTTGCAAACTTGGTACAAATTTAGTACGACCATGCCAAAACACTTGCAAACTTGGTACAAGTATAATAAGAACATGCCAAAACACTTGCAAACTTGGTACAAATTTAATAAGACCATGCCAAAACACTTGCAAACTTGGTACAAATTTAATAAGACCTTGCCAAAACACTTGCAACCTTGGAACAAATTTAATACGACCATGCCAAAACACTTGCAAACTTGGTACAAATTTAATAAGACCATGCCAAAACACTCGCAAACTTGGAACAAACTTCCTAAGACCAGGCCAAAACACTTGCAAACTTGGAACAAATTTAATAAGACCATGCCAAAACAATTGCAAACTTGGTACAAACTTAATACGACCATGCCAAAACACTTGCAAACTTGGTACAAATTTAGTACGACCATGCCAAAACACTTGCAAACTTGGTACAAGTATAATAAGAACATGCCAAAACACTTGCAAACTTGGTACAAATTTAATAAGACCATGCCAAAACACTTGCAAACTTGGTACAAATTTAATAAGACCTTGCCAAAACACTTGCAACCTTGGAACAAATTAAATACGACCATGCCAAAACACTTGCAAACTTGGTACAAATTTAATAAGACCATGCCAAAACACTCGCAAACTTGGAACAAACTTCCTAAGACCATGCCAAAACACTTGCAAACTTGGTACAAATTTAATAAGACCATGCGTACACATGCAAACTTGGTACAAATTTAATAAGACCATGCCAAACACTAGCAAACTTGGTACAAATTTAATAAGACCATGCCAAAACACTTGCAAACTTGGTACAAATTTAATAAGAGCATGCCAAAACACTTGCAAACTTGGTACAAATTTAATAAGACCATGCCAAAACACTTTCAAACTTGGAACAAACTTCCTAAGACCATGCCAAAACACTTGCAACCTTGGTACAAACTTCCTAAGACCATGCCAAAACACTTGCAAACTTGGAACAAATTTAATAAGACCATGCCAAAACACTTGCAAACTTTGTACAAATTTAATAAGACCATGCCCAAACACTTGCAAACTTTGTAAAAATTTTAATAAGACCATGCCAAAACACTTGCAAACTTGGTACAAATTTAATAAGACCATGCCAAAACACTTGCAAACTTGGTAAAAATTTAATGAGACCATGCCAAAACACTTGCAAACTTGGTACAAATTTAATAAGACCTTGCCAAAACACTTGCAACCTTGGAACAAATTTAATACGACCATGCCAAAACACTTGCAAACTTGGTACAAATTTAATAAGACCATGCCAAAACACTCGCAAACTTGGAACAAACTTCCTAAGACCAGGCCAAAACACTTGCAAACTTGGAACAAATTTAATAAGACCATGCCAAAACAATTGCAAACTTGGTACAAACTTAATACGACCATGCCAAAACAATTGCAAACTTGGTACAAACTTCCTAAGACCTTGCCAAAACACTCGCAAACTTAGAACAAACTTCCTAAGACCATGCCAAAACACTTGCAAACTTGGAAAAAATTTAATAAGACCATGCCAAGCAGTTGCAAACTTGGAACAAGTTTAATAAGACCATGCCAAAACACCTGCAAACTTGGTACAAATTTAATAAGACCATGCCAAAACACTTGCAAACTTGGAACAAACTTCCTAAGACCATGCCAAAACACTTGCAAACTTGGTACAACTTTAATAAGACCATGCCAAAACACTTGCAAACTTGGAACGAATTTAATAAGACCATGCCAAAACACTAACAAACTTGGTACAAGTTTAATAAGACCATGCCAAAACACTTGCAAACTTGGTACAAACTTCCTAAGACCATGCCAAAACACTTGCAAACTTGGTACAAATATAATAAGACCTTGCCAAAACACCTGCAAACTTGGTACAAATTTAATAAGACCATGCCAAAACACTTGCAAACTTGGTACAAATTTAACAAGACCATGCAAAAACACTTGCAAACTTGGTACAAATTTAATAAGGCCATGCCAAACACTTGCAAACTTGGTACAAATTTAATAAGACCATGCCAAACACTTGCAAACTTGGAACAAACTTCCTAAGACCATGCCAAAACACTTGCAAACTTGGTACAAATTTAATAAGACCATGCCAAATACTTGCAAACTTGGTACAAATTTAATAAGACCATGCCAAACACTTGCAAACTTGGTACAAACTTCCTAAGACCATGCAAAAACACTTGCAAACTTGGAACAAATTTAATAAGACCATGCCTAAAACTTGCAAATTTGGTACAAATTTAATAAGACCATGCCAAAACACTTGCCACCTTGGTACAAATTTAATAAGACCATGCCAAAACACTTGCAAACTTGGAAAAAACTTCCTAAGACCATGCCAAAACACTTGCAAACTTGGCACAAATTTAATAAGATCATGCCAAAACACATGCAAACTTGGTACAAATTAAATAAGACCATGCCAAAACACTTGCAAACTTGGTACAAATTTAATACGACCATGCCAAAACACTTGCAAACTTGATAAAAATTTAATAAGACCATGCCAAACACTTGCAAACTTGGTACAAATTTAATAAGAACATGCCAAAACACTTGCAAATTTGGTACATATGTAATCAGACCATGCCAAACACTAGCAAACTTGGTACAAATTTATTAAGACCATGCCAAAACACTTGCAAACTTGGAACAAACTTCCTAAGACCATGCCAAAACACTTGCAAACTTGGTACAAATGTAATCAGACCATGCCAAAACACTTGCAAACTTGGTACAAATTTAATAAGACCATGCTAAAACACTTGCAAGCTTGGAACAAATTTAATAAGACCATGCCAAAATACGTGCAAACTTGGAACAAACTTCCTAAGACCATGCCAAAACACTTGCAAACTTGGAACAAACTTCCTAAGACCATGCCAAAACACTTGCAAACTTGGAACAAATTTAATAAGACCATGCCAAAACACTTGCAAACTTGGTACAAATTTAATAAGACCATGCCAAAACACTTGCAAACTTGGTACAAATTTAATAAGACCGTGGCAAAACACTTGCAAACTTGGTACAAATTTAATAAGACCATGCCAAAACACTTGCAAACTTGGTACAAATTTAATAAGACCATGCCAAAACACTTGCAAACTTGGTACAAATTTAATAAGACCATGCCAAAACACTTGCAAACTTGGTACAAATTTATTAAGACCATGCCAAAATACTTGCAAACTTGGTACAAATTTAATAAGACCATGCCAATACACTTGCAAACTTGGTACAAATTTATTAAGACCATGGCAAAACACTTGCAAACTTGGTACAAATGTAATAAGACCATGCCAAAACACTTGCAAACTTGGTACAAATTTAATAAGACCATGCCAAAACACTTGCAAACTTGGTACAAATTTAATAAGACCATGCCAAAACACCTGCAAACTTGGTACAAATTTAATAAGACCATGCCAAAACACTTGCAAACTTGGTACAAATTTAATAACACCATGCCAAAACACTTGCAAACTTGGAACAAACTTCCTAAGACCATGCCAAAACACTTGCAAACTTGGCACAAACTTCCTAAGACCATGCCGAAACACTTGCAAACTTGGTACAAATTTAATAAGACCATGCCAAAACACTTGCAAACTTGGTACAAATGTAATCAGACCATGCCAAAACACTTGCAAACCTGAAAAAAATTTAATAAGACCATGCCAAAACATTTGCAAACTTGGAACAAATTTAATAAGACCATGCCAAAACACTTGCAAACTTGGTACTTATTTAATAAGACCATGCCAAACACTTGCAAACTTGGAACAAACTTCCTAAGGCCATGCCAAAACACTTGCAAACTTGGTACAAATTTAATAAGACCATGCCTAAACATGCAAACTTGGAACAAATTTAATTAGACCATGCCAAAACACAAGCAAACTTGGAACAAACTTCCTAAGACCATGCCAAAACACTTGCAAACTTGGTACAAATTTAATAAGACCATGCCAAAACAGTTGCAAACTTGGAACAAACTTAATAAGACCATGCCAATACACTTACAAACTTGGTACAAGTTTAATAAGACCATGCCAAAACACTTGCAAACTTGGTACAAACTTCCTAAGACCATGCCAAAACACTTGCAAACTTGGTACAAATATAATAAGACCTTGCCAAAACACCTGCAAACTTGGTACAAATTTAATAAGACCATGCCAAAACACTTGAAAACTTGGTACAAATTTAATAAGACCATGCCAAAACAGTTGCAAACTTGGAACAAATTTAATAAGACCATGCTAAAACACTTGCAAACTTGGTACAAATTTAATAAGACCATGCCAAAACACTTGCAAACTTGGTACAAATGTAATAAGACCATGCCAAAACACTTGCAAACTTGGAACAAATTTAATAAGACCATGCCAAAACACTTGCAAACTTGGTACAAATTTAATAAGACCATGCCTAACACTTGCAAACTTGGAACTAACTTCCTAAGACCATGCCAAACACTTGCAAACTTGGAACAAACTTCCTAAGACCATGCCAAAACACTTGCAACCTTGGTACAAATTTAATACGACCATGCCAAACACTTGCAAACTTGGTACAAATTTAATACGACCATGCCAAAACACTTGCAAACTTGGAACAAACTTCCTAAGACCATGCCAAAACACTTGCAAACTTGGTACAAATTTAATAAGACCATGCGTACACATGCAAACTTGGTACAAATTTAATAAGACCATGCCAAACACTAGCAAACTTGGTACAAATTTAATAAGACCATGCCAAAACACTTGCAAACTTGGTACAAATTTAATAAGACCATGCCAAAACACTTGCAAACTTGGTACAAATTTAATAAGACCATGCCAAAACACTTGCAAACTTGGAACAAACTTCCTAAGACCATGCCAAAACACTTGCAAACTTGGTACAAATTTAATAAGACCATGCCTACACATGCAAACTTGGTACAAATTTAATAAGACCATGCCAAACACTAGCAAACTTGGTACAAATTTAATAAGACCATGCCAAAACACTTGCAAACTTGGTACAAATTTAATAAGACCATGCCAAAACACTTGCAAACTTGGTACAAATTTAATAAGACCATGCCAAAACACTTGCAAACTTGGAACAAACTTCCTAAGACCATGCCAAAACACTTGCAAACATGGAACAAACTTCCTAAGACCATGCCAAAACACTTGCAAACTTGGTACAAATTTAATAAGACCATGCCAAAACACTTGCAAACTTGGTAAAAATTTAATAAGACCATGCCAAAACACTTGCAATCTTGGTACAAATTTAATAAGACCATGCCAAACACTTGCAAACTTGGAACAAACTTCCTAAAACCATGCCAAAACACTTGCAAACTTGGCACAAATTTAATAAGACCATGCCTACACATGCAAACTTGGTACAAATTTAATAAGACCATGCCAAAACACTTGCAAACTTGGAACAAACTTCCTAAGACCATGCCAAAACACTTGCAAACTTGGTACAAATTTAATAAGACCATGCCAAACACTTGCAAACTTGGTACAAATTTAATAAGACCATGCCAAAACACTTGCAAACTTGGTACAAATTTAATCAGACCATGCCAAAACACTTGCAAACTTGGAACAAACTTCCTAAGACCATGCCAAAACACTTGCAAACTTGGTACAATTTTAATACGACCATGCCAAAACACTTGCAAACTTGGAACAAATTTAATAAGACCATGCCAAACACTTGCAAACTTGGAACAAACTTCCTAAGACCATGCCAAAACACTTGCAAACTTGGTACAAATTTAATACGACCATGCCAAACACTTGCAAACTTGGTACAAAGTTAATAAGACCCCGCCAAAACACTTGCAAACTTGGAACAAACTTCCTAAGACCATGCCAAAACACTTGCAAACTTGGAACAAACTTCCTAAGACCATGCCAAAACACTTGCAACCTTGGTACAAATTTAATAAGACCATGCCAAAACACTTGCAAACTTGGTACAAATTTAATAAGACCATGCCAAAACACTTGCAAACTTGGTACAAATTTAATAAGACCAGGCCAAAACACTTGAAAACTTGGAACAAACTTCCTAAGACCAAGCCAAAACACTTGCAAACTTGGCACAAATTTAATAAGACCATGCCAAAACACTTGCAAACTTGGAACAAACTTCCTAAGACCAAGCCAAAACACTTGCAAACTTGGCACAAATTTAATAAGACCATGCCAAAACACTTGCAAACTTGGAACAAACTTCCTAAGACCATGCCAAAACACTTGCAAACTTGGTACAAATTTAATAAGACCCCGCCAAAACACTTGCAAACTTGGAACAAACTTCCTAAGACCATGCCAAAACACTTGCAAACTTGGAACAATCTTCCTAAGACCATGCCAAAACACTTGCAACCTTGGTACAAATTTAATAAGACCATGCCAAAACACTTGCAAACTTGGTACAAATTTAATAAGACCATGCCAAAACACTTGGAAACTTGGTACAAATTTAATAAGACCATGCCAAAACACTCGCAAACTTGGAACAAACTTCCTAAGACCAGGCCAAAACACTTGCAAACTTGGAACAAATTTAATAAGACCATGCCAAAACAATTGCAAACTTGGTACAAACTTAATACGACCATGCCAAAACAATTGCAAACTTGGTACAAACTTCCTAAGACCTTGCCAAAACACTCGCAAACTTAGAACAAACTTCCTAAGACCATGCCAAAACACTTGCAAACTTGGAAAAAATTTAATAAGACCATGCCAAGCAGTTGCAAACTTGGAACAAGTTTAATAAGACCATGCCAAAACACCTGCAAACTTGGTACAAATTTAATAAGACCATGCCAAAACACTTGCAAACTTGGTACAAATTTAATAAGACCATGCCAAAACACTTGCAAACTTGGAACAAACTTCCTAAGACCATGCCAAAACACTTGCAACCTTGGTACAAACTTCCTAAGACCATGCCAAAACACTTGCAAACTTGGTACAAATTTAATAAGAGCATGCCAAAACACTTGCAAACTTGGTACAAATTTAATAAGACCATGCCAAAACACTTTCAAACTTGGAACAAACTTCCTAAGACCATGCCAAAACACTTGCAACCTTGGTACAAACTTCCTAAGACCATGCCAAAACACTTGCAAACTTGGAACAAATTTAATAAGACCATGCCAAAACACTTGCAAACTTTGTACAAATTTAATAAGACCATGCCCAAACACTTGCAAACTTTGTAAAAATTTTAATAAGACCATGCCAAAACACTTGCAAACTTGGTACAAATTTAATAAGACCATGCCAAAACACTTGCAAACTTGGTAAAAATTTAATGAGACCATGCCAAAACACTTGCAAACTTGGTACAAATTTAATAAGACCTTGCCAAAACACTTGCAACCTTGGAACAAATTTAATACGACCATGCCAAAACACTTGCAAACTTGGTACAAATTTAATAAGACCATGCCAAAACACTCTCAAACTTGGTACAAATTTATTGAGACCATGCCAAAACACTTGCAAACTTGGTACAAATTTAATAAGACCATGTCAACA
Organism: Anopheles atroparvus; assembly: GCA_914969975.1. Classification (NCBI taxonomy): domain Eukaryota; kingdom Metazoa; phylum Arthropoda; class Insecta; order Diptera; family Culicidae; genus Anopheles; species Anopheles atroparvus. The sequence goes on along the minus strand of CAJZCY010000008.1, from coordinate 2,204,251 downwards.
CACTTGCAAACTTGGAACAAACTTCCTAAGACCATGCCAAAACACTTGCAAACTTGGTACAATTTCAAAAGACCATGCCAAAACACTTGCAAACTTGGAACAATTTTAATAAGACCATGCCAAAACACTTGCAAACTTGAAACAAATTTAATAAGACCATGCTAAAACAATTGCAAACTTGGTACAAACTTCCTAAGACCATGCCAAAACACCTGCAAACTTGGAACAAACTTCCTAAGACCATGCCAAAACACTTGCAAACTTGGTACAAATTTAATAAGACCATGCCAAACACTTGCAAACTTGGTACAAATTTAATAAGACCATGCCAAAACACTTGCAAACTTGGTACAAATTTAATAAGACCATGTCAAAACACTTGCAAACTTGGTACAAATTTAATAAGACCTTGCCAAAACACTTGCAACCTTGGTACAAATTTAATAAGACCATGCCAAAACACTTGCAAACTTGGTACAAGTATAATAAGACCATGCCAAAACACTTGCAAACTTGGTACAAATTTAATCAGACCATGCCAAAACACTTGCAAACTTGGTACAAATTTAATAAGACCATGCCAAAACACTTGCAAACTTGGTACAAATTTAGTACGACCATGCCAAAACACTTGCAAACTTGGTACAAGTATAATAAGAACATGCCAAAACACTTGCAAACTTGGTACAAATTTAATAAGACCATGCCAAAACACTTGCAAACTTGGTACAAATTTAATAAGACCTTGCCAAAACACTTGCAAACTTGGAACAAATTTAATAAGACCATGCCAAACACTTGCAAACTTGGTACAAATTTAATAAGACCATGCCAAAACACTTGCAAACTTGGTACAAATTTAATGAGACCATGCCAAAACACCTGCAAACTTGGTACAAATTTAATGAGACCATGCCAAAACACCTACAAACTTGGTACAAATTTAATTAGACCATGCCAAAACACTTGCAAACTTGGAAAAAATTTAATAAGACCATGCCAAAACACTTGCAAACTTGGTACAAATTTAATAAGACCAGGCCAAAACACTTGCAAACTTGGAACAAACTTCCTAAGACCAAGCCAAAACACTTGCAAACTTGGAACAAACTTCCTAAGACCATGCCAAAACACTTGCAAACTTGGAACAAACTTCCTAAGACCATGCCAAAACACTTGCAACCTTGGTACAAATTTAATAAGACCATGCCAAAACACCTACAAACTTGGTACAAATTTAATTAGGCCATGCCAAAACACTTGCAAACTTGGTACAAATTTAATAAGACCATGCCAAAACACTTGCAAACTTGGTACAAATTTAATAAGACCAGGCCAAAACACTTGCAAACTTGGAACAAACTTCCTAAGACCAAGCCAAAACACTTGCAAACTTGGCACAAATTTAATAAGACCATGCCAAAACACTTGCAAACTTGGAACAAACTTCCTAAGACCAAGCCAAAACACTTGCAAACTTGGCACAAATTTAATAAGACCATGCCAAAACACTTGCAAACTTGGAACAAACTTCCTAAGACCATGCCAAAACACTTGCAAACTTGGTACAAATTTAATAAGACCCCGCCAAAACACTTGCAAACTTGGAACAAACTTCCTAAGACCATGCCAAAACACTTGCAAACTTGGACAAACTTCCTAAGACCATGCCAAAACACTTGCAACCTTGGTACAAATTTAATAAAACCATGCCAAAACACTTGCAAACTTGGTACAAATTTAATAAGACCATGCCAAAACACTTGGAAACTTGGTACAAATTTAATAAGACCATGCCAAAACAATTGCAAACTTGGTACAAACTTAATACGACCATGCCAAAACAATTGCAAACTTGGTACAAACTTCCTAAGACCTTGCCAAAACACTCGCAAACTTAGAACAAACTTCCTAAGACCATGCCAAAACACTTGCAAACTTGGAACAAATTTAATAAGACCATGCCAAGCAGTTGCAAACTTGGAACAAGTTTAATAAGACCATGCCAAAACACCTGCAAACTTGGTACAAATTTAATAAGACCATGCCAAAACACATGCAAACTTGGTACAAATTTAATAAGACCATGCCAAAACACTTGCAAACTTGGAACAAACTTCCTAAGACCATGCCAAAACACTTGCAACCTTGGTACAAACTTCCTAAGACCATGCCAAAACACTTGCAAACTTGGTACAAATTTAATAAGAGCATGCCAAAACACTTGCAAACTTGGTACAAATTTAATAAGACCATGCCAAAACACTTGCAAACTTGGAACAAACTTCCTAAGACCATGCCAAAACACTTGCAACCTTGATACAAACTTCCTAAGACCATGCCAAAACACTTGCAAACTTGGAACAAATTTAATAAGACCATGCCAAAACACTTGCAAACTTTGTACAAATTTAATAAGACCATGCCCAAACACTTGCAAACTTTGTAAAAATTTTAATAAGACCATGCCAAAACACTTGCAAACTTGGTACAAATTTAATAAGACCATGCCAAAACACTTGCAAACTTGGTAAAAATTTAATGAGACCATGCCAAAACACTTGCAAACTTGGTACAAATTTAATAAGACCTTGCCAAAACACTTGCAACCTTGGTACAAATTTAATACGACCATGCCAAAACACTTGCAAACTTGGTACAAATTTATTAAGACCATGCCAAAACACTCTCAAACTTGGTACAAATTTATTAAGACCATGCCAAAACACTTGCAAACTTGGTACAAATTTAATAAGACCATGTCAACACACTTGCAAACTTGGAACAAACTTCCTAAGACCATGCCAAAACACTTGCAAACTTGGTACAATTTCAAAAGACCATGCCAAAACACTTGCAAACTTGGAACAATTTTAATAAGACCATGCCAAAACACTTGCAAACTTGGAACAAATTTAATAAGACCATGCTAAAACAATTGCAAACTTGGTACAAACTTCCTAAGACCATGCCAAAACACCTGCAAACTTGGAACAAACTTCCTAAGACCTTGCCAAAACACTTGCAACCTTGGTACAAATTTAATAAGACCATGCCAAAACACTTGCAAACTTGGTACAAGTATAATACGACCATGCCAAAACACTTGCAAACTTGGTACAAATTTAATCAGACCATGCCAAAACACTTGCAAACTTGGTACAAATTTAATAAGACCATGCCAAAACACATGCAAACTTGGTACAAATTTAGTACGACCATGCCAAAACACTTGCAAACTTGGTACAAGTATAATAAGACCATGCCAAAACACTTGCAAACTTGGTACAAATTTAATGAGACCATGCCAAACACTTGCAAACTTGGTACAATTTTAATAAGACCATGCCAAAACAATTGCAAACTTGGTACAAATATAATAAGACCATGCCAAACACTTGCAAACTTGGTACAAACTTCCTAAGACCATGCCAAAACACCTGCAAACTTTGAACAATCTTCCTAAGACCATGCCAAAACACTTGCAACCTTGGTACAAATTTAATAAGAGCATGCCAAAACACTTGCAAACTTGGTACAAATTTAATAAGAACATGCCAAAACACTTGCAAACTTGGTACAAATTTAATAAGATCATGCCAAAACACTTGCAACTTGGAACAAACTTCCTTAGACCATGCCAAAACACTTGCAAACTTGGTACAAATTTAATAAGACCATGCCAAAACACTTGCAACCTTGGTACAAATTTAATAAGACCATGCCAAAACACTTGCAAACTTGGTACAAATTTAATAAGACCATGCCAAAACACTAGCAAACTTGGTACAAAATTAATAAGACCATGCCAAAACACTTGCAAACTTGGTACAAATTTAATAAGACCATGCCAAAACACTTGCAAACTTGGTACAAATTTAATAAGACCATGCCAAAACACTTGCAAACTTGTTACAATTTTAATAAGATCATGCCAAAACACTTGCAAACTTGGAACAAATTTAATAAGACCATGCCAAAACACTTGCAAACTTGGTGCAAGTTTAATATGACCATGCCAAAACACTTGCAAACTTGGTACAAATTTAATAAGACCATGCCAAACACTAGCAAACTTGGTACAAAGTTAATAAGACCATGCCAAAACACTTGCAAACTTGGAACAAACTTCCTAAGACCATGCCAAAACACTTGCAAACTTGGAACAAATTTAATAAGACCAAGCCAAAACACTTGCAAACTTGGTACAAATTTAATACGACCATGCCAAACACTTGCAAACTTGGAACAAACTTCCTAAGACCATGTCAAAACACTTGCAAACTTGGTACAAGTTTAATAAGACCATGCCTTAAACTTGCAAACTTGGTACAAATTTAATAAGACCATGCCAAAACACTTGCAGACTTGGTACAAGTTTAATAAGACCATGCCAAAACACTTGCAAACTTGGTACAAATTTAATAAGACCATGCCAAAACACTTGCAAACTTGGTACAAGTTTAATAAGACCATGCCTAAAACTTGCAAACTTGGTACAAATTTAATAAGACCATGCCAAAACACTTGCAAACTTGGTACAAATTTAATAAGACCATGCCAAAACACTTGCAAACTTGGTACAAATGTAATAAGACCATGCCAAAACACTTGCAAACTTGGAACAAACTTCCTAAGACCATGCCAAAACACTCGCAAACTTGGTACAAGTTTAATAAGACCATGCCAAAACACTTGCAAACTTGGTACAAATTTAATAAGACCATGCCAAAACACTTGCAAACTAGGAACAAACTTCCTAAGACCATGCCAAAACACTTGCAACCTTGGTACAAATTAAATAAGAGCATGCCAAAACACTTGTAAACTTGGTACAAATTTAATAAGACCATGCCAAAACAATTGCAAACTTGGTACAAATTTAATACGACCATGCCAAACACTTGAAAACTTGGTACAAGTTTAATAAGACCATGCTAAAACACTTGCAAACTTGGTACAAATTTAATAAGACCATGCCAAAACACTTGCAAACTTGGAACAAACTTCCTAAGACCATGCCTAACACTTGCAAACTTGGTACAAATTTAATAAGACCATGCCAAAACACTTGCAAACTTGGTACAAACTTCCTAAGACCATGCCAAAACACTTGCAACCTTGGTACAAATTTAATAAGAGCATGCCAAAACACTTGCAAACTTGGTACAAATTTAATAAGACCATGCCAAAACAATTGCAAACTTGGTACAAATTTAATACGACCATGCCAAACACTTGCAAACTTGGTACAAGTTTAATAAGACCATACCAAAACACTTGCAAACTTGGTACAAATTTAATAAGACCATGCCAAAACACTTGCAAACTTGGAACAAACTTCCTAAGACCATGCCTAACACTTGCAAACTTGGTACAAATTTAATAAGACCATGCCAAAACACTTGCAAACTTGGTACAAACTTCCTAAGACCATGCCAAAACACTTGCAACCTTGGTACAAATTTATAAAGAGCATGCCAAAACACTTGCAAACTTGGTACAAATTTAATAAGACCATGCCAAAACAATTGCAAACTTGGTACAAATTTAATACGACCATGCCAAACACTTGCAAACTTGGTACAAATTTAATAAGACCATGCCAAAACACTTGCAAACTTGGAACAAACTTCCTAAGACCATGCCAAAACACTTGCAACCTTGGTACAAATTTAATAAGACCTTGCCAAAACACTTGCAAACTTGGAACAAACTTCCTAAGACCATGCCAAAACACTTGCAAACTTGGTACAAATTTAATAAGACCATGCCAAAACACTTGCAAACTTGGTACAAATTTAATAAGACCATGCCAAAACACTTGCAAACTTGGTACAAATTTAATAAGATCATGCCAAAACACTTGCAAACTTGGAACAAACTTCCTTAGACCATGCCAAAACACTTGCAAACTTGTTACAAATTTAATAAGACCATGCCAAAACACTTGCAACCTTGGTACAAATTTAATAAGACCATGCCAAAACACTTGCTAACTTGGTACAAATTTAATAAGACCATGCCAAACACTTGCAAACTTGGTACAAATTTAATAAGACCATGCCAAACACTTGCAAACTTGGAACAAACTTCCTAAGACCATGCCAAAACACCTGCAAACTTGGTACAAATTTAATAAGACCATGCCAAACACTTGCAAACTTGGAACAAATTTATTAAGACCATGCCAAAACACTTGCAAACTTGGAACAAACTTCCTAAGACCATGCCAAAACACTTGCAAACTTGGAACAAATTTAATACGACCATGCCAAACACTTGCAAACTTGGTACAAATGTAATACGACCATGCCAAACACTTGCAAACTTGGTACAAACTTCCTAAGACCATGCCAAAACACTTGCAAACTTGGCACAAATTTAATAAGACCATGCCAAACACTTGCAAACTTGGAACAAACTTCCTAAGACCATGCCAAAACACTTGCAACCTTGGTACAAAGTTAATAAGACCATGCCAAAACACTTGCAAACTTGGTACAAATTTAATAAGACCATACCAAAACACTTGCAAACTTGGAACAAACTTCCTAAGACCATGCCAAAACACTTGCAAACTTGGTACAAATTTAATAAGACCATGCCAAACACTTGCAAACTTGGTACAAACTTCCTAAGACCATGCCAAAACACTTGCAAACTTGGTACAAATTTAATAAGACCATGCCAAAACAATTACAAACTTGGCACAAAGTTAATAAGACCATGCCAAAACACTTGCAAACTTGGCACAAATTTAATAAGACCATGCCAAAACACTTGCAAACTTGGAACAAACTTCCTAAGACCATGCCAAAACACTCGCAAACTTGGTACAAATTTAATAAGACCATGCCAAAACACTTGCAAACTTGGTACAAACTTCCTAAGACCATGCCAAAACACTTGCAAACTTGGTACAAATGTAATAAGACCATGCCAAAACACTTGCAAACTTGGAACAAACTTCCTAAGACCATGCCAAAACACTTGCAAACTTGGAACAAACTTCCTAAGACCATGCCAAAACACTTGCAAACTTGGTACAAATTTAATACGACCATGCCAAAACACTTGCAACCTTGGTACAAATTTAATAAGACCATGCCAAAACACTTGGAAACTTGGTACAAATTTAATAAGACCATGCCAAACACTTGCAAACTTGGAACAAACTTCCTAAGACCATGCCAAATCACTTGCAAACTTGGTACAAATTTAATAAGACCATGCCAAACACTTGCAAACTTGGTACAAACTTCCAAAGACCATGCCAAAACACTTGCGAACTTGGAAAAAACTTCCTAAGACCATGCCAAAACACTTGCAAACTTGGTACACATTTATTAAGACCATGCCAAAAAACTTGCAAACTTGGTACAAATTTAATACGACCATGCCAAACACTTGCAAACTTGGTACAAATTTAATAAGACCATGCAAAACACTTGCAAACTTGAAACAAACTTCTTAAGACCATGCCAAAACACTTGCAAACTTGGAACAAATTTAATAAGACCATGCCAAAACACTTGCAAACTTGGAACAAATTTAATAAGACCATGCCAAAACACTTGCAAACTTGGAAAAAACTTCCTAAGACCATGCCAAAACACTTGCAAACTTGGAACAAACTTCCTAAGACCATGCCAAAACACTTGCAAACTTAGTACAAATTTAATAAGACCATGCCAAAACACTTGCAAACTTGGTACAAATTTAATAAGACCGTGGCAAAACACTTGCAAACTTGGAACAAACTTCCTAAGACCATGCCAAACACTTACAAACTTGGAACAAACTTCCTAAGACCATGCCAAAACACTTGCAACCTTGGTACAAATTTAATAAGACCATGCCAAAACACTTGCAACCTTGGTACAAATTTAATAAGACCATGCCAAAACACTTGCAAACTTGGTACAAGTTTAATAAGACCATGCCTAAAACTTGCAAACTTGGTACAAATTTAATAAGACCATGCCAAAACACTTGCAAACTTGGTACAAATGAAATACGACCATGCCAAACACTTGCAAACTTAGTAAAAACTTCCTAAGACCATGCCAAAACACTTGCAAACTTGGCACAAATTTAATAAGACCATGCCAAACACTTGCAAACTTGGAACAAACTTCCTAAGACCATGCCAAAACACTTGCAACCTTGATACAAAGTTAATAAGACCATGCCAAAACACTTGCAAACTTGGTACAAATTTAATAAGACCATACCAAAACACTTGCAAACTTGGAACAAACTTCCTAAGACCATGCCAAAACACTTGCAAACTTGGTACAAATTTAATAAGACCATGCCAAAACACTTGCAAACTTGGTACAAACTTCCTTAGACCATGCCAAAACACTTGCAAACTTGGTACAAATTTAATAAGACCATGCCAAAACACTTGCAAACTTGGTACAAATTTAATACGACCATGCCAAACACTTGCAAACTTGGTACAAACTTAATAAGACCATGCCAAACACTTGCAAACTTGAAACAAACTTCCTAAGACCATGCCAAAACACTTGCAACCTTGGTACAAAGTTAATAAGACCATGCCAAAACACTTGCAAACTTGGAACAAATTTAATAAGACCATGCCAAAACACTTGCAAACTTGGAAAAAACTTCCTAAGACCATGCCAAAACACTTGCAAACTTGGAACAAACTTCCTAAGACCATGCCAAAACACTTGCAAACTTGGTACAAATTTAATAGGACCATGCCAAAACACTTGCAAACTTGGTACAAATTTAATAAGACCGTGGCAAAACACTTGCAAACTTGGAACAAACTTCCTAAGACCATGCCAAACACTTACAAACTTGGAACAAACTTCCTAAGACCATGCCAAAACACTTGCAACCTTGGTACAAATTTAATAAGACCATGCCAAAACACTTGCAACCTTGGTACAAATTTAATAAGACCATGCCAAAACACTTGCAAACTTGGTACAAGTTTAATAAGACCATGCCTAAAACTTGCAAACTTGGTACAAATTTAATAAGACCATGCCAAAACACTTGCAAACTTGGTACAAATGAAATACGACCATGCCAAACACTTGCAAACTTAGTAAAAACTTCCTAAGACCATGCCAAAACACTTGCAAACTTGGCACAAATTTAATAAGACCATGCCAAACACTTGCAAACTTGGAACAAACTTCCTAAGACCATGCCAAAACACTTGCAACCTTGGTACAAAGTTAATAAGACCATGCCAAAACACTTGCAAACTTGGTACAAATTTTATAAGACCATACCAAAACACTTGCAAACTTGGAACAAACTTCCTAAGACCATGCCAAAACACTTGCAAACTTGGTACAAATTTAATAAGACCATGCCAAAACACTTGCAAACTTGGTACAAACTTCCTTAGACCATGCCAAAACACTTGCAAACTTGGTACAAATTTAATAAGACCATGCCAAAACACTTGCAAACTTGGTACAAATTTAATACGACCATGCCAAACACTTGCAAACTTGGTACAAATTTAATAAGACCATGCCAAACACTTGCAAACTTGAAACAAACTTCCTAAGACCATGCCAAAACACTTGCAACCTTGGTACAAAGTTAATAAGACCATGCCAAAACACTTGCAAACTTGGTACAAATTTAATAAGACCATACCAAAACACTTGCAAACTTGGAACAAACTTCCTAAGACCATGCCAAAGCACTTGCAAACTTGGTACAAATTTAATAAGACCATGCCAAAACACTTGCAAACTTGGTACAAACTTCCTTAGACCATGCCAAAACACTTGCAAACTTGGTACAAATTTAATAAGACCTTGCCAAAACACCTGCAAACTTGGTACAAATTTAATAAGACCATGCCAAAACACTTGCAACCTTGGTACAAAGTTAATAAGACCATGCCAAAACACTTGCAAACTTGGTACAAATTTAATAAGACCATACCAAAACACTTGCAAACTTGGAACAAACTTCCTAAGACCATGCCAAAACACTTGCAAACTTGGTACAAATTTAATAAGACCATGCCAAAACACTTGCAAACTTGGTACAAACTTCCTTAGACCATGCCAAAACACTTGCAAACTTGGTACAAATTTAATAAGACCATGCCAAAACACTTGCAAACTTGGTACAAACTTCCTTAGACCATGCCAAAACACTTGCAAACTTGGTACAAATTTAATAAGACCATGCCAAAACACTTGCAAACTTGGTACAAATTTAATACGACCATGCCAAACACTTGCAAACTTGGTACAAATTTAATAAGACCATGCCAAACACTTGCAAACTTGAAACAAACTTCCTAAGACCATGCCAAAACACTTGCAACCTTGGTACAAAGTTAATAAGACCATGCCAAAACACTTGCAAACTTTGTACAAACTTCCTAAGACCATGCCAAAACACTTGCAAACTTGGTACAAATTTAATAAGACCATGCCAAAACACTTGCAAACTTGGAACAAACTCCCTAAGACCATGCCAAAACACCTGCAAACTTGGTACAAATTTAATAAGACCATTTCAAAACACTTGCAAACTTGGAAAAAACTTCCTAAGACCATGCCAAACACTTGCAAACTTGGTACAAATGTAATACGACCATGCCAAACACTTGCAAACTTGGTACAAACTTCCTAAGACCATGCCAAAACACTTGCAAACTTGGCACAAATTTAATAAGACCATGCCAAACACTTGCAAACTTGGAACAAACTTCCTAAGACCATGCCAAAACACTTGCAACCTTGGTACAAAGTTAATAAGACCATGCCAAAACACTTGCAAACTTGGTACAAATTTAATAAGACCATACCAAAACACTTGCAAACTTGGAACAAACTTCCTAAGACCATGCCAAAACACTTGCAAACTTGGTACAAATTTAATAAGACCATGCCAAACACTTGCAAACTTGGTACAAACTTCCTAAGACCATGCCAAAACACTTGAAAACTTGGTACAAATTTAATAAGACCATGCCAAAACAATTACAAACTTGGCACAAAGTTAATAAGACCATGCCAAAACACTTGCAAACTTGGCACAAATTTAATAAGACCATGCCAAAACACTTGCAAACTTGGAACAAACTTCCTAAGACCATGCCAAAACACTCGCAAACTTGGTACAAATTTAATAAGACCATGCCAAAACACTTGCAAACTTGGTACAAACTTCCTAAGACCATGCCAAAACAATTGCAAACTTGGTACAAATGTAATAAGACCATGCCAAAACACTTGCAAACTTGGAACAAACTTCCTAAGACCATGCCAAAACACTTGCAAACTTGGTACAAATTTAATACGACCATGCCAAAACACTTGCAACCTTGTTACAAATTTAATAAGACCATGCCAAAACACTTGGAAACTTGGTACAAATTTAATAAGACCATGCCAAACACTTGCAAACTTGGAACAAACTTCCTAAGACCATGCCAAATCACTTGCAAACTTGGTACAAATTTAATAAGACCATGCCAAACACTTGCAAACTTGGTACAAACTTCCAAAGACCATGCCAAAACACTTGCGAACTTGGAAAAAACTTCCTAAGACCATGCCAAAACACTTGCAAACTTGGTACACATTTATTAAGACCATGCCAAAACACTTGCAAACTTGGTACAAATTTAATACGACCATGCCAAACACTTGCAAACTTGGTACAAATTTAATAAGACCATGCCAAACACTTGCAAACTTGAAACAAACTTCCTAAGACCATGCCAAAACACTTGCAAACTTGGAACAAATTTAATAAGACCATGCCAAAACACTTGCAAACTTGGAACAAATTCAATAAGACCATGCCAAAACACTTGCAAACTTGGAAAAAACTTCCTAAGACCATGCCAAACCACTTGCAAACTTGGAACAAACTTCCTAAGACCATGCCAAAACACTTGCAAACTTGGTACAAATTTAATAAGACCATGCCAAAACACTTGCAAACTTGGTACAAATTTAATAAGACCGTGGCAAAACACTTGCAAACTTGGAACAAACTTCCTAAGACCATGCCAAAACACTTGCAAACTTGGTACAAATTTAATAAGACCATGCCAAAACACTTGCAAACTTGGTACAAACTTCCTTAGACCATGCCAAAACACTTGCAAACTTGGTACAAATTTAATAAGACCATGCCAAAACACTTGCAAACTTGGTACAAATTTAATACGACCATGCCAAACACTTGCAAACTTGGTACAAATGAAATACGACCATGCCAAACACTTGCAAACTTAGTAAAAACTTCCTAAGACCATGCCAAAACACTTGCAAACTTGGCACAAATTTAATAAGACCATGCCAAACACTTGCAAACTTGGAACAAACTTCCTAAGACCATGCCAAAACACTTGCAACCTTGGTACAAAGTTAATAAGACCATGCCAAAACACTTGCAAACTTGGTACAAATTTAATAAGACCATACCAAAACACTTGCAAACTTGGAACAAACTTCCTAAGACCATGCCAAAACACTTGCAAACTTGGTACAAATTTAATAAGACCATGCCAAAACACTTGCAAACTTGGTACAAACTTCCTTAGACCATGCCAAAACACTTGCAAACTTGGTACAAATTTAATAAGACCATGCCAAAACACTTGCAAACTTGGTACAAATTTAATACGACCATGCCAAACACTTGCAAACTTGGTACAAATTTAATAAGACCATGCCAAACACTTGCAAACTTGAAACAAACTGCCTAAGACCATGCCAAAACACTTGCAACCTTAGTACAAAGTTAATAAGACCATGCCAAAACACTTGCAAACTTGGAACAAACTTCCTAAGACCATGCCAAAACACTTGCAAACTTGGAACAAATTTAATAAGACCATGCCAAAACACTTGCAAACTTGGAACAAATTTAATAAGACCATGCCAAAACACTTGCAAACTTGGAAAAAACTTCCTAAGACCATGCCAAAACACTTGCAAACTTGGAACAAACTTCCTAAGACCATGCCAAAACACTTGCAAACTTGGTACAAATTTAATAAGACCATGCCAAAACACTTGCAAACTTGGTACAAATTTAATAAGACCGTGGCAAAACACTTGCAAACTTGGAACAAACTTCCTAAGACCATGCCAAACACTTACAAACTTGGAACAAACTTCCTAAGACCATGCCAAAACACTTGCAACCTTGGTACAAATTTAATAAGACCATGCCAAAACACTTGCAACCTTGGTACAAATTTAATAAGACCATGCCAAAACACTTGCAAACTTGGTACAAGTTTAATAAGACCATGCCTAAAACTTGCAAACTTGGTACAAATTTAATAAGACCATGCCAAAACACTTGCAAACTTGGTACAAATGAAATACGACCATGCCAAACACTTGCAAACTTAGTAAAAACTTCCTAAGACCATGCCAAAACACTTGCAAACTTGGCACAAATTTAATAAGACCATGCCAAACACTTGCAAACTTGGAACAAACTTCCTAAGACCATGCCAAAACACTTGCAACCTTGGTACAAAGTTAATAAGACCATGCCAAAACACTTGCAAACTTGGTACAAATTTTATAAGACCATACCAAAACACTTGCAAACTTGGAACAAACTTCCTAAGACCATGCCAAAACACTTGCAAACTTGGTACAAATTTAATAAGACCATGCCAAAACACTTGCAAACTTGGTACAAACTTCCTTAGACCATGCCAAAACACTTGCAAACTTGGTACAAATTTAATAAGACCATGCCAAAACACTTGCAAACTTGGTACAAATTTAATACGACCATGCCAAACACTTGCAAACTTGGTACAAATTTAATAAGACCATGCCAAACACTTGCAAACTTGAAACAAACTTCCTAAGACCATGCCAAAACACTTGCAACCTTGGTACAAAGTTAATAAGACCATGCCAAAACACTTGCAAACTTGGTACAAATTTAATAAGACCATACCAAAACACTTGCAAACTTGGAACAAACTTCCTAAGACCATGCCAAAACACTTGCAAACTTGGTACAAATTTAATAAGACCATGCCAAAACACTTGCAAACTTGGTACAAACTTCCTTAGACCATGCCAAAACACTTGCAAACTTGGTACAAATTTAATAAGACCTTGCCAAAACACCTGCAAACTTGGTACAAATTTAATAAGAACATGCCAAAACACTTGCAAACTTGGTACAAAGTTAATAAGACCATGCCAAAACACTTGCAAACTTGGTACAAATTTAATAAGACCATACCAAAACACTTGCAAACTTGGAACAAACTTCCTAAGACCATGCCAAAACACTTGCAAACTTGGTACAAATTTAATAAGACCATGCCAAAACACTTGCAAACTTGGTACAAACTTCCTTAGACCATGCCAAAACACTTGCAAACTTGGTACAAATTTAATAAGACCTTGCCAAAACACCTGCAAACTTGGTACAAATTTAATAAGACCATGCCAAAACACTTGCAAACTTGGTACAAATTTAATAAGACCATGCAAAAACACTTGCAAACTTGGTACAAATTTAATAAGGCCATGCCAAACACTTGCAAACTTGGTACAAATTTAATAAGACCATGCCAAACACTTGCAAACTTGGAACAAACTTCCTAAGACCATGCCAAAACACTTGCAAACTTGGTACAAATTTAATAAGACCATGCCAAAACACTTGCAAACTTGGTACAAACTTCCTTAGACCATGCCAAAACACTTGCAAACTTGGAACAAATTTAATAAGACCATGCTAAAACACTTGCAAACTTGGAACAAATTTAATAAGACCATGCCAAAATACGTGCAAACTTGGAACAAACTTCCTAAGACCATGCCAAAACACTTGCAAACTTGAAACAAACTTCCTAAGACCATGCCAAAACACTTGCAAACTTGGAACAAATTTAATAAGACCATGCCAAAACACTTGCAAACTTGGTACAAATTTAATAAGACCATGCCAAAACACTTGCAAACTTGGTACAAATTTAATAAGACCATGCCAAAACACTTGCAAACTTGGTACAAATTTAATAAGACCATACCAAAACACTTGCAAACTTGGAACAAACTTCCTAAGACCATGCCAAAACACTTGCAAACTTGGTACAAATTTAATAAGACCATGCCAAAACACTTGCAAACTTGGTACAAACTTCCTTAGACCATGCCAAAACACTTGCAAACTTGGTACAAATTTAATAAGACCTTGCCAAAACACCTGCAAACTTGGTACAAATTTAATAAGACCATGCCAAAACACTTGCAAACTTGGTACAAATTTAATAAGACCATGCAAAAACACTTGCAAACTTGGTACAAATTTAATAAGGCCATGCCAAACACTTGCAAACTTGGTACAAATTTATTAAGACCATGCCAAAACACTTGCAAACTTGGAACAAACTTCCTAAGACCATGCCAAAACACTTGCAAACTTGGTACAAATGTAATCAGACCATGCCAAAACACTTGCAAACTTGGTACAAATTTAATAAGACCATGCTAAAACACTTGCAAACTTGGAACAAATTTAATAAGACCATGCCAAAATACGTGCAAACTTGGAACAAACTTCCTAAGACCATGCCAAAACACTTGCAAACTTGAAACAAACTTCCTAAGACCATGCCAAAACACTTGCAAACTTGGAACAAATTTAATAAGACCATGCCAAAACACTTGCAAACTTGGTACAAATTTAATAAGACCATGCCAAAACACTTGCAAACTTGGTACAAATTTAATAAGACCGTGGCAAAACACTTGCAAACTTGGTACAAATTTAATAAGACCATGCCAAAACACTTGCAAACTTGGTACAAATTTAATAAGACCATGCCAAAACACTTGCAAACTTGGTACAAATTTAATAAGACCATGCCAAAACACTTGCAAACTTGGTACAAATTTATTAAGACCATGCCAAAATACTTGCAAACTTGGTACAAATTTAATAAGACCATGCCAATACACTTGCAAACTTGGTACAAATTTAATAAGACCATGGCAAAACACTTGCAAACTTGGTACAAATGTAATAAGACCATGCCAAAACACTTGCAAACTTGGTACAAATTTAATAAGACCATGCCAAAACACTTGCAAACTTGGTACAAATTTAATAAGACCATGCCAAAACACCTGCAAACTTGGTACAAATTTAATAAGACCATGCCAAAACACTTGCAAACTTGGTACAAATTTAATAAGACCATGCCAAAACACTTGCAAACTTGGAACAAATTTAAAACGACCATGCCAAAACACTTGCAAACTTGGCACAAACTTCCTAAGACCATGCCAAAACACTTGCAAACTTGGTACAAATTTAATAAGACCATGCCAAAACACTTGCAAACTTGGTACAAACTTCCTTAGACCATGCCAAAACACTTGCAAACTTGGTACAAATTTAATAAGACCTTGCCAAAACACCTGCAAACTTGGTACAAATTTAATAAGACCATGCCAAAACACTTGCAAACTTTGTACAAATTTAATAAGACCATGCAAAAACACTTGCAAACTTGGTACAAATTTAATAAGGCCATGCCAAACACTTGCAAACTTGGTACAAATTTATTAAGACCATGCCAAAACACTTGCAAACTTGGAACAAACTTCCTAAGACCATGCCAAAACACTTGCAAACTTGGTACAAATGTAATCAGACCATGCCAAAACACTTGCAAACTTGGTACAAATTTAATAAGACCATGCTAAAACACTTGCAAACTTGGAACAAATTTAATAAGACCATGCCAAAATACGTGCAAACTTGGAACAAACTTCCTAAGACCATGCCAAAACACTTGCAAACTTGAAACAAACTTCCTAAGACCATGCCAAAACACTTGCAAACTTGGAACAAATTTAATAAGACCATGCCAAAACACTTGCAAACTTGGTACAAATTTAATAAGACCATGCCAAAACACTTGCAAACTTGGTACAAATTTAATAAGACCGTGGCAAAACACTTGCAAACTTGGTACAAATTTAATAAGACCATGCCAAAACACTTGCAAACTTGGTACAAATTTAATAAGACCATGCCAAAACACTTGCAAACTTGGTACAAATTTAATAAGACCATGCCAAAACACTTGCAAACTTGGTACAAATTTATTAAGACCATGCCAAAATACTTGCAAACTTGGTACAAATTTGATAAGACCATGCCAATACACTTGCAAACTTGGTACAAATTTAATAAGACCATGGCAAAACACTTGCAAACTTGGTACAAATGTAATAAGACCATGCCAAAACACTTGCAAACTTGGTACAAATTTAATAAGACCATGCCAAAACACTTGCAAACTTGGTACAAATTTAATAAGACCATGCCAAAACACCTGCAAACTTGGTACAAATTTAATAAGACCATGCCAAAACACTTGCAAACTTGGTACAAATTTAATAAGACCATGCCAAAACACTTGCAAACTTGGAACAAATTTAATACGACCATGCCAAAACACTTGCAAACTTGGCACAAACTTCCTAAGACCATGCCAAAACACTTGCAAACTTGGTACAAATTTAATAAGACCATGCCAAAACACTTGCAAACTTGGTACAAATGTAATCAGACCATGCCAAAACACTTGCAAACCTGATAAAAATTTAATAAGACCATGCCAAAACATTTGCAAACTTGGAACAAATTTAATAAGACCATGCCAAAACACTTGCAAACTTGGTACTTATTTAATAAGACCATGCCAAACACTTGCAAACTTGGAACAAACTTCCTAAGGCCATGCCAAAACACTTGCAAACTTGGTACAAACTTCCTAAGACCATTGCAAAACACTTGCAACCTTGGTACAAACTTCCTAAGACCATGCCAAAACACTTGCAAACTTGGTACAAATTTAATAAGACCATGCCTAAACATGCAAACTTGGAACAAATTTAATTAGACCATGCCAAAACACATGCAAACTTGGAACAAACTTCCTAAGACCATGCCAAAACACTTGCAAACTTGGTACAAATTTAATAAGACCATGCCAAAACAGTTGCAAACTTGGAACAAACTTAATAAGACCATGCCAAAACACTTACAAACTTGGTACAAGTTTAATAAGACCATGCCAAAACACTTGCAAACTTGGTACAAACTTCCTAAGACCATGCCAAAACACTTGCAAACTTGGTACAAATATAATAAGACCTTGCCAAAACACCTGCAAACTTGGTACAAATTTAATAAGACCATGCCAAAACACTTGCAAACTTGGTACAAATTTAATAAGACCATGCCAAAACAGTTGCAAACTTGGAACAAATTTAATAAGACCATGCTAAAACACTTGCAAACTTGGTACAAATTTAATAAGACCATGCCAAAACACTTGCAAACTTGGTACAAATGTAATAAGACCATGCCAAAACACTTGCAAACTTGAAACAAACTTCCTAAGACCATGCCAAAACACTTGCAACCTTGGTACAAAGTTAATAAGACCATGCCAAAACACTTGCAAACTTGGTACAAATTTAATAAGACCATACCAAAACACTTGCAAACTTGGAACAAACTTCCTAAGACCATGCCAAAACACTTGCAAACTTGGTACAAATTTAATAAGACCATGCCTACACATGCAAACTTGGTACAAATTTAATAAGACCATGCCAAACACTAGCAAACTTGGAACAAATTTAATAAGACCATGCCAAAACACTTGCAAACTTGGTACAAATTTAATAAGACCATGCCAAAACACTTGCAAACTTGGTACAAATTTAATAAGACCGTGGCAAAACACTTGCAAACTTGGTACAAATTTAATAAGACCATGCCAAAACACTTGCAAACTTGGTACAAATTTAATAAGACCATGCCAAAACACTTGCAAACTTGGTACAAATTTAATAAGACCATGCCAAAACACTTGCAAACTTGGTACAAATTTATTAAGACCATGCCAAAATACTTGCAAACTTGGTACAAATTTAATAACACCATGCCAATACACTTGCAAACTTGGTACAAATTTAATAAGACCATGGCAAAACACTTGCAAACTTGGTACAAATGTAATAAGACCATGCCAAAACACTTGCAAACTTGGTACAAATTTAATAAGACCATGCCAAAACACTTGCAAACTTGGTACAAATTTAATAAGACCATGCCAAAACACCTGCAAACTTGGTACAAATTTAATAAGACCATGCCAAAACACTTGCAAACTTGGTACAAATTTAATAAGACCATGCCAAAACACTTGCAAACTTGGAACAAATTTAATACGACCATGCCAAAACACTTGCAAACTTGGCACAAACTTCCTAAGACCATGCCAAAACACTTGCAAACTTGGTACAAATTTAATAAGACCATGCCAAAACACTTGCAAACTTGGTACAAATGTAATCAGACCATGCCAAAACACTTGCAAACCTGATAAAAATTTAATAAGACCATGCCAAAACATTTGCAAACTTGGAACAAATTTAATAAGACCATGCCAAAACACTTGCAAACTTGGTACTTATTTAATAAGACCATGCCAAACACTTGCAAACTTGGAACAAACTTCCTAAGGCCATGCCAAAACACTTGCAAACTTGGTACAAACTTCCAAAGACCATTGCAAAACACTTGCAACCTTGGTACAAACTTCCTAAGACCATGCCAAAACACTTGCAAACTTGGTACAAATTTAATAAGACCATGCCTAAACATGCAAACTTGGAACAAATTTAATTAGACCATGCCAAAACACATGCAAACTTGGAACAAACTTCCTAAGACCATGCCAAAACACTTGCAAACTTGGTACAAATTTAATAAGACCATGCCAAAACAGTTGCAAACTTGGAACAAACTTAATAAGACCATGCCAAAACACTTACAAACTTGGTACAAGTTTAATAAGACCATGCCAAAACACTTGCAAACTTGGTACAAACTTCCTAAGACCATGCCAAAACACTTGCAAACTTGGTACAAATATAATAAGACCTTGCCAAAACACCTGCAAACTTGGTACAAATTTAATAAGACCATGCCAAAACACTTGCAAACTTGGTACAAATTTAATAAGACCATGCCAAAACAGTTGCAAACTTGGAACAAATTTAATAAGACCATGCTAAAACACTTGCAAACTTGGTACAAATTTAATAAGACCATGCCAAAACACTTGCAAACTTGGTACAAATGTAATAAGACCATGCCAAAACACTTGCAAACTTGGAACAAATTTAATAAGACCATGCCAAAACACTTGCAAACTTGGTACAAATTTAATAAGACCATGCCAAACACTTGCAAACTTGGAACAAACTTCCTAAGACCATGCCAAACACTTGCAAACTTGGAACAAACTTCCTAAGACCATGCCAAAACACTTGCAACCTTGGTGCAAATTTAATACGACCATGCCAAACACTTGCAAACTTGGTACAAATTTAATACGACCATGCCAAAACACTTGCAAACTTGGAACAAACTTCCTAAGACCATGCCAAAACACTTGCAAACTTGGTACAAATTTAATAAGACCATGCCTACACATGCAAACTTGGTACAAATTTAATAAGACCATGCCAAACACTAGCAAACTTGGTACAAATTTAATAAGACCATGCCAAAACACTTGCAAACTTGGTACAAATTTAATAAGACCATGCCAAAACACTTGCAAACTTGGTACAAATTTAATAAGACCATGCCAAAACACTTGCAAACTTGGAACAAACTTCCTAAGACCATGCCAAAACACTTGCAAACATGGAACAAACTTCCTAAGACCATGCCAAAACACTTGCAAACTTGGTACAAATTTAATAAGACCATGCCAAAACACTTGCAAACTTGGTAAAAATTTAATAAGACCATGCCAAAACACTTGCAATCTTGGTACAAATTTAATAAGACCATGCCAAACACTTGCAAACTTGGAACAAACTTCCTAAAACCATGCCAAAACACTTGCAAACTTGGCACAAATTTAATAAGACCATGCCTACACATGCAAACTTGGTACAAATTTAATAAGACCATGCCAAAACACTTGCAAACTTGGAACAAACTTCCTAAGACCATGCCAAAACACTTGCAAACTTGGTACAAATTTAATAAGACCATGCCAAACACTTGCAAACTTGGTACAAATTTAATAAGACCATGCCAAAACACTTGCAAACTTGGTACAAATTTAATCAGACCATGCCAAAACACTTGCAAACTTGGAACAAACTTCCTAAGACCATGCCAAAACACTTGCAAACTTGGTACAATTTTAATACGACCATGCCAAAACACTTGCAAACTTGGAACAAATTTAATAAGACCATGCCAAACACTTGCAAACTTGGAACAAACTTCCTAAGACCATGCCAAAACACTTGCAAACTTGGTACAAATTTAATACGACCATGCCAAACACTTGCAAACTTGGTACAAAGTTAATAAGACCCCGCCAAAACACTTGCAAACTTGGAACAAACTTCCTAAGACCATGCCAAAACACTTGCAAACTTGGAACAAACTTCCTAAGACCAAGCCAAAACACTTGCAAACTTGGCACAAATTTAATAAGACCATGCCAAAACACTTGCAAACTTGGAACAAACTTCCTAAGACCAAGCCAAAACACTTGCAAACTTGGCACAAATTTAATAAGACCATGCCAAAACACTTGCAAACTTGGAACAAACATCCTAAGACCATGCCAAAACACTTGCAAACTTGGTACAAATTTAATAAGACCCCGCCAAAACACTTGCAAACTTGGAACAAAATTCCTAAGACCATGCCAAAACACTTGCAAACTTGGAACAAACTTCCTAAGACCATGCCAAAACACTTGCAACCTTGGTACAAATTTAATAAGACCATGCCAAAACACTTGCAAACTTGGTACAAATTTAATAAGACCATGCCAAAACACTTGGAAACTTGGTACAAATTTAATAAGACCATGCCAAAACACTCGCAAACTTGGAACAAACTTCCTAAGACCAGGCCAAAACACTTGCAAACTTGGTACAAATTTAATAAGACCATGCCAAAACAATTGCAAACTTGGTACAAACTTAATACGACCATGCCAAAACAATTGCAAACTTGGTACAAACTTCCTAAGACCTTGCCAAAACACTCGCAAACTTAGAACAAACTTCCTAAGACCATGCCAAAACACTTGCAAACTTGGAACAAATTTAATAAGACCATGCCAAGCAGTTGCAAACTTGTAACAAGTTTAATAAGACCATGCCAAAACACCTGCAAACTTGGTACAAATTTAATAAGACCATGCCAAAACACTTCCAAACTTGGTACAAATTTAATAAGACCTTGCCAAAACACTTGCAAACTTGGAACAAACTTCCTAAGACCATTGCAAAACACTTGCAACCTTGGTACAAACTTCCTAAGACCATGCCAAAACACTTGCAAACTTGGTACAAATTTAATAAGAGCATGCCAAAACACTTGCAAACTTGGTACAAATTTAATAAGACCATGCCAAAACACTTGCAAACTTGGAACAAACTTCCTAAGACCATGCCAAAACACTTGCAACCTTGGTACAAACTTCCTAAGACCATGCCAAAACACTTGCAAACTTGGAACAAATTTAATAAGACCATGCCAAAACACTTGCAAACTTTGTACAAATTTAATAAGACCATGCCCAAACACTTGCAAACTTTGTAAAAATTTTAATAAGACCATGCCAAAACACTTGCAAACTTGGTACAAATTTAATAAGACCATGCCAAAACACTTGCAAACTTGGTAAAAATTTAATGAGACCATGCCAAAACACTTGCAAACTTGGTACAAATTTAATAAGACCTTGCCAAAACACTTGCAACCTTGGTACAAATTTAATACGACCATGCCAAAACACTTGCAAACTTGGTACAAATTAAATAAGACCATGCCAAAACACTCTCAAACTTGGTACAAATTTATTAAGACCATGCCAAAACACTTGCAAACTTGGTACAAATTTAATAAGACCATGTCAACACACTTGCAAACTTGGAACAAACTTCCTAAGACCATGCCAAAACACTTGCAAACTTGGTACAATTTCAAAAGACCATGCCAAAACACTTGCAAACTTGGAACAATTTTAATAAGACCATGCCAAAACACTTGCAAACTTGGAACAAATTTAATAAGACCATGCTAAAACAATTGCAAACTTGGTACAAACTTCCTAAGACCATGCCAAAACACCTGCAAACTTGGAACAAACTTCCTAAGACCATGCCAAAACACTTGCAAACTTGGTACAAATTTAATAAGACCATGCCAAACACTTGCAAACTTGGTACAAATTTAATAAGACCATGCCAAAACACTTGCAAACTTGGTACAAATTTAATAAGACCATGTCAAAACACTTGCAAACTTGGTACAAATTTAATAAGACCTTGCCAAAACACTTGCAACCTTGGTACAAATTTAATAAGACCATGCCAAAACACTTGCAAACTTGGTACAAGTATAATAAGACCATGCCAAAACACTTGCAAACTTGGTACAAATTTAATCAGACCATGCCAAAACACTTGCAAACTTGGTACAAATTTAATAAGACCATGCCAAAACACTTGCAAACTTGGTACAAATTTAGTACGACCATGCCAAAACACTTGCAAACTTGGTACAAGTATAATAAGACCATGCCAAAACACTTGCAAACTTGGTAAAAATTTAATAAGACCATGCCAAAACACTTGCAAACTTGGAACAAACTTCCTAAGACCATGCCAAAACACTTGCAAACTTGGTACAAATTTAATAAGACCCCGCCAAAACACTTGCAAACTTGGAACAAAATTCCTAAGACCATGCCAAAACACTTGCAAACTTGGAACAAACTTCCTAAGACCATGCCAAAACACTTGCAACCTTGGTACAAATTTAATAAGACCATGCCAAAACACTTGCAAACTTGGTACAAATTTAATAAGACCATGCCAAAACACTTGCAAACTTGGAACAAACTTCCTAAGACCATGCCAAAACACTTGCAAACATGGAACAAACTTCCTAAGACCATGCCAAAACACTTGCAAACTTGGTACAAATTTAATAAGACCATGCCAAAACACTTGCAAACTTGGTAAAAATTTAATAAGACCATGCCAAAACACTTGCAATCTTGGTACAAATTTAATAAGACCATGCCAAACACTTGCAAACTTGGAACAAACTTCCTAAAACCATGCCAAAACACTTGCAAACTTGGCACAAATTTAATAAGACCATGCCTACACATGCAAACTTGGTACAAATTTAATAAGACCATGCCAAAACACTTGCAAACTTGGAACAAACTTCCTAAGACCATGCCAAAACACTTGCAAACTTGGTACAAATTTAATAAGACCATGCCAAACACTTGCAAACTTGGTACAAATTTAATAAGACCATGCCAAAACACTTGCAAACTTGGTACAAATTTAATCAGACCATGCCAAAACACTTGCAAACTTGGAACAAACTTCCTAAGACCATGCCAAAACACTTGCAAACTTGGTACAATTTTAATACGACCATGCCAAAACACTTGCAAACTTGGAACAAATTTAATAAGACCATGCCAAACACTTGCAAACTTGGAACAAACTTCCTAAGACCATGCCAAAACACTTGCAAACTTGGTACAAATTTAATACGACCATGCCAAACACTTGCAAACTTGGTACAAAGTTAATAAGACCCCGCCAAAACACTTGCAAACTTGGAACAAACTTCCTAAGACCATGCCAAAACACTTGCAAACTTGGAACAAACTTCCTAAGACCAAGCCAAAACACTTGCAAACTTGGCACAAATTTAATAAGACCATGCCAAAACACTTGCAAACTTGGAACAAACTTCCTAAGACCAAGCCAAAACACTTGCAAACTTGGCACAAATTTAATAAGACCATGCCAAAACACTTGCAAACTTGGAACAAACTTCCTAAGACCATGCCAAAACACTTGCAAACTTGGTACAAATTTAATAAGACCCCGCCAAAACACTTGCAAACTTGGAACAAAATACCTAAGACCATGCCAAAACACTTGCAAACTTGGAACAAACTTCCTAAGACCATGCCAAAACACTTGCAACCTTGGTACAAATTTAATAAGACCATGCCAAAACACTTGCAAACTTGGTACAAATTTAATAAGACCATGCCAAAACACTTGGAAACTTGGTACAAATTTAATAAGACCATGCCAAAACACTCGCAAACTTGGAACAAACTTCCTAAGACCAGGCCAAAACACTTGCAAACTTGGTACAAATTTAATAAGACCATGCCAAAACAATTGCAAACTTGGTACAAACTTAATACGACCATGCCAAAACAATTGCAAACTTGGTACAAACTTCCTAAGACCTTGCCAAAACACTCGCAAACTTAGAACAAACTTCCTAAGACCATGCCAAAACACTTGCAAACTTGGAACAAATTTAATAAGACCATGCCAAGCAGTTGCAAACTTGTAACAAGTTTAATAAGACCATGCCAAAACACCTGCAAACTTGGTACAAATTTAATAAGACCATGCCAAAACACTTCCAAACTTGGTACAAATTTAATAAGACCTTGCCAAAACACTTGCAAACTTGGAACAAACTTCCTAAGACCATTGCAAAACACTTGCAACCTTGGTACAAACTTCCTAAGACCATGCCAAAACACTTGCAAACTTGGTACAAATTTAATAAGAGCATGCCAAAACACTTGCAAACTTGGTACAAATTTAATAAGACCATGCCAAAACACTTGCAAACTTGGAACAAACTTCCTAAGACCATGCCAAAACACTTGCAACCTTGGTACAAACTTCCTAAGACCATGCCAAAACACTTGCAAACTTGGAACAAATTTAATAAGACCATGCCAAAACACTTGCAAACTTGTACAAATTTAATAAGACCATGCCCAAACACTTGCAAATTTTGTAAAAATTTTAATAAGACCATGCCAAAACACTTGCAAACTTGGTACAAATTTAATAAGACCATGCCAAAACACTTGCAAACTTGGTAAAAATTTAATGAGACCATGCCAAAACACTTGCAAACTTGGTACAAATTTAATAAGACCTTGCCAAAACACTTGCAACCTTGGTACAAATTTAATACGACCATGCCAAAACACTTGCAAACTTGGTACAAATTTAATAAGACCATGCCAAAACACTCTCAAACTTGGTACAAATTTATTAAGACCATGCCAAAACACTTGCAAACTTGGTACAAATTTAATAAGACCATGTCAACACACTTGCAAACTTGGAACAAACTTCCTAAGACCATGCCAAAACACTTGCAAACTTGGTACAATTTCAAAAGACCATGCCAAAACACTTGCAAACTTGGAACAATTTTAATAAGACCATGCCAAAACACTTGCAAACTTGGAACAAATTTAATAAGACCATGCTAAAACAATTGCAAACTTGGTACAAACTTCCTAAGACCATGCCAAAACACCTGCAAACTTGGAACAAACTTCCTAAGACCATGCCAAAACACTTGCAAACTTGGTACAAATTTAATAAGACCATGCCAAACACTTGCAAACTTGGTACAAATTTAATAAGACCATGCCAAAACACTTGCAAACTTGGTACAAATTTAATAAGACCATGTCAAAACACTTGCAAACTTGGTACAAATTTAATAAGACCTTGCCAAAACACTTGCAACCTTGGTACAAATTTAATAAGACCATGCCAAAACACTTGCAAACTTGGTACAAGTATAATAAGACCATGCCAAAACACTTGCAAACTTGGTACAAATTTAATCAGACCATGCCAAAACACTTGCAAACTTGGTACAAATTTAATAAGACCATGCCAAAACACTTGCAAACTTGGTACAAATTTAGTACGACCATGCCAAAACACTTGCAAACTTGGTACAAGTATAATAAGACCATGCCAAAACACTTGCAAACTTGGTACAAATTTAATAAGACCATGCCAAAACACTTGCAAACTTGGTACAAATTTAATAAGACCAGGCCAAAACACTTGCAAACTTGGAACAAATTTAATAAGACCATGCCAAACACTTGCAAACTTGGTACAAATTTAATAAGACCATGCCAAAACACTTGCAAACTTGGTACAAATTTAATGAGACCATGCCAAAACACCTGCAAACTTGGTACAAATTTAATGAGACCATGCCAAAACACCTGCAAACTTGGTACAAATTTAATTAGACCATGCCAAAACACTTGCAAACTTGGAACAAATTTAATAAGACCATGCCAAAACACTTGCAAACTTGGTACTTATTTAACACGACCATGCCAAACACTTGCAAACTTGGTACTTATTTAATAAGACCATGCCAAAACACTTGCAAACTTGGTACAAATTAAATAAGACCATGCCAAAACACTTGCAAACTTTGTACAAATTTAATAAGACCATGGCAAAACACTTGCAAACTTGTTACAAATTAAATGAGACCATGCCAAAACACTTGCAAACTTGGTACAAGTTTAATAAGACCATGCCAAAACACTTGCAAACTTGATACAAATTTAATAAGACCATGCCAAAACACTTGCAAACTTGGTACAAACTTCCTAAGACCATGCCAAAACACTTGCAAACTTGGTACAAATTTAATAAGACCATGCCAAACACTTGCAAGCTTGGAACAAATTTATTAAGACCATGCCAAAAACTTGCAAACTTGGTACAAATTTAATAAGACCATGCCAAACACTTGCAAACTTGGAACAAACTTCCTAAAACCATGCCAAAACACTTGCTTACTTGGAACAAACTTCCTAAGACCATGCCAAAACACTTGCAAACTCTGTACAAACTTCCTAAGACCATGCCAAAACACTTGCAACCTTGGTACAAATTTACTAAGACCATGCCAAAACACTTGCAAACTTGGAACAAATTTAATAAGACCATGCCAAAACACTTGCAAACTTGGTACTTATTTAACACGACCATGCCAAACACTTGCAAACTTGGTACTTATTTAATAAGACCATGCCAAAACACTTGCAACCTTGGTACAAATTTACTAAGACCATGCCAAAACACTTGCAAACTTGGAACAAATTTAATAAGACCATGCCAAAACACTTGCAAACTTGGTACTTATTTAACACGACCATGCCAAACACTTGCAAACTTGGTACTTATTTAATAAGACCATGCCAAAACACTTGCAAACTTGGTACAAATTTAATAAAAGCATGTCAAAACACTTGCAAACTTGGTACAAATTTAATAAGACCATGCCAAAACACTTGCAAACTTGGAACAAACTTCCTAAGACCAAGCCAAAACACTTGCAAACTTGGTACTTATTTAACACGACCATGCCAAACACTTGCAAACTTGGTACAAATGTAATAAGAGCATGCCAAAACACTTGCAAACTTGGTACAAATTTAATGAGACCATGCCAAAACACTTGCAAACTTGGTACTTATTTAACACGACCATGCCAAACACTTGCAAACTTGGAACAAACTTCCTAAGACCATGCCAAAACACTTGCAAACTTGGAACAAACTTCCTAAGACTATGCCAAAACACCTGCAAACTTGGAACAAATTTTATAAGACCATGCCAAAACACCTGCAAACTTGGAACAAACTTCCTAAAACCATGCCAAAACACCTGCAACCTTGTTACAAATTTAATAAGACCATGCCAAAACACTTGCAACCTTGGCACAAATTTAATTCGACCATGCCAAAACACTTGCAAACTTGGTACAAATTTAATGAGACCATGCCAAAACACTTGCAAACTTGTTACAAATTAAATGAGACCATGCCAAACACTTGCAAGCTTGGAACAAACTTCCTAAGACCATGCCAAAACACCTGCAAACTTGGTACAAATTTAATAAGACCATGCCAAACACTTGCAAACTTGGTACAAATTTCAAAAGACCATGCCAAACACTTGCAAACTTGGTACAAATTTAATAAGACCATGCCAATACAATTGCAAACTTGGTAGAAATTTAATAAGACCATGCCAAAACACTTGCAAACTTTGTACAAATTTAATAAGACCATGCCAAAACACTTGCAAACTTGGCACAAATTTAATAAGACCATGCCAAACACTTGCAAACTTGGTACAAATTTAATAAGACCATGCCAAAACACTTGGAACCTTGGAACAAACTTCCTAAGACCATGCCAAAACACTTGCAAACTTGGTACAAATTTAATAAGACCATGCCAAAACACTTGCAACCTTGGTACAAATTTAATGAGACCATGCCAAAACACTTGCAAACTTGGAACAAACTTCCTAAGACCATGCCAAAACACTTGCAAACTTGGTTTAAATTTAATAAGACCATGCCAAAACACTTGCAAACTTGGTACAAATTTAATAAGACCATGCCAAACACTTGCAAACTTGGAATAAACTTCCTTAGACCATACCAAAACACTTGCAAAACTTGGTACAAATTTAATAAGACCATGCCAAAACACTTGCAAACTAGGAACAAACTTCCTAAGACCATGCCAAAACACTTGCAAACTTGGTACAAATTTAATAAGACCATGCCAAAACACTTGCAAACTTGGTACAAATTTAATAAGACCATGCCAAAACACTTGCAAACTTGGTACAAATTTAATACGACCATGCCAAAACACTTGCAACCTTGGTACAAATTTAATAAGACCATGCCAAAACACTTGCAAACTTGGTACAAATTTAATAAGACCATGCCAAACACTTGCAAACTTGGAACAAATTTAATAAGACCATGCCAAAACACTTGCAAACTTGGTACAAATTTAATAAAACCATGCCAAAACACTTGCAAACTTGGTACAAATTAAATAAGACCCCGCCAAAACACTTGCAAACTTGGTACAAATTTAATAAGACCATGCCAAAACACTTGCAAACTTGGAACAAACTTCCTAAGACCATGCCAAAACACTTGCAAACTTGGTACAAATTTAATGAGACCATGCCAAACACTTGCAAACTTGGTACAATTTTAATAAGACCATGCCAAAACAATTGCAAACTTGGTACAAATTTAATAAGACCATGCCAAACACTTGCAAACTTGGTACAAACTTCCTAAGACCATGCCAAAACACCTGCAAACTTGGAACAAACTTCCTAAGACCATGCCAAAACACTTGCAACCTTGGTACAAATTTAATAAGAGCATGCCAAAACACTTGCAAACTTGGTACAAATTTAATAAGACCATGCCAAAACACTTGCAAACTAGGTACAAATTTAATAAGATCATGCCAAAACACTTGCAACTTGGAACAAACTTCCTTAGACCATGCCAAAACACTTGCAAACTTGGTACAAATTTAATAAGACCATGCCAAAACACTTGCAAACTTGGTACAAATTTAATAAGACCATGCCAAAACACTTGCAAACTTGGTACAAATTTAATAAGACCATGCCAAAACACTAGCAAACTTGGTACAAAGTTAATAAGACCATGCCAAAACACTTGCAAACTTGGTACAATTTTAATAAGATCTTGCCAAAACACTTGCAAACTTGGAACAAATTTAATAAGACCATGCCAAAACACTAGCAAACTTGGTACAAGTTTAATAAGACCATGCCAAAACACTTGCAAACTTGGTACAAAATTAATAAGACCATGCCAAAACACTTGCAAACTTGGTACAAATTTAATAAGACCATGCCAAAACACTTGCAAACTTGGTACAAATTTAATAAGACCATGCCAAAACACTTGCAAACTTGGTACAATTTTAATAAGATCATGCCAAAAAACTTGCAAGCTTGGAACAAATTTAATAAGACCATGCCAAAACACTTGCAAACTTGGTGCAAGTTTAATAAGACCATGCCAAAACACTTGCAAACTTGGTACAAATTTAATAAGACCATGCCAAACACTAGCAAACTTGGTACAAAGTTAATAAGACCATGCCAAAACACTTGCAAACTTGGAACAAACTTCCTAAGACCATGCCAAAACACTTGCAAACTTGGAACAAATTTAATAAGACCATGCCAAAACACTTGCAAACTTGGTACAAATTTAATACGACCATGCCAAACACTTGCAAACTTGGAACAAACTTCCTAAGACCATGTCAAAACACTTGCAAACTTGGTACAAACTTCTTAAGACCATGCCGAACACTTGCAAACTTGGTACACAATTAATAAGACCATGCCAAACACTTGCAAACTTGGGACAAACTTCCTAAGACCATGCCAAAACACTTGCAAACTTGGTACAAATTTAATAAGACCTTGCCAAAACACTTGCAAACTTGGAACAAATTTAATAAGACCATGCCAAAACACTTGCAAACTTGGTACAAATTTAATAAGACCATGCCAAAACACTTGCAAACTTGGTACAAACTTCTTAAGACCATGCCAAACACTTGCAAACTTGGTACACAATTAATAAGACCATGCCAAAACACTTGCAAACTTGGGACAAACTTCCTAAGACCATGTCAAAACACTTGCAAACTTGGTACAAATTTAATAAGACCTTGCCAAAACACTTGCAAACTTGGAACAAATTTAATTAGACCATGCTAAAACACTTGCAAACTTGGTACAAATTTAATAAGACCTTGCCAAAACACTTGCAAACTTGGAACAAATTTAATAAGACCATGCCAAAACACTTGCAAACTTGGTACAATTTTAATAAGACCATGCCAAAACACTTGCAAACTTGGTACAAACTTCTTAAGACCATGCCAAACACTTACAAACTTGGTACACAATTAATAAGACCATGCCAAACACTTGCAAACTTGGGACAAACTTCCTAAGACCATGCCAAAACACTTGCAAACTTGGTACAAACTTCTTAAGACCATGCCAAACACTTGCAAACTTGGGACAAACTTCCTAAGACCATGCCAAAACACTTGCAAACTTGGTACAAATTTAATAAGACCTTGCCAAAACACTGGCAAACTTGGAACAAATTTAATAAGACCATGCTTAAACACTTGCAAAATAGGTACAAATTTAATAAGACCATGCCAAAACACTTGCAAACTTGGTTCACAATTAATAAGACCATGCCAAACGTTTGCAAACTTGGGACAAACTTCCTAAGACCATGCCAAAACACTTGCAAACTTGGTACAAATTTAATAAGACCAAGCCAAAACACTTGCAAACTTGGTACAAATTTAATCAGACCATGCCAAAACACTTGCAAACTTGGTACAAATTTAATCAGACCATGCCAAAACACTTGCAAACTTGGTACAAATTTAATAAGACCATGTCAAAACACTTGCAAACTTGGAACAAACGTCCTAAGACCATGCCAAAACACTTGCAAACTTGGTACAAATTTAATAAGACCATGCCAAAACACTTGCAAACTTGGTACAAATTTAATAAGACGAAGCCAAAACACTTGCAAACTTGGTACAAATTTAATCAGACCATGCCAAAACACTTGCAAACTTGGAACAAACGTCCTAAGACCATGCCAAAACACTTGCAAACTTGGTACAAATTTAATAAGACCATGCCAAAACACTTGCAAACTTGGTACAAATTTAATAAGACCATGCCAAACACTTGCAAACTTGGAACAAACTTCCTAAGACCATGCCAAAACACTTGCAAACTTGGTACAAATTTAATAAGACTATGCCAAAACACTTGCAAACTTGGTACAAATTTAATAAGACCATGCCAAACACTTGCAAACTTGGAACAAACTTCCTAAGACCATGCCAAATCACTTGCAAACTTGGTACAAATTTAATAAGACCATGCCAAAACACTTGCAAACTTGGTACAAATTTAATAACACCATGCCAAAACACTTGCAAACTTGGAACAAACTTCCTAAGACCATGCCAAAACACTTGCAAACTTGGTACAAATTTAATAAGACCATGCCAAAACACTTGCAAACTTGGAACAAACTTCCTAAGACCATGCCAAAACACTTGCAAACTTGGTTCAAATTTAATAAGACCAAGCCAAAACACTTGCAAACTTGGTACAAATTTAATCAGACCATGCCAAAACACTTGCAAACTTGGTACAAATTTAATAAGACCATGCCAAAACACTTGCAAACTTGGAACAAACGTCCTAAGACCATGCCAAAACACTTGCAAACTTGGTTCAAATTTAATAAGACCAAGCCAAAACACTTGCAAACTTGGTACAAATTTAATCAGACCATGCCAAAACACTTGCAAACTTGGTACAAATTTAATAAGACCATGCCAAAACACTTGCAAACTTGGAACAAACTTCCTAAGACCATGCCAAAACACTTGCAAACTTGGTTCAAATTTAATAAGACCAAGCCAAAACACTTGCAAACTTGGTACAAATTTAATCAGACCACGCCAAAACACTTGCAAACTTGGTACAAATTTAATAAGACCATGCCAAAACACTTGCAAACTTGGAACAAACGTCCTAAGACCATGCCAAAACACTTGCAAACTTGGTACAAATTTAATAAGACCATGCCAAAACACTTGCAAACTTGGTACAAATTTAATAAGACCATGCCAAACACTTGCAAACTTGGAACAAACTTCCTAAGACCATGCCAAAACACTTGCAAACTTGGTAAAAATTTAATAAGACCATGCCAAACACTTGCAAACTTGGAACAAACTTCCTAAGACCATGCCAAATCACTTGAAAACTTGGTACAAATTTAATAAGACCATGCCAAAACACTTGCAAACTTGGTACAAATTTAATAACACCATGCCAAAACACTTGCAAACTTGGTTCAAATTCAATAAGACCAAGCCAAAACACTTGCAAACTTGGTACAAATTTAATAAGACCATGCCAAAACACTTGCAAACTTGGTACAAACTTCCTAAGACCATGCCAAAACACTTGCAAACTTGGTTCAAATTTAATAAGACCAAGCCAAAACACTTGCAAACTTGGTAAAAATTTAATCAGACCGTGCCAAAACACTTGCAAACTTGGTACAAATTTAATCAGACCATGCCAAAACACTTGCAAACTTGGTACAAATTTAATAAGACCATGCCAAAACACTTGCAAACTTGGAACAAACGTCCTAAGACCATGCCAAAACACTTGCAAACTTGGTACAAATTTAATAAGACCATGCCAAAACACTTGCAAACTTGGTACAAATTTAATAAGACCATGCCAAACACTTGCAAACTTGGTACAAATATAATAACACCATGCCAAAACACTTGCAAACTTGGTACAAATTTAATAAGACCATGCCAAAACACTTGCAAACTTGGTACAAATTTAATAAGACCATGCCAAAACACTTGCAAACTTGGAACAAACGTCCTTAGACCATGCCAAAACACTTGCAAACTTGGTACAAATTTAATAAGACCATGCCAAAACACTTGCAAACTTGGTACAAATTTAATAAGACCAAGCCAAAACACTTGCAAACTTGGTACAAATTTAATCAGACCATGCCAAAACACTTGCAAACTTGGTACAAATTTAATCAGACCATGCCAAAACACTTGCAAACTTGGTACAAATTTAATAAGACCATGCCAAAACACTTGCAAACTTGGAACAAACGTCCTAAGACCATGCCAAAACACTTGCAAACTTGGTACAAATTTAATAAGACCATGCCAAAACACTTGCAAACTTGGTACAAATTTAATAAGACGAAGCCAAAACACTTGCAAACTTGGTACAAATTTAATCAGACCATGCCAAAACACTTGCAAACTTGGAACAAACGTCCTAAGACCATGCCAAAACACTTGCAAACTTGGTACAAATTTAATAAGACCATGCCAAAACACTTGCAAACTTGGTACAAATTTAATAAGACCATGCCAAACACTTGCAAACTTGGAACAAACTTCCTAAGACCATGCCAAAACACTTGCAAACTTGGTACAAATTTAATAAGACTATGCCAAAACACTTGCAAACTTGGTACAAATTTAATAAGACCATGCCAAACACTTGCAAACTTGGAACAAACTTCCTAAGACCATGCCAAATCACTTGCAAACTTGGTACAAATTTATTAAGACCATGCCAAAACACTTGCAAACTTGGTACAAATTTAATAACACCATGCCAAAACACTTGCAAACTTGGAACAAACTTCCTAAGACCATGCCAAAACACTTGCAAACTTGGTACAAATTTAATAAGACCATGCCAAAACACTTGCAAACTTGGAACAAACTTCCTAAGACCATGCCAAAACACTTGCAAACTTGGTTCAAATTTAATAAGACCAAGCCAAAACACTTGCAAACTTGGAACAAACTTCCTAAGACCATGCCAAAACACTTGCAAACTTGGTACAAATTTAATAAGACCATGCCAAACACTTGCAAACTTGGAACAAACTTCCTTAGACCATGCCAAAACACTTGCAAACTTGGAACAAACGTCCTAAGACCATGCCAAAACACTTGCAAACTTGGTTCAAATTTAATAAGACCAAGCCAAAACACTTGCAAACTTGGTACAAATTTAATCAGACCATGCCAAAACACTTGCAAACTTGGTACAAATTTAATAAGACCATGCCAAAACAGTTGCAAACTTGGAACAAACTTCCTAAGACCATGCCAAAACACTTTTTTATTTATTTATTTATTTATTTATTTATTTCTTAACGTAACTCGCCCCGATGGCTTTGTAACTTATAACTTAAAAACTATTTACAATTGTTGGAGGTTAAAGGATAGAGGAATGTTACAGCGGAGAGAGATTAGGCGAGAGAAGAGAGGAGGCGGTGACGGAATTGAGGAAAGGACAGGTTAAAGTCAAACAGACGGTAGGCGACGTTGAAGGCGGACAGAGCGCGGAGGAACGGGTCATTTTGGCCGTATAGGGTGAGGCGGCGAGGGATGGCCAGAGGAGGCCTGTCGCGTAGAGGGCGAGAAGGGATATAAAATGGAATGGAGGAAAGGAGGGAAGGGGCGTCGAGGTGATGAAGGAGAACGCCAGCGACAAAGAGCGCCTGCGCGTTCGAGTGCCGCACGTTTAACTCCTCCAAGCCCAGGAGACGACATCGAGCAGGGTAGGGAGGAAGAGGGGAAGAATTGGGGCCCAGGAAGCGACGGACGGCAATTCGCGTAAACCTACGTTGAACGCTCTCGAGTCTGCTCATTGAGGTAACCCCCGGAGGAGACCACACGACACACGCATAGTCGAGGGAAGAGCGAACCCAACAGCAATACAGCGCTTTCAGGCAGAGAGGGTCACGAATCTCGGAGGCAAGACGCGTGATGAACCCGAGCGATTTGTTCGCTTTAGCGACGATGGCGTCAAGATGCGCATCGAAGGTTAGGGCGCTGTCCAGCCAGACCCCGAGGTCTCTAACCACGGACACACGGGAAAGTGGAAGCCCATATACCGTGTAGTCCGCGAGCAAAAGGTTACGGGGTCTGCCGAACGACACCACGCAACATTTGCCCGGGCAAAGCGTGAGGCCATTCACGGTACACCAAACGGAAAAATCGACAATGACATGTTGGAGAAGGCAGGAGTCAGAAAGAGAGGAAATGGGCAGGAAAATCTTGACATCGTCGGCGTAGAGCAGGTGCCCCTCACTAGGAAGGATGCTCGTACAGTCGTTAATGAAAAGAGAGAAGAGAAGAGGGCCAAGGACACTACCCTGAGGGACACCGGAGACGCCCAGGAAGGGGTGGGAGAGACTATCCACCACCCTCACACGGTAGACGCGATCGGTCAGGAAGGACCTTAGCCAGGAGAGGAGAGGATCACGGATGCCCAGCCGCTCAAGCTTAGCCATCAGTAGGTCATGCGGCAATGAGTCGAAGGCGGCTTTAAAGTCGGTGTAAATAACGTCAATCTGCCTACCGGCAGAGACATTATCGAAAGCGCATTTCATTAGGGTCATCAAGTTGGACGTAGTAGAACGGCAGGGCATGAACCCGTGTTGGTGAGGAGAAATATAAGAAGAGAAGCAAGGAAGGAGGAAGGAATGCACAACGGACTCAAAAACCTTGGCTGTCGAGGAAAGGAGGGAAATACCGCGGTAATTGGAAGGAGACGAACGGCAACCCTTCTTGTGGATAGGGACCATCCAGGCTGACTTCCAGGACGACGGCACGACGCCCTCAGTGAGCGAGCGGTTGAAGAGGCGAGCCAGTATAGGGGAAAAAGCGTCCCTACAGTCCCGAAGAACGCAGGAAGGGATACCGTCAGGACTGGGAGAGGAAGAGGGCTTGATGGAGGAGAGTGCGGCCAGGACAGTGTCATTGCCAATGGGCACGGTGGAGAACAGTGCGGAGAGTGCCGGGACCCCAGAGATCCCCTCGGCAAGCGACGCAGAAGAACGCGTTGGGTCGACAAAGTTACCCTCGAAATGGTTGGCGAAAAGGCGGCACATCTCAGAGGGGGTCAACGCGGTAGTAATGCCGTCCGACAGGGAAGAAGGAAGTCGAGAGGAAGAGCCACGCCTAGAGTTGACGTGACGCCAAAAGGAGCGGGGATGGGACGAGAGGCGGGCCTGCAGGCGCTGAAGGTACACCCCATAGCGAGCCCGATTCAGCCCTCGATAAGCGGTAGAAGCGTATTTGAATATGCGCTTATTGACCTCGTTGTTCGCACGGTTGTAGATCCGGCGCGCACGCCTCACATCCGCCCTCAACGCACGAAGTTGTCTGTTAGACCAGGGTGGGATCAAGGGAGGGCGGAGGAGAGGACAACAGACGGACAGAAAGGAGGAGATTACAATGTTAAACCTAGCCACGACGATCTCAATCGAGGGACATGAATCGATAAAAGACCAATCGTGGGCGATAATTAGAGTACCTAACCTAGCCGCGTTTAGTTTACGGAAGTTGAGCACAGCGTTAGACCGAGCGCATGGCTCTGTAGCGACAACGGGGACGGACACGAGGACCTCGAGAGCGGGATGGTGGCGGTCTTCAGGAAGCAGCGGTTGGGGTGCGTGTGTGACGGTAGAGCAAAGTGCGGACAATGCTGAGCTCGCCAACACGAGATCCAGTTGACGACCGTGCTCGTTAAGCACGCCCGAAATCTGCACCAAGTCGTTGAGGGACATCCCGTCGGTGAGCGCGGAGGAGGTAGGGGTTGTTGAGGCTGGAACAAAACACATCTTAGATGCAGCCATCCAGTCGATGTGGGGGATGTTGAAATCCCCAAACAAAAGCAGGTGATCGGACGGCTTGGCACGTTCACGGATGAGGCCGATTATGTCGTGGAGATCTTCAAGGATGGCAGGACAGCAGCGGTCAGGCGGAATGTAAACGGCGCCCACAAAGAGTGACGTGTGGGCCAGTTGGATGCGCACCCAAGTTAGCTCAAGAACGCCGGTGGGGATGTTGACAGGAAACGACTTGAGCCGCTGCGAACACGCTATAAGCACTCCACCACCACGAGAGTGTCTGCTGTTTGAATCGTTTCTGTCGCAGCGGTACACGCAGAACGAAGCATCGAGGAGCATCGCGGTCGGGATATTGTCGTTAAGCCACGTTTCGCTCAACACGACAATGTCGGCCTCGGATTCGGAGCTGGCCAGCCGAAATTCGTTAGCTTTTGTCCGAAGGCCTCTCACGTTTTGATAATAGCAGTAAACCGGGGAAGCCGAGGGCGAGAGCGATGGCGCTGGTGCGAGGACGGAGTTCTGTACCAACGTGGACGAGGAACACAATGAAGGAGATGAGGTCTCACAGTCCTGAGATGAGCTGAGTCTCGGGTCGGTTACGCGTCGGGCGACGAGTGAGCCGGTACGCAAGCCACCGGGTCGGCCAGCGAGCGGGACGGTGCCGGGTCCAGATGTGAGCGCGACGTGAGGGCAGGTGAGATGACGGAGTGTGGTGCGTTCGAGATCGGAGGGGCGGTAGCTAGAGGCGCCCCGACTCGAAAAATTGCCGGCTCGGTTGAGGTGCTATGGCCCGAGAATTCACGGAATCCGACGCCTTGCGGCCACGTGGACGGGGAGAGAGCCTTATCACGAAGCCGGTGCGACATGCCGACCTTGAACGAGATGAAGGTGGCAGTGCTCTGGTCTCTTTCTCTCTTAATAAGTTTCCGTACGATCAGATCCTCGGTGCCAAGCTGTCGTTTCACCATACCCTCAACCACGTCGTCGGAGACCGACGGGGCGATTCTGGTGAGGTACAGCCAAAATCTCGGCTC
Source organism: Anopheles atroparvus (assembly GCA_914969975.1). Taxonomy (NCBI): domain Eukaryota; kingdom Metazoa; phylum Arthropoda; class Insecta; order Diptera; family Culicidae; genus Anopheles; species Anopheles atroparvus. The sequence continues at coordinate 2,165,081 of CAJZCY010000008.1, read as the reverse complement.
TCACGGGGGTACCGTTAATAGCGCCGAGGAGTCATCCATAGTCGCAGTGCCCTGAATGATGCTGGGTGAGGGGTCAGATTCCGGAGGCGAGCGGGCAACCGAACGGCGCTTGGCGGTGTTGGAGGCCACAAGATCTCCAGCGCGAGCCGTGCTAGGCTGTGTGGAGCCCAGGACGGCCGTGGAAGTGTGGGTGCCGCAGACGTTCGAAACGAGAACGGGCGTAGTGGTGACGGGCAGGCGGGGTTTAGTGGTGTTGGCGGCCATCATTTCTCCGGCGTGAGCCCTGCTAGGCTGTGTGGAGCCCAGGACGACAGTGGACGAGTTGGTGCCGCCGACGTTCGAAACGAGTACGGGCGTAGTGGTGACGGGCAGGCGGGGTTTGGCGGTGTTGGTGGCCACGAGCTCTCCGGCGTTGGTACTGTTTGGAAGTGTGGGGCCGACGGAGGGAGTGTGGGTGCCGCCTTCGGTCGTGGGCGTGTTGGTGACGGGCTGCCGAGAATGATGCTGAAGGCGCGTGGTTGACAACGACCGCGCAGGATCAATGGGCTGGGGCAGGCGAGCGAGATGGCGCTCGAGCAACTCGCCCAGCTCCCGCTTCATGTCAGACGCGGACTTAGCGATCAAATCGCGAATAGCCGCCCAGCCGCCGTGTGAACCGCTCCTGCAAGCCTGGCACATCCAAAGTAGCGGAGACTCGGAGCGTTTGAGCTCCTGTGCCACGGCTCTGGACACACCAAGGCAAGTGAAGTGGAACTCACACTTGCACAGCCCGCTACAGGTGTATAGGCTGTCGATAGCCACTGGAAGCGAGCAGGATTTACAACCGGCCATACTATAGCAGATACTGCGGCACACACAATCACGCTATTACAGCACGCACACGATCACGATCCCAATCAAACTATGACGCCAATGACAGGAATTCACTACCCGAAAGTTAAATACCGGCAGTCGCGACGGGTGCGAGTCAAAACAGTCCGTGAATAACCGAGTCACCACAGTTAGAGGGTTTATGCGGCAATGCACAACACGGAGCACGGTTGGGCAGCGAAAAACGCTGAAAAAATTGAGTCTGAAAGCAAGAGCTCAACGAACTGCGATCCGGTCTATACGAGGATTATGTGATATTGATTAATTCTTACATGGAATGCCTTCCATGAATAGAATGCTAGGCAGTTACTCTTTCTACTACTGCACTGCTGAATGTAGCCCAAGTTACATCCACGACCGACGACCATCGTCCATTGAACTTGACACTGGACTTGCAAACTTGGTTCAAATTTAATAAGACCAAGCCAAAACACTTGCAAACTTGGTTCAAATTTAATCAGACCATGCCAAAACACTTGCAAACTTGGTACAAATTTAACAAGACCATGCCAAAACACTTGCAAACTTGGAACAAACGTCCTAAGACCATGCCAAAACACTTGCAAACTTGGTACAAATTTAATAAGACCATGCCAAAACACTTGCAAACTTGGTACAATTTAATAAGACCATGCCAAAACACTTGCAAACTTGGTACAAATTTAATAACACCATGCCAAAACACTTGCAAACTTGGAACAAACGTCCTAAGACCATGCCAAAACACTTGCAAACTTGGTTCAAATTTAATAAGACCAAGCCAAAACACTTGCAAACTTGGTACAAATTTAATCAGACCATGCCAAAACACTTGCAAACTTGGTACAAATTTAATAAGACCAAGCCAAAACACTTGCAAACTTGGTACAAATTTAATCAGACCATGCCAAAACACTTGCAAACTTGGAACAAACTTCCTAAGACCATGCCAAAACACTTGCAAACTTGGTTCAAACTTAATAAGACCAAGCCAAAACACTTGCAAACTTGGTACAAATTTAATCAGACCATGCCAAAACACTTGCAAACTTGGTACAAATTTAATCAGACCATGCCAAAACACTTGCAAACTTGGTACAAATTTAATAAGACCATGCCAAAACACTTGCAAACTTGGAACAAACGTCCTAAGACCATGCCAAAACACTTGCAAACTTGGTACAAATTTAATAAGACCATGCCAAAACACTTGCAAACTTGGTACAAATTTAATCAGACCATGCCAAAACATTTGCAAACTTGGTACAAATTTAATAACACCATGCCAAAACATTTGCAAACTTGGTACAAATTTAATAAGACCATGCCAAAACACTTGCAAACTTGGTACAAATTTAATCAGACCAAGCCAAAACACTTGCAAACTTGGTAAAAATTTAATAAGACCATGCCAAACACTTGCAAACTTGGAACAAACTTCCTTAGACCATGCCAAAACACTTGCAAACTTGGTACAAATTTAATCAGACCATGCCAAAACACTTGCAAACTTGGTACAAATTTAATAAGACTATGCCAAAACACTTGCAAACTTGGTACAAATTTAATAAGACCATGCCAAACACTTGCAAACTTGGAACAAACTTCCTAAGACCATGCCAAAACACTTGCAAACTTGGTACAAATTTAATAAGACCATGCCAAAACACTTGCAAACTTGGAACAAACGTCCTTAGACCATGCCAAAACACTTGCAAACTTGGTTCAAATTTAATAAGACCAAGCCAAAACACTTGCAAACTTGGTACAAATTTAATCAGACCATGCCAAAACACTTGCAAACTTGGTACAAATTTAATAAGACCATGCCAAAACACTTGCAAACTTGGAACAAACTTCCTAAGACCATGCCAAAACACTTGCAAACTTGGTTCAAATTTAATAAGACCAAGCCAAAACACTTGCAAACTTGGTACAAATTTAATCAGACCATGCCAAAACACTTGCAAACTTGGTACAAATTTAATAAGACCATGCCAAAACACTTGCAAACTTGGAACAAACGTCCTAAGACCATGCCAAAACACTTGCAAACTTGGTACAAATTTATTAAGACCATGCCAAAACACTTGCAAACTTGGTACAAATTTAATAAGACCATGCCAAACACTTGCAAACTTGGAACAAACTTCCTAAGACCATGCCAAAACACTTGCAAACTTGGTACAAATTTAATAAGACTATGCCAAAACACTTGCAAACTTGGTACAAATTTAATCAGACCATGCCAAACACTTGCAAACTTGGTACAAACTTCCTAAGACCATGCCAAAACACTTGCAAACTTGGTACAAATTTAATAAGACCATGCCAAAACACTTGCAAACTTGGTACAAATTTAATAAGACCATGCCAAACACTTGCAAACTTGGAACAAACTTCCTAAGACCATGCCAAATCACTTGCAAACTTGGTACAAATTTAATAAGACCATGCCAAAACACTTGCAAACTTGGTACAAACTTCCTAAGACCATGCCAAAACACTTGCAAACTTGGTACAAATTTAATAAGACCATGCCAAAACACTTGCAAACTTGGAACAAACTTCCTAAGACCATGCCAAAATACTTGCAAACTTGGTTCAAATTTAATAAGACCATGCCAAAACACTTGCAAACTTGGTACAAATTTAATAAGACCATGCCAAACACTTGCAAACTTGGAACAAACTTCCTTAGACCATGCCAAAACACTTGCAAACTTGGTTCAAATTTAATAAGACCAAGCCAAAACACTTGCAAACTTGGTACAAATTTAATCAGACCATGCCAAAACACTTGCAAACTTGGTACAAATTTAATAAGACCATGCCAAAACACTTGCAAACTTGGAACAAACGTCCTAAGACCATGCCAAAACACTTGCAAACTTGGTACAAATTTAATAAGACCATGCCAAACACTTGCAAACTTGGAACAAACTTCCTAAGACCATGCCAAATCACTTGCAAACTTGGTACAAATTTAATAAGACCATGCCAAAACACTTGCAAACTTGGTACAAATTTAATAACACCATGCCAAAACACTTGCAAACTTGGTACAAATTTAATAACACCATGCCAAAACACTTGCAAACTTGGTACAAATTTAATAAGACCAAGCCAAACACTTGCAAACTTGGAACAAACTTCCTAAGACCATGCCAAAACACTTGCAAACTTGGTACAAATTTAATAAGACTATGCCAAAACACTTGCAAACTTGGTACAAATTTAATAAGACCATGCCAAACACTTGCAAACTTGGAACAAACTTCCTAAGACCATGCCAAATCACTTGCAAACTTGGTACAAATTTAATAAGACCATGCCAAAACACTTGCAAACTTGGTAAAATTTAATAACACCATGCCAAAACACTTGCAAACTTGGTACAAATTTAATAAGACCATGCCAAAACACTTGCAAACTTGGTACAAATTTAATAAGACCAAGCCAAAACACTTGCAAACTTGGTACAAATTTAATCAGACCATGCCAAAACACTTGCAAACTTGGTACAAATTTAATAAGACCATGCCAAACACTTGCAAACTTGGAACAAACTTCCTAAGACCATGCCAAAACACTTGCAAACTTGGTACACATTTAATAAGACCATGCCAAAACACTTGCAAACTTGGAACAAACTTCCTAAGACCATGCCAAAACACTTGCAAACTTGGTACAAATTTAATAAGACCAAGCCAAAACACTTGCAAACTTGGAACAAATTTAATAAGACCATGCCAAAACACTTGCAAACTTGGTACAAATTTAATAAGACCATGCCAAAACACTTGCAAACTTGGTACAAATTTAATAAGACCATGCCAAAACACTTGCAAACTTGGAACAAACTTTCTAAGACCATGCCAAAACACTTGCAAACTTGGTACACATTTAATAAGACCATGCCAAAACACTTGCAAACTTGGAACAAACTTCCTAAGACCATGCCAAAACACTTGCAAACTTGGTACAAATTTAATGAGACCAAGCCAAAACACTTGCAAACTGGGTACAAATTTAATAAGACCATGCCAAAACACTTGCAAACTTGGTACAAATTTAATAGGACCATGCCAAAACACTTGCAAACTTGGTACAAATTTAATAAGACCATGCCAAACACTTGCAAACTTGGAACAAACTTCCTAAGATCCTGCCAAAACACTTGCAAACTTGGTACAAATTTAATAAGACCATGCCAAAACACTTGCAAACTTGGTACAAATTTAATAAGACCATGCCAAAACACTTTCAAACTTGGTACACATTTAATAAGACCATGCCAAAACACTTGCAAACTTGGAACAAACTTCCTAAGATCATGCCAAAACACTTGCAAACTTGGAACAAATTTAATAAGACCATGCCAAAACACTTGCAAACTTGGTACAAATTTAATAAGACCATGCCAAAACACTTGCAAACTTGGTACAAATTTAATAAGACCATGCCAAACACTTGCAAACTTGGAACAAACTTCCTAAGATCATGCCAAAACACTTGCAGACTTGGTACAAATTTAATAAGACCATGCCAAAACACTTGCAAACATGGAACAAATTTAATAACACCATGCCAAAACACTTGCAAACTTGGTACAAATTTAATAACACCATGCCAAAACACTTGCAAACTTGGTACAAATTTAATAAAACCATGCCAAAACACTTGCAAACTTGGTACAAATTTTATAAGACCATGCCAAAACACTTGCAAACTTGGTACAAATTTAATAAGACCATGCCAAACACTTGCAAACTTGGAACAAACTTCCTAAGACCATGCCAAATCACTTGCAAACTTGGTACAAATTTAATAAGACCATGCCAAAACACTTGCAAACTTGGTACAAATTTAATAACACCATGCCAAAACACTTGCAAACTTGGTACAAACTTCCTAAGACCATGCCAAAACACTTGCAAACTTGGTACAAATTTAATAAGACCATGCCAAAACACTTGCAAACTTGGAACAAACTTCCTAAGACCATGCCAAAATACTTGCAAACTTGGTTCAAATTTAATAAGACCATGCCAAAACACTTGCAAACTTGGTACAAATTTAATAAGACCATGCCAAACACTTGCAAACTTGGAACAAACTTCCTTAGACCATGCCAAAACACTTGCAAACTTGGTTCAAATTTAAAAAGACCAAGCCAAAACACTTGCAAACTTGGTACAAATTTAATCAGACCATGCCAAAACACTTGCAAACTTGGTACAAATTTAATAAGACCATGCCAAAACACTTGCAAACTTGGAACAAACGTCCTAAGACCATGCCAAAACACTTGCAAACTTGGTACAAATTTAATAAGACCATGCCAAACACTTGCAAACTTGGAACAAACTTCCTAAGACCATGCCAAATCACTTGCAAACTTGGTGCAAATTTAATAAGACCATGCCAAAACACTTGCAAACTTGGTACAAATTTAATAACACCATGCCAAAACACTTGCAAACTTGGTACAAATTTAATAACACCATGCCAAAACACTTGCAAACTTGGTACAAATTTAATAAGACCAAGCCAAACACTTGCAAACTTGGAACAAACTTCCTAAGACCATGCCAAAACACTTGCAAACTTGGTACAAATTTAATAAGACCATGCCAAAACACTTGCAAACTTGGTACAAATTTAATAAGACCATGCCAAAACACTTGCAAACTTGGAACAAACTTCCTAAGACCATGCAAAATCACTTGCAAACTTGGTACAAATTTAATAAGACCATGCCAAAACACTTGCAAACTTGGTAAAATTTAATAACACCATGCCAAAACACTTGCAAACTTGGTACAAATTTAATAAGACCATGCCAAAACACTTGCAAACTTGGTACAAATTTAAAAAGACCAAGCCAAAACACTTGCAAACTTGGTACAAATTTAATCAGACCATGCCAAAACACTTGCAAACTTGGTACAAATTTAATAAGACCAAGCCAAAACACTTGCAAACTTGGAACAAACTTCCTAAGACCAGGCCAAAACACTTGCAAACTTGGTACAAATTTAATAAGACCATGCCAAAACACTTGCAAACTTGGTACAAATTTAATAAGACGATGCCAAACACTTGCGAACTTTGAACAAACTTCCTAAGACCATGCCAAAACACTTGCAAACTTGGTGCAAACTTCCTAAGACCATGCCAAAACACTTGCAAACTTGGTACAAATTTAATAAGACCATGCCAAAACACTTGCAAACTTGGTACAAATTTAATAAGACCATGCCAAAACACTTGCAAACTTGGTACAAATTTAATAAGACCATGCCAAACACTTGCAAACTTGGAACAAACTTCCTAAGACCATGCCAAAACACTTGCAAACTTGGTACACATTTAATAAGACCATGCCAAAACACTTGCAAACTTGGAACAAACTTCCTAAGACCATGCCAAAACACTTGCAAACTTGGTACAAATTTAATAAGACCAAGCCAAAACACTTGCAAACTTGGAACAAATTTAATAAGACCATGCCAAAACACTTGCAAACTTGGTACAAATTTAATAAGACCATGCCAAAACACTTGCAAACTTGGTACAAATTTAATAAGACCATGCCAAAACACTTGCAAACTTGGAACAAACTTCCTAAGACCATGCCAAAACACTTGCAAACTTGGTACACATTTAATAAGACCATGCCAAAACACTTGTAAACTTGGAACAAACTTCCTAAGACCATGCCAAAACACTTGCAAACTTGGTACAAATTTAATGAGACCAAGCCAAAACACTTGCAAACTGGGTACAAATTTAATAAGACCATGCCAAAACACTTGCAAACTTGGTACAAATTTAATAGGACCATGCCAAAACACTTGCAAACTTGGTACAAATTTAATAAGACCATGCCAAACACTTGCAAACTTGGAACAAACTTCCTAAGATCCTGCCAAAACACTTGCAAACTTGGTACAAATTTAATAAGACCATGCCAAAACACTTGCAAACTTGGTACAAATTTAATAAGACCATGCCAAAACACTTTCAAACTTGGTACACATTTAATAAGACCATGCCAAAACACTTGCAAACTTGGAACAAACTTCCTAAGATCATGCCAAAACACTTGCAAACTTGGAACAAATTTAATAAGACCATGCCAAAACACTTGCAAACTTGGTACAAATTTAATAAGACCATGCCAAAACACTTGCAAACTTGGTACAAATTTAATAAGACCATGCCAAACACTTGCAAACTTGGAACAAACTTCCTAAGATCATGCCAAAACACTTGCAGACTTGGTACAAATTTAATAAGACCATGCCAAAACACTTGCAAACTTGGAACAAATTTAATAACACCATGCCAAAACACTTGCAAACTTGGTACAAATTTAATAACACCATGCCAAAACACTTGCAAACTTGGTACAAATTTAATAAAACCATGCCAAAACACTTGCAAACTTGGTACAAATTTTATAAGACCATGCCAAAACACTTGCAAACTTGGTACAAATTAAACAAGACCAAGCCAAAACACTTGCAAACTTGGTACAAATTTAATAAGACCATGCCAAACACTTGCAAACTTGGAACAAACTTCCTAAGACCATGCCAAAACACTTGCAAACTTGGTACACATTTAATAAGACCATGCCAAAACACTTGCAAACTTGGAACAAACTTCCTAAGACCATGCCAAAACACTTGCAAACTTGGTACAAATTTAATAAGACCAAGCCAAAACACTTGCAAACTGGGTACAAATTTAATAAGACCATGCCAAAACACTTGCAAACTTGGTACAAATTTAATAGGACCATGCCAAAACACTTGCAAACTTGGTACAAATTTAATAAGACCATGCCAAACACTTGCAAACTTGGAACAAACTTCCTAAGATCATGCCAAAACACTTGCAAACTTGGTACAAATTTAATAAGACCATGCCAAAACACTTGCAAACTTGGTACAAATTTAATAAGACCATGCCAAAACACTTGCAAACTTGGTACACATTTAATAAGACCATGCCAAAACACTTGCAAACTTGGAACAAACTTCCTAAGATCATGCCAAAACACTTGCAAACTTGGAACAAATTTAATAAGACCATGCCAAAACACTTGCAAACTTGGTACAAATTTAATAAGACCATGCCAAAACACTTGCAAACTTGGTACAAATTTAATAAGACCATGCCAAAACACTTGCAAACTTGGTACAAATTTAATAAGACCATGCCAAAACACTTGCAAACTTGGTACAAATTTAATAAGACCATGCCAAACACTTGCAAACTTGGAACAAACTTCCTAAGACCATGCCAAACACTTGCAAACTTGGAACAAACTTCCTTAGACCATGCCAAAACACTTGAAAACTTGGTACAAATTTAATAAGACCATGCCAAAACACTTGCAAACTTGGTACAAATTCAATAAGACCATGCCAAACACTTGCAAACTTGGAACAAACTTCCTTAGACCATGCCAAAACACTTGCAAACTTGGTACAAATTTAATAAGACCATGCCAAAACACTTGCAAACTTGGTACAAATTTAATAAGACGATGCCAAACACTTGCAAACTTGGAACAAACTTCCTAAGACCATGCCAAAACACTTGCAAACTTGGAACAAATTTGATAAGACCATGCCAAAACACTTGCAAACTTGGTACAAAATTAATAAGACCATGTCAAACACTTGCAAACTTGGAACAAACTTCCTAAGACCATGCCAAAACACTTGCAAACTTGTTACAAATTTAATAAGACCATGCCAAACACTTGCAAACTTGGAAAAAACTTCCTAAGACCATGCCAAAACACTTGCAAACTTGGTACACATTTAATAAGACCATGCCAAAACACTTGCAAACTTGGAACAAACTTCCTAAGACCATGCCAAAACACTTGCAAACTTGGTACAAATTTAATAAGACCATGCCAAAACACTTGCAAACTTGGAACAAATTTAATAAGACCATGCCAAAACACTTGCAAACTTGGTACAAATTTAATAAGACCATGCCAAAACACTTGCAAACTTGGTACAAATTTAATAAGACCATGCCAAAACACTTGCAAACTTGGTACAAATTTAATAAGACCATGCCAAAACACTTGCAAACTTGGTACAAATTTACTAAGACCATGCCAAACACTTGCAAACTTGGAACAAACTTCCTAAGACCATGCCAAAACACTTGCAAACTTGGTACAAATTTAATAAGACCATGCCAAAACACTTGCAAACTTGGTACAAATTTAATAAGACCATGCCAAAACACTTGCAAACTTGGTACAAATGTAATAAGACCATGCCAAACACTTGCAAACTTGGAACAAACTTCCTAAGACCATGCCAAAACACTTGCAAACTTGTTACAAATTTAATAAGACCATGCCAAACACTTGCAAACTTGGAAAAAACTTCCTAAGACCATGCCAAAACACTTGCAAACTTGGTACACATTTAATAAGACCATGCCAAAACACTTGCAAACTTGGAACAAACTTCCTAAGACCATGCCAAAACACTTGCAAACTTGGTACAAATTTAATAAGACCATGCCAAAACACTTGCAAACTTGGAACAAATTTAATAAGACCATGCCAAAACACTTGCAAACTTGGTACAAATTTAATAAGACCATGCCAAAACACTTGCAAACTTGGTACACATTTAATAAGACCATGCCAAAACACTTGCAAACTTGGAACAAACTTCCTAAGACCATGCCAAAACACTTGCAAACTTGGTACAAATTTAATAAGACCAAGCCAAAACACTTGCGAACTTGGAACAAACTTCCTAAGACCATGCCAAAACACTTGCAAACTTGGTACAAATTTAATAAGACCATGCCAAAAACTTGCAAACTTGGAACAAACTTCCTAAGACCGTGCCAAAACACTTGCAAACTTGGTACAAATTTAATAAGACCATGCCAAAACACTTGCCAACTTGGAACAAGCTTCCTAAGACCATGCCAAAACACTTGCAAACTTGGTACAAATTTAATAAGACCAAGCCAAAACACTTGCAAACTTGGAACAAACTTCCTAAGACCATGCCAAAACACTTGCAAACTTGGTACACATTTTATAAGACCATGCCAAAACACTTGCAAACTTGGTACAAATTTACTAAGACCATGCCAAACACTTGCAAACTTGGTACAAATTTAATAAGACCAAGCCAAAACACTTGCGAACTTGGAACAAACTTCCTAAGACCATGCCAAAACACTTGCAAACTTGGTACACATTTTATAAGACCATGCCAAAACACTTGCAAACTTGGTACAAATTTACTAAGACCATGCCAAACACTTGCAAACTTGGTACAAACTTCCTAAGACCATGCCAAACACTTGCAAACTTGGTACAAATTTAATAAGACCATGCCAAAACACTTGCAAACTTGGTACAAATTTAATAAGACCATGCCAAAACACTTGCAAACTTGGTACAAATTTAATAAGACCATGCCAAACACTTGCAAACTTGGAACAAACTTCCTAAGACCATGCCAAAACACTTGCAAACTTGGTACAAATTTAATAAGACCATGCCAAAACACTTGCAAACTTGGAACAAACTTCCTAAGACCATGCCAAAACACTTGCAAACTTGGTACAAATTTAATAAGACCATGCCAAAACACTTGCAAACTTAGTACAAATTTAAGAAAACCATGCCAAACACTTGCAAACTTGGAACAAACTTCCTAAGACCATGCCAAAACACTTGCAAACTTGGTACAAATTTAATAAGACCATGCCAAAACACTTGCAAACTTGGTACAAATTTAATAAGACCATGCCAAACACTTGCAAACTTGGAACAAACTTCCTTAGACCATGCCAAAACACTTGCAAACTTGGTACAAATTTAATAAGACCATGCCAAAACACTTGCAAACTTGGAACAAACTTCCTAAGACCATGCCAAAACACTTGCAAACTTGGTACACATTTTTTAAGACCATGCCAAAACACTTGCAAACTTGGAACAAACTTCCTAAGACCATGCCAAAACACTTGCAAACTTGGTACAAATTTAATAAGACCATGCCAAAACACTTGCAAACTTGGAACAAACTTCCTAAGACCATGCCAAAACACTTGCAAACTTGGTACAAATTTAATAAGACCATGCCAAAACACTTGCAAACTTAGTACAAATTTAAGAAAACCATGCCAAACACTTGCAAACTTGGAACAAACTTCCTAAGACCATGCCAAAACACTTGCAAACTTGGTACAAATTTAATAAGACCATGCCAAAACACTTGCAAACTTGGTACAAATTTAATAAGACCATGCCAAACACTTGCAAACTTGGAACAAACTTCCTTAGACCATGCCAAAACACTTGCAAACTTGGTACAAATTTAATAAGACCATGCCAAAACACTTGCAAACTTGGAACAAACTTCCTAAGACCATGCCAAAACACTTGCAAACTTGGTACACATTTTTTAAGACCATGCCAAAACACTTGCAAACTTGGTACAAACTTCCTAAGACCATGCCAAAACACTTGCAAACTTGGTACAAATTTAATAAGACCAAGCCAAAACACTTGCAAACTTGGAACAAATTTAATAAGACCATGCCAAAACACTTGCAAACTTGGTACAAATTTAATAAGACCATGCCAAAACACTTGCAAACTTGGTACAAATTTAATAAGACCATGCCAAAACACTTGCAAACTTGGAACAAACTTCCTAAGACCATGCCAAAACACTTGCAAACTTGGTACAAATTTAATAAGACCATGCCAAAACACTTGCAAACTTGGTGCAAATTTAAGAAAACCATGCCAAACACTTGCAAACTTGGAACAAACTTCCTAAGACCATGCCAAAACACTTGCAAACTTGGTACAAATTTAATAAGACCATGCCAAAACACTTGCAAACTTGGTACAAATTTAATAAGACCATGCCAAACACTTGCAAACTTGGAACAAACTTCCTTAGACCATGCCAAAACACTTGCAAACTTGGTACAAATTTAATAAGACCATGCCAAAACACTTGCAAACTTGGAACAAACTTCCTAAGACCATGCCAAAACACTTGCAAACTTTGTACAAATTTAATAAGACCATGCCAAAACACTTGCAAACTTGGTACACATTTAATAAGACGATGCCAAACACTTGCAAACTTGGAACAAACTTCCTAAGACCATGCCAAAACACTTTCAAACTTGGCACAAATTTAATAAGACCATGCCAAAACACTTGCAAACTTGGTACAAATTTAATAAGACCATGCCAAACACTTGCAAACTTGGAACACACTTCCTAAGACTATGCCAAAACACTTGCAAACTTGGTACACATTTAATAAGACGATGCCAAACACTTGCAAACTTGGAACAAACTTCCTAAGACCATGCCCAAACACTTGCAAACTTGGTACAAATTTAATAAGACCATGCCAAAACACTTGCAAACATGGAACAAACTTCCTAAGACCATGCCAAAACACTTGCAAACTTGGTACAAATTTAATAAGACCAAGCCAAAACACTTGCAAACTTGAAACAAATTTCCTAAGACCATGCCAAAACACTTGCAAACTTGGTACAAATTTAATAAGACCATGCCAAAACACTTGCAAACTCAGTACAAATTTAATTAGACCATGCCAAAACACTTGCAAACTTGGAAAAAACTTCCTAAGACCATGCCAAAACACTTGCAAACTTGGTACAAATTTAATAAGACCATGCCAAAACACTTGCAAACTTGGTACAAATTTCAAACGACCATGCCAAACACTTGCAAATTTGGAACAAACTTCCTAAGACCATGCCAAAACACTTGCAAACTTGGTACAAATTTAACAAGACCATGCCAAAACACTTGCAAACTTGGTACAAATTTTATAAGACCATGCCAAAACACTTGCAAACTTGGTACAAATTTAATAAGACCATGCCAAACACTTGCAAACTTGGAACAAACTTCCTAAGACCATGCCAAAACACTTGCAAACTTGGTACAAATTTAATAAGACCATGACAAAACACTTGCAAACTTGGTACAAATTTAATACGACCATGCCAAAACACTTGCAAACTTGGTACAAATTTACTAAGACCATGCCAAACACTTGCAAACTTGGAACAAACTTCCTAAGACCATGCCAAAACACTTGCAAACTTTGTACAAATTTAATAAGACCATGCCAAAACACTTGCAAACTTGGTACAAATTTAATAAGACCATGCCAAAAAACTGGAAAACTTGGTACAAATTTAATAAGACCGTGCCAAACACTTGCAAACTTGGAACAAACTTCCTAAGACCATGCCGAAACACTTGCAAACTTGGTACACATTTAATAAGACCATGCCAAAACACTTGCAAACTTGGTACAAATTTAATAAGACCATGCCAAAACACTTGCAAACTTGGTACAAATTTACTAAGACCATGCCAAACACTTGCAAACTTGGAACAAACTTCCTAAGACCATGCCAAAACACTTGCAAACTTGGTACAAATTTAATAAGACCATGCCAAAACACTTGCAAACTTGGTACAAATTTAATAAGACCATGCCAAAACACTTGCAAACTTGGTACAAATTTAATAAGACCATGCCAAACACTTGCAAACTTGGAACAAACTTCCTAAGACCATGCCATAACACTTGCAAACTTGGTACACATTTAATAAGACCATGCCAAAACACTTGCAAACTTGGAACAAACTTCCTAAGACCATGCCAAAACACTTGCAAACTTGGTACAAATTTAATAAGACCAAGCCAAAACACTTGCAAACTTGGAACAAACTTCCTAAGACCATGCCAAAACACTTGCAAACTTGGTACACATTTAATAAGACCATGCCAAAAAACTTGCAAACTTGGAACAAACTTCCTAAGACCATGCCAAAACACTTGCAACCTTGGTACAAATTTAATAAGACCATGCCAAAACACTTGCAAACTTGGAACAAACTTCCTAAGACCATGCCAAAACACTTGCAAACTTGGTACAAATTTAATAAGACCATTCCAAACACTTGCAAACTTGGAACAATCTTCCTAAGACCATGCCAAAACACTTGCAACCTTGGTACAAATTTAATAAGACCAAGCCCAACACTTGCAAACTTGGAACAAACTTCCTAAGACCATGCCAAAACACTTGCAAACTTGGTACAAATTTAATAAGAACATGCCAAAACACTTGCAAACTTGGTACAAATTTAATAAGACCATGCCAAAACACTTGCAAACTTGGTATAAATTTAATACGACCATGCCAAACACTTGCAAACTTGGTACAAATTTAATAAGGCCATGCCAAACACTTGCAAACTTCGAACAAACTTCCTAAGACCATGCCAAAACACTTGCAAACTTGGTACAAATTTAATAAGACCATGCCAAACACTTGCAAACTTGGAACAAACTTCCTAAGACCATGCCAAAACACTTGCAACCTTGGTACAAATTTAATACGACCATGCCAAACACTTGCAAACTTGGAACAAACTTCCTAAGACCATGCCAAAACACTTGCAAACTAGGTACAAATTTAATAAGACCATGCCAAAACACTTGCAAACTTGGTACAAATTTAATAAGACCATGCCAAAATACTTGCAAACTTGGTACAAATTAAATACGACCATGCCAAACACTTGCAAACTTGGAACAAACTTACTAAGACCATGCCAAAACACTTGCAACCTAGGTACAAATTTAAAACGACCATGCCAAACACTTGCAAACTTGGAACAAACTTCCTAAGACCATGCCAAAACACTTGCAAACTTGGTACAAATTTAATAAGACCATGCCAAAACACTTGCAAACTTGGTACAAATTTATTACGACCATGCCAAACACGTGCAAACTTGGTACAAATTTAATAAGACCATGCCAAACACTTGCAAACTTGGAACAAACTTCCTAAGACCATGCCAAAACACTTGCAAACTTGGTACAAATTTACTAAGACCATGCCAAACACTTGCAAACTTGGAACAAACTTCCTAAGACCATGCCAAAACACTTGCAAACTTGGTACAAATTTAATAAGACCAAGCCAAAACACTTGCAAACTTGGCACAAATTTAATAAGACCATGCCAAAACACTTGCAAACTTGGTACAAATTTAATAAGACCATGCCAAACACTTGCAAACTTGGAACAAACTTCCTAAGACCATGCCAAAACACTTGCAAACTTGGTACACATTTAATAAGACCATGCCAAAACACTTGCAAACTTGGAACAAACTTCCTAAGACCATGCCAAAACACTTGCAAACTTGGTACAAATTTAATGAGACCAAGCCAAAACACTTGCAAACTGGGTACAAATTTAATAAGACCATGCCAAAACACTTGCAAACTTGGTACAAATTTAATAGGACCATGCCAAAACACTTGCAAGCTTGGTACAAATTTAATGAGACCATGCCAAACACTTGCAAACTTGGAACAAACTTCCTAAGATCATGCCAAAACACTTGCAAACTTGGTACAAATTTAATAAGACCATGCCAAAACACTTGCAAACTTGGTACAAATTTAATAAGACCATGCCAAAACACTTGCAAACTTGGTACACATTTAATAAGACCATGCCAAAACACTTGCAAACTTGGAACAAACTTCCTAAGACCATGCCAAAACACTTGCAAACTTGGTACAAATTTAATAAGACCTAGCCAAAACACTTGCAAACTTGGAACAAACTTCCTAAGACCATGCCAAAACACTTGCAAACTTGGTACACATTTCATAAGACCATGCCAAACACTTGCAAACTTGGAACAAACTTCCTAAGACCATGCCAAAACACTTGCAACCTTGGTACAAATTTAATACGACCATGCCAAACACTTGCAAACTTGGGACAAACTGCCTAAGACCATGCCAAAACACCTGCAAACCTGGTACAAATTTATTAAGACCATGCCAAAACACTTGCAAACTTTGTACAAATTTAATTAGACCATGCCAAAACACTTGCAAACTTGGTACAAATTTAATAAGACCATGCCAAAACACTTGCAAACTTGGTACAAATTTACTAAGACCATGCCAAACACTTGCAAACTTGGAACAAACTTCCTAAGACCATGCCAAAACACTTGCAAACTTGGTACAAATTTAATAAGACCATGCCAAAACACTTGCAAACTTGGTACAAATTTAATAAGACCATGCCAAACACTTGCAAACTTGGAACAAACTTCCTAAGACCATGCCAAAACACTTGCAAACTTGGTACAAATTTAATAAAACCATGCCAAAACACTTGCAAACTTGGTACAAATTTAATAAGACCATGCCAAACACTTGCAAACTTGGAACAAACTGCCTAAGACCATGCCAAAACACTTGCAAACTTGGTACAAATTTAATAAGACCATGCCAAAACACTTGCAAACTTGGTACAAATTTAATAAGACCATGCCAAAACACTTGCAAACTTGGTACAAATTTCCTAAGACCAAGCCAAAACACTTGCAAACTTGGTACAAATTTAATAAGACCATGCCAAAACACTTGCAAACTTGGTACAAATTTAATAAGACCATGCCAAACACTTGCAAACTTGGAACAAACTTCCTAAGATCATGCCAAAACACTTGCAAACTTGGTACAAAAATAATAAGACCATGCCAAAACACTTGCAAACTTGTTACAAATTGAATAACACCATGCCAAACACTTGCAAACTTGGAACAAACTTCCTAAGACCATGCCAAAACACTTGCAAACTTGGTACAAATTTAATAAGACCATGCCAAAACACTTGCAAACTTGGTACAAATTTAATAAGACCATGCCAAAACACTTGCAAACTTTGGTACAAATTCAATAAGACCATGCCAAAACACTTGCAAACTTGGTACAAATTTAATAAGACCATGCCAAACACTTGCAAACTTGGAACAAACTTCCTAAGACCATGCCAAAACACTTGCAAACTTGGTACAAATTTAATAAGACCATGCCAAAACACTTGCAAACTTGGTACACATTTAATAAGACAGTACGCTCTCAGCTTTGTGAGCAATCAGACGTGCTACGCTGGACAAAGTGCCAAATAAACAAAACCGCCTAGTTTAAACCATGGATGCGCAAGGGAGATGGGAGAACTCCCTCCGCATTGATTTTTCTTCGCTCCCGATCAAGCCCTCGGAAACGGAGGTTCACGCCATCCTGGCCAGGATTGTGGGCCCAGCTGACGTGAAAAGGGCTCATCTGAACGCCGTAGACTGGAGCGTCTACATTCAGATGAAGACGCAGGAGCAAGCCCGCGAATGTGTGGAGCAACATCGTGGCAAGCACGGTACCACTATCAATGGTGTGTACCACACTTACAAAATCGAACTTCTGGACGGGTCAAGTGAGGACCCTAGAACGCGAAATGTCCCAATACGGCAAAGCGTTGAGCATCACCGAGCAAGTATACGGGGAGAAATCGCCGCTCGCTGGTGTGCTTAACGGTGTGCGTATCGTAAGGATGGTGCGAGAGAGGCCGATTGTCTCTTACCTCCAAATCGGTGGCGAGCTCACACGTGTGTCATATCAGGGACAAATCAAAACCTGCAGATACTGCGTGCTAAAAACACATCACGGCGTGACCTGCGCCCAAAACAGGCAAGAGGCAAAGCCTTCCTCTTACGCTAGCGCGCTGATGAGTCAGCACACACGCACACCATCGCGGGCGCAGCCGAAGCCGTCGCCGAAGATAACGCCAAAGAGCCACGCTGAGAGAGACACGACGCTCTCTCACCCGTCAAGCCCGAAAGCGCCACGAGTGGCGCAAAACGGGCCGACGACGCCGGAGGACATCGCAAAAAGTGGAGAGAGCGATAAGCCTGCAACGAAGCCAGCAGGAGAACTGGCAACGGCTGCGGCGAGCAAACCAGCACCCACGCGCACACGCACTAGCGAGAGCGAGAAGTGTGTGCAGCCGGGAGAGAGGATGGCGCAAGCGAGCCACGCGGTGAATACCGTGGGAGCGAAAGCAGCGCATCCAGCTCCCGCTAGCAGCAAGAAGGACGATGATATCGTCTTCAAAGCCCCGCTCGATCTCCCTTCCCTTGTTGTCCCTGTTGTTCCTGTGGACTACACGCCTGCAGTGAAGCGTCCTGTTGACGCGGGATCCGAAAGCGACGCTTCCACTGCCAGCGATAACGCACCTGCCGTGAAGCGCCCTGTTGACGTGGGGTCCGAAAGTGACGCTTCCACCATGTCCGCGGGCGGAACGGTCAAGCGAAAGGTTGGCCGTCCTTGCAAGCAGGTAAAGGTACTTTAAACCCTTTCCTTCCCGTTTCTTCCTCCCCCAACCCTTCCCCACTCTTTCCAACGTCAACTTTTGTTGATCTTAAATTGACATCGTGATGGATAATTTAAGTAATGTTAGCTATAACTTTGCTTCAATTAACTTGAATGCAATTTCAAACCAAACAAAATTAGACGCTCTCCTCACCTTCACTAGGACCATGGACTTGGACATCATATTTCTTCAAGAGGTATATGCCCCTGACCTGGTTATCCCGGGCTTCATTGTACTTTCAAACGTCAACGAAACCAGGAGAGGAACGGCGATCGCTTTACGTGAGCGCCTAAAATTTTCTCAAGTCGAACGCAGCTTAGACTCACGTCTGATATGCGTCCGGCTTGAGAATACTGCCAACTTATGCAATGTTTACGCGCCTTCGGGGAGTCACCGAAGGGCAGAGCGGGAGGAGTTCTTGGGTCGCACGTTGCCGTTCTACCTGCGAAATGCACGGGAACCCGTCATTTTGGCAGGAGATTTCAACTGCGTGTTTAAATCGAAGGACGCGACGGGTGCCGGGAGTATCGGCCTTGCTCTGCAGCACGCTGTGAATAACATAGGCCTGTGTGATAGTTGGGAAGCTCTCAGAGGAAACGATGTTGAGTTTTCCTACATCACACGTGGTTCGGGCTCACGTATCGATCGTTGTTACGTGTCGACGTGCATACGGGATCGTCTCCGGACAACCGACATGCACGTGGTCTCCTTCTCCGACCACAAGGCACTGACGGTGCGGATCAGTCTCCAGTCTCTTCCGGTCCCGCGGAGGAACGGATACTGGCAACTTCGCCCACACATTTTATCTGATGAGGTATTGGAGGAACTCGAATGCAAGTGGAGTGGTTGGGTCCGACAACGGAGGAATTACGGTTCCTGGATGCTTTGGTGGGTCGAATGCGCCAAGCCCAGGATAAAGTCATTCTTTCGTTGGAAGACCAACGAAAAATACAAAGACTTCCGCTTGCATCAGGGTATACTCCATGCTCAGCTGAGAGCCTCATATGATCGATACCTAAGTAACCCAGATGAGTTGGCGACGATTAACCTGGTGAAGGGAAGAATACTCTCCTTACAGAGGCGTTTTTCCCAGCATTTCACCAGGATAAACGAAACCCTCATTGACGGTGAAAAAGTTTCCACCTTCCAGCTGGGAGAGCGGAGGAGGAGAAGTACCGTCATTGAGAACTTCCAGACCAACGGTGGAAGAACTCTCGCCTTGGAGGAGGAGATCGCCGAGCATTTGTACAATGAGTACAAAACCCTCTACTCGGCCGAAAACGCAGTTACACAGAACATTTTTACCAGTAGACGGGTTATCCCGGAGGACTGCGAAGCCAACAATGACTGCATGGCGGAAATCACCCCTAGTGAGATCTTCGATGCAGTTAAAAAATCGGCACCTCGGAAGTCACCCGGCCCGGACGGGATTCCCAGGGAGTTCTATCTCCGCGCGTTCCACATTGTGGGACGGGAGCTCGGGTACGTCCTCAACGAGGCCCTTCGTGGGGAATTTCCTCGAAACTTCGTCGACGGTGTCATAGTGCTTGTGAGAAAGAAGGGAACTGGGAGTGCAATGCCCTCTTTCCGTCCGATTTCTCTCCTTAACACAGATAACAAGCTGCTGGCGAGAATTTTGAAGCTACGGGTCGATGGGATCATCGACAAGTGGCAGATAATTTCCCCAGTCCAAAAATGCAGCAACAAGCCGCAAAACATTTTCCAAGCTGTTCTCTCGGTTAAGGAGAGAATTCTGGACTTGAAGAGGAGGAAGAAAAGCGGCAAGCTCGTTTCCTTCGAACTCTCGCAGGCGTTTGACCGCGTCGACCGAGACTTCCTGTGGACAACCATAACCTCCTTGGGTTTTAATCCTAGGCTGGTTGGGCTTCTCAGGTCAATTGGTGAGCGGTCTTCTTCCCGTCTGCTTGTGAATGGACAGCTGTCCTCTCCCTTCCCCATCCAACGTTCCGTCAGACAGGGCGATCCTCTTTCCATGCATCTGTTTGTCCTTTACCTTCATCCCCTTATTACTGAGCTCGAAAGTATTTGCTGCGATCAGGATGACCTGATCAATGCATATGCCGACGATGTCTCAGTGATTACTTCCTCCCCTTCCAAAATCGAGCGGGTCAGAGAGGCGTTCGAGGCGTTCGGCCTTTGCTCAGGGGCCAGACTGAACGTGGGGAAGACCATCGCGATCGACATCGGACACGTCACTCCAGCAACGAGGATCCACGTCCCATGGCTACGCACCGAGGAGCGTCTCCGGCTTCTCGGGATATTGTTCTCCAACAACATCCGCGAGGCCATGGCGCACAACTGGGACGTGGTGATCCAGAAGTTCCGGCAGTTGGTCTGACTTGATCGTGTGAGAGACCTGAACCTGGCCCAGAAGGTGTTGCTTCTCAACACCTTCCTGCTTCCCAAGCTGTGGTTCGTCGCGTCTGTCTGTGGCGCTCGGCAGCGGGACGTTGCAAAGGTCTCTCACATGATTGGATCACTGCTGTGGAACGGCTCTGGTGGCATCCGCGTTCCTCTACTCCAGCTGGCGCTACCACGAGATCGCGGTGGACTTAATCTCCACATCCCCATCATCACCACACAATCGCTACTCACCAACCGGTACCTTGCGGAGCAAGGATGTTTGGTGATCGGGTCTCAGTATATCGCCAACGCTGGGAACCCACCCGACACCAACTCCGTCCCGTCGTCCTACCCCTGCCTCCGCAAGGTTATCCAGCACCTGGCATACGTGCCAGAGACCCTCCGACGATCGCCATCAACACGAGGACTGCGACGCGCAGCAACAAACGCCCTACCGGACCCAAGGGTGGTTGGAGCTTCCCCACACACGCTGTGGAGAAGAGTGTGGGGAAACATAAGCTCCAGGATGCTGACGTCTGCACAACGTTCCGCCCTTTACCTGCTGGCAAACGGGAAGATCTCGCACGCGGAGCATCTTTTCGAAACCGGCAGAGCCGACACACCAACGTGCACGTTTTGTCCCGCTGTCGAGACCCTGGAGCACAAGTTTGCAGCATGTCCCCGCGTATCGCTGGCGTGGGACACTCTACAACAGCGGCTGCAACAAGTTGCTCCAGGGTCCCATCTTCGTTTTGTCGACCTGCACTGGCCCGCTCTAAACAGGATAAGAGCGGGCACACGCAGTGCAGTACTCTCCGTATTTTCAAACTACATCATCCACATCATTGGAAACAATGATGTTGCGATTGATGTAGATGTCCTTTCCTGTTCTCTGTAAATCAATCTGTTTGTAAAGTCTTGCCTTTGTTTCCCGTCCAACACGTGCGAAGGAAACAAAACCTATGTGAATGTGATTAAATAGTATGTAAGAAATGTTGTACACCCTTAATAAACGTCTTTTATAAAAAAAAAACTTGGAACAAACTTCCTAAGACCATGCCAAAACACTTGCAAACTTGGTACAAATTTAATAAGACCATGCCAAAACACTTGCAAACTTGGTACAAATTTAATAAGACGATGTCAAACACTTGCAAACTTGGAACAAACTTCCTTAGACCATGCAAAAACACTTGCAAACTTGGTACAAATTTAATAAGACCATGCCAAAACACTTGCAAACTTGGTACAAATTTAATAAGACCATGCCAAAACACTTGCAAACTTGGTACAAATTAAATACGACCATGCCAAACACTTGCAAACTTGGAACAAACTTCCTAAGACGATGCCAAAACACTTGCAAACTTGGTACAAATTTAATAAGACCATGCAAAACACTTGCAAACTTGGAACAAACATCCTAAGACCATGCCAAAACACTTGCAAACTTGGTACAAATTTAATAAGACCATGCCAAAACACTTGCAAACTTGGTACAAATTTAATAAGACGATGTCAAACACTTGCAAACTTGGAACAAACTTCCTTAGACCATGCAAAAACACTTGCAAACTTGGTACAAATTTAATAAGACCATGCCAAAACACTTGCAAACTTGGTACAAATTAAATACGACCATGCCAAACACTTGCAAACTTGGAACAAACTTACTAAGACCATGCCAAAACATTTGCAACCTAGGTACAAATTTAAAACGACCATGCCAAACACTTGCAAACTTGGAACAAACTTCCTAAGACCATGCCAAAACACTTGCAAACTTGGTACAAATTTAATAAGACCATGCCAAAACACTTGCAAACTTGGTACAAATTTATTACGACCATGCCAAACACGTGCAAACTTGGTACAAATTTAATAAGACCATGCCAAACACTTGCAAACTTGGAACAAACTTCCTAAGACCATGCCAAAACACTTGCAAACTTGGTACAAATTTACTAAGACCATGCCAAACACTTGCAAACTTGGAACAAACTTCCTAAGACCATGCCAAAACACTTGCAAACTTGGTACAAATTTAATAAGACCATGCCAAAACACTTGCAAACTTGGTACAAATTTAATAAGACGATGTCAAACACTTGCAAACTTGGAACAAACTTCCTTAGACCATGCAAAAACACTTGCAAACTTGGTACAAATTTAATAAGACCATGCCAAAACACTTGCAAACTTGGTACAAATTTAATAAGACGATGTCAAACACTTGCAAACTTGGAACAAACTTCCTTAGACCATGCAAAAACACTTGCAAACTTGGTACAAATTTAATAAGACCATGACAAAACACTTGCAAACTTGGTACAAATTTAATACGACCATGCCAAAACACTTGCAAACTTGGTACAAATTTACTAAGACCATGCCAAACACTTGCAAACTTGGAACAAACTTCCTAAGACCATGCCAAAACACTTGCAAACTTTGTACAAATTTAATAAGACCATGCCAAAACACTTGCAAACTTGGTACAAATTTAATAAGACCATGCCAAAAAACTGGCAAACTTGGTACAAATTTAATAAGACCGTGCCAAACACTTGCAAACTTGGAACAAACTTCCTAAGACCATGCCGAAACACTTGCAAACTTGGTACACATTTAATAAGACCATGCCAAAACACTTGCAAACTTGGTACAAATTTAATAAGACCATGCCAAAACACTTGCAAACTTGGTACAAATTTACTAAGACCATGCCAAACACTTGCAAACTTGGAACAAACTTCCTAAGACCATGCCAAAACACTTGCAAACTTGGTACAAATTTAATAAGACCATGCCAAAACACTTGCAAACTTGGTACAAATTTAATAAGACCATGCCAAAACACTTGCAAACTTGGTACAAATTTAATAAGACCATGCCAAACACTTGTAAACTTGGAACAAACTTCCTAAGACCATGCCATAACACTTGCAAACTTGGTACACATTTAATAAGACCATGCCAAAACACTTGCAAACTTGGAACAAACTTCCTAAGACCATGCCAAAACACTTGCAAACTTGGTACAAATTTAATAAGACCAAGCCAAAACACTTGCAAACTTGGAACAAACTTCCTAAGACCATGCCAAAACACTTGCAAACTTGGTACACATTTAATAAGACCATGCCAAAAAACATGCAAACTTGGAACAAACTTCCTAAGACCATGCCAAAACACTTGCAACCTTGGTACAAATTTAATAAGACCATGCCAAAACACTTGCAAACTTGGAACAAACTTCCTAAGACCATGCCAAAACACTTGCAAACTTGGTACAAATTTAATAAGACCATGCCAAACACTTGCAAACTTGGAACAATCTTCCTAAGACCATGCCAAAACACTTGCAACCTTGGTACAAATTTAATAAGACCAAGCCCAACACTTGCAAACTTGGAACAAACTTCCTAAGACCATGCCAAAACACTTGCAAACTTGGTACAAATTTAATAAGAACATGCCAAAACACTTGCAAACTTGGTACAAATTTAATAAGACCATGCCAAAACACTTGCAAACTTGGTATAAATTTAATACGACCATGCCAAACACTTGCAAACTTGGTACAAATTTAATAAGGCCATGCCAAACACTTGCAAACTTCGAACAAACTTCCTAAGACCATGCCAAAACACTTGCAAACTTGGTACAAATTTAATAAGACCATGCCAAACACTTGCAAACTTGGAACAAACTTCCTAAGACCATGCCAAAACACTTGCAACCTTGGTACAAATTTAATACGACCATGCCAAACACTTGCAAACTTGGAACAAACTTCCTAAGACCATGCCAAAACACTTGCAAACTTGGTACAAATTTAATAAGACCATGCCAAAACACTTGCAAACTTGGTACAAATTTAATAAGACCATGCCAAAATACTTGCAAACTTGGTACAAATTAAATACGACCATGCCAAACACTTGCAAACTTGGAACAAACTTACTAAGACCATGCCAAAACACTTGCAACCTAGGTACAAATTTAAAACGACCATGCCAAACACTTGCAAACTTGGAACAAACTTCCTAAGACCATGCCAAAACACTTGCAAACTTGGTACAAATTTAATAAGACCATGCCAAAACACTTGCAAACTTGGTACAAATTTATTACGACCATGCCAAACACGTGCAAACTTGGTACAAATTTAATAAGACCATGCCAAACACTTGCAAACTTGGAACAAACTTCCTAAGACCATGCCAAAACACTTGCAAACTTGGTACAAATTTACTAAGACCATGCCAAACACTTGCAAACTTGGAACAAACTTCCTAAGACCATGCCAAAACACTTGCAAACTTGGTACAAATTTAATAAGACCAAGCCAAAACACTTGCAAACTTGGCACAAATTTAATAAGACCATGCCAAAACACTTGCAAACTTGGTACAAATTTAATAAGACCATGCCAAACACTTGCAAACTTGGAACAAACTTCCTAAGACCATGCCAAAACACTTGCAAACTTGGTACACATTTAATAAGACCATGCCAAAACACTTGCAAACTTGGAACAAACTTCCTAAGACCATGCCAAAACACTTGCAAACTTGGTACAAATTTAATGAGACCAAGCCAAAACACTTGCAAACTGGGTACAAATTTAATAAGACCATGCCAAAACACTTGCAAACTTGGTACAAATTTAATAGGACCATGCCAAAACACTTGCAAGCTTGGTACAAATTTAATGAGACCATGCCAAACACTTGCAAACTTGGAACAAACTTCCTAAGATCATGCCAAAACACTTGCAAACTTGGTACAAATTTAATAAGACCATGCCAAAACACTTGCAAACTTGGTACAAATTTAATAAGACCATGCCAAAACACTTGCAAACTTGGTACACATTTAATAAGACCATGCCAAAACACTTGCAAACTTGGAACAAACTTCCTAAGACCATGCCAAAACACTTGCAAACTTGGTACAAATTTAATAAGACCTAGCCAAAACACTTGCAAACTTGGAACAAACTTCCTAAGACCATGCCAAAACACTTGCAAACTTGGTACACATTTCATAAGACCATGCCAAACACTTGCAAACTTGGAACAAACTTCCTAAGACCATGCCAAAACACTTGCAACCTTGGTACAAATTTAATACGACCATGCCAAACACTTGCAAACTTGGGACAAACTGCCTAAGACCATGCCAAAACACTTGCAAACTTGGTACAAATTTAATAAGACCATGCCAAAACACTTGCAAACTTGGTACAAATTTAATAAGACCATGCCAAAACACTTGCAAACTTGGTACAAATTTACTAAGACCATGCCAAACACTTGCAAACTTGGAACAAACTTCCTAAGACCATGCCAAAACACTTGCAAACTTGGGACAAATTTAATAAGACCAAGCCAAAACACTTGCAAACTTGGTACAAATTTAATAAGACCATGCCAAAACACTTGCAAACTTGGTACAAATTTAATAAGACCATGCCAAACACTTGCAAACTTGGAACAAACTTCCTAAGACCATGCCAAAACACTTGCAAACTTGGTACAAATTTAATAAAACCATGCCAAAACACTTGCAAACTTGGTACAAATTTAATAAGACCATGCCAAACACTTGCAAACTTGGAACAAACTGCCTAAGACCATGCCAAAACACTTGCAAACTTGGTACAAATTTAATAAGACCATGCCAAAACACTTGCAAACTTGGTACAAATTTAATAAGACCATGCCAAAGCACTTGCAAACTTGGTACAAATTTCCTAAGACCAAGCCAAAACACTTGCAAACTTGGTACAAATTTAATAAGACCATGCCAAAACACTTGCAAACTTGGTACAAATTTAATAAGACCATGCCAAACACTTGCAAACTTGGAACAAACTTCCTAAGATCATGCCAAAACACTTGCAAACTTGGTACAAAAATAATAAGACCATGCCAAAACACTTGCAAACTTGTTACAAATTGAATAACACCATGCCAAACACTTGCAAACTTGGAACAAACTTCCTAAGACCATGCCAAAACACTTGCAAACTTGGTACAAATTTAATAAGACCATGCCAAAACACTTGCAAACTTGGTACAAATTTAATAATACCATGCCAAAACACATGCAAACTTTGGTACAAATTCAATAAGACCATGCCAAAACACTTGCAAACTTGGTACAAATTTAATAAGACCATGCCAAACACTTGCAAACTTGGAACAAACTTCCTAAGACCATGCCAAAACACTTGCAAACTTGGTACAAATTTAATAAGACCATGCCAAAACACTTGCAAACTTGGTACAAATTTAATAAGACGATGCCAAAACACTTGCAAACTTGGTACAAATTTAATAAGACCATGCCAAACACTTGCAAACTTGGAACAAACTTCCTAAGACCATGCCAAAACACTTGCAAACTTGGTACAAATTTAATAAAACCATGCCAAAACACTTGCAAACTTGGTACAAATTTAATAAGACCATGCCAAAACACTTGCAAACTTGGTACAAATTTAATAAGACCATGCCAAAACACTTGCAAACTTGGTACAAATTTAATAAGACCATGCCAAAACACTTGCAAACTTGGTACAAATTTAATAAGACCATGCCAAAACACTTGCAAACTTGGTACACATTTAATAAGACAGTACGCTCTCAGCTTTGTGAGCAATCAGACGTGCTACGCTGGACAAAGTGCCAAATAAACAAAACCGCCTAGTTTAAACCATGGATGCGCAAGGGAGATGGGAGAACTCCCTCCGCATTGATTTTTCTTCGCTCCCGATCAAGCCCTCGGAAACGGAGGTTCACGCCATCCTGGCCAGGATTGTGGGCCCAGCTGACGTGAAAAGGGCTCATCTGAACGCCGTAGACTGGAGCGTCTACATTCAGATGAAGACGCAGGAGCAAGCCCGCGAATGTGTGGAGCAACATCGTGGCAAGCACGGTACCACTATCAATGGTGTGTACCACACTTACAAAATCGAACTTCTGGACGGGTCAAGTGAGGACCCTAGAACGCGAAATGTCCCAATACGGCAAAGTGTTGAGCATCACCGAGCAAGTATACGGGGAGAAATCGCCGCTCGCTGGTGTGCTTAACGGTGTGCGTATCGTAAGGATGGTGCGAGAGAGGCCGATTGTCTCTTACCTCCAAATCGGTGGCGAGCTCACACGTGTGTCATATCAGGGACAAATCAAAACCTGCCGATACTGCGTGCTAAAAACACATCACGGCGTGACCTGCGCCCAAAACAGGCAAGAGGCAAAGCCTTCCTCTTACGCTAGCGCGCTGATGAGTCAGCACACACGCACACCATCGCGGGCGCAGCCGAAGCCGTCGCCGAAGATAACGCCAAAGAGCCGCGCTGAGAGGGACACGACGCTCTCTCACCCGTCAAGCCCGAAAGCGCCACGAGTGGCGCAAAACGGGCCGACGACGCCGGAGGACATCGCAAAAAGTGGAGAGAGCGATAAGCCTGCAACGAAGCCAGCAGGAGAACCGGCAACGGCTGCGGCGAGCAAACCAGCACCCACGCGCACACGCACAAGCGAGAGCGAGAAGTGTGTCCAGCCGGGAGAGAGGATGGCGCAAGCGAGCCACGCGGTGAATACCGTGGGAGCGAAAGCAGCGCATCCAGCTCCCGCTAGCAGCAAGAAGGACGATGATATCGTCTTCAAAGCCCCGCTCGATCTCCCTTCCCTTGTTGTCCCTGTTGTTCCTGTGGACTACACGCCTGCAGTGAAGCGTCCTGTTGACGCGGGATCCGAAAGCGACGCTTCCACTGCCAGCGATAACGCACCTGCCGTGAAGCGCCCTGTTGACGTGGGGTCCGAAAGTGACGCTTCCACCATGTCCGCGGGCGGAACGGTCAAGCGAAAGGTTGGCCGTCCTTGCAAGCAGGTAAAGGTACTTTAAACCCTTTCCTTCCCGTTTCTTCCTCCCCCAACCCTTCCCCACTCTTTCCAACGTCAACTTTTGTTGATCTTAAATTGACATCGTGATGGATAATTTAAGTAATGTTAGCTATAACTTTGCTTCAATTAACTTGAATGCAATTTCAAACCAAACAAAATTAGACGCTCTCCTCACCTTCACTAGGACCATGGACTTGGACATCATATTTCTTCAAGAGGTATATGCCCCTGACCTGGTTATCCCGGGCTTCATTGTACTTTCAAACGTCAACGAAACCAGGAGAGGAACGGCGATCGCTTTACGTGAGCGCCTAAAATTTTCTCAAGTCGAACGCAGCTTAGACTCACGTCTGATATGCGTCCGGCTTGAGAATACTGCCAACTTATGCAATGTTTACGCGCCTTCGGGGAGTCACCGAAGGGCAGAGCGGGAGGAGTTCTTGGGTCGCACGTTGCCGTTCTACCTGCGAAATGCACGGGAACCCGTCATTTTGGCAGGAGATTTCAACTGCGTGTTTAAATCGAAGGACGCGACGGGTGCCGGGAGTATCGGCCTTGCTCTGCAGCACGCTGTGAATAACATAGGCCTGTGTGATAGTTGGGAAGCTCTCAGAGGAAACGATGTTGAGTTTTCCTACATCACACGTGGTTCGGGCTCACGTATCGATCGTTGTTACGTGTCGACGTGCATACGGGATCGTCTCCGGACAACCGACATGCACGTGGTCTCCTTCTCCGACCACAAGGCACTGACGGTGCGGATCAGTCTCCAGTCTCTTCCGGTCCCGCGGAGGAACGGATACTGGCAACTTCGCCCACACATTTTATCTGATGAGGTATTGGAGGAACTCGAATGCAAGTGGAGTGGTTGGGTCCGACAACGGAGGAATTACGGTTCCTGGATGCTTTGGTGGGTCGAATGCGCCAAGCCCAGGATAAAGTCATTCTTTCGTTGGAAGACCAACGAAAAATACAAAGACTTCCGCTTGCATCAGGGTATACTCCATGCTCAGCTGAGAGCCTCATATGATCGATACCTAAGTAACCCAGATGAGTTGGCGACGATTAACCTGGTGAAGGGAAGAATACTCTCCTTACAGAGGCGTTTTTCCCAGCATTTCACCAGGATAAACGAAACCCTCATTGACGGTGAAAAAGTTTCCACCTTCCAGCTGGGAGAGCGGAGGAGGAGAAGTACCGTCATTGAGAACTTCCAGACCAACGGTGGAAGAACTCTCGCCTTGGAGGAGGAGATCGCCGAGCATTTGTACAATGAGTACAAAACCCTCTACTCGGCCGAAAACGCAGTTACACAGAACATTTTTACCAGTAGACGGGTTATCCCGGAGGACTGCGAAGCCAACAATGACTGCATGGCGGAAATCACCCCTAGTGAGATCTTCGATGCAGTTAAAAAATCGGCACCTCGGAAGTCACCCGGCCCGGACGGGATTCCCAGGGAGTTCTATCTCCGCGCGTTCCACATTGTGGGACGGGAGCTCGGGTACGTCCTCAACGAGGCCCTTCGTGGGGAATTTCCTCGAAACTTCGTCGACGGTGTCATAGTGCTTGTGAGAAAGAAGGGAACTGGGAGTGCAATGCCCTCTTTCCGTCCGATTTCTCTCCTTAACACAGATAACAAGCTGCTGGCGAGAATTTTGAAGCTACGGGTCGATGGGATCATCAACAAGTGGCAGATAATTTCCCCAGCCCAAAAATGCAGCAACAAGCCGCAGAACATTTTTCAAGCTGTTCTCTCGGTTAAGGAGAGAATTCTGGACTTGAAGAGGAGGAAGAAAAGCGGCAAGCTCGTTTCCTTCGAACTCTCGCAGGCGTTTGACCGCGTCGACCGAGACTTCCTGTGGACAACCATAACCTCCTTGGGTTTTAATCCTAGGCTGGTTGGGCTTCTCAGGTCAATTGGTGAGCGGTCTTCTTCCCGTCTGCTTGTGAATGGACAGCTGTCCTCTCCCTTCCCCATCCAACGTTCCGTCAGACAGGGCGATCCTCTTTCCATGCATCTGTTTGTCCTTTACCTTCATCCCCTTATTACTGAGCTCGAAAGTATTTGCTGCGATCAGGATGACCTGATCAATGCATATGCCGACGATGTCTCAGTGATTACTTCCTCCCCTTCCAAAATCGAGCGGGTCAGAGAGGCGTTCGAGGCGTTCGGCCTTTGCTCAGGGGCCAGACTGAACGTGGGGAAGACCATCGCGATCGACATCGGACACGTCACTCCAGCAACGAGGATCCACGTCCCATGGCTACGCACCGAGGAGCGTCTCCGGCTTCTCGGGATATTGTTCTCCAACAACATCCGCGAGGCCATGGCGCACAACTGGGACGTGGTGATCCAGAAGTTCCGGCAGTTGGTCTGACTTGATCGTGTGAGAGACCTGAACCTGGCCCAGAAGGTGTTGCTTCTCAACACCTTCCTGCTTCCCAAGCTGTGGTTCGTCGCGTCTGTCTGTGGCGCTCGGCAGCGGGACGTTGCAAAGGTCTCTCACATGATTGGATCACTGCTGTGGAACGGCTCTGGTGGCATCCGCGTTCCTCTACTCCAGCTGGCGCTACCACGAGATCGCGGTGGACTTAATCTCCACATCCCCATCATCACCACACAATCGCTACTCACCAACCGGTACCTTGCGGAGCAAGGATGTTTGGTGATCGGGTCTCAGTATATCGCCAACGCTGGGAACCCACCCGACACCAACTCCGTCCCGTCGTCCTACCCCTGCCTCCGCAAGGTTATCCAGCACCTGGCATACGTGCCAGAGACCCTCCGACGATCGCCATCAACACGAGGACTGCGACGCGCAGCAACAAACGCCCTACCGGACCCAAGGGTGGTTGGAGCTTCCCCACACACGCTGTGGAGAAGAGTGTGGGGAAACATAAGCTCCAGGATGCTGACGTCTGCACAACGTTCCGCCCTTTACCTGCTGGCAAACGGGAAGATCTCGCACGCGGAGCATCTTTTCGAAACCGGCAGAGCCGACACACCAACGTGCACGTTTTGTCCCGCTGTCGAGACCCTGGAGCACAAGTTTGCAGCATGTCCCCGCGTATCGCTGGCGTGGGACACTCTACAACAGCGGCTGCAACAAGTTGCTCCAGGGTCCCATCTTCGTTTTGTCGACCTGCACTGGCCCGCTCTAAACAGGATAAGAGCGGGCACACGCAGTGCAGTACTCTCCGTATTTTCAAACTACATCATCCACATCATTGGAAACAATGATGTTGCGATTGATGTAGATGTCCTTTCCTGTTCTCTGTAAATCAATCTGTTTGTAAAGTCTTGCCTTTGTTTCCCGTCCAACACGTGCGAAGGAAACAAAACCTATGTGAATGTGATTAAATAGTATGTAAGAAATGTTGTACACCCTTAATAAACGTCTTTTATAAAAAAAAAACTTGGAACAAACTTCCTAAGACCATGCCAAAACACTTGCAAACTTGGTACAAATTTAATAAGACCATGCCAAAACACTTGCAAACTTGGTACAAATTTAATAAGACGATGTCAAACACTTGCAAACTTGGAACAAACTTCCTTAGACCATGCAAAAACACTTGCAAACTTGGTACAAATTTAATAAGACCATGCCAAAACACTTGCAAACTTGGTACAAATTTAATAAGACCATGCCAAAACACTTGCAAACTTGGTACAAATTAAATACGACCATGCCAAACACTTGCAAACTTGGAACAAACTTCCTAAGACGATGCCAAAACACTTGCAAACTTGGTACAAATTTAATAAGAACATGCAAAACACTTGCAAACTTGGAACAAACATCCTAAGACCATGCCAAAACACTTGCAAACTTGGTACAAATTTAATAACACCATGCCAAAACACTTGCAAACTTGGTACAAATTTAATAAAACCATGCCAAAACACTTGCAAACTTGGTACAAATTTAATAAGACCAAGCCAAAACACTTGCAAACTTGGAACAAATTTGATAAGACCATGCCAAAACACTTGCAAACTTGGTACAAATTTAATAAGACCATGCCAAAACACTTGCAAACTTGGTACAAATTTAATAAGACCATGCCAAAACACTTGCAAACTTGGAACAAACTTCCTAAGACCATGCCAAAACACTTGCAAACTTGGTACAAATTTAATAAAACCATGCCAAAACACTTGCAAACTTGGAACAAACTTCCTAAGATCATTCCAAAACACTTGCAAACTTGGTACAAATTTAATAAGACCATGCCAAAACACTTGCAAACTTGGTACAAATTTAATAAGACCATGCCAAAACACTTGCAAACTTGGAACAAACTTCCTAAGACCATGCCAAAACACTTGCAATCTTGGTACAAATTTTATAAGACCATGCCAAAACTCTTGCAAACTTGGTACAAATTTAATAAGACGATGCCAAACACTTGCAAACTTGGAACAAACTTCCTAAGACCATGCCAAAACACTTGCAAACTTGGTACAAATTTTATAAGACCATGCCAAAACACTTGCAAACTTGGTACAAATTTAATAAGACCATGCCAAACACTTGCAAACTTGGAACAAACTTCCTAAGACCATACCAAAACACTTGCAAACTTGGTACAAATTTAATAAGACCATGCCAAACACTTGCAAACTTGGAACAAACTTCCTAAGACCGTGCCAAAACACTTGCAAACTTGGAACAAATTTAATAAGACCATGCCAAAACACTTGCCAACTTGGAACAAATTTAATAAGACCATGCCAAAACACTTGCAAACTTGGTACAAATTTAATAAGACCATGCCAAACACTTGCAAACTTGGAACAAACTTCCTAAGACGATGCCAAAACACTTGCAAACTTGGTACAAATTTAATAACACCAAGCCAACACACTTGCAAACTTGGTACAAATTTAATAAGACCATGCCAAAACACTTGCAAACTTGGTACATATTTAATAAGACCATGCCAAAACACTTGCAAACTTGGTACAAATTTAATAAGATCATGCCAAAACACTTGCAAACTTGGTACAAATTTAATAACACCATGCCAAAACACTTGCAAACTTGGTACAAATTAAATAAAACCATGCCAAAACACTTGCAAACTTGGAACAAACTTCCTAAGATCATTCCAAAACACTTGCAAACTTGGTACAAATTTAATAAGACCATGCCAAAACACTTGCAAACTTGGTACAAATTTAATAAGACCATGCCAAAACACTTGCAAACTTGGAACAAACTTCCTAAGACCATGCCAAAACACTTGCAATCTTGGTACAAATTTTATAAGACCATGCCAAAACTCTTGCAAACTTGGTACAAATTTAATAAGACGATGCCAAACACTTGCAAACTTGGAACAAACTTCCTAAGACCATGCAAAAACACTTTCAAACTTGGTACAAATTTTATAAGACCATGCCAAAACACTTGCAAACTTGGTACAAATTTAATAAGACCATGCCAAACACTTGCAAACTTGGAACAAACTTCCTAAGACCATGCCAAAACACTTGCAAACTTGGTACAAATTTAATAAGACCATGCCAAAAACTTGCAAACTTGGAACAAACTTCCTAAGACCGTGCCAAAACACTTGCAAACTTGGTACAAATTTAATAAGACCATGCCAAAACACTTGCCAACTTGGAACAAGCTTCCTAAGACCATGCCAAAACACTTGCAAACTTGGTACAAATTTAATAAGACCAAGCCAAAAAACTTACAAACATGGAACAAATTTAATAAGACCATGCCAAAACACTTGAAAACTTGGTACAAATTTAATAAGACCATGCCAAAACACTTGCAAACTTGGTACAAATTTAATAAGACCATGCCAAAACACTTGCAAACTTGGAACAAACTTCCTAAGACCATGCCAAACACTTGCAAACTTGGTACAAATTTAATAAGACCAAGCCAAAACACTTGCAAACTTGGTACAAATTTAATAAGACCATGCCAAACACTTGCAAACTTGGAACAAACTTCCTAAGACCATGCCAAAACACTTGCAAACTTGGTACAAATTTAATAAGACCATGCCAAAACACTTGCAAACTTGGTACAAATTTAATAACACCATGCCAAAACACTTGCAAACTTGGTACAAATTTAATAAAACCATGCCAAAACACTTGCAAGCTTGATACAAATTTAGTAAAACCAAGCCAAAACACTTGCAAACTTGGAACCAATTTAATACGACCATGCCAAAACACTTGCAAACTTGGTACAAATTTAATAAGACCATGCCAAAACACTTGCAAACTCGGTACAAATTTAATAAGACCATGCCAAAACACTTGCAAACTTGGAACAAACTTCCTAAGACCATGCCAAAACACTTGCAAACTTGGTACAAATTTAATAGGACCAAGCCAAAACACTTGCAAACTTGGAACAAATTTAATAAGACCATGCCAAAACACTTGCAAACTTGGTACAAATTTAATAAGACCATGCCAAAACACTTGCAAACTTGGTACAAATTTAATAAGACCATGCCAAAACACTTGCAAACTTGAAACAAACTTCCTAAGACCATGCCAAAACACTTGCAAACTTGGTACAAATTTAATAAGACCATGCCAAAACACTTGCAAACTTGGTACAAATTTAATAAGACCATGCCAAACACTTGCAAACTTAGAACAAACTTCCTAAGACCATGCCAAAACACTTGCAAACTTGGTACAAATTTAATAAGACCATGCCAAAACACTTGCAAACTTGGTACAAATTTAATAACACCATGCCAAACACTTGCAAATTTGGAACAAACTTCCTAAGACCATGCCAAAACACTTGCCAACTTGGTTCAAATTTAATAAGACCATGCCAAAACACTTGCAAACTTGGAACCAATTTAATAACACCATGCCAAAACACTTGTAAACTTGGTACAAATTTAATAAAACCATGCCAGAACACTTGAAAACTTTGTACAAATTTAATAAGACCAAGCCAAAACACTTGCAAACTTGGAACAAATTTAATAAATCCATGCCAAAACACTTGCAAACTTGGAACAAATTTAATAAGACCATGCCAAAACACTTGCAAACTTGGTACAAATTCAATAAGACAATGCCGAAACACTTGCAAACTTGGTACAAATTTAATAAGACCATGCCAAAACACTTGCAAACTTGGAACAAACTTCCTAAGACCATGCCAAAACACTTGCAAACTTGGTACAAATTTAATAAGACCATGCCAAAACACTTGCAAACTTGGTACAAATTTAATAAGACCATGCCAAAACACTTGTAAACTTGGAACAAACTTCCTAAGACCATGCCAAAACACTTGCAAACTTGGTACAAATTTAATAAGACCATACCAAAACACTTGTAAACTTGGTACAAATTTAATAAGACGATGCCAAACACTTGCAAACTTGGAACAAACTTCCTAAGACCATGCCAAAACAGTTGCAAACTTGGTACAAATTTAATAAGACCATGCCAAAACACTTGCCAACTTGGAACAAACTTCCTAAGACCATGCCAAAACACTTGCAAACTTGGTACAAATTTAATAAGACCAAGCCAAAACACTTACAAACTTGGAACAAATTAAATAAGACCATGCCAAAACACTTGAAAACTTGGAACAAATTTAATAAGACCATGCCAAAACACTTGCAAACTTGGTACAAATTTAATAAGACCATGCCAAAACACTTGCAAACTTGGAACAAACTTCCTAAGACCATGCCCAAACACTTGCAAACTTGGTACAAATTTAATAAGACCATGCCAAAACACTTGCAAACTTGGTACAAATTTAATAAGACCATGCCAAAACACTTGCAAACTTGGAACAAACTTCCTAAGACCATGCCAAAACACTTGCAAACTTGGTACAAATTGAATAAGACCATGCCAAAGCTCTTGCAAACTTGGTACAAATTTAATAACACCATGCCAAACACTTGCAAACTTGGAACAAACTTTCCAGGACCATGCCAAAACACTTGCAAACTTGGTACAAATTTAATAAGACCATTCCAAACACTTGCAAATTGGAACAAACTTCCTTAGACCATGCCAAAACACTTGCAAACTTGGTACAAATTTAATAAGATCATGCCAAAACACTTGCAAACTTGGAACAAACTTCCTAAGACCATGCCAAAACACTTGCAAACTTGGTACAAATTTAATAAGATCATGCCAAAACACTTGCAAACTTGGTACAAATTTAATAACACCATGCCAAAACACTTGCAAACTTGGTACAAATTTAATAAAACCATGCCAAAACACTTGCAAACTTGGAACAAACTTCCTAAGACCATTCCAAAACACTTGCAAACTTGGTACAAATTTAATAAGACCATGCCAAAACACTTGCAAACTTGGTACAGATTTAATAAGACCATGCCAAAACACTTGCAAACTTCGAACAAACTTCCTAAGACCATGCCACAACACTTGCAATCTTGGTACAAATTTAATAAGACCATGCCAAAACTCTTGTAAACTTGGTACAAATTTAATAAGACGATGCCAAACACTTGCAAACTTGGAACAAACTTCCTAAGACCATGCCAAAACACTTGCAAACTTGGTACAAATTTTATAAGACCATGCCAAAACACTTGCAAACTTGGTACAAATTTAATAAGACCATGCCAAACACTTGCAAACTTGGAACAAACTTCCCAAGACCATGCCAAAACACTTGCAACCTTGGTACAAATTTAATAAGACCATGCCAAACACTTGCAAACTTGGAACAAACTTCCTAAGACCGTGCCAAAACACTTGCAAACTTGGTACAAATTTAATAAGACCATGCCAAAACACTTGCAAACTTGGAACAAACTTCCTAAGACCATGCCAAAACACTTGCAAACTTGGTACAAATTTAATAAGACCAAGCCAAAAAACTTACAAACTTGGAACAAATTTAATAAGACCATGCCAAAACACTTGAAAACTTGGTACAAATTTAATAAGACCATGCCAAAACACTTGCAAACTTGGTACAAATTTAATAAGACCATGCCAAAACACTTGCAAACTTGGAACAAACTTCCTAAGACCATGCCAAACACTTGCAAACTTGGTACAAATTTAATAAGACCAAGCCAAAACACTTGCAAACTTGGTACAAATTTAATAAGACCATGCCAAACACTTG
This sequence comes from Anopheles atroparvus, assembly GCA_914969975.1. Taxonomy (NCBI): domain Eukaryota; kingdom Metazoa; phylum Arthropoda; class Insecta; order Diptera; family Culicidae; genus Anopheles; species Anopheles atroparvus. The sequence continues at coordinate 2,126,467 of CAJZCY010000008.1, read as the reverse complement.
CAAACTTGGAACAAACTTCCTAAGACCATGCCAAAACACTTGCAAACTTGGTACAAATTTAATAAGACCATGCCAAAACACTTGCAAACTTGGTACAAATTTTATAAGACCATGCCAAACACTTGCAAACTTGGAACAAACTTCCTAAGACCATGCCAAAACACTTGCAAACTTGGTACAAATTTAATAAGACCATGCCAAACACTTGCAAACTTGGAACAAACTTCCTAAGACCATGCCAAAACACTTGCAAACTTGGTACAAATTTAATAAGACCATGCCAAAACACTTGCCAACTTGGAACAAACTTCCTAAGACCATGCCAAAACAGTTGCAAACTTGGTACAAATTTAATAAGACCAAGCCAAAACACTTACAAACTTGGAACAAATTAAATAAGACCATGCCAAAACACTTGAAAACTTGGTACAAATTTAATAAGACCATGCTAAAACACTTGCAAACTTGGTACAAATTTAATAAGACCATGCCAAAACACTTGCAAACTTGGAACAAACTTCCTAAGACCATGCCAAACACTTGCAAACTTGGTACAAATTTAATAAGACCATGCCAAAACACTTGCAAACTTGGTACAAATTTAATAAGACCATGCCAAACACTTGCAAACTTGGAACAAACTTCCTAAGACCATGCCAAAACACTTGCAAACTTGGTACAAATTTAATAAGACAATGCCAAAACACTTGCAAACTTGGTACAAATTTAATAAGACCATGCCAAACCACTTGCAAACTTGGAACAAACTTCCTAAGACCATGCTAAAACACTTGCAAACTTGGTACAAATTTAATAAGACCATGCCAAAACACTTGCAAACTTGGTACAAATTTAATAACACCATGCCAAAACACTTGCAAACTTGGTACAAATTTAATAAAACCATGCCAAAACACTTGCAAACTTGATACAAATTTAATAAGACCAAGCCAAAACACTTGCAAACTTGGAACAAATTTAATAAGACCATGCCAAAACACTTGCAAACTTGGTACAAATTTAATAAGACCATGCCAAAACACTTGCAAACTTGGTACAAATTTAATAAGACCATGCCAAAACACTTGCAAACTTGGAACAAACTTCCTAAGACCATGCCAAAACACTTGCAAACTTGGTACAAATTGAATAAGACCATGCCAAAACACTTGCAAACTTGGTACAAATTTAATAACACCATGCCAAACACTTGCAAACTTGGAACAAACTTTCTAAGACCATGCCAAAACACTTGCAAACTTGGTACAAATTTAATAAGACCATGCCAAACACTTGCAAACTTGGAACAAACTTCCTTAGACCATGCCAAAACACTTGCAAACTTGGTACAAATTTAATAAGACCATGCCAAAACACTTGCAAACTTGGTACAAATTTAATAAGACCATGCCAAACACTTGCAAACTTGGAACAAACTTCCTAAGACCATGCCAAAACACTTGCAAACTTGGAACAAACTTCCTAAGACCATGCCAAAACACTTGCAAACTTGGTACAAATTTAATAAGACCATGCCAAAACACTTGCAAACTTGGTACAAATTTAATAAGACCGTGCCAAAACACTTGCAAACTTGGTACAAATTTAATACGACCATGCCAAACACTTGCAAACTTGGTACAAATTTAATACGACCATGCCAAACACTTGCATACTTGGAACAAACTTCCTAAGACCATGCCAAAACACTTGCAAACTTGGTACAAATTTAATAAGACCATGCCAAAACACTTGCAAACTTGGTACAAATTTAATACGACCGTGCCAAACACTTGCAAACTTGGAACAAACTTCCTAAGACCATGCCAAAACACTTGCAAACTTGGTACAAATTTAATAAGACCATGCCAAAACACTTGCAAACTTGGTACAAATTTAATAAGACCATGCCAAACACTTGCAAACTTGGTACAAATTTAATACGACCATGCCAAACACTTGCAAACTTGGAACAAACTTCCTAAGACCATGCCAAAACACTTGCAAACTTGGTACAAATTTAATAAGACCATGCCAAAACACTTGCAAACTTGGTACAAATTTAATAAGAACGTGCCAAAACACTTGCAAACTTGGTACAAATTTAATACGACCATGCCAAACACTTGCAAACTTGGTACAAATTTAATAAGACCATGCCAAACACTTGCAAACTTGGAACAAACTTCCTAAGACCATGCCAAAACACTTGCAAACTTGGTACAAATTTAATAAGACCATGCCAAACACTTGCAAACTTGGAACAAACTTCCTAAGACCATGCCAAAGCACTTGCAACCTTGGTACAAATTGAATAAGACCATGCCAAAACACTTGCAAACTAGGAACAAACTTCCTAAGACCATGCCAAAACTCTTGCAAACTTGGCACAAATTTAATAAGACCATGCCAAAACACTTTCAAACTTGGTACAAATTTAATAAGACCATGCCAAAACACTTGCAAACTTGGTACAAATTTAATAAGACCATGCCAAACACTTGCAAACTTGGTACAAATTTAATAAGACCATGCCAAAACACTTGCAAACTTGGTACAAATTTAATAAGACCATGCCAAAACACTTGCAAACTTGGTACAAATTTAATAAGACCATGCCAAACACTTGCAAACTTGGTACAAATTTAATAAGACCGTGCCAAAACACTTGCAAACTTGGTACAAATTTAATACGACCATGCCAAAACACTTGCAAACTTGAAACAAATTTAATAAGACCATGCCAAACACTTGCAAACTTGGTACAAATTTAATACGACCATGCCAAACACTTGCAAACTTGGAACAAACTTCCTAAGACCATGCCAAAACACTTGCAAACTTGGTACAAATTTAATAAGACCATGCCAAAACACTTGCAAACTTGGTACAAATTTAATAAGACCGTGCCAAAACACTTGCAAACTTGGTACAAATTTAATACGACCATGCCAAACACTTGCAAACTTGGTACAAATTTAATAAGACCATGCCAAACACTTGCAAACTTGGAAAAAACTTCCTAAGACCATGCCAAAACAATTGCAACCTTGGTACAAATTTAATAAGACCATGCCAAAACACTTGCAAACTTGGAACAAACTTCCTAAGACCATGCCAAAACACTTGCAAACTTGGCACAAATTTAATAACACCATGCCAAAACACTTGCAAACTTGGTACAAATTTTATAAGACCATGCCAAAACACTTGCAAACTTGGTACAAATTTAATAAGATCATGCCAAAACACTTGAAAACTTGGTACAAATTTAATAAGACCATGCCAAACACTTGCAAACTTGGTACAAATTTAATACGACCATGCCAAACACTTGCAAACTTGGAACAAACTTCCTAAGACCATGCCAAAACACTTGCAAACTTGGTACAAATTTAATAAGACCATGCCAAAACACTTGCAAACTTGGTACAAATTTAATAAGACCGTGCCAAAACACTTGCAAACTTGGTACAAATTTAATACGACCATGCCAAACACTTGCAAACTTGGTACAAATTTAATACGACCATGCCAAACACTTGCAAACTTGGAACAAACTTCCTAAGACCATGCCAAAACACTTGCAAACTTGGTACAAATTTAATAAGACTATGCCAAAACACTTGCAAACTTGGAACAAACTTCCTAAGACCATGACAAAACACTTGCAACCGTGGTACAAATTTAATAAGACCATGCCAAAACACTTGCAAACTTGGTACAAATTTAATAAGACCATGCCAAAACACTTGCAAACTTGGTACAAATTTAATAAGACCGTGCCAAAACACTTGCAAACTTGGTACAAATTTAATAAGACCATGCCAAAACACTTGCAAACTTGGTACAAATATAATAAGACCATGCCAAACACTTGCAAACTTGGAACAAACTTCCTAAGACCATGACAAAACACTTGCAACCTTGGTACAAATTTAATAAGACCATGCCAAAACACTTGCAAACTTGGAACAAACTTCCTAAGACCATGCCAAAACACTTGCAAACTTGGCACAAATTTATTAAGATCATGCCAAAACACTTGCAAACTTGGTACAAACTTCCTAAGACTATGCCAAAACACTTGCAACATTGGTACAAATTTAATAAGACCATGCCAAAACACTTGCAAACTTGGAACAAACTTCCTAAGACCATGCCAAAACACTTGCAAACTTGGCACAAATTTAATAAGACCATGCCAAAACACTTGCAACCTTGGTACAAATTTAATAAGACCATGCCAAAACACTTGCAAACTTGGAACAAACTTCCTAAGACCATGCCAAAACACTTGCAAACTTGGTACAAATTTAATAAGACCATGCCAAACACTTGCAAACTTGGAACAAACTTCCTAAGACCATGCCAAAACACTAGCAAACTTGGTACAAATTTAATAAGACCATGCCAAAACACTTGCAAACTTGGTGCAAATTTAATACGACCATGCCAAACACTTGCAAACTTGGAACAAACTTCCTAAGACCATGCCAAAACACTTGCAAACTTGGCACAAATTTAATAAGACCATGCCAAACACTTGCAAACTTGGAACAAACTTCCTAAGACCATGCCAAAACACTTGCAACCTTGGTACAAATTTAATAAGACCATGCCAAAACACTTGCAAACTTGGAATAAACTTCCTAGGACCATGCCAAAACACTTGCAAACTTGGCACAAATTTAATAAGACCATGCCAAAACACTTGCAAACTTGGTACTAATTTAACACGACCATGCCAAACACTTGCAAACTTGGTAAAAATTTAATAAGACCATGCCAAAACACTTGCAAACTTGGAACGAACTTCCTAAGACCATGCCAAATCACTTGCAAACTTGGTACAAATTTAATAAGACCATGCCAAACACTTGCAAACTTGGAACAAACTTCTTAAGGCCATGCCAAAACACTTGCAACCTTGGTACAAATTTAATAAGACCATACCAAAATACTTGCAAACTTGGAACAAACTTCCTAAGACCATGCCAAAACACTTGCAAACTTGGCACAAATTTAATACGACCATGCCAAACACTTGCAAACTTGGAACAAACTTCCTAAGACCATGCCAAAACACTTGCAAACTTGGCACAAATTTTATAAGACCATGCCAAACACTTGCAAACTTGCAACAAACTTCCTAAGACCATGCCAAAACACTTGCAAACTTGGTACAAATTTCATGAGACCATGCCAAACACTTGCAAACTTGGAACAAACTTCCAAAGACCATGCCAAAACACTTGCAAACTTGGTACAAATTAAATAAGACCATGCCAAACACTTGCAAACTTGGAACAAACTTCCTAAGACCATGCCAAAACACTTGCAAACCTGGCACAAATTTAATAAGACCATGCCAAAACACTTGCAAACTTGGTACAAATGTAATAAGACCATGCCAAAACACTTGCAAACTTGGTACAAATTTAATAAGACCATGCCAAAACACTTGCAAACTTGGCACAAATTTAATACGACCATGCCAAACACTTGCAAACTTGGAACAAACTTCCTAAGACCATGCCAAAACACTTGCAAACTTGGCACAAATTTAATAAGACCATGCCAAACACTTGCAAACTTGCAACAAACTTCCTAAGACCATGCCAAAACACTTGCAAACTTGGTACAAATCTCATGAGACCATGCCAAAACACTTGCAAACTTGAAACAAACTTCCAAAGACCATGCCAAAACACTTGCAAACTTGGTACAAATTTAATAAGACCATGCCAAACACTTGCAAACTTGGAACAAGCTTCCTAAGACCATGCCAAAACACTTGCAACCTTGGTACAAAGTTAATAAGACCATGCCAAAACACTTGCAAACTTGGTACAAATTTAATAAGACCATGCCAAACACTAGCAAACTTGATACAAATTTAATACGACCATGCCAAACACTTGCAAACTTGGAACAAACTTCCTAAGACCATGCCAAAACACTTGCAAACTTGGTACAAATTTAATAAGACCCCGCCAAAACACTTGCAAACTTGGTACAAATTTAATAAGACCATGCCAAAACACTTGCAAACTTGGTACAAATTTAATACGACCATGCCAAACACTTGCAAACTTGGTACAAATTTAATAAGACCATGCCAAACACTTGCAAACTTAGAACAAACTTCCTAAGACCATGCCAAAACACTTGCAATCTTGGTACAAATTTAATAAGACCATGCCAAAACACTTGCAAACTTGGAACAAACTTCCTAAGACCATGCCAAAACACTTGCAACCTTGGTACAAATTTAATAAGACCATGCCAAAACACTTGCAAACTTGGAACAAACTTCCTAAGACCATGCCAAAACACTTGCAAACTTGGCACAAATTTAATAAGACCATGCCAAACACTTGCAAACTTGGTACAAATTTAATAAGACCATGCCAAAACACTTGCAAACTTGGAACAAACTTCCTAAGACCATGCCAAAACACTTGCAAACTGGATACAAATTTAATAAGACCATGCCAAACACTTGCAAACTTGGAACAAACTTCCTAAGGCCATGCCAAAACACTTGCAACCTTGGTACAAATTTAAAAAGCCCATGCCAAATCACTTGCAAACTTGGAACAAACTTCCTAAGACCATGCCAAAACACTTGCAAACTTGGCACAAATTTAATAAGACCATGCCAAAACACTTGCAAACTTGGTACAAATTTAATAAGACCATGCCAAAACACTTGCAAACTTGATACAAATTTAATACGACCATGCCAAACACTTGCAAACTTGGTACAAACTTCCTAAGACCATGCCAAAACACTTGCAAACTTGGCACAAATTTAATAAGACCATGCCAAACACTTGCAAACTTGGAACAAACTTCCTAAGACCATGCCAAAACACTTGCAACCTTGGTACAAATTTAATAAGACCATGCCAAAACACTTGCAAACTTGGAACAAACTTCCTAAGACCATGCCAAAACACTTGCAAACTTGGCACAAATTTAATAAGACCATGCCAAAACACTTGCAAACTTGGTACAAATTTAATAAGACCATGCCAAAACACTTGCAAACTTGGTACAAATTTAAATCGACCATGCCAAACACTTGCAAACTTGGTACAAATTTAATAAGACCATGCCAAAACACTTGCAAACTTGGTACAAATTTAAAACGACCAGGCAAAACACTTGCAAACTTGGTACAAATTTAATAAGACCATGCCAAACACTTGCAAACTTGGAACAAACTTCCTTAGACCATGCCAAAACACTTGCAACCTTGGTACAAATTTAATAAGACCATGCCAAAACACTTGCAAACTTGGAACAAACTTCCTAAGACCATGCCAAAACACTTGCAAACTTGGCACAAATTTAATAAGACCATGCCAAAAAACTTGCAAACTTGGTACAAATTTAATAAGACCATGCCAAAACACTTGCAAACTTGGTACAAAATTAATAAGACCATGCCAAACACTTGCAAACTTGGAACAAACTTCCTAAGACCATGCCAAAACACTTGCAAACTTGGTAAAAATTTAATAAGACCATGCCAAAACACTTGCAAACTTGGTACAAATTTAATACGACCATGCCAAACACTTGCAAACTTGGAACAAACTTCCTAAGACCATGCCAAAACACTTGCAAACTTGGCACAAATTTAATAAGACCATGCCAAACACTTGCAAACTTGGAACAAACTTCCCAAGACCATGCCAAAACACTTGCAAACTTGGTACAAATTTAATAAGACCATGCCAAAACACTTGCAAACTTGGAACAAACTTCCTAAGACCATGCCAAAACACTTGCAAACTGGGCACAAATTTAATAAGACCATGCCAAAACACTTGCAAACTTGGTACAAATTTAATAAGACCATGCCAAAACACTTGCAAACTTGGTACAAGTTTCATAAGACCATGCCAAAACACTTGCAAACTTGGTACAAATTTAAAACGACCATGCCAAACACTTGCAAACTTGGAACAAACTTCCTAAGACCATGCCAAAACACTTGCAACCTTGGTACAAATTTAATAAGACCATGCCAAAACACTTGCAAACTTGGAACAAACTTCCAAAGACCATGCCAAAACACTTGCAAACTTGGCACAAATTTAATAAGACCATGCCAAAACACTTGCAAACTTGGTACAAATTTAATAAGACCATGCCAAAACACTTGCAAACTTGGTACAAATTTAATACGACCATGCCAAACACTTGCAAACTTGGTACAAACTTCCTAAGACCATGCCAAAACACTTGCAAACTTGGCACAAATTTAATAAGACCATGCCAAAACACTTGCAAACTTGGAACAAACTTCCTAAGACCATGCCAAAACACTTGCAACCTTGGTACAAATTTAATAAGACCATGCCAAAACACTTGCAAACTTGGAACAAACTTCCTAAGACCATGCCAAAACACTTGCAAACTTGGCACAAATTTAATAAGACCATGCCAAAACACTTGCAACCTTGGTACAAATTTAATAAGACCATGCCAAAACACTTGCAAACTTGGAACAAACTTCCTAAAGGCCCCGTTACATGAAGCGCAAACTCAAAAACTTTGCGGCGCAAAGAGGGGGCAACGCGCGAAGAATACGTCAAAAACTTTTCAGCTCACGGAGCTGCAAACTGCATGCGCGAACTTTTTGACAGCTAGCCGAAAACTCAAATACTCTGGATGAAGAAGAAGATTAAGAAGAAATAAATGTAAACATAACAATATTGCTGATAGAGGAACGAGACACCTAAAATTTAAAAAAATATTCAATGTTTTTTTTCATTTCGTGTTGATCACACGCGCATTTCTCACCCGAAACAAATACTGCAAGCTACTAAATGTTTCTCCAGTTGCCAAGTAGCGCAGCGTTATAAGCAATCGTTCTTGTGCTGTTATCGAGTCGCGCATATTTGTGTTCATTCTTATAATTTCTGGCCGTATCATTTCAAGCAGAAAATCAAAATCTTCCTTCGTCATGCGAAGAAAATTGATGATGGTTTCATTCGCTTTGTCTGCAATAATATTATCCAGCAAACGGTTGCCATCTTCTTGTCGTCGGAAAAAAATTGGTCGCATCCACCACCTACGCACAATACGCCTGTTGCGTTGTCTCAAGTTTCCTGAACTTAACTCGACGGCCCGCGATAGGGAAGTTAGCCACACTTCACTCATTAAAAGGTTATCCATCTTTTACTTCTTGTTCTACAACTGAAATAATCTATAGTTTACTTAATACACTCAAAGCAAGTGTCTACTTGCATACCTTTTGTCTTGTTTGGTTCGAAAGACGATTTCAGAATGATGAGCACTTTTACTTTTTATTTACTGAATTTCACTTTGTTTACGAATTTGAGCAGGAATGTCACAAACTTTTCGCTTGCTAAGCGCAAACACCAAAACACGTCCCCAAAACGCTGTTACACGAAGCGCGAAGATTTTGACGTAAACTTATACAATTTTTGAGTTTGCGCTTGAAGTTTGCGCTTCATGTAACGGGGCCTTAAGACCATGCCAAAACACTTGCAAACTTGGCACAAATTTAATAAGACCATGCCAAACACTTGCAAACTTGGTACAAATTTAATAAGACCATGCCAAAACACTTGCAAACTTGGAACAAACTTCCTAAGACCATGCCAAAACACTTGCAAACTTGGTACAAATTTAATAAGACCATGCCAAACACTTGCAAACTTGGAACAAACTTCCTAAGGCCATGCCAAAATACTTGCAACCTTGGTACAAATTTAATAAGACCATGCCAAAACACTTGCAAACTTGGAACAAACTTCCTAAGACCATGCCAAAACACTTGCAAACTTGGCACAAATTTAATAAGACCATGCCAAAACACTTGCAAACTTGGTACAAATTTAATAAGACCATGCCAAAACACTTGCAAACTTGATACAAATTTAATACGACCATGCCAAACACTTGCAAACTTGGTACAAACTTCCTAAGACCATGCCAAAACACTTGCAAACTTGGCACAAATTTAATAAGACCATGCCAAACACTTGCAAACTTGGAACAAACTTCCTAAGACCATGCCAAAACACTTGCAACCTTGGTACAAATTTAATAAGACCATGCCAAAACACTTGCAAACTTGGAACAAACTTCCTAAGACCATGCCAAAACACTTGCAAACTTGGCACAAATTTAATAAGACAATGCCAAAAAACTTGCAAACTTGGTGCAAATTTAATAAGACCATGCCAAAACACTTGCAAACTTGGTACAAATTTAATAAGACCATGCCAAACACTTGCAAACTTGGTAGAAATTTAATAAGACCATGCCAAAACACTTGCAAACTTCGTCAAAATTTAATACGACCATGCCAAACACTTGCAAACTTGACACAAATTTAATAAGACCATGCCAAACACTTGCAAACTTGGAACAAACTTCCTTAGACCATGCCAAAACACTTGCAAACTTGGTACACAATTAATAAGACCATGCCAAACACTTGCAAACTTGGAACAAACTTCCTAAGACCATGCCAAAACAATTGCAACCTTGGTACAAATTTAATAAGACCATGCCAAAACACTTGCAAACTTGGAACAAACTTCCTAAGACCATGCCAAAACACTTGCAAACTTGGTACAAAATTAATAAGACCATGCCAAAACACTTGCAAGCTTGGTACAAATTTAATACGACCATGCCAAACACTTGCAAACTTGGAACAAACTTCCTAAGACCATGCCAAAACACTTGCAAACTTGGCACAAATTTAATACGACCATGCCAAACACTTGCAAACTTGGAACAAACTTCCCAAGACCATGCCAAAACACTTGCAACCTTGGTACAAATTAAATAAGACCATGCCAAAACACTTGCAAACTTGCAACAAACTTCCTAAGACCATGCCAAAACACTTGCAAACTGGGCACAAATTTAATAAGACCATGCCAAAACACTTGCAAACTTGGTACAAGTTTAATAAGACCATGCCAAAACACTTGCAAACTTGGTACAAATTTAAAACGACCATGCCAAACACTTGCAAACTTGGTACAAATTTTATGAGACCATGCCAAACACTTGCAAACTTGGAACAAACTTTCTAAGACCATGCCAAAACACTTGCAAACTTGGTAAAAATATAAAAAGACCATGCCAAACACTTGCAAACTTGGTACAAATTTAATAAGACCATGCCAAACACCTGCAAACTTGGAACAAACTTCCTATGACCATGCCAAAACCCTTGCAAACGTGGTACAAATTTAATAAGACCATGCCAAACACTTGCAAGCTTGGAACAAACTTCCTAAGACCATGCTAAAACACTTGCAAACTGGGCACAAATTTAATAAGACCATGCCAAAACACTTGCAAACTTGGTATAAATTTAATAAGACCATGCCAAAACACTTGCCATCTTGGTACAAATTTAATAAGACCATGCCAAAACACTTGCAAACTTGGTAAAAATTTAAAACGACCATGCCAAACACTTGCAAACTTGGAACAAACTTCCTAAGACCATGCCAAAACACTTGCAACCTTGGTACAAATTTAATAAGACCATGCCAAAACACTTGCAAACTTGGAACAAACTTCCTAAGACCATGCCAAAACACTTGCAAACTTGGCACAAATTTAATAAGACCATGCCAAAAAACTTGCAAACTTGGTACAAATTTAATAAGACCATGCCAAAACACTTGCAAACTTGGAACGAATTTAATACGACCATGCCAAACACTTGCAAACTTGGTACAAATTTAATAAAACCATGCCAAAACACTTGCAAACTTGGAACAAACTTCCTAAGACCATGCCAAAACTTTTGCAAACTTGGCACAAATTTAATAAGACCATGCCAAAACACTTGCAATCTTGGTACAAGTTTAATGAGACCATGCCAAACACTTGCAAACTTGGAACAAACTTCCTAAGACCATGCCAAAACACTTGCAATCTTGGTACAAATTTAATAAGACCATGCCAAAACACTTGCAAACTTGGTACAAATTTAAAACGACCATGCCAAACACTTGCAAACTTGGTACAAATTTAATAAGACCATGCCAAAACACTTGCAAACTTGGTACAAATTTAATACGACCATGCCAAACACTTGCAAACTTGGTACAAATTTAATAAGACCATGCCAAACACTTGCAAACTTGGAACAAACTTCCTTAGACCATGCCAACACACTTGCAACCTTGGTACAAATTTAATAAGACCGTGCCAAAACACTTGCAAACTTGGAACAAACTTCCTAAGACCATGCCAAAACACTTGCAAACTTGGCACAAATTTAATAAGACCATGCCAAAAAACTTGCAAACTTGGTACAAATTTAATAAGACCATGCCAAAACACTTGCAAACTTGGTACAAATTTAATAAGACCATGCCAAACACTTGCAAACTTGGTAGAAATTTAATAAGACCATGCCAAAACACTTGCAAACTTGGTCAAAATTTAATACGACCATGCCAAACACTTGCAAACTTGACACAAATTTAATAAGACCATGCCAAACACTTGCAAACTTGGAACAAACTTCCTTAGACCATGCCAAAACACTTGCAAACTTGGTACAAATTTAATAAGACCATGCCAAACACTTGCAAACTTGGAACAAACTTCCTAAGACCATGCCAAAACAATTGCAACCTTGGTACAAATTTAATAAGACCATGCCAAAACACTTGCAAACTTGGAACAAACTTCCTAAGACCATGCCAAAACACTTGCAAACTTGGTACAAAATTAATAAGACCATGCCAAACACTTGCAAACTTGGAACAAACTTCCTAAGACCATGCCAAAACACTTGCAAACTTGGTACAAATTTAATAAGACCATGCCAAACACTTGCAAACTTGGTAGAAATTTAATAAGACCATGCCAAAACACTTGCAAACTTGGTCAAAATTTAAAACGACCATGCCAAACACTTGCAAACTTGACACAAATTTAATAAGACCATGCCAAACACTTGCAAACTTGGAACAAACTTCCTTAGACCATGCCAAAACACTTGCAAACTTGGTACACATTTAATAAGACCATGCCAAACACTTGCAAACTTGGAACAAACTTCCTAAGACCATGCCAAAACAATTGCAACCTTGGTACAAATTTAATAAGACCATGCCAAAACACTTGCAAACTTGGAACAAACTTCCTAAGACCATGCCAAAACACTTGCAAACTTGGTACAAAATTAATAAGACCATGCCAAACACTTGCAAACTTGGAACAAACTTCCTAAGACCATGCCAAAACACTTGCAAGCTTGGTACAAATTTAATACGACCATGCCAAACACTTGCAAACTTGGAACAAACTTCCTAAGACCATGCCAAAACACTTGCAAACTTGGCACAAATTTAAAAAGACCATGCCAAACACTTGCAAACTTGGAACAAACTTCCTAAGACCATGCCAAAACACTTGCAAACTTGGTACAAAATTAATAAGACCATGCCAAACACTTGCAAACTTGGAACAAACTTCCTAAGACCATGCCAAAACACTTGCAAGCTTGGTACAAATTTAATACGACCATGCCAAACACTTGCAAACTTGGAACAAACTTCCTAAGACCATGCCAAAACACTTGCAAACTTGGCACAAATTTAATAAGACCATGCCAAAACACTTGCAAACTTGGTACAAATTTAATAAGACCATGCCAAACACTTGCAAACTTGGTAGAAATTTAATAAGACCATGCCAAAACACTTGCAAACTTGGTCAAAATTTAATACGACCATGCCAAACACTTGCAAACTTGACACAAATTTAATAAGACCATGCCAAACACTTGCAAACTTGGAACAAACTTCCTTAGACCATGCCAAAACACTTGCAAACTTGGTAAAAATTTAATAAGACCATGCCAAACACTTGCAAACTTGGAACAAACTTCCTAAGACCATGCCAAAACAATTGCAACCTTGGTACAAATTTAATAAGACCATGCCAAAACACTTGCAAACTTGGAACAAACTTCCTAAGACCATGCCAAAACACTTGCAAACTTGGTACAAAATTAATAAGACCATGCCAAACACTTGCAAACTTGGAACAAACTTCCTAAGACCATGCCAAAACACTTGCAAACTTGGTACAAATTTAATAAGACCATGCCAAACACTTGCAAACTTGGTAGAAATTTAATAAGACCATGCCAAAACACTTGCAAACTTGGTCAAAATTTAATACGACCATGCCAAACACTTGCAAACTTGACACAAATTTAATAAGACCATGCCAAACACTTGCAAACTTGGAACAAACTTCCTTAGACCATGCCAAAACACTAGCAAACTTGGTACAAATTTAATAAGACCATGCCAAACACTTGCAAACTTGGAACAAACTTCCTAAGACCATGCCAAAACAATTGCAACCTTGGTACAAATTTAATAAGACCATGCCAAAACACTTGCAAACTTGGAACAAACTTCCTAAGACCATGCCAAAACACTTGCAAACTTGGTACAAAATTAATAAGACCATGCCAACCACTTGCAAACTTGGAACAAACTTCCTAAGACCATGCCAAAACACTTGCAAGCTTGGTACAAATTTAATACGACCATGCCAAACACTTGCAAACTTGGAACAAACTTCCTAAGACCATGCCAAAACACTTGCAAACTTGGCACAAATTTAATACGACCATGCCAAACACTTGCAAACTTGGAACAAACTTCCCAAGACCATGCCAAAACACTTGCAACCTTGGTACAAATTTAATAAGACCATGCCAAAACACTTGCAAACTTGCAACAAACTTCCTAAGACCATGCCAAAACCCTTGCAAACGTGGTACAAATTTAATAAGACCATGCCAAACACTTGCAAGCTTGGAACAAACTTCCTAAAACCATGCTAAAACACTTGCAAACTGGGCACAAATTTAATAAGACCATGCCAAAACACTTGCAAACTTGGTACAAATTTAATAAGACCATGCCAAAACACTTGCCATCTTGGTACAAATTTAATAAGACCATGCCAAAACACTTGCAAACTTGGTAAAAATTTAAAACGACCATGCCAAACACTTGCAAACTTGGTACAAATTTTATGAGACCATGCCAAACACTTGCAAACTTGGAACAAACTTTCTAAGACCATGCCAAAACACTTGCAAACTTGGTAAAAATATAAAAAGACCATGCCAAACACTTGCAAACTTGGTACAAATTTAATAAGACCATGCCAAACACTTGCAAACTTGGAACAAACTTCCTATGACCATGCCAAAACCCTTGCAAACGTGGTACAAATTTAATAAGACCATGCCAAACACTTGCAAGCTTGGAACAAACTTCCTAAGACCATGCTAAAACACTTGCAAACTGGGCACAAATTTAATAAGACCATGCCAAAACACTTGCAAACTTGGTACAAATTTAATAAGACCATGCCAAAACACTTGCCATCTTGGTACAAATTTAATAAGACCATGCCAAAACACTTGCAAACTTGGTAAAAATTTAAAACGACCATGCCAAACACTTGCAAACTTGGTACAAATTTTATGAGACCATGCCAAACACTTGCAAACTTGGAACAAACTTTCTAAGACCATGCCAAAACACTTGCAAACTTGGAACGAATTTAATACGACCATGCCAAACACTTGCAAACTTGGTACAAATTTAATAAAACCATGCCAAAACACTTGCAAACTTGGAACAAACTTCCTAAGACCATGCCAAAACTTTTGCAAACTTGGCACAAATTTAATAAGACCATGCCAAAACACTTGCAATCTTGGTACAAGTTTAATAAGACCATGCCAAACACTTGCAAACTTGGAACAAACTTCCTAAGACCATGCCAAAACACTTGCAATCTTGGTACAAATTTAATAAGACCATGCCAAAAAACTTGCAAACTTGGAACAAACTTCCTAAGACCATGCCAAAACACTTGCAAACTTGGCACAAATTTAATAACAAATTTGCACAATTCGTTCCAAAAAGGCGATCTTTCCCTTCGCCGGCCCTTTTATATCCTTCCCTGCAAGGATGGTGGTGCCTATTTCGGAACGTTCCCCACTCCCGGACTAAGGACTTAGAATTTGGGAACGCGATCGGGCTGTCAGCTCGTCAATGTTTTGACATCGTCTCCCCAAACACTCGTGCCCCTCGCTCGTTTGTTCCGTTCTGGCTGTCATCCCGATCCAGGCGCATTCCACCGCCTCCGGACGAATCGCGTCCCGTTGCAGCCGCATGCCGTCACGTAGTCGCGATCCTGCGATCGACTCATCGTGCGCCTTTCATGTAGCTCATGCATGTAGGGCTCCGCTCGTATGATCGCTCGCGTTCACGCACCACGCGCTGGCACGGGGACCCTGGTGAGCGGCTACGGTCCCGGTCTACCGGCTTGCCTGGCGACCGAGCAGATGCCAAGGCACGGGCCCGTTCCGCCGGCCGGGGCAGCAACCGTTCGACTGGTCGGTGGCGGTCCGGCTTCTCCAACCCGCCGTCGTTGTCGCGCCGCTGAGTGCGGACCTGCGGTTGCAACTGCTGTTGCTGCTGCGTTGGCTGCTGCTTTTGGTGCTGGTGCGGGTGAAGATACTGCTGCTGTTGAGGCTGCTGGTGCTGCTCTTTGACGGACAATCGGTCGCGCTTGCGCTTTCTTGCCAGTACGTCATCACGATCCTTACTGCGCATCACCTCCCGCACTCGCCGCTCGCTTTCCTTTAGCGCCTCGTGGCTCCGCCGACGTTCGTCCCGCGCTAGCTCGGGCGAGCGCCCACGGCGCATTGGCGCCATCTCCCGGTAGCGAGACGACGGTATGCGCGACGAAAGGCGGCGCTCGGGACTCTTCTTGCCCTTGCCCTGTAACGATTCTCCACCGCCGTCTCCCCACGACGAAACCGGTGAAACGGCGACCGCTCGCATCCGTGGTGGCGAGGCGGGTCGCAGCTTGCCCAGCCGCTCGCGGACTTCGCGTTCGCGCAGACGCAGCCGCTCCTTCTCCCTTCTTTCCCGTAGGCTCGCGTATCTTCGGAGGGCCGTGTCCCGGTTGCATGGAAGTTTGACGTCGTCGAACTTCCAGTGGAGGCCTGTCTCGTTCCGCATCCCACACGCAGGGTCGAGGGCATCGTCTCCGCCGGATCCGCAGGCGCCAAAGTGGTAGCTGTGGCACACGTTGGAATGGGTACGCTTTCCCGGACACGGACCGAACACGGTCCAGCCTAGACGCGTCTTTGTTGCCACTGGTTCGTTCGCGTTGCTTTCGGCGCTACGGAGTGGTTGCCCTAGGTGACAGTTGTCGATGCCGATTAAGATGCGCGGCTTCACCTTATGGTACGACGTTAAGGGTAGCCCGCGAAGGTACGGGAAGCGTTCCTCGAGGTCCGACATCGCTATTGTTTGTTCCGGGAGCGCCAAGTTGCGTAAGGTGTGGACCTTCGGCATAATGTAAGACTGGTTCCGTTTCCCTCGGCCAGACACTTGTAGCGAGAGACGATGGGACTCGTCTTCCTGGCGTTCCGTCTCCCCGGTCCATCGTAGGCAGAGTGGGTTGGGCGTGCCGACGAGACCCAACTCGTCCACTAGGCCTTGTTCAACGAAGGTCGAGGACGATCCTTCGTCAAAGAACGCGTAGGTATCGATATGCCCGTCTTTCCCGTACACCGTTACGGGAATGTACCGGAAAAGTACGACGGATTGACCTCCCGTGTGCGTGTTGCAGCTTTCTCCCGTCCGGATTGGCGAAGGCTCAGTTATGTCGTCGAGCAAGAGCTCGTGGTGTGGTGAGCTTCATCCATGTTTCCCGCACGGCGTTCGAATTCGACAGCGATTGTGGTGTCGATTTAGGCATCGCCGACAAATACCGCGTTCCCTCACAATCGCCCATCGGCTTTCGACGTCGCGTTGAATAAACTTCCGGCAGTTCGGGAGCTTGTGTCCGGCATCGTGGCATATCGGGCATACGTGACTCTTCGTCGTCGAAAGGAGTGGTGGCGCATCGATGCTGGAAGAGATATCGTGTGTGTTTAAACGGCTCACCTGGCCGCGACGATTTTGTGCCGTTCCCCTAGGGTCGTCCAGGGTGACCGACAGACTCGATGCCCTCACTAGCCGTTTCAACCATCGCTCCAGGTCGGCCAGTGTCACGCACGCCAAGTCCAACCGGTAGTCGTTCCACCGTAACCGCTCCGTCGGGGGCAGCTTCTCCACGATCTCGTGTAACATGGTCGCGTTACACTCAAACTCCTGCATCCCGCACGCTCTTACGGTGGCACATATATTCAGAATCGCCACACTGAATTTCACCAGCGTCTGAGGGTACTCCGCATTCGGTGAAGGCATTCGTCGTACGCGGCGGACCAGTGAATGGACGATCAACTCCGGCCGTCCGAAAAGTGTCCTCAATAATTCAATCGCGTCATCCAAACACGAAGGAGCGATAAGGAGATAACGCACCGCCTCGAGTGCTTCCCCTGTCAGCGCCCGTTGTAAGCGCAGAAGATTTTCGTCCGGGGAATAGCCGCACAGTGCAGTCGAACGTTGGTAGTTCGAAATAAACATTGGCCATTCCTCCGGTGCCCCGGAGAAGGTGGGTAAGTCCCGGCTGATGGCCTGTCGGGAAGATACCTGACTCGCGTTAAGTGTAGTGTGTTGTGCCGCGTGGTCGTAAACTGTGGTTCCCGAGTGATACGGCATTTCGGGCGATGGTGATACCGTGGGCCGGTAATGGTTCAAACCCGCCAGTGGAACCGTAGGAAAGCCCCATCTTGTTGCCTCCGGTGAAGCGTCGGTCATCTGCGGCGTCGGGGCGCCCGCCATCGCGAACGAGACCGAACGTCCCGTCGTTTGCGTCGAAACGTTCGCCATTCTACCTTGCGTAGATGTATTGGTCATTGCCCCGGTGACCGTATGATCGAACGTCGCTCTTACGATCAGGTGCCGACGCGGAGACGTTCGTTGACCCAAGCAAGGTGTCGCTAACCATCGTTTGGCGGGCTGGTTCCGTCGACGGTGGGTATCGTACCGTTGAAGCGCTCGAGGGCATCTCCGTCGGAAAGGTGCACGTTCTTCCGCCGGTGATAATCGCCGCCCGCTCCAATTCCAGGAGCTGAAGCTGGCTCGTGATTTCCCTGAGCCGCTCCGCGCTGCTCACCTCTCTCCTTCGTTCGCTTGGTGATACCGTCGTAGAGTTTGCCGAGGGAACGAGGATATCGGACACCCGTCCCTCCGGCTCGTTCACCGCCACTTGCCGCTGTTCGGTGCACACTGTGTCGTCCAACGCCACTTGCCCCTGTTCGCTGGACTTCTCGACCGGCATTATCACTCGCGAATGATTAATGTTATTTTGGAATGTGGGAAATATTTTGCCGC
The DNA here is from genome assembly GCA_914969975.1 of Anopheles atroparvus. NCBI lineage: Eukaryota > Metazoa > Arthropoda > Insecta > Diptera > Culicidae > Anopheles > Anopheles atroparvus. Next base: position 2,107,106 of record CAJZCY010000008.1, on the reverse strand, counting down.
CACGAATTAAACTAAACGCGATTTAATTTTAGGCTGCGTCGTAGCGCCAAAATTACAATTTATTTTCCCGTTCTCTTTTGCACAATTCGTTCCAAAAAGGCGATCTTTCACTTTGCCGGCCCTTTTATATCCTTCCCTGCAAGGATGGTGGTGCCTATTTCGGAACGTTCCCCACTCCCGGACTTAGGACTAAGAATTGGGGAACGCGATCGGGCTGTCAGCTCGTCAATGTTTTGACAACCATGCCAAAACACTTGCAAACTTGGCACAAAATTTAATAAGCCCATGCCAAAACACTTGCAAACTTGGTACAAATTTAATAAGACCATGCCAAAACACTTGCAAACTTGGTACAAATTTATTCCGACCATGCCAAACACTTGCAAACTTGGTACAAATTTAATAAGACCATGCCTAAACACTTGCAAACTTGGTACAAATTTAAAACGACCATGCCAAACACTTGCAAACTTGGTACAAATTTAATAAGACCATGCCAAACACTTGCAAACTTGGAACAAACTTCCTAAGATCATGCCAAAACACTTGCAAACTTAGTACAAATTTAATAAGACCATGCCAAACACTTGCAAACTTGGAACAAACTTCCTAAGACCATGCCAAAACACTTGCAACCTTGGTACAAATTTAATAAGACCATGCCAAAACACTTGCAAACTTGATACAAATTTAATAAGACCATGCCAAACACTCTCAAACTTGGTACAAATTTAATACGACCATGCCAAACACTTGCAAACTTGGAACAAACTTCCTTAGACAATGCCAAAACACTTGCAAACTTGGTACAAATTTAATAAGACCATGCCAAAACACTTGCAAACTTGGTACAAATTTAATAAGACCATGCCAAACACTTGCAAACTTGGAACAAACTTTCTAAGACCATGCCAAACACTTGCAAACTTGGTACAAATTTAATAAGACCATGCCAAACACTTGCAAACTTGGAACAAACTTCCTAAGACCATGCCAAAACACTTGCAAACCTGGTACAAATTTAATAAGACCATGCCAAAACACTTGCACTTTGGTACAAATTTAATAAGACCATGCCAAAACACTTGCAAACTTGGTACAAATTTAATACGACCATGCCAAACACTTGCAAACTTGGTACAAATTTAATACGACCATGCCAAAACACTTGCAAACTTGGTACAAATTTAATAAGACCATGCCAAACACTAGCAAACTTGGAACAAACTTCCTAAGACCATGCCAAAACACTTGCAACCTTGGTACAAATTTAATAAGACCATGCCAAAACACTTGCAAACTTGGAACAGACTTCCTAAGACCATGCCAAAACACTTGCAAACTTGGTACAAATTTAATAAGACCATGCCAAAACACTTGCAAACTTGGTACAAATTTAATAAGACCATGCCAAAACACTTGCAAACTTGGTACAAATGTAATAAGACCATGCCAAAACACTTGCAAACTTGGTAGAAATTTAATACGACCATGCCAAACACTTGCAAACTTGGTACAAATTTAATAAGACCATGCCAAAACACTTGCAAACTTGGTACAAATTTAATAAGACCATGCCAAAACACTTGCAAACTTGGTACAAATTTAATAAGACCATGCCAAAACATTTGCAAACTTGGTACAAATGGAATAAGACCATGCCAAAACACTTGCAAACTTGGAACAAACTTCCTAGGACCATGCCAAAACACTTGCAACCTTGGTACAAATTTAATAAGACCATGCCAAAACACTTGCAAACTTGGTACAAATGTAATAAGACCATGCCAAAACACTTGCAAACTTGGTACAAATTTAATAAGACCATGCCAAAACACTTGCAAACTTGATACACATTTAATAAGCCCATGCCAATACACTTGCAAACTTGGTACAAATGGAATAAGACCATGCCAAAACACTTGCAAACTTGGAACAAACTTCCTAGGACCATGCCAAAACACTTGCAACCTTGGTACAAATTTAATAAGACCATGCCAAAACACTTGCAAACTTGATACAAATTTAATAAGCCCATGCCAAAACACTTGCAAACTTGGTACAAATTTAATAAGACCATGCCAAAACACTTGCAAACTTGGAACAAATTTAATACGACCATGCTAAACCACTTGCAAAATTGGTACGAATTTAATAAACCATGCCGAACACTTGCAAACTTGGTACAAACTTAATAAGACCATGCCAAAACACTTGCAAACTTGGTACAAATGTAATAAGACCATGCCAAACACTAGCAAACTTGGAACAAACTTCCTAAGACCATGCCAAAACACTTGCAACCTTGGTACAAATTTAATAAGACCATGCCAAAACACTTGCAAACTTGGAACAGACTTCCTAAGACCATGCCAAAACACTTGCAAACTTGGTACAAATTTAATAAGACCATGCCAAAACACTTGCAAACTTGGTACAAATTTAATAAGACCATGCCAAAACACTTGCAAACTTGGTACAAATGTAATAAGACCATGCCAAAACACTTGCAAACTTGGTAGAAATTTAATACGACCATGCCAAACACTTGCAAACTTGGTACAAATTTAATAAGACCATGCCAAAACACTTGCAAACTTGGTACAAATTTAATAAGACCATGCCAAAACACTTGCAAACTTGGTACAAATTTAATAAGACCATGCCAAAACATTTGCAAACTTGGTACAAATGGAATAAGACCATGCCAAAACACTTGCAAACTTGGAACAAACTTCCTAGGACCATGCCAAAACACTTGCAACCTTGGTACAAATTTAATAAGACCATGCCAAAACACTTGCAAACTTGGTACAAATGTAATAAGACCATGCCAAAACACTTGCAAACTTGGTACAAATTTAATAAGACCATGCCAAAACACTTGCAAACTTGATACACATTTAATAAGCCCATGCCAATACACTTGCAAACTTGGTACAAATTTAATAAGAGCATGCCAAAACACTTGCAAACTTGGAACAAATTTAATAAGACCATGCCAAAACACTTGCAAACTTGGTACAAATTTAATAAGACCATGCCAAAACACTTGCAAACTTGATACAAATTTAATAAGCCCATGCCAAAACACTTGCAAACTTGGTACAAATTTAATAAGACCATGCCAAAACACTTGCAAACTTGGAACAAATTTAATAAGACCATGCTAAACCACTTGCAAAATTGGTACGAATTTAATAAACCATGCCGAACACTTGCAAACTTGGTACAAACTTAATAAGACCATGCCAAAACACTTGCAAACTTGGTACAAATGTAATAAGACCATGCCAAAACACTTGCAAACTTGGTACAAATTTAATTAGACCATGCCAAAACACTTGCAAACTTTGTACAAATTTAATAAGACCATGCCAAACACTTGCAAACTTGGGACAAACTTCCTAAGACCATGCCAAAACACTTGCAAACTTGATACAAATTTAATAAGCCCATGCCAAAACACTTGCAAACTTGGTACAAATTTAATAAGACCATGCCAAACACTTGCAAACTTGGAACAAACTTCCTAAGACCATGCCAAAACACTTGCAAACTTTGTACAAGTTTAATAAGACCATGCCAAAACACTTGCAAACTTGGTACAAATGTATAAGACCATGCCAAAACACTTGCAAACTTGGTACAAATTTAATAAGACCATGCCAAAACACTTCCAAACTTGGTACAAATTTTCTAAGACCATGCCAAACACTTGCAAACTTGGTACAAATTTAATAAGACCATGCAAAACACTTGCAAACTTGGAACAAACTTCCTAAGACCATGCCAAAACACTTGCAAACTTGGAACAAATTTAATAAGACCATGCTAAAACACTTGCAAAATTGGTACGAATTTAATAAGACCATGCCGAACACTTGCAAACTTGGTACAAATTTAATAAGACCATGCCAAAACACTTGCAAACTTGGTACAAATGTAATAAGACCATGCCAAAACACTTGCAAACTTGGTACAAATTTAATAAGACCATGCCAAAACACTTGCAAACTTTGTACAAATTTAATAAGACCATGCCAAACACTTGCAAACTTGGAACAAACTTCCTAAGACCATGCCAAAACACTTGCAAACTTTGTACAAGTTTAATAAGACCATGCCAAAACACTTGCAAACTTGGTACAAATGTATAAGACCATGCCAAAACACTTGCAAACTTGGTACAATTTTAATAAGACCATGCCAAAACACTTCCAAACATGGTACAAATTTTCTAAGACCATGCCAAACACTTGCAAACTTGGTACAAATTTAATAAGACCATGCCAAACACTTGCAAACTTGGAACAAACTTCCTAAGACCATGCCAAAACACTTGCAAACTTGGTACAAATTTAATAAGACCATGCCAAAGCACTTGCAAACTTGGGACAAATTTCATAAGACCATGCCAAAACACTTGCAAACTTGGTAAAAATTTAATAAGACCATGCCAAACACTTGCAAACTTGGTACAAATTTAATAAGATCATGCCAAACACTTGCAAACTTGGAACAAACTTCCTAAGACCATGCCAAAACACTTGCAAACTTGGTACAAATTTAATAAGACCATGCCAAAGCACTTGCAAACTTGGGACAAATTTAATAAGACCGTGCCAAAACACTTGCAAACTTGGTATAAATTTGATATGACCATGCCAAAACACTTGCAAACTTGGTACAAATTTAATAAGACCATGCCAAAACATTTGCAAACTTGGTACAAACTTCTTAAGACCATGCCAAACACTTGCAAACTTGGTACACAATTAATAAGACCATGCCAAACACTTGCAAACTTGGGACAAACTTCCTAAGACCATGCCAAAACACTTGCAAACTTGGTACAAATTTAATAAGACCATGCCAAAACACTTGCAAACTTGGTACAAATTTAATAAGACCTTGCCAAAACACTTGCAAACTTGGTACAAATTTAATAAGGCCATGCTAAAACACTTGCAAAATTGGTACAAATTAAATAAGACCATGCCGAACACTTGCAAACTTGGTACAAATTTAATAAGACCATGCCAAAACACTTGTAAACTTGGTACAAATGTAATAAGACCATGCCAAAACACTTGCAAACTTGGTACAAATTTAATAAGACCCTGCCAAAACACTTGCAAACTTGGTACATTTTTATTACGACCATGCCAGAACACTTGCAAACTTGGAACAAATTTAATAAGACCATGCCAAAACACTTGCAAACTTGGTACAAATTTAATAAGACCATGCCAAAACACTTGCAAACTTGGAACAAATTTAATAAGACCATGCCAAAACACTTGCAAACTTGGAACAAACTTCCTAAGACCATGCCAAAACACTTGCAAACTTGGTACAAATTTAATAAGACCATGCCAAAGCACTTGCAAACTTGGGACAAATTTAATAAGACCATGCCAAAACACTTGCAAACTTGGTACAAATATAATAAGACCATGCCAAACACTTGCAAACTTGGTACAAATTTAATAAAACCATGCCAAAACACTTGCAAACTTGGAACAAACTTCCTAAGACTATGCCAAAACACTTGCAAACTTGGTACAAATTTAATAAGACCATGCCAAAACACTTGCAAATTTGGTTCAAATTTTAAAAGACCATGCCAAAACACTTGCAAACTTGGTAAAAATTTAATAAGACCATGCCAAAACACTTGCAAACTTGGAACAAATTTAATAAGACCATGCTAAAACACTTGCAAAATTGGTACAAATTTAATAAGACCATGCCGAACACTTGCAAACTTGGTACAAATTTAATAAGACCATGCCAAAACACTTGCAAACTTGGTACAAATTTAATAAGACCATGCCAAAGCACTTGCAAACTTGGGACAAATTTAATAAGACCATGCCAAAACACTTGCAAACTTGGTACAAATTTAATAAGACCATGCCAAAACACTTGCAAACTTGGTACAAATTTAATAAGACCATGCTAAAACACTTGCAAACTTTGTACAAATTTAATAAGACCATGCCAAACACTTGCAAACTTGGTACAAATTTAATAAGACCATGCCAAACACTTGCAAACTTGGAACAAACTTCCTAAGACCATGCCAAAACACTTGCAAACTTGGTACAAATTTAATAAGACCATGCCAAAGCACTTGCAAACTTGGGACAAATTTAATAAGACCATGCCAAAACACTTGCAAACTTGGTACAAATTTAATAAGACCATGCTAAAACACTTGCAAACTTCGGGAGCTCGGGTACGTCCTCAACGAGGCCCTTCGTGGGGAATTTCCTCGAAGCTTTGTCGACGGCGTCATAGTGCTTGTGAGAAAGAAGGGAACTGGGAGTGCAATGCCCTCTTTCCGTCCGATTTCTCTCCTTAACACAGATTACAAGCTGCTGGCGAGAATTTTGAAGCTACGGGTCGATGGGATCATCGACAAGTGGCAGATAATTTCCCCAGCCCAAAAATGCAGCAACAAGCCGCAGAACATTTTTCAAGCTGTTCTCTCGGTTAAGGAGAGAATTCTGGACTTGAAGAGGAGGAAGAAAAGCGGCAAGCTCGTTTCCTTCGACCTCTCGCAGGCGTTTGACCGCGTCGACCGAGACTTCCTGTGGACAACCATGACCTCCTTGGGTTTTAATCCTGGGCTGGTTGGGCTTCTCAGGTCAATTGGTGAGCGGTCTTCTTCCCGTCTGCTTGTGAATGGACAGCTGTCCTCTCCCTTCCCCAACCAACGTTCCGTCAGACAGGGCGATCCTCTTTCCATGCATCTGTTTGTCCTTTACCTTCATCCCCTTATTACTGAGCTCGAAAGTATTTGCTGCGATCAGGATGACCTGATCAATGCATATGCCGACGATGTCTCAGTGATTACTTCCTCCACTTCCAAAATCGAGCGGGTCAGAGAGGCGTTCGAGGCGTTCGGCCTTTGCTCAGGGGCCAGGCTGAACGTGGGGAAGACCATCGCGATCGACATCGGACACGTCACTCCAGCAACGAGGATCCACGTCCCATGGCTACGCACCGAGGAGCGTCTCCGGCTTCTCGGGATATTGTTCTCCAACAATATCCGCGAGGCCATGGCGCACAACTGGGACGTGGTGATCCAGAAGTTCCGGCAGTTGGTCTGGCTTCATCGTGTGAGAGACCTGAACCTGACCCAGAAGGTGTTGCTTCTCAACACCTTCCTGCTCCCCAAGCTGTGGTTCGTCGCGTCTGTCTGTGGCGCTCGGCAGCGGGACGTTGCAAAGGTCTCTCACATGATTGGATCACTGCTGTGGAACGGCTCTGGTGGCATCCGCGTTCCTCTACTCCAGCTGGCGCTACCACGAGATCGCGGTGGACTTAATCTCCACATCCCCATCATCACCACACAATCGCTACTCACCAACCGGTACCTTGCGGAGCAAGGATGTTTGGTGATCGGGTCTCAGTATATCGCCAACACTGGGAACCCACCCGACACCAACTCCGTCCCGTCGTCCTACCCCTGCCTCCGCAAGGTTATCCAGCACTTGGCATACGTGCCAGAGACCCTCCGACGATCGCCATCAACGCGAGGACTGCGACGCGCAGCAACAAACGCCCTACCGGACCCAAGGGTGGTTGGAGCTTCCCCACACACGCTGTGGAGAAGAGTGTGGGGAAACATAAGCTCCAGGATGCTGACGTCTGCACAACGTTCCGCCCTTTACCTGCTGGCAAACGGGAAGATCTCGCACGCGGAGCATCTTTTCGAAACCGGCAGAGCCGACACACTAACGTGCACGTTTTGTCCCGCTGTCGAGACCCTGGAGCACAAGTTTGCAGCATGTCCCCGCGTGTCGCTGGCGTGGGACACTCTACAACGGCGGCTGCAACAAGTTGCTCCAGGGTCCCATCTTCGTTTTGTCGACCTGCACTGGCCCGCTCTAAACAGGATAAGAGCGGGCACACGCAGTGCAGTACTCTCCGTATTTTCAAACTACATCATCCACATCATTGGAAACAATGATGTTGCGATTGATGTAGATGTCCTTTCCTGTTCTCTATAAATCAATCTGTTTGTAAAGTCTTGCCTTTGTTTCCCGTCCAACACGTGCGAAGGAAACAAAACCTATGTAAATGTGATTAAATAGTATGTAAGAAATGTTGTACACCCTTAATAAACGTCTTTTATAAAAAAAAAAAAACTTTGTACAAATTTAATAAGACCATGCCAAACACTTGCAAACTTGGTACAAATTTAATAAGACCATGCCAAACACTTGCAAACTTGGAACGAACTACCTAAGACCATGCCAAAACACTTGCAAACTTTGTACAAGTTTAATAAGACCATGCCAAAACACTTGCAAACTTGGTACAAATGTATAAGACCATGCCAAAACACTTGCAAACTTGGTACAAATTTAATAAGACCATGCCAAAACACTTCCAAACTTGGTACAAATTTTCTAAGACCATGCCAAACACTTGCAAACTTGGTACACAATTAATATGACCATGCCAAACACTTGCAAACTTGGGACAAACTTCCTAAGACCATGCCAAAACACTTGCAAACTTGGTACAAATTTAATAAGATCATGCCAAACACTTGCAAACTTGGAACAAACTTCCTAAGACCATGCCAAAACACTTGCAAACTTGGTACAAATTTAATAAGACCATGCCAAAGCACTTGCAAACTTGGGACAAATTTAATAAGACCGTGCCAAAACACTTGCAAACTTGGTATAAATTTGATATGACCATGCCAAAACACTTGCAAACTTGGTACAAATTTAATAAGACCATGCCAAAACATTTGCAAACTTGGTACAAACTTCTTAAGACCATGCCAAACACTTGCAAACTTGGTACACAATTAATAAGACCATGCCAAACACTTGCAAACTTGGGACAAACTTCCTAAGACCATGCCAAAACACTTGCAAACTTGGTACAAATTTAATAAGACCATGCCAAAACACTTGCAAACTTGGTACAAATTTAATAAGACCTTGCCAAAACACTTGCAAACTTGGTACAAATTTAATAAGGCCATGCTAAAACACTTGCAAAATTGGTACAAATTAAATAAGACCATGCCGAACACTTGCAAACTTGGTACAAATTTAATAAGACCATGCCAAAACACTTGTAAACTTGGTACAAATGTAATAAGACCATGCCAAAACACTTGCAAACTTGGTACAAATTTAATAAGACCCTGCCAAAACACTTGCAAACTTGGTACATTTTTATTACGACCATGCCAGAACACTTGCAAACTTGGAACAAATTTAATAAGACCATGCCAAAACACTTGCAAACTTGGTACAAATTTAATAAGACCATGCCAAAACACTTGCAAACTTGGAACAAATTTAATAAGACCATGCCAAAACACTTGCAAACTTGGAACAAACTTCCTAAGACCATGCCAAAACACTTGCAAACTTCGTACAAATTTAATAAGACCATGCCAAAGCACTTGCAAACTTGGGACAAATTTAATAAGACCATGCCAAAACACTTGCAAACTTGGTACAAATATAATAAGACCATGCCAAACACTTGCAAACTTGGTACAAATTTAATAAAACCATGCCAAAACACTTGCAAACTTGGAACAAACTTCCTAAGACTATGCCAAAACACTTGCAAACTTGGTACAAATTTAATAAGACCATGCCAAAACACTTGCAAATTTGGTTCAAATTTTAAAAGACCATGCCAAAACACTTGCAAACTTGGTACAAATTTAATAAGACCATGCCAAAACACTTGCAAACTTGGAACAAATTTAATAAGACCATGCTAAAACACTTGCAAAATTGGTACAAATTTAATAAGACCATGCCGAACACTTGCAAACTTGGTTCAAATTTAATAAGACCATGCCAAAACACTTGCAAACTTGGTACAAATTTAATAAGACCATGCCAAAGCACTTGCAAACTTGGGACAAATTTAATAAGACCATGCCAAAACACTTGCAAACTTGGTACAAATTTAATAAGACCATGCCAAAACACTTGCAAACTTGGTACAAATTTAATAAGACCATGCTAAAACACTTGCAAACTTTGTACAAATTTAATAAGACCATGCCAAACACTTGCAAACTTGGAACAAATTTAATAAGACCATGCCAAACACTTGCAAACTTGGAACAAACTTCCTAAGACCATGCCAAAACACTTGCAAACTTGGTACAAATTTAATAAGACCATGCCAAAGCACTTGCAAACTTGGGACAAATTTAATAAGACCATGCCAAAACACTTGCAAACTTGGTACAAATTTAATAAGACCATGCTAAAACACTTGCAAACTTCGGGAGCTCGGGTACGTCCTCAACGAGGCCCTTCGTGGGGAATTTCCTCGAAGCTTTGTCGACGGCGTCATAGTGCTTGTGAGAAAGAAGGGAACTGGGAGTGCAATGCCCTCTTTCCGTCCGATTTCTCTCCTTAACACAGATTACAAGCTGCTGGCGAGAATTTTGAAGCTACGGGTCGATGGGATCATCGACAAGTGGCAGATAAATTCCCCAGCCCAAAAATGCAGCAACAAGCCGCAGAACATTTTTCAAGCTGTTCTCTCGGTTAAGGAGAGAATTCTGGACTTGAAGAGGAGGAAGAAAAGCGGCAAGCTCGTTTCCTTCGACCTCTCGCAGGCGTTTGACCGCGTCGACCGAGACTTCCTGTGGACAACCATGACCTCCTTGGGTTTTAATCCTGGGCTGGTTGGGCTTCTAAGGTCAATTGGTGAGCGGTCTTCTTCCCGTCTGCTTGTGAATGGACAGCTGTCCTCTCCCTTCCCCAACCAACGTTCCGTCAGACAGGGCGATCCTCTTTCCATGCATCTGTTTGTCCTTTACCTTCATCCCCTTATTACTGAGCTCGAAAGTATTTGCTGCGATCAGGATGACCTGATCAATGCATATGCCGACGATGTCTCAGTGATTACTTCCTCCACTTCCAAAATCGAGCGGGTCAGAGAGGCGTTCGAGGCGTTCGGCCTTTGCTCAGGGGCCAGGCTGAACGTGGGGAAGACCATCGCGATCGACATCGGACACGTCACTCCAGCAACGAGGATCCACGTCCCATGGCTACGCACCGAGGAGCGTCTCCGGCTTCTCGGGATATTGTTCTCCAACAACATCCGCGAGGCCATGGCGCACAACTGGGACGTGGTGATCCAGAAGTTCCGGCAGTTGGTCTGGCTTCATCGTGTGAGAGACCTGAACCTGGCCCAGAAGGTGTTGCTTCTCAACACCTTCCTGCTCCCCAAGCTGTGGTTCGTCGCGTCTGTCTGTGGCGCTCGGCAGCGGGACGTTGCAAAGGTCTCTCACATGATTGGATCACTGCTGTGGAACGGCTCTGGTGGCATCCGCGTTCCTCTACTCCAGCTGGCGCTACCACGAGATCGCGGTGGACTTAATCTCCACATCCCCATCATCACCACACAATCGCTACTCACCAACCGGTACCTTGCGGAGCAAGGATGTTTGGTGATCGGGTCTCAGTATATCGCCAACGCTGGGAACCCACTCGACACCAACTCCGTCCCTTCGTCCTACCCCTGCCTCCGCAAGGTTATCCAGCACTTGGCATACGTGCCAGAGACCCTCCGACGATCGCCATCAACGCGAGGACTGCGACGCGCAGCAACAAACGCCCTACCGGACCCAAGGGTGGTTGGAGCTTCCCCACACACGCTGTGGAGAAGAGTGTGGGGAAACATAAGCTCCAGGATGCTGACGTCTGCACAACGTTCCGCCCTTTACCTGCTGGCAAACGGGAAGATCTCGCACGCGGAGCATCTTTTCGAAACCGGCAGAGCCGACACACCAACGTGCACGTTTTGTCCCGCTGTCGAGACCCTGGAGCACAAGTTTGCAGCATGTCCCCGCGTGTCGCTGGCGTGGGACACTCTACAACGGCGGCTGCAACAAGTTGCTCCAGGGTCCCATCTTCGTTTTGTCGACCTGCACTGGCCCGCTCTAAACAGGATAAGAGCGGGCACACGCAGTGCAGTACTCTCCGTATTTTCAAACTACATCATCCACATCATTGGAAACAATGATGTTGCGATTGATGTAGATGTCCTTTCCTGTTCTCTATAAATCAATCTGTTTGTAAAGTCTTGCCTTTGTTTCCCGTCCAACACGTGCGAAGGAAACAAAACCTATGTAAATGTGATTAAATAGTATGTAAGAAATGTTGTACACCCTTAATAAACGTCTTTTATAAAAAAAAAAAAAACTTTGTACAAATTTAATAAGACCATGCCAAACACTTGCAAACTTGGTACAAATTTAATAAGACCATGCCAAACACTTGCAAACTTGGAACGAACTACCTAAGACCATGCCAAAACACTTGCAAACTTTGTACAAGTTTAATAAGACCATGCCAAAACACTTGCCAACTTGGTACAAATGTATAAGACCATGCCAAAACACTTGCAAACTTGGTACAAATTTAATAAGACCATGCCAAAACACTTCCAAACTTGGTACAAATTTTCTAAGACCATGCCAAACACTTGCAAACTTGGTACAAATTTAATAAGACCATGCCAAACACTTGCAAACTTGGAACAAACTTCCTAAGACCATGCCAAAACACTTGCAAACTTGGTACAAATTTAATAAGACCATGCCAAAGCACTTGCAAACTTGGGACAAATTTAATAAGACCATGCCAAAACACTTGCAAACTTGGTAAAAATTTAATAAGACCATGCCAAACATTGCACACTTGGTACAAATTTAATAAGACCATGCCAAACACTTGCAAACTTGGAACAAACTTCCTAAGACAATGCCAAAACACTTGCAAACTTGGTACAAATTTAATAAGACCATGCCAAAGCACTTGCAAGCTTGGGACAAATTTAATAAGACCATGCCAAAACACTTGCAAACTTGGTACAAATTTGATATGACCATGCCAAAACACTTGCAAACTTGGTACAAATTTAATAAGACCATGCCAAAACACTTGCAAACTTGGTGCAAACTTCTTAAGACCATGCCAAACACTTGCAAACTTGGTACACAATTAAGAAGACCATGCCAAACACTTGCAAACTTGGGACAAACTTCCTAAGACCATGCCAAAACACTTGCAAACTTGGCACAAATTTAATAAGACCATGCCAAAACACTTGCAAACTTGGTACAAATTTAATAAGACCTTGCCAAAACACTTGCAAACTTGGAACAAATTTAATAAGACCATGCTAAAACACTTGCAAAATTGGTACAAATTTAATCAGACCATGCCGAACACTTGCAAACTTGGTACAAATTTAATAAGACCATGCCAAAACACTTGCAAACTTGGTACAAATGTAATAAGACCATGCCAAAACACTTGCAAACTTGGTACAAATTTAATAAGACCCTGCCAAAACACTTGCAAACTTGGTACAAATTTATTAAGACCATGCCAGAACACTTGCAAACTTGGAACAAATTTAATAAGACCATGCCAAAACACGTGCAAACTTGGAACAAATTTAATAAAACCATGCCAAAACACTTGCAAACTTGGAACAAACTTCCAAAGACCATGCCAAAACACTTGCAAACTTGGTACAAATTTAATAAGACCATGCCAAAACACTTGCACACTTGGAACAAACTTCTTTAGACCATGCCAAAACACTTGCAAACTTGGTACAAATTTAATAAGACCATGCCAAGGCACTTGCAAACTTGGGACAAATTTAATAAGACCATGCCAAAACACTTGCAAACTTGGTACAAATATAATAAGACCATGCCAAACACTTGCAAACTTGGTACAAATTTAATAAAAACCAAAACACTTGCAAATTTGGTTCAAATTTTCTAAGACCATGCCAAAACACTTGCAAACTTGGTACAAATTTAATAAGACCATGCCAAAACACTTGCAAACTTGGTTCAAATTTAATAAGACCCTGCCAAAACACTTGCAAACTTGGTACAAATTTATTAAGACCATGCCAGAACAATTGCAAACTTGGAAAAAATTTAATAAGACCATGCCAAAACACGTGCAAACTTGGTACAAATTTAATAAAACCTTGCCAAAACACTTGCAAACTTGGAACAAACTTCCTAAGACCATGCCAAAACACTTGCAAACTTGGTACAAATTTAATAAGACCATGCCATAGCACTTGCAAACTTGGGACAAATTTAATAAGACCATGCCAAAACACTTGCAAACTTGGTACAAATATAATAAGACCATGCCAAACACTTGCAAACTTGGTACAAATTTAATAAAACCATGCCAAAACACTTGCAAACTTGGAACAAACTTCCTAAGACCATGCCAAACACTTGCAAACTTGGTACAAATTTAATAAGACCATTCCAAAACACTTGCAAACTTGGAACAAACTTCCTTAGACCATGCCAAAACACTTGCAAACTTGGTGCAAATTTAATAAGACCATGCCAAAGCACTTGCAAACTTGGAACAAATTTAATAAGACCATGCCAAAACACTTGCAAACTTGGTACAAATATAATAAGACCATGCCAAACACTTGCAAACTTGGTACAAATTTAATAAAACCATGCCAAAACACTTGCAAACTTGGAACAAACTTCCTAAGACCATGCCAAAACACTTGCAAACTTGGTACAAATTTAATAAGACCATGCCAAAACACTTGCAAATTTGGTTCAAAATTTATAAGACCATGCCAAAACACTTGCAAACTTGGTGCAAATTTAATAAGACCATGCCAAAACACTTGCAAACTTGGAACAAATTTAATAATACCATGCCAAAACACTTGCAAAATTGGTACAAATTTAATAAGACCATGCCGAACACTTGCAAACTTGGTACAAATTTAATAAGACCATGCCAAAACACTTGCAAACTTGGTACAAATGAAATAAGACCATGCCAAAACACTTGCAAACTTGGTACAAATTTAATAAGACCATGCCAAAACACTTGCAAACTTTGTGCAAAATTAATAAGACCATGCCAAACACTTGCAAACTTGGTACAAATTTAATAAGACCATGCCAAAACACTTGCAAACTTGGCACAAATTTAATAAGACCATGCCAAAACACTTGCAAACTTGGTACAAATTTAATAAGACCTTGCCAAAACACTTGCAAACTTGGAACAAATTTAATAAGACCATGCTAAAACACTTGCAAAAGTGGTACAAATTTAATAAGACCATGCCGAACACTTGCAAACTTGGTACAAATTTAATAAGACCATGCCAAAACACTTGCAAACTTGGTACAAATTTAATAAGACCATGCCAATACACTTGCAAACCTGGTACAAATTTAATAAGACCCTGCCAAAACACTTGCAAACTTGGTACAAATTTATTAAGACCATGCCATAACACTTGCAAACTTGGAACAAATTTAATAAGACCATGCCAAAACACGTGCAAACTTGGTACAAATTTAATAAAACCATGCCAAAACACTTGCAAACTTGGAACAAACTTCCTAAGACCATGCCAAAACACTTGCAAACTTGGTACAAATTTAATAAGACCATGCCAAAACACTTGCAAATTTGGTTCAAATTTTATAAGACTATGCCAAAACACTTGCAAACTTGGTACAGATTTAATAAGACCATGCCAAAACACTTGCAAGCTTGGAACAAAAATAATAAGACCATGCTAAAACACTTGCAAAATTGGTACAAATTTAATAAGACCATGCCGAACACTTGCAAACTTGGTACAAATTTAATAAGACCATGCCAAAAAACTTGCAAACTCGGTACAAATGTAACAAGACCATGCCAAAACACTTGCAAACTTGGTACAAATTTAATAAGACCATGCCAAAACACTTGCAAACTTTGTACAAAATTAATAAGACCATGCCAAACACTTGCAAACTTGGTACAAATTTAATAAGACCATGCCAAAACACTTGCAAACTTGGTACAAATTTAATAAGACCATGCCAAACACTTGCAAACTTGGTACAAATTTAATAAGACCATGCCAAAACACTTGCAAACTTGGAAAAAACTTCCTTAGACCATGCCAAAACACTTGCAAACTTGGTACAAATTTAATAAGACCATGCCAAAGCACTTGCAAACTTGGGACAAATTTTATAAGACCATGCCAAAACACTTGCAAACTTGGTACAAATATAATAAGACCATGCCAAACACTTGCAAACTTGGTACAAATTTAATAAAACAATGCCAAAACACTTGCAAACTTGGAACAAACTTCCTAAGACCATGTCAAAACACTTGCAAACTTGGTACAAATTTAATAAGACCATGCCAAAACACTTGCAAATTTTGTTCAAGTTTTATAAGACCATGCCAAAACACTTGCAAACTTGGTACAAATTTAATAAGACCATGCCAAAACACTTGCAAACTTGGAACAAATTTAATAAGACCATGCTAAAACACTTGCAAAATTGGTAAAAATTTAATAAGACCATGCCAAAACACTTGCAAACTTGGTACAAATTTATTAAGACCATGCCAAAACACTTGCAAACTTGGTACAAATTTAATAAGACCATGCCAAAACACGTGCAAACTTGGTACAAGTTTAATAAGACCATGCCAAAACACTTGCAAACTTGGTACAAATTTAATAATACCCTGCCAAAACACTTGCAAACTTGGTACAAATTTATTAAGACCATGCCAAAACACTTGCAAACTTGGTACAAATTTAATAAGACCATGCCAAAACACGTGCAAACTTGGTACAAATTTAATAAAACCATGCCAAAACACTTGCAAACTTGGAACAAACTTCCTAAGACCATGCCAAAACATTTGCAAACTTGGTACAAATTTAATAAGACCATGCCAAAACACTTGCAAACTTGGTACAAAATGTAATAAGACCATGCCAAAACACTTGCAAACTTGGAACAAATTTAATAAAACCATGCCAAAACACTTGCACACTTGGTACAAACTTCCTAAGACCATGCCAAAACACTTGCAAACTTGGTAAAAATTTAATAAGACCATGCCAAAACACTTGCAAACTTGGTACATTTTTATTACGACCATGCCAGAACACTTGCAAACTTGGAACAAATTTAATAAGACCATGCCAAAACACTTGCAAACTTGGTACAAATTTAATAAGACCCTGCCAAAACACTTGCAAACTTGGTACATTTTTATTACGACCATGCCAGAACACTTGCAAACTTGGAACAAATTTAATAAGACCATGCCAAAACACTTGCAAACTTGGTACAAATTTAATAAGACCATGCCAAAACACTTGCAAACTTGGTACAAATTTAATAAGACCATGCCAAAACACTTGCAAACTTGGAACAAACTTCCTAAGACCATGCCAAAACACTTGCAAACTGGATACAAATTTAATAAGACCATGCCAAACACTTGCAAACTTGGAACAAACTTCCTAAGGCCATGCCAAAACACTTGCAACCTTGGTACAAATTTAAAAAGCCCATGCCAAATCACTTGCAAACTTGGAACAAACTTCCTAAGACCATGCCAAAACACTTGCAAACTTGGCACAAATTTAATAAGACCATGCCAAAACACTTGCAAACTTGGTACAAATTTAATAAGACCATGCCAAAACACTTGCAAACTTGATACAAATTTAATACGACTATGCCAAACACTTGCAAACTTGGTACAAACTTCCTAAGACCATGCCAAAACACTTGCAAACTTGGCACAAATTTAATAAGACCATGCCAAACACTTGCAAACTTGGAACAAACTTCCTAAGACCATGCCAAAACACTTGCAACCTTGGTACAAATTTAATAAGACCATGCCAAAACACTTGCAAACTTGGAACAAACTTCCTAAGACCATGCCAAAACACTTGCAAACTTGGCACAAATTTAATAAGACCATGCCAAAACACTTGCAAACTTGGTACAAATTTAATAAGACCATGCCAAAACACTTGCAAACTTGGTACAAATTTAATACGACCATGCCAAACACTTGCAAACTTGGTACAAATTTAATAAGGCCATGCCAAAACACTTGCAAACTTGGTACAAATTTAAAACGACCAGGCAAAACACTTGCAAACTTGGTACAAATTTAATAAGACCATGCCAAACACTTGCAAACTTGGAACAAACTTCCTTAGACCATGCCAAAACACTTGCAACCTTGGTACAAATTTAATAAGACCATGCCAAAACACTTGCAAACTTGGAACAAACTTCCTAAGACCATGCCAAAACACTTGCAAACTTGGCACAAATTTAATAAGACCATGCCAAAAAACTTGCAAACTTGGTACAAATTTAATAAGACCATGCCAAAACACTTGCAAACTTGGTACAAAATTAATAAGACCATGCCAAACACTTGCAAACTTGGAACAAACTTCCTAAGACCATGCCAAAACACTTGCAAACTTGGTAAAAATTTAATAAGACCATGCCAAAACACTTGCAAACTTGGTACAAATTTAATACGACCATGCCAAACACTTGCAAACATGGAACAAACTTCCTAAGACCATGCCAAAACACTTGCAAACTTGGCACAGATTTAATAAGACCATGCCAAACACTTGCAAACTTGGAACAAACTTCCCAAGACCATGCCAAAACACTTGCAACCTTGGTACAAATTTAATAAGACCATGCCAAAACACTTGCAAACTTGGAACAAACTTCCTAAGACCATGCCAAAACACTTGCAAACTGGGCACAAATTTAATAAGACCATGCCAAAACACTTGCAAACTTGGTACAAATTTAATAAGACCATGCCAAAACACTTGCAAACTTGGTACAAGTTTAATAAGACCATGCCAAAACACTTGCAAACTTGGTACAAATTTAAAACGACCATGCCAAACACTTGCAAACTTGGAACAAACTTCCTAAGACCATGCCAAAACACTTGCAACCTTGGTACAAATTTAATAAGACCATGCCAAAACACTTGCAAACTTGGAACAAACTTCCAAAGACCATGCCAAAACACTTGCAAACTTGGCACAAATTTAATAAGACCATGCCAAAACACTTGCAAACTTGGTACAAATTTAATAAGACCATGCCAAAACACTTGCAAACTTGATACAAATTTAATACGACCATGCCAAACACTTGCAAACTTGGTACAAACTTCCTAAGACCATGCCAAAACACTTGCAAACTTGGCACAAATTTAATAAGACCATGCCAAACACTTGCAAACTTGGAACAAACTTCCTAAGACCATGCCAAAACACTTGCAACCTTGGTACAAATTTAATAAGACCATGCCAAAACACTTGCAAACTTGGAACAAACTTCCTAAGACCATGCCAAAACACTTGCAAACTTGGCACAAATTTAATAAGACCATGCCAAAACACTTGCAACCTTGGTACAAATTTAATAAGACCATGCCAAAACACTTGCAAACTTGGAACAAACTTCCTAAAGGCCCCGTTACATGAAGCGCAAACTCAAAAACTTTGCGGCGCAAAGAGGGGGCAACGCGCGAAGAATACGTCAAAAACTTTTCAGCTCACGGAGCTGCAAACTGCATGCGCGAACTTTTTGACAGCTAGCCGAAAACTCAAATACTCTGGATGAAGAAGAAGATTAAGAAGAAATAAATGTAAACATAACAATATTGCTGATAGAGGAACGAGACACCTAAAATTTAAAAAAATATTCAATGTTTTTTTTCATTTCGTGTTGATCACACGCGCATTTCTCACCCGAAACAAATACTGCAAGCTACTAAATGTTTCTCCAGTTGCCAAGTAGCGCAGCGTTATAAGCAATCGTTCTTGTGCTGTTATCGAGTCGCGCATATTTGTGTTCATTCTTATAATTTCTGGCCGTATCATTTCAAGCAGAAAATCAAAATCTTCCTTCGTCATGCGAAGAAAATTGATGATGGTTTCATTCGCTTTGTCTGCAATAATATTATCCAGCAAACGGTTGCCATCTTCTTGTCGTCGGAAAAAAATTGGTCGCATCCACCACCTACGCACAATACGCCTGTTGCGTTGTCTCAAGTTTCCTGAACTTAACTCGACGGCCCGCGATAGGGAAGTTAGCCACACTTCACTCATTAAAAGGTTATCCATCTTTTACTTCTTGTTCTACAACTGAAATAATCTATAGTTTACTTAATACACTCAAAGCAAGTGTCTACTTGCATACCTTTTGTCTTGTTTGGTTCGAAAGACGATTTCAGAATGATGAGCACTTTTACTTTTTATTTACTGAATTTCACTTTGTTTACGAATTTGAGCAGGAATGTCACAAACTTTTCGCTTGCTAAGCGCAAACACCAAAACACGTCCCCAAAACGCTGTTACACGAAGCGCGAAGATTTTGACGTAAACTTATACAATTTTTGAGTTTGCGCTTGAAGTTTGCGCTTCATGTAACGGGGCCTTAAGACCATGCCAAAACACTTGCAAACTTGGCACAAATTTAATAAGACCATGCCAAACACTTGCAAACTTGGTACAAATTTAATAAGACCATGCCAAAACACTTGCAAACTTGGAACAAACTTCCTAAGACCATGCCAAAACACTTGCAAACTTGGTACAAATTTAATAAGACCATGCCAAACACTTGCAAACTTGGAACAAACTTCCTAAGGCCATGCCAAAATACTTGCAACCTTGGTACAAATTTAATAAGACCATGCCAAAACACTTGCAAACTTGGAACAAACTTCCTAAGACCATGCCAAAACACTTGCAAACTTGGCACAAATTTAATAAGACCATGCCAAAACACTTGCAAACTTGGTACAAATTTAATAAGACCATGCCAAAACACTTGCAAACTTGATACAAATTTAATACGACCATGCCAAACACTTGCAAACTTGGTACAAACTTCCTAAGACCATGCCAAAACACTTGCAAACTTGGCACAAATTTAATAAGACCATGCCAAACACTTGCAAACTTGGAACAAACTTCCTAAGACCATGCCAAAACACTTGCAACCTTGGTACAAATTTAATAAGACCATGCCAAAACACTTGCAAACTTGGAACAAACTTCCTAAGACCATGCCAAAACACTTGCAAACTTGGCACAAATTTAATAAGACCATGCCAAAAAACTTGCAAACTTGGTGCAAATTTAATAAGACCATGCCAAAACACTTGCAAACTTGGTACAAATTTAATAAGACCATGCCAAACACTTGCAAACTTGGTAGAAATTTAATAAGACCATGCCAAAACACTTGCAAACTTGGTCAAAATTTAATACGACCATGCCAAACACTTGCAAACTTGACACAAATTTAATAAGACCATGCCAAACACTTGCAAACTTGGAACAAACTTGCTTAGACCATGCCAAAACACTTGCAAACTTGGTACAAATTTAATAAGACCATGCCAAACACTTGCAAACTTGGAACAAACTTCCTAAGACCATGCCAAAACAATTGCAACCTTGGTACAAATTTAATAAGACCATGCCAAAACACTTGCAAACTTGGAACAAACTTCCTAAGACCATGCCAAAACACTTGCAAACTTGGTACAAAATTAATAAGACCATGCCAAAACACTTGCAAGCTTGGTACAAATTTAATACGACCATGCCAAACACTTGCAAACTTGGAACAAACTTCCTAAGACCATGCCAAAACACTTGCAAACTTGGCACAAATTTAATACGACCATGCCAAACACTTGCAAACTTGGAACAAACTTCCCAAGACCATGCCAAAACACTTGCAACCTTGGTACAAATTAAATAAGACCATGCCAAAACACTTGCAAACTTGCAACAAACTTCCTAAGACCATGCTAAAACACTTGCAAACTGGGCACAAATTTAATAAGACCATGCCAAAACACTTGCAAACTTGGTACAAGTTTAATAAGACCATGCCAAAACACTTGCAAACTTGGTACAAATTTAAAACGACCATGCCAAACACTTGCAAACTTGGTACAAATTTTATGAGACCATGCCAAACACTTGCAAACTTGGAACAAACTTTCTAAGACCATGCCAAAACACTTGCAAACTTGGTAAAAATATAAAAAGACCATGCCAAACACTTGCAAACTTGGTACAAATTTAATAAGACCATGCCAAACACTTGCAAACTTGGAACAAACTTCCTATGACCATGCCAAAACCCTTGCAAACGTGGTACAAATTTAATAAGACCATGCCAAACACTTGCAAGCTTGGAACAAACTTCCTAAGACCATGCTAAAACACTTGCAAACTGGGCACAAATTTAATAAGACCATGCCAAAACACTTGCAAACTTGGTATAAATTTAATAAGACCATGCCAAAACACTTGCCATCTTGGTACAAATTTAATAAGACCATGCCAAAACACTTGCAAACTTGGTAAAAATTTAAAACGACCATGCCAAACACTTGCAAACTTGGAACAAACTTCCTAAGACCATGCCAAAACACTTGCAACCTTGGTACAAATTTAATAAGACCATGCCAAAACACTTGCAAACTTGGAACAAACTTCCTAAGACCATGCCAAAACACTTGCAAACTTGGCACAAATTTAATAAGACCATGCCAAAAAACTTGCAAACTTGGTACAAATTTAATAAGACCATGCCAAAACACTTGCAAACTTGGAACGAATTTAATACGACCATGCCAAACACTTGCAAACTTGGTACAAATTTAATAAAACCATGCCAAAACACTTGCAAACTTGGAACAAACTTCCTACGACCATGCCAAAACTTTTGCAAACTTGGCACAAATTTAATAAGACCATGCCAAAACACTTGCAATCTTGGTACAAGTTTAATGAGACCATGCCAAACACTTGCAAACTTGGAACAAACTTCCTAAGACCATGCCAAAACACTTGCAATCTTGGTACAAATTTAATAAGACCATGCCAAAACACTTGCAAACTTGGTACAAATTTAAAACGACCATGCCAAACACTTGCAAACTTGGTACAAATTTAATAAGACCATGCCAAAACACTTGCAAACTTGGTACAAATTTAATACGACCATGCCAAACACTTGCAAACTTGGTACAAATTTAATAAGACCATGCCAAACACTTGCAAACTTGGAACAAACTTCCTTAGACCATGCCAAAACACTTGCAACCTTGGTACAAATTTAATAAGACCGTGCCAAAACACTTGCAAACTTGGAACAAACTTCCTAAGACCATGCCAAAACACTTGCAAACTTGGCACAAATTTAATAAGACCATGCCAAAAAACTTGCAAACTTGGTACAAATTTAATAAGACCATGCCAAAACACTTGCAAACTTGGTACAAATTTAATAAGACCATGCCAAACACTTGCAAACTTGGTAGAAATTTAATAAGACCATGCCAAAACACTTGCAAACTTGGTCAAAATTTAATACGACCATGCCAAACACTTGCAAACTTGACACAAATTTAATAAGACCATGCCAAACACTTGCAAACTTGGAACAAACTTCCTTAGACCATGCCAAAACACTTGCAAACTTGGTTCAAATTTAATAAGACCATGCCAAACACTTGCAAACTTGGAACAAACTTCCTAAGACCATGCCAAAACAATTGCAACCTTGGTACAAATTTAATAAGACCATGCCAAAACACTTGCAAACTTGGAACAAACTTCCTAAGACCATGCCAAAACACTTGCAAACTTGGTACAAAATTAATAAGACCATGCCAAACACTTGCAAACTTGGAACAAACTTCCTAAGACCATGCCAAAACACTTGCAAACTTGGTACAAATTTAATAAGACCATGCCAAACACTTGCAAACTTGGTAGAAATTTAATAAGACCATGCCAAAACACTTGCAAACTTGGTCAAAATTTAAAACGACCATGCCAAACACTTGCAAACTTGACACAAATTTAATAAGACCATGCCAAACACTTGCAAACTTGGAACAAACTTCCTTAGACCATGCCAAAACACTTGCAAACTTGGTACAAATTTAATAAGACCATGCCAAACACTTGCAAACTTGGAACAAACTTCCTAAGACCATGCCAAAACAATTGCAACCTTGGTACAAATTTAATAAGACCATGCCAAAACACTTGCAAACTTGGAACAAACTTCCTAAGACCATGCCAAAACACTTGCAAACTTGGTACAAAATTAATAAGACCATGCCAAACACTTGCAAACTTGGAACAAACTTCCTAAGACCATGCCAAAACACTTGCAAGCTTGGTACAAATTTAATACGACCATGCCAAACACTTGCAAACTTGGAACAAACTTCCTAAGACCATGCCAAAACACTTGCAAACTTGGCAAAAATTTAAAAAGACCATGCCAAACACTTGCAAACTTGGAACAAACTTCCTAAGACCATGCCAAAACACTTGCAAACTTGGTACAAAATTAATAAGACCATGCCAAACACTTGCAAACTTGGAACAAACTTCCTAAGACCATGCCAAAACACTTGCAAGCTTGGTACAAATTTAATACGACCATGCCAAACACTTGCAAACTTGGAACAAACTTCCTAAGACCATGCCAAAACACTTGCAAACTTGGCACAAATTTAATAAGACCATGCCAAAACACTTGCAAACTTGGTACAAATTTAATAAGACCATGCCAAACACTTGCAAACTTGGTAGAAATTTAATAAGACCATGCCAAAACACTTGCAAACTTGGTCAAAATTTAATACGACCATGCCAAACACTTGCAAATTTGACACAAATTTAATAAGACCATGCCAAACACTTGCAAACTTGGAACAAACTTCCTTAGACCATGCCAAAACACTTGCAAACTTGGTACAAATTTAATAAGACCATGCCAAACACTTGCAAACTTGGAACAAACTTCCTAAGACCATGCCAAAACAATTGCAACCTTGGTACAAATTTAATAAGACCATGCCAAAACACTTGCAAACTTGGAACAAACTTCCTAAGACCATGCCAAAACACTTGCAAACTTGGTACAAAATTAATAAGACCATGCCAAACACTTGCAAACTTGGAACAAACTTCCTAAGACCATGCCAAAACACTTGCAAACTTGGTACAAATTTAATAAGACCATGCCAAACACTTGCAAACTTGGTAGAAATTTAATAAGACCATGCCAAAACACTTGCAAACTTGGTCAAAATTTAATACGACCATGCCAAACACTTGCAAACTTGACACAAATTTAATAAGACCATGCCAAACACTTGCAAACTTGGAACAAACTTCCTTAGACCATGCCAAAACACTAGCAAACTTGGTACAAATTTAATAAGACCATGCCAAACACTTGCAAACTTGGAACAAACTTCCTAAGACCATGCCAAAACAATTGCAACCTTGGTACAAATTTAATAAGACCATGCCAAAACACTTGCAAACTTGGAACAAACTTCCTAAGACCATGCCAAAACACTTGCAAACTTGGTACAAAATTAATAAGACCATGCCAAACACTTGCAAACTTGGAACAAACTTCCTAAGACCATGCCAAAACACTTGCAAGCTTGGTACAAATTTAATACGACCATGCCAAACACTTGCAAACTTGGAACAAACTTCCTAAGACCATGCCAAAACACTTGCAAACTTGGCACAAATTTAATACGACCATGCCAAACACTTGCAAACTTGGAACAAACTTCCCAAGACCATGCCAAAACACTTGCAACCTTGGTACAAATTTAATAAGACCATGCCAAAACACTTGCAAACTTGCAACAAACTTCCTAAGACCATGCCAAAACCCTTGCAAACGTGGTACAAATTTAATAAGACCATGCCAAAGACTTGCAAGCTTGGAACAAACTTCCTAAGACCATGCTAAAACACTTGCAAACTGGGCACAAATTTAATAAGACCATGCCAAAACACTTGCAAACTTGGTACAAATTTAATAAGACCATGCCAAAACACTTGCCATCTTGGTACAAATTTAATAAGACCATGCCAAAACACTTGCAAACTTGGTAAAAATTTAAAACGACCATGCCAAACACTTGCAAACTTGGTACAAATTTTATGAGACCATGCCAAACACTTGCAAACTTGGAACAAACTTTCTAAGACCATGCCAAAACACTTGCAAACTTGGTAAAAATATAAAAAGACCATGCCAAACACTTGCAAACTTGGTACAAATTTAATAAGACCATGCCAAACACTTGCAAACTTGGAACAAACTTCCTATGACCATGCCAAAACCCTTGCAAACGTGGTACAAATTTAATAAGACCATGCCAAACACTTGCAAGCTTGGAACAAACTTCCTAAGACCATGCTAAAACACTTGCAAACTGGGCACAAATTTAATAAGACCATGCCAAAACACTTGCAAACTTGGTACAAATTTAATAAGACCATGCCAAAACACTTGCCATCTTGGTACAAATTTAATAAGACCATGCCAAAACACTTGCAAACTTGGTAAAAATTTAAAACGACCATGCCAAACACTTGCAAACTTGGTACAAATTTTATGAGACCATGCCAAACACTTGCAAACTTGGAACAAACTTTCTAAGACCATGCCAAAACACTTGCAAACTTGGAACGAATTTAATACGACCATGCCAAACACTTGCAAACTTGGTACAAATTTAATAAAACCATGCCAAAACACTTGCAAACTTGGAACAAACTTCCTAAGACCATGCCAAAACTTTTGCAAACTTGGCACAAATTTAATAAGACCATGCCAAAACACTTGCAATCTTGGTACAAGTTTAATAAGACCATGCCAAACACTTGCAAACTTGGAACAAACGTCCTAAGACCATGCCAAAACACTTGCAATCTTGGTACAAATTTAATAAGACCATGCCAAAAAACTTGCAAACTTGGAACAAACTTCCTAAGACCATGCCAAAACACTTGCAAACTTGGCACAAATTTAATAACAAATTTGCACAATTCGTTCCAAAAAGGCGATCTTTCCCTTCGCCGGCCCTTTTATATCCTTCCCTGCAAGGATGGTGGTGCCTATTTCGGAACGTTCCCCACTCCCGGACTAAGGACTTAGAATTTGGGAACGCGATCGGGCTGTCAGCTCGTCAATGTTTTGACATCGTCTCCCCAAACACTCGTGCCCCTCGCTCGTTTGTTCCGTTCTGGCTGTCATCCCGATCCAGGCGCATTCCACCGCCTCCGGACGAATCGCGTCCCGTTGCAGCCGCATGCCGTCACGTAGTCGCGATCCTGCGATCGACTCATCGTGCGCCTTTCATGTAGCTCATGCATGTAGGGCTCCGCTCGTATGATCGCTCGCGTTCACGCACCACGCGCTGGCACGGGGACCCTGGTGAGCGGCTACGGTCCCGGTCTACCGGCTTGCCTGGCGACCGAGCAGATGCCAAGGCACGGGCCCGTTCCGCCGGCCGGGGCAGCAACCGTTCGACTGGTCGGTGGCGGTCCGGCTTCTCCAACCCGCCGTCGTTGTCGCGCCGCTGAGTGCGGACCTGCGGTTGCAACTGCTGTTGCTGCTGCGTTGGCTGCTGCTTTTGGTGCTGGTGCGGGTGAAGATACTGCTGCTGTTGAGGCTGCTGGTGCTGCTCTTTGACGGACAATCGGTCGCGCTTGCGCTTTCTTGCCAGTACGTCATCACGATCCTTACTGCGCATCACCTCCCGCACTCGCCGCTCGCTTTCCTTTAGCGCCTCGTGGCTCCGCCGACGTTCGTCCCGCGCTAGCTCGGGCGAGCGCCCACGGCGCATTGGCGCCATCTCCCGGTAGCGAGACGACGGTATGGGCGACGAAAGGCGGCGCTCGGGACTCTTCTTGCCCTTGCCCTGTAACGATTCTCCACCGCCGTCTCCCCACGACGAAACCGGTGAAACGGCGACCGCTCGCATCCGTGGTGGCGAGGCGGGTCGCAGCTTGCCCAGCCGCTCGCGGACTTCGCGTTCGCGCAGACGCAGCCGCTCCTTCTCCCTTCTTTCCCGTAGGCTCGCGTATCTTCGGAGGGCCGTGTCCCGGTTGCATGGAAGTTTGACGTCGTCGAACTTCCAGTGGAGGCCTGTCTCGTTCCGCATCCCACACGCAGGGTCGAGGGCATCGTCTCCGCCGGATCCGCAGGCGCCAAAGTGGTAGCTGTGGCACACGTTGGAATGGGTACGCTTTCCCGGACACGGACCGAACACGGTCCAGCCTAGACGCGTCTTTGTTGCCACTGGTTCGTTCGCGTTGCTTTCGGCGCTACGGAGTGGTTGCCCTAGGTGACAGTTGTCGATGCCGATTAAGATGCGCGGCTTCACCTTATGGTACGACGTTAAGGGTAGCCCGCGAAGGTACGGGAAGCGTTCCTCGAGGTCCGACATCGCTATTGTTTGTTCCGGGAGCGCCAAGTTGCGTAACGTGTGGACCTTCGGCATAATGTAAGACTGGTTCCGTTTCCCTCGGCCAGACACTTGTAGCGAGAGACGATGGGACTCGTCTTCCTGGCGTTCCGTCTCCCCGGTCCATCGTAGGCAGAGTGGGTTGGGCGTGCCGACGAGACCCAACTCGTCCACTAGGCCTTGTTCAACGAAGGTCGAGGACGATCCTTCGTCAAAGAACGCGTAGGTATCGATATGCCCGTCTTTCCCGTACACCGTTACGGGAATGTACCGGAAAAGTACGACGGATTGACCTCCCGTGTGCGTGTTGCAGCTTTCTCCCGTCCGGATTGGCGAAGGCTCAGTTATGTCGTCGAGCAAGAGCTCGTGGTGTGGTGAGCTTCATCCATGTTTCCCGCACGGCGTTCGAATTCGACAGCGATTGTGGTGTCGATTTAGGCATCGCCGACAAATACCGCGTTCCCTCACAATCGCCCATCGGCTTTCGACGTCGCGTTGAATAAACTTCCGGCAGTTCGGGAGCTTGTGTCCGGCATCGTGGCATATCGGGCATACGTGACTCTTCGTCGTCGAAAGGAGTGGTGGCGCATCGATGCTGGAAGAGATATCGTGTGTGTTTAAACGGCTTACCTGGCCGCGACGATTTTGTGCCGTTCCCCTAGGGTCGTCCAGGGTGACCGACAGACTCGATGCCCTCACTAGCCGTTTCAACCATCGCTCCAGGTCGGCCAGTGTCACGCACGCCAAGTCCAACCGGTAGTCGTTCCACCGTAACCGCTCCGTCGGGGGCAGCTTCTCCACGATCTCGTGTAACATGGTCGCGTTACACTCAAACTCCTGCATCCCGCACGCTCTTACGGTGGCACATATATTCAGAATCGCCACACTGAATTTCACCAGCGTCTGAGGGTACTCCGCATTCGGTGAAGGCATTCGTCGTACGCGGCGGACCAGTGAATGGACGATCAACTCCGGCCGTCCGAAAAGTGTCCTCAATAATTCAATCGCGTCATCCAAACACGAAGGAGCGATAAGGAGATAACGCACCGCCTCGAGTGCTTCCCCTGTCAGCGCCCGTTGTAAGCGCAGAAGATTTTCGTCCGGGGAATAGCCGCACAGTGCAGTCGAACGTTGGTAGTTCGAAATAAACATTGGCCATTCCTCCGGTGCCCCGGAGAAGGTGGGTAAGTCCCGGCTGATGGCCTGTCGGGAAGATACCTGACTCGCGTTAAGTGTAGTGTTTTGTGCCGCGTGGTCGTAAACTGTGGTTCCCGAGTGATACGGCATTTCGGGCGATGGTGATACCGTGGGCCGGTAATGGTTCAAACCCGCCAGTGGAACCGTAGGAAAGCCCCATCTTGTTGCCTCCGGTGAAGCGTCGGTCATCTGCGGCGTCGGGGCGCCCGCCATCGCGAACGAGACCGAACGTCCCGTCGTTTGCGTCGAAACGTTCGCCATTCTACCTTGCGTAGATGTATTGGTCATTGCCCCGGTGACCGTATGATCGAACGTCGCTCTTACGATCAGGTGCCGACGCGGAGACGTTCGTTGACCCAAGCAAGGTGTCGCTAACCATCGTTTGGCGGGCTGGTTCCGTCGACGGTGGGTATCGTACCGTTGAAGCGCTCGAGGGCATCTCCGTCGGAAAGGTGCACGTTCTTCCGCCGGTGATAATCGCCGCCCGCTCCAATTCCAGGAGCTGAAGCTGGCTCGTGATTTCCCTGAGCCGCTCCGCGCTGCTCACCTCTCTCCTTCGTTCGCTTGGTGATACCGTCGTAGAGTTTGCCGAGGGAACGAGGATATCGGACACCCGTCCCTCCGGCTCGTTCACCGCCACTTGCCGCTGTTCGGTGCACACTGTGTCGTCCAACGCCACTTGCCCCTGTTCGCTGGACTTCTCGACCGGCATTATCACTCGCGAATGATTAATGTTATTTTGGAATGTGGGAAATATTTTGCCACCACGAATTAAACTAAACGCGATTTAATTTTAGGCTGCGTCGTAGCGCCAAAATTACAATTTATTTTCCCGTTCTCTTTTGCACAATTCGTTCCAAAAAGGCGATCTTTCACTTTGCCGGCCCTTTTATATCCTTCCCTGCAAGGATGGTGGTGCCTATTTCGGAACGTTCCCCACTCCCGGACTTAGGACTAAGAATTGGGGAACGCGATCGGGCTGTCAGCTCGTCAATGTTTTGACAACCATGCCAAAACACTTGCAAACTTGGCACAAAATTTAATAAGCCCATGCCAAAACACTTGCAAACTTGGTACAAATTTAATAAGACCATGCCAAAACACTTGCAAACTTGGTACAAATTTATTCCGACCATGCCAAACACTTGCAAACTTGGTACAAATTTAATAAGACCATGCCTAAACACTTGCAAACTTGGTACAAATTTAAAACGACCATGCCAAACACTTGCAAACTTGGTACAAATTTAATAAGACCATGCCAAACACTTGCAAACTTGGAACAAACTTCCTAAGATCATGCCAAAACACTTGCAAACTTAGTACAAATTTAATAAGACCATGCCAAACACTTGCAAACTTGGAACAAACTTCCTAAGACCATGCCAAAACACTTGCAACCTTGGTACAAATTTAATAAGACCATGCCAAAACACTTGCAAACTTGATACAAATTTAATAAGACCATGCCAAACACTCTCAAACTTGGTACAAATTTAATACGACCATGCCAAACACTTGCAAACTTGGAACAAACTTCCTTAGACCATGCCAAAACACTTGCAAACTTGGTACAAATTTAATAAGACCATGCCAAAACACTTGCAAACTTGGTACAAATTTAATAAGACCATGCCAAACACTTGCAAACTTGGAACAAACTTTCTAAGACCATGCCAAACACTTGCAAACTTGGTACAAATTTAATAAGACCATGCCAAACACTTGCAAACTTGGAACAAACTTCCTAAGACCATGCCAAAACACTTGCAAACCTGGTACAAATTTAATAAGACCATGCCAAACACTTGCAAACTTGGAACAAACTTCTTAAGACCATGCCAAAACACTTGCAACCTTGGTACACATTTAATAAGACCATGCCAAAACACTTGCAAACTTGGAACAAACTTCCTAAGACCATGCCAAAACACTTGCAAACTTGGTACAAATTTAATAAGACCATGCCAAAACACTTGCACTTTGGTACAAATTTAATAAGACCATGCCAAAACACTTGCAAACTTGGTACAAATTTAATACGACCATGCCAAAACACTTGCAAACTTGGTACAAATTTAATAAGACCATGCCAAACACTTGCAAACTTGGTACAAATTTAATAAGACCATGCCAAAACACTTGCAAACTTGGAAAAAACTTCCTTAGACCATGCCAAAACACTTGCAAACTTGGTACAAATTTAATAAGACCATGCCAAAACACTTGCAAACTTTGTACAAAATTAATAAGACCATGCCAAACACTTGCAAACTTGGTACAAATTTAATAAGACCATGCCAAAACACTTGCAAACTTGGTACAAATTTAATAAGACCATGCCAAACACTTGCAAACTTGGTACAAATTTAATAAGACCATGCCAAAACACTTGCAAACTTGGAAAAAAACTTCCTTAGACCATGCCAAAACACTTGCAAACTTGGTACAAATTTAATAAGACCATGCCAAAGCACTTGCAAACTTGGGACAAATTTTATAAGACCATGCCAAAACACTTGCAAACTTGGTACAAATATAATAAGACCATGCCAAACACTTGCAAACTTGGTACAAATTTAATAAAACAATGCCAAAACACTTGCAAACTTGGAACAAACTTCCTAAGACCATGTCAAAACACTTGCAAACTTGGTACAAATATAATAAGACCATGCCAAACACTTGCAAACTTGGTACAAATTTAATAAAACAATGCCAAAACACTTGCAAACTTGGAACAAACTTCCTAAGACCATGTCAAAACACTTGCAAACTTGGTACAAATTTAATAAGACCATGCCAAAACACTTGCAAACTTGGAAAAAACTTCCTTAGACCATGCCAAAACACTTGCAAACTTGGTACAAATTTAATAAGACCATGCCAAAACACTTGCAAACTTTGTACAAAATTAATAAGACCATGCCAAACACTTGCAAACTTGGTACAAATTTAATAAGACCATGCCAAAACACTTGCAAACTTGGTACAAATTTAATAAGACCATGCCAAAAACTTGCAAACTTGGTACAAATTTAATAAGACCATGCCAAAACACTTGCAAACTTGGAAAAAACTTCCTTAGACCATGCCAAAACACTTGCAAACTTGGTACAAATTTAATAAGACCATGCCAAAGCACTTGCAAACTTGGGACAAATTTTATAAGACCATGCCAAAACACTTGCAAACTTGGTACAAATATAATAAGACCATGCCAAACACTTGCAAACTTGGTACAAATTTAATAAAACAATGCCAAAACACTTGCAAACTTGGAACAAACTTCCTAAGACCATGTCAAAACACTTGCAAACTTGGTACAAATTTAATAAGACCATGCCAAAACACTTGCAAATTTTGTTCAAGTTTTATAAGACCATGCCAAAACACTTGCAAACTTGGTACAAATTTAATAAGACCATGCCAAAACACTTGCAAACTTGGAACAAATTTAATAAGACCATGCTAAAACACTTGCAAAATTGGTAAAAATTTAATAAGACCATGCCAAAACACTTGCAAACTTGGTACAAATTTATTAAGACCATGCCAAAACACTTGCAAACTTGGTACAAATTTAATAAGACCATGCCAAAACACGTGCAAACTTGGTACAAGTTTAATAAGACCATGCCAAAACACTTGCAAACTTGGTACAAATTTAATAATACCCTGCCAAAACACTTGCAAACTTGGTACAAATTTATTAAGACCATGCCAAAACACTTGCAAACTTGGTACAAATTTAATAAGACCATGCCAAAACACGTGCAAACTTGGTACAAATTTAATAAAACCATGCCAAAACACTTGCAAACTTGGAACAAACTTCCTAAGACCATGCCAAAACATTTGCAAACTTGGTACAAATTTAATAAGACCATGCCAAAACACTTGCAAACTTGGTACAAAATGTAATAAGACCATGCCAAAACACTTGCAAACTTGGAACAAATTTAATAAAACCATGCCAAAACACTTGCACACTTGGTACAAACTTCCTAAGACCATGCCAAAACACTTGCAAACTTGGTAAAAATTTAATAAGACCATGCCAAAACACTTGCAAACTTGGTACATTTTTATTACGACCATGCCAGAACACTTGCAAACTTGGAACAAATTTAATAAGACCATGCCAAAACACTTGCAAACTTGGTACAAATTTAATAAGACCCTGCCAAAACACTTGCAAACTTGGTACATTTTTATTACGACCATGCCAGAACACTTGCAAACTTGGAACAAATTTAATAAGACCATGCCAAAACACTTGCAAACTTGGTACAAATTTAATAAGACCATGCCAAAACACTTGCAAACTTGGTACAAATTTAATAAGACCATGCCAAAACACTTGCAAACTTGGAACAAACTTCCTAAGACCATGCCAAAACACTTGCAAACTGGATACAAACCCAGCTGGCCTCGATTGAGTGCCATTTGAAAAATTGAGCAGCCCGGAGAAAACTCCATACAAAAAAAACCAGCTGTCGCGGACTTAGCCGATTTTTGCGATGCCACTCTCGAACTTAGCCGTCCGCAGATGCCGCGATAGCGGCGGAGACCCATCGCTCCTGGACTTAGCCAAATTTTTCGATGCCGCTCTCGAACTTAGCCGGCCGCAGATGCCGCGATAGCAACGGAGCGCCATTTTTATGCGATCGAATGCGCGTGACGATGTGCGTGTGGATGTGTTTGCGCTTTCGCACACCGAATCTCGCACGCAGAGTGATTTTGACATATCGATGTTAACAAAGCAGCACGGTAAGTTCGCTTAAGTTTTTTGCCGATAATTACATGTTATTTTTACATTTCAGATGCTACAAAGTAAGATTTCACAATATCAAACTACAATCAACCATTCAACGTACGGTGCGAGCCAGTGTGACAAGTTTTTATCACCGGATGATAAGTTCCGGACGAACTAAACGAAGCATCCATATCGAGGCGATGGATCCTTGGCAGGGAAATGCAAGCAATTAGGGAAGTTATGCAGTGAAGTGGTTTTATTTAAACAAGTGCCTATATAATTTTTAATGGCTGCAATTTGTGGGTCTTAAGAACAGCAGTAAGCACTAGTGTGGCTTTGTTCCAGTGCTAGTGTTGTAATAGTGTTGTGTTTGCGGAGCCAATTCAAAAGTTCGAGTACGGCCCCCGATGTTGGATAACAAATTGAAGAATTGTGTAGAAGAATTGTTATGATTCCATAACTGTAGTGCTGTGTTTCTAATGATGTACTGTTCTGTTCTTTACAGCTTATCAGCCGGACTGTACTGTGTGACCGAATGTCGAAATATCACACCAAAATGATGAATATGCGGCTCCAGGTGGATGGTTGGACCATGGTGCACCTGATCGTCGAACGATCATCATCATCATCATCATCATCATGATGACGATCATCATAGCGGATAGACGGCCAGAGCAGATGGTAAGCTATTTCTTGTATTTACTATCATAGTAGTAAGGATCTTACCCCTAAGCTTGGCTTAATAACTTTTAAAGCATCAATTTGCCAACACTTTGCTTTCATTTAATGGCTCAACAGTTTTCATTATAAAAATTAAGTCCGTGAAATTTATGTTGAATAACATTAAAATAGTGTTATCGTATGAAAAGATTAATGAACAAATCGTGAATATCCGATAAAACATGTAATTTCGTGTATCAACTGTGTTTAGTTGATATAGTAAATAATCAATAACAACTCTGCTATCGTTAACCTCCAATATCAACTCTGCTATCGTTAACCTCCAATATCAACTCTGCTATCGTTAACCTCCAATATCAACTCAATGACGATTTTTACAGATAAATATTTATTTTTCCAATTTTTTTCTTTTTTTCATTACAGATTTACCACTGGATGCCAGAGTTTTGTATAATTCAACTGTAAGCAACCAAAAAATCGGTAAATAAATAAAATAAAATAAGTAATTTTTGCTCAGCGTGTTTATTTCAAGCCAGGCGTCGGAGTGAAAGAAACAAATTTAAATGCCCGCGTGAGAAGTAACTCAAGGCCCTGGGGCTCTCGCGCGCTCACCACTGAAATAGCCCGCGATCCCGCTGCTATCGCGGGGAATTATCGCTGCCGGCTATAAGATGCCAACAACCCGCTATAAGCCGCCCAACTCGAGCTTATAGCATTGAAATGGCGGGTTGGGAATTTAATAAGACCATGCCAAACACTTGCAAACTTGGAACAAACTTCCTAAGGCCATGCCAAAACACTTGCAACCTTGGTACAAATTTAAAAAGCCCATGCCAAATCACTTGCAAACTTGGAACAAACTTCCTAAGACCATGCCAAAACACTTGCAAACTTGGCACAAATTTAATAAGACCATGCCAAAACACTTGCAAACTTGGTACAAATTTAATAAGACCATGCCAAAACACTTGCAAACTTGATACAAATTTAATACGACTATGCCAAACACTTGCAAACTTGGTACAAACTTCCTAAGACCATGCCAAAACACTTGCAAACTTGGCACAAATTTAAT
Organism: Anopheles atroparvus; assembly: GCA_914969975.1. Taxonomy (NCBI): domain Eukaryota; kingdom Metazoa; phylum Arthropoda; class Insecta; order Diptera; family Culicidae; genus Anopheles; species Anopheles atroparvus. The sequence continues at coordinate 2,071,144 of CAJZCY010000008.1, read as the reverse complement.
AAGACCATGCCAAACACTTGCAAACTTGGAACAAACTTCCTAAGACCATGCCAAAACACTTGCAACCTTGGTACAAATTTAATAAGACCATGCCAAAACACTTGCAAACTTGGAACAAACTTCCTAAGACCATGCCAAAACACTTGCAAACTTGGCACAAATTTAATAAGACCATGCCAAAACACTTGCAAACTTGGTACAAATTTAATAAGACCATGCCAAAACACTTGCAAACTTGGTACAAATTTAATACGACCATGCCAAACACTTGCAAACTTGGTACAAATTTAATAAGGCCATGCCAAAACACTTGCAAACTTGGTACAAATTTAAAACGACCAGGCAAAACACTTGCAAACTTGGTACAAATTTAATAAGACCATGCCAAACACTTGCAAACTTGGAACAAACTTCCTTAGACCATGCCAAAACACTTGCAACCTTGGTACAAATTTAATAAGACCATGCCAAAACACTTGCAAACTTGGAACAAACTTCCTAAGACCATGCCAAAACACTTGCAAACTTGGCACAAATTTAATAAGACCATGCCAAAAAACTTGCAAACTTGGTACAAATTTAATAAGACCATGCCAAAACACTTGCAAACTTGGTACAAAATTAATAAGACCATGCCAAACACTTGCAAACTTGGAACAAACTTCCTAAGACCATGCCAAAACACTTGCAAACTTGGTAAAAATTTAATAAGACCATGCCAAAACACTTGCAAACTTGGTACAAATTTAATACGACCATGCCAAACACTTGCAAACATGGAACAAACTTCCTAAGACCATGCCAAAACACTTGCAAACTTGGCACAAATTTAATAAGACCATGCCAAACACTTGCAAACTTGGAACAAACTTCCCAAGACCATGCCAAAACACTTGCAACCTTGGTACAAATTTAATAAGACCATGCCAAAACACTTGCAAACTTGGAACAAACTTCCTAAGACCATGCCAAAACACTTGCAAACTGGGCACAAATTTAATAAGACCATGCCAAAACACTTGCAAACTTGGTACAAATTTAATAAGACCATGCCAAAACACTTGCAAACTTGGTACAAGTTTAATAAGACCATGCCAAAACACTTGCAAACTTGGTACAAATTTAAAACGACCATGCCAAACACTTGCAAACTTGGAACAAACTTCCTAAGACCATGCCAAAACACTTGCAACCTTGGTACAAATTTAATAAGACCATGCCAAAACACTTGCAAACTTGGAACAAACTTCCAAAGACCATGCCAAAACACTTGCAAACTTGGCACAAATTTAATAAGACCATGCCAAAACACTTGCAAACTTGGTACAAATTTAATAAGACCATGCCAAAACACTTGCAAACTTGATACAAATTTAATACGACCATGCCAAACACTTGCAAACTTGGTACAAACTTCCTAAGACCATGCCAAAACACTTGCAAACTTGGCACAAATTTAATAAGACCATGCCAAACACTTGCAAACTTGGAACAAACTTCCTAAGACCATGCCAAAACACTTGCAACCTTGGTACAAATTTAATAAGACCATGCCAAAACACTTGCAAACTTGGAACAAACTTCCTAAGACCATGCCAAAACACTTGCAAACTTGGCACAAATTTAATAAGACCATGCCAAAACACTTGCAACCTTGGTACAAATTTAATAAGACCATGCCAAAACACTTGCAAACTTGGAACAAACTTCCTAAAGGCCCCGTTACATGAAGCGCAAACTCAAAAACTTTGCGGCGCAAAGAGGGGGCAACGCGCGAAGAATACGTCAAAAACTTTTCAGCTCACGGAGCTGCAAACTGCATGCGCGAACTTTTTGACAGCTAGCCGAAAACTCAAATACTCTGGATGAAGAAGAAGATTAAGAAGAAATAAATGTAAACATAACAATATTGCTGATAGAGGAACGAGACACCTAAAATTTAAAAAAATATTCAATGTTTTTTTTCATTTCGTGTTGATCACACGCGCATTTCTCACCCGAAACAAATACTGCAAGCTACTAAATGTTTCTCCAGTTGCCAAGTAGCGCAGCGTTATAAGCAATCGTTCTTGTGCTGTTATCGAGTCGCGCATATTTGTGTTCATTCTTATAATTTCTGGCCGTATCATTTCAAGCAGAAAATCAAAATCTTCCTTCGTCATGCGAAGAAAATTGATGATGGTTTCATTCGCTTTGTCTGCAATAATATTATCCAGCAAACGGTTGCCATCTTCTTGTCGTCGGAAAAAAATTGGTCGCATCCACCACCTACGCACAATACGCCTGTTGCGTTGTCTCAAGTTTCCTGAACTTAACTCGACGGCCCGCGATAGGGAAGTTAGCCACACTTCACTCATTAAAAGGTTATCCATCTTTTACTTCTTGTTCTACAACTGAAATAATCTATAGTTTACTTAATACACTCAAAGCAAGTGTCTACTTGCATACCTTTTGTCTTGTTTGGTTCGAAAGACGATTTCAGAATGATGAGCACTTTTACTTTTTATTTACTGAATTTCACTTTGTTTACGAATTTGAGCAGGAATGTCACAAACTTTTCGCTTGCTAAGCGCAAACACCAAAACACGTCCCCAAAACGCTGTTACACGAAGCGCGAAGATTTTGACGTAAACTTATACAATTTTTGAGTTTGCGCTTGAAGTTTGCGCTTCATGTAACGGGGCCTTAAGACCATGCCAAAACACTTGCAAACTTGGCACAAATTTAATAAGACCATGCCAAACACTTGCAAACTTGGTACAAATTTAATAAGACCATGCCAAAACACTTGCAAACTTGGAACAAACTTCCTAAGACCATGCCAAAACACTTGCAAACTTGGTACAAATTTAATAAGACCATGCCAAACACTTGCAAACTTGGAACAAACTTCCTAAGGCCATGCCAAAATACTTGCAACCTTGGTACAAATTTAATAAGACCATGCCAAAACACTTGCAAACTTGGAACAAACTTCCTAAGACCATGCCAAAACACTTGCAAACTTGGCACAAATTTAATAAGACCATGCCAAAACACTTGCAAACTTGGTACAAATTTAATAAGACCATGCCAAAACACTTGCAAACTTGATACAAATTTAATACGACCATGCCAAACACTTGCAAACTTGGTACAAACTTCCTAAGACCATGCCAAAACACTTGCAAACTTGGCACAAATTTAATAAGACCATGCCAAACACTTGCAAACTTGGAACAAACTTCCTAAGACCATGCCAAAACACTTGCAACCTTGGTACAAATTTAATAAGACCATGCCAAAACACTTGCAAACTTGGAACAAACTTCCTAAGACCATGCCAAAACACTTGCAAACTTGGCACAAATTTAATAAGACCATGCCAAAAAACTTGCAAACTTGGTGCAAATTTAATAAGACCATGCCAAAACACTTGCAAACTTGGTACAAATTTAATAAGACCATGCCAAACACTTGCAAACTTGGTAGAAATTTAATAAGACCATGCCAAAACACTTGCAAACTTGGTCAAAATTTAATACGACCATGCCAAACACTTGCAAACTTGACACAAATTTAATAAGACCATGCCAAACACTTGCAAACTTGGAACAAACTTCCTTAGACCATGCCAAAACACTTGCAAACTTGGTACAAATTTAATAAGACCATGCCAAACACTTGCAAACTTGGAACAAACTTCCTAAGACCATGCCAAAACAATTGCAACCTTGGTACAAATTTAATAAGACCATGCCAAAACACTTGCAAACTTGGAACAAACTTCCTAAGACCATGCCAAAACACTTGCAAACTTGGTACAAAATTAATAAGACCATGCCAAAACACTTGCAAGCTTGGTACAAATTTAATACGACCATGCCAAACACTTGCAAACTTGGAACAAACTTCCTAAGACCATGCCAAAACACTTGCAAACTTGGCACAAATTTAATACGACCATGCCAAACACTTGCAAACTTGGAACAAACTTCCCAAGACCATGCCAAAACACTTGCAACCTTGGTACAAATTAAATAAGACCATGCCAAAACACTTGCAAACTTGCAACAAACTTCCTAAGACCATGCCAAAACACTTGCAAACTGGGCACAAATTTAATAAGACCATGCCAAAACACTTGCAAACTTGGTACAAGTTTAATAAGACCATGCCAAAACACTTGCAAACTTGGTACAAATTTAAAACGACCATGCCAAACACTTGCAAACTTGGTACAAATTTTATGAGACCATGCCAAACACTTGCAAACTTGGAACAAACTTTCTAAGACCATGCCAAAACACTTGCAAACTTGGTAAAAATATAAAAAGACCATGCCAAACACTTGCAAACTTGGTACAAATTTAATAAGACCATGCCAAACACTTGCAAACTTGGAACAAACTTCCTATGACCATGCCCAAAACCCTTGCAAACGTGGTACAAATTTAATAAGACCATGCCAAACACTTGCAAGCTTGGAACAAACTTCCTAAGACCATGCTAAAACACTTGCAAACTGGGCACAAATTTAATAAGACCATGCCAAAACACTTGCAAACTTGGTATAAATTTAATAAGACCATGCCAAAACACTTGCCATCTTGGTACAAATTTAATAAGACCATGCCAAAACACTTGCAAACTTGGTAAAAATTTAAAACGACCATGCCAAACACTTGCAAACTTGGAACAAACTTCCTAAGACCATGCCAAAACACTTGCAACCTTGGTACAAATTTAATAAGACCATGCCAAAACACTTGCAAACTTGGAACAAACTTCCTAAGACCATGCCAAAACACTTGCAAACTTGGCACAAATTTAATAAGACCATGCCAAAAAACTTGCAAACTTGGTACAAATTTAATAAGACCATGCCAAAACACTTGCAAACTTGGAACGAATTTAATACGACCATGCCAAACACTTGCAAACTTGGTACAAATTTAATAAAACCATGCCAAAACACTTGCAAACTTGGAACAAACTTCCTAAGACCATGCCAAAACTTTTGCAAACTTGGCACAAATTTAATAAGACCATGCCAAAACACTTGCAATCTTGGTACAAGTTTAATGAGACCATGCCAAACACTTGCAAACTTGGAACAAACTTCCTAAGACCATGCCAAAACACTTGCAATCTTGGTACAAATTTAATAAGACCATGCCAAAACACTTGCAAACTTGGTACAAATTTAAAACGACCATGCCAAACACTTGCAAACTTGGTACAAATTTAATAAGACCATGCCAAAACACTTGCAAACTTGGTACAAATTTAATACGACCATGCCAAACACTTGCAAACTTGGTACAAATTTAATAAGACCATGCCAAACACTTGCAAACTTGGAACAAACTTCCTTAGACCATGCCAAAACACTTGCAACCTTGGTACAAATTTAATAAGACCGTGCCAAAACACTTGCAAACTTGGAACAAACTTCCTAAGACCATGCCAAAACACTTGCAAACTTGGCACAAATTTAATAAGACCATGCCAAAAAACTTGCAAACTTGGTACAAATTTAATAAGACCATGCCAAAACACTTGCAAACTTGGTACAAATTTAATAAGACCATGCCAAACACTTGCAAACTTGGTAGAAATTTAATAAGACCATGCCAAAACACTTGCAAACTTGGTCAAAATTTAATACGACCATGCCAAACACTTGCAAACTTGACACAAATTTAATAAGACCATGCCAAACACTTGCAAACTTGGAACAAACTTCCTTAGACCATGCCAAAACACTTGCAAACTTGGTTCAAATTTAATAAGACCATGCCAAACACTTGCAAACTTGGAACAAACTTCCTAAGACCATGCCAAAACAATTGCAACCTTGGTACAAATTTAATAAGACCATGCCAAAACACTTGCAAACTTGGAACAAACTTCCTAAGACCATGCCAAAACACTTGCAAACTTGGTACAAAATTAATAAGACCATGCCAAACACTTGCAAACTTGGAACAAACTTCCTAAGACCATGCCAAAACACTTGCAAACTTGGTACAAATTTAATAAGACCATGCCAAACACTTGCAAACTTGGTAGAAATTTAATAAGACCATGCCAAAACACTTGCAAACTTGGTCAAAATTTAAAACGACCATGCCAAACACTTGCAAACTTGACACAAATTTAATAAGACCATGCCAAACACTTGCAAACTTGGAACAAACTTCCTTAGACCATGCCAAAACACTTGCAAACTTGGTACAAATTTAATAAGACCATGCCAAACACTTGCAAACTTGGAACAAACTTCCTAAGACCATGCCAAAACAATTGCAACCTTGGTACAAATTTAATAAGACCATGCCAAAACACTTGCAAACTTGGAACAAACTTCCTAAGACCATGCCAAAACACTTGCAAACTTGGTACAAAATTAATAAGACCATGCCAAACACTTGCAAACTTGGAACAAACTTCCTAAGACCATGCCAAAACACTTGCAAGCTTGGTACAAATTTAATACGACCATGCCAAACACTTGCAAACTTGGAACAAACTTCCTAAGACCATGCCAAAACACTTGCAAACTTGGCAAAAATTTAAAAAGACCATGCCAAACACTTGCAAACTTGGAACAAACTTCCTAAGACCATGCCAAAACACTTGCAAACTTGGTACAAAATTAATAAGACCATGCCAAACACTTGCAAACTTGGAACAAACTTCCTAAGACCATGCCAAAACACTTGCAAGCTTGGTACAAATTTAATACGACCATGCCAAACACTTGCAAACTTGGAACAAACTTCCTAAGACCATGCCAAAACACTTGCAAACTTGGCACAAATTTAATAAGACCATGCCAAAACACTTGCAAACTTGGTACAAATTTAATAAGACCATGCCAAACACTTGCAAACTTGGTAGAAATTTAATAAGACCATGCCAAAACACTTGCAAACTTGGTCAAAATTTAATACGACCATGCCAAACACTTGCAAATTTGACACAAATTTAATAAGACCATGCCAAACACTTGCAAACTTGGAACAAACTTCCTTAGACCATGCCAAAACACTTGCAAACTTGGTTCAAATTTAATAAGACCATGCCAAACACTTGCAAACTTGGAACAAACTTCCTAAGACCATGCCAAAACAATTGCAACCTTGGTACAAATTTAATAAGACCATGCCAAAACACTTGCAAACTTGGAACAAACTTCCTAAGACCATGCCAAAACACTTGCAAACTTGGTACAAAATTAATAAGACCATGCCAAACACTTGCAAACTTGGAACAAACTTCCTAAGACCATGCCAAAACACTTGCAAACTTGGTACAAATTTAATAAGACCATGCCAAACACTTGCAAACTTGGTAGAAATTTAATAAGACCATGCCAAAACACTTGCAAACTTGGTCAAAATTTAAAACGACCATGCCAAACACTTGCAAACTTGACACAAATTTAATAAGACCATGCCAAACACTTGCAAACTTGGAACAAACTTCCTTAGACCATGCCAAAACACTTGCAAACTTGGTACAAATTTAATAAGACCATGCCAAACACTTGCAAACTTGGAACAAACTTCCTAAGACCATGCCAAAACAATTGCAACCTTGGTACAAATTTAATAAGACCATGCCAAAACACTTGCAAACTTGGAACAAACTTCCTAAGACCATGCCAAAACACTTGCAAACTTGGTACAAAATTAATAAGACCATGCCAAACACTTGCAAACTTGGAACAAACTTCCTTAGACCATGCCAAAACACTTGCAAACTTGGTACAAATTTAATAAGACCATGCCAAACACTTGCAAACTTGGAACAAACTTCCTAAGACCATGCCAAAACAATTGCAACCTTGGTACAAATTTAATAAGACCATGCCAAAACACTTGCAAACTTGAAACAAACTTCCTAAGACCATGCCAAAACACTTGCAAACTTGGTACAAAATTAATAAGACCATGCCAAACACTTGCAAACTTGGAACAAACTTCCTAAGACCATGCCAAAACACTTGCAAACTTGGTACAAATTTAATAAGACCATGCCAAACACTTGCAAACTTGGTAGAAATTTAATAAGACCATGCCAAAACACTTGCAAACTTGGTCAAAATTTAATACGACCATGCCAAACACTTGCAAACTTGACACAAATTTAATAAGACCATGCCAAACACTTGCAAACTTGGAACAAACTTCCTTAGACCATGCCAAAACACTAGCAAACTTGGTACAAATTTAATAAGACCATGCCAAACACTTGCAAACTTGGAACAAACTTCCTAAGACCATGCCAAAACAATTGCAACCTTGGTACAAATTTAATAAGACCATGCCAAAACACTTGCAAACTTGGAACAAACTTCCTAAGACCATGCCAAAACACTTGCAAACTTGGTACAAAATTAATAAGACCATGCCAAACACTTGCAAACTTGGAACAAACTTCCTAAGACCATGCCAAAACACTTGCAAGCTTGGTACAAATTTAATACGACCATGCCAAACACTTGCAAACTTGGAACAAACTTCCTAAGACCATGCCAAAACACTTGCAAACTTGGCACAAATTTAATACGACCATGCCAAACACTTGCAAACTTGGAACAAACTTCCCAAGACCATGCCAAAACACTTGCAACCTTGGTACAAATTTAATAAGACCATGCCAAAACACTTGCAAACTTGCAACAAACTTCCTAAGACCATGCCAAAACCCTTGCAAACGTGGTACAAATTTAATAAGACCATGCCAAAGACTTGCAAGCTTGGAACAAACTTCCTAAGACCATGCTAAAACACTTGCAAACTGGGCACAAATTTAATAAGACCATGCCAAAACACTTGCAAACTTGGTACAAATTTAATAAGACCATGCCAAAACACTTGCCATCTTGGTACAAATTTAATAAGACCATGCCAAAACACTTGCAAACTTGGTAAAAATTTAAAACGACCATGCCAAACACTTGCAAACTTGGTACAAATTTTATGAGACCATGCCAAACACTTGCAAACTTGGAACAAACTTTCTAAGACCATGCCAAAACACTTGCAAACTTGGTAAAAATATAAAAAGACCATGCCAAACACTTGCAAACTTGGAACAAATTTAATAAGACCATGCCAAACACTTGCAAACTTGGAACAAACTTCCTATGACCATGCCAAAACCCTTGCAAACGTGGTACAAATTTAATAAGACCATGCCAAACACTTGCAAGCTTGGAACAAACTTCCTAAGACCATGCTAAAACACTTGCAAACTGGGCACAAATTTAATAAGACCATGCCAAAACACTTGCAAACTTGGTACAAATTTAATAAGACCATGCCAAAACACTTGCCATCTTGGTACAAATTTAATAAGACCATGCCAAAACACTTGCAAACTTGGTAAAAATTTAAAACGACCATGCCAAACACTTGCAAACTTGGTACAAATTTTATGAGACCATGCCAAACACTTGCAAACTTGGAACAAACTTTCTAAGACCATGCCAAAACACTTGCAAACTTGGAACGAATTTAATACGACCATGCCAAACACTTGCAAACTTGGTACAAATTTAATAAAACCATGCCAAAACACTTGCAAACTTGGAACAAACTTCCTAAGACCATGCCAAAACTTTTGCAAACTTGGCACAAATTTAATAAGACCATGCCAAAACACTTGCAATCTTGGTACAAGTTTAATAAGACCATGCCAAACACTTGCAAACTTGGAACAAACGTCCTAAGACCATGCCAAAACACTTGCAATCTTGGTACAAATTTAATAAGACCATGCCAAAAAACTTGCAAACTTGGAACAAACTTCCTAAGACCATGCCAAAACACTTGCAAACTTGGCACAAATTTAATAACAAATTTGCACAATTCGTTCCAAAAAGGCGATCTTTCCCTTCGCCGGCCCTTTTATATCCTTCCCTGCAAGGATGGTGGTGCCTATTTCGGAACGTTCCCCACTCCCGGACTAAGGACTTAGAATTTGGGAACGCGATCGGGCTGTCAGCTCGTCAATGTTTTGACATCGTCTCCCCAAACACTCGTGCCCCTCGCTCGTTTGTTCCGTTCTGGCTGTCATCCCGATCCAGGCGCATTCCACCGCCTCCGGACGAATCGCGTCCCGTTGCAGCCGCATGCCGTCACGTAGTCGCGATCCTGCGATCGACTCATCGTGCGCCTTTCATGTAGCTCATGCATGTAGGGCTCCGCTCGTATGATCGCTCGCGTTCACGCACCACGCGCTGGCACGGGGACCCTGGTGAGCGGCTACGGTCCCGGTCTACCGGCTTGCCTGGCGACCGAGCAGATGCCAAGGCACGGGCCCGTTCCGCCGGCCGGGGCAGCAACCGTTCGACTGGTCGGTGGCGGTCCGGCTTCTCCAACCCGCCGTCGTTGTCGCGCCGCTGAGTGCGGACCTGCGGTTGCAACTGCTGTTGCTGCTGCGTTGGCTGCTGCTTTTGGTGCTGGTGCGGGTGAAGATACTGCTGCTGTTGAGGCTGCTGGTGCTGCTCTTTGACGGACAATCGGTCGCGCTTGCGCTTTCTTGCCAGTACGTCATCACGATCCTTACTGCGCATCACCTCCCGCACTCGCCGCTCGCTTTCCTTTAGCGCCTCGTGGCTCCGCCGACGTTCGTCCCGCGCTAGCTCGGGCGAGCGCCCACGGCGCATTGGCGCCATCTCCCGGTAGCGAGACGACGGTATGGGCGACGAAAGGCGGCGCTCGGGACTCTTCTTGCCCTTGCCCTGTAACGATTCTCCACCGCCGTCTCCCCACGACGAAACCGGTGAAACGGCGACCGCTCGCATCCGTGGTGGCGAGGCGGGTCGCAGCTTGCCCAGCCGCTCGCGGACTTCGCGTTCGCGCAGACGCAGCCGCTCCTTCTCCCTTCTTTCCCGTAGGCTCGCGTATCTTCGGAGGGCCGTGTCCCGGTTGCATGGAAGTTTGACGTCGTCGAACTTCCAGTGGAGGCCTGTCTCGTTCCGCATCCCACACGCAGGGTCGAGGGCATCGTCTCCGCCGGATCCGCAGGCGCCAAAGTGGTAGCTGTGGCACACGTTGGAATGGGTACGCTTTCCCGGACACGGACCGAACACGGTCCAGCCTAGACGCGTCTTTGTTGCCACTGGTTCGTTCGCGTTGCTTTCGGCGCTACGGAGTGGTTGCCCTAGGTGACAGTTGTCGATGCCGATTAAGATGCGCGGCTTCACCTTATGGTACGACGTTAAGGGTAGCCCGCGAAGGTACGGGAAGCGTTCCTCGAGGTCCGACATCGCTATTGTTTGTTCCGGGAGCGCCAAGTTGCGTAACGTGTGGACCTTCGGCATAATGTAAGACTGGTTCCGTTTCCCTCGGCCAGACACTTGTAGCGAGAGACGATGGGACTCGTCTTCCTGGCGTTCCGTCTCCCCGGTCCATCGTAGGCAGAGTGGGTTGGGCGTGCCGACGAGACCCAACTCGTCCACTAGGCCTTGTTCAACGAAGGTCGAGGACGATCCTTCGTCAAAGAACGCGTAGGTATCGATATGCCCGTCTTTCCCGTACACCGTTACGGGAATGTACCGGAAAAGTACGACGGATTGACCTCCCGTGTGCGTGTTGCAGCTTTCTCCCGTCCGGATTGGCGAAGGCTCAGTTATGTCGTCGAGCAAGAGCTCGTGGTGTGGTGAGCTTCATCCATGTTTCCCGCACGGCGTTCGAATTCGACAGCGATTGTGGTGTCGATTTAGGCATCGCCGACAAATACCGCGTTCCCTCACAATCGCCCATCGGCTTTCGACGTCGCGTTGAATAAACTTCCGGCAGTTCGGGAGCTTGTGTCCGGCATCGTGGCATATCGGGCATACGTGACTCTTCGTCGTCGAAAGGAGTGGTGGCGCATCGATGCTGGAAGAGATATCGTGTGTGTTTAAACGGCTTACCTGGCCGCGACGATTTTGTGCCGTTCCCCTAGGGTCGTCCAGGGTGACCGACAGACTCGATGCCCTCACTAGCCGTTTCAACCATCGCTCCAGGTCGGCCAGTGTCACGCACGCCAAGTCCAACCGGTAGTCGTTCCACCGTAACCGCTCCGTCGGGGGCAGCTTCTCCACGATCTCGTGTAACATGGTCGCGTTACACTCAAACTCCTGCATCCCGCACGCTCTTACGGTGGCACATATATTCAGAATCGCCACACTGAATTTCACCAGCGTCTGAGGGTACTCCGCATTCGGTGAAGGCATTCGTCGTACGCGGCGGACCAGTGAATGGACGATCAACTCCGGCCGTCCGAAAAGTGTCCTCAATAATTCAATCGCGTCATCCAAACACGAAGGAGCGATAAGGAGATAACGCACCGCCTCGAGTGCTTCCCCTGTCAGCGCCCGTTGTAAGCGCAGAAGATTTTCGTCCGGGGAATAGCCGCACAGTGCAGTCGAACGTTGGTAGTTCGAAATAAACATTGGCCATTCCTCCGGTGCCCCGGAGAAGGTGGGTAAGTCCCGGCTGATGGCCTGTCGGGAAGATACCTGACTCGCGTTAAGTGTAGTGTTTTGTGCCGCGTGGTCGTAAACTGTGGTTCCCGAGTGATACGGCATTTCGGGCGATGGTGATACCGTGGGCCGGTAATGGTTCAAACCCGCCAGTGGAACCGTAGGAAAGCCCCATCTTGTTGCCTCCGGTGAAGCGTCGGTCATCTGCGGCGTCGGGGCGCCCGCCATCGCGAACGAGACCGAACGTCCCGTCGTTTGCGTCGAAACGTTCGCCATTCTACCTTGCGTAGATGTATTGGTCATTGCCCCGGTGACCGTATGATCGAACGTCGCTCTTACGATCAGGTGCCGACGCGGAGACGTTCGTTGACCCAAGCAAGGTGTCGCTAACCATCGTTTGGCGGGCTGGTTCCGTCGACGGTGGGTATCGTACCGTTGAAGCGCTCGAGGGCATCTCCGTCGGAAAGGTGCACGTTCTTCCGCCGGTGATAATCGCCGCCCGCTCCAATTCCAGGAGCTGAAGCTGGCTCGTGATTTCCCTGAGCCGCTCCGCGCTGCTCACCTCTCTCCTTCGTTCGCTTGGTGATACCGTCGTAGAGTTTGCCGAGGGAACGAGGATATCGGACACCCGTCCCTCCGGCTCGTTCACCGCCACTTGCCGCTGTTCGGTGCACACTGTGTCGTCCAACGCCACTTGCCCCTGTTCGCTGGACTTCTCGACCGGCATTATCACTCGCGAATGATTAATGTTATTTTGGAATGTGGGAAATATTTTGCCACCACGAATTAAACTAAACGCGATTTAATTTTAGGCTGCGTCGTAGCGCCAAAATTACAATTTATTTTCCCGTTCTCTTTTGCACAATTCGTTCCAAAAAGGCGATCTTTCACTTTGCCGGCCCTTTTATATCCTTCCCTGCAAGGATGGTGGTGCCTATTTCGGAACGTTCCCCACTCCCGGACTTAGGACTAAGAATTGGGGAACGCGATCGGGCTGTCAGCTCGTCAATGTTTTGACAACCATGCCAAAACACTTGCAAACTTGGCACAAAATTTAATAAGCCCATGCCAAAACACTTGCAAACTTGGTACAAATTTAATAAGACCATGCCAAAACACTTGCAAACTTGGTACAAATTTATTCCGACCATGCCAAACACTTGCAAACTTGGTACAAATTTAATAAGACCATGCCTAAACACTTGCAAACTTGGTACAAATTTAAAACGACCATGCCAAACACTTGCAAACTTGGTACAAATTTAATAAGACCATGCCAAACACTTGCAAACTTGGAACAAACTTCCTAAGATCATGCCAAAACACTTGCAAACTTAGTACAAATTTAATAAGACCATGCCAAACACTTGCAAACTTGGAACAAACTTCCTAAGACCATGCCAAAACACTTGCAACCTTGGTACAAATTTAATAAGACCATGCCAAAACACTTGCAAACTTGATACAAATTTAATAAGACCATGCCAAACACTCTCAAACTTGGTACAAATTTAATATGACCATGCCAAACACTTGCAAACTTGGAACAAACTTCCTTAGACCATGCCAAAACACTTGCAAACTTGGTACAAATTTAATAAGACCATGCCAAAACACTTGCAAACTTGGTACAAATTTAATAAGACCATGCCAAACACTTGCAAACTTGGAACAAACTTTCTAAGACCATGCCAAACACTTGCAAACTTGGTACAAATTTAATAAGACCATGCCAAACACTTGCAAACTTGGAACAAACTTCCTAAGACCATGCCAAAACACTTGCAAACCTGGTACAAATTTAATAAGACCATGCCAAACACTTGCAAACTTGGAACAAACTTCTTAAGACCATGCCAAAACACTTGCAACCTTGGTACACATTTAATAAGACCATGCCAAAACACTTGCAAACTTGGAACAAACTTCCTAAGACCATGCCAAAACACTTGCAAACTTGGTACAAATTTAATAAGACCATGCCAAAACACTTGCACTTTGGTACAAATTTAATAAGACCATGCCAAAACACTTGCAAACTTGGTACAAATTTAATACGACCATGCCAAACACTTGCAAACTTGGTACAAATTTAATAAGACCGTGCCAAAACACTTGCAAACTTGGTACAAATTTAATACGACCATGCCAAAACACTTGCAAACTTGGTACAAATTTAATAAGACCATGCCAAACACTAGCAAACTTGGAACAAACTTCCTAAGACCATGCCAAAACACTTGCAACCTTGGTACAAATTTAATAAGACCATGCCAAAACACTTGCAAACTTGGAACAGACTTCCTAAGACCATGCCAAAACACTTGCAAACTTGGTACAAATTTAATAAGACCATGCCAAAACACTTGCAAACTTGGTACAAATTTAATAAGACCATGCCAAAACACTTGCAAACTTGGTACAAATGTAATAAGACCATGCCAAAACACTTGCAAACTTGGTAGAAATTTAATACGACCATGCCAAACACTTGCAAACTTGGTACAAATTTAATAAGACCATGCCAAAACACTTGCAAACTTGGTACAAATTTAATAAGACCATGCCAAAACACTTGCAAACTTGGTACAAATTTAATAAGACCATGCCAAAACATTTGCAAACTTGGTACAAATGGAATAAGACCATGCCAAAACACTTGCAAACTTGGAACAAACTTCCTAGGACCATGCCAAAACACTTGCAACCTTGGTACAAATTTAATAAGACCATGCCAAAACACTTGCAAACTTGGTACAAATGTAATAAGACCATGCCAAAACACTTGCAAACTTGGTACAAATTTAATAAGACCATGCCAAAACACTTGCAAACTTGATACACATTTAATAAGCCCATGCCAATACACTTGCAAACTTGGTACAAATTTAATAAGAGCATGCCAAAACACTTGCAAACTTGGAACAAATTTAATAAGACCATGCCAAAACACTTGCAAACTTGGTACAAATTTAATAAGACCATGCCAAAACACTTGCAAACTTGATACAAATTTAATAAGCCCATGCCAAAACACTTGCAAACTTGGTACAAATTTAATAAGACCATGCCAAAACACTTGCAAACTTGGAACAAATTTAATAAGACCATGCTAAACCACTTGCAAATTTGGTACGAATTTAATAAACCATGCCGAACACTTGCAAACTTGGTACAAACTTAATAAGACCATGCCAAAACACTTGCAAACTTGGTACAAATGTAATAAGACCATGCCAAACACTAGCAAACTTGGAACAAACTTCCTAAGACCATGCCAAAACACTTGCAACCTTGGTACAAATTTAATAAGACCATGCCAAAACACTTGCAAACTTGGAACAGACTTCCTAAGACCATGCCAAAACACTTGCAAACTTGGTACAAATTTAATAAGACCATGCCAAAACACTTGCAAACTTGGTACAAATTTAATAAGACCATGCCAAAACACTTGCAAACTTGGTACAAATGTAATAAGACCATGCCAAAACACTTGCAAACTTGGTAGAAATTTAATACGACCATGCCAAACACTTGCAAACTTGGTACAAATTTAATAAGACCATGCCAAAACACTTGCAAACTTGGTACAAATTTAATAAGACCATGCCAAAACACTTGCAAACTTGGTACAAATTTAATAAGACCATGCCAAAACATTTGCAAACTTGGTACAAATGGAATAAGACCATGCCAAAACACTTGCAAACTTGGAACAAACTTCCTAGGACCATGCCAAAACACTTGCAACCTTGGTACAAATTTAATAAGACCATGCCAAAACACTTGCAAACTTGGTACAAATGTAATAAGACCATGCCAAAACACTTGCAAACTTGGTACAAATTTAATAAGACCATGCCAAAACACTTGCAAACTTGATACACATTTAATAAGCCCATGCCAATACACTTGCAAACTTGGTACAAATTTAATAAGAGCATGCCAAAACACTTGCAAACTTGGAACAAATTTAATAAGACCATGCCAAAACACTTGCAAACTTGGTACAAATTTAATAAGACCATGCCAAAACACTTGCAAACTTGATACAAATTTAATAAGCCCATGCCAAAACACTTGCAAACTTGGTACAAATTTAATAAGACCATGCCAAAACACTTGCAAACTTGGAACAAATTTAATAAGACCATGCTAAACCACTTGCAAAATTGGTACGAATTTAATAAACCATGCCGAACACTTGCAAACTTGGTACAAACTTAATAAGACCATGCCAAAACACTTGCAAACTTGGTACAAATGTAATAAGACCATGCCAAAACACTTGCAAACTTGGTACAAATTTAATTAGACCATGCCAAAACACTTGCAAACTTTGTACAAATTTAATAAGACCATGCCAAACACTTGCAAACTTGGGACAAACTTCCTAAGACCATGCCAAAACACTTGCAAACTTGATACAAATTTAATAAGCCCATGCCAAAACACTTGCAAACTTGGTACAAATTTAATAAGACCATGCCAAACACTTGCAAACTTGGAACAAACTTCCTAAGACCATGCCAAAACACTTGCAAACTTTGTACAAGTTTAATAAGACCATGCCAAAACACTTGCAAACTTGGTACAAATGTATAAGACCATGCCAAAACACTTGCAAACTTGGTACAAATTTAATAAGACCATGCCAAAACACTTCCAAACTTGGTACAAATTTTCTAAGACCATGCCAAACACTTGCAAACTTGGTACAAATTTAATAAGACCATGCAAAACACTTGCAAACTTGGAACAAACTTCCTAAGACCATGCCAAAACACTTGCAAACTTGGAACAAATTTAATAAGACCATGCTAAAACACTTGCAAAATTGGTACGAATTTAATAAGACCATGCCGAACACTTGCAAACTTGGTACAAATTTAATAAGACCATGCCAAAACACTTGCAAACTTGGTACAAATGTAATAAGACCATGCCAAAACACTTGCAAACTTGGTACAAATTTAATAAGAGCATGCCAAAACACTTGCAAACTTTGTACAAATTTAATAAGACCATGCCAAACACTTGCAAACTTGGAACAAACTTCCTAAGACCATGCCAAAACACTTGCAAACTTTGTACAAGTTTAATAAGACCATGCCAAAACACTTGCAAACTTGGTACAAATGTATAAGACCATGCCAAAACACTTGCAAACTTGGTACAATTTTAATAAGACCATGCCAAAACACTTCCAAACATGGTACAAATTTTCTAAGACCATGCCAAACACTTGCAAACTTGGTACAAATTTAATAAGACCATGCCAAACACTTGCAAACTTGGAACAAACTTCCTAAGACCATGCCAAAACACTTGCAAACTTGGTACAAATTTAATAAGACCATGCCTAAGCACTTGCAAACTTGGGACAAATTTAATAAGACCATGCCAAAACACTTGCAAACTTGGTAAAAATTTAATAAGACCATGCCAAACACTTGCAAACTTGGTACAAATTTAATAAGATCATGCCAAACACTTGCAAACTTGGAACAAACTTCCTAAGACCATGCCAAAACACTTGCAAACTTGGTACAAATTTAATAAGACCATGCCAAAGCACTTGCAAACTTGGGACAAATTTAATAAGACCGTGCCAAAACACTTGCAAACTTGGTATAAATTTGATATGACCATGCCAAAACACTTGCAAACTTGGTACAAATTTAATAAGACCATGCCAAAACATTTGCAAACTTGGTACAAACTTCTTAAGACCATGCCAAACACTTGCAAACTTGGTACACAATTAATAAGACCATGCCAAACACTTGCAAACTTGGGACAAACTTCCTAAGACCATGCCAAAACACTTGCAAACTTGGTACAAATTTAATAAGACCATGCCAAAACACTTGCAAACTTGGTACAAATTTAATAAGACCTTGCCAAAACACTTGCAAACTTGGTACAAATTTAATAAGGCCATGCTAAAACACTTGCAAAATTGGTACAAATTAAATAAGACCATGCCGAACACTTGCAAACTTGGTACAAATTTAATAAGACCATGCCAAAACACTTGTAAACTTGGTACAAATGTAATAAGACCATGCCAAAACACTTGCAAACTTGGTACAAATTTAATAAGACCCTGCCAAAACACTTGCAAACTTGGTACTTTTTTATTACGACCATGCCAGAACACTTGCAAACTTGGAACAAATTTAATAAGACCATGCCAAAACACTTGCAAACTTGGTACAAATTTAATAAGACCATGCCAAAACACTTGCAAACTTGGAACAAATTTAATAAGACCATGCCAAAACACTTGCAAACTTGGAACAAACTTCCTAAGACCATGCCAAAACACTTGCAAACTTGGTACAAATTTAATAAGACCATGCCAAAGCACTTGCAAACTTGGGACAAATTTAATAAGACCATGCCAAAACACTTGCAAACTTGGTACAAATATAATAAGACCATGCCAAACACTTGCAAACTTGGTACAAATTTAATAAAACCATGCCAAAACACTTGCAAACTTGGAACAAACTTCCTAAGACTATGCCAAAACACTTGCAAACTTGGTACAAATTTAATAAGACCATGCCAAAACACTTGCAAACTTGGAACAAATTTAATAAGACCATGCTAAAACACTTGCAAAATTGGTACAAATTTAATAAGACCATGCCGAACACTTGCAAACTTGGTACAAATTTAATAAGACCATGCCAAAACACTTGCAAACTTGGTACAAATTTAATAAGACCATGCTAAAACACTTGCAAACTTTGTACAAATTTAATAAGACCATGCCAAACACTTGCAAACTTGGTACAAATTTAATAAGACCATGCCAAAGCACTTGCAAACTTGGGACAAATTTAATAAGACCATGCCAAAACACTTGCAAACTTGGTACAAATTTAATAAGACCATGCTAAAACACTTGCAAACTTCGGGAGCTCGGGTACGTCCTCAACGAGGCCCTTCGTGGGGAATTTCCTCGAAGCTTTGTCGACGGCGTCATAGTGCTTGTGAGAAAGAAGGGAACTGGGAGTGCAATGCCCTCTTTCCGTCCGATTTCTCTCCTTAACACAGATTACAAGCTGCTGGCGAGAATTTTGAAGCTACGGGTCGATGGGATCATCGACAAGTGGCAGATAATTTCCCCAGCCCAAAAATGCAGCAACAAGCCGCAGAACATTTTTCAAGCTGTTCTCTCGGTTAAGGAGAGAATTCTGGACTTGAAGAGGAGGAAGAAAAGCGGCAAGCTCGTTTCCTTCGACCTCTCGCAGGCGTTTGACCGCGTCGACCGAGACTTCCTGTGGACAACCATGACCTCCTTGGGTTTTAATCCTGGGCTGGTTGGGCTTCTCAGGTCAATTGGTGAGCGGTCTTCTTCCCGTCTGCTTGTGAATGGACAGCTGTCCTCTCCCTTCCCCAACCAACGTTCCGTCAGACAGGGCGATCCTCTTTCCATGCATCTGTTTGTCCTTTACCTTCATCCCCTTATTACTGAGCTCGAAAGTATTTGCTGCGATCAGGATGACCTGATCAATGCATATGCCGACGATGTCTCAGTGATTACTTCCTCCACTTCCAAAATCGAGCGGGTCAGAGAGGCGTTCGAGGCGTTCGGCCTTTGCTCAGGGGCCAGGCTGAACGTGGGGAAGACCATCGCGATCGACATCGGACACGTCACTCCAGCAACGAGGATCCACGTCCCATGGCTACGCACCGAGGAGCGTCTCCGGCTTCTCGGGATATTGTTCTCCAACAACATCCGCGAGGCCATGGCGCACAACTGGGACGTGGTGATCCAGAAGTTCCGGCAGTTGGTCTGGCTTCATCGTGTGAGAGACCTGAACCTGACCCAGAAGGTGTTGCTTCTCAACACCTTCCTGCTCCCCAAGCTGTGGTTCGTCGCGTCTGTCTGTGGCGCTCGGCAGCGGGACGTTGCAAAGGTCTCTCACATGATTGGATCACTGCTGTGGAACGGCTCTGGTGGCATCCGCGTTCCTCTACTCCAGCTGGCGCTACCACGAGATCGCGGTGGACTTAATCTCCACATCCCCATCATCACCACACAATCGCTACTCACCAACCGGTACCTTGCGGAGCAAGGATGTTTGGTGATCGGGTCTCAGTATATCGCCAACACTGGGAACCCACCCGACACCAACTCCGTCCCGTCGTCCTACCCCTGCCTCTGCAAGGTTATCCAGCACTTGGCATACGTGCCAGAGACCCTCCGACGATCGCCATCAACGCGAGGACTGCGACGCGCAGCAACAAACGCCCTACCGGACCCAAGGGTGGTTGGAGCTTCCCCACACACGCTGTGGAGAAGAGTGTGGGGAAACATAAGCTCCAGGATGCTGACGTCTGCACAACGTTCCGCCCTTTACCTGCTGGCAAACGGGAAGATCTCGCACGCGGAGCATCTTTTCGAAACCGGCAGAGCCGACACACTAACGTGCACGTTTTGTCCCGCTGTCGAGACCCTGGAGCACAAGTTTGCAGCATGTCCCCGCGTGTCGCTGGCGTGGGACACTCTACAACGGCGGCTGCAACAAGTTGCTCCAGGGTCCCATCTTCGTTTTGTCGACCTGCACTGGCCCGCTCTAAACAGGATAAGAGCGGGCACACGCAGTGCAGTACTCTCCGTATTTTCAAACTACATCATCCACATCATTGGAAACAATGATGTTGCGATTGATGTAGATGTCCTTTCCTGTTCTCTATAAATCAATCTGTTTGTAAAGTCTTGCCTTTGTTTCCCGTCCAACACGTGCGAAGGAAACAAAACCTATGTAAATGTGATTAAATAGTATGTAAGAAATGTTGTACACCCTTAATAAACGTCTTTTATAAAAAAAAAAAAAAACTTTGTACAAATTTAATAAGACCATGCCAAACACTTGCAAACTTGGTACAAATTTAATAAGACCATGCCAAACACTTGCAAACTTGGAACGAACTACCTAAGACCATGCCAAAACACTTGCAAACTTTGTACAAGTTTAATAAGACCATGCCAAAACACTTGCAAACTTGGTACAAATGTATAAGACCATGCCAAAACACTTGCAAACTTGGTACAAATTTAATAAGACCATGCCAAAACACTTCCAAACTTGGTACAAATTTTCTAAGACCATGCCAAACACTTGCAAACTTGGTACACAATTAATATGACCATGCCAAACACTTGCAAACTTGGGACAAACTTCCTAAGACCATGCCAAAACACTTGCAAACTTGGTACAAATTTAATAAGATCATGCCAAACACTTGCAAACTTGGAACAAACTTCCTAAGACCATGCCAAAACACTTGCAAACTTGGTACAAATTTAATAAGACCATGCCAAAGCACTTGCAAACTTGGGACAAATTTAATAAGACCGTGCCAAAACACTTGCAAACTTGGTATAAATTTGATATGACCATGCCAAAACACTTGCAAACTTGGTACAAATTTAAAAAGACCATGCCAAAACATTTGCAAACTTGGTACAAACTTCTTAAGACCATGCCAAACACTTGCAAACTTGGTACACAATTAATAAGACCATGCCAAACACTTGCAAACTTGGGACAAACTTCCTAAGACCATGCCAAAACACTTGCAAACTTGGTACAAATTTAATAAGACCATGCCAAAACACTTGCAAACTTGGTACAAATTTAATAAGACCTTGCCAAAACACTTGCAAACTTGGTACAAATTTAATAAGGCCATGCTAAAACACTTGCAAAATTGGTACAAATTAAATAAGACCATGCCGAACACTTGCAAACTTGGTACAAATTTAATAAGACCATGCCAAAACACTTGTAAACTTGGTACAAATGTAATAAGACCATGCCAAAACACTTGCAAACTTGGTACAAATTTAATAAGACCCTGCCAAAACACTTGCAAACTTGGTACATTTTTATTACGACCATGCCAGAACACTTGCAAACTTGGAACAAATTTAATAAGACCATGCCAAAACACTTGCAAACTTGGTACAAATTTAATAAGACCATGCCAAAACACTTGCAAACTTGGAACAAATTTAATAAGACCATGCCAAAACACTTGCAAACTTGGAACAAACTTCCTAAGACCATGCCAAAACACTTGCAAACTTCGTACAAATTTAATAAGACCATGCCAAAGCACTTGCAAACTTGGGACAAATTTAATAAGACCATGCCAAAACACTTGCAAACTTGGTACAAATATAATAAGACCATGCCAAACACTTGCAAACTTGGTACAAATTTAATAAAACCATGCCAAAACACTTGCAAACTTGGAACAAACTTCCTAAGACTATGCCAAAACACTTGCAAACTTGGTACAAATTTAATAAGACCATGCCAAAACACTTGCAAATTTGGTTCAAATTTTAAAAGACCATGCCAAAACACTTGCAAACTTGGTACAAATTTAATAAGACCATGCCAAAACACTTGCAAACTTGGTACAAATTTAATAAGACCATGCCAAAGCACTTGCAAACTTGGGACAAATTTAATAAGACCATGCCAAAACACTTGCAAACTTGGTACAAATTTAATAAGACCATGCCAAAACACTTGCAAACTTGGTACAAATTTAATAAGACCATGCTAAAACACTTGCAAACTTTGTACAAATTTAATAAGACCATGCCAAACACTTGCAAACTTGGTACAAATTTAATAAGACCATGCCAAACACTTGCAAACTTGGAACAAACTTCCTAAGACCATGCCAAAACACTTGCAAACTTGGTACAAATTTAATAAGACCATGCCAAAGCACTTGCAAACTTGGGACAAATTTAATAAGACCATGCCAAAACACTTGCAAACTTGGTACAAATTTAATAAGACCATGCTAAAACACTTGCAAACTTCGGGAGCTCGGGTACGTCCTCAACGAGGCCCTTCGTGGGGAATTTCCTCGAAGCTTTGTCGACGGCGTCATAGTGCTTGTGAGAAAGAAGGGAACTGGGAGTGCAATGCCCTCTTTCCGTCCGATTTCTCTCCTTAACACAGATTACAAGCTGCTGGCGAGAATTTTGAAGCTACGGGTCGATGGGATCATCGACAAGTGGCAGATAATTTCCCCAGCCCAAAAATGCAGCAACAAGCCGCAGAACATTTTTCAAGCTGTTCTCTCGGTTAAGGAGAGAATTCTGGACTTGAAGAGGAGGAAGAAAAGCGGCAAGCTCGTTTCCTTCGACCTCTCGCAGGCGTTTGACCGCGTCGACCGAGACTTCCTGTGGACAACCATGACCTCCTTGGGTTTTAATCCTGGGCTGGTTGGGCTTCTAAGGTCAATTGGTGAGCGGTCTTCTTCCCGTCTGCTTGTGAATGGACAGCTGTCCTCTCCCTTCCCCAACCAACGTTCCGTCAGACAGGGCGATCCTCTTTCCATGCATCTGTTTGTCCTTTACCTTCATCCCCTTATTACTGAGCTCGAAAGTATTTGCTGCGATCAGGATGACCTGATCAATGCATATGCCGACGATGTCTCAGTGATTACTTCCTCCACTTCCAAAATCGAGCGGGTCAGAGAGGCGTTCGAGGCGTTCGGCCTTTGCTCAGGGGCCAGGCTGAACGTGGGGAAGACCATCGCGATCGACATCGGACACGTCACTCCAGCAACGAGGATCCACGTCCCATGGCTACGCACCGAGGAGCGTCTCCGGCTTCTCGGGATATTGTTCTCCAACAACATCCGCGAGGCCATGGCGCACAACTGGGACGTGGTGATCCAGAAGTTCCGGCAGTTGGTCTGGCTTCATCGTGTGAGAGACCTGAACCTGGCCCAGAAGGTGTTGCTTCTCAACACCTTCCTGCTCCCCAAGCTGTGGTTCGTCGCGTCTGTCTGTGGCGCTCGGCAGCGGGACGTTGCAAAGGTCTCTCACATGATTGGATCACTGCTGTGGAACGGCTCTGGTGGCATCCGCGTTCCTCTACTCCAGCTGGCGCTACCACGAGATCGCGGTGGACTTAATCTCCACATCCCCATCATCACCACACAATCGCTACTCACCAACCGGTACCTTGCGGAGCAAGGATGTTTGGTGATCGGGTCTCAGTATATCGCCAACGCTGGGAACCCACTCGACACCAACTCCGTCCCTTCGTCCTACCCCTGCCTCCGCAAGGTTATCCAGCACTTGGCATACGTGCCAGAGACCCTCCGACGATCGCCATCAACGCGAGGACTGCGACGCGCAGCAACAAACGCCCTACCGGACCCAAGGGTGGTTGGAGCTTCCCCACACACGCTGTGGAGAAGAGTGTGGGGAAACATAAGCTCCAGGATGCTGACGTCTGCACAACGTTCCGCCCTTTACCTGCTGGCAAACGGGAAGATCTCGCACGCGGAGCATCTTTTCGAAACCGGCAGAGCCGACACACCAACGTGCACGTTTTGTCCCGCTGTCGAGACCCTGGAGCACAAGTTTGCAGCATGTCCCCGCGTGTCGCTGGCGTGGGACACTCTACAACGGCGGCTGCAACAAGTTGCTCCAGGGTCCCATCTTCGTTTTGTCGACCTGCACTGGCCCGCTCTAAACAGGATAAGAGCGGGCACACGCAGTGCAGTACTCTCCGTATTTTCAAACTACATCATCCACATCATTGGAAACAATGATGTTGCGATTGATGTAGATGTCCTTTCCTGTTCTCTATAAATCAATCTGTTTGTAAAGTCTTGCCTTTGTTTCCCGTCCAACACGTGCGAAGGAAACAAAACCTATGTAAATGTGATTAAATAGTATGTAAGAAATGTTGTACACCCTTAATAAACGTCTTTTATAAAAAAAAAAAAAACTTTGTACAAATTTAATAAGACCATGCCAAACACTTGCAAACTTGGTACAAATTTAATAAGACCATGCCAAACACTTGCAAACTTGGAACGAACTACCTAAGACCATGCCAAAACACTTGCAAACTTTGTACAAGTTTAATAAGACCATGCCAAAACACTTGCCAACTTGGTACAAATGTATAAGACCATGCCAAAACACTTGCAAACTTGGTACAAATTTAATAAGATCATGCCAAAACACTTCCAAACTTGGTACAAATTTTCTAAGACCATGCCAAACACTTGCAAACTTGGTACAAATTTAATAAGACCATGCCAAACACTTGCAAACTTGGAACAAACTTCCTAAGACCATGCCAAAACACTTGCAAACTTGGTACAAATTTAATAAGACCATGCCAAAGCACTTGCAAACTTGGGACAAATTTAATAAGACCATGCCAAAACACTTGCAAACTTGGTAAAAATTTAATAAGACCATGCCAAACATTGCAAACTTGGTACAAATTTAATAAGACCATGCCAAACACTTGCAAACTTGGAACAAACTTCCTAAGACAATGCCAAAACACTTGCAAACTTGGTACAAATTTAATAAGACCATGCCAAAGCACTTGCAAGCTTGGGACAAATTTAATAAGACCATGCCAAAACACTTGCAAACTTGGTACAAATTTGATATGACCATGCCAAAACACTTGCAAACTTGGTACAAATTTAATAAGACCATGCCAAAACACTTGCAAACTTGGTGCAAACTTCTTAAGACCATGCCAAACACTTGCAAACTTGGTACACAATTAAGAAGACCATGCCAAACACTTGCAAACTTGGGACAAACTTCCTAAGACCATGCCAAAACACTTGCAAACTTGGCACAAATTTAATAAGACCATGCCAAAACACTTGCAAACTTGGTACAAATTTAATAAGACCTTGCCAAAACACTTGCAAACTTGGAACAAATTTAATAAGACCATGCTAAAACACTTGCAAAATTGGTACAAATTTAATCAGACCATGCCGAACACTTGCAAACTTGGTACAAATTTAATAAGACCATGCCAAAACACTTGCAAACTTGGTACAAATGTAATAAGACCATGCCAAAACACTTGCAAACTTGGTACAAATTTAATAAGACCCTGCCAAAACACTTGCAAACTTGGTACAAATTTATTAAGACCATGCCAGAACACTTGCAAACTTGGAACAAATTTAATAAGACCATGCCAAAACACGTGCAAACTTTGAACAAATTTAATAAAACCATGCCAAAACACTTGCAAACTTGGAACAAACTTCCAAAGACCATGCCAAAACACTTGCAAACTTGGTACAAATTTAATAAGACCATGCCAAAACACTTGCACACTTGGAACAAACTTCTTTAGACCATGCCAAAACACTTGCAAACTTGGTACAAATTTAATAAGACCATGCCAAGGCACTTGCAAACTTGGGACAAATTTAATAAGACCATGCCAAAACACTTGCAAACTTGATACACATTTAATAAGCCCATGCCAATACACTTGCAAACTTGGTACAAATTTAATAAGAGCATGCCAAAACACTTGCAAACTTGGAACAAATTTAATAAGACCATGCCAAAACACTTGCAAACTTGGTACAAATTTAATAAGACCATGCCAAAACACTTGCAAACTTGATACAAATTTAATAAGCCCATGCCAAAACACTTGCAAACTTGGTACAAATTTAATAAGACCATGCCAAAACACTTGCAAACTTGGAACAAATTTAATAAGACCATGCTAAACCACTTGCAAATTTGGTACGAATTTAATAAACCATGCCGAACACTTGCAAACTTGGTACAAACTTAATAAGACCATGCCAAAACACTTGCAAACTTGGTACAAATGTAATAAGACCATGCCAAACACTAGCAAACTTGGAACAAACTTCCTAAGACCATGCCAAAACACTTGCAACCTTGGTACAAATTTAATAAGACCATGCCAAAACACTTGCAAACTTGGAACAGACTTCCTAAGACCATGCCAAAACACTTGCAAACTTGGTACAAATTTAATAAGA
The DNA here is from genome assembly GCA_914969975.1 of Anopheles atroparvus. Classification (NCBI taxonomy): domain Eukaryota; kingdom Metazoa; phylum Arthropoda; class Insecta; order Diptera; family Culicidae; genus Anopheles; species Anopheles atroparvus. The sequence goes on along the minus strand of CAJZCY010000008.1, from coordinate 2,043,816 downwards.
CCATGCCAAAACACTTGCAAACTTGGTACAAATTTAATAAGACCATGCCAAAACACTTGCAAACTTGGTACAAATGTAATAAGACCATGCCAAAACACTTGCAAACTTGGTAGAAATTTAATACGACCATGCCAAACACTTGCAAACTTGGTACAAATTTAATAAGACCATGCCAAAACACTTGCAAACTTGGTACAAATTTAATAAGACCATGCCAAAACACTTGCAAACTTGGTACAAATTTAATAAGACCATGCCAAAACATTTGCAAACTTGGTACAAATGGAATAAGACCATGCCAAAACACTTGCAAACTTGGAACAAACTTCCTAGGACCATGCCAAAACACTTGCAACCTTGGTACAAATTTAATAAGACCATGCCAAAACACTTGCAAACTTGGTACAAATGTAATGAGACCATGCCAAAACACTTGCAAACTTGGTACAAATTTAATAAGACCATGCCAAAACACTTGCAAACTTGATACACATTTAATAAGCCCATGCCAATACACTTGCAAACTTGGTACAAATTTAATAAGAGCATGCCAAAACACTTGCAAACTTGGAACAAATTTAATAAGACCATGCCAAAACACTTGCAAACTTGGTACAAATTTAATAAGACCATGCCAAAACACTTGCAAACTTGATACAAATTTAATAAGCCCATGCCAAAACACTTGCAAACTTGGTACAAATTTAATAAGACCATGCCAAAACACTTGCAAACTTGGAACAAATTTAATAAGACCATGCTAAACCACTTGCAAAATTGGTACGAATTTAATAAACCATGCCGAACACTTGCAAACTTGGTACAAACTTAATAAGACCATGCCAAAACACTTGCAAACTTGGTACAAATGTAATAAGACCATGCCAAAACACTTGCAAACTTGGGACAAACTTCCTAAGACCATGCCAAAACACTTGCAAACTTGATACAAATTTAATAAGCCCATGCCAAAACACTTGCAAACTTGGTACAAATTTAATAAGACCATGCCAAACACTTGCAAACTTGGAACAAACTTCCTAAGACCATGCCAAAACACTTGCAAACTTTGTACAAGTTTAATAAGACCATGCCAAAACACTTGCAAACTTGGTACAAATGTATAAGACCATGCCAAAACACTTGCAAACTTGGTACAAATTTAATAAGACCATGCCAAAACACTTCCAAACTTGGTACAAATTTTCTAAGACCATGCCAAACACTTGCAAACTTGGTACAAATTTAATAAGACCATGCAAAACACTTGCAAACTTGGAACAAACTTCCTAAGACCATGCCAAAACACTTGCAAACTTGGAACAAATTTAATAAGACCATGCTAAAACACTTGCAAAATTGGTACGAATTTAATAAGACCATGCCGAACACTTGCAAACTTGGTACAAATTTAATAAGACCATGCCAAAACACTTGCAAACTTGGAAAAAACTTCCTAAGACCATGCCAAACACTTGCAAACTTGGAACAAACTTCCTAAGACCATGCCAAAACACTTGCAAACTTGGAAAAAACTTCCTAAGACCATGCCAAACACTTGCAAACTTGGAACAAACTTCCTAAGACCATGCCAAAACACTTGCAAACTTGGTACAAATTTAATAAGACCATGCCAAAGCACTTGCAAACTTGGGACAAATTTAATAAGACCATGCCAAAACACTTGCAAACTTGGTAAAAATTTAATAAGACCATGCCAAACACTTGCAAACTTGGTACAAATTTAATAAGATCATGCCAAACACTTGCAAACTTGGAACAAACTTCCTAAGACCATGCCAAAACACTTGCAAACTTGGTACAAATTTAATAAGACCATGCCAAAGCACTTGCAAACTTGGGACAAATTTAATAAGACCGTGCCAAAACACTTGCAAACTTGGTATAAATTTGATATGACCATGCCAAAACACTTGCAAACTTGGTACAAATTTAATAAGACCATGCCAAAACATTTGCAAACTTGGTACAAACTTCTTAAGACCATGCCAAACACTTGCAAACTTGGTACACAATTAATAAGACCATGCCAAACACTTGCAAACTTGGTACAAACTTCCTAAGACCATGCCAAAACACTTGCAAACTTGGTACAAATTTAATAAGACCATGCCAAAACACTTGCAAACTTGGTACAAATTTAATAAGACCTTGCCAAAACACTTGCAAACTTGGTACAAATTAAATAAGACCATGCCGAACACTTGCAAACTTGGTACAAATTTAATAAGACCATGCCAAAACACTTGTAAACTTGGTACAAATGTAATAAGACCATGCCAAAACACTTGCAAACTTGGTACAAATTTAATAAGACCCTGCCAAAACACTTGCAAACTTGGTACATTTTTATTACGACCATGCCAGAACACTTGCAAACTTGGAACAAATTTAATAAGACCATGCCAAAACACTTGCAAACTTGGTACAAATTTAATAAGACCATGCCAAAACACTTGCAAACTTGGAACAAATTTAATAAGACCATGCCAAAACACTTGCAAACTTGGAACAAACTTCCTAAGACCATGCCAAAACACTTGCAAACTTGGTACAAATTTAATAAGACCATGCCAAAGCACTTGCAAACTTGGGACAAATTTAATAAGACCATGCCAAAACACTTGCAAACTTGGTACAAATATAATAAGACCATGCCAAACACTTGCAAACTTGGTACAAATTTAATAAAACCATGCCAAAACACTTGCAAACTTGGAACAAACTTCCTAAGACTATGCCAAAACACTTGCAAACTTGGTACAAATTTAATAAGACCATGCCAAAACACTTGCAAATTTGGTTCAAATTTTAAAAGACCATGCCAAAACACTTGCAAACTTGGTAAAAATTTAATAAGACCATGCCAAAACACTTGCAAACTTGGAACAAATTTAATAAGACCATGCTAAAACACTTGCAAAATTGGTACAAATTTAATAAGACCATGCCGAACACTTGCAAACTTGGTACAAATTTAATAAGACCATGCCAAAACACTTGCAAACTTGGTACAAATTTAATAAGACCATGCCAAAGCACTTGCAAACTTGGGACAAATTTAATAAGACCATGCCAAAACACTTGCAAACTTGGTACAAATTTAATAAGACCATGCCAAAACACTTGCAAACTTGGTACAAATTTAATAAGACCATGCTAAAACACTTGCAAACTTTGTACAAATTTAATAAGACCATGCCAAACACTTGCAAACTTGGTACAAATTTAATAAGACCATGCCAAACACTTGCAAACTTGGAACAAACTTCCTAAGACCATGCCAAAACACTTGCAAACTTGGTACAAATTTAATAAGACCATGCCAAAGCACTTGCAAACTTGGGACAAATTTAATAAGACCATGCCAAAACACTTGCAAACTTGGTACAAATTTAATAAGACCATGCTAAAACACTTGCAAACTTCGGGAGCTCGGGTACGTCCTCAACGAGGCCCTTCGTGGGGAATTTCCTCGAAGCTTTGTCGACGGCGTCATAGTGCTTGTGAGAAAGAAGGGAACTGGGAGTGCAATGCCCTCTTTCCGTCCGATTTCTCTCCTTAACACAGATTACAAGCTGCTGGCGAGAGTTTTGAAGCTACGGGTCGATGGGATCATCGACAAGTGGCAGATAATTTCCCCAGCCCAAAAATGCAGCAACAAGCCGCAGAACATTTTTCAAGCTGTTCTCTCGGTTAAGGAGAGAATTCTGGACTTGAAGAGGAGGAAGAAAAGCGGCAAGCTCGTTTCCTTCGACCTCTCGCAGGCGTTTGACCGCGTCGACCGAGACTTCCTGTGGACAACCATGACCTCCTTGGGTTTTAATCCTGGGCTGGTTGGGCTTCTCAGGTCAATTGGTGAGCGGTCTTCTTCCCGTCTGCTTGTGAATGGACAGCTGTCCTCTCCCTTCCCCAACCAACGTTCCGTCAGACAGGGCGATCCTCTTTCCATGCATCTGTTTGTCCTTTACCTTCATCCCCTTATTACTGAGCTCGAAAGTATTTGCTGCGATCAGGATGACCTGATCAATGCATATGCCGACGATGTCTCAGTGATTACTTCCTCCACTTCCAAAATCGAGCGGGTCAGAGAGGCGTTCGAGGCGTTCGGCCTTTGCTCAGGGGCCAGGCTGAACGTGGGGAAGACCATCGCGATCGACATCGGACACGTCACTCCAGCAACGAGGATCCACGTCCCATGGCTACGCACCGAGGAGCGTCTCCGGCTTCTCGGGATATTGTTCTCCAACAACATCCGCGAGGCCATGGCGCACAACTGGGACGTGGTGATCCAGAAGTTCCGGCAGTTGGTCTGGCTTCATCGTGTGAGAGACCTGAACCTGACCCAGAAGGTGTTGCTTCTCAACACCTTCCTGCTCCCCAAGCTGTGGTTCGTCGCGTCTGTCTGTGGCGCTCGGCAGCGGGACGTTGCAAAGGTCTCTCACATGATTGGATCACTGCTGTGGAACGGCTCTGGTGGCATCCGCGTTCCTCTACTCCAGCTGGCGCTACCACGAGATCGCGGTGGACTTAATCTCCACATCCCCATCATCACCACACAATCGCTACTCACCAACCGGTACTGTTGTGCACACGAAGATTAACCTCGGAGCACTCCTCGAGACAGGCGTATTGAACACCGACTTGAGGGCAATGTTGGAGAATTCCAAGAGTAGTCAACTATTTGGGTTTTCATCAACTACTGATTTATTGGTTCAATTTTCGATTCTTATATAGTAATTCTGATTGACAAATTTTCCTTAGTCGACATAATTGCTTACATGTATGTGGCCGTGTTGGTCACCGCTGTCGGCGACTTTTTACCAGCATGTGCATTTCCTACATTTGTATGCGCCGTTGTCGGCGTGCCAAGCATTGCTTGGTTTTGCTGCGTACATGCGTTTTGCTTACTAGCGTTTATTTTGGATAGATTTTATTGCGTATGTTTCCGTCAGCGACATCCCCGCCCCCGTAATTCCTCGCAGAGGGGTTACAATTCGTGTTCTTCAGTGGGCCTAAACGGTGGTGGGTCTAACGTATGGCTCGCTCTTTCTTTCATCCTGATTGCTACATATGCCGCTATAATTGCAACACAAATTGTGCCAATAATGCATGTTATAATTATCTTAAGCGTTACATTTTCTCCTTTTTCCACTTCTTTTCTCTCTTCTTTTGCTTCACGATTTTGCATTTGCAGATCTTCACGTGACGGTTTAAAATACGTTCTGAACGTTTCAAACTTTCCCTTGAATGTTGGGAGTATTTCAAGTGTTTTTGTTTGAATTTTGCAGTCCTGGGACAGATTTATGATTCCTGCTTTGTGAGTGGGGTTTGTTAAAGTTTTGTTACACTTTATAAGGATTTCACTTGGTAGCGATGTGTAGTACAGAATACTATTTGATTGTTTAAGCTTGAAGAATTCAGTGGTATTTCCTTTGAATTCCCATGTAGGACAAGACTGATTGTTCTGTGAGTGAAAAAATATAGATGCTACGCAATCTCGTTTTCTTAGTATTGTCGTTTCTGCTGAGATATAGTGCGTAGAGTTTACTTTCGCCATGTCCCTTGGGTACAAGAAGTTATCATCGTTGATGGCAATAGTTGTTTTATCTATGCCGATTATTGTGGATTCCTTAAAATTAGGTATTGGAAAAACATCGAAGATTTCGAACTTGATATTTGATACGATAGAATTTTCTACGTTAAGAACTAGCTCTCCATTGAGAATGGTTTTTCCTATAACTCTGGGTCGATCTTGAATAACGCTCCCTTCTATCAACTTCTTATTTATTTTCGCTGCGATTCTTGAATTTTCGTCGGTGTCGATCGGATCATATTTTATCGCCTTGTATTTACTGTTCATTTCCTGTACTAAGGCGTTTGCTAATATTATGGTTTCCTGCATGAACTTTGATAATGTGTTCCTTTTATTCTCACTAAATCGCTCTTGAAGTTGATTAACGCCGTCGTTGACTCTACTTATTTTAGCGGACAGTTCGTTTGTCAGCGTGTTATGTCTTATATTTACCTTTGCAAGGTTCTCAGCTACGTGTACAATTTTCTGATCCTCGTCTGCTCGGAGTAGTGCTAGTGATTCGTCAAATTCATTTCCACCAAAAAGAAAGTCCTTTAGAAATCCGAAGACTCCACCCGATCTCTTAACTCTCGCGTGTTTCGTATCGCGTATCAATTGTAGGACATAGTCGCATTCTCTTTTTAAAGTTGTTCTTAATTGAACTAGTCTCGCGTCGGTTTCGTTCATTAGACTAAATGCTGTATCCAAATTCTCTTCTATTTTCAGTATCGTCTGTGTGTCATTGTCTGGGAATGTGTTTGTATGTAGGGTTGTGTCCCATGTTCCTTTTTTAAGTAAAAGTGTTCCCAAATGATCGAAAAATAACCCTGGCTCTGCTATGGGTGAGATGGATAAACAGTAAATCCTATTTATCAAAGCAAGAACGAATACTACTTTCCAAGCTTCCATGTTACTGGTCGAATTGATATTTTTTGCCTTTTGTTTTTATTATTGGCTGTAAGATCAGCGGCCCTGCTTTGGATTGCCTTTATATCAAGGCTTCGCTTCTTCCCCCAGTGTGGGTTGTGAGGAATTTCGGTTTTCTTTTTCACTGCGCGATCGACAGTCTTGGTGAAGTTAGCTCCTTCAACGGTAATATGTTTTTCTACGGGTAGAGCGGTCTTATCGCCTCGAACCTCGAGTACCGCTAGCTTCACGGTGGGCTTGGTAATCTCACTCTTTCCTACTTTAATGCGTGCTGAACGCGTTTGTCCATCTTTTCCTAGGAATACCTCGCAAATTATGCCTTTGATCCACCTTCCCTTTCGTTGCTCGTCTGGGAAGGTAACAACGTCACCTATGGCCAATGGCTTGGCGGGGTCTCTCCACTTTTCCCGTTTGGAGAGTTTCGGAAGATACTCTGTTATCCACCGTTTCCAATATTCCTGCACAATTGCTTGCGCCTTTTTCCAGTCAGATCTGGTTGCTTCAGCTTTCGTGATGTCTGAAATGTTTGGTTCAGCTTCCCCGGAACAGCCTAGCAAGAAATGAGCAGGTGTTAAAGGCTCGTCATCTTCTCTATTCAATGGGATATGCGTTAGAGGCCTGTTATTAGTCAGAAATTCTATCTCTGTCAAGACGGCTCTAAGCACGTCCTCCCTATAACTGTCGGCGATCGGAAGAAGACTTTTTATTTCGGCTACCATTCTTTCCCACGAGCCACCAAAGTGGGGTGCGCCTGGAGGATTGAATATCCAATTGATGCTCTCGGAGGCGCATCTTTCTTGAAGTCGTCGAATTTCATTATCAGCACCTACGAAATTGGTGCCGTTATCGCTATATAGCGAGGACACTTTTCCTCTTCTATGCTGCATATTTTTAAGGCAGCGTATGAATGCGTCGGAACTAAGATCAGACGCAATTTCGATGTGGATGGCTCTGGTCGTAAGACACGTAAATACCACGCCCCACCTTTTCTCTGATCGTCTTCCAATTGTCACTAATAAAGGACCAAAATAATCAACTCCTGTATGAGTGAATGGTTTCTGATACACAGCGGTTCTACACTCTGGCAAGTCTGCCATCATTGGTGGTGTCGGTTTAGCTCTTTTTATTTTACAAAACTGGCATTTCATTACGACATGTTTCAAAGCTGCTCGTATATCGATTATCCAGTATTTTTGACGTAGAGCTGCTAATACAGATTCTGTCTTTTGATGGATATATCTTTGATGGTATCTGGCCAAAATTAAGTTAGTTACGTGGTGCCCTTTAGGGAGGATGATGGGATTTTTTGTATCGTACCTCAAGAAGGCTACGTTTTCTAATCTACCCTTTGATCTCATTATTCCTTCGTCTCCCAGTATTGGGCAAAGACCGCGAATCGAGCTATTGTTGCTAATCGGGGTTTGTAATGAAAGCTGTGTCATTTCCGTGGTATAATGTTCCCACTGGGTTTTCTTCAGAAGAAGAACTTCTGCATTGTTTAGGTCATCGGTAGTGATCGTTGCACTAAAGTTCGATCCTGTTGCTTTCGCTCTTAGCCATTCAATATATTTCATACCTATTGCTAATGCTCGTTTGAGCTTGTTCCAGTCGGAGCACCAGTCGACGTTAATGACGCTCCAGTCTTTTTTTTCTAGCGTCTTTACTGTATGCACTGGTCTTATTTCCTCAAATTTTACTTCATTTTTTGCCATTCTTTGTGACGCTCTTTCGAGCTGTTTTGGCACTTTATTGGGAGCAGGTTTAACCTCAAACTCCTCGGTCGAAAAGTAACCGCACATAACTTGCTTCATGGCTTTTTCTTCTTCTTCCTTTTTTTCCATGATTGTAAATAAGTTACAGTTATCCCTTGTTGCGTCACTTCCTCCAAATATTACCCACCCAAGTCGGGTTTCTTGAGCCATCGGCTCATATTCTTCACCCTCGCGGAAGTCAAATCCATGCGCAAGGTAAGAATGCGGCAATCCAAGTAAAACTGTGGGGATTGCATTTTTATATCCCGCAAAGTTCAGCCCGCGTAAGTGCTTGTACTTCTTTGTAAGTTCCTTACTGTCAACTGTTTGCAGCGGAAGATCAAGTTCCTTCACGCTTCGTAGACCCTTTACATCGAAAACGCGTTTATTTGTGCCCTCAAGCTTCAGGTGAATCGTTTGGCTATTTGATTCTTCCTGAACGTTTCCGTTAGTCCACGACAAAGTTAGTGGTTTTTTTGGCCCGGTGATATTCAATTTTTCTCTTACGCTATCTAAAATCAGACTGGTAGAAGAACCGGGATCAATGAAAGCGTATGTGTGCTCTGTTTTACCGTTGCCTCGTAGGCTTACAGGGATAATTTGATAGAACAGCTGATGCCTGCCGTGGTGGTGATTCACTCTGCGCGGAGCCTCTCGCGCTTGCCACTCGGCGGTTTCATTCCTGTGCAGGGCGGTGTTATGTTTTTTCCCACACCCGTATACCCTGCATTGTGGGGGTAGCCGACAATTTTGTGCGTTATGATTTTTAAGTGCACAGCAATTAATACAAATATTGTTTTGTGACAGTGTGCGCAATTTCTCACCGACTGTCTTGCCATTTAAATATTTGCAATGCAGCGTGTCATGGGGAAGACCGCATAGCATGCATTTTTTTCCTCGTTGGTTGATTCTGCCCTGTGCGTGATGCGGATTCACGTGATGGGTACTACTTTTGAACCCTCCTTCGTTAGCTACCAATAGCGTTGCTAAATCTTCTGTTGGTTTTAACCACTCCGCAAATTTTATAAGTGTCTTTGGTTTTGCCTCTTCCAGAAGGGAATCGGATAACCATTTGTTCCTCAAATCGACCGGCAGCCTAGCAACAAGATCTTTCAAGAGTCTCTGATCGTTGAGATACTCTCCCTGATTGAACATCGTCATGTTATCTATTAGATCGTGGAGGGCATTTGAAAATCTAATAAATGATGCCGGGTTTTCTAAGGACGGATTTTTCACGGCCAGTAGTTCGTTTAACAACGAGGTATAAATGTTGTCCGTGTTTCCGTATAATCTTTCAAGACGTTCAATAATTTTCCCTACATTATCTGGGTTTAGCATCAGTCCGCTGACTGAGCGTAGCGCATCCCCCTTTAAGTATTTTTGGAGCCTGTTCAAGTTCTCCAAATCCGAAAAGTTACCTTCGCGTGTGGTTTTCTCGTAAATGCTTTTAAATCGAGGCCACATGTTGTGATTACCGTTAAACTCTGGAAGCTCGGAAAGGGTCGTTTTGTCGTTCTTTAGCGACCATGAATCTATCATTTGTTTAATACTCTCCGTTAAAAGCTTTACGTCCTCGGTTGCAGATGGCATTTGACAATATCTCTCCGATTCATTTAGAAGGCTCATATTGGCCTGTTCTTGTTGTCTCTTAATTTCGTCTTGGAGCTTCCCTAGCTCTTCTTCTATTTTAAGTTTCTGCTCCCTTTCTTTTTTCTCTTTTTCTGACCTATCTTGAAGCAATTTCTGCGTTTGTTGAAGCGCTTCCCTGCTTTCATTTTTCTCAGTTTCTATCAATTTACACTTAGGGCAAACATAGTTCTTAGGAATTACTCTCAAGCTTAGGCACGCTTGATGGAGAAATCTATCGCATTCTATGCAGTGAACCATTTTCCCTGTGCTATCAGCCTGCGTGCATATCTTACAATTCCCGTTGGGATTGTGCTTAAAAACGAACTCCATATTACTTACGATTCGTTACACTGCTAGAAATGGTGACCTTGCCTTGATGACGTCACTCGCTGCTCTTCGTTGACCACCGCCGGGAGCTGGCGTCTCGCGCCGGCCCTTGAGCTGATGAGTTTCGACCGTCCGTCGATTCCGATGCCGTCAGCTTGCGCGCTCTCTTCCTCGCTGCTGACGCTGCTACCTGCTTCCTCACTCGCTGTCCTGGAGTTGCTGGGCACGCACCTCGTCGCACACACTGCTGGTAAACTTGCTGATCTGGCACTGATTTCTGGCTACTCGTTGGCTTCACTGTTAATGTTTCGGCGGAATGTTTTTTACACGTTTTGCGTTATGTCGCCGTGTATTTTTGTCAGACGCCGTTTCTGACCACTGTTTTTTACCGTTCGCGCTCACTTTGTCGCACTAAAATTCCGTCTCTTTTACGCACTTCTAACTGATGCACTTGTGGAGCGTTGCACTATATTTTGGCTGGTGCGCGGAGTTACCACCTACCACCTGCTTCGGCTGTCGCGATCGTCCGTCGATCCGAAAGGGTCAGGCTGGGGTGATCGTCCGCGGCTTCCAAACTTCCGTTCTGCTTGCCTTGCAGAGTTGATCAGGCCGAGCTTGCGCGCTCCGACCTTGCCTTCCTCGCCTTCCACCGCCGGGAGCTGGCGTCTTGCGCCGGCCCTTGAGCTGGTGTGCGTCTATCTCCAATATCACGCCGGGAGCTTGCGCGCTCCGGCTCTGCTTTCCTCGCTTCTCACCGCCGGGAGCTGACGTCTTGCGCCAACCCTTGAGCTGGTGTGCGTTGGGCGTTTCCGATATCGGCTGGGCAACCGTCCGTTACCTGCGACCGTCCGTCGCTCCTCAACCGTTGTTCGATGGAACGCTGGGCTGGTGGTGCACACGAGGATTAACCTCGGAGCGGTTAGCCGTGTTGTGAACACACGAAGATTTACCTCGGAGTTCTTGCGTTCTTTCTCGATGCGGCTTGTGGTGCACACGAGGATTCACCTCGGAGCGGTACTTGCCGTGTTGCAAACACACGAGGATTCACCTCGGAGTTCTGGTGCGACGCACACGAAGATTAACCTCGGAGCGGGGCGCAATGTGTAGGAATTCTCCGTTGTGAGGGGTTAAGTCCTCTCTGGAGCCACCATTTGTTGTGCACACGAAGATTAACCTCGGAGCACTCCTCGAGACAGGCGTATTGAACACCGACTTGAGGGCAATGTTGGAGAATTCCAAGAGTAGTCAACTATTTGGGTTTTCATCAACTACTGATTTATTGGTTCAATTTTCGATTCTTATATAGTAATTCTGATTGACAAATTTTCCTTAGTCGACATAATTGCTTACATGTATGTGGCCGTGTTGGTCACCGCTGTCGGCGACTTTTTACCAGCATGTGCATTTCCTACATTTGTATGCGCCGTTGTCGGCGTGCCAAGCATTGCTTGGTTTTGCTGCGTACATGCGTTTTGCTTACTAGCGTTTATTTTGGATAGATTTTATTGCGTATGTTTCCGTCAGCGACAGGTACCTTGCGGAGCAAGGATGTTTGGTGATCGGGTCTCAGTATATCGCCAACACTGGGAACCCACCCGACACCAACTCCGTCCCGTCGTCCTACCCCTGCCTCCGCAAGGTTATCCAGCACTTGGCATACGTGCCAGAGACCCTCCGACGATCGCCATCAACGCGAGGACTGCGACGCGCAGCAACAAACGCCCTACCGGACCCAAGGGTGGTTGGAGCTTCCCCACACACGCTGTGGAGAAGAGTGTGGGGAAACATAAGCTCCAGGATGCTGACGTCTGCACAACGTTCCGCCCTTTACCTGCTGGCAAACGGGAAGATCTCGCACGCGGAGCATCTTTTCGAAACCGGCAGAGCCGACACACTAACGTGCACGTTTTGTCCCGCTGTCGAGACCCTGGAGCACAAGTTTGCAGCATGTCCCCGCGTGTCGCTGGCGTGGGACACTCTACAACGGCGGCTGCAACAAGTTGCTCCAGGGTCCCATCTTCGTTTTGTCGACCTGCACTGGCCCGCTCTAAACAGGATAAGAGCGGGCACACGCAGTGCAGTACTCTCCGTATTTTCAAACTACATCATCCACATCATTGGAAACAATGATGTTGCGATTGATGTAGATGTCCTTTCCTGTTCTCTATAAATCAATCTGTTTGTAAAGTCTTGCCTTTGTTTCCCGTCCAACACGTGCGAAGGAAACAAAACCTATGTAAATGTGATTAAATAGTATGTAAGAAATGTTGTACACCCTTAATAAACGTCTTTTATAAAAAAAAAAAACTTTGTACAAATTTAATAAGACCATGCCAAACACTTGCAAACTTGGTACAAATTTAATAAGACCATGCCAAACACTTGCAAACTTGGAACGAACTACCTAAGACCATGCCAAAACACTTGCAAACTTTGTACAAGTTTAATAAGACCATGCCAAAACACTTGCAAACTTGGTACAAATGTATAAGACCATGCCAAAACACTTGCAAACTTGGTACAAATTTAATAAGACCATGCCAAAACACTTCCAAACTTGGTACAAATTTTCTAAGACCATGCCAAACACTTGCAAACTTGGTACACAATTAATATGACCATGCCAAACACTTGCAAACTTGGGACAAACTTCCTAAGACCATGCCAAAACACTTGCAAACTTGGTACAAATTTAATAAGATCATGCCAAACACTTGCAAACTTGGAAGAAACTTCCTAAGACCATGCCAAAACACTTGCAAACTTGGTACAAATTTAATAAGACCATGCCAAAGCACTTGCAAACTTGGGACAAATTTAATAAGACCGTGCCAAAACACTTGCAAACTTGGTATAAATTTGATATGACCATGCCAAAACACTTGCAAACTTGGTACAAATTTAAAAAGACCATGCCAAAACATTTGCAAACTTGGTACAAACTTCTTAAGACCATGCCAAACACTTGCAAACTTGGTACACAATTAATAAGACCATGCCAAACACTTGCAAACTTGGGACAAACTTCCTAAGACCATGCCAAAACACTTGCAAACTTGGTACAAATTTAATAAGACCATGCCAAAACACTTGCAAACTTGGTACAAATTTAATAAGACCTTGCCAAAACACTTGCAAACTTGGTACAAATTTAATAAGGCCATGCTAAAACACTTGCAAAATTGGTACAAATTAAATAAGACCATGCCGAACACTTGCAAACTTGGTACAAATTTAATAAGACCATGCCAAAACACTTGTAAACTTGGTACAAAGGTAATAAGACCATGCCAAAACACTTGCAAACTTGGTACAAATTTAATAAGACCCTGCCAAAACACTTGCAAACTTGGTACATTTTTATTACGACCATGTCAGAACACTTGCAAACTTGGAACAAATTTAATAAGACCATGCCAAAACACTTGCAAACTTGGTACAAATTTAATAAGACCATGCCAAAACACTTGCAAACTTGGAACAAATTTAATAAGACCATGCCAAAACACTTGCAAACTTGGAACAAACTTCCTAAGACCATGCCAAAACACTTGCAAACTTCGTACAAATTTAATAAGACCATGCCAAAGCACTTGCAAACTTGGGACAAATTTAATAAGACCATGCCAAAACACTTGCAAACTTGGTACAAATATAATAAGACCATGCCAAACACTTGCAAACTTGGTACAAATTTAATAAAACCATGCCAAAACACTTGCAAACTTGGAACAAACTTCCTAAGACTATGCCAAAACACTTGCAAACTTGGTACAAATTTAATAAGACCATGCCAAAACACTTGCAAATTTGGTTCAAATTTTAAAAGACCATGCCAAAACACTTGCAAACTTGGTACAAATTTAATAAGACCATGCCAAAACACTTGCAAACTTGGAACAAATTTAATAAGACCATGCTAAAACACTTGCAAAATTGGTACAAATTTAATAAGACCATGCCGAACACTTGCAAACTTGGTTCAAATTTAATAAGACCATGCCAAAACACTTGCAAACTTGGTACAAATTTAATAAGACCATGCCAAAGCACTTGCAAACTTGGGACAAATTTAATAAGACCATGCCAAAACACTTGCAAACTTGGTACAAATTTAATAAGACCATGCCAAAACACTTGCAAACTTGGTACAAATTTAATAAGACCATGCTAAAACACTTGCAAACTTTGTACAAATTTAATAAGACCATGCCAAACACTTGCAAACTTGGTACAAATTTAATAAGACCATGCCAAACACTTGCAAACTTGGAACAAACTTCCTAAGACCATGCCAAAACACTTGCAAACTTGGTACAAATTTAATAAGACCATGCCAAAGCACTTGCAAACTTGGGACAAATTTAATAAGACCATGCCAAAACACTTGCAAACTTGGTACAAATTTAATAAGACCATGCTAAAACACTTGCAAGCTTCGGGAGCTCGGGTACGTCCTCAACGAGGCCCTTCGTGGGGAATTTCCTCGAAGCTTTGTCGACGGCGTCATAGTGCTTGTGAGAAAGAAGGGAACTGGGAGTGCAATGCCCTCTTTCCGTCCGATTTCTCTCCTTAACACAGATTACAAGCTGCTGGCGAGAATTTTGAAGCTACGGGTCGATGGGATCATCGACAAGTGGCAGATAATTTCCCCAGCCCAAAAATGCAGCAACAAGCCGCAGAACATTTTTCAAGCTGTTCTCTCGGTTAAGGAGAGAATTCTGGACTTGAAGAGGAGGAAGAAAAGCGGCAAGCTCGTTTCCTTCGACCTCTCGCAGGCGTTTGACCGCGTCGACCGAGACTTCCTGTGGACAACCATGACCTCCTTGGGTTTTAATCCTGGGCTGGTTGGGCTTCTAAGGTCAATTGGTGAGCGGTCTTCTTCCCGTCTGCTTGTGAATGGACAGCTGTCCTCTCCCTTCCCCAACCAACGTTCCGTCAGACAGGGCGATCCTCTTTCCATGCATCTGTTTGTCCTTTACCTTCATCCCCTTATTACTGAGCTCGAAAGTATTTGCTGCGATCAGGATGACCTGATCAATGCATATGCCGACGATGTCTCAGTGATTACTTCCTCCACTTCCAAAATCGAGCGGGTCAGAGAGGCGTTCGAGGCGTTCGGCCTTTGCTCAGGGGCCAGGCTGAACGTGGGGAAGACCATCGCGATCGACATCGGACACGTCACTCCAGCAACGAGGATCCACGTCCCATGGCTACGCACCGAGGAGCGTCTCCGGCTTCTCGGGATATTGTTCTCCAACAACATCCGCGAGGCCATGGCGCACAACTGGGACGTGGTGATCCAGAAGTTCCGGCAGTTGGTCTGGTTCATCGTGTGAGAGACCTGAACCTGGCCCAGAAGGTGTTGCTTCTCAACACCTTCCTGCTCCCCAAGCTGTGGTTCGTCGCGTCTGTCTGTGGCGCTCGGCAGCGGGACGTTGCAAAGGTCTCTCACATGATTGGATCACTGCTGTGGAACGGCTCTGGTGGCATCCGCGTTCCTCTACTCCAGCTGGCGCTACCACGAGATCGCGGTGGACTTAATCTCCACATCCCCATCATCACCACACAATCGCTACTCACCAACCGGTACCTTGCGGAGCAAGGATGTTTGGTGATCGGGTCTCAGTATATCGCCAACGCTGGGAACCCACTCGACACCAACTCCGTCCCTTCGTCCTACCCCTGCCTCCGCAAGGTTATCCAGCACTTGGCATACGTGCCAGAGACCCTCCGACGATCGCCATCAACGCGAGGACTGCGACGCGCAGCAACAAACGCCCTACCGGACCCAAGGGTGGTTGGAGCTTCCCCACACACGCTGTGGAGAAGAGTGTGGGGAAACATAAGCTCCAGGATGCTGACGTCTGCACAACGTTCCGCCCTTTACCTGCTGGCAAACGGGAAGATCTCGCACGCGGAGCATCTTTTCGAAACCGGCAGAGCCGACACACCAACATGCACGTTTTGTCCCGCTGTCGAGACCCTGGAGCACAAGTTTGCAGCATGTCCCCGCGTGTCGCTGGCGTGGGACACTCTACAACGGCGGCTGCAACAAGTTGCTCCAGGGTCCCATCTTCGTTTTGTCGACCTGCACTGGCCCGCTCTAAACAGGATAAGAGCGGGCACACGCAGTGCAGTACTCTCCGTATTTTCAAACTACATCATCCACATCATTGGAAACAATGATGTTGCGATTGATGTAGATGTCCTTTCCTGTTCTCTATAAATCAATCTGTTTGTAAAGTCTTGCCTTTGTTTCCCGTCCAACACGTGCGAAGGAAACAAAACCTATGTAAATGTGATTAAATAGTATGTAAGAAATGTTGTACACCCTTAATAAACGTCTTTTATAAAAAAAAAAAAAAACTTTGTACAAATTTAATAAGACCATGCCAAACACTTGCAAACTTGGTACAAATTTAATAAGACCATGCCAAACACTTGCAAACTTGGAACGAACTACCTAAGACCATGCCAAAACACTTGCAAACTTTGTACAAGTTTAATAAGACCATGCCAAAACACTTGCCAACTTGGTACAAATGTATAAGACCATGCCAAAACACTTGCAAACTTGGTACAAATTTAATAAGATCATGCCAAAACACTTCCAAACTTGGTACAAATTTTCTAAGACCATGCCAAACACTTGCAAACTTGGTACAAATTTAATAAGACCATGCCAAACACTTGCAAACTTGGAACAAACTTCCTAAGACCATGCCAAAACACTTGCAAACTTGGTACAAATTTAATAAGACCATGCCAAAGCACTTGCAAACTTGGGACAAATTTAATAAGACCATGCCAAAACACTTGCAAACTTGGTAAAAATTTAATAAGACCATGCCAAACATTGCAAACTTGGTACAAATTTAATAAGACCATGCCAAACACTTGCAAACTTGGAACAAACTTCCTAAGACAATGCCAAAACACTTGCAAACTTGGTACAAATTTAATAAGACCATGCCAAAGCACTTGCAAGCTTGGGACAAATTTAATAAGACCATGCCAAAACACTTGCAAACTTGGTACAAATTTGATATGACCATGCCAAAACACTTGCAAACTTGGTACAAATTTAATAAGACCATGCCAAAACACTTGCAAACTTGGTGCAAACTTCTTAAGACCATGCCAAACACTTGCAAACTTGGTACACAATTAAGAAGACCATGCCAAACACTTGCAAACTTGGGACAAACTTCCTAAGACCATGCCAAAACACTTGCAAACTTGGCACAAATTTAATAAGACCATGCCAAAACACTTGCAAACTTGGTACAAATTTAATAAGACCTTGCCAAAACACTTGCAAACTTGGAACAAATTTAATAAGCCCATGCTAAAACACTTGCAAAATTGGTACAAATTTAATCAGACCATGCCGAACACTTGCAAACTTGGTACAAATTTAATAAGACCATGCCAAAACACTTGCAAACTTGGTACAAATGTAATAAGACCATGCCAAAACACTTGCAAACTTGGTACAAATTTAATAAGACCCTGCCAAAACACTTGCAAACTTGGTACAAATTTATTAAGACCATGCCAGAACACTTGCAAACTTGGAACAAATTTAATAAGACCATGCCAAAACACGTGCAAACTATGAACAAATTTAATAAAACCATGCCAAAACACTTGCAAACTTGGAACAAACTTCCAAAGACCATGCCAAAACACTTGCAAACTTGGTACAAATTTAATAAGACCATGCCAAAACACTTGCACACTTGGAACAAACTTCTTTAGACCATGCCAAAACACTTGCAAACTTGGTACAAATTTAATAAGACCATGCCAAGGCACTTGCAAACTTGGGACAAATTTAATAAGACCATGCCAAAACACTTGCAAACTTGGTACAAATATAATAAGACCATGCCAAACACTTGCAAACTTGGTACAAATTTAATAAAAACCAAAACACTTGCAAATTTGGTTCAAATTTTATAAGACCATGCCAAAACACTTGCAAACTTGGTACAAATTTAATAAGACCATGCCAAAACACTTGCAAACTTGGTTCAAATTTAATAAGACCCTGCCAAAACACTTGCAAACTTGGTACAAATTTATTAAGACCATGCCAGAACACTTGCAAACTTGGAAAAAAATTAATAAGACCATGCCAAAACACGTGCAAACTTGGTACAAATTTAATAAAACCTTGCCAAAACACTTGCAAACTTGGAACAAACTTCCTAAGACCATGCCAAAACACTTGCAAACTTGGTAAAAATTTAATAAGACCATGCCATAGCACTTGCAAACTTGGGACAAATTTAATAAGACCATGCCAAAACACTTGCAAACTTGGTACAAATATAATAAGACCATGCCAAACACTTGCAAACTTGGTACAAATTTAATAAAACCATGCCAAAACACTTGCAAACTTGGAACAAACTTCCTAAGACCATGCCAAACACTTGCAAACTTGGTACAAATTTAATAAGACCATTCCAAAACACTTGCAAACTTGGAACAAACTTCCTTAGACCATGCCAAAACACTTGCAAACTTGGTGCAAATTTAATAAGACCATGCCAAAGCACTTGCAAACTTGGAACAAATTTAATAAGACCATGCCAAAACACTTGCAAACTTGGTACAAATATAATAAGACCATGCCAAACACTTGCAAACTTGGTACAAATTTAATAAAACCATGCCAAAACACTTGCAAACTTGGAACAAACTTCCTAAGACCATGCCAAAACACTTGCAAACTTGGTACAAATTTAATAAGACCATGCCAAAACACTTGCAAATTTGGTTCAAAATTTATAAGACCATGCCAAAACACTTGCAAACTTGGTGCAAATTTAATAAGACCATGCCAAAACACTTGCAAACTTGGAACAAATTTAATAAAACCATGCCAAAACACTTGCAAAATTGGTACAAATTTAATAAGACCATGCCGAACACTTGCAAACTTGGTACAAATTTAATAAGACCATGCCAAAACACTTGCAAACTTGGTACAAATGAAATAAGACCATGCCAAAACACTTGCAAACTTGGTACAAATTTAATAAGACCATGCCAAAACACTTGCAAACTTTGTGCAAAATTAATAAGACCATGCCAAACACTTGCAAACTTGGTACAAATTTAATAAGACCATGCCAAAACACTTGCAAACTTGGCACAAATATAATAAGACCATGCCAAAACACTTGCAAACTTGGTACAAATTTAATAAGACCTTGCCAAAACACTTGCAAACTTGGAACAAATTTAATAAGACCATGCTAAAACACTTGCAAAAGTGGTACAAATTTAATAAGACCATGCCGAACACTTGCAAACTTGGTACAAATTTAATAAGACCATGCCAAAACACTTGCAAACTTGGTACAAATTTAATAAGACCATGCCAATACACTTGCAAACCTGGTACAAATTTAATAAGACCCTGCCAAAACACTTGCAAACTTGGTACAAATTTATTAAGACCATGCCATAACACTTGCAAACTTGGAACAAATTTAATAAGACCATGCCAAAACACGTGCAAACTTGGTACAAATTTAATAAAACCATGCCAAAACACTTGCAAACTTGGAACAAACTTCCTAAGACCATGCCAAAACACTTGCAAACTTGGTACAAATTTAATAAGACCATGCCAAAACACTTGCAAATTTGGTTCAAATTTTATAAGACTATGCCAAAACACTTGCAAACTTGGTACAAATTTAATAAGACCATGCCAAAACACTTGCAAGCTTGGAACAAAAATAATAAGACCATGCTAAAACACTTGCAAAATTGGTACAAATTTAATAAGACCATGCCGAACACTTGCAAACTTGGTACAAATTTAATAAGACCATGCCAAAAAACTTGCAAACTCGGTACAAATGTAACAAGACCATGCCAAAACACTTGCAAACTTGGTACAAATTTAATAAGACCATGCCAAAACACTTGCAAACTTTGTACAAAATTAATAAGACCATGCCAAACACTTGCAAACTTGGTACAAATTTAATAAGACCATGCCAAAACACTTGCAAACTTGGTACAAATTTAATAAGACCATGCCAAACACTTGCAAACTTGGTACAAATTTAATAAGACCATGCCAAAACACTTGCAAACTTGGAAAAAACTTCCTTAGACCATGCCTAAACACTTGCAAACTTGGTACAAATTTAATAAGACCATGCCAAAGCACTTGCAAACTTGGGACAAATTTTATAAGACCATGCCAAAACACTTGCAAACTTGGTACAAATATAATAAGACCATGCCAAACACTTGCAAACTTGGTACAAATTTAATAAAACAATGCCAAAACACTTGCAAACTTGGAACAAACTTCCTAAGACCATGTCAAAACACTTGCAAACTTGGTACAAATTTAATAAGACCATGCCAAAACACTTGCAAATTTTGTTCAAGTTTTATAAGACCATGCCAAAACACTTGCAAACTTGGTACAAATTTAATAAGACCATGCCAAAACACTTGCAAACTTGGAACAAATTTAATAAGACCATGCTAAAACACTTGCAAAATTGGTAAAAATTTAATAAGACCATGCCAAAACACTTGCAAACTTGGTACAAATTTATTAAGACCATGCCAAAACACTTGCAAACTTGGTACAAATTTAATAAGACCATGCCAAAACACGTGCAAACTTGGTACAAGTTTAATAAGACCATGCCAAAACACTTGCAAACTTGGTACAAATTTAATAATACCCTGCCAAAACACTTGCAAACTTGGTACAAATTTATTAAGACCATGCCAAAACACTTGCAAACTTGGTACAAATTTAATAAGACCATGCCAAAACACGTGCAAACTTGGTACAAATTTAATAAAACCATGCCAAAACACTTGCAAACTTGGAACAAACTTCCTAAGACCATGCCAAAACATTTGCAAACTTGGTACAAATTTAATAAGACCATGCCAAAACACTTGCAAACTTGGTACAAAATGTAATAAGACCATGCCAAAACACTTGCAAACTTGGAACAAATTTAATAAAACCATGCCAAAACACTTGCACACTTGGTACAAATTTAATAAGACCATGCCAAAACACTTGCAAACTTGGAACAAATTTAATAAGACCATGCTAAAACACTTGCAAAATTAGTACAAATTTAATAAGACCATGCCGAACACTTGCAAACTTGGTACAAATTTAATAAGACCATGCCAAAACACTTGCAAACTTGGTACAAATGTAATAAGACCATGCCAAAACACT
Source organism: Anopheles atroparvus (assembly GCA_914969975.1). Lineage (NCBI taxonomy): Eukaryota > Metazoa > Arthropoda > Insecta > Diptera > Culicidae > Anopheles > Anopheles atroparvus. The sequence goes on along the minus strand of CAJZCY010000008.1, from coordinate 2,022,335 downwards.
TGCAAACTTGGTACAAATTTAATAAGACCATGCCAAAACACTTGCAAACCTTGTACAAATTTAATAAGACCATGCCAAAACACTTGCAAACTTGGTACAAATTTAATAAGACCATGCCAAACACTTGCAAACTTGGTTCAAATTTAATAAGACCATGCCAAAACACTTGCAAACTTGGAACAAACTTCCTAAGACCATGCGCCAAAACTATTGAAATTCTCATACATAATGCTCTGATCAGACCAGCTTCTACGTATATCTCTTCGGCTCAACACGGGTTCATGCCAAAGCGCTCTACTTCAACAAATTTAGTTGAATTTGTTTCTGAATGTATGAGTAGCATGGACAAGGGCAGGCAGATCGATTGCATTTACACGGACCTGAAAGCCGCCTTCGATAGTGTATCCATTGATATATTATTAGCTAAGTTAGATAGGCTCGGCATGTCAGAAGCAATCCTGCTTTGGTTCCGTTCCTACCTCAAGAACCGGGTGTATTACGTCAGTTATGGTCGATCTCGCTCAGACACCTTCTTGTCCACATCAGGAGTACCACAGGGCAGCAACCTGGGACCATTGCTGTTTTTATTGTATGTAAACGATTTGTGCTACGTTCTACCGAGTGGGAACTTCTTAATGTACGCGGACGACACTAAACTTTTCCAACCAATAAGTTGCGCCACCGATTGTGATAGCCTACAGCATAGTTTAGATACATTTATTGACTGGTGTGACCGCAATTTCCTAGTCATCTGTGTGGAAAAATGTTCTGTGATATCATTTACTCGTCTAAAAAAACCTAAATATGCTGATTATAAAATAAGGCATGCAATCATTAACCGTACTGACCGAATTCGTGATCTAGGAGTCCTGTTAGACAATAAACTAACCTTCTTACCACACTATGACAGTATTTTAAAGAAAAGTAACAGGACATTAGGTCTAGTACGAAAAATGACAGCTAATTTTAAAGACCCTTTGTGCGTAAAAACTATTTATTGTAGCCTTGTAAGATCTATCCTAGAATTCGGTTCTGTAGTGTGGTGTCCAAGTGTCGCATCCTGGACAAACCGCTTCGAGGCTATTCAAAAACGAATGACTAGATACGCTATTAATCTTCTAAGATGGCCGAATAGTAACGAAATACCGTATCGTACACGTTGTTTGCTGCTAGGTATTGAAACGCTAGAAAAAAGACGAGATAAGGCCAAAGCGATGTTTATGTTGAAATTGTTAAACGGAGAAATAGACGCCCCAAACCTGCTTAAAAAAGTATGTATACACGTGCCTCGATTGACCACAAGGCATTACTCTCTGCTGATGGCAGCACGGCACAATACTCAGTACGCTAGTAACGAACCAGTTTCATCCATGACATTGAGCTTCAACCGAATGTACCATAGACTAGACTTTAATAGAAGCACACAAGCAATGCTTGAGGATTTACGTTATGCCTACAGATGATCTCATGTCTGTTCATGTCCCGTACTATTGTAAGACGTTTTGTAACACGGTCTTGTGGAGCCCGCGGAGGCTGACAAGTATTTCTAATAATAAATAAATAAATAAATAAATAAATTTAATAAGACCTTGCCAAAACACTTGCAAACTTGGTACAAATTTAATAAGGCCATGCTAAAACACTTGCAAAATTGGTACAAATTAAATAAGACCATGCCGAACACTTGCAAACTTGGTACAAATTTAATAAGACCATGCCAAAACACTTGCAAACTTGGAACAAATTTAATAAGACCATGCCAAAACACTTGCAAACTTGGAACAAACTTCCTAAGACCATGCCAAAACACTTGCAAACTTGGTACAAATTTAATAAGACCATGCCAAAGCACTTGCAAACTTGGGACAAATTTAATAAGACCATGCCAAAACACTTGCAAACTTGGTACAAATATAATAAGACCATGCCAAACACTTGCAAACTTGGTACAAATTTAATAAGACCCTGCCAAAACACTTGCAAACTTGGTACATTTTTATTACGACCATGCCAGAACACTTGCAAACTTGGAACAAATTTAATAAGACCATGCCAAAACACTTGCAAACTTGGTACAAATTTAATAAGACCATGCCAAAACACTTGCAAACTTGGAACAAATTTAATAAGACCATGCCAAAACACTTGCAAACTTGGAACAAACTTCCTAAGACCATGCCAAAACACTTGCAAACTTGGTACAAATTTAATAAGACCATGCCAAAGCACTTGCAAACTTGGGACAAATTTAATAAGACCATGCCAAAACACTTGCAAACTTGGTACAAATATAATAAGACCATGCCAAACACTTGCAAACTTGGTACAAATTTAATAAAACCATGCCAAAACACTTGCAAACTTGGAACAAACTTCCTAAGACTATGCCAAAACACTTGCAAACTTGGTACAAATTTAATAAGACCATGCCAAAACACTTGCAAATTTGGTTCAAATTTTAAAAGACCATGCCAAAACACTTGCAAACTTGGTACAAATTTAATAAGACCATGCCAAAACACTTGCAAGCTTGGAACAAATTTAATAAGACCATGCTAAAACACTTGCAAAATTGGTACAAATTTAATAAGACCATGCCGAACACTTGCAAACTTGGTACAAATTTAATAAGACCATGCCAAAACACTTGCAAACTTGGTACAAATTTAATAGGACCATGCCAAAGCACTTGCAAACTTGGGACAAATTTAATAAGACCATGCCAAAACACTTGCAAACTTGGTACAAATTTTATAAGACCATGCCAAAACACTTGCAAACTTGGTACAAATTTAATAAGACCATGCTAAAACACTTGCAAACTTTGTACAAATTTAATAAGACCATGCCAAACACTTGCAAACTTGGTACAAATTTAATAAGACCATGCCAAACACTTGCAAACTTGGAACAAACTTCCTAAGACCATGCCAAAACACTTGCAAACTTGGTACAAATTTAATAAGACCATGCCAAAGCACTTGCAAACTTGGGACAAATTTAATAAGACCATGCCAAAACACTTGCAAACTTGGTACAAATTTAATAAGACCATGCCAAACACTTGCAAACTTGGAACAAACTTCCTATGACCATGCCAAAACCCTTGCAAACGTGGTACAAATTTAATAAGACCATGCCAAACACTTGCAAGCTTGGAACAAACTTCCTAAGACCATGCTAAAACACTTGCAAACTGGGCACAAATTTAATAAGACCATGCCAAAACACTTGCAAACTTGGTATAAATTTAATAAGACCATGCCAAAACACTTGCCATCTTGGTACAAATTTAATAAGACCATGCCAAAACACTTGCAAACTTGGTAAAAATTTAAAACGACCATGCCAAACACTTGCAAACTTGGAACAAACTTCCTAAGACCATGCCAAAACACTTGCAAACTTGGCACAAATTTAATAAGACCATGCCAAAAAACTTGCAAACTTGGTACAAATTTAATAAGACCATGCCAAAACACTTGCAAACTTGGAACGAATTTAATACGACCATGCCAAACACTTGCAAACTTGGTACAAATTTAATAAAACCATGCCAAAACACTTGCAAACTTGGAACAAACTTCCTAAGACCATGCCAAAACTTTTGCAAACTTGGCACAAATTTAATAAGACCATGCCAAAACACTTGCAATCTTGGTACAAGTTTAATGAGACCATGCCAAACACTTGCAAACTTGGAACAAACTTCCTAAGACCATGCCAAAACACTTGCAATCTTGGTACAAATTTAATAAGACCATGCCAAAACACTTGCAAACTTGGTACAAATTTAAAACGACCATGCCAAACACTTGCAAACTTGGTACAAATTTAATAAGACCATGCCAAAACACTTGCAAACTTGGTACAAATTTAATACGACCATGCCAAACACTTGCAAACTTGGTACAAATTTAATAAGACCATGCCAAACACTTGCAAACTTGGAACAAACTTCCTTAGACCATGCCAAAACACTTGCAACCTTGGTACAAATTTAATAAGACCGTGCCAAAACACTTGCAAACTTGGAACAAACTTCCTAAGACCATGCCAAAACACTTGCAAACTTGGCACAAATTTAATAAGACCATGCCAAAAAACTTGCAAACTTGGTACAAATTTAATAAGACCATGCCAAAACACTTGCAAACTTGGTACAAATTTAATAAGACCATGCCAAACACTTGCAAACTTGGTAGAAATTTAATAAGACCATGCCAAAACACTTGCAAACTTGGTCAAAATTTAATACGACCATGCCAAACACTTGCAAACTTGACACAAATTTAATAAGACCATGCCAAACACTTGCAAACTTGGAACAAACTTCCTTAGACCATGCCAAAACACTTGCAAACTTGGTTCAAATTTAATAAGACCATGCCAAACACTTGCAAACTTGGAACAAACTTCCTAAGACCATGCCAAAACAATTGCAACCTTGGTACAAATTTAATAAGACCATGCCAAAACACTTGCAAACTTGGAACAAACTTCCTAAGACCATGCCAAAACACTTGCAAACTTGGTACAAAATTAATAAGACCATGCCAAACACTTGCAAACTTGGAACAAACTTCCTAAGACCATGCCAAAACACTTGCAAACTTGGTACAAATTTAATAAGACCATGCCAAACACTTGCAAACTTGGTAGAAATTTAATAAGACCATGCCAAAACACTTGCAAACTTGGTCAAAATTTAAAACGACCATGCCAAACACTTGCAAACTTGACACAAATTTAATAAGACCATGCCAAACACTTGCAAACTTGGAACAAACTTCCTTAGACCATGCCAAAACACTTGCAAACTTGGTACAAATTTAATAAGACCATGCCAAACACTTGCAAACTTGGAACAAACTTCCTAAGACCATGCCAAAACAATTGCAACCTTGGTACAAATTTAATAAGACCATGCCAAAACACTTGCAAACTTGGAACAAACTTCCTAAGACCATGCCAAAACACTTGCAAACTTGGTACAAAATTAATAAGACCATGCCAAACACTTGCAAACTTGGAACAAACTTCCTAAGACCATGCCAAAACACTTGCAAGCTTGGTACAAATTTAATACGACCATGCCAAACACTTGCAAACTTGGAACAAACTTCCTAAGACCATGCCAAAACACTTGCAAACTTGGCAAAAATTTAATAAGACCATGCCAAACACTTGCAAACTTGGAACAAACTTCCTAAGACCATGCCAAAACACTTGCAAACTTGGTACAAAATTAATAAGACCATGCCAAACACTTGCAAACTTGGAACAAACTTCCTAAGACCATGCCAAAACACTTGCAAGCTTGGTACAAATTTAATACGACCATGCCAAACACTTGCAAACTTGGAACAAACTTCCTAAGACCATGCCAAAACACTTGCAAACTTGGCACAAATTTAATAAGACCATGCCAAAACACTTGCAAACTTGGTACAAATTTAATAAGACCATGCCAAACACTTGCAAACTTGGTAGAAATTTAATAAGACCATGCCAAAACACTTGCAAACTTGGTCAAAATTTAATACGACCATGCCAAACACTTGCAAATTTGACACAAATTTAATAAGACCATGCCAAACACTTGCAAACTTGGAACAAACTTCCTTAGACCATGCCAAAACACTTGCAAACTTGGTACAAATTTAATAAGACCATGCCAAACACTTGCAAACTTGGAACAAACTTCCTAAGACCATGCCAAAACAATTGCAACCTTGGTACAAATTTAATAAGACCATGCCAAAACACTTGCAAACTTGGAACAAACTTCCTAAGACCATGCCAAAACACTTGCAAACTTGGTACAAAATTAATAAGACCATGCCAAACACTTGCAAACTTGGAACAAACTTCCTAAGACCATGCCAAAACACTTGCAAACTTGGTACAAATTTAATAAGACCATGCCAAACACTTGCAAACTTGGTAGAAATTTAATAAGACCATGCCAAAACACTTGCAAACTTGGTCAAAATTTAATACGACCATGCCAAACACTTGCAAACTTGACACAAATTTAATAAGACCATGCCAAACACTTGCAAACTTGGAACAAACTTCCTTAGACCATGCCAAAACACTAGCAAACTTGGTACAAATTTAATAAGACCATGCCAAACACTTGCAAACTTGGAACAAACTTCCTAAGACCATGCCAAAACAATTGCAACCTTGGTACAAATTTAATAAGACCATGCCAAAACACTTGCAAACTTGGAACAAACTTCCTAAGACCATGCCAAAACACTTGCAAACTTGGTACAAAATTAATAAGACCATGCCAAACACTTGCAAACTTGGAACAAACTTCCTAAGACCATGCCAAAACACTTGCAAGCTTGGTACAAATTTAATACGACCATGCCAAACACTTGCAAACTTGGAACAAACTTCCTAAGACCATGCCAAAACACTTGCAAACTTGGCACAAATTTAATACGACCATGCCAAACACTTGCAAACTTGGAACAAACTTCCCAAGACCATGCCAAAACACTTGCAACCTTGGTACAAATTTAATAAGACCATGCCAAAACACTTGCAAACTTGCAACAAACTTCCTAAGACCATGCCAAAACCCTTGCAAACGTGGTACAAATTTAATAAGACCATGCCAAACACTTGCAAGCTTGGAACAAACTTCCTAAGACCATGCTAAAACACTTGAAAACTGGGCACAAATTTAATAAGACCATGCCAAAACACTTGCAAACTTGGTACAAATTTAATAAGACCATGCCAAAACACTTGCCATCTTGGTACAAATTTAATAAGACCATGCCAAAACACTTGCAAACTTGGTAAAAATTTAAAACGACCATGCCAAACACTTGCAAACTTGGTACAAATTTTATGAGACCATGCCAAACACTTGCAAACTTGGAACAAACTTTCTAAGACCATGCCAAAACACTTGCAAACTTGGTAAAAATATAAAAAGACCATGCCAAACACTTGCAAACTTGGTACAAATTTAATAAGACCATGCCAAACACTTGCAAACTTGGAACAAACTTCCTATGACCATGCCAAAACCCTTGCAAACGTGGTACAAATTTAATAAGACCATGCCAAACACTTGCAAGCTTGGAACAAACTTCCTAAGACCATGCTAAAACACTTGCAAACTGGGCACAAATTTAATAAGACCATGCCAAAACACTTGCAAACTTGGTACAAATTTAATAAGACCATGCCAAAACACTTGCCATCTTGGTACAAATTTAATAAGACCATGCCAAAACACTTGCAAACTTGGTAAAAATTTAAAACGACCATGCCAAACACTTGCAAACTTGGTACAAATTTTATGAGACCATGCCAAACACTTGCAAACTTGGAACAAACTTTCTAAGACCATGCCAAAACACTTGCAAACTTGGAACGAATTTAATACGACCATGCCAAACACTTGCAAACTTGGTACAAATTTAATAAAACCATGCCAAAACACTTGCAAACTTGGAACAAACTTCCTAAGACCATGCCAAAACTTTTGCAAACTTGGCACAAATTTAATAAGACCATGCCAAAACACTTGCAATCTTGGTACAAGTTTAATAAGACCATGCCAAACACTTGCAAACTTGGAACAAACGTCCTAAGACCATGCCAAAACACTTGCAATCTTGGTACAAATTTAATAAGACCATGCCAAAAAACTTGCAAACTTGGAACAAACTTCCTAAGACCATGCCAAAACACTTGCAAACTTGGCACAAATTTAATAACAAATTTGCACAATTCGTTCCAAAAAGGCGATCTTTCCCTTCGCCGGCCCTTTTATATCCTTCCCTGCAAGGATGGTGGTGCCTATTTCGGAACGTTCCCCACTCCCGGACTAAGGACTTAGAATTTGGGAACGCGATCGGGCTGTCAGCTCGTCAATGTTTTGACATCGTCTCCCCAAACACTCGTGCCCCTCGCTCGTTTGTTCCGTTCTGGCTGTCATCCCGATCCAGGCGCATTCCACCGCCTCCGGACGAATCGCGTCCCGTTGCAGCCGCATGCCGTCACGTAGTCGCGATCCTGCGATCGACTCATCGTGCGCCTTTCATGTAGCTCATGCATGTAGGGCTCCGCTCGTATGATCGCTCGCGTTCACGCACCACGCGCTGGCACGGGGACCCTGGTGAGCGGCTACGGTCCCGGTCTACCGGCTTGCCTGGCGACCGAGCAGATGCCAAGGCACGGGCCCGTTCCGCCGGCCGGGGCAGCAACCGTTCGACTGGTCGGTGGCGGTCCGGCTTCTCCAACCCGCCGTCGTTGTCGCGCCGCTGAGTGCGGACCTGCGGTTGCAACTGCTGTTGCTGCTGCGTTGGCTGCTGCTTTTGGTGCTGGTGCGGGTGAAGATACTGCTGCTGTTGAGGCTGCTGGTGCTGCTCTTTGACGGACAATCGGTCGCGCTTGCGCTTTCTTGCCAGTACGTCATCACGATCCTTACTGCGCATCACCTCCCGCACTCGCCGCTCGCTTTCCTTTAGCGCCTCGTGGCTCCGCCGACGTTCGTCCCGCGCTAGCTCGGGCGAGCGCCCACGGCGCATTGGCGCCATCTCCCGGTAGCGAGACGACGGTATGGGCGACGAAAGGCGGCGCTCGGGACTCTTCTTGCCCTTGCCCTGTAACGATTCTCCACCGCCGTCTCCCCACGACGAAACCGGTGAAACGGCGACCGCTCGCATCCGTGGTGGCGAGGCGGGTCGCAGCTTGCCCAGCCGCTCGCGGACTTCGCGTTCGCGCAGACGCAGCCGCTCCTTCTCCCTTCTTTCCCGTAGGCTCGCGTATCTTCGGAGGGCCGTGTCCCGGTTGCATGGAAGTTTGACGTCGTCGAACTTCCAGTGGAGGCCTGTCTCGTTCCGCATCCCACACGCAGGGTCGAGGGCATCGTCTCCGCCGGATCCGCAGGCGCCAAAGTGGTAGCTGTGGCACACGTTGGAATGGGTACGCTTTCCCGGACACGGACCGAACACGGTCCAGCCTAGACGCGTCTTTGTTGCCACTGGTTCGTTCGCGTTGCTTTCGGCGCTACGGAGTGGTTGCCCTAGGTGACAGTTGTCGATGCCGATTAAGATGCGCGGCTTCACCTTATGGTACGACGTTAAGGGTAGCCCGCGAAGGTACGGGAAGCGTTCCTCGAGGTCCGACATCGCTATTGTTTGTTCCGGGAGCGCCAAGTTGCGTAACGTGTGGACCTTCGGCATAATGTAAGACTGGTTCCGTTTCCCTCGGCCAGACACTTGTAGCGAGAGACGATGGGACTCGTCTTCCTGGCGTTCCGTCTCCCCGGTCCATCGTAGGCAGAGTGGGTTGGGCGTGCCGACGAGACCCAACTCGTCCACTAGGCCTTGTTCAACGAAGGTCGAGGACGATCCTTCGTCAAAGAACGCGTAGGTATCGATATGCCCGTCTTTCCCGTACACCGTTACGGGAATGTACCGGAAAAGTACGACGGATTGACCTCCCGTGTGCGTGTTGCAGCTTTCTCCCGTCCGGATTGGCGAAGGCTCAGTTATGTCGTCGAGCAAGAGCTCGTGGTGTGGTGAGCTTCATCCATGTTTCCCGCACGGCGTTCGAATTCGACAGCGATTGTGGTGTCGATTTAGGCATCGCCGACAAATACCGCGTTCCCTCACAATCGCCCATCGGCTTTCGACGTCGCGTTGAATAAACTTCCGGCAGTTCGGGAGCTTGTGTCCGGCATCGTGGCATATCGGGCATACGTGACTCTTCGTCGTCGAAAGGAGTGGTGGCGCATCGATGCTGGAAGAGATATCGTGTGTGTTTAAACGGCTTACCTGGCCGCGACGATTTTGTGCCGTTCCCCTAGGGTCGTCCAGGGTGACCGACAGACTCGATGCCCTCACTAGCCGTTTCAACCATCGCTCCAGGTCGGCCAGTGTCACGCACGCCAAGTCCAACCGGTAGTCGTTCCACCGTAACCGCTCCGTCGGGGGCAGCTTCTCCACGATCTCGTGTAACATGGTCGCGTTACACTCAAACTCCTGCATCCCGCACGCTCTTACGGTGGCACATATATTCAGAATCGCCACACTGAATTTCACCAGCGTCTGAGGGTACTCCGCATTCGGTGAAGGCATTCGTCGTACGCGGCGGACCAGTGAATGGACGATCAACTCCGGCCGTCCGAAAAGTGTCCTCAATAATTCAATCGCGTCATCCAAACACGAAGGAGCGATAAGGAGATAACGCACCGCCTCGAGTGCTTCCCCTGTCAGCGCCCGTTGTAAGCGCAGAAGATTTTCGTCCGGGGAATAGCCGCACAGTGCAGTCGAACGTTGGTAGTTCGAAATAAACATTGGCCATTCCTCCGGTGCCCCGGAGAAGGTGGGTAAGTCCCGGCTGATGGCCTGTCGGGAAGATACCTGACTCGCGTTAAGTGTAGTGTTTTGTGCCGCGTGGTCGTAAACTGTGGTTCCCGAGTGATACGGCATTTCGGGCGATGGTGATACCGTGGGCCGGTAATGGTTCAAACCCGCCAGTGGAACCGTAGGAAAGCCCCATCTTGTTGCCTCCGGTGAAGCGTCGGTCATCTGCGGCGTCGGGGCGCCCGCCATCGCGAACGAGACCGAACGTCCCGTCGTTTGCGTCGAAACGTTCGCCATTCTACCTTGCGTAGATGTATTGGTCATTGCCCCGGTGACCGTATGATCGAACGTCGCTCTTACGATCAGGTGCCGACGCGGAGACGTTCGTTGACCCAAGCAAGGTGTCGCTAACCATCGTTTGGCGGGCTGGTTCCGTCGACGGTGGGTATCGTACCGTTGAAGCGCTCGAGGGCATCTCCGTCGGAAAGGTGCACGTTCTTCCGCCGGTGATAATCGCCGCCCGCTCCAATTCCAGGAGCTGAAGCTGGCTCGTGATTTCCCTGAGCCGCTCCGCGCTGCTCACCTCTCTCCTTCCTTCGCTTGGTGATACCGTCGTAGAGTTTGCCGAGGGAACGAGGATATCGGACACCCGTCCCTCCGGCTCGTTCACCGCCACTTGCCGCTGTTCGGTGCACACTGTGTCGTCCAACGCCACTTGCCCCTGTTCGCTGGACTTCTCGACCGGCATTATCACTCGCGAATGATTAATGTTATTTTGGAATGTGGGAAATATTTTGCCACCACGAATTAAACTAAACGCGATTTAATTTTAGGCTGCGTCGTAGCGCCAAAATTACAATTTATTTTCCCGTTCTCTTTTGCACAATTCGTTCCAAAAAGGCGATCTTTCACTTTGCCGGCCCTTTTATATCCTTCCCTGCAAGGATGGTGGTGCCTATTTCGGAACGTTCCCCACTCCCGGACTTAGGACTAAGAATTGGGGAACGCGATCGGGCTGTCAGCTCGTCAATGTTTTGACAACCATGCCAAAACACTTGCAAACTTGGCACAAAATTTAATAAGCCCATGCCAAAACACTTGCAAACTTGGTACAAATTTAATAAGACCATGCCAAAACACTTGCAAACTTGGTACAAATTTATTCCGACCATGCCAAACACTTGAAAACTTGGTACAAATTTAATAAGACCATGCCTAAACACTTGCAAACTTGGTACAAATTTAAAACGACCATGCCAAACACTTGCAAACTTGGTACAAATTTAATAAGACCATGCCAAACACTTGCAAACTTGGAACAAACTTCCTAAGATCATGCCAAAACACTTGCAAACTTAGTACAAATTTAATAAGACCATGCCAAACACTTGCAAACTTGGAACAAACTTCCTAAGACCATGCCAAAACACTTGCAACCTTGGTACAAATTTAATAAGACCATGCCAAAACACTTGCAAACTTGATACAAATTTAATAAGACCATGCCAAACACTCTCAAACTTGGTACAAATTTAATACGACCATGCCAAACACTTGCAAACTTGGAACAAACTTCCTTAGACCATGCCAAAACACTTGCAAACTTGGTACAAATTTAATAAGACCATGCCAAAACACTTGCAAACTTGGTACAAATTTAATAAGACCATGCCAAACACTTGCAAACTTGGAACAAACTTTCTAAGACCATGCCAAACACTTGCAAACTTGGTACAAATTTAATAAGACCATGCCAAACACTTGCAAACTTGGAACAAACTTCCTAAGACCATGCCAAAACACTTGCAAACCTGGTACAAATTTAATAAGACCATGCCAAACACTTGCAAACTTGGAACAAACTTCTTAAGACCATGCCAAAACACTTGCAACCTTGGTACACATTTAATAAGACCATGCCAAAACACTTGCAAACTTGGAACAAACTTCCTAAGACCATGCCAAAACACTTGCAAACTTGGTACAAATTTAATAAGACCATGCCAAAACACTTGCACTTTGGTACAAATTTAATAAGACCATGCCAAAACACTTGCAAACTTGGTACAAATTTAATACGACCATGCCAAACACTTGCAAACTTGGTACAAATTTAATAAGACCGTGCCAAAACACTTGCAAACTTGGTACAAATTTAATACGACCATGCCAAAACACTTGCAAACTTGGTACAAATTTAATAAGACCATGCCAAACACTAGCAAACTTGGAACAAACTTCCTAAGACCATGCCAAAACACTTGCAACCTTGGTACAAATTTAATAAGACCATGCCAAAACACTTGCAAACTTGGAACAGACTTCCTAAGACCATGCCAAAACACTTGCAAACTTGGTACAAATTTAATAAGACCATGCCAAAACACTTGCAAACTTGGTACAAATTTAATAAGACCATGCCAAAACACTTGCAAACTTGGTACAAATGTAATAAGACCATGCCAAAACACTTGCAAACTTGGTAGAAATTTAATACGACCATGCCAAACACTTGCAAACTTGGTACAAATTTAATAAGACCATGCCAAAACACTTGCAAACTTGGTACAAATTTAATAAGACCATGCCAAAACACTTGCAAACTTGGTACAAATTTAATAAGACCATGCCAAAACATTTGCAAACTTGGTACAAATGGAATAAGACCATGCCAAAACACTTGCAAACTTGGAACAAACTTCCTAGGACCATGCCAAAACACTTGCAACCTTGGTACAAATTTAATAAGACCATGCCAAAACACTTGCAAACTTGGTACAAATGTAATAAGACCATGCCAAAACACTTGCAAACTTGGTACAAATTTAATAAGACCATGCCAAAACACTTGCAAACTTGATACACATTTAATAAGCCCATGCCAATACACTTGCAAACTTGGTACAAATTTAATAAGAGCATGCCAAAACACTTGCAAACTTGGAACAAATTTAATAAGACCATGCCAAAACACTTGCAAACTTGGTACAAATTTAATAAGACCATGCCAAAACACTTGCAAACTTGATACAAATTTAATAAGCCCATGCCAAAACACTTGCAAACTTGGTACAAATTTAATAAGACCATGCCAAAACACTTGCAAACTTGGAACAAATTTAATAAGACCATGCTAAACCACTTGCAAATTTGGTACGAATTTAATAAACCATGCCGAACACTTGCAAACTTGGTACAAACTTAATAAGACCATGCCAAAACACTTGCAAACTTGGTACAAATGTAATAAGACCATGCCAAACACTAGCAAACTTGGAACAAACTTCCTAAGACCATGCCAAAACACTTGCAACCTTGGTACAAATTTAATAAGACCATGCCAAAACACTTGCAAACTTGGAACAGACTTCCTAAGACCATGCCAAAACACTTGCAAACTTGGTACAAATTTAATAAGACCATGCCAAAACACTTGCAAACTTGGTACAAATTTAATAAGACCATGCCAAAACACTTGCAAACTTGGTACAAATGTAATAAGACCATGCCAAAACACTTGCAAACTTGGTAGAAATTTAATACGACCATGCCAAACACTTGCAAACTTGGTACAAATTTAATAAGACCATGCCAAAACACTTGCAAACTTGGTACAAATTTAATAAGACCATGCCAAAACACTTGCAAACTTGGTACAAATTTAATAAGACCATGCCAAAACATTTGCAAACTTGGTACAAATGGAATAAGACCATGCCAAAACACTTGCAAACTTGGAACAAACTTCCTAGGACCATGCCAAAACACTTGCAACCTTGGTACAAATTTAATAAGACCATGCCAAAACACTTGCAAACTTGGTACAAATGTAATAAGACCATGCCAAAACACTTGCAAACTTGGTACAAATTTAATAAGACCATGCCAAAACACTTGCAAACTTGATACACATTTAATAAGCCCATGCCAATACACTTGCAAACTTGGTACAAATTTAATAAGAGCATGCCAAAACACTTGCAAACTTGGAACAAATTTAATAAGACCATGCCAAAACACTTGCAAACTTGGTACAAATTTAATAAGACCATGCCAAAACACTTGCAAACTTGATACAAATTTAATAAGCCCATGCCAAAACACTTGCAAACTTGGTACAAATTTAATAAGACCATGCCAAAACACTTGCAAACTTGGAACAAATTTAATAAGACCATGCTAAACCACTTGCAAAATTGGTACGAATTTAATAAACCATGCCGAACACTTGCAAACTTGGTACAAACTTAATAAGACCATGCCAAAACACTTGCAAACTTGGTACAAATGTAATAAGACCATGCCAAAACACTTGCAAACTTGGTACAAATTTAATTAGACCATGCCAAAACACTTGCAAACTTTGTACAAATTTAATAAGACCATGCCAAACACTTGCAAACTTGGGACAAACTTCCTAAGACCATGCCAAAACACTTGCAAACTTGATACAAATTTAATAAGCCCATGCCAAAACACTTGCAAACTTGGTACAAATTTAATAAGACCATGCCAAACACTTGCAAACTTGGAACAAACTTCCTAAGACCATGCCAAAACACTTGCAAACTTTGTACAAGTTTAATAAGACCATGCCAAAACACTTGCAAACTTGGTACAAATGTATAAGACCATGCCAAAACACTTGCAAACTTGGTACAAATTTAATAAGACCATGCCAAAACACTTCCAAACTTGGTACAAATTTTCTAAGACCATGCCAAACACTTGCAAACTTGGTACAAATTTAATAAGACCATGCAAAACACTTGCAAACTTGGAACAAACTTCCTAAGACCATGCCAAAACACTTGCAAACTTGGAACAAATTTAATAAGACCATGCTAAAACACTTGCAAAATTGGTACGAATTTAATAAGACCATGCCGAACACTTGCAAACTTGGTACAAATTTAATAAGACCATGCCAAAACACTTGCAAACTTGGTACAAATGTAATAAGACCATGCCAAAACACTTGCAAACTTGGTACAAATTTAATAAGAGCATGCCAAAACACTTGCAAACTTTGTACAAATTTAATAAGACCATGCCAAACACTTGCAAACTTGGAACAAACTTCCTAAGACCATGCCAAAACACTTGCAAACTTTGTACAAGTTTAATAAGACCATGCCAAAACACTTGCAAACTTGGTACAAATGTATAAGACCATGCCAAAACACTTGCAAACTTGGTACAATTTTAATAAGACCATGCCAAAACACTTCCAAACATGGTACAAATTTTCTAAGACCATGCCAAACACTTGCAAACTTGGTACAAATTTAATAAGACCATGCCAAACACTTGCAAACTTGGAACAAACTTCCTAAGACCATGCCAAAACACTTGCAAACTTGGTACAAATTTAATAAGACCATGCCTAAGCACTTGCAAACTTGGGACAAATTTAATAAGACCATGCCAAAACACTTGCAAACTTGGTAAAAATTTAATAAGACCATGCCAAACACTTGCAAACTTGGTACAAATTTAATAAGATCATGCCAAACACTTGCAAACTTGGAACAAACTTCCTAAGACCATGCCAAAACACTTGCAAACTTGGTACAAATTTAATAAGACCATGCCAAAGCACTTGCAAACTTGGGACAAATTTAATAAGACCGTGCCAAAACACTTGCAAACTTGGTATAAATTTGATATGACCATGCCAAAACACTTGCAAACTTGGTACAAATTTAATAAGACCATGCCAAAACATTTGCAAACTTGGTACAAACTTCTTAAGACCATGCCAAACACTTGCAAACTTGGTACACAATTAATAAGACCATGCCAAACACTTGCAAACTTGGGACAAACTTCCTAAGACCATGCCAAAACACTTGCAAACTTGGTACAAATTTAATAAGACCATGCCAAAACACTTGCAAACTTGGTACAAATTTAATAAGACCTTGCCAAAACACTTGCAAACTTGGTACAAATTTAATAAGGCCATGCTAAAACACTTGCAAAATTGGTACAAATTAAATAAGACCATGCCGAACACTTGCAAACTTGGTACAAATTTAATAAGACCATGCCAAAACACTTGTAAACTTGGTACAAATGTAATAAGACCATGCCAAAACACTTGCAAACTTGGTACAAATTTAATAAGACCCTGCCAAAACACTTGCAAACTTGGTACATTTTTATTACGACCATGCCAGAACACTTGCAAACTTGGAACAAATTTAATAAGACCATGCCAAAACACTTGCAAACTTGGTACAAATTTAATAAGACCATGCCAAAACACTTGCAAACTTGGAACAAATTTAATAAGACCATGCTAAAACACTTGCAAACTTTGTACAAATTTAATAAAACCATGCCAAAACACTTGCAAACTTGGAACAAACTTCCTAAGACCATGCCAAAACACTTGCAAACTTGGTACAAATTTAATAAGACCATGCCAAAGCACTTGCAAACTTGGGACAAATTTAATAAGACCATGCCAAAACACTTGCAAACTTGGTACAAATATAATAAGACCATGCCAAACACTTGCAAACTTGGTACAAATTTAATAAAACCATGCCAAAACACTTGCAAACTTGGAACAAACTTCCTAAGACTATGCCAAAACACTTGCAAACTTGGTACAAATTTAATAAGACCATGCCAAAACACTTGCAAACTTGGAACAAATTTAATAAGACCATGCTAAAACACTTGCAAAATTGGTACAAATTTAATAAGACCATGCCGAACACTTGCAAACTTGGTACAAATTTAATAAGACCATGCCAAAACACTTGCAAACTTGGTACAAATTTAATAAGACCATGCCAAAGCACTTGCAAACTTGGGACAAATTTAATAAGACCATGCCAAAACACTTGCAAACTTGGTACAAATTTAATAAGACCATGCCAAAACACTTGCAAACTTGGTACAAATTTAATAAGACCATGCTAAAACACTTGCAAACTTTGTACAAATTTAATAAGACCATGCCAAACACTTGCAAACTTGGTACAAATTTAATAAGACCATGCCAAACACTTGCAAACTTGGAACAAACTTCCTAAGACCATGCCAAAACACTTGCAAACTTGGTACAAATTTAATAAGACCATGCCAAAGCACTTGCAAACTTGGGACAAATTTAATAAGACCATGCCAAAACACTTGCAAACTTGGTACAAATTTAATAAGACCATGCTAAAACACTTGCAAACTTCGGGAGCTCGGGTACGTCCTCAACGAGGCCCTTCGTGGGGAATTTCCTCGAAGCTTTGTCGACGGCGTCATAGTGCTTGTGAGAAAGAAGGGAACTGGGAGTGCAATGCCCTCTTTCCGTCCGATTTCTCTCCTTAACACAGATTACAAGCTGCTGGCGAGAATTTTGAAGCTACGGGTCGATGGGATCATCGACAAGTGGCAGATAATTTCCCCAGCCCAAAAATGCAGCAACAAGCCGCAGAACATTTTTCAAGCTGTTCTCTCGGTTAAGGAGAGAATTCTGGACTTGAAGAGGAGGAAGAAAAGCGGCAAGCTCGTTTCCTTCGACCTCTCGCAGGCGTTTGACCGCGTCGACCGAGACTTCCTGTGGACAACCATGACCTCCTTGGGTTTTAATCCTGGGCTGGTTGGGCTTCTCAGGTCAATTGGTGAGCGGTCTTCTTCCCGTCTGCTTGTGAATGGACAGCTGTCCTCTCCCTTCCCCAACCAACGTTCCGTCAGACAGGGCGATCCTCTTTCCATGCATCTGTTTGTCCTTTACCTTCATCCCCTTATTACTGAGCTCGAAAGTATTTGCTGCGATCAGGATGACCTGATCAATGCATATGCCGACGATGTCTCAGTGATTACTTCCTCCACTTCCAAAATCGAGCGGGTCAGAGAGGCGTTCGAGGCGTTCGGCCTTTGCTCAGGGGCCAGGCTGAACGTGGGGAAGACCATCGCGATCGACATCGGACACGTCACTCCAGCAACGAGGATCCACGTCCCATGGCTACGCACCGAGGAGCGTCTCCGGCTTCTCGGGATATTGTTCTCCAACAACATCCGCGAGGCCATGGCGCACAACTGGGACGTGGTGATCCAGAAGTTCCGGCAGTTGGTCTGGCTTCATCGTGTGAGAGACCTGAACCTGACCCAGAAGGTGTTGCTTCTCAACACCTTCCTGCTCCCCAAGCTGTGGTTCGTCGCGTCTGTCTGTGGCGCTCGGCAGCGGGACGTTGCAAAGGTCTCTCACATGATTGGATCACTGCTGTGGAACGGCTCTGGTGGCATCCGCGTTCCTCTACTCCAGCTGGCGCTACCACGAGATCGCGGTGGACTTAATCTCCACATCCCCATCATCACCACACAATCGCTACTCACCAACCGGTACCTTGCGGAGCAAGGATGTTTGGTGATCGGGTCTCAGTATATCGCCAACACTGGGAACCCACCCGACACCAACTCCGTCCCGTCGTCCTACCCCTGCCTCTGCAAGGTTATCCAGCACTTGGCATACGTGCCAGAGACCCTCCGACGATCGCCATCAACGCGAGGACTGCGACGCGCAGCAACAAACGCCCTACCGGACCCAAGGGTGGTTGGAGCTTCCCCACACACGCTGTGGAGAAGAGTGTGGGGAAACATAAGCTCCAGGATGCTGACGTCTGCACAACGTTCCGCCCTTTACCTGCTGGCAAACGGGAAGATCTCGCACGCGGAGCATCTTTTCGAAACCGGCAGAGCCGACACACTAACGTGCACGTTTTGTCCCGCTGTCGAGACCCTGGAGCACAAGTTTGCAGCATGTCCCCGCGTGTCGCTGGCGTGGGACACTCTACAACGGCGGCTGCAACAAGTTGCTCCAGGGTCCCATCTTCGTTTTGTCGACCTGCACTGGCCCGCTCTAAACAGGATAAGAGCGGGCACACGCAGTGCAGTACTCTCCGTATTTTCAAACTACATCATCCACATCATTGGAAACAATGATGTTGCGATTGATGTAGATGTCCTTTCCTGTTCTCTATAAATCAATCTGTTTGTAAAGTCTTGCCTTTGTTTCCCGTCCAACACGTGCGAAGGAAACAAAACCTATGTAAATGTGATTAAATAGTATGTAAGAAATGTTGTACACCCTTAATAAACGTCTTTTATAAAAAAAAAAAAACTTTGTACAAATTTAATAAGACCATGCCAAACACTTGCAAACTTGGTACAAATTTAATAAGACCATGCCAAACACTTGCAAACTTGGAACGAACTACCTAAGACCATGCCAAAACACTTGCAAACTTTGTACAAGTTTAATAAGACCATGCCAAAACACTTGCAAACTTGGTACAAATGTATAAGACCATGCCAAAACACTTGCAAACTTGGTACAAATTTAATAAGACCATGCCAAAACACTTCCAAACTTGGTACAAATTTTCTAAGACCATGCCAAACACTTGCAAACTTGGTACACAATTAATATGACCATGCCAAACACTTGCAAACTTGGGACAAACTTCCTAAGACCATGCCAAAACACTTGCAAACTT
The DNA here is from genome assembly GCA_914969975.1 of Anopheles atroparvus. Classification (NCBI taxonomy): domain Eukaryota; kingdom Metazoa; phylum Arthropoda; class Insecta; order Diptera; family Culicidae; genus Anopheles; species Anopheles atroparvus. The sequence goes on along the minus strand of CAJZCY010000008.1, from coordinate 2,002,483 downwards.
GGTACAAATTTAATAAGATCATGCCAAACACTTGCAAACTTGGAACAAACTTCCTAAGACCATGCCAAAACACTTGCAAACTTGGTACAAATTTAATAAGACCATGCCAAAGCACTTGCAAACTTGGGACAAATTTAATAAGACCGTGCCAAAACACTTGCAAACTTGGTATAAATTTGATATGACCATGCCAAAACACTTGCAAACTTGGTACAAATTTAAAAAGACCATGCCAAAACATTTGCAAACTTGGTACAAACTTCTTAAGACCATGCCAAACACTTGCAAACTTGGTACACAATTAATAAGACCATGCCAAACACTTGCAAACTTGGGACAAACTTCCTAAGACCATGCCAAAACACTTGCAAACTTGGTACAAATTTAATAAGACCATGCCAAAACACTTGCAAACTTGGTACAAATTTAATAAGACCTTGCCAAAACACTTGCAAACTTGGTACAAATTTAATAAGGCCATGCTAAAACACTTGCAAAATTGGTACAAATTAAATAAGACCATGCCGAACACTTGCAAACTTGGTACAAATTTAATAAGACCATGCCAAAACACTTGTAAACTTGGTACAAATGTAATAAGACCATGCCAAAACACTTGCAAACTTGGTACAAATTTAATAAGACCCTGCCAAAACACTTGCAAACTTGGTACATTTTTATTACGACCATGCCAGAACACTTGCAAACTTGGAACAAATTTAATAAGACCATGCCAAAACACTTGCAAACTTGGTACAAATTTAATAAGACCATGCCAAAACACTTGCAAACTTGGAACAAATTTAATAAGACCATGCCAAAACACTTGCAAACTTGGAACAAACTTCCTAAGACCATGCCAAAACACTTGCAAACTTCGTACAAATTTAATAAGACCATGCCAAAGCACTTGCAAACTTGGGACAAATTTAATAAGACCATGCCAAAACACTTGCAAACTTGGTACAAATATAATAAGACCATGCCAAACACTTGCAAACTTGGTACAAATTTAATAAAACCATGCCAAAACACTTGCAAACTTGGAACAAACTTCCTAAGACTATGCCAAAACACTTGCAAACTTGGTACAAATTTAATAAGACCATGCCAAAACACTTGCAAATTTGGTTCAAATTTTAAAAGACCATGCCAAAACACTTGCAAACTTGGTACAAATTTAATAAGACCATGCCAAAACACTTGCAAACTTGGTACAAATTTAATAAGACCATGCCAAAGCACTTGCAAACTTGGGACAAATTTAATAAGACCATGCCAAAACACTTGCAAACTTGGTACAAATTTAATAAGACCATGCCAAAACACTTGCAAACTTGGTACAAATTTAATAAGACCATGCTAAAACACTTGCAAACTTTGTACAAATTTAATAAGACCATGCCAAACACTTGCAAACTTGGTACAAATTTAATAAGACCATGCCAAACACTTGCAAACTTGGAACAAACTTCCTAAGACCATGCCAAAACACTTGCAAACTTGGTACAAATTTAATAAGACCATGCCAAAGCACTTGCAAACTTGGGACAAATTTAATAAGACCATGCCAAAACACTTGCAAACTTGGTACAAATTTAATAAGACCATGCTAAAACACTTGCAAACTTCGGGAGCTCGGGTACGTCCTCAACGAGGCCCTTCGTGGGGAATTTCCTCGAAGCTTTGTCGACGGCGTCATAGTGCTTGTGAGAAAGAAGGGAACTGGGAGTGCAATGCCCTCTTTCCGTCCGATTTCTCTCCTTAACACAGATTACAAGCTGCTGGCGAGAATTTTGAAGCTACGGGTCGATGGGATCATCGACAAGTGGCAGATAATTTCCCCAGCCCAAAAATGCAGCAACAAGCCGCAGAACATTTTTCAAGCTGTTCTCTCGGTTAAGGAGAGAATTCTGGACTTGAAGAGGAGGAAGAAAAGCGGCAAGCTCGTTTCCTTCGACCTCTCGCAGGCGTTTGACCGCGTCGACCGAGACTTCCTGTGGACAACCATGACCTCCTTGGGTTTTAATCCTGGGCTGGTTGGGCTTCTAAGGTCAATTGGTGAGCGGTCTTCTTCCCGTCTGCTTGTGAATGGACAGCTGTCCTCTCCCTTCCCCAACCAACGTTCCGTCAGACAGGGCGATCCTCTTTCCATGCATCTGTTTGTCCTTTACCTTCATCCCCTTATTACTGAGCTCGAAAGTATTTGCTGCGATCAGGATGACCTGATCAATGCATATGCCGACGATGTCTCAGTGATTACTTCCTCCACTTCCAAAATCGAGCGGGTCAGAGAGGCGTTCGAGGCGTTCGGCCTTTGCTCAGGGGCCAGGCTGAACGTGGGGAAGACCATCGCGATCGACATCGGACACGTCACTCCAGCAACGAGGATCCACGTCCCATGGCTACGCACCGAGGAGCGTCTCCGGCTTCTCGGGATATTGTTCTCCAACAACATCCGCGAGGCCATGGCGCACAACTGGGACGTGGTGATCCAGAAGTTCCGGCAGTTGGTCTGGCTTCATCGTGTGAGAGACCTGAACCTGGCCCAGAAGGTGTTGCTTCTCAACACCTTCCTGCTCCCCAAGCTGTGGTTCGTCGCGTCTGTCTGTGGCGCTCGGCAGCGGGACGTTGCAAAGGTCTCTCACATGATTGGATCACTGCTGTGGAACGGCTCTGGTGGCATCCGCGTTCCTCTACTCCAGCTGGCGCTACCACGAGATCGCGGTGGACTTAATCTCCACATCCCCATCATCACCACACAATCGCTACTCACCAACCGGTACCTTGCGGAGCAAGGATGTTTGGTGATCGGGTCTCAGTATATCGCCAACGCTGGGAACCCACTCGACACCAACTCCGTCCCTTCGTCCTACCCCTGCCTCCGCAAGGTTATCCAGCACTTGGCATACGTGCCAGAGACCCTCCGACGATCGCCATCAACGCGAGGACTGCGACGCGCAGCAACAAACGCCCTACCGGACCCAAGGGTGGTTGGAGCTTCCCCACACACGCTGTGGAGAAGAGTGTGGGGAAACATAAGCTCCAGGATGCTGACGTCTGCACAACGTTCCGCCCTTTACCTGCTGGCAAACGGGAAGATCTCGCACGCGGAGCATCTTTTCGAAACCGGCAGAGCCGACACACCAACGTGCACGTTTTGTCCCGCTGTCGAGACCCTGGAGCACAAGTTTGCAGCATGTCCCCGCGTGTCGCTGGCGTGGGACACTCTACAACGGCGGCTGCAACAAGTTGCTCCAGGGTCCCATCTTCGTTTTGTCGACCTGCACTGGCCCGCTCTAAACAGGATAAGAGCGGGCACACGCAGTGCAGTACTCTCCGTATTTTCAAACTACATCATCCACATCATTGGAAACAATGATGTTGCGATTGATGTAGATGTCCTTTCCTGTTCTCTATAAATCAATCTGTTTGTAAAGTCTTGCCTTTGTTTCCCGTCCAACACGTGCGAAGGAAACAAAACCTATGTAAATGTGATTAAATAGTATGTAAGAAATGTTGTACACCCTTAATAAACGTCTTTTATAAAAAAAAAAAAAACTTTGTACAAATTTAATAAGACCATGCCAAACACTTGCAAACTTGGTACAAATTTAATAAGACCATGCCAAACACTTGCAAACTTGGAACGAACTACCTAAGACCATGCCAAAACACTTGCAAACTTTGTACAAGTTTAATAAGACCATGCCAAAACACTTGCCAACTTGGTACAAATGTATAAGACCATGCCAAAACACTTGCAAACTTGGTACAAATTTAATAAGATCATGCCAAAACACTTCCAAACTTGGTACAAATTTTCTAAGACCATGCCAAACACTTGCAAACTTGGTACAAATTTAATAAGACCATGCCAAACACTTGCAAACTTGGAACAAACTTCCTAAGACCATGCCAAAACACTTGCAAACTTGGTACAAATTTAATAAGACCATGCCAAAGCACTTGCAAACTTGGGACAAATTTAATAAGACCATGCCAAAACACTTGCAAACTTGGTAAAAATTTAATAAGACCATGCCAAACATTGCAAACTTGGTACAAATTTAATAAGACCATGCCAAACACTTGCAAACTTGGAACAAACTTCCTAAGACAATGCCAAAACACTTGCAAACTTGGTACAAATTTAATAAGACCATGCCAAAGCACTTGCAAGCTTGGGACAAATTTAATAAGACCATGCCAAAACACTTGCAAACTTGGTACAAATTTGATATGACCATGCCAAAACACTTGCAAACTTGGTACAAATTTAATAAGACCATGCCAAAACACTTGCAAACTTGGTGCAAACTTCTTAAGACCATGCCAAACACTTGCAAACTTGGTACACAATTAAGAAGACCATGCCAAACACTTGCAAACTTGGGACAAACTTCCTAAGACCATGCCAAAACACTTGCAAACTTGGCACAAATTTAATAAGACCATGCCAAAACACTTGCAAACTTGGTACAAATTTAATAAGACCTTGCCAAAACACTTGCAAACTTGGAACAAATTTAATAAGACCATGCTAAAACACTTGCAAAATTGGTACAAATTTAATCAGACCATGCCGAACACTTGCAAACTTGGTACAAATTTAATAAGACCATGCCAAAACACTTGCAAACTTGGTACAAATGTAATAAGACCATGCCAAAACACTTGCAAACTTGGTACAAATTTAATAAGACCCTGCCAAAACACTTGCAAACTTGGTACAAATTTATTAAGACCATGCCAGAACACTTGCAAACTTGGAACAAATTTAATAAGACCATGCCAAAACACGTGCAAACTTTGAACAAATTTAATAAAACCATGCCAAAACACTTGCAAACTTGGAACAAACTTCCAAAGACCATGCCAAAACACTTGCAAACTTGGTACAAATTTAATAAGACCATGCCAAAACACTTGCACACTTGGAACAAACTTCTTTAGACCATGCCAAAACACTTGCAAACTTGGTACAAATTTAATAAGACCATGCCAAGGCACTTGCAAACTTGGGACAAATTTAATAAGACCATGCCAAAACACTTGCAAACTTGATACACATTTAATAAGCCCATGCCAATACACTTGCAAACTTGGTACAAATTTAATAAGAGCATGCCAAAACACTTGCAAACTTGGAACAAATTTAATAAGACCATGCCAAAACACTTGCAAACTTGGTACAAATTTAATAAGACCATGCCAAAACACTTGCAAACTTGATTCAAATTTAATAAGCCCATGCCAAAACACTTGCAAACTTGGTACAAATTTAATAAGACCATGCCAAAACACTTGCAAACTTGGAACAAATTTAATAAGACCATGCTAAACCACTTGCAAATTTGGTACGAATTTAATAAACCATGCCGAACACTTGCAAACTTGGTACAAACTTAATAAGACCATGCCAAAACACTTGCAAACTTGGTACAAATGTAATAAGACCATGCCAAACACTAGCAAACTTGGAACAAACTTCCTAAGACCATGCCAAAACACTTGCAACCTTGGTACAAATTTAATAAGACCATGCCAAAACACTTGCAAACTTGGAACAGACTTCCTAAGACCATGCCAAAACACTTGCAAACTTGGTACAAATTTAATAAGACCATGCCAAAACACTTGCAAACTTGGTACAAATTTAATAAGACCATGCCAAAACACTTGCAAACTTGGTACAAATGTAATAAGACCATGCCAAAACACTTGCAAACTTGGTAGAAATTTAATACGACCATGCCAAACACTTGCAAACTTGGTACAAATTTAATAAGACCATGCCAAAACACTTGCAAACTTGGTACAAATTTAATAAGACCATGCCAAAACACTTGCAAACTTGGTACAAATTTAATAAGACCATGCCAAAACATTTGCAAACTTGGTACAAATGGAATAAGACCATGCCAAAACACTTGCAAACTTGGAACAAACTTCCTAGGACCATGCCAAAACACTTGCAACCTTGGTACAAATTTAATAAGACCATGCCAAAACACTTGCAAACTTGGTACAAATGTAATGAGACCATGCCAAAACACTTGCAAACTTGGTACAAATTTAATAAGACCATGCCAAAACACTTGCAAACTTGATACACATTTAATAAGCCCATGCCAATACACTTGCAAACTTGGTACAAATTTAATAAGAGCATGCCAAAACACTTGCAAACTTGGAACAAATTTAATAAGACCATGCCAAAACACTTGCAAACTTGGTACAAATTTAATAAGACCATGCCAAAACACTTGCAAACTTGATACAAATTTAATAAGCCCATGCCAAAACACTTGCAAACTTGGTACAAATTTAATAAGACCATGCCAAAACACTTGCAAACTTGGAACAAATTTAATAAGACCATGCTAAACCACTTGCAAAATTGGTACGAATTTAATAAACCATGCCGAACACTTGCAAACTTGGTACAAACTTAATAAGACCATGCCAAAACACTTGCAAACTTGGTACAAATGTAATAAGACCATGCCAAAACACTTGCAAACTTGGTACAAATTTAATTAGACCATGCCAAAACACTTGCAAACTTTGTACAAATTTAATAAGACCATGCCAAACACTTGCAAACTTGGGACAAACTTCCTAAGACCATGCCAAAACACTTGCAAACTTGATACAAATTTAATAAGCCCATGCCAAAACACTTGCAAACTTGGTACAAATTTAATAAGACCATGCCAAACACTTGCAAACTTGGAACAAACTTCCTAAGACCATGCCAAAACACTTGCAAACTTTGTACAAGTTTAATAAGACCATGCCAAAACACTTGCAAACTTGGTACAAATGTATAAGACCATGCCAAAACACTTGCAAACTTGGTACAAATTTAATAAGACCATGCCAAAACACTTCCAAACTTGGTACAAATTTTCTAAGACCATGCCAAACACTTGCAAACTTGGTACAAATTTAATAAGACCATGCAAAACACTTGCAAACTTGGAACAAACTTCCTAAGACCATGCCAAAACACTTGCAAACTTGGAACAAATTTAATAAGACCATGCTAAAACACTTGCAAAATTGGTACGAATTTAATAAGACCATGCCGAACACTTGCAAACTTGGTACAAATTTAATAAGACCATGCCAAAACACTTGCAAACTTGGTACAAATGTAATAAGACCATGCCAAAACACTTGCAAACTTGGTACAAATTTAATAAGACCATGCCAAAACACTTGCAAACTTTGTACAAATTTAATAAGACCATGCCAAACACTTGCAAACTTGGAACAAACTTCCTAAGACCATGCCAAAACACTTGCAAACTTTGTACAAGTTTAATAAGACCATGCCAAAACACTTGCAAACTTGGTACAAATGTATAAGACCATGCCAAAACACTTGCAAACTTGGTACAATTTTAATAAGACCATGCCAAAACACTTCCAAACATGGTACAAATTTTCTAAGACCATGCCAAACACTTGCAAACTTGGTACAAATTTAATAAGACCATGCCAAACACTTGCAAACTTGGAACAAACTTCCTAAGACCATGCCAAAACACTTGCAAACTTGGTACAAATTTAATAAGACCATGCCAAAGCACTTGCAAACTTGGGACAAATTTAATAAGACCATGCCAAAACACTTGCAAACTTGGTAAAAATTTAATAAGACCATGCCAAACACTTGCAAACTTGGTACAAATTTAATAAGATCATGCCAAACACTTGCAAACTTGGAACAAACTTCCTAAGACCATGCCAAAACACTTGCAAACTTGGTACAAATTTAATAAGACCATGCAAAAGCACTTGCAAACTTGGGACAAATTTAATAAGACCGTGCCAAAACACTTGCAAACTTGGTATAAATTTGATATGACCATGCCAAAACACTTGCAAACTTGGTACAAATTTAATAAGACCATGCCAAAACATTTGCAAACTTGGTACAAACTTCTTAAGACCATGCCAAACACTTGCAAACTTGGTACACAATTAATAAGACCATGCCAAACACTTGCAAACTTGGGACAAACTTCCTAAGACCATGCCAAAACACTTGCAAACTTGGTACAAATTTAATAAGACCATGCCAAAACACTTGCAAACTTGGTACAAATTTAATAAGACCTTGCCAAAACACTTGCAAACTTGGTACAAATTTAATAAGGCCATGCTAAAACACTTGCAAAATTGGTACAAATTAAATAAGACCATGCCGAACACTTGCAAACTTGGTACAAATTTAATAAGACCATGCCAAAACACTTGTAAACTTGGTACAAATGTAATAAGACCATGCCAAAACACTTGCAAACTTGGTACAAATTTAATAAGACCCTGCCAAAACACTTGCAAACTAGGTACATTTTTATTACGACCATGCCAGAACACTTGCAAACTTGGAACAAATTTAATAAGACCATGCCAAAACACTTGCAAACTTGGTACAAATTTAATAAGACCATGCCAAAACACTTGCAAACTTGGAACAAATTTAATAAGACCATGCCAAAACACTTGCAAACTTGGAACAAACTTCCTAAGACCATGCCAAAACACTTGCAAACTTGGTACAAATTTAATAAGACCATGCCAAAGCACTTGCAAACTTGGGACAAATTTAATAAGACCATGCCAAAACACTTGCAAACTTGGTACAAATATAATAAGACCATGCCAAACACTTGCAAACTTGGTACAAATTTAATAAAACCATGCCAAAACACTTGCAAACTTGGAACAAACTTCCTAAGACTATGCCAAAACACTTGCAAACTTGGTACAAATTTAATAAGACCATGCCAAAACACTTGCAAATTTGGTTCAAATTTTAAAAGACCATGCCAAAACACTTGCAAACTTGGTAAAAATTTAATAAGACCATGCCAAAACACTTGCAAACTTGGAACAAATTTAATAAGACCATGCTAAAACACTTGCAAAATTGGTACAAATTTAATAAGACCATGCCGAACACTTGCAAACTTGGTACAAATTTAATAAGACCATGCCAAAACACTTGCAAACTTGGTACAAATTTAATAAGACCATGCCAAAGCACTTGCAAACTTGGGACAAATTTAATAAGACCATGCCAAAACACTTGCAAACTTGGTACAAATTTAATAAGACCATGCCAAAACACTTGCAAACTTGGTACAAATTTAATAAGACCATGCTAAAACACTTGCAAACTTTGTACAAATTTAATAAGACCATGCCAAACACTTGCAAACTTGGTACAAATTTAATAAGACCATGCCAAACACTTGCAAACTTGGAACAAACTTCCTAAGACCATGCCAAAACACTTGCAAACTTGGTACAAATTTAATAAGACCATGCCAAAGCACTTGCAAACTTGGGACAAATTTAATAAGACCATGCCAAAACACTTGCAAACTTGGTACAAATTTAATAAGACCATGCTAAAACACTTGCAAACTTCGGGAGCTCGGGTACGTCCTCAACGAGGCCCTTCGTGGGGAATTTCCTCGAAGCTTTGTCGACGGCGTCATAGTGCTTGTGAGAAAGAAGGGAACTGGGAGTGCAATGCCCTCTTTCCGTCCGATTTCTCTCCTTAACACAGATTACAAGCTGCTGGCGAGAATTTTGAAGCTACGGGTCGAGGATCATCGACAAGTGGCAGATAATTTCCCCAGCCCAAAAATGCAGCAACAAGCCGCAGAACATTTTTCAAGCTGTTCTCTCGGTTAAGGAGAGAATTCTGGACTTGAAGAGGAGGAAGAAAAGCGGCAAGCTCGTTTCCTTCGACCTCTCGCAGGCGTTTGACCGCGTCGACCGAGACTTCCTGTGGACAACCATGACCTCCTTGGGTTTTAATCCTGGGCTGGTTGGGCTTCTCAGGTCAATTGGTGAGCGGTCTTCTTCCCGTCTGCTTGTGAATGGACAGCTGTCCTCTCCCTTCCCCAACCAACGTTCCGTCAGACAGGGCGATCCTCTTTCCATGCATCTGTTTGTCCTTTACCTTCATCCCCTTATTACTGAGCTCGAAAGTATTTGCTGCGATCAGGATGACCTGATCAATGCATATGCCGACGATGTCTCAGTGATTACTTCCTCCACTTCCAAAATCGAGCGGGTCAGAGAGGCGTTCGAGGCGTTCGGCCTTTGCTCAGGGGCCAGGCTGAACGTGGGGAAGACCATCGCGATCGACATCGGACACGTCACTCCAGCAACGAGGATCCACGTCCCATGGCTACGCACCGAGGAGCGTCTCCGGCTTCTCGGGATATTGTTCTCCAACAACATCCGCGAGGCCATGGCGCACAACTGGGACGTGGTGATCCAGAAGTTCCGGCAGTTGGTCTGGCTTCATCGTGTGAGAGACCTGAACCTGACCCAGAAGGTGTTGCTTCTCAACACCTTCCTGCTCCCCAAGCTGTGGTTCGTCGCGTCTGTCTGTGGCGCTCGGCAGCGGGACGTTGCAAAGGTCTCTCACATGATTGGATCACTGCTGTGGAACGGCTCTGGTGGCATCCGCGTTCCTCTACTCCAGCTGGCGCTACCACGAGATCGCGGTGGACTTAATCTCCACATCCCCATCATCACCACACAATCGCTACTCACCAACCGGTACCTTGCGGAGCAAGGATGTTTGGTGATCGGGTCTCAGTATATCGCCAACACTGGGAACCCACCCGACACCAACTCCGTCCCGTCGTCCTACCCCTGCCTCCGCAAGGTTATCCAGCACTTGGCATACGTGCCAGAGACCCTCCGACGATCGCCATCAACGCGAGGACTGCGACGCGCAGCAACAAACGCCCTACCGGACCCAAGGGTGGTTGGAGCTTCCCCACACACGCTGTGGAGAAGAGTGTGGGGAAACATAAGCTCCAGGATGCTGACGTCTGCACAACGTTCCGCCCTTTACCTGCTGGCAAACGGGAAGATCTCGCACGCGGAGCATCTTTTCGAAACCGGCAGAGCCGACACACTAACGTGCACGTTTTGTCCCGCTGTCGAGACCCTGGAGCACAAGTTTGCAGCATGTCCCCGCGTGTCGCTGGCGTGGGACACTCTACAACGGCGGCTGCAACAAGTTGCTCCAGGGTCCCATCTTCGTTTTGTCGACCTGCACTGGCCCGCTCTAAACAGGATAAGAGCGGGCACACGCAGTGCAGTACTCTCCGTATTTTCAAACTACATCATCCACATCATTGGAAACAATGATGTTGCGATTGATGTAGATGTCCTTTCCTGTTCTCTATAAATCAATCTGTTTGTAAAGTCTTGCCTTTGTTTCCCGTCCAACACGTGCGAAGGAAACAAAACCTATGTAAATGTGATTAAATAGTATGTAAGAAATGTTGTACACCCTTAATAAACGTCTTTTATAAAAAAAAAAAACTTTGTACAAATTTAATAAGACCATGCCAAACACTTGCAAACTTGGTACAAATTTAATAAGACCATGCCAAACACTTGCAAACTTGGAACGAACTACCTAAGACCATGCCAAAACACTTGCAAACTTTGTACAAGTTTAATAAGACCATGCCAAAACACTTGCAAACTTGGTACAAATGTATAAGACCATGCCAAAACACTTGCAAACTTGGTACAAATTTAATAAGACCATGCCAAAACACTTCCAAACTTGGTACAAATTTTCTAAGACCATGCCAAACACTTGCAAACTTGGTACACAATTAATATGACCATGCCAAACACTTGCAAACTTGGGACAAACTTCCTAAGACCATGCCAAAACACTTGCAAACTTGGTACAAATTTAATAAGATCATGCCAAACACTTGCAAACTTGGAAGAAACTTCCTAAGACCATGCCAAAACACTTGCAAACTTGGTACAAATTTAATAAGACCATGCCAAAGCACTTGCAAACTTGGGACAAATTTAATAAGACCGTGCCAAAACACTTGCAAACTTGGTATAAATTTGATATGACCATGCCAAAACACTTGCAAACTTGGTACAAATTTAAAAAGACCATGCCAAAACATTTGCAAACTTGGTACAAACTTCTTAAGACCATGCCAAACACTTGCAAACTTGGTACACAATTAATAAGACCATGCCAAACACTTGCAAACTTGGGACAAACTTCCTAAGACCATGCCAAAACACTTGCAAACTTGGTACAAATTTAATAAGACCATGCCAAAACACTTGCAAACTTGGTACAAATTTAATAAGACCTTGCCAAAACACTTGCAAACTTGGTACAAATTTAATAAGGCCATGCTAAAACACTTGCAAAATTGGTACAAATTAAATAAGACCATGCCGAACACTTGCAAACTTGGTACAAATTTAATAAGACCATGCCAAAACACTTGTAAACTTGGTACAAAGGTAATAAGACCATGCCAAAACACTTGCAAACTTGGTACAAATTTAATAAGACCCTGCCAAAACACTTGCAAACTTGGTACATTTTTATTACGACCATGCCAGAACACTTGCAAACTTGGAACAAATTTAATAAGACCATGCCAAAACACTTGCAAACTTGGTACAAATTTAATAAGACCATGCCAAAACACTTGCAAACTTGGAACAAATTTAATAAGACCATGCCAAAACACTTGCAAACTTGGAACAAACTTCCTAAGACCATGCCAAAACACTTGCAAACTTCGTACAAATTTAATAAGACCATGCCAAAGCACTTGCAAACTTGGGACAAATTTAATAAGACCATGCCAAAACACTTGCAAACTTGGTACAAATATAATAAGACCATGCCAAACACTTGCAAACTTGGTACAAATTTAATAAAACCATGCCAAAACACTTGCAAACTTGGAACAAACTTCCTAAGACTATGCCAAAACACTTGCAAACTTGGTACAAATTTAATAAGACCATGCCAAAACACTTGCAAATTTGGTTCAAATTTTAAAAGACCATGCCAAAACACTTGCAAACTTGGTACAAATTTAATAAGACCATGCCAAAACACTTGCAAACTTGGAACAAATTTAATAAGACCATGCTAAAACACTTGCAAAATTGGTACAAATTTAATAAGACCATGCCGAACACTTGCAAACTTGGTTCAAATTTAATAAGACCATGCCAAAACACTTGCAAACTTGGTACAAATTTAATAAGACCATGCCAAAGCACTTGCAAACTTGGGACAAATTTAATAAGACCATGCCAAAACACTTGCAAACTTGGTACAAATTTAATAAGACCATGCCAAAACACTTGCAAACTTGGTACAAATTTAATAAGACCATGCTAAAACACTTGCAAACTTTGTACAAATTTAATAAGACCATGCCAAACACTTGCAAACTTGGTACAAATTTAATAAGACCATGCCAAACACTTGCAAACTTGGAACAAACTTCCTAAGACCATGCCAAAACACTTGCAAACTTGGTACAAATTTAATAAGACCATGCCAAAGCACTTGCAAACTTGGGACAAATTTAATAAGACCATGCCAAAACACTTGCAAACTTGGTACAAATTTAATAAGACCATGCTAAAACACTTGCAAGCTTCGGGAGCTCGGGTACGTCCTCAACGAGGCCCTTCGTGGGGAATTTCCTCGAAGCTTTGTCGACGGCGTCATAGTGCTTGTGAGAAAGAAGGGAACTGGGAGTGCAATGCCCTCTTTCCGTCCGATTTCTCTCCTTAACACAGATTACAAGCTGCTGGCGAGAATTTTGAAGCTACGGGTCGATGGGATCATCGACAAGTGGCAGATAATTTCCCCAGCCCAAAAATGCAGCAACAAGCCGCAGAACATTTTTCAAGCTGTTCTCTCGGTTAAGGAGAGAATTCTGGACTTGAAGAGGAGGAAGAAAAGCGGCAAGCTCGTTTCCTTCGACCTCTCGCAGGCGTTTGACCGCGTCGACCGAGACTTCCTGTGGACAACCATGACCTCCTTGGGTTTTAATCCTGGGCTGGTTGGGCTTCTAAGGTCAATTGGTGAGCGGTCTTCTTCCCGTCTGCTTGTGAATGGACAGCTGTCCTCTCCCTTCCCCAACCAACGTTCCGTCAGACAGGGCGATCCTCTTTCCATGCATCTGTTTGTCCTTTACCTTCATCCCCTTATTACTGAGCTCGAAAGTATTTGCTGCGATCAGGATGACCTGATCAATGCATATGCCGACGATGTCTCAGTGATTACTTCCTCCACTTCCAAAATCGAGCGGGTCAGAGAGGCGTTCGAGGCGTTCGGCCTTTGCTCAGGGGCCAGGCTGAACGTGGGGAAGACCATCGCGATCGACATCGGACAAGTCACTCCAGCAACGAGGATCCACGTCCCATGGCTACGCACCGAGGAGCGTCTCCGGCTTCTCGGGATATTGTTCTCCAACAACATCCGCGAGGCCATGGCGCACAACTGGGACGTGGTGATCCAGAAGTTCCGGCAGTTGGTCTGGCTTCATCGTGTGAGAGACCTGAACCTGGCCCAGAAGGTGTTGCTTCTCAACACCTTCCTGCTCCCCAAGCTGTGGTTCGTCGCGTCTGTCTGTGGCGCTCGGCAGCGGGACGTTGCAAAGGTCTCTCACATGATTGGATCACTGCTGTGGAACGGCTCTGGTGGCATCCGCGTTCCTCTACTCCAGCTGGCGCTACCACGAGATCGCGGTGGACTTAATCTCCACATCCCCATCATCACCACACAATCGCTACTCACCAACCGGTACCTTGCGGAGCAAGGATGTTTGGTGATCGGGTCTCAGTATATCGCCAACGCTGGGAACCCACTCGACACCAACTCCGTCCCTTCGTCCTACCCCTGCCTCCGCAAGGTTATCCAGCACTTGGCATACGTGCCAGAGACCCTCCGACGATCGCCATCAACGCGAGGACTGCGACGCGCAGCAACAAACGCCCTACCGGACCCAAGGGTGGTTGGAGCTTCCCCACACACGCTGTGGAGAAGAGTGTGGGGAAACATAAGCTCCAGGATGCTGACGTCTGCACAACGTTCCGCCCTTTACCTGCTGGCAAACGGGAAGATCTCGCACGCGGAGCATCTTTTCGAAACCGGCAGAGCCGACACACCAACATGCACGTTTTGTCCCGCTGTCGAGACCCTGGAGCACAAGTTTGCAGCATGTCCCCGCGTGTCGCTGGCGTGGGACACTCTACAACGGCGGCTGCAACAAGTTGCTCCAGGGTCCCATCTTCGTTTTGTCGACCTGCACTGGCCCGCTCTAAACAGGATAAGAGCGGGCACACGCAGTGCAGTACTCTCCGTATTTTCAAACTACATCATCCACATCATTGGAAACAATGATGTTGCGATTGATGTAGATGTCCTTTCCTGTTCTCTATAAATCAATCTGTTTGTAAAGTCTTGCCTTTGTTTCCCGTCCAACACGTGCGAAGGAAACAAAACCTATGTAAATGTGATTAAATAGTATGTAAGAAATGTTGTACACCCTTAATAAACGTCTTTTATAAAAAAAAAAAAAAACTTTGTACAAATTTAATAAGACCATGCCAAACACTTGCAAACTTGGTACAAATTTAATAAGACCATGCCAAACACTTGCAAACTTGGAACGAACTACCTAAGACCATGCCAAAACACTTGCAAACTTTGTACAAGTTTAATAAGACCATGCCAAAACACTTGCCAACTTGGTACAAATGTATAAGACCATGCCAAAACACTTGCAAACTTGGTACAAATTTAATAAGATCATGCCAAAACACTTCCAAACTTGGTACAAATTTTCTAAGACCATGCCAAACACTTGCAAACTTGGTACAAATTTAATAAGACCATGCCAAACACTTGCAAACTTGGAACAAACTTCCTAAGACCATGCCAAAACACTTGCAAACTTGGTACAAATTTAATAAGACCATGCCAAAGCACTTGCAAACTTGGGACAAATTTAATAAGACCATGCCAAAACACTTGCAAACTTGGTAAAAATTTAATAAGACCATGCCAAACATTGCAAACTTGGTACAAATTTAATAAGACCATGCCAAACACTTGCAAACTTGGAACAAACTTCCTAAGACAATGCCAAAACACTTGCAAACTTGGTACAAATTTAATAAGACCATGCCAAAGCACTTGCAAGCTTGGGACAAATTTAATAAGACCATGCCAAAACACTTGCAAACTTGGTACAAATTTGATATGACCATGCCAAAACACTTGCAAACTTGGTACAAATTTAATAAGACCATGCCAAAACACTTGCAAACTTGGTGCAAACTTCTTAAGACCATGCCAAACACTTGCAAACTTGGTACACAATTAAGAAGACCATGCCAAACACTTGCAAACTTGGGACAAACTTCCTAAGACCATGCCAAAACACTTGCAAACTTGGCACAAATTTAATAAGACCATGCCAAAACACTTGCAAACTTGGTACAAATTTAATAAGACCTTGCCAAAACACTTGCAAACTTGGAACAAATTTAATAAGCCCATGCTAAAACACTTGCAAAATTGGTACAAATTTAATCAGACGATGCCGAACACTTGCAAACTTGGTACAAATTTAATAAGACCATGCCAAAACACTTGCAAACTTGGTACAAATGTAATAAGACCATGCCAAAACACTTGCAAACTTGGTACAAATTTAATAAGACCCTGCCAAAACACTTGCAAACTTGGTACAAATTTATTAAGACCATGCCAGAACACTTGCAAACTTGGAACAAATTTAATAAGACCATGCCAAAACACGTGCAAACTATGAACAAATTTAATAAAACCATGCCAAAACACTTGCAAACTTGGAACAAACTTCCAAAGACCATGCCAAAACACTTGCAAACTTGGTACAAATTTAATAAGACCATGCCAAAACACTTGCACACTTGGAACAAACTTCTTTAGACCATGCCAAAACACTTGCAAACTTGGTACAAATTTAATAAGACCATGCCAAGGCACTTGCAAACTTGGGACAAATTTAATAAGACCATGCCAAAACACTTGCAAACTTGGTACAAATATAATAAGACCATGCCAAACACTTGCAAACTTGGTACAAGTTTAATAAAAACCAAAACACTTGCAAATTTGGTTCAAATTTTATAAGACCATGCCAAAACACTTGCAAACTTGGTACAAATTTAATAAGACCATGCCAAAACACTTGCAAACTTGGTTCAAATTTAATAAGACCCTGCCAAAACACTTGCAAACTTGGTACAAATTTATTAAGACCATGCCAGAACACTTGCAAACTTGGAAAAAAATTAATAAGACCATGCCAAAACACGTGCAAACTTGGTACAAATTTAATAAAACCTTGCCAAAACACTTGCAAACTTGGAACAAACTTCCTAAGACCATGCCAAAACACTTGCAAACTTGGTAAAAATTTAATAAGACCATGCCATAGCACTTGCAAACTTGGGACAAATTTAATAAGACCATGCCAAAACACTTGCAAACTTGGTACAAATATAATAAGACCATGCCAAACACTTGCAAACTTGGTACAAATTTAATAAAACCATGCCAAAACACTTGCAAACTTGGAACAAACTTCCTAAGACCATGCCAAACACTTGCAAACTTGGTACAAATTTAATAAGACCATTCCAAAACACTTGCAAACTTGGAACAAACTTCCTTAGACCATGCCAAAACACTTGCAAACTTGGTGCAAATTTAATAAGACCATGCCAAAGCACTTGCAAACTTGGAACAAATTTAATAAGACCATGCCAAAACACTTGCAAACTTGGTACAAATATAATAAGACCATGCCAAACACTTGCAAACTTGGTACAAATTTAATAAAACCATGCCAAAACACTTGCAAACTTGGAACAAACTTCCTAAGACCATGCCAAAACACTTGCAAACTTGGTACAAATTTAATAAGACCATGCCAAAACACTTGCAAATTTGGTTCAAAATTTATAAGACCATGCCAAAACACTTGCAAACTTGGTGCAAATTTAATAAGACCATGCCAAAACACTTGCAAACTTGGAACAAATTTAATAAAACCATGCCAAAACACTTGCAAAATTGGTACAAATTTAATAAGACCATGCCGAACACTTGCAAACTTGGTACAAATTTAATAAGACCATGCCAAAACACTTGCAAACTTGGTACAAATGAAATAAGACCATGCCAAAACACTTGCAAACTTGGTACAAATTTAATAAGACCATGCCAAAACACTTGCAAACTTTGTGCAAAATTAATAAGACCATGCCAAACACTTGCAAACTTGGTACAAATTTAATAAGACCATGCCAAAACACTTGCAAACTTGGCACAAATTTAATAAGACCATGCCAAAACACTTGCAAACTTGGTACAAATTTAATAAGACCTTGCCAAAACACTTGCAAACTTGGAACAAATTTAATAAGACCATGCTAAAACACTTGCAAAAGTGGTACAAATTTAATAAGACCATGCCGAACACTTGCAAACTTGGTACAAATTTAATAAGACCATGCCAAAACACTTGCAAACTTGGTACAAATTTAATAAGACCATGCCAATACACTTGCAAACCTGGTACAAATTTAATAAGACCCTGCCAAAACACTTGCAAACTTGGTACAAATTTATTAAGACCATGCCATAACACTTGCAAACTTGGAACAAATTTAATAAGACCATGCCAAAACACGTGCAAACTTGGTACAAATTTAATAAAACCATGCCAAAACACTTGCAAACTTGGAACAAACTTCCTAAGACCATGCCAAAACACTTGCAAACTTGGTACAAATTTAATAAGACCATGCCAAAACACTTGCAAATTTGGTTCAAATTTTATAAGACTATGCCAAAACACTTGCAAACTTGGTACAAATTTAATAAGACCATGCCAAAACACTTGCAAGCTTGGAACAAAAATAATAAGACCATGCTAAAACACTTGCAAAATTGGTACAAATTTAATAAGACCATGCCGAACACTTGCAAACTTGGTACAAATTTAATAAGACCATGCCAAAAAACTTGCAAACTCGGTACAAATGTAACAAGACCATGCCAAAACACTTGCAAACTTGGTACAAATTTAATAAGACCATGCCAAAACACTTGCAAACTTTGTACAAAATTAATAAGACCATGCCAAACACTTGCAAACTTGGTACAAATTTAATAAGACCATGCCAAAACACTTGCAAACTTGGTACAAATTTAATAAGACCATGCCAAACACTTGCAAACTTGGTACAAATTTAATAAGACCATGCCAAAACACTTGCAAACTTGGAAAAAACTTCCTTAGACCATGCCTAAACACTTGCAAACTTGGTACAAATTTAATAAGACCATGCCAAAGCACTTGCAAACTTGGGACAAATTTTATAAGACCATGCCAAAACACTTGCAAACTTGGTACAAATATAATAAGACCATGCCAAACACTTGCAAACTTGGTACAAATTTAATAAAACAATGCCAAAACACTTGCAAACTTGGAACAAACTTCCTAAGACCATGTCAAAACACTTGCAAACTTGGTACAAATTTAATAAGACCATGCCAAAACACTTGCAAATTTTGTTCAAGTTTTATAAGACCATGCCAAAACACTTGCAAACTTGGTACAAATTTAATAAGACCATGCCAAAACACTTGCAAACTTGGAACAAATTTAATAAGACCATGCTAAAACACTTGCAAAATTGGTAAAAATTTAATAAGACCATGCCAAAACACTTGCAAACTTGGTACAAATTTATTAAGACCATGCCAAAACACTTGCAAACTTGGTACAAATTTAATAAGACCATGCCAAAACACGTGCAAACTTGGTACAAGTTTAATAAGACCATGCCAAAACACTTGCAAACTTGGTACAAATTTAATAATACCCTGCCAAAACACTTGCAAACTTGGTACAAATTTATTAAGACCATGCCAAAACACTTGCAAACTTGGTACAAATTTAATAAGACCATGCCAAAACACGTGCAAACTTGGTACAAATTTAATAAAACCATGCCAAAACACTTGCAAACTTGGAACAAACTTCCTAAGACCATGCCAAAACATTTGCAAACTTGGTACAAATTTAATAAGACCATGCCAAAACACTTGCAAACTTGGTACAAAATGTAATAAGACCATGCCAAAACACTTGCAAACTTGGAACAAATTTAATAAAACCATGCCAAAACACTTGCACACTTGGTACAAATTTAATAAGACCATGCCAAAACACTTGCAAACTTGGAACAAATTTAATAAGACCATGCTAAAACACTTGCAAAATTAGTACAAATTTAATAAGACCATGCCGAACACTTGCAAACTTGGTACAAATTTAATAAGACCATGCCAAAACACTTGCAAACTTGGTACAAATGTAATAAGACCATGCCAAAACACTTGCAAACTTGGTACAAATTTAATAAGACCATGCCAAAACACTTGCAAACCTTGTACAAATTTAATAAGACCATGCCAAAACACTTGCAAACTTGGTACAAATTTAATAAGACCATGCCAAACACTTGCAAACTTGGTTCAAATTTAATAAGACCATGCCAAAACACTTGCAAACTTGGAACAAACTTCCTAAGACCATGCGCCAAAACTATTGAAATTCTCATACATAATGCTCTGATCAGACCAGCTTCTACGTATATCTCTTCGGCTCAACACGGGTTCATGCCAAAGCGCTCTACTTCAACAAATTTAGTTGAATTTGTTTCTGAATGTATGAGTAGCATGGACAAGGGCAGGCAGATCGATTGCATTTACACGGACCTGAAAGCCGCCTTCGATAGTGTATCCATTGATATATTATTAGCTAAGTTAGATAGGCTCGGCATGTCAGAAGCAATCCTGCTTTGGTTCCGTTCCTACCTCAAGAACCGGGTGTATTACGTCAGTTATGGTCGATCTCGCTCAGACACCTTCTTGTCCACATCAGGAGTACCACAGGGCAGCAACCTGGGACCATTGCTGTTTTTATTGTATGTAAACGATTTGTGCTACGTTCTACCGAGTGGGAACTTCTTAATGTACGCGGACGACACTAAACTTTTCCAACCAATAAGTTGCGCCACCGATTGTGATAGCCTACAGCATAGTTTAGATACATTTATTGACTGGTGTGACCGCAATTTCCTAGTCATCTGTGTGGAAAAATGTTCTGTGATATCATTTACTCGTCTAAAAAAACCTAAATATGCTGATTATAAAATAAGGCATGCAATCATTAACCGTACTGACCGAATTCGTGATCTAGGAGTCCTGTTAGACAATAAACTAACCTTCTTACCACACTATGACAGTATTATAAAGAAAAGTAACAGGACATTAGGTCTAGTACGAAAAATGACAGCTAATTTTAAAGACCCTTTGTGCGTAAAAACTATTTATTGTAGCCTTGTAAGATCTATCCTAGAATTCGGTTCTGTAGTGTGGTGTCCAAGTGTCGCATCCTGGACAAACCGCTTCGAGGCTATTCAAAAACGAATGACTAGATACGCTATTAATCTTCTAAGATGGCCGAATAGTAACGAAATACCGTATCGTACACGTTGTTTGCTGCTAGGTATTGAAACGCTAGAAAAAAGACGAGATAAGGCCAAAGCGATGTTTATGTTGAAATTGTTAAACGGAGAAATAGACGCCCCAAACCTGCTTAAAAAAGTATGTATACACGTGCCTCGATTGACCACAAGGCATTACTCTCTGCTGATGGCAGCACGGCACAATACTCAGTACGCTAGTAACGAACCAGTTTCATCCATGACATTGAGCTTCAACCGAATGTACCATAGACTAGACTTTAATAGAAGCACACAAGCAATGCTTGAGGATTTACGTTATGCCTACAGATGATCTCATGTCTGTTCATGTCCCGTACTATTGTAAGACGTTTTGTAACACGGTCTTGTGGAGCCCGCGGAGGCTGACAAGTATTTCTAATAATAAATAAATAAATAAATAAATAAATTTAATAAGACCTTGCCAAAACACTTGCAAACTTGGTACAAATTTAATAAGGCCATGCTAAAACACTTGC
This sequence comes from Anopheles atroparvus, assembly GCA_914969975.1. Lineage (NCBI taxonomy): Eukaryota > Metazoa > Arthropoda > Insecta > Diptera > Culicidae > Anopheles > Anopheles atroparvus. The sequence continues at coordinate 1,980,515 of CAJZCY010000008.1, read as the reverse complement.
AAAATTGGTACAAATTAAATAAGACCATGCCGAACACTTGCAAACTTGGTACAAATTTAATAAGACCATGCCAAAACACTTGCAAACTTGGAACAAATTTAATAAGACCATGCCAAAACACTTGCAAACTTGGAACAAACTTCCTAAGACCATGCCAAAACACTTGCAAACTTGGTACAAATTTAATAAGACCATGCCAAAGCACTTGCAAACTTGGGACAAATTTAATAAGACCATGCCAAAACACTTGCAAACTTGGTACAAATATAATAAGACCATGCCAAACACTTGCAAACTTGGTACAAATTTAATAAGACCCTGCCAAAACACTTGCAAACTTGGTACATTTTTATTACGACCATGCCAGAACACTTGCAAACTTGGAACAAATTTAATAAGACCATGCCAAAACACTTGCAAACTTGGTACAAATTTAATAAGACCATGCCAAAACACTTGCAAACTTGGAACAAATTTAATAAGACCATGCCAAAACACTTGCAAACTTGGAACAAACTTCCTAAGACCATGCCAAAACACTTGCAAACTTGGTACAAATTTAATAAGACCATGCCAAAGCACTTGCAAACTTGGGACAAATTTAATAAGACCATGCCAAAACACTTGCAAACTTGGTACAAATATAATAAGACCATGCCAAACACTTGCAAACTTGGTACAAATTTAATAAAACCATGCCAAAACACTTGCAAACTTGGAACAAACTTCCTAAGACTATGCCAAAACACTTGCAAACTTGGTACAAATTTAATAAGACCATGCCAAAACACTTGCAAATTTGGTTCAAATTTTAAAAGACCATGCCAAAACACTTGCAAACTTGGTACAAATTTAATAAGACCATGCCAAAACACTTGCAAGCTTGGAACAAATTTAATAAGACCATGCTAAAACACTTGCAAAATTGGTACAAATTTAATAAGACCATGCCGAACACTTGCAAACTTGGTACAAATTTAATAAGACCATGCCAAAACACTTGCAAACTTGGTACAAATTTAATAGGACCATGCCAAAGCACTTGCAAACTTGGGACAAATTTAATAAGACCATGCCAAAACACTTGCAAACTTGGTACAAATTTTATAAGACCATGCCAAAACACTTGCAAACTTGGTACAAATTTAATAAGACCATGCTAAAACACTTGCAAACTTTGTACAAATTTAATAAGACCATGCCAAACACTTGCAAACTTGGTACAAATTTAATAAGACCATGCCAAACACTTGCAAACTTGGAACAAACTTCCTAAGACCATGCCAAAACACTTGCAAACTTGGTACAAATTTAATAAGACCATGCCAAAGCACTTGCAAACTTGGGACAAATTTAATAAGACCATGCCAAAACACTTGCAAACTTGGTACAAATTTAATAAGACCATGCTAAAACACTTGCAAACTTCGGGAGCTCGGGTACGTCCTCAACGAGGCCCTTCGTGGGGAATTTCCTCGAAGCTTTGTCGACGGCGTCATAGTGCTTGTGAGAAAGAAGGGAACTGGGAGTGCAATGCCCTCTTTCCGTCCGATTTCTCTCCTTAACACAGATTACAAGCTGCTGGCGAGAATTTTGAAGCTACGGGTCGATGGGATCATCGACAAGTGGCAGATAATTTCCCCAGCCCAAAAATGCAGCAACAAGCCGCAGAACATTTTTCAAGCTGTTCTCTCGGTTAAGGAGAGAATTCTGGACTTGAAGAGGAGGAAGAAAAGCGGCAAGCTCGTTTCCTTCGACCTCTCGCAGGCGTTTGACCGCGTCGACCGAGACTTCCTGTGGACAACCATGACCTCCTTGGGTTTTAATCCTGGGCTGGTTGGGCTTCTAAGGTCAATTGGTGAGCGGTCTTCTTCCCGTCTGCTTGTGAATGGACAGCTGTCCTCTCCCTTCCCCAACCAACGTTCCGTCAGACAGGGCGATCCTCTTTCCATGCATCTGTTTGTCCTTTACCTTCATCCCCTTATTACTGAGCTCGAAAGTATTTGCTGCGATCAGGATGACCTGATCAATGCATATGCCGACGATGTCTCAGTGATTACTTCCTCCACTTCCAAAATCGAGCGGGTCAGAGAGGCGTTCGAGGCGTTCGGCCTTTGCTCAGGGGCCAGGCTGAACGTGGGGAAGACCATCGCGATCGACATCGGACACGTCACTCCAGCAACGAGGATCCACGTCCCATGGCTACGCACCGAGGAGCGTCTCCGGCTTCTCGGGATACTGTTCTCCAACAACATCCGCGAGGCCATGGCGCACAACTGGGACGTGGTGATCCAGAAGTTCCGGCAGTTGGTCTGGCTTCATCGTGTGAGAGACCTGAACCTGGCCCAGAAGGTGTTGCTTCTCAACACCTTCCTGCTCCCCAAGCTGTGGTTCGTCGCGTCTGTCTGTGGCGCTCGGCAGCGGGACGTTGCAAAGGTCTCACACATGATTGGATCACTGCTGTGGAACGGCTCTGGTGGCATCCGCGTTCCTCTACTCCAGCTGGCGCTACCACGAGATCGCGGTGGACTTAATCTCCACATCCCCATCATCACCACACAATCGCTACTCACCAACCGGTACCTTGCGGAGCAAGGATGTTTGGTGATCGGGTCTCAGTATATCGCCAACGCTGGGAACCCACCCGACACCAACTCCGTCCCTTCGTCCTACCCCTGCCTCCGCAAGGTTATCCAGCACTTGGCATACGTGCCAGAGACCCTCCGACGATCGCCATCAACGCGAGGACTGCGACGCGCAGCAACAAACGCCCTACCGGACCCAAGGGTGGTTGGAGCTTCCCCACACACGCTGTGGAGAAGAGTGTGGGGAAACATAAGCTCCAGGATGCTGACGTCTGCACAACGTTCCGCCCTTTACCTGCTGGCAAACGGGAAGATCTCGCACGCGGAGCATCTTTTCGAAACCGGCAGAGCCGACACACCAACGTGCACGTTTTGTCCCGCTGTCGAGACCCTGGAGCACAAGTTTGCAGCATGTCCCCGCGTGTCGCTGGCGTGGGACACTCTACAACGGCGGCTGCAACAAGTTGCTCCAGGGTCCCATCTTCGTTTTGTCGACCTGCACTGGCCCGCTCTAAACAGGATAAGAGCGGGCACACGCAGTGCAGTACTCTCCGTATTTTCAAACTACATCATCCACATCATTGGAAACAATGATGTTGCGATTGATGTAGATGTCCTTTCCTGTTCTCTATAAATCAATCTGTTTGTAAAGTCTTGCCTTTGTTTCCCGTCCAACACGTGCGAAGGAAACAAAACCTATGTAAATGTGATTAAATAGTATGTAAGAAATGTTGTACACCCTTAATAAACGTCTTTTATAAAAAAAAAAAAACTTTGTACAAATTTAATAAGACCATGCCAAACACTTGCAAACTTGGTACAAATTTAATAAGACCATGCCAAACACTTGCAAACTTGGAACGAACTACCTAAGACCATGCCAAAACACTTGCAAACTTTGTACAAGTTTGATAAGACCATGCCAAAACACTTGCAAACTTGGTACAAATGTATAAGACCATGCCAAAACACTTGCAAACTTGGTACAAATTTAATAAGACCATGCCAAAACACTTCCAAACTTGGTACAAATTTTCTAAGACCATGCCAAACACTTGCAAACTTGGTACAAATTTAATAAGACCATGCCAAACACTTGCAAACTTGGAACAAACTTCCTAAGACCATGCCAAAACACTTGCAAACTTGGTACAAATTTAATAAGACCATGCCAAAGCACTTGCAAACTTGGGACAAATTTAATAAGACCATGCCAAAACACTTGCAAACTTGGTAAAAATTTAATAAGACCATGCCAAACATTGCAAACTTGGTACAAATTTAATAAGACCATGCCAAACACTTGCAAACTTGGAACAAACTTCCTAAGACAATGCCAAAACACTTGCAAACTTGGTACAAATTTAATAAGACCATGCCAAAGCACTTGCAAGCTTGGGACAAATTTAATAAGACCATGCCAAAACACTTGCAAACTTGGTACAAATTTGATATGACCATGCCAAAACACTTGCAAACTTGGTACAAATTTAATAAGACCATGCCAAAACACTTGCAAACTTGGTGCAAACTTCTTAAGACCATGCCAAACACTTGCAAACTTGGTACACAATTAATAAGACCATGCCAAACACTTGCAAACTTGGGACAAACTTCCTAAGACCATGCCAAAACACTTGCAAACTTGGCACAAATTTAATAAGACCATGCCAAAACACTTGCAAACTTGGTACAAATTTAATAAGACCTTGCCAAAACACTTGCAAACTTGGAACAAATTTAATAAGACCATGCTAAAACACTTGCAAAATTGGTACAAATTTAATAAAACCATGCCAAAACACTTGCAAACTTGGTACAAACTTCCTAAGACCATGACAAAACACTTGCAAACCTGGTACAAATTTAATAGGACCATGCCAAAACACTTGCAAACTTGGAACAAATTTAATAAGACCATGCCAAAACACTTGCAAACTTGGTACAAATTTAATAAGACCATGCCAAACACTTGCAAACTTGGAACAAATTTATTAAGACCATGCCAAAACACTTGCAAACTTGGAACAAACTTCCTAAGACCATGACAAAACACTTGCAAACCTGGTACAAATTTAATAGGACCATGCCAAAACACTTGCAAACTTGGAACAAATTTAATAAGACCATGCCAAAACACTTGCAAACTTGGTACAAATTTAATGAGACCATGCCAAAACACTTGCAAACTTGGTACAAATTTAATAAAACCATGCCAAACACTTGCAATCTTGGTACAAATTTAATAAGACCATGCTAAACACTTGCAAACTTGGAACAAACTTCCTAAGACCATGCCAAAACACTTGCAAACTTGGAACAAACTTCCTAAGACCATGCCAAAACACTTGCAAACTTGGTACAAATTTAATAAGACCATGCCAAAACAATTGCAAACTTGGTACAAATTTAATAAGACCATGCCAAAACACTTGCAAACTTGGTACAAATTTAATAAGACCATGTCAAAACACTTGCAAACTTGGAACAATCTTCCTAAGACCATGCCAAACCACTTGCAAACTTGGAACAAACTTCCTAAGACCATGCCAAAATACTTGCAAACTTGGAACAAATTTAATAAGACCATGCCAAAACACTTGCAAACTTGGTACAAATTTAATAAAACCATGCCAAAACACTTGCAAACTTGGTACAAACTTCCTAAGACCATGACAAAACATTTGCAAACCTGGTACAAATTTAATAGGACCATGCCAAAACACTTGCAAACTTGGAACAAATTTAATAAGACCATGCCAAAACACTTGCAAACTTGGTACAAATTTAATGAGACCATGCCAAAACACTTGCAAACTTGGTACAAACTTCCTAAGACCATGACAAAACATTTGCAAACCTGGTACAAATTTAATAGGACCATGCCAAAACATTTGCAAACTTGGTACAAATTTAATAAGACCATGCCAAAACACTTGCAAACTTGGTACAAATTTAATAAGATCATGTCAAAACACTTGCAAACTTGGCACAAATTTAATAAGACCATGCCAAACACTTGCAAACTTGGAACAAACTTCCTAAGACCATGCCAAAACACCTGCAAACTTGGTACAAATTTAATAAGACCATGCCAAACACTTGCAAACTTGGAACAAATTTATTAAGACCATGCCAAAACACTTGCAAACTTGGAACAAACTTCCTAAGACCATGCCAAAACACTTGCAAACTTGGAACAAACTTCCTAAGACCATGCCAAAATACTTGCAAACTTGGAACAAATTTAATAAGACCATGCCAAAACACTTGCAAACTTGGAACAAATTTAATAAGACCATGCCAAAACACTTGCAAACTTGGTACAAATTTAATGAGACCATGCCAAAACACTTGCAAACTTGGTACAAACTTCCTAAGACCATGACAAAACATTTGCAAACCTGGTACAAATTTAATAGGACCATGCCAAAACATTTGCAAACTTGGTACAAATTTAATAAGACCATGCCAAAACACTTGCAAACTTGGTACAAATTTAATAAGATCATGTCAAAACACTTGCAAACTTGGCACACATTTAATAAGACCATGCCAAACACTTGCAAACTTGGAACAAACTTCCTAAGACCATGCCAAACACTTGCAAACTTGGAACAAACTTCCTAAGACCATGCCAAAACACCTGCAAACTTGGTACAAATTTAATAAGACCATGCCAAACACTTGCAGACTTGGTACAAATTTAATAAGACCATGCCAAAACACTTGCAAACTTGGTACAAAATTAATAAGACCATGCCAAAACACTTGCAAACTTGGTACAAACTTCCTAAGACCATGCCAAAACACTTGCAAACTTGGAACAAACTTCCTAAGACCATGCCAAAACACTTGCAAACTTGGTACAAATTTAATAAGACCATGCCAAAACACTTGCAAACTTGGTACAAATTTAATAAGACCATGCCAAACACTTGCAAACTTGGTACAAATTTAATACGACCATGCCAAAACACTTGCAAACTTGGTACAAACTTCCTAAGACCATGCCAAAACACTTGCAAACTTGGAACAAACTTCGTAAGACCATGCCAAAACACTTGCAAACTTGGTACAAATTTAATAAGACCATGCCAAAACACTTGCAAACTTGGTACAAATTTCATAAGACCATGCCAAACACTTGCAAACTTGGTACAAACTTCCTAAGACCATGCCAAAACACTTGCAAACTTGGTACAAATTTAATAAGACCATGCCAAAACACTTGCAAACTTGGAACAAACTTCCTAAGACCATGCCAAAACACTTGCAAACTTGATAAAAATTTAATAAGACCATGCCAAAACACTTGCAAACTTGGTACAAATTTAATAAGACCATGCCTAAACACTTGCAAACTTGGTACAAATTTAATAAGATCATGCCAAACACTAGCAAACTTGGTACAAATTTAATAAGACCATGCCAAAACACTTGCAAACTTGGTACAAAATTAATAAGACCATGCCAAAACACTTGCAAACTTGGTACAAACTTCCTAAGACCATGCCAAAAAGTTAATAAGACCATGCCAAAACACTTGCAAACTTGGTACAAATTGAATAAGACCATGCCAAAACACTTGCAAACTTGGAACAAACTTCCTTAGACCATGCCAAAACACTTGCAAACTTGGAACAAATTTAATAAGACCATGCCAAAACACCTGCAAACTTGGTACCAATTTCATGAGACCATGCCAAAACACTTGCAAACTTGGTACAAATTTAATAAGACCATGCCAAACACTTGCAAACTTGGAACAAACTTCCTTAGACCGTGCCAAAACACTTGCATACTTGGTACAAATTTAATAAGACCATGCCAAACACTTGCAAACTTGGTACAAATTTAATAAGACCATGCCAAAACACTTGCAAACTTGGAACAAACTTCCTAAGACCATGCCAAACACTTGCAAACTTGGAACAAATTTAATAAGACCATGCCAAAACACTTGCAAACTTGGTACAAATTTAATAAGACCATGCCAAAACACTTGCAAACTTGGCACAAAGTTAATAAGACCATGCCAAAACACTTGCAAACTTGGTACAAATTGAATAAGACCATGCCAAAACACTTGCAAACTTGGAACAAACTTCCTAAGACCATGCCAAAACACTTGCAAACCTGGTACAAATTTAATAAGACCATGCCAAAACACTTGCAAACTTGGTACAAATTTAATAAGACCATGCCAAAACACTTGCAAACTTGGCACAAAGTAAATAAGACCATGCCAAAACACTTGCAAACTTGGTACAAATTTAATAAGACCATGCCAAAACACTTGCAAACTTGGAACACACTTCCTAAGACCATGCCAAAACACTCGCAAACTTGGTACAAATTTAATAAGACCATGCCAAAACACTTGCAAACTTGGTACAAATGTAATACGACCATGCCAAACACTTGCAAACTTGGTACAAACTTCCTAAGACCATGCCAAAACACTTGCAAACTTGGCACAAATTTAATAAGACCATGCCAAACACTTGCAAACTTGGAACAAACTTCCTAAGACCATGCCAAAACACCTGCAAACTTGGTACAAATTTAATAAGACCATGCCAAACACTTGCAAACTTGGAACAAATTTATTAAGACCATGCCAAAACACTTGCAAACTTGGAACAAACTTCCTAAGACCATGCCAAAACACTTGCAAACTTGGAACAAACTTCCTAAGACCATGCCAAAATACTTGCAAACTTGGAACAAATTTAATAAGACCATGCCAAAACACTTGCAAACTTGGTACAAATTTAATAAAACCATGCCAAAACACTTGCAAACTTGGTACAAACTTCCTAAGACCATGACAAAACACTTGCAAACCTGGTACAAATTTAATAAGACCATGCCAAACACTTGCAAACTTGGAACAAATTTAATAAGACCATGCCAAAACACTTGCAAACTTGGAACAAATTTAATAAGACCATGCCAAAACACTTGCAAACTTGGTACAAATTTAATGAGACCATGCCAAAACACTTGCAAACTTGGTACAAATTTAATAAAACCATGCCAAACACTTGCAATCTTGGTACAAATTTAATAAGACCATGCTAAACACTTGCAAACTTGGAACAAACTTCCTAAGACCATGCCAAAACACTTGCAAACTTGGAACAAACTTCCTAAGACCATGCCAAAACACTTGCAAACTTGGTACAAATTTAATAAGACCATGCCAAAACAATTGCAAACTTGGTACAAATTTAATAAGACCATGCCAAAACACTTGCAAACTTGGTACAAATTTAATAAGACCATGTCAAAACACTTGCAAACTTGGAACAATCTTCCTAAGACCATGCCAAAACACTTGCAAACTTGGAACAAACTTCCTAAGACCATGCCAAAATACTTGCAAACTTGGAACAAATTTAATGAGACCATGCCAAAACACTTGCAAACTTGGTACAAATTTAATAAAACCATGCCAAAACACTTGCTAACTTGGTACAAACTTCCTAAGACCATGACAAAACATTTGCAAACCTGGTACAAATTTAATAGGACCATGCCAAAACACTTGCAAACTTGGAACAAATTTAATAAGACCATGCCAAAACACTTGCAAACTTGGTACAAATTTAATGAGACCATGCCAAAACACTTGCAAACTTGGTACAAACTTCCTAAGACCATGACAAAACATTTGCAAACCTGGTACAAATTTAATAGGACCATGCCAAAACATTTGCAAACTTGGTACAAATTTAATAAGACCATGCCAAAACACTTGCAAACTTGGTACAAATTTAATAAGATCATTTCAAAACACTTGCAAACTTGGCACAAATTTAATAAGACCATGCCAAACACTTGCAAACTTGGAACAAACTTCCTAAGACCATGCCAAAACACCTGCAAACTTGGTACAAATTTAATAAGACCATGCCAAACACTTGCAAACTTGGAACAAATTTATTAAGACCATGCCAAAACACTTGCAAACTTGGAACAAACTTCCTAAGACCATGCCAAAACACTTGCAAACTTGGAACAAACTTCCTAAGACCATGCCAAAATACTTGCAAACTTGGAACAAATTTAATAAGACCATGCCAAAACACTTGCAAACTTGGTACAAATTTAATGAGACAATGCCAAAACACTTGCAAACTTGGTACAAACTTCCTAAGACCATGACAAAACATTTGCAAACCTGGTACAAATTTAATAGGACCATGCCAAAACACTTGCAAACTTGGAACAAATTTAATAAGACCATGCCAAAACACTTGCAAACTTGGTACAAATTTAATGAGACCATGCCAAAACACTTGCAAACTTGGTACAAATTTAATAAAACCATGCCAACAAATTTGCAAACTTGGAACAAACTTCCTTAGACCATGCCAAAAAATTTGCAAACTTGGAACAAACTTCCTAAGACCATGCCAAAACACTTGCAAACTTGGTACAAATTTAATAAGACCATGCCAAACACTTGCAAACTTGGAACAAACTTCCTAAAACCATGCCAAAACACTTGGAAACTTGGAACAAACTTCCCAAGACCATGCCAAACACTTGCAAACTTGGAACAAACTTCCTAAGACCATGCCAAAACACCTGCAAACTTGGTACAAATTTAATAAGACCATGCCAAACACTTGCAAACTTGGTACAAATTTAATAAGACCATGCCAAAACACTTGCAAACTTGGTACAAAATAATAAGACCATGCCAAAACACTTGCAAACTTGGTACAAACTTCCTAAGACCATGCCAAAACACTTGCAAACTTGGAACAAACTTCCTAAGACCATGCCAAAACACTTGCAAACGTGGTACAAATTTAATAAGACCATGCCAAAACACTTGCAAACTTGGTACAAATTTAATAAGACCATGCCAAACACTTGCAAACTTGGTACAAATTTAATACGACCATGCCAAAACACTTGCAAACTTGGTACAAACTTCCTAAGACCATGCCAAAACACTTGCAAACTTGGAACAAACTTCGTAAGACCATGCCAAAACACTTGCAAACTTGGTACAAATTTAATAAGACCATGCCAAAACACTTGCAAACTTGGTACAAATTTCATAAGACCATGCCAAACACTTGCAAACTTGGTACAAACTTCCTAAGACCATGCCAAATCACTTGCAAACTTGGTACAAATTTAATAAGACCATGCCAAAACACTTGCAAACTTGGAACAAACTTCCTAAGACCATGCCAAAACACTTGCAAACTTGATAAAAATTTAATAAGACCATGCCAAAACACTTGCAAACTTGGTACAAATTTAATAAGACCATGCGTAAACACTTGCAAACTTGGTACAAATTTAATAAGACCATGCCAAACACTAGCAAACTTGGTACAAATTTAATAAGACCATGCCAAAACACTTGCAAACTTGGTACAAACTTCCTAAGACCATGCCAAAACACTTGCAAACTTGGAACAAACTTCCTAAGACCATGCCAAAACACTTGCAAACTTGGTACAAATTTAATAAGACCATGCCAAAACACTTGCAAACTTGGTACAAATTTCATAAGACCATGCCAAACACTTGCCAACTTGGTACAAACTTCCTAAGACCATGCCAAAACACTTGCAAACTTGCTACAAATTTAATAAGACCATGCCAAAACACTTGCAAACTTGGAACAAACTTCCTAAGACCATGCCAAAACATTTGCAAACTTGGTACAAATTTAATAAGACCATGCCAAACACTTGCAAACTTGGAACAAACTTCCTTAGACCATGCCAAAACACTTGCAAACTTGGTAAAAATTTAATAAGACCATGCCAAACACTTGCAAACTTGGTACAAATTTAATAAGACCATGCCAAAGCACTTGCAAACTTGGAACAAACTTCCTAAGACCATGCCAAAACACCTGCAAACTTGGAACAAACTTCCTAAGACCGTGGCAAAACACCTGCAAACTTGGAACAAATTTAATAAGACCTTGCCAAAACACTTGCAAACTTGGTACAAGTTTAATAAGACCATGCCAAAACACTTGCAAACTTGGAACAAACTTCCTTAGACCATGCCAAAACACTTGCAAACTTGGAACAAATTTAATAAGACCATGCCAAAACACCTGCAAATTTGGTACAAATTTAATGAGACCATGCCAAAACACTTGCAAACTTGGTACAAATTTAATAAGACCATGCCAAACACTTGCAAACTTGGAACAAACTTCCTTAGACCATGCCAAAACACTTGCACACTTGGTACAAATTTAATAAGACCATGCCAAACACTTGCAAACTTGGTACAAAGTTAATAAGACCATGCCAAAACACTTGCAAACTTGGAACAAATTTAATGAGACCATGCCAAAACACTTGCAAACTTGGAACAAACTTCCTAAGACCATGCCAAACACTTGCAAACTTGGAACAAATTTAATAAGACCATGCCAAAACAATTGCAAACCTGGTACAAATTTAATAAGACCATGTCAAAACACTTGCAAACTTGGCACAAAGTTAATAAGACCATGCCAAAACACTTGCAAACTTGGTACAAATTGAATAAGACCATGCCAAAACACTTGCAAACTTGGAACAAACTTCCTTAGACCATGCCAAAACACTTGCAAACTTGGAACAAATTTAATAAGACCATGCCAAAACACCTGCAAACTTGGTACCAATTTCATGAGACCATGCCAAAACACTTGCAAACTTGGTACAAATTTAATAAGACCATGCCAAACACTTGCAAACTTGGAACAAACTTCCTTAGACCGTGCCAAAACACTTGCATACTTGGTACAAATTTAATAAGACCATGCCAAACACTTGCAAACTTGGTACAAATTTAATAAGACCATGCCAAAACACTTGCAAACTTGGAACAAACTTCCTAAGACCATGCCAAGCACTTGCAAACTTGGAACAAATTTAATAAGACCATGCCAAAACACTTGCAAACTTGGTACAAATTTAATAAGACCATGCCAAAACACTTGCAAACTTGGCACAAAGTTAATAAGACCATGCCAAAACACTTGCAAACTTGGTACAAATTGAATAAGACCATGCCAAAACACTTGCAAACATGGAACAAACTTCCTAAGACCATGCCAAAACACTTGCAAACCTGGTACAAATTTAATAAGACCATGCCAAAACACTTGCAAACTTGGTACAAATTTAATAAGACCATGCCAAAACACTTGCAAACTTGGCACAAAGTAAATAAGACCATGCCAAAACACTTGCAAACTTGGTACAAATTTAATAAGACCATGCCAAAACACTTGCAAACTTGGAACAAACTTCCTAAGACCATGCCAAAACACTCGCAAACTTGGTACAAATTTAATAAGACCATGCCAAAACACTTGCAAACTTGGTACAAATGTAATACGACCATGCCAAACACTTGCAAACTTGGTACAAACTTCCTAAGACCATGCCAAATACTTGCAAACTTGGAACAAATTTAATAAGACCATGCCAAAACACTTGCAAACTTGGTACAAATTGAATAAGACCATGCCAAAACACTTGCAAACTTGGAACAAACTTCCTAAGACCATGCCAAAACACTTGCAAACCTGGTACAAATTTAATAAGACCATGCCAAAACACTTGCAAACTTGGTACAAATTTAATAAGACCATGCCAAAACACTTGCAAACTTGGCACAAAGTTAATAAGACCATGCCAAAACACTTGCAAACTTGGCACAAATTTAATAAGACCATGCCAAACACTTGCAAACTTGGAACAAACTTCCTAAGACCATGCCAAAACACTTGCAACCTTGGTACAAAGTTAATAAGACCATGCCAAAACACTTGCAAACTTGGTACAAATTTAATAAGACCATACCAAAACACTTGCAAACTTGGAACAAACTTCCTAAGACCATGCCAAAACACTTGCAAACTTGGTACAAATTTAATAAGACCATGCCAAAACACTTGCAAACTTGGTACAAATTTAATAAGACCGTGGCAAAACACTTGCAAACTTGGAACAAACTTCCTAAGACCATGCCAAACACTTACAAACTTGGAACAAACTTCCTTAGACCATGCCAAAACACCTGCAAACTTGGTACAAATTTAATAAGACCATGCCAAAACACTTGCAACCTTGGTACAAATTTAATAAGACCATGCCAAAACACTTGCAAACTTGGTACAAATTTAATAAGACCATGCCAAACACTTGCAAACTTGGAACAAATTTATTAAGACCATGCCAAAACACTTGCAAACTTGGAACAAACTTCCTAAGACCATGCCAAAACACTTGCAAACTTGGAACAAATTTAATACGACCATGCCTAACACTTGCAAACTTGGCACAAATTTAATAAGACCATGCCAAACACTTGCAAACTTGGAACAAACTTCCTAAGACCGTGGCAAAACACTTGCAAACTTGGTACAAATTGAATAAGACCATGCCAAAACACCTGCAAACTTGGTACAAAGTTAATAAGACCATGCCAAAACACTTGCAAACTTGGTACAATTTAATAAGACCATGCCAAACACTTGCAAACTCTGTACAAATTTAATAAGACCATGCCAAAACACTTGCAAACTTGGTACAAATTGAATAAGACCATGCCAAAACACTTGCAAACTTGGAACAAACTTCCTAAGACCATGTCAAAACACTTGCAAACCTGGTACAAATTTAATAAGACCATGCCAAAACACTTGCAAACTTGGTACAAATTTAATAAGACCATGCCAAAACACTTGCAAACTTGGTAAGAATTGAATAAGACCATGCCAAAACACATGCAAACTTGGTACAAATTTAATAAGACCATGCCAAAAACACTTGCAAACTTGGTACAAATTTAATAAGACCATGCCAAAACACTTGCAAACTTGGAACAAACTACCTAAGACCATGCCAAAACACTTGCAAACTTGGTACAAATTTATTAAGACCATGCCAAAACACTTGCAAACTTGGAACAAACTTCCTTAGACCATGCCAAAACACTTGCAAACTTGGAACAAATTTAATAAGACCATGCCAAAACACCTGCAAACTTGGTACAAATTTAATGAGACCATGCCAAAACACTTGCAAACTTGGTACAAATTTAATAAGACCATGCCAAAACACTTGCAAACTTGGAACAAACTTCCTAAGACCATGCCAAAACACTTGCAACTTTGGTACAAATTTAATACGACCATGCCAAAACACTTGCAAACTTGGTACGAATTTAATAAGACCATACCAAAACACTTGCAAACTTTGAACAAACTTCCTAAGACCATGCCAAACACTTGCAACCTTGGTACAAATTTAATAAGACCATGCCAAAACACTTGCAAACTTGGCACAAAGTTAATAAGACCATGCCAAAACACTTGCAAACTTGGTACAAATTGAATAAGACCATGCCAAAACACTTGCAAACTTGGAACAAACTTCCTTAGACCATGCCAAAACACTTGCAAACTTGGAACAAATTTAATAAGACCATGCCAAAACACCTGCAAACTTGGTACAAATTTAATGAGACCATGCCAAAACACTTGCAAACTTGGTACAAATTTAATAAGACCATGCCAAACACTTGCAAACTTGGAACAAACTTCCTTAGACCATGCCAAACACTTGCAAACTTGGAACAAATTTAATAAGACCATGCCAAAACACTTGCAAACTTGGTACAAACTTCCTAAGACCATGCCAAAACACTTGCAAACTTGGTACAAATTTAATAAGACCATGCCAAAACACTTGCAAACTTGGCACAAAGTTAATAAGACCATGCCAAAACACTTGCAAACTTGGTACAAATTGAATAAGACCATGCCAAAACACTTGCAAACTTGGAACAAACTTCCTAAGACCATGCCAAAACACTTGCAAACTTGGTACAAATTTAATAAGACCATGCCAAAACACTTGCAAACTTGGCACAAAGTTAATAAGACCATGCCAAAACATTTGCAACCTTGGAACAAATTTAATGAGACCATGCCAAAACACTTGTATACTTGGTACAAATTTAATAAGACCATGCCAAACACTTGCAAACTTGGTACAAATTTAATAAGACCATGCCAAAACACTTGCAAACTTGGAACAAACTTCCTAAGACCATGCCAAACACTTGCAAACTTGGAACAAATTTAATAAGACCATGCCAAAACACTTGCAAACTTGGTACAAATTTAATAAGACCATGCCAAAACACTTGCAAACTTGGCACAAAGTTAATAAGACCATGCCAAACACTTGAAAACTTGGTACAAATTGAATAAGACCATGCCAAAACACTTGCAAACTTGGAACAAACTTCCTAAGACCATGCCAAAACACTTGCAAACCTGGTACAAATTTAATAAGACCATGCCAAAACACTTGCAAACTTGGTACAAATTTAATCAGACCATGCCAAAACACTTGCAAACTTGGCACAAAGTTAATAAGACCATGCCAAAACACTTGCAAACTTGGTACAAATTTAATAAGACCATGCCAAAACACTTGCAAACTTGGAACAAACTTCCTAAGACCATGCCAAAACACTCGCAAACTTGGTACAAATTTAATAAGACCATGCCAAAACACTTGCAAACTTGGTACAAATGTAATACGACCATGCCAAACACTTGCAAACTTGGTACAAACTTCCTAAGACCATGCCAAATACTTGCAAACTTGGAACAAATTTAATAAGACCATGCCAAAACACTTGCAAACTTGGTACAAATTTCATAAGACCATGCCAAAACACTTGCAAACTTGGAACAAACTTCCTAAGACCATGCCAAAACATTTGCAAACCTGGTACAAATTTAATAAGACCATGCCAAAACACTTGCAAACTTGGTACAAATTTAATAAGACCATGCCAAAACACTTGCAAACTTGGCACAAAGTTAATAAGACCATGCCAAAACACTTGCAAACTTGGCACAAATTTAATAAGACCATGCCAAACACTTGCAAACTTGGAACAAACTTCCTAAGACCATGCCAAAACACTTGCAACCTTGGTACAAAGTTAATAAGACCATGCCAAAACACTTGCAAACTTGGTACAAATTTAATAAGACCATACCAAAACACTTGCAAACTTGGAACAAACTTCCTAAGACCATGCCAAAACACTTGCAAACTTGGTACAAATTTAATAAGACCATGCCAAACCACTTGCAAACTTGGTACAAATTTAATAAGACCGTGGCAAAGCACTTGCAAACTTGGAACAAACTTCCTAAGACCATGCCAAACACTTACAAACTTGGAACAAACTTCCTTAGACCATGCCAAAACACCTGCAAACTTGGTACAAATTTAATAAGACCATGCCAAACACTTGCAACCTTGGTACAAATTTATTAAGACCATGCCAAAACACTTGCAAACTTGGTACAAATTTATTAAGACCATGCCAAACACTTGCAAACTTGGTACAAATTTTATAAGACCATGCCACACACTTGCAAACTTGGAACAAACTTCCTAAGACCATGCCAAAACACCTGCAAACTTGGTACAAATTTAATAAGACCATGCCAAACACTTGCAAACTTGGAACAAATTTATTAAGACCATGCCAAAACACTTGCAAACTTGGAACAAACTTCCTAAGACCATGCCAAAACACTTGCAAACTTGGAACAAATTTAATACGACCATGCCTAACACTTGCAAACTTGGCACAAATTTAATAAGACCATGCCAAACACTTGCAAACTTGGAACAAACTTCCTAAGACCGTGGCAAAACACTTGCAAACTTGGTACAAATTGAATAAGACCATGCCAAAACACTTGCAAACTTGGAACAAACTTCCTAAGACCATGCCAAAACACTTTCAAACTTGGTACAAATTTAATAAAACCATGCCAAAACACTTGCAAACTTGGTACAAATTTCATAAGACCATGCCAAACACTTGCAAACTTGGTACAAACTTCTTAAGACCATGCCAAAACTCTTGCAAACTTGGAACAAATTTAATAAGACCATGCCAAAACACTTGCAAACTTGGTACAAATTTAATAAGACCATGCCAAACACTTGCAAACTTGGAACAAACTTCCTAAGACCTTGGCAAAACACTTGCAAACTTGGTACAAATTTAATAAGACCATGCCAAAACACCTGCAAACTTGGTACAAAGTTAATAAGACCATGCCAAAACACTTGCAAACTTGGTACAATTTTAATAAGACCATGCCAAACACTTGCAAACTCTGTACAAATTTAATAAGACCATGCCAAAACACTTGCAAACTTGGTACAAATTGAATAAGACCATGCCAAAACACTTGCAAACTTGGAACAAACTTCCTAAGACCATGCCAAAACACTTGCAAACCTGGTACAAATTTAATAAGACCATGCCAAAACACTTGCAAACTTGGTACAAATTTAATAAGACCATGCCAAAACACTTGCAAACTTGGCACAAAGTTAATAAGACCATGCCAAAACACTTGCACATTTGGTACAAATTTAATAAGACCATGCCAAAACACTTGCAAACTTGGTACAAATTTAATAAGACCATGCCAAAACACTTGCAAACTTGGAACAAATTTAATAAGACCATGCCAAAACACTTGCAAACTTGGTACAAATTTATTGAGACCATGCCAAAACACTTGCAAACTTGGTACAATTTTAATAAGATCATGCCAAAACACTTGCAAACTTGGAACAAACTTCCTAACACCATGCCAAAACACTTGCAAACTTGATAAAAATTTAATAAGACCATGCCAAAACACTTGCAAACTTGGTACAAATTTAATAAGACCATGCCAAAACACTTGCAAACTTGGTACAAGTTTAATAAGACCATGCCAAAACACTAGCAAACTTGGTACACATTTAATAAGACCATGCCAAACACTTGCAAACTTGGTACAAACTTCCTAAGACCATGCCAAAACACTTGCAAACTTGGTACAAATTTAATAAGACCATGCCAAAACACTTGCAAACTTGGAACAAACTTCCTAAGACCATGCCAAAACACCTGCAAACTTGGTACAAATTTAATAAGACCATTTCAAAACACTTGCAAACTTGGAACAAACTTCCTAAGACCATGCCAAACACTTGCAAACTTGGTACAAACTTCCTAAGACCATGCCAAAACACTTGCAAACTTGGTACAAATTTAATAAGACCATGCCAAAACACCTGCAAAATTGGTACAAATTTAATAAGACCATGCCAAAACACTTGCAAACTTGAAACAAATTTAATAAGACCATGCCAAAACACTTGCAAACTTGGTACAAATTGAATAAGACCATGCCAAAACACTTGCAAACTCTGTACAAATTCAATAAGACCATGCCAAAACACTTGCAAACTTGGAACAAACTTCCTAAAACCATGCCAAAACACTTGCAAACTTGGAACAAACTTCCTAAGACCATGCCAAAACACTTGCAAACTTGGTACAAATTTAATAAGACCATGCCAAAACACTTGCAAACTTGGTACAAATTTCATAAGACCATGCCAAACACTTGCAAACTTGGTACAAACTTCCTAAGACCATGCCAAAACACTTGCAAACTTGGAACAAATTTAATAAGGACATGCCAAAACACTTGCAAACTTGGTACAAATTTAATAAGACCATGCCAAACACTTGCAAACTTGGAACAAACTTCCTAAGACCGTGGCAAAACACTTGCAAACTTGGTACAAATTGAATAAGACCATGCCAAAACACCTGCAAACTTGGTACAAAGTTAATAAGACCATGCCAAAACACTTGCAAACTTGGTACAATTTTAATAAGACCATGCCAAACACTTGCAAACTCTGTACCAATTAAATAAGGACATGCCAAAACACTTGCAAACTTGGTACAAATTTAATAAGACCATGCCAAACACTTGCAAACTTGGAACAAACTTCCTAAGACCATGCCAAAACACTTGCAAACCTGGTACAAATTTAATAAGACCATGCCAAAACACTTGCAAACTTGGTACAAATTTAATAAGACCATGCCAAAACACTTGCAAACTTGGCACAAAGTTAATAAGACCATGCCAAAACACTTGCAAACTTGGCACAAATTTAATAAGATCATGCCAAACACTTGCAAACTTGGAACAAACTTCCTAAGACCATGCCAAAACACTTGCAACCTTGGTACAAAGTTAATAAGACCATGCCAAAACACTTGCAAACTTGGTACAAATTTAATAAGACCATACCAAAACACTTGCAAACTTGGAACAAACTTCCTAAGACCATGCCAAAATACTTGCAAACTTGGTACAAATTTAATAAGACCATGCCAAAACACTTGCAAACTTGGAACAAACTTCCTAAGACCATGCCAAAACACTTTCAAACTTGGTACAAATTTAATAAAACCATGCCAAAACACTTGCAAACTTGGTACAAATTTCATAAGACCATGCCAAACACTTGCAAACTTGGTACAAACTTCTTAAGACCATGCCAAAACTCTTGCAAACTTGGAACAAATTTAATAAGACCATGCCAAAACACTTGCAAACTTGGTACAAATTTAATAAGACCATGCCAAACACTTGCAAACTTGGAACAAACTTCCTAAGACCTTGGCAAAACACTTGCAAACTTGGTACAAATTTAATAAGACCATGCCAAAACACCTGCAAACTTGGTACAAAGTTAATAAGACCATGCCAAAACACTTGCAAACTTGATACAATTTTAATAAGACCATGCCAAACACTTGCAAACTCTGTACAAATTTAATAAGACCATGCCAAAACACTTGCAAACTTGGTACAAATTGAATAAGACCATGCCAAAACACTTGCAAACTTGGAACAAACTTCCTAAGACCATGCCAAAACACTTTCAAACTTGGTACAAATTTAATAAAACCATGCCAAAACACTTGCAAACTTGGTACAAATTTCATAAGACCATGCCAAACACTTGCAAACTTGGTACAAACTTCTTAAGACCATGCCAAAACTCTTGCAAACTTGGAACAAATTTAATAAGACCATGCCAAAACACTTGCAAACTTGGTACAAATTTAATAAGACCATGCCAAACACTTGCAAACTTGGAACAAACTTCCTAAGACCTTGGCAAAACACTTGCAAACTTGGTACAAATTTAATAAGACCATGCCAAAACACCTGCAAACTTGGTACAAAGTTAATAAGACCATGCCAAAACACTTGCAAACTTGGTACAATTTTAATAAGACCATGCCAAACACTTGCAAACTCTGTACAAATTTAATAAGACCATGCCAAAACACTTGCAAACTTGGTACAAATTGAATAAGACCATGCCAAAACAGTTGCAAACTTGGAACAAACTTCCTAAGACCATGCCAAAACACTTGCAAACCTGGTACAAATTTAATAAGACCATGCCAAAACACTTGCAAACTTGGTACAAATTTAATAAGACCATGCCAAAACACTTGCAAACTTGGCACAAAGTTAATAAGACCATGCCAAAACACTTGCACATTTGGTACAAATTTAATAAGACCATGCCAAAACACTTGCAAACTTGGTACAAATTTAATAAGACCATGCCAAAACACTTGCAAACTTGGAACAAATTTAATAAGACCATGCCAAAACACTTGCAAACTTGGTACAAATTTATTGAGACCATGCCAAAACACTTGCAAACTTGGTACAATTTTAATAAGATCATGCCAAAACACTTGCAAACTTGGAACAAACTTCCTAACACCATGCCAAAACACTTGCAAACTTGATAAAAATTTAATAAGACCATGCCAAAACACTTGCAAACTTGGTACAAATTTAATAAGACCATGCCAAAACACTTGCAAACTTGGTACAAGTTTAATAAGACCATGCCAAAACACTAGCAAACTTGGTACACATTTAATAAGACCATGCCAAACACTTGCAAACTTGGTACAAACTTCCTAAGACCATGCCAAAACACTTGCAAACTTGGTACAAATTTAATAAGACCATGCCAAAACACTTGCAAACTTGGAACAAACTTCCTAAGACCATGCCAAAACACCTGCAAACTTGGTACAAATTTAATAAGACCATTTCAAAACACTTGCAAACTTGGAACAAACTTCCTAAGACCATGCCAAACACTTGCAAACTTGGTACAAACTTCCTAAGACCATGCCAAAACACTTGCAAACTTGGTACAAATTTAATAAGACCATGCCAAAACACCTGCAAAATTGGTACAAATTTAATAAGACCATGCCAAAACACTTGCAAACTTGAAACAAATTTAATAAGACCATGCCAAAACACTTGCAAACTTGGTACAAATTGAATAAGACCATGCCAAAACACTTGCAAACTCTGTACAAATTCAATAAGACCATGCCAAAACACTTGCAAACTTGGAACAAACTTCCTAAAACCATGCCAAAACACTTGCAAACTTGGAACAAACTTCCTAAGACCATGCCAAAACACTTGCAAACTTGGTACAAATTTAATAAGACCATGCCAAAACACTTGCAAACTTGGTACAAATTTCATAAGACCATGCCAAACACTTGCAAACTTGGTACAAACTTCCTAAGACCATGCCAAAACACTTGCAAACTTGGAACAAATTTAATAAGGACATGCCAAAACACTTGCAAACTTGGTACAAATTTAATAAGACCATGCCAAACACTTGCAAACTTGGAACAAACTTCCTAAGACCGTGGCAAAACACTTGCAAACTTGGTACAAATTGAATAAGACCATGCCAAAACACCTGCAAACTTGGTACAAAGTTAATAAGACCATGCCAAAACACTTGCAAACTTGGTACAATTTTAATAAGACCATGCCAAACACTTGCAAACTCTGTACCAATTAAATAAGGACATGCCAAAACACTTGCAAACTTGGTACAAATTTAATAAGACCATGCCAAACACTTGCAAACTTGGAACAAACTTCCTAAGACCATGCCAAAACACTTGCAAACCTGGTACAAATTTAATAAGACCATGCCAAAACACTTGCAAACTTGGTACAAATTTAATAAGACCATGCCAAAACACTTGCAAACTTGGCACAAAGTTAATAAGACCATGCCAAAACACTTGCAAACTTGGCACAAATTTAATAAGATCATGCCAAACACTTGCAAACTTGGAACAAACTTCCTAAGACCATGCCAAAACACTTGCAACCTTGGTACAAAGTTAATAAGACCATGCCAAAACACTTGCAAACTTGGTACAAATTTAATAAGACCATACCAAAACACTTGCAAACTTGGAACAAACTTCCTAAGACCATGCCAAAATACTTGCAAACTTGGTACAAATTTAATAAGACCATGCCAAAACACTTGCAAACTTGGTACAAATTTAATTAGACCGTGGCAAAACACTTGCAAACTTGGAACAAACTTCCTAAGACCATGCCAAACACTTGCAAACTTGGAACAAACTTCCTAAGACCATGCCAAAACACTTGCAACCTTGGTACAAAGTTAATAAGACCATGCCAAAACACTTGCAAACTTGGTACAAATTTAATAAGACCATACCAAAACACTTGCAAACTTTGAACAAACTTCCTAAGACTATGCCAAAACACTTGCAACCTTGGTACAAATTTAATAAGACCATGCCAAAACACTTGCAAACTTGGAACAAACTTCCTAAGACCATGCCAAAACACTTGCAATCTTGGTACAAACTTACTAAGACCATGCCAAAACACTTGCAATTTTGGTACAAATTTAATAAGACCATGCCAAAACACTTGCAAACTTGGTACAAAGTTAATAAGACCATGCCAAAACACTTGCAAACTTGGTACTTATTTAACACGACCATGCCAAACACTTGCAAACTTGGTACAAATTTAATAAGACCATGCCAAAACACTTGCAAACTTGGTACAATTTTAATAAGATCATGCCAAAACACTTGCAAACTTGGTACAAATTTAATAAGACCATGCCAAACACTAGCAAACTTGGTACAAATTTAATAAGACCATGCCAAACACTTGCAAACTTGGTACAAACTTCCTAAGACCATGCCAAAACACTTGCAAACTTGGTACAAATTTAATAAGACCATGCCAAAACACTTGCAAACTTGGTACAAATTTAATAAGACCATGCCAAAACACTTGCAAACTTGGTACAATTTTAATAAGATCATGCCAAAACACTTGCAAACTTGGAACAAACTTCCTAAGACCATGCCAAAACACTTGCAAACTTGGTACAATTTTATAAGACCATGCCAAACACTTGCAAACTTGGTACAAGTTTAAGAAGACCATGCCAAAACACTTGCAAACTTGGAACAAACTTCCTAAGACCATGCCAAAACACTTGCAAACTTGGTACAAACTTCCTAAGACCATGCCAAAACACTTGCAAACTTGGTACAATTTTAATAAGACCATGCCAAACACTTGCAAACTTGAAACAAACTTCCTAAGACCATGCCAAAACACTTGCAAACTTGGTACAATTTTAATAAGACCTTGCCAAAACACTTGCAAACTTGGTACAAGTTTAATAAGACCATGCCAAAACACTTGCAAACTTGGAACAAACTTCCTAAGACCATGCCAAAACACTTGCAAACTTGGCACAAATTTAATAAGATCATGCCAAACACTTGCAAACTTGGAACAAACTTCCTAAGACCATGCCAAAACACTTGCAAACTTGATACAAATTTAATAAGACCATGCCAAAACACTTGCAAACTTGGAACAAACTTCCTAAGACCATGCCAAAACACTTGCAAACTTGGTACAAACTTCCTAAGACCGTGCCAAAACACTTGCAAACTTGGTACAAATTTATTAAGACCATGCCAAAACACTTACAACCTTGGTACAAAGTTAATAAGACCATGCCAAAAAACTTGCAAACTTGGTACTTATTTAAAATGACCATGCCAAACACTTGTAAACTTGGTACAAATTTAATAAGACCATGCCAAAACACTTGCAAACTTGGTACAATTTTAATAAGATAATGCCAAAACACTTGCAAACTTGGAACAAACTTCCTAAGACCATGCCAAAACACTTGCAAACTTGATAAAAATTTAATAAGACCATGCCAAAACACTTGCAAACTTGGTACAAATTTAATAAGACCATGCCAAACACTAGCAAACTTGGTACAAATTTAATAAGACCATGCCAAACACTTGCAAACTTGGTACAAACTTCCTAAGACCATGCCAAAACACTTGCAAACTTGGTACAAATTTAATAAGACCATGCCAAAACACTTGCAAACTTGGTACAAATTTAATAAGACCATGCCAAAACACTTGCAAACTTGGTACAATTTTAATAAGATCATGCCAAAACACTTGCAAACTTGGAACAAACTTCCTAAGACCATGCCAAAACACTTGCAAACTTGGTACAAATTTAATAAGACCATGCCAAACACTTGCAAACTTGGTACAAGTTTAATAAGACCATGCCAAAACACTTGCAAACTTGGAACAAACTTCCTAAGACCATGCCAAAACACTTGCAAACTTGGAACAAACTTCCTAAGACCATGCCAAAACACTTGCAAACTTGGTACAAATTTAATAAGACCATGCCAAACACTTGCAAACTTGGTACAAGTTTAATAAGACCATGCCAAAACACTTGCAAACTTGGCACAAATTAAATAAGACCATGCCAAAACACTTGCAAACTTGGAACAAACTTCCTAAGACCATGCCAAAACACTTGCAAACTTGGAACAAACATCCTAAGACCATGCCAAAACACTTGCAAACTTGGTACAAATTTAATAAGACCATGCCAAAACACTTGCAAACTTGAAACAAACTTCCTAAGACCATGCCAAAACACCTGCAAACTTGGAACAAATTTAAAAAAGACCTTGCCAAAACACTTGCAAACTTGGTACAAGTTTAATAAGACCATGCCAAAACACTTGCAAACTTGGAACAAACTTCCTAAGACCATGCCAAAACACTTGCAAACTTGGTACAAATGTAATAAGACCATGCCAAAACACTTGCAAACTTGGAACAAATTTAATACGACCATGCCAAACACTTGCAAACTTGGTACAAATTTAATAAGACCATGCCAAACACTTGCAAACTTGGAACAAACTTCCTAAGACCATGCCAAAACACTTGCAACCTTGGAACAAAGTTAATAGGACCATGCCAAACACTTGCAAACTTGGTACAAATTAAATAAGACCATGTCAAAACACTTGCAAACTTGGTACAAGTTTAATAAGACCATGCCAAAACACTTGCAAACTTGGTACAAATTTAATAAGACCCTGCCAAAACACTTGCAAACTTGGAACAAATTTAATAAGACCATGTCAAAACACCTGCAAACTTGGTAAAAATTTAATAAGACCATGCCAAACACTTGCAAACTTGGAACAAACGTCCTAAGACCATGCCAAAACACTTGCAAACTTGGTACAAATTTAATAAAACCATGCCAAAAAATTTGCAAACTTGGAACAAACTTCCTTAGACCATGCCAAAAAATTTGCAAACTTGGAACAAACTTCCTAAGACCATGCCAAAACACTTGCAAACTTGGTAAAAATTTAATAAGACCATGCCAAACACTTGCAAACTTGGAACAAACTTCCTAAGACCATGCCAAAACACTTGCAAACTTGGAACAAACTTCCTAAGACCATGCCAAAACACTTGCAAACTTGGTACAAATTTAATAAGACCATTTCAAAACACTTGCAAACTTGGAACAAACTTCCTAAGACCATGCCAAACACTTGCAAACTTGGTACAAACTTCCTAAGACCATGCCAAAACACTTGCAAACTTGGTACAAATTTAATAAGACCATGCCAAAACACCTGCAAAATTGGTACAAATTTAATAAGACCATGCCAAAACACTTGCAAACTTGAAACAAATTTAATAAGACCATGCCAAAACACTTGCAAACTTGGTACAAATTGAATAAGACCATGCCAAAACACTTGCAAACTCTGTACAAATTCAATAAGACCATGCCAAAACACTTGCAAACTTGGAACAAACTTCCTAAAACCATGCCAAAACACTTGCAAACTTGGAACAAACTTCCTAAGACCATGCCAAAACACTTGCAAACTTGGTACAAATTTAATAAGACCATGCCAAAACACTTGCAAACTTGGTACAAATTTCATAAGACCATGCCAAACACTTGCAAACTTGGTACAAACTTCCTAAGACCATGCCAAAACACTTGCAAACTTGGAACAAATTTAATAAGGACATGCCAAAACACTTGCAAACTTGGTACAAATTTATTGAGACCATGCCAAAACACTTGCAAACTTGGTACAAGTTTAATAAGACCATGCCAAAACACTAGCAAACTTGGTACACATTTAATAAGACCATGCCAAACACTTGCAAACTTGGTACAAACTTCCTAAGACCATGCCAAAACACTTGCAAACTTGGTACAAATTTAATAAGACCATGCCAAAACACTTGCAAACTTGGAACAAATTTAATAAGACCATGCCAAAACACTTGCAAACTTGGTACAAATTTATTGAGACCATGCCAAAACACTTGCAAACTTGGTACAATTTTAATAAGATCATGCCAAAACACTTGCAAACTTGGAACAAACTTCCTAACACCATGCCAAAACACTTGCAAACTTGATAAAAATTTAATAAGACCATGCCAAAACACTTGCAAACTTGGTACAAATTTAATAAGACCATGCCAAAACACTTGCAAACTTGGTACAAGTTTAATAAGACCATGCCAAAACACTAGCAAACTTGGTACACATTTAATAAGACCATGCCAAACACTTGCAAACTTGGTACAAACTTCCTAAGACCATGCCAAAACACTTGCAAACTTGGTACAAATTTAATAAGACCATGCCAAAACACTTGCAAACTTGGAACAAACTTCCTAAGACCATGCCAAAACACCTGCAAACTTGGTACAAATTTAATAAGACCATTTCAAAACACTTGCAAACTTGGAACAAACTTCCTAAGACCATGCCAAACACTTGCAAACTTGGTACAAACTTCCTAAGACCATGCCAAAACACTTGCAAACTTGGTACAAATTTAATAAGACCATGCCAAAACACCTGCAAAATTGGTACAAATTTAATAAGACCATGCCAAAACACTTGCAAACTTGAAACAAATTTAATAAGACCATGCCAAAACACTTGCAAACTTGGTACAAATTGAATAAGACCATGCCAAAACACTTGCAAACTCTGTACAAATTCAATAAGACCATGCCAAAACACTTGCAAACTTGGAACAAACTTCCTAAAACCATGCCAAAACACTTGCAAACTTGGAACAAACTTCCTAAGACCATGCCAAAACACTTGCAAACTTGGTACAAATTTAATAAGACCATGCCAAAACACTTGCAAACATGGTACAAATTTCATAAGACCATGCCAAACACTTGCAAACTTGGTACAAACTTCCTAAGACCATGCCAAAACACTTGCAAACTTGGAACAAATTTAATAAGGACATGCCAAAACACTTGCAAACTTGGTACAAATTTAATAAGACCATGCCAAACACTTGCAAACTTGGAACAAACTTCCTAAGACCGTGGCAAAACACTTGCAAACTTGGTACAAATTGAAAAAGACCATGCCAAAACACCTGCAAACTTGGTACAAAGTTAATAAGACCATGCCAAAACACTTGCAAACTTGGTACAATTTTAATAAGACCATGCCAAACACTTGCAAACTCTGTACCAATTAAATAAGGACATGCCAAAACACTTGCAAACTTGGTACAAATTTAATAAGACCATGCCAAACACTTGCAAACTTG
This sequence comes from Anopheles atroparvus, assembly GCA_914969975.1. Taxonomy (NCBI): domain Eukaryota; kingdom Metazoa; phylum Arthropoda; class Insecta; order Diptera; family Culicidae; genus Anopheles; species Anopheles atroparvus. The sequence continues at coordinate 1,952,137 of CAJZCY010000008.1, read as the reverse complement.
GAACAAACTTCCTAAGACCATGCCAAAACACTTGCAAACCTGGTACAAATTTAATAAGACCATGCCAAAACACTTGCAAACTTGGTACAAATTTAATAAGACCATGCCAAAACACTTGCAAACTTGGCACAAAGTTAATAAGACCATGCCAAAACACTTGCAAACTTGGCACAAATTTAATAAGATCATGCCAAACACTTGCAAACTTGGAACAAACTTCCTAAGACCATGCCAAAACACTTGCAACCTTGGTACAAAGTTAATAAGACCATGCCAAAACACTTGCAAACTTGGTACAAATTTAATAAGACCATACCAAAACACTTGCAAACTTGGAACAAACTTCCTAAGACCATGCCAAAACACTTGCAAACTTGGTACAAATTTAATAAGACCATGCCAAAACACTTGCAAACTTGGTACAAATTTAATTAGACCGTGGCAAAACACTTGCAAACTTGGAACAAACTTCCTAAGACCATGCCAAACACTTGCAAACTTGGAACAAACTTCCTAAGACCATGCCAAAACACTTGCAACCTTGGTACAAAGTTAATAAGACCATGCCAAAACACTTGCAAACTTGTTACAAATTTAATAAGACCATACCAAAACACTTGCAAACTTTGAACAAACTTCCTAAGACTATGCCAAAACACTTGCAACCTTGGTACAAATTTAATAAGACCATGCCAAAACACTTGCAAACTTGGAACAAACTTCCTAAGACCATGCCAAAACACTTGCAATCTTGGTACAAACTTACTAAGACCATGCCAAAACACTTGCAATTTTGGTACAAATTTAATAAGACCATGCCAAAACACTTGCAAACTTGGTACAAAGTTAATAAGACCATGCCAAAACACTTGCAAACTTGGTACTTATTTAACACGACCATGCCAAACACTTGCAAACTTGGTACAAATTTAATAAGACCATGCCAAAACACTTGCAAACTTGGTACAATTTTAATAAGATCATGCCAAAACACTTGCAAACTTGGTACAAATTTAATAAGACCATGCCAAACACTAGCAAACTTGGTACAAATTTAATAAGACCATGCCAAACACTTGCAAACTTGGTACAAACTTCCTAAGACCATGCCAAAACACTTGCAAACTTGGTACAAATTTAATAAGACCATGCCAAAACACTTGCAAACTTGGTACAAATTTAATAAGACCATGCCAAAACACTTGCAAACTTGGTACAATTTTAATAAGATCATGCCAAAACACTTGCAAACTTGGAACAAACTTCCTAAGACCATGCCAAAACACTTGCAAACTTGGTACAATTTTATAAGACCATGCCAAACACTTGCAAACTTGGTACAAGTTTAAGAAGACCATGCCAAAACACTTGCAAACTTGGAACAAACTTCCTAAGACCATGCCAAAACACTTGCAAACTTGGTACAAACTTCCTAAGACCATGCCAAAACACTTGCAAACTTGGTACAATTTTAATAAGACCATGCCAAACACTTGCAAACTTGAAACAAACTTCCTAAGACCATGCCAAAACACCTGCAAACTTGGAACAAATTTAATAAGACCTTGCCAAAACACTTGCAAACTTGGTACAAGTTTAATAAGACCATGCCAAAACACTTGCAAACTTGGAACAAACTTCCTAAGACCATGCCAAAACACTTGCAAACTTGGCACAAATTTAATAAGATCATGTCAAACACTTGCAAACTTGGAACAAACTTCCTAAGACCATGCCAAAACACTTGCAAACTTGGTACAAATTTAATAAGACCATGCCAAAACACTTGCAAACTTGGAACAAACTTCCTAAGACCATGCCAAAACACTTGCAACCTTGGTACAAACTTCCTAAGACCATGCCAAAACACTTGCAAACTTGGTACAAATTTATTAAGACCATGCCAAAACACTTACAACCTTGGTACAAAGTTAATAAGACCATGCCAAAAAACTTGCAAACTTGGTACTTATTTAAAATGACCATGCCAAACACTTGTAAACTTGGTACAAATTTAATAAGACCATGCCAAAACACTTGCAAACTTGGTACAATTTTAATAAGATAATGCCAAAACACTTGCAAACTTGGAACAAACTTCCTAAGACCATGCCAAAACACTTGCAAACTTGATAAAAATTTAATAAGACCATGCCAAAACACTTGCAAACTTGGTACAAATTTAATAAGACCATGCCAAACACTAGCAAACTTGGTACAAATTTAATAAGACCATGCCAAACACTTGCAAACTTGGTACAAACTTCCTAAGACCATGCCAAAACACTTGCAAACTTGGTACAAATTCAATAAGACCATGCCAAAACACTTGCAAACTTGGTACAAATTTAATAAGACCATGCCAAAACACTTGCAAACTTGGTACAATTTTAATAAGATCATGCCAAAACACTTGCAAACTTGGAACAAACTTCCTAAGACCATGCCAAAACACTTGCAAACTTGGTACAAATTTAATAAGACCATGCCAAACACTTGCAAACTTGGTACAAGTTTAATAAGACCATGCCAAAACACTTGCAAACTTGGAACAAACTTCCTAAGACCATGCCAAAACACTTGCAAACTTGGTACAAACTTCCTAAGACCATGCCAAAACACTTGCAAGCTTGGTACAATTTTAATAAGACCATGCCAAAACACTTGCAAACTTGGTACAAATTTAATAAGACCATGCCAAAACACTTGCAAACTTGAAACAAACTTCCTAAGACCATGCCAAAACACCTGCAAACTTGGAACAAATTTAAAAAGACCTTGCCAAAACACTTGCAAACTTGGTACAAGTTTAATAAGACCATGCCAAAACACTTGCAAACTTGGAACAAACTTCCTAAGACCATGCCAAAACACTTGCAAACTTGGTACAAATGTAATAAGACCATGCCAAAACACTTGCAAACTTGGAACAAATTTAATACGACCATGCCAAACACTTGCTAACTTGGTACAAATTTAATAAGACCATGCCAAACACTTGCAAACTTAGAACAAACTTCCTAAGACCATGCCAAAACACTTGCAACCTTGGAACAAAGTTAATAGGACCATGCCAAACACTTGCAAACTTGGTACAAATTAACTAAGACCATGTCAAAACACTTGCAAACTTGGTACAAGTTTAATAAGACCATGCCAAAACACTTGCAAACTTGGTACAAATTTAATAAGACCCTGCCAAAACACTTGCAAACTTGGAACAAATTTAATAAGACCATGTCAAAACACCTGCAAACTTGGTAAAAATTTAATAAGACCATGCCAAACACTTGCAAACTTGGAACAAACGTCCTAAGACCATGCCAAAACACTTGCAAACTTGGTACAAATTTAATAAAACCATGCCAAAAAATTTGCAAACTTGGAACAAACTTCCTTAGACCATGCCAAAAAATTTGCGAACTTGGAACAAACTTCCTAAGACCATGCCAAAACACTTGCAAACTTGGTAAAAATTTAATAAGACCATGCCAAACACTTGCAAACTTGGAACAAACTTCCTAAGACCATGCCAAAACACTTGCAAACTTGGTACAAGTTTAATAAGACCATGCCAAAACACTTGCAAACTTGGAACAAACTTCCTAAGACCATGCCAAAACACTTGCAAACTTGGTACAAATGTAATAAGACCATGCCAAAACACTTGCAAACTTGGAACAAATTTAATACGACCATGCCAAACACTTGCAAACTTGGTACAAATTTAATAAGACCATGCCAAACACTTGCAAACTTGGAACAAACTTCCTAAGACCATGCCAAAACCTTGCAACCTTGGTACAAAGTTAATAAGACCATGCCAAACACTTGCAAACTTGGTACAAATTAAATAAGACCATGTCAAAACACTTGCAAACTTGGTACAAGTTTAATAAGACCATGCCAAAACACTTGCAAACTTGGTACAAATTTAATAAGACCCTGCCAAAACACTTGCAAACTTGGAACAAATTTAATAAGACCATGCCAAAACACCTGCAAACTTGGTAAAAATTTAATAAGACCATGCCAAACACTTGGAAACTTGGAACAAACTTCCTAAGACCATGCCAAAACACTTGCAAACTTGGTACAAATTTAATAAGACCATGCCAAAACACTTGCAAACTTGGAACAAATTTAGTAAGACCGTGCCAAAACACTTGCAAACTTGGAACAAACTTCCTAAGACCATGCCAAAACACTTGCAACCTTGGTACAAATTTAATACGACCATGCCAAAACACTTGCAAACTTGGTACGAATTTAATAAGACCATACCAAAACACTTGCAAACTTTGAACAAACTTCCTAAGACTATGCCAAAACACTTGCAACCTGGGTACAAATTTAATAAGACCATGCCAAAACACTTGCAAACTTGGTACAAATGTAATACGACCATGCCAAACACTTGCAAACTTGGTACAAACTTCCTAAGACCATGCAAAAACACTTGCAAACTTGGCACAAATTTAATAAGATCATGCCAAACACTTGCAAACTTGGAACAAACTTCCTAAGACCATGCCAAAACACTTGCAACCTTGGTACAAAGTTAATAAGACCATGCCAAAACACTTGCAAACTTGGTACAAATTTAATAAGACCATACCAAAACACTTGCAAACTTTGAACAAACTTCCTAAGACTATGCCAAAACACTTGCAACCTTGGTACAAATTTAATAAGACCATGCCAAAACACTTGCAAACTTGGAACAAACTTCCTAAGACCATGCCAAAACACTTGCAATCTTGGTACAAACTTACTAAGACCATGCCAAAACACTTGCAATTTTGGTACAAATTTAATAAGACCATACCAAAACACTTGCAAACTTTGAACAAACTTCCTAAGACTATGCCAAAACACTTGCAACCTTGGTACAAATTTAATAAGACCATGCCAAAACACTTGCAAACTTGGTACAAATGTAATACGACCATGCCAAACACTTGCAAACTTGGTACAAACTTCCTAAGACCATGCAAAAACACTTGCAAACTTGGCACAAATTTAATAAGATCATGCCAAACACTTGCAAACTTGGAACAAACTTCCTAAGACCATGCCAAAACACTTGCAACCTTGGTACAAAGTTAATAAGACCATGCCAAAACACTTGCAAACTTGGTACAAATTTAATAAGACCATACCAAAACACTTGCAAACTTTGAACAAACTTCCTAAGACTATGCCAAAACACTTGCAACCTTGGTACAAATTTAATAAGACCATGCCAAAACACTTGCAAACATGGAACAAACTTCCTAAGACCATGCCAAAACACTTGCAACCTTGGTACAAATTTAATACGACCATGCCAAAACACTTGCAAACTTGGTACGAATTTAATAAGACCATACCAAAACACTTGCAAACTTTGAACAAACTTCCTAAGACTATGCCAAAACACTTGCAACCTTGGTACAAATTTAATAAGACCATGCCAAAACACTTGCAAACTTGGTACAAATGTAATACGACCATGCCAAACACTTGCAAACTTGGTACAAACTTCCTAAGACCATGCAAAAACACTTGCAAACTTGGCACAAATTTAATAAGATCATGCCAAACACTTGCAAACTTGGAACAAACTTCCTAAGACCATGCCAAAACACTTGCAACCTTGGTACAAAGTTAATAAGACCATGCCAAAACACTTGCAAACTTGGTACAAATTTAATAAGACCATACCAAAACACTTGCAAACTTTGAACAAACTTCCTAAGACTATGCCAAAACACTTGCAACCTTGGTACAAATTTAATAAGACCATGCCAAAACACTTGCAAACTTGGAACAAACTTCCTAAGACCATGCCAAAACACCCACAATCTTGGTACAAACTTACTAAGACCATGCCAAAACACTTGCAATTTTGGTACAAATTTAATAAGACCATACCAAAACACTTGCAAACTTTGAACAAACTTCCTAAGACTATGCCAAAACACTTGCAACCTTGGTACAAATTTAATAAGACCATGCCAAAACACTTGCAAACTTGGTACAAATGTAATACGACCATGTCAAACACTTGCAAACTTGGTACAAACTTCCTAAGACCATGCAAAAACACTTGCAAACTTGGCACAAATTTAATAAGATCATGCCAAACACTTGCAAACTTGGAACAAACTTCCTAAGACCATGCCAAAACACTTGCAACCTTGGTACAAATTTAATACGACCATGCCAAAACACTTGCAAACTTGGTACGAATTTAATAAGACCATACCAAAACACTTGCAAACTTTGAACAAACTTCCTAAGACTATGCCAAAACACTTGCAACCTTGGTACAAATTTAATAAGACCATGCCAAAACACTTGCAAACTTGGTACAAATGTAATACGACCATGCCAAACACTTGCAAACTTGGTACAAACTTCCTAAGACCATGCAAAAACACTTGCAAACTTGGCACAAATTTAATAAGATCATGCCAAACACTTGCAAACTTGGAACAAACTTCCTAAGACCATGCCAAAACACTTGCAACCTTGGTACAAAGTTAATAAGACCATGCCAAAACACTTGCAAACTTGGTACAAATTTAATATGACCATACCAAAACACTTGCAAACTTTGAACAAACTTCCTAAGACTATGCCAAAACACTTGCAACCTTGGTACAAATTTAATAAGACCATGCCAAAACACTTGCAAACTTGGAACAAACTTCCTAAGACCATGCCAAAACACTTGCAACCTTGGTACAAATTTAATACGACCATGCCAAAACACTTGCAAACTTGGTACGAATTTAATAAGACCATACCAAAACACTTGCAAACTTTGAACAAACTTCCTAAGACTATGCCAAAACACTTGCAACCTTGGTACAAATTTAATAAGACCATGCCAAAACACTTGCAAACTTGGTACAAATGTAATACGACCATGCCAAACACTTGCAAACTTGGTACAAACTTCCTAAGACCATGCAAAAACACTTGCAAACTTGGCACAAATTTAATAAGATCATGCCAAACACTTGCAAACTTGGAACAAACTTCCTAAGACCATGCCAAAACACTTGCAACCTTGGTACAAAGTTAATAAGACCATGCCAAAACACTTGCAAACTTGGTACAAATTTAATAAGACCATACCAAAACACTTGCAAACTTTGAACAAACTTCCTAAGACTATGCCAAAACACTTGCAACCTTGGTACAAATTTAATAAGACCATGCCAAAACACTTGCAAACTTGGAACAAACTTCCTAAGACCATGCCAAAACACTTGCAATCTTGGTACAAACTTACTAAGACCATGCCAAAACACTTGCAATTTTGGTACAAATTTAATAAGACCATGCCAAAACACTTGCAAACTTGGTAAAAATTTAATAAGACCATGCCAAACACTTGGAAACTTGGAACAAACTTCCTAAGACCATGCCAAAACACTTGCAAACTTGGTACAAATTTAATAAGACCATGCCAAAACACTTGCAAACTTGGAACAAATTTAATAAGACCATGCCAAAACACTTGCAAACTTGGAACAAACTTCCTAAGACCATGCCAAAACACTTGCAACCTTGGTACAAATTTAATACGACCATGCCAAAACACTTGCAAACTTGGTACGAATTTAATAAGACCATACCAAAACACTTGCAAACTTTGAACAAACTTCCTAAGACTATGCCAAAACACTTGCAACCTTGGTACAAATTTATTAAGACCATGCCAAAACACTTGCAAACTTGGTACAAATTTAATAAGACCCTGCCAAAACACTTGCAAACTTGGAACAAATTTAATAAGACCATGCCAAAACACCTGCAAACTTGGTAAAAATTTAATAAGACCATGCCAAACACTTGGAAACTTGGAACAAACTTCCTAAGACCATGCCAAAACACTTGCAAACTTGGTACAAATTTAATAAGACCATGCCAAAACACTTGCAAACTTGGAACAAATTTAATAAGACCATGCCAAAACACTTGCAAACTTGGAACAAACTTCCTAAGACCATGCCAAAACACTTGCAACCTTGGTACAAATTTAATACGACCATGCCAAAACACTTGCAAACTTGGTACAAATTTAATAAGACCATGCCAAACACTTGCAAACTTGGTACAAATGTAATAAGACCATGCCAAAACACTTGCAAACTTGGCACAAACTTCCTAAGACCATGCCAAAACACCTGCAAACTTGGTACAAATTTAATAAGACCATGCCAAAACACTTGCAAACTTGGTACAAATTTAATAAGACCATGCCAAAACACTTGCAAACTTGGTAAAAATTTAATAAGACCATGCCAAAACATTTGCAAACTTGGCACAAATTTATTAAGACCATGTCAAACACTTGCAAACTTGGCACAAATTTAATAAGACCATGCCAAAACACTTGCAAACTTGGTACAAACTTCCTAAGACCATGCTAAAACACTTGCAAACTTGGTACAAATTTAATAAGACCATGCCAAAACACTTGCAAACTTGGAACAAATTTAATACGACCATGCCAAACACTTGCAAACTTGGTACAAATTTAATAAGACCATGCCAAACACTTGCAAACTTGGAACAAACTTCCTAAGACCATGCCAAAACTTTTGCAACCTTGGTACAAATTTAATAAGACCATGCCAAAACGCTTGCAAACTTGGTACAAATTTAATAAGACCATGCCAAAACACTTGCAAACTTGGCACAAATTTAATAAGACCATGCCAAACACTTGCAAACTTGGAACAAATTTAATAAGACCATGCCAAAACACTTGCAAACTTGGTACAAACTTCCTAAGACCATGCTAAAACACTTGCAAACTTGGTACGAATTTAATAAGACCATGCCAAAACACTTGCAACCTTGGAACAAACTTCCTAAGACCATTCTAAAACACTTGCAAACTTGGTACAAATTTAATAAGACCATGCCAAAACACTTGCAAACTTGGTACAAACTTCCTAAGACCATGCCAAAACACCTGCAAACTTGGAACAAATTTAATAAGACCGTGGCAAAACACTTGCAAACTTGGAACAAACTTCCTAAGACCATGCCAAACACTTGCAAACTTGGAACAAACTTCCTAAGACCATGCCAAAACACTTGCAAACTTGGTACAAATTTAATAAGACCATGCCAAAACACTTGCAAACTTGGTACAAATTTAATAAGACCATGCCAAAACACTTGCAAACTTGGTACAAATTTATTAAGACCATGCCAAAACACTTGCAAACTTGGTACAAGTTTAATGAGACCATGCCAAACACTTGCAAACTTGGAACAAACTTCCTAAGACCATGCCAAAACACTTGCAAACTTGGTACAAATTTAATAAGGACATGCCAAACACTTGCAACCTTGGTACAAATTTAATACGACCATGCCAAAGCACTTGCAAACTTGGAACAAACTTCCTAAGACCATGCCAAAACACTTGCAACCTTGGAACAAATTTAATAAGACCATGCCAAAACACTTGCAAACTTGGTACAAATTTAATAAGACCATGCCAAAACACTTGCAAACTTGGTACAAACTTCCTAAGTCCACGCCAAAACAATTGCAAACTTGGAACAAATTTAATAAGACCATGCCAAAACACTTGCAAACTTGGTACAAATTTAATAAGACCATGCCAAAACACTTGCAAACTTGGTACAAATTTATTAAGACCATGCCAAAACACTTGCAAACTTGGTACAAGTTTAATGAGACCATGCCAAACACTTGCAAACTTGGAACAAACTTCCTAAGACCATGCCAAAACACTTGCAAACTTGGTACAAATTTAATAAGGACATGCCAAACACTTGCAACCTTGGTACAAATTTAATACGACCATGCCAAAGCACTTGCAAACTTGGAACAAACTTCCTAAGACCATGCCAAAACACTTGCAACCTTGGAACAAATTTAATAAGACCATGCCAAAACACTTGCAAACTTGGTACAAATTTAATAAGACCATGCCAAAACACTTGCAAACTTGGTACAAACTTCCTAAGACCATGCCAAAACACTTGCAAACTTGGAACAAATTTAATAAGGACATGCCAAAACACTTGCAAACTTGGTACAAATTTAATAAGACAATGCCAAACACTAGCAAACTTGGCACAAATTTAATAAGATCATGCCAAACACTTGCAAACTTGGAACAAACTTCCTAAGACCATGCCAAAACACTTGCAACCTTGGTACAAATTTAATAAGACCATGCCAAAACACTTGCAAACTTGGAACAAACTTCCTAAGACCATGCCAAAACACCTGCAAACTTGGTACAAATTTAATAAGACCATTTCAAAACACTTGCAAACTTGGAACAAACTTCCTAAGACCATGCCAAACACTTGCAAACTTGGTACAAACTTCCTAAGACCATGCCAAAACACCTGCAAAATTGGTACAAATTTAATAAGACCATTTCAAAACACTTGCAAACTTGGAACAAACTTCCTAAGACCATGCCAAAACACTTGCAACCTTGGTACAAATTTAATAAGACCATGCCAAAACACTTGCAAACTTGGAACAAACTTCCTAAGACCATGCCAAAACACCTGCAAACTTGGTACAAATTTAATAAGACCATTTCAAAACACTTGCAAACTTGGAACAAACTTCCTAAGACCATGCCAAACACTTGCAAACTTGGTACAAATTTAATAAGACCATGCCAAAACACCTGCAAAATTGGTACAAATTTAATAAGACCATGCCAAAACACTTGCAAACTTGGAACAAATTTATTATGACCATGCCAAAACACTTGCAAACTTGGTACAAATTGAATAAGACCATGCCAAAACACTTGCAAACTCTGTACAAATTTAATAAGACCATGCCAAAACACTTGCAAACTTGGTACAAATTTAATAAGACCATGCCAAAACACTTGCAAACTTGGAACAAACTTCCTAAGACCATGCCAAAACACTTGCAAACTTGGTACAAATTTAATAAGACCATGCCAAAACACTTGCAAACTTGGTACAAATTTCATAAGACCATGCCAAACACTTGCAAACTTGGTACAAACTTCCTAAGACCATGCCAAAACACTTGCAAACTTGGAACAAATTTAATAAGGACATGCCAAAACACTTGCAAACTTGGTACAAATTTAATAAAACCATGCCAAACACTTGCAAACTTGGAACAAACTTCCTAAGACCGTGGCAAAACACTTGCAAACTTGGTACAAATTGAATAAGACCATGCCAAAACACCTGCAAACTTGGTACAAATTTAATAAGACCATGCCAAAACACTTGCAAACTTGGTACAATTTTAATAAGACCATGCCAAACACTTGCAAACTCTGTACAAATTTAATAAGGACATGCCAAAACACTTGCAAACTTGGAACAAACTTCCTAAGACCATGCCAAAACACTTGCAAACTTGGTACAAACTTCCTAAGACCATGCCAAAACACTTGCAAACTTGGTACAATTTTAATAAGACCATGCCAAACACTTGCAAACTTGAAACAAACTTCCTAAGACCATGCCAAAACACCTGCAAACTTGGAACAAATTTAAAAAGACCTTGCCAAAACACTTGCAAACTTGGTACAAGTTTAATAAGACCATGCCAAAACACTTGCAAACTTGGAACAAACTTCCTAAGACCATGCCAAAACACTTGCAAACTTGGTACAAATGTAATAAGACCATGCCAAAACACTTGCAAACTTGGAACAAATTTAATACGACCATGCCAAACACTTGCAAACTTGGTACAAATTTAATAAGACCATGCCAAACACTTGCAAACTTGGAACAAACTTCCTAAGACCATGCCAAAACACTTGCAACCTTGGTACAAAGTTAATAGGACCATGCCAAACACTTGCAAACTTGGTACAAATTAAATAAGACCATGTCAAAACACTTGCAAACTTGGTACAAGATTAATAAGACCATGCCAAAACACTTGCAAACTTGGTACAAATTTAATAAGACCCTGCCAAAACACTTGCAAACTTGGAACAAATTTAATAAGACCATGTCAAAACACCTGCAAACTTGGTTAAAATTTAATAAGACCATGACAAACACTTGCAAACTTGGAACAAACGTCCTAAGACCATGCCAAAACACTTGCAAACTTGGTACAAATTTAATAAAACCATGCCAAAAAATTTGTAAACTTGGAACAAACTTCCTTAGACCATGCCAAAAAATTTGCAAACTTGGAACAAACTTCCTAAGACCATGCCAAAACACTTGCAAACTTGGTAAAAATTTAATAAGACCATGCCAAACACTTGCAAACTTGGAACAAACTTCCTAAGACCATGCCAAAACACTTGCAAACTTGGTACAAGTTTAATAAGACCATGCCAAAACACCTGCAAACTTGGAACAAACTTCCTAAGACCATGCCAAAACACTTGCAAACTTGGTACAAATGTAATAAGACCATGCCAAAACACTTGCAAACTTGGAACAAATTTAATACGACCATGCCAAACACTTGCAAACTTGAAACAATTTTAATAAGACCGTGCCAAACACTTGCAAACTTGGAACAAACTTCCTAAGACCATGCCAAAACTTTTGCAACCTTGGTACAAAGTTAATAAGACCATGCCAAACACTTGCAAACTTGGTACAAATTAAATAAGACCATGTCTAAACACTTGCAAACTTGGTACAAGTTTAATAAGACCATGCCAAAACACTTGCAAACTTGGTACAAATTTAATAAGACCCTGCCAAAACACTTGCAAACTTGGAACAAATTTAATAAGACCATGCCAAAACACTGCAAACTTGGTAAAAATTTAATAAGACCATGCCAAACACTTGGAAACTTGGAACAAACTTCCTAAGACCATGCCAAAACACTTGCAAACTTGGTACAAATTTAATAAGACCATGCCAAAACACTTGCAAACTTGGAACAAATTTAATAAGACCATGCCAAAACACTTGCAAACTTGGAACAAACTTCCTAAGACCATGCCAAAACACTTGCAACCTTGGTACAAATTTAATACGACCATGCCAAAACACTTGCAAACTTGGTACGAATTTAATAAGACCATGCCAAACACTTGCAAACTTGGTACAAATGTAATAAGACCATGCCAAAACACTTGCAACCTTGGTACAAATTTAAAACGACCATGCCAAAGCACTTGCAAACTTGGAACAAACTTCCTAAGAACATGCCAAAACACTTGCAACCTTGGAACAAATTTAATAAGACCATGCCAAAACATTTGCAAACTTGGTACAAATTTAATAAGACCATGCCAAAACACTTGCAAACTTGGTACACATTTAATAAGACCATGCCAAACACTTGCAAACTTGGTACAAACTTCCTAAGACCATGCCAAAACACTTGCAAACTTGGAACAAATTTAATAAGGACATGCCAAAACACTTGCAAACTTGGTACAAATTTAATAAGACCATGCCAAACACTAGCAAACTTGGTACACATTTAATAAGACCATGCCAAACACTTGCAAACTTGGTACAAACTTCCTAAGACCATGCCAAAACACTTGCAAACTTGGTACAAATTTAATAAGACCATGCCAAAACACTTGCAAACTTGGAACAAACTTCCTAAGACCATGCCAAAACACCTGCAAACTTGGTACAAATTTAATAAGACCATTTCAAAACACTTGCAAACTTGGAACAAACTTCCTAAGACCATGCCAAACACTTGCAAACTTGGTACAAACTTCCTAAGACCATGCGAAAACACTTGCAAACTTGGTACAAATTTAATAAGACCATGCCAAAACACCTGCAAAATTGGTACAAATTTAATAAGACCATGCCAAAACACTTGCAAACTTGGAACAAATTTAATAAGACCATGCCAAAACACTTGCAAACTTGGTACAAATTGAATAAGACCATGCCAAAACACTTGCAAACTCTGTACAAATTTAATAAGACCATGCCAAAACACTTGCAAACTTGGTACAAATTTAATAAGACCATGCCAAAACACTTGCAAACTTGGAACAAACTTCCTAAGACCATGCCAAAACACTTGCAAACTTGGTACAAATTTAATAAGACCATGCCAAAACACTTGCAAACTTGGTACAAATTTCATAAGACCATGCCAAACACTTGCAAACTTGGTACAAACTTCCTAAGACCATGAGAAAACACTTGCAAACTTGGAACAAATTTAATAAGGACATGCCAAAACACTTGCAAACTTGGTACAAATTTAATAAAACCATGCCAAACACTTGCAAACTTGGAACAAACTTCCTAAGATCGTGGCAAAACACTTGCAAACTTGGTACAAATTGAATAAGACCATGCCAAAACACCTGCAAACTTGGTACAAAGTTAATAAGACCATGCCAAAACACTTGCAAACTTGGTACAATTTTAATAAGACCATGCCAAACACTTGCAAACTCTGTACAAATTTAATAAGGACATGCCAAAACACTTGCAAACTTGGTACAAATTTAATAAGACCATGCCAAACACTTGCAAACTTGGAACAAACTTCCTAAGTCCGTGGCAAAACACTTGCAAACTTGGTACAAATTGAATAAGACCATGCCAAAACACCTGCAAACTTGGTACAAAGTTAATAAGACCATGCCAAAACACTTGCAAACTTGGTACAATTTTAATAAGACCATGCCAAACACTTGCAAACTTGGTACAAATTTAATAAGACCATGCCAAAACACTTGCAAACTTGGTACAAATTTAATAAGACCATGCCAAAACACTTGCAAACTTGGAACAAACTTCCTAAGACCATGCCAAAACACTTGCAAACTTGGTACAAATTTAATAAGAGCATGCCAAAACACTTGCAAACTTGGTACAAATTTAATAAGACCATACCAAAACACTTGCAAACTTGGTCAAAATTTAATAAGACCGTGGCAAAACACTTGCAAACTTGGAACAAACTTCCTAAGACCATGCCAAACACTTGCAAACTTGGAACAAACTTCCTAAGACCATGCCAAAACACTTGCAACCTTGGTACAAAGTTAATAAGACCATGCCAAAACACTTGCAAACTTGGTACAAATTTAATAAGACCATACCAAAACACTTGCAAACTTGGTACAAATTGAATAAGACCATGCCAAAACACTTGCAAACTCTGTACAAATTTAATAAGACCATGCCAAAACACTTGCAAACTTGGTCAAAATTTAATAAGACCATGCCAAAACACTTGCAAACTTGGTACAAATGTAATACGACCATGCCAAACACTTGCAAACTTGGTACAAACTTCCTAAGACCATACCAAAACACTTGCAAACTTGGTCAAAATTTAATAAGACCATGCCAAAACACTTGCAAACTTGGTACAAATGTAATACGACCATGCCAAACACTTGCAAACTTGGTACAAACTTCCTAAGACCATGCAAAAACACTTGCAAACTTGGCACAAATTTAATAAGATCATGCCAAACACTTGCAAACTTGGAACAAACTTCCTAAGACCATGCCAAAACACTTGCAACCTTGGTACAAAGTTAATAAGACCATGCCAAAACACTTGCAAACTTGGTACAAATTTAATAAGACCATACCAAAACACTTGCAAACTTGGAACAAACTTCCTAAGACCATGCCAAACACTTGCAAACTTGGAACAAACTTCCTAAGACTATGCCAAAACACTTGCAACCTTGGTACAAATTTAATAAGACCATGCCAAAACACTTGCAAACTTGGAACAAACTTCCTAAGACCATGCCAAAACACTTGCAATCTTGGTACAAACTTACTAAGACCATGCCAAAACACTTGCAAACTTGGTACAAATTTAATAAGACCATGCCAAAACACTTGCAAACTTGGTACAAAGTTAATAGGACCATGCCAAAACACTTGCAAACTTGGTACTTATTTAACACGGCCATGCCAAACACTTGCAAACTTGGTACAAATTTAATAAGACCATGCCAAAACACTTGCAAACTTGGTACAATTTTAATAAGATCATGCCAAAACACTTGCAAACTTGGTACAAATTTAATAAGACCATGCCAAACACTAGCAAACTTGGTACAAATTTAATAAGACCATGCCAAACACTTGCAAACTTGGAACAAACTTCCTAAGACCATGCCAAAACACTTGCAAACTTGGTACAAATTTAATAAGACCATGCCAAAACACTTGCAAACTTGGTACAAAATTAATAAGACCATGCCAAAACACTTGCAAACTTAGTACAATTTTAATAAGATCATGCCAAAACACTTGCAAACTTGGAACAAACTTCCTAAGACCATGCCAAAACACTTGCAAACTTGGTACAAATTTAATAATACCATGCCAAACACTTGCAAACTTGGTACAAGTTTAATAAGACCATGCCAAAACACTTGCAAACTTGGAACAAACTTCCTAAGACCATGCCAAAACACTTGCAAACTTGGTACAAACTTCCTAAGACCATGCCAAAACACTTGCAAACTTGGTACAATTTTAATAAGACCATGCCAAACACTTGCAAACTTGAAACAAACTTCCTAAGACCATGCCAAAACACCTGCAAACTTGGAACAAATTTAATAAGACCTTGCCAAAACACTTGCAAACTTGGTACAAGTTTAATAAGACCATGCCAAAACACTTGCAAACTTGGAACAAACTTCCTGAGACCATGCCAAAACACTTGCAAACTTGGCACAAATTTAATAAGATCATGCCAAACACTTGCAAACTTGGAACAAACTTCCTAAGACCATGCCAAAACACTTGCAAACTTGGTACAAATTTAATAAGACCATGCCAAAACACTTGCAAACTTGGAACAAACTTCCTAAGACCATGCCAAAACACTTGCAAACTTGGAACAAACTTCCTAAGACCATGCCAAAACACTTGCAAACTTGGTACAAATTTATTAAGACCATGCCAAAACACTTACAACCTTGGTACAAAGTTAATAAGACCATGCCAAAACACTTGCAAACTTGGTACTTATTTAACACGACCATGCCAAACACTTGCAAACTTGGTACAAATTTAATAAGACCATGCCAAAACACTTGCAAACTTGGTACAATTTTAATAAGATAATGCCAAAACACTTGCAAACTTGGAACAAACTTCCTAAGACCATGCCAAAACACTTGCAAACTTGATAAAAATTTAATAAGACCATGCCAAAACACTTGCAAACTTGGTACAAATTTAATAAGACCATGCCAAACACTAGCAAACTTGGTACAAATTTAATAAGACCATGCCAAACACTTGCAAACTTGGTACAAACTTCCTTAGACCATGCCAAAACACTTGCAAACTTGGTACAAATTTAATAAGACCATGCCAAAACACTTGCAAACTTGGTACAAATTTAATAAGACCATGCCAAAACACTTGCAAACTTGGTACAATTTTAATAAGATCATGCCAAAACACTTGCAAACTTGGAACAAACTTCCTAAGACCATGCCAAAACACTTGCAAACTTGGTACAAATTTAATAAGACCATGCCAAACACTTGCAAACTTGGTACAAGTTTAATAAGACCATGCCAAAACACTTGCAAACTTGGAACAAACTTCCTAAGACCATGCCAAAACACTTGCAAACTTGGTACAAACTTCCTAAGACCATGCCAAAACACTTGCAAACTTGGTACAATTTTAATAAGACCATGCCAAACACTTGCAAACTTGAAACAAACTTCCTAAGACCATGCCAACAAATTTAATAAGACCTTGCCAAAACACTTGCAAACTTGGTACAAGTTTAATAAGACCATGCCAAAACACTTGCAAACTTGGAACAAACTTCCTAAGACCATGCCAAAACACTTGCAAACTTGGTACAAATGTAATAAGACCATGCCAAAACACTTGCAAACTTGGAACAAATTTAATACGACCATGCCAAACACTTGCAAACTTGGTACAAATTTAATAAGACCATGCCAAACACTTGCAAACTTGGAACAAACTTCCTAAGACCATGCCAAAACACTTGCAAACTTGGTACAAGTTTAATAAGACCATGCCAAAACACTTGCAAACTTGGAACAAACTTCCTAAGACCATGCCAAAACACTTGCAAACTTGGTACAAATGGAATAAGACCATGCCAAAACACTTGCAAACTTGGAACAAATTTAATACGACCATGCCAAACACTTGTAAACTTGGTACAAATTTAATAAGACCATGCCAAACACTTGCAAACTTGGAACAAACTTCCTAAGACCATGCCAAAAAACTTGCAACCTTGGTACAAAGTTAATAAGACCATGCCAAACACTTGCATACTTGGTACAAATTAAATAAGACCATGTCAAAACACTTGCAAACTTGGTACAAGTTTAATAAGACCATGCCAAAACACTTGCAAACTTGGTACAAATTTAATAAGACCATGCCAAAACACCTGCAAACTTGGTAAAAATTTAATAAGACCATGCCAAACACTTGGAAACTTGGAACAAACTTCCTAAGACCATGCCAAAACACTTGCAAACTTGGTACAAATTTAATAAGACCATGCCAAAACACTTGCAAACTTGGAACACATTTAATAAGACCATGCCAAAACACTTGCAAACTTGGAACAAACTTCCTAAGACCATGCCAAAACACTTGCAACCTTGGTACAAATTTAATACGACCATGCCAAAACACTTGCAAACTTGGTACGAATTTAATAAGACCATGCCAAACACTTGCAAACTTGGTACAAATGTAATAAGACCATGCCAAAACACTTGCAAACTTGGCACAAACTTCCTAAGACCATGCCAAAACACCTGCAAACTTGGTACAAATTTAATAAGACCATGCCAAAACACTTGCAAACTTGGTACAAATTTAATAAGACCATGCCAAAACACTTGCAAACTTGGTACAAATTTAATAAGACCATGCCAAAACACTTGCAAACTTGGCACAAATTTAATAAGACCATGCCAAACACTTGCAAACTTGGAACAAATTTAATAAGACCATGCCAAAACACTTGCAAACTTGGTACAAACTTCCTAAGACCATGCTAAAACACTTGCAAACTTGGTACAAACTTCCTAAGACCATGCTCAAACACTTGCAAACTTGGTACAAATTTAATAAGACCATGCCAAAACACTTGCAACCTTGGAACAAACTTCCTAAGACCATTCTAAAACACTTGCAAACTTGGTACAAATTTAATAAGACCATGCCAAAACACTTGCAACCTTGGAACAATTTTCCTAAGACCATTCTAAAACACTTGCAAACTTGGAACATATTTAATAAGACCATGCCAAAACACCTGCAAACTTGGAACAAATTTAATAAGACCGTGGCAAAACACTTGCAAACTTGGAACAAATTTAATAACACCATGCCAAAACACTTGCAAACTTGGAACAAACTTCCTAAGACCATGCCAAACACTTGCAAACTTGGAACAAACTTCCTAAGACCATGCCACAACACTTGCAAACTTGGAACAAATTTAATAAGACCATGCCAAAACACTTGCAAACTTGGTACAAATTTAATAAGACCATGCCAAAACACTTGCAAACTTGGTACAAATTTAATAAGACCATGCCAAAACACCTGCAAACTTGGTACAAATTTAATAAGACCATGCCAAAACACTTGCAAACTTGGAACAAACTTCCTTAGACCATGCCAAAAAATTTGCAAACTTGGTACAAATGGAATAAGACCATGCCAAAACACTTGCAAACTTGGTAAAAATTTAATAAGACCATGCCAAACACTTGCAAACTTGGAACAAACTTCCTAAGACCATGCCAAAACACTTGCAAACTTGGTACAAGTTTAATAAGACCATGCCAAAACACTTGCAAACTTGGAACAAACTTCCTAAGACCATGCCAAAACACTTGCAAACTTGGTACAAATGGAATAAGACCATGCCAAAACACTTGCAAACTTGGAACAAATTTAATACGACCATGCCAAACACTTGCAAACTTGGTACAAATTTAATAAGACCATGCCAAACACTTGCAAACTTGGAACAAACTTCCTAAGACCATGCCAAAAAACTTGCAACCTTGGTACAAAGTTAATAAGACCATGCCAAACACTTGCAAACTTGGTACAAATTAAATAAGACCATGTCAAAACACTTGCAAACTTGGTACAAGTTTAATAAGACCATGCCAAAACACTTGCAAACTTGGTACAAATTTAATAAGACCATGCCAAAACACCTGCAAACTTGGTAAAAATTTAATAAGACCATGCCAAACACTTGGAAACTTGGAACAAACTTCCTAAGACCATGCCAAAACACTTGCAAACTTGGTACAAATTTAATAAGACCATGCCAAAACACTTGCAAACTTGGAACACATTTAATAAGACCATGCCAAAACACTTGCAAACTTGGAACAAACTTCCTAAGACCATGCCAAAACACTTGCAACCTTGGTACAAATTTAATACGACCATGCCAAAACACTTGCAAACTTGGTACGAATTTAATAAGACCATGCCAAACACTTGCAAACTTGGTACAAATGTAATAAGACCATGCCAAAACACTTGCAAACTTGGCACAAACTTCCTAAGACCGTGCCAAAACACCTGCAAACTTGGTACAAATTTAATAAGACCATGCCAAAACACTTGCAAACTTGGTACAAATTTAATAAGACCATGCCAAAACACTTGCAAACTTGGTACAAATTTAATAAGACCATGCCAAAACACTTGCAAACTTGGCACAAATTTAATAAGACCATGCCAAACACTTGCAAACTTGGAACAAATTTAATAACGCCATGCCAAAACACTTGCAAACTTGGTACAAACTTCCTAAGACCATGCTAAAACACTTGCAAACTTGGTACAAATTTAATAAGACCATGCCAAAACACTTGCAACCTTGGAACAAACTTCCTAAGACCATTCTAAAACACTTGCAAACTTGGTACAAATTTAATAAGACCATGCCAAAACACTTGCAACCTTGGAACAAACTTCCTAAGACCATTCTAAAACACTTGCAAACTTGGAACAAATTTAATAAGACCATGCCAAAACACCTGCAAACTTGGAACAAATTTAATAAGACCGTGGCAAAACACTTGCAAACTTGGAACAAATTTAATAACACCATGCCAAAACACTTGCAAACTTGGAACAAACTTCCTAAGACCATGCCAAACACTTGCAAACTTGGAACAAACTTCCTAAGACCATGCCAAAACACTTGCAAACTTGGAACAAATTTAATAAGACCATGCCAAAACACTTGCAAACTTGGTACAAATTTAATAAGACCATGCCAAAACACTTGCAAACTTGGCACAAATTTAATAAGACCATGCCAAACACTTGCAAATTTGGAACAAATTTAATAAGACCATGCCAAAACACTTGCAAACTTGGTACAAATTTAATAAGACCATGCCAAAACACCTGCAAACTTGGTACAAATTTAATAAGACCATGCCAAAACACTTGCAAACTTGGAACAAACTTCCTATGACCATGCCAAACACTTGCAAACTTGGTACAAATTTAATAAGACCATGCCAAAACACTTGCAAACTTGGTACAAATTTAATAAGACCATGCCAAACACTAGCAAACTTGGTACACATTTAATAAGACCATGCCAAACACTTGCAAACTTGGTACAAACTTCCTAAGACCATGCCAAAACACTTGCAAACTTGGTACAAATTTAATAAGACCATGCCAAAACACCTGCAAACTTGGTAAAAATTTAATAAGACCATGCCAAACACTTGGAAACTTGGAACAAACTTCCTAAGACCATGCCAAAACACTTGCAAACTTGGTACAAATTTAATAAGACCATGCCAAAACACTTGCAAACTTGGAACAAATTTAATAAGACCATGCCAAAACACTTGCAAACTTGGAACAAACTTCCTAAGACCATGCCAAAACACTTGCAACCTTGGTACAAATTTAATACGACCATGCCAAAACACTTGCAAACTTGGTACGAATTTAATAAGACCATGCCAAACACTTGCAAACTTGGTACAAATGTAATAAGACCATGCCAAAACACTTGCAACCTTGGTACAAATTTAATACGACCATGCCAAATCACTTGCAAACTTGGAACAAACTTCCTAAGAACATGCCAAAACACTTGCAACCTTGGAACAAATTTAATAAGACCATGCCAAAACATTTGCAAACTTGGTACAAATTTAATAAGACCATGCCAAAACACTTGCAAACTTGGTACACATTTAATAAGACCATGCCAAACACTTGCAAACTTGGTACAAACTTCCTAAGACCATGCCAAAACACTTGCAAACTTGGAACAAATTTAATAAGGACATGCCAAAACACTTGCAAACTTGGTACAAATTTAATAAGACCATGCCAAACACTAGCAAACTTGGTACACATTTAATAAGACCATGCCAAACACTTGCAAACTTGGTACAAACTTCCTAAGACCATGCCAAAACACTTGCAAACTTGGTACAAATTTAATAAGACCATGCCAAAACACTTGCAAACTTGGAACAAACTTCCTAAGACCATGCCAAAACACCTGCAAACTTGGTACAAATTTAATAAGACCATTTCAAAACACTTGCAAACTTGGAACAAACTTCCTAAGACCATGCCAAACACTTGCAAACTTGGTACAAACTTCCTAAGACCATGCGAAAACACTTGCAAACTTGGTACAAATTTAATAAGACCATACCAAAACACCTGCAAAATTGGTACAAATTTAATAAGACCATGCCAAAACACTTGCAAACTTGGAACAAATTTAATAAGACCATGCCAAAACACTTGCAAACTTGGTACAAATTGAATAAGACCATGCCAAAACACTTGCAAACTCTGTACAAATTTAATAAGACCATGCCAAAACACTTGCAAACTTGGTACAAATTTAATAAGACCATGCCAAAACACTTGCAAACTTGGAACAAACTTCCTAAGACCATGCCAAAACACTTGCAAACTTGGTACAAATTTAATAAGACCATGCCAAAACACTTGCAAACTTGGTACAAATTTCATAAGACCATGCCAAACACTTGCAAAGTTGGTACAAACTTCCTAAGACCATGAGAAAACACTTGCAAACTTGGAACAAATTTAATAAGGACATGCCAAAACACTTGCAAACTTGGTACAAATTTAATAAAACCATGCCAAACACTTGCAAACTTGGAACAAACTTCCTAAGATCGTGGCAAAACACTTGCAAACTTGGTACAAATTGAATAAGACCATGCCAAAACACCTGCAAACTTGGTACAAAGTTAATAAGACCATGCCAAAACACTTGCAAACTTGGTACAATTTTAATAAGACCATGCCAAACACTTGCAAACTCTGTACAAATTTAATAAGGACATGCCAAAACACTTGCAAACTTGGTACAAATTTAATAAGACCATGCCAAACACTTGCAAACTTGGAACAAACTTCCTAAGTCCGTGGCAAAACACTTGCAAACTTGGTACAAATTGAATAAGACCATGCCAAAACACCTGCAAACTTGGTACAAAGTTAATAAGACCATGCCAAAACACTTGCAAACTTGGTACAATTTTAATAAGACCATGCCAAACACTTGCAAACTCTGTACAAATTTCATAAGACCATGCCAAAACACTTGCAAACTTGGTACAAATTGAATAAGACCATGCCAAAACACTTGCAAACTTGGAAAAAACTTCCTAAGACCATGCCAAAACACTTGCAAACCCGGTACAAATTTAATAAGACCATGCCAAAACACTTGCAAACTTGGTACAAATTTAATAAGACCATGCCAAAACACTTGCAAACTTGGCACAAAGTTAATAAGACCATGCCAAAACACTTGCAAACTTGGCACAAATTTAATAAGATCATGCCAAACACTTGCAAACTTGGAACAAACTTCCTAAGACCATGCCAAAACACTTGCAACCTTGGTACAAAGTTAATAAGACCATGCCAAAACACTTGCAAACTTGGTACAAATTTAATAAGACCATACCAAAACACTTGCAAACTTGGAACAAACTTCCTAAGACCATGCCAAAACACTTGCAAACTTGGTACAAATTTTATAAGACCATGCCAAAACACTTGCAAACTTGGTACAAATTTAATAAGACCATGCCAAAACACTTGCAACCTTGGAACAAACTTCCTAAGACCATGCCAAAACACTTGCAAACCTGGTACAAATTTAATAAGAGCATGCCAAAACACTTGCAAACTTGGTACAAATTTAATAAGACCATACCAAAACACTTGCAAACTTGGTCAAAATTTAATAAGACCGTGGCAAAACAGTTGCAAACTTGGAACAAACTTCCTAAGACCATGCCAAACACTTGCAAACTTGGAACAAACTTCCTAAGACCATGCCAAAACACTTGCAACCTTGGTACAAAGTTAATAAGACCATGCCAAAACACTTGCAAACTTGGTACAAATTTAATAAGACCATACCAAAACACTTGCAAACTTGGTACAAATTGAATAAGACCATGCCAAAACACTTGCAAACTCTGTACAAATTTAATAAGACCATGCCAAAACACTTGCAAACTTGGTCAAAATTTAATAAGACCATGCCAAAACACTTGCAAACTTGGTACAAATGTAATACGACCATGCCAAACACTTGCAAACTTGGTACAAACTTCCAAAGACCATACCAAAACACTTGCAAACTTGGTCAAAATTTAATAAGACCATGCCAAAACACTTGCAAACTTGGTACAAATGTAATACGACCATGCCAAACACTTGCAAACTTGGTACAAACTTCCTAAGACCATGCAAAAACACTTGCAAACTTGGCACAAATTTAATAAGATCATGCCAAACACTTGCAAACTTGGAACAAACTTCCTAAGACCATGCCAAAACACTTGCAACCTTGGTACAAAGTTAATAAGACCATGCCAAAACACTTGCAAACTTGGTACAAATTTAATAAGACCATACCAAAACACTTGCAAACTTGGAACAAACTTCCTAAGACCATGCCAAACACTTGCAAACTTGGAACAAACTTCCTAAGACTATGCCAAAACACTTGCAACCTTGGTACAAATTTAATAAGACCATGCCAAAACACTTGCAAACTTGGAACAAACTTCCTAAGACCATGCCAAAACACTTGCAATCTTGGTACAAACTTACTAAGACCATGCCAAAACACTTGCAATTTTGGTACAAATTTAATAAGACCATGCCAAAACACTTGCAAACTTGGTACAAAGTTAATAAGACCATGCCAAAACACTTGCAAACTTGGTACTTATTTAACACGACCATGCCAAACACTTGCAAACTTGGTACAAATTTAATAAGACCATGCCAAAACACTTGCAAACTTGGTACAATTTTAATAAGATCATGCCAAAACACTTGCAAACTTGGTACAAATTTAATAAGACCATGCCAAACACTAGCAAACTTGGTACAAATTTAATAAGACCATGCCAAACACTTGCAAACTTGGAACAAACTTCCTAAGACCATGCCAAAACACTTGCAAACTTGGTACAAATTTAATAAGACCATGCCAAAACACTTGCAAACTTGGTACAAAATTAATAAGACCATGCCAAAACACTTGCAAACTTAGTACAATTTTAATAAGATCATGCCAAAACACTTGCAAACTTGGAACAAACTTCCTAAGACCATGCCAAAACACTTGCAAACTTGGTACAAATTTAATAAGACCATGCCAAACACTTGCAAACTTGGTACAAGTTTAATAAGACCATGCCAAAACACTTGCAAACTTGGAACAAACTTCCTAAGACCATGCCAAAACACTTGCAAACTTGGTACAAACTTCCTAAGACCATGCCAAAACACTTGCAAACTTGGTACAATTTTAATAAGACCATGCCAAACACTTGCAAACTTGAAACAAACTTCCTAAGACCATGCCAAAACACCTGCAAACTTGGAACAAATTTAATAAGACCTTGCCAAAGCACTTGCAAACTTGGTACAAGTTTAATAAGACCATGCCAAAACACTTGCAAACTTGGAACAAACTTCCTAAGACCATGCCAAAACACTTGCAAACTTGGTACAAATTTAATAAGACCATGCCAAAACACTTGCAAACTTGGAACAAACTTCCTAAGACCATGCCAAAACACTTGCAAACTTGGAACAAACTTCCTAAGACCATGCCAAAACACTTGCAAACTTGGTACAAATTTATTAAGACCATGCCAAAACACTTACAACCTTGGTACAAAGTTAATAAGACCATGCCAAAACACTTGCAAACTTGGTACTTATTTAACACGACCATGCCAAACACTTGCAAACTTGGTACAAATTTAATAACACCATGCCAAAACACTTGCAAACTTGGTACAATTTTAATAAGATAATGCCAAAACACTTGCAAACTTGGAACAAACTTCCTAAGACCATGCCAAAACACTTGCAAACTTGATAAAAATTTAATAAGACCATGCCAAAACACTTGCAAACTTGGTACAAATTTAATAAGACCATGCCAAACACTAGCAAACTTGGTACAAATTTAATAAGACCATGCCAAACACTTGCAAACTTGGTACAAACTTCCTTAGACCATGCCAAAACACTTGCAAACTTGGTACAAATTTAATAAGACCATGCCAAAACACTTGCAAACTTGGTACAAATTTAATAAGACCATGCCAAAACACTTGCAAACTTGGTACAATTTTAATAAGATCATGCCAAAACACTTGCAAACTTGGAACAAACTTCCTAAGACCATGCCAAAACACTTGCAAACTTGGTACAAGTTTAATAAGACCATGCCAAACACTTGCAAACTTGGTACAAGTTTAATAAGACCATGCCAAAACACTTGCAAACTTGGAACAAACTTCCTAAGACCATGCCAAAACACTTGCAAACTTGGTACAAACTTCCTAAGACCATGCCAAAACACTTGCAAACTTGGTACAATTTTAATAAGACCATGCCAAACACTTGCAAACTTGAAACAAACTTCCTAAGACCATGCCAAAACACCTGCAAACTTGGAACAAATTTAATAAGACCTTGCCAAAACACTTGCAAACTTGGTACAAGTTTAATAAGACCATGCCAAAACACTTGCAAACTTGGAACAAACTTCCTAAGACCATGCCAAAACACTTGCAAACTTGGTACAAATGTAATAAGACCATGCCAAAACACTTGCAAACTTGGAACAAATTTAATACGACCATGCCAAACACTTGCAAACTTGGTACAAATTTAATAAGACCATGCCAAACACTTGCAAACTTGGAACAAACTTCCTAAGACCATGCCAAAACACTTGCAACCTTGGTACAAAGTTAATAAGACCATGCCAAAACACTTGCAAACTTGGAACAAACTTCCTAAGACCATGCCAAAACACTTGCAAACTTGGTACAAGTTTAATAAGACCATGCCAAAACACTTGCAAACTTGGAACAAACTTCCTAAGACCATGCCAAAACACTTGCAAACTTGGTACAAATGGAAAAAGACCATGCCAAAACACTTGCAAACTTGGAACAAATTTAATACGACCATGCCAAACACTTGCAAACTTGGTACAAATTTAATAAGACCATGCCAAACACTTGCAAACTTGGAACAAACTTCCTAAGACCATGCCAAAAAGCTTGCAACCTTGGTACAAAGTTAATAAGACCATGCCAAACACTTGCATACTTGGTACAAATTAAATAAGACCATGTCAAAACACTTGCAAACTTGGTACAAGTTTAATAAGACCATGCCAAAACACTTGCAAACTTGGTACAAATTTAATAAGACCATGCCAAAACACCTGCAAACTTGGTAAAAATTTAATAAGACCATGCCAAACACTTGGAAACTTGGAACAAACTTCCTAAGACCATGCCAAAACACTTGCAAACTTGGTACAAATTTAATAAGACCATGCCAAAACACTTGCAAACTTGGAACACATTTAATAAGACCATGCCAAAACACTTGCAAACTTGGAACAAACTTCCTAAGACCATGCCAAAACACTTGCAACCTTGGTACAAATTTAAAACGACCATGCCAAAACACTTGCAAACTTGGTACGAATTTAATAAGACCATGCCAAAAACTTGCAAACTTGGTACAAATGTAATAAGACCATGCCAAAACACTTGCAAACTTGGCACAAACTTCCTAAGACCATGCCAAAACACCTGCAAACTTGGTACAAATTTAATAAGACCATGCCAAAACACTTGCAAACTTGGTACAAATTTAATAAGACCATGCCAAAACACTTGCAAACTTGGTACAAATTTAATAAGACCATGCCAAAACACTTGCAAACTTGGCACAAATTTAATAAGACCATGCCAAACACTTGCAAACTTGGAACAAATTTAATAAGACCATGCCAAAACACTTGCAAACTTGGTACAAACTTCCTAAGACCATGCTAAAACACTTGCAAACTTGGTACAAATTTAATAAGACCATGCCAAAACACTTGCAACCTTGGAACAAACTTCCTAAGACCATTCTAAAACACTTGCAAACTTGGTACAAATTTAATAAGACCATGCCAAAACACTTGCAACCTTGGAACAATTTTCCTAAGACCATTCTAAAACACTTGCAAACTTGGAACATATTTAATAAGACCATGCCAAAACACCTGCAAACTTGGAACAAATTTAATAAGACCGTGGCAAAACACTTGCAAACTTGGAACAAATTTAATAACACCATGCCAAAACACTTGCAAACTTGGAACAAACTTCCTAAGACCATGCCAAACACTTGCAAACTTGGAACAAACTTCCTAAGACCATGCCACAACACTTGCAAACTTGGAACAAATTTAATAAGACCATGCCAAAACACTTGCAAACTTGGTACAAATTTAATAAGACCATGCCAAAACACTTGCAAACTTGGTACAAATTTAATAAGACCATGCCAAAACACCTGTAAACTTGGTACAAATTTAATAAGACCATGCCAAAACACTTGCAAACTTGGAACAAACTTCCTTAGACCATGCCAAAAAATTTGCAAA
This sequence comes from Anopheles atroparvus, assembly GCA_914969975.1. Classification (NCBI taxonomy): domain Eukaryota; kingdom Metazoa; phylum Arthropoda; class Insecta; order Diptera; family Culicidae; genus Anopheles; species Anopheles atroparvus. Next base: position 1,923,118 of record CAJZCY010000008.1, on the reverse strand, counting down.
CTTGGTACAAATGGAATAAGACCATGCCAAAACACTTGCAAACTTGTTAAAAATTTAATAAGACCATGCCAAACACTTGCAAACTTGGAACAAACTTCCTAAGACCATGCCAAAACACTTGCAAACTTGGTACAAGTTTAATAAGACCATGCCAAAACACTTGCAAACTTGGAACAAACTTCCTAAGACCATGCCAAAACACTTGCAAACTTGGTACAAATGGAATAAGACCATGCCAAAACACTTGCAAACTTGGAACAAATTTAATACGACCATGCCAAACACTTGCAAACTTGGTACAAATTTAATAAGACCATGCCAAACACTTGCAAACTTGGAACAAACTTCCTAAGACCATGCCAAAAAACTTGCAACCTTGGTACAAAGTTAATAAGACCATGCCAAACACTTGCAAACTTGGTACAAATTAAATAAGACCATGTCAAAACACTTGCAAACTTGGTACAAGTTTAATAAGACCATGCCAAAACACTTGCAAACTTGGTACAAATTTAATAAGACCATGCCAAAACACCTGCAAACTTGGTAAAAATTTAATAAGACCATGCCAAACACTTGGAAACTTGGAACAAACTTCCTAAGACCATGCCAAAACACTTGCAAACTTGGTACAAATTTAATAAGACCATGCCAAAACACTTGCAAACTTGGAACACATTTAATAAGACCATGCCAAAACACTTGCAAACTTGGAACAAACTTCCTAAGACCATGCCAAAACACTTGCAACCTTGGTACAAATTTAATACGACCATGCCAAAACACTTGCAAACTTGGTACGAATTTAATAAGACCATGCCAAACACTTGCAAACTTGGTACAAATGTAATAAGACCATGCCAAAACACTTGAAAACTTGGCACAAACTTCCTAAGACCATGCCAAAACACCTGCAAACTTGGTACAAATTTAATAAGACCATGCCAAAACACTTGCAAACTTGGTACAAATTTAATAAGACCATGCCAAAACACTTGCAAACTTGGTACAAATTTAATAAGACCATGCCAAAACACTTGCAAACTTGGCACAAATTTAATAAGACCATGCCAAACACTTGCAAACTTGGAACAAATTTAATAACGCCATGCCAAAACACTTGCAAACTTGGTACAAACTTCCTAAGACCATGCTAAAACACTTGCAAACTTGGTACAAATTTAATAAGACCATGCCAAAACACTTGCAACCTTGGAACAAACTTCCTAAGACCATTCTAAAACACTTGCAAACTTGGTACAAATTTAATAAGACCATGCCAAAACACTTGCAACCTTGGAACAAACTTCCTAAGACCATTCTAAAACACTTGCAAACTTGGAACAAATTTAATAAGACCATGCCAAAACACCTGCAAACTTGGAACAAATTTAATAAGACCGTGGCAAAGCACTTGCAAACTTGGAACAAATTTAATAACACCATGCCAAAACACTTGCAAACTTGGAACAAACTTCCTAAGACCATGCCAAACACTTGCAAACTTGGAACAAACTTCCTAAGACCATGCCAAAACACTTGCAAACTTGGAACAAATTTAATAAGACCATGCCAAAACACTTGCAAACTTGGTACAAATTTAATAAGACCATGCCAAAACACTTGCAAACTTGGCACAAATTTAATAAGACCATGCCAAACACTTGCAAACTTGGAACAAATTTAATAAGACCATGCCAAAACACTTGCAAACTTGGTACAAATTTAATAAGACCATGCCAAAAAACCTGCAAACTTGGTACAAATTTAATAAGACCATGCCAAAACACTTGCAAACTTGGAACAAACTTCCTATGACCATGCCAAACACTTGCAAACTTGGTACAAATTTAATAAGACCATGCCAAAACACTTGCAAACTTGGATCAAACTTCCTAAGACCATGCCAAAACACTTGCAAACTTGGCACAAATTTAATACGACCATGCCAAAACACTTGCAAACTTGGTACAAATTTAATAAGACCATGCCAAAACACTTGCAAACTTGGTACAAGTTTAATGAGACCATGCCAAACACTTGCAAACTTGGAACAAACTTCCTAAGACCATGCCAAAACTCTTGCAAACTTGGTACATATTTAATAAGGACATGCCAAACACTTGCAACCTTGGTACAAATTTAATACGACCATGCCAAAGCACTTGCAAACTTGGAACAAACTTCCTAAGACCATGCCAAAACACTTGCAAACTTGGTACAAATTTAATAAGACCATGCCAAAACACTTGCAACCTTGGAACAATTTTCCTAAGACCATTCTAAAACACTTGCAAACTTGGAACATATTTAATAAGACCATGCCAAAACACCTGCAAACTTGGAACAAATTTAATAAGACCGTGGCAAAACACTTGCAAACTTGGAACAAATTTAATAACACCATGCCAAAACACTTGCAAACTTGGAACAAACTTCCTAAGACCATGCCAAACACTTGCAAACTTGGAACAAACTTCCTAAGACCATGCCACAACACTTGCAAACTTGGAACAAATTTAATAAGACCATGCCAAAACACTTGCAAACTTGGTACAAATTTAATAAGACCATGCCAAAACACTTGCAAACTTGGTACAAATTTAATAAGACCATGCCAAAACACCTGCAAACTTGGTACAAATTTAATAAGACCATGCCAAAACACTTGCAAACTTGGAACAAACTTCCTTAGAACATGCCAAAAAATTTGCAAACTTGGTACATATGGAATAAGACCATGCCAAAACACTTGCAAACTTGGTAAAAATTTAATAAGACCATGCCAAACACTTGCAAACTTGGAACAAACTTCCTAAGACCATGCCAAAACACTTGCAAACTTGGTACAAGTTTAATAAGACCATGCCAAAACACTTGCAAACTTGGAACAAACTTCCTAAGACCATGCAAAAACACTTGCAAACTTGGTACAAATGGAATAAGACCATGCCAAACACTTGCAAACTTGGAACAAATTTAATACGACCATGCCAAACACTTGCAAACTTGGTACAAATTTAATAAGACCATGCCAAACACTTGCAAACTTGGAACAAACTTCCTAAGACCATGCCAAAAAACTTGCAACCTTGGTACAAAGTTAATAAGACCATGCCAAACACTTGCAAACTTGGTACAAATTAAATAAGACCATGTCAAAACACTTGCAAACTTGGTACAAGTTTAATAAGACCATGCCAAAACACTTGCAAACTTGGTACAAATTTAATAAGACCATGCCAAAACACCTGCAAACTTGGTAAAAATTTAATAAGACCATGCCAAACACTTGGAAACTTGGAACAAACTTCCTAAGACCATGCCAAAACACTTGCAAACTTGGTACAAATTTAATAAGACCATGCCAAAACACTTGCAAACTTGGAACACATTTAATAAGACCATGCCAAAACACTTGCAAACTTGGAACAAACTTCCTAAGACCATGCCAAAACACTTGCAACCTTGGTACAAATTTAATACGACCATGCCAAAACACTTGCAAACTTGGTACGAATTTAATAAGACCATGCCAAACACTTGCAAACTTGGAACAAACTTCCTAAGACCATGCCAAAACATTTGCAAACTTGGTACAAATTTAATAAGACCATGCCAAAACACTTGAAAACTTGGTACAAATTTAATAAGACCATGCCAAACACTTGCAAACTCTGTACAAATTTAATAAGACCATGCCAAACACTTGCAAACTTGGAACAATTTCCTAAGACCATGCCAACACGCTTGCAAACTTGGTACAAATTTAATAAGACCATGCCAAAACACTTGCAAACTTGGAACAAACTTCCTAAGACCAAGCCAAAACACTTGCACACTTGGTACAAATTTAATAAGACCATGCCTACACATGCAAACTTAGTACAAATTTTATAAGACCATGCCAAACACTTGCAAACTTGGTACAAATTTAATAAGACCATGCCAAAACAATTGCAAACTTGGTACAATTTTAATAAGACCATGCCAAACACTTGCAAACTTGGAACAAACTTCCTAAGACCATGCCAAAACACTTGCAAACTTGGTACAATTTTAATAAGACCATGCCAAAACACTTGCAAACTTGGTACAAATTTAATAAGACCATGCCAAAACACTTGCAAACTTGGTACAAACTTCCTAAGACCATGCCAAAACACTTGCAAACTTGGGACAAATTTATTAATACCATGCCAAAACACTTGCAAACTTGGTACAAATTTAATACGACCATGCCAAACACTTGCAAACTTGGAACAAACTTCCTTAGACCACGCCAAAACACTTGCAAACTTGGTACAAACTTCCTAAGACCATGCCAAAACACTTGCAAACTTGGTACAATTTTAATAAGACCATGCCAAAACACTTGCAAACTTGGTACAAATTTAATAAGAACATGCCAAAACACTTGCAAACTTGGTACAAATTTAATAAGAACTTGCCAAACACCTGCAAACTTGGTACTTATTTAACACGACCATGCCAAACACTTGCAAACTTGGTACAAATTTAATAAGACCGTGGCAAAACACTTGCAAGCTTGGAACAAACTTCCTTAGACCATGTCAAAACACTTGCAAACTTGGTACAAATTTAATAAGACCATGCCCAAACACTTGCAAACTTGGTACAAATTTAATAAGACCATGCCAAAACACTTGCAAACTTGGTACAAATTTAATAAGACCATGCCAAAACACTTGCAAACTTGGTACAAATTTATTAAGACCATGCCAAACACTTGCAAACTTGGTACAAATTTAATAAGACCATGCCAAAACACTTGCAAACTTGGTACAAATTTAATAAGACCATGCCAAACACCTGCAATCTTGGCACAAATTTAATAAGACCATGCCAAAACAATTGCAAACTTGGTACAAATTTAATAAGACAATGCCAAACACTTGCAAACTTGGTACAAATTTAATACGACCATGCCAAACACTTGCAAACTTGGAACAAATTTAAAAAGACCATGCCAAAACACTTGCAAACTTGGAACAAACTTCCTAAGAACATGCCAAAACACTTGCAACCTTGGTACAAATTTAATAAGACCATGCCAAAACACTTGCAAACTTGGAACAAATTTAATAAGACCATGCCAAAACACTTGCAAACTTGGAACAAACTTCCTAAAACCATGCCAAAACACTTGCAAACTTGGCACAAATTTAATAAGACCATGCCAAAACAATTACAAACTTGGAACAAACTTCCTAAGACTATGCCAAAACACTTGCAAACTTGGAACAAACTTCCTTAGACCATGCCAAAACACTTGCAAACTTGGTACAAACTTCCTAAGACCATGCCAAAACACTTGCAAACTTGGAACAAACTTCCTAAAACCATGCCAAAACACTTGCTAACTTGGCACAAATTTAATAAGACCATGCCAAACATTTGCAAACTTGGAACAAACTTCCTAAGACCATGCCAAAACAATTGCAACCTTGGTACAAATTTAATAAGACCATGCCAAAACACTTGCAAACTTGGAACAAACTTCCTAAGACCATGCCAAAACACTTGCAAACTTGGTACAAATTTAATAAGACCATGCCAAAACACTTGCAACCTTGGTACAAATTTATTAAGACCATGCCAAAACACTTGCAAACTTGGTACAAATTTAATAAGAACATGCCAAAACACTTGCAAACTTGGTACAAACTTCCTAAAACCATGCCAAAACACTTGCAAACTTGGTACAAATTTAATAAGACCATGCCAAAACACTTGCAAACTAGGTACAAATTTAATAAGACCATGCCAAACACTTGCAAACTTGGTACAAATTTAATAAGACCATGCCAAAACACTTGCAACCTTGGTACAAATGAAATAAGACCATGCCAAAACACTTGCAAACTTGGTACAAATTTAATAAGACCATGCCAAAACCCTTGCAAACGTGGTACAAATTTAATAAGACCATGCCAAAACACTTGCAAACTTGGTACAAATTTAATAAGACCATTCCAAAACACTTGCAAACTTGGTACAAATGTAATAAGACCATGCCAAAACACTTGCAAACTTGGAACAAATTTAATACGACCATGCCAAACACTTGCAAACTTGGTACAAATTTAATAAGACCATGCCAAACACTTGCAAACTTGGAACAAACTTCCTAAGACCATGCCAAAACACTTGCAACCTTGGTACAAAGTTAATAAGACCATGCCAAACACTTGCAAACTTGGTACAAATGAAATAAGACCATGTCAAAACACTTGCAAACTTGGTACAAGTTTAATAAGACCATGCCAAAACACTTGCAAACTTGGTACAAATTTAATAAGACCCTGCCAAAACACTTGCAAACTTGGAACAAATTTAATAAGACTATGTCAAAACACCTGCAAACATGGTAAAAATTTAATAAGACCATGCCAAACACTTGCAAACTTGGAACAAACTTCCTAAGACCATGCCAAAACACTTGCAAACTTGGTACAAATTTAATAAAACCATGCAAAAAAATTTGCAAACTTGGAACAAACTTCCTTAGACCATGCCAAAAAATTTGCAAACTTGGAACAAACTTTCTAAGACCATGCCAAAACACTTGCAAACTTGGTAAAAATTTAATAAGACCATGCCAAACACTTGCAAACTTGGAACAAACTTCGTAAGACCATGCCAAAACACTTGCAAACTTGGTACAAGTTTAATAAGACCATGCCAAAACACTTGCAAACTTGGAACAAACTTCCTAAGACCATGCCAAAACACTTGCAAACTTGGTACAAATGGAATAAGACCATGCCAAAACACTTGCAAACTTGGAACAAATTTAATACGACCATGCCAAACACTTGCAAACTTGGTACAAATTTAATAAGACCATGCCAAACACTTGCAAACTTGGAACAAACTTCCTAAGACCATGACAAAAAACTTGCAACCTTGGTACAAAGTTAATAAGACCATGCCAAACACTTGCAAACTTGGTACAAATTAAATAAGACCATGTCAAAACACTTGCAAACTTGGTACAAGTTTAATAAGACCATGCCAAAACACTTGCAAACTTGGTACAAATTTAATAAGACCATGCCAAAACACCTGCAAACTTGGTAAAAATTTAATAAGACCAAGCCAAACACTTGGAAACTTGGAACAAACTTCCTAAGACCATGCCAAAACACTTGCAAACTTGGCAAAAATTTAATAAGACCATGCCAAAACACTTGCAAACTTGGCACAAATTTAATAAGACCATGCTAAAACACTTGCAAACTTGGTACAAATTTAATAAGACCATGCCAAAATACTTGCAAACTTGGTACAAATTTAATACGACCATGCCAAACACTTGCAAACTTGGAACAAACTTCCTTAGACCATGCCAAAACACTTGCAACCTTGGTACAAATTTAATACGACCATGCCAAAACACTTGCAAACTTGGTACGAATTTAATAAGACCATGCCAAACACTTGCAAACTTGGTACAAATGTAATAAGACCATGCCAAAACACTTGCAAACTTGGCACAAACTTCCTAAGACCATGCCAAAACACCTGCAAACTTGGTACAAATTTAATAAGACCATGCCAAAACACTTGCAAACTTGGTACAAATTTAATAAGACCATGCCAAAACACTTGCAAACTTGGTACAAATTTAATAAGACCATGCCAAAACACTTGCAAACTTGGCACAAATTTAATAAGACCATGCCAAACACTTGCAAACTTGGAACAAATTTAATAAGACCATGCCAAAACACTAGAAAACTTGGTACAAACTTCCTAAGACCATGCTAAAACACTTGCAAACTTGGTACAAATTTAATAAGACCATGCCAAAACACTTGCAACCTTGGAACAAACTTCCTAAGACCATTCTAAAACACTTGCAAACTTGGTACAAATTTAATAAGACCATGCCAAAACACTTGCAACCTTGGAACAAACTTCCTAAGACCATTCTAAAACACTTGCAAACTTGGAACAAATTTTATAAGACCATGCCAAAACACCTGCAAACTTGGAACAAATTTAATAAGACCGTGGCAAAACACTTGCAAACTTGGAACAAATTTAATAACACCATGCCAAAACACTTGCAAACTTGGAACAAACTTCCTAAGACCATGCCAAACACTTGCAAACTTGGAACAAACTTCCTAAGACCATGCCAAAACACTTGCAAACTTGGAACAAATTTAATAAGACCATGCCAAAACACTTGCAAACTTGGTACAAATTTAATAAGACCATGCCAAAACACTTGCAAACTTGGCACAAATTTAATAAGACCATGCCAAACACTTGCAAACTTGGAACAAATTTAATAAGACCATGCCAAAACACTTGCAAACTTGGTACAAATTTAATAAGACCATGCCAAAACACCTGCAAACTTGGTACAAATTTAATAAGACCATGCCAAAACACTTGCAAACTTGGAACAAACTTCCTATGACCATGCCAAACACTTGCAAACTTGGTACAAATTTAATAAGACCATGCCAAAACACTTGCAAAATTGGATCAAACTTCCTAAGACCATGCCAAAACACTTGCAAACTTGGCACAAATTTAATACGACCATGCCAAAACACTGGCAAACTTGGTACAAATTTAATAAGACCATGCCAAAACACTTGCAAACTTGGTACAAGTTTAATGAGACCATGCCAAACACTTGCAAACTGGGAACAAACTTCCTAAGACCATGCCAAAACACTTGCAAACTTGGTACACATTTAATAAGGACATGCCAAACACTTGCAACCTTGGTACAAATTTAATACGACCATGCCAAAGCACTTGCAAACTTGGAACAAACTTCCTAAGACCATGCCAAAACACTTGCAACCTTGGAACAAATTTAATAAGACCATGCCAAAACACTTGCAAACTTGGTACAAATTTAATAAGACCATGCCAAAACACTTGCAAACTTGGTACAAACTTCCTAAGACCATGCCAAAACACTTGCAAACTTGGTACAAATTTAAAACGACCATGCCAAACACTTGCAAACTTGGAACGAGTTTAATAAGACCATGCCAAAACACTTGCAAACTTGATACAAATTTAATACGACCATGCCAAAACACTTGCAAACTTGGAACAAACTTCCTAAGACCATGCCAAAACACTTGCAAACTTGGTACAAATTTAATAAGACCATGCCAAAACACTTGAAAACTTGGTACAAATTTAATCAGACCATGCCAAACACTTGCAAACTCTGTACAAATTTAATAAGACCATGCCAAACACTTGCAAACTTGGAACAAACTTCCTTAGACCACGCCAAAACACTTGCAAACTTGGTACAAACTTCCTAAGACCATGCCAAAACACTTGCAAACTTGGTACAATTTTAATAAGACCATGCCAAAACACTTGCAAACTTGGTACAAATTTAATAAGAACATGCCAAAACACTTGCAAACTTGGTACAAATTTAATAAGAACTTGCCAAACACCTGCAAACTTGGTACTTATTTAACACGACCATGCCAAACACTTGCAAACTTGGTACAAATTTAATAAGACCGTGGCAAAACACTTGCAAGCTTGGCACAAACTTCCTAAGACCATGTCAAAACACTTGCAAACTTGGTACAAATTTAATAAGACCATGCCCAAACATTTGCAAACTTGGTACAAATTTAATAAGACCATGCCAAAACACTTGCAAACTTGGTACAAATTTAATAACACCATGCCAAAACACTTGCAAACTTGGTACAAATTTATTAAGACCATGCCAAACACTTGCAAACTTGGTACAAATTTAATAAGACCATGCCAAAACACTTGCAAACTTGGTACAAATTTAATAAGACCATGCCAAACACCTGCAATCTTGGTACAAATTTAATAAGACCATGCCAAAACAATTGCAAACTTGGTACAAATTTAATAAGACCATGCCAAACACTTGCAAACTTGGGTCAAATTTAATAAGACCATGCCAAAACACTTGCAAACTTGGAACAAACTTCCTAAGACCATGCCAAAACACTTGCAAACTTGGAACAAACTTCCTAAGAACATGCCAAAACACTTGCAACCTTGGTACAAATTTAACAAGACCATGCCAAAACACTTGCAAACTTGGAACAAATTTAATAAGACCATGCCAAAACACTTGCAAACTTGGAACAAACTTCCTAAAACCATGCCAAAACACTTGCAAACTTGGCACAAATTTAATAAGACCATGCCAAAACAATTACAAACTTGGAACAAACTTCCTAAGACCATGCCAAAACACTTGCAAACTTGGAACAAACTTCCTTAGACCATGCCAAAACACTTGCAAACTTGGTACAAACTTCCTAAGACCATGCCAAAACACTTGCAAACTTGGAACAAACTTCCTAAAACCATGCCAAAACACTTGCTAACTTGGTACAAATTTAATAAGACCATGCCAAACATTTGCAAACTTGGAACAAACTTCCTAAGACCATGCCAAAACAATTGCAACCTTGGTACAAATTTAATAAGACCATGCCAAAACACTTGCAAACTTGGAACAAACTTCCTAAGACCATGCCAAAACACTTGCAAACTTGGTACAAATTTAATAAGACCATGCCAAAACACTTGCAACCTTGGTACAAATTTAATAAGACCATGCCAAAACACTTGCAAACTTGGTACAAATTTAATAAGACCATGCCAAAACACTTGCAAACTTGGTACAAACTTCCTTAAACCATGCCAAAACACTTGCAAACTTGGTACAAATTTAATAAGACCATGCCAAAACACTTGCAAACTTGGTACAAATTTAATAAGACCATGCCAAACACTTGCAAACTTGGTACAAATTTAATAAGACCATGCCAAAACACTTGCAACCTTGGTACAAATGAAATAAGACCATGCCAAAACACTTGCAAACTTGGTACAAATTAAATAAGACCATGCCAAAACCCTTGCAAACTTGGTACAAATTTAATAAGACCATGCCAAAACACTTGAAAACTTGGTACAAATTTAATAAGACCATGCCAAAACACTTGCAAACTTGGTACAAATTTAATACGACCATGCCAAAACTCTTGCAAACTTGGAACAAACTTCCTAAGAACATGACAAAACACTTGCAACCTTGGTACAAATTTAATAAGACCCTGCCAAAACACTTGCAAACTTGGTACAAATTTAATAAAACCATGCCAAAACACTTGCAAACTTGGAACAAGTTTAATAAGACCATGCCAAAACACTTGCAAACTTGGTACAAATTTAAAACGACCATGCCAAACACTTGCAAACTTGGAACAAATTTAATAAGACCATGCCAAAACACTTGCAAACTTGGTACAAATTTAATAAGATCATGCCAAAACACTTGCAAACTTGGTACAAATTTAATAAGACGTTGCCAAAACACTTGCAAACTTGGTACAAATTTAATAAGACCATGCCAAAACACTTGCAAAACTTGGTACAAATTTAATAAGACCATGCCAAAACACTTGCAAACTTGGTACAAACTTCCTAAGACCATGCCAAAACACTTGCAAACTTGGTACAAATTTAATAAGACCATGCCAAAACACTTGCAAACTTGGTACAAATTTTATAAGACCATGCCAAAACACTTGCAAACTTGGAACAAACTTCCTAAGACCATGCCAAAACACTTGCAAACTTGGTACAAATTTAAAAAGACCATGCCAAAACACTTGCAAACTTGGTACAAATGTAATAAGACCATGCCTAACACTTGCAAACTTGGAACAAACTTCCTAAGACCCTGCCAAAACACTTGCAAACTTGGTACAAACTTCCTAAGACCATGCCAAAACACTTGCAAACTTGGTACTTATTTAACACGACCATGCCAAACACTTGCAAACTTGGCACAAATTTAATAAGACCATGCCAAAACACTTGCAAACTTGGTACAAATTTAATAAGACCATGCCAAAACACTTGCAAACTTGGTACAAATTTAATAAGACCATGCCAAAACACTTGCAAACTTGGAACAAACTTCCTAAGACCATGCCAAAACACTTGCAAACTTGGTACAAATTTAATAAGACCATGCCAAAACACTTGCAAACTTGGTACAAATTTAATAAGACCAAGCCAAAACACTTGCAAACTTGGTACAAATTTAATAAGACCATGCCAAAACACTTGCAAACTTGGTACAAAATTAAAAAGACCATGCCAAACACTTGCAAACTTGGAACAAACTTCCTAAGACCATGCCAAAATACTTGCAAACTTGGTACAAATTTAATAAGACCATGCCAAAACACTTGCAAACTTGGTAGAAATTTAATAACACCATGCCAAAACACTTGCAAACTTGGTACAAATTTAATAAGACCATGCCAAAACACTTGCAAACTCGGAACAAATTTAATAAGACCATGCCAAAACACTTGCAAACTTGGTACAAATTTAATTAGACCATGCCAAAACACTTGCAAACTTGGGTCAAATTTAATAAGACCATGCCAAAACACTTGCAAACTTGGAACAAACTTCCTAAGACCATGCCAAAACACTTGCAAACTTGGTACAAATTTAATAAGACCATGCCAAAACACTTGCAAACTTGGTACAAATTTAATAAGACCATGCCAAAACACTTGCAAACTTGGTACAAATTTAATAAGACAATGCCAAACACTTGCAAACTTGGAACAAACTTCCTAAGGTCAAGCCAAAACACTTGCAAACTTGGTACAAATTTAATAAGACCATGCCAAACACGTGCAAACTTGGAACAAACTTCCTAAGACCATGCCAAAACACTTGCAAACTTGGTTCAAATTTAATAAGACCAAGCCAAAACACTTGCAAACTTGGTACAAATTTAATAAGACCATGCCAAAACACTTGCAAACTTGGTACAAATTTAATAAGACCATGCCAAAACACTTGCAAAATTGGAACAAACTTCCTAAGACCATGCCAAAACACTTGCAAACTTGGTACAAATTTAATAAGACCATGCCAAAACACTTGCAAACTTGGTACAAATTTAATAAAACCATGCCAAACACTTGCAAACTTGGAACAAACTTCCTAAGACCATGCCAAAACACTTGCAAACTTGGTACAAATTTAATAAGACCATGCCAAAACACTTGCAAGCTTGGAACAAACTTCCTAAGACCATGCCAAAACACTTGCAAACTTGGTTCAAATTTAATAAGACCAAGCCAAAACACTTGCAAACTTGGTACAAATTTAATAAGACCATGCCAAAACACTTGCAAACTTGGTACAAATTTAATAAGACCATGCCAAAACACTTGCAAACTTGGAACAAACTTCCTAAGACCATGCCAAAACACTTGCAAACTTGGTACAAATTTAATAAGACCATGCCAAAACACTTGCCAACTTGGTACAAATTAATAAGACCATGCCAAACACTTGCAAACTTGGAACAAACTTCCTAAGATCATGCCAAAACACTTGCAAACTTGGTACAAATTTAATAAGACCATGCCAAACACGTGCAAACTTGGAACAAACTTCCTAAGACCATGCCAAAACACTTGCAAACTTGGTTCAAATTTAATAAGACCAAGCCAAAACACTTGCAAACTTGGTACAAATTTAATAAGACCATGCCAAAACACTTGCAAACTTGGTACAAATTTAATAAGACCATGCCAAAACACTTGCAAACTTGGAACAAACTTCATAAGACCATGCCAAAACACTTGCAAACTTGGTACAAATTTAATAAGACCATGCCAAAACACTTGCCAACTTGGTACAAATTAATAAGACCATGCCAAACACTTGCAAACTTGGAACAAACTTCCTAAGACCATGCCAAAACACTGCAAACTTGGTACAAATTTAATAAGACCATGCCAAAACACTTGCAAGCTTGGAACAAACTTCCTAAGACCATGCCAAAACACTTGCAAACTTGGTTCAAATTTAATAAGACCAAGCCAAAACACTTGCAAACTTGGTACAAATTTAATAAGACCATGCCAAAACACTTGCAAACTTGGTACAAATTTAATAAGACCATGCCAAAACACTTGCAAACTTGGAGCAAACTTCCTAAGACCATGCCAAAACACTTGCAAACTTGGTACAAATTTAATAAGACCATGCCAAAACACTTGCAAGCTTGGAACAAACTTCCTAAGACCATGCCAAAACACTTGCAAACTTGGTTCAAATTTAATAAGACCAAGCCAAAACACTTGCAAACTTGGTACAAATTTAATAAGACCATGCCAAAACACTTGCAAACTTGGTACAAATTTAATAAGACCATGCCAAAACACTTGCAAACTTGGAACAAACTTCCTAAGACCATGCCAAAACACTTGCAAACTTGGTACAAATTTAATAAGACCATGCCAAAACACTTGCCAACTTGGTACAAATTAATAAGACCATGCCAAACACTTGCAAACTTGGAACAAACTTCCTAAGATCATGCCAAAACACTTGCAAACTTGGTACAAATTTAATAAGACCATGCCAAACACGTGCAAACTTGGAACAAACTTCCTAAGACCATGCCAAAACACTTGCAAACTTGGTTCAAATTTAATAAGACCAAGCCAAAACACTTGCAAACTTGGTACAAATTTAATAAGACCATGCCAAAACACTTGCAAACTTGGTACAAATTTAATAAGACCATGCCAAAACACTTGCAAACTTGGAACAAACTTCCTAAGACCATGCCAAAACACTTGCAAACTTGGTACAAATTTAATAAGACCATGCCAAAACACTTGCCAACTTGGTACAAATTAATAAGACCATGCCAAACACTTGCAAACTTGAAACAAACTTCCTAAGACCATGCCAAAACACTTGCAAACTTGGTACAAATTAAATAAGACCATGCCAAAACATTTGCAAGCTTGGAACAAACTTCCTAAGACCATGCCAAAACACTTGCAAACTTGGTTCAAATTTAATAAGACCAAGCCAAAACACTTGCAAACTTGGTACAAATTTAATAAGACCATGCCAAAACACTTGCAAACTTGGTACAAATTTAATAAGACCATGCCAAAACACTTGCAAACTTGGAACAAACTTCCTAAGACCATGCCAAAACACTTGCAAACTTGGTACAAATTTAATAAGACCATGCCAAAACACTTGCAAACTTGGTACAAATTTAATAAAACCATGCCAAACACTTGCAAACTTGGAACAAACTTCCTAAGACCATGCCAAAACACTTGCAAACTTGGTACAAATTTAATAAGACTATGCCAAAACACTTGCAAACTTGGTACAAATTTAATAAGACCATGCCAAAACACTTGCAAACTTGGTACAAATTAAATAAGACGTTGCCAAACACTTGCAAACTTGGAACAAACTTCCTAAGACCATGCCAAAACACTTGCAAACTTGGTACAAATTTGATAAGACCATGCCAAAACACTTGCAAACTTGGTACAAAATTAATAAGACCATGCCAAACACTTGCAAACTTGGAACAAACTTCCTAAGACCATGCCAAAACACTTGCAACTTGGTACAAATTTAATAAGACCATGCCAAACACTTGCAAACTTGGAACAAACTTCCTAAGACCATGTCAAAACACTTGCAAACTTGGTACAAATTTAATAAGACCATGCCAAAACACTTGCAAACATGAAACAAACTTCCTAAGACCATGCCAAAACACTTGCAAACTTGGTACAAATTTAAAAAGACCAAGTCAAAACACTTGCAAACTTGGAACAAATTTAATAAGACCATGCCAAAACACTTGCAAACTTGGTACAAATTTACTAAGACCATGCCAAACACTTGCAAACTTGGAACAAACTTCCTAAGACCATGCCAAAACACTTGCAAACTTGGTACAAATTTACTAAGACCATGCCAATTACTTGCAAACTTGGAACAAACTTCCTAAGACCATGCCAAAACACTTGCAAACTTGGTACAAATTTAATAAGACGATGCCAAACACTTGCAAACTTGGAACAAACTTCCTAAGACCATCCCAAAACACTTGCAAACTTGGTACAAATTTAATAAGACCATGCCAAAACACTTGCAAACATGAAACAAACTTCCTAAGACCATGCCAAAACACTTGCAAACTTGGTACAAATTTAAAAAGACCAAGTCAAAAAACTTGCAAACTTGGAACAAATTTAATAAGACCATGCCAAAACACTTGCAAACTTGGTACAAATTTACTAAGACCATGCCAAACACTTGCAAACTTGGAACAAACTTCCTAAGACCATGCCAAAACACTTGCAAACTTGGTACAAATTTACTAAGACCATGCCAATTACTTGCAAACTTGGAACAAACTTCCTAAGACCATGCCAAAACACTTGCAAACTTGGTACAAATTTAATAAGACCATGCCAAACACTTGCAAACTTGGAACAAACTTCCTAAGATCATGCCAAAACACTTGCAAACTTGGTACAAATTTAATAAGACCATGCCAAACACGTGCAAACTTGGAACAAACTTCCTAAGACCATGCCAAAACACTTGCAAACTTGTTACAAATTTAATAAGACCATGCCAAAACACTTTCAAGCTTGGAACAAACTTCCTAAGACCATGCCAAAACACTTGCAAACTTGGTTCAAATTTAATAAGACCAAGCCAAAACACTTGCAAACTTGGTACAAATTTAATAAGACCATGCCAAAACACTTGCAAACTTGGTACAAATTTAATAAGACCATGCCAAAACACTTGCAAACTAGGAACAAACTTCCTAAGACCATGCCAAAACACTTGCAAACTTGGTACAAATTTAATAAGACCATGCCAAAACACTTGCAAACTTGGTACAAATTTAATTAAACCATGCCAAACACTTGCAAACTTGGAACAAACTTCCTAAGACCATGCCAAAACACTTGCAAACTTGGTACAAATTTAATAAGACTATGCCAAAACACTTGCAAACTTGGTACAAATTTAATAAGACCATGCCAAACACTTGCAAACTTGGAACAAACTTCCTAAGACCATGCCAAAACACTTGCAAACTTGGTACAAATTTAATAAGACGATGCCAAACATTTGCAAACTTGGAACAAACTTCCTAAGACCATGCCAAAACACTTGCAAACTTGGTACAAATTTAATAAGACCATGCCAAAACACTTGCAAACTTGGTACAAATTTAATCAGACCAAGCCAAAACACTTGCAAACTTGGAACAAATTTAATAAGACCATGCCAAAACACTTGCAAACTTGGTACAAATTTAATAAGACCAAGCTAAAACACTTGCAAACTTTGTACACATTTAATAAGACCATGCCAAAACACTTGCAAACTTGGAACAAAATTCCTAAGACCATGCCAAAACACTTGCAAACTTGGTACAAATTTAATAAGACCATGCCAAAACACTTGCAAACTTGGTACAAATTTAATAAGACGTTGCCAAACACTTGCAAACTTGGAACAAACTTCCTAAGACCATGCCAAAACACTTGCAAACTTGGTACAAATTTGATAAGACCATGCCAAAACACTTGCAAACTTGGTACAAAACTAATAAAACCATGCCAAACACTTGCAAACTTGGAACAAACTTCCTAAGACCATGCCAAAACACTTGCAACTTGGTACAAATTTAATAAGACCATGCCAAACACTTGCAAACTTGGAACAAACTTCCTAAGACCATGCCAAAACACTTGCAAACTTGGTACAAATTTAATAAGACCATGCCAAAACACTTGCAAACATGGAACAAACTTCCTAAGACCATGCCAAAACACTTGCAAACTTGGTACAAATTTTAAAAGACCAAGTCAAAACACTTGCAAACTTGGAACAAATTTAATAAGACCATGCCAAAACACTTGCAAACTTGGTACAAATTTACTAAGACCATGCCAAACACTTGCAAACTTGGAACAAACTTCCTAAGACCATGCCAAAACACTTGCAAACTTGGTACACATTTAATAAGACCATGCCAAAACACTTGCAAACATGGAACAAACTTCCTAAGACCATGCCAAAACACTTGCAAACTTGGTACAAATATAATAAGATAAAGCCAAAACACTTGCAAACTTGGAACAAATTTTATAAGACCATGCCAAAACACTTGCAAACTTGGTAAAAATTTAATAAGACCATGCCAAAACACTTGCAAACTTGGTACAAAATTAATAAGATCATGCCAAACACTTCAGTTCCTCTCCGAGACTCGCAACGATCGGACGTTCTTTTCACGAAGCAGAACAAATATATTTCGTGCTATAGAGCAAGCCACAGCATGGAAGCTTTGAGAAGCACCCTTCGGGTGGACTTCTCAAAGCTACCCAGAAGGCCACCAGCGATGGAGGCCACCACCTTCGCCATGACCAAGCTGGGTCTAAGCAACAACAACATCAGCTCCTTGCGTTTGAAGCCAACATCATCCGTGATCTTCATTCGTACGAAGGAGCAGAGCCTCGCCCTGAAAACCGTCGAGCAACACGACGGAAAGCATTCGATAGAATGCGACGGGAAGCTTTTCCCGATCCCGATCAGCATGGTCGACAACTCCGTGGTCGTAAAGATCCACGACTTGTCCGATGACATTACGGACAAGACAATCTGCGACTTCTTCTCGCGCTACGGAGAGGTTCGCGCGGTCCGTACCGGCGCATGGACAAAGGGATTCCCATGTGCCGGAGTTTCGGACGGATTCCGGTATGTAACGGCGGTTATTTCGAAGCCGGTGCCCTCCTTTGTGACGATAGGAGGAGAAGAGACGTTGGTCACCTACCGGGGCCAACAGCAAACGTGCCGTACATGCGGACTGTCTGTGCACCACGGAATAACCTGCACTCAGGGCAGAAAACTCGTAGCACAAAAAACGAGCGTCAACGAGCGGTTGACCTACGCATCAGCGGTGCAAGGCAAACACGGCGTAAATACGCCAACTGCCCCAGCACTAGCGCCAGCCGTCCCGGCTAGCACAAAGACCGTCCCGGCAAGCAAAACGATCGTATCCACAAGCGCACCGACGGTCCCGGCAAGTGCTCCGACCGCCCCGCCAAGCACAACGATCGTTGCGACAAGCGCACCGACCGTCCCGACAAGCGCACCGACCGTCCCGGCTAGCGCACCGACCGTCCCGGCTAGCGCACCGACCGTCCCGGCTAGCGCACCGACCGTCCCGGCTAGCGCACTGACCGTCCCGGCCGTACAGACAATACCCCCGAGCGCCCGGACTGGTGCACCTATTGTCTTGACCGACACACCGAACGGCCGATCACCAGCACCAAGCGTACCGGCGAATGCTTCACTTGTTTTGTCATTGATCAGGGCAAGTGCGTTAAACATCCCGGCAAGATCGACCAGCACCAAAATGGACATAGGTGAGTATCGTTCGAACGCCGATGCCGAATTAAAGTTTAAAGCTCCTCGTGTCCCTTCCCCTACCCCTTCCTCAAATTCTATCCACACGGGGACAAGTAAGAGAAAGACGGACGAACTGACGGACAGCGACACGTCGCACAAGTCTACGGAGGAACCGGCCAAGCGTAAAGTAGGCCGTACTGCCCGAAATACAAACGCTAACGCAGCGAGACCTACCGGCGTGACCGACGATGAGAAGCAGTAACTTGGTAGAAATGGATAAGTTGATGAGATCAGTGACGATCGCATCGATCAACATCAATGCGATATCTAATCCTACCAAGTTAGATGCTCTAAGGACCTTTATAAAGACAACTGACGCAGACATAATCTTCCTACAAGAAGTTTCTGTTGGAGACTTTTCGCTCCCTGGGTACAATGTATTAACAAATATTGATCACACCAGCAGAGGTACTGCGATCGCCTTGCGGGTGCACCTAAAATTTTCTCACGTCGAGCGTAGCTTGGATTCACGCCTCATCTGCGTTCGGCTTGAGAAGTCATCCACACTGTGCAATATTTACGCTCCTTCGGGAAGCCATAACAGAGCAGAGCGAGAGCTCTTTTTCAACCATTCGTAGGCGTACTACCTGCGGAATGCACCGGGACCGGTGATTCTTGCAGGGGACTTCAACTACATTTTGAAGTCCCAAGACGCTACGGGTGTGAGAAATGTGAGCTCCGCTTGGCAAAGCCTAGTTGACAGCATGCGCCTGTGTGACAGCTGGGAAGCTCTTAGAGGTAACTCTGTAGAGTTTTCCCACGTCGCACGTGGTTCGGGCTCTCGCATCGATCGTTGCTACATCTCCAAGACCATGAAAGACCAGCTACGTGCAACTGACATGCATTTAGTGTCCTTTTCTGATCACAAGGCGCTCACGGTGCGTCTCTGCCTTCCGAACATACCTGACGCGCGACGAAATGGCTACTGGCAACTACGGCCACATATTTTGACAGCCGAAAACATAGAGGAATTCGGTTGCAGGTGGAATTATTGGACAAGACTGCGAAAGAACTTTGGTTCATGGGTGGAATGGTGGATACAGTTTGCCAAACCAAAAATAAAATCGTTCTTCCGAAGGAAAACGAACCAAAAATACTCCAACTTCCGCTTGCAACATAATATCCTCTACGCGGAGTTAAAGTCCTCATACGAGCGGTATCTTTCCAATCCGATCGAATTGGTCAATATCAATCGTATAAAAGGAGAAATGCTCCTCCTTCAGAGGCGCTTCTCCGAGGACTTTACTCGTATTAACGAAACAAGAGTAAGTGGTGAAAAAATTTCCACATTTCAGCTTGGAAAACGAAGGCAGGAACGCACCCTGATCACCAGCCTTAAAACAGAAAATGACATTGTTCTTGACTCTCCAAATCAATTGGAGGAATACATACATACGTACTACAGGGAGTTGTACGCCAACGAGACAATAGACAAGGACGATTCCTTTGCCTGTCACCGTGTAATCCCCGAGTATTGCGAAACCAACAACAGCTGCATGGATGAGATTACCTATGGAGATGTCCTTCATGCAGTTGGAAAATCGGCACCTCGGAAGTCTCCTGGACCGGATGGAATTCCAATCGAATTTTATCAGAGAACGTTTGAGATAATCTGGAGAGAAATCATACTGATTCTCAACGAGGCCCTCAACGGTCAATTTCCGGAAAAGTTCGTCGACGGGGTCATAGTGCTTGTGAGGAAGAAGGGGGATGGGTGCACACTCTCTTCCTACCGTCCGATCTCTCTCCTTAACACGGACTACAAACTACTTTCGAGGATAATTAAACGACGGCTTGAAACCATAATCGACAAGTGGCAAATCATCTCGAATGCACAAAATTGCTCCAATAAACCAGGCAATATTTTTCAAGCTGTTCTGTCTGTTAAGGAGAGAATCATCGATCTTAAACGGAGGAAGAAGTGTGGTAAGCTCGTTTCCTTCGATCTCTCTCAGGCGTTTGACCGCGTCGACAGGGGTTTTCTGTTTGAAACAATGGGTTCATTGGGGTTCAATCCCGATCTAATACGACTTTTGAGGACAATTGGTGGAAAATCCTCGTCCCGTGTGCTTGTAAACGGCTCCCTATCCCACGCCTTTCCCATCCAACGTTCCGTGCGACAAGGAGACCCCTTGTCAATGCACTTGTTCATCCTTTACCTCCATCCCCTCATCACTAGACTTGAAGGCATCTGCTGCGATCCGGATGACCTGATCAATGCTTATGCTGACGACGTCTCAGTGGTGAGTACTTCCCCATCCACAATCGAGCGAGTTAGGGCGGCCATTGAGGCTTATGGCGTCTGCTATGGTGCTGCTTGGAACAAATTTAATAAGACCATGCCAAAACACTTGCAAACTTGGTACAAACTTCCTAAGACCATGCCAAAACACTTGCAAACTTGGAACAAAATTCCAAAGACCATGCCAAAACACTTGCAAACTTGGTACAAATTTAATAAGACCATGCCAAAACACTTGCAAACTTGGTACAAATTTAATAAGACCATGCCAAAACACTTGCAACCTTGGAACAAATTTTATAAACCATGCCAAAACACTTGCAAGCTTGGAACAAACTTCCTAAGACCATGCCAAAACACCTGCAAACTTGGTACAAATTTAATAAGACCATGCCAAAACACCTGCAAACTTGGTACAAATGTAATAATACCATGCCAAAACACTTGCAAACATGGTACAAGTTTAATAAGACCATGCCAAAACACTTGCAAACTTGGTACAAATTTAATAAGACCCTGCCAAAACAATTGCAAACTTGGTACAAACTTCCTAAAACCATGCCAAAACACTTGCAAACTTGGTAAAAATTTAATAAGACCTTGCCAAAACACTTGCAAACTTGGTACAAACTTCCTAAGACCATGCCAAAACACTTGCAAACTTGGAACAAATTTAATAAGACCATGCCAAAACACTTGAAAACTTGGAACAAACTTCCTAAGACCATGCCAAACACTTGCAAACTTGGAACAAACTTCCTAAGACAGTGCCAAAACACTTGCAAACTTGGAAAAAAATTCCTAAGACCATGCCAAAACACCTGCAAACTTGGAACAAACTTCCTAAAACCATGCCAAAACACTTGCAAACTTGGAACAAACTTCCTAAGACCATGCCAAAACACTTGCAAACTTGGAACAAATTTAATAGGACCATGCCAAAACACTTGCAAACTTGGTACAAATTTAATACGACCATGCCAAACACTTGCAAACTTGCGTTTGACCGCGTCGACAGGGGTTTTCTGTTTGAAACGATGGGTTCATTGGGGTTCAATCCCGATCTAGTACGACTTTTGAGGACAATTGGTGGAAAATCCACGTCCCGTGTGCTTGTAAACGGCTCCCTATCCCACGCCTTTCCCATCCAACGTTCCGTGCGACAAGGAGACCCCTTGTCAATGCACTTGTTCATCCTTTACCTCCATCCCCTCATCACTAGACTTGAAGGCATCTGCTGCGATCCGGATGACCTGATCAATGCTTATGCTGACGACGTCTCAGTGGTGAGTACTTCCCCATCCACAATCGAGCGAGTTAGGGCGGCCATTGAGGCTTATGGCGTCTGCTCTGGTGCTAGGTTGAATGTCGAAAAGACCACGGCCTTGGACATTGGCAAGATAACGCTGGAAAACAGGATTTCCGTACCTTGGCTGCACACCGTGGAACGTCTCCGGCTTCTTGGGATCCTGTTCACCAACAACGTTCGAGAGGCGGCCAGTCACAACTGGGACACGGTGATTCAGCACTTCCGGCAGCTGGTGTGGCCCCACAGAGTGAGAGATCTGAACCTTATGCAGAAGATAGTTCTGCTCAACACATTTTTACTGCCAAAGCTATGGTTCATTGCGTGGGTATGTGGCGCTCGGTCAAAGGACATAGCATCAAGAGCATCATCGGTTCTCTCCTCTGGAACGGCTCCGGAGGCATACGCATCCCGATCCTGCAGCTAGCGTTACCTCGCAACCGTGGAGGACTCAACCTCCATATTCCCTCCATCAACACAACAGCATTGCTGACTAACCGGTATGTGGCGGAGCAAGGGAGCCTCCGGGTCGGTGCCCAGCACATTTCGTGTGCTGGAAACCCCCCCGATATTGCTTCTATTCCGGCCTCATACCCATGTCTGAGAAGCGTCATACTGCAGATGGCGTACATTCCTCCCTCATTTGGGAAAAATCCTTCCACCCGAACCCTTCGACGTCTACTGGTGGACCGCCTCCCCGCACCCAAAGTGGAGACGTCATACCGGGGGATCAACTGGAGAAGAGTTTGGGGGAACATCAATAGCGGCAAACTCTCATCTGAGCAGCGTTCGACGCTTTATTTACTGGCGAACGGCAAGATAGCACACGGTGAGCTTCTTTCTCGGATGAGCCGGTTACCCGATGCATCCTGTTCACACTGCACCAATGCTGACACCTTGGAGCACAAATTCACCTCATGCACTCGCGTGATTGCGGCCTGGAACGTGCTGCAGCAACACATCAGGAAGGAAGCTCCAGGGTGTCAACCGTCGTTTCAATGTCTCCGCTTACCGATGCTAAGCGAAATGAGCGCCACCAAGCGGATAAATGTCCTGCGTCTTTTTTCAAACTATATCATCCACATCATTGGCAACAACGATGCTGCGATCGATTTAGAAGTCCTTAAATGTGCCCTGTTTGTTTAACTCTAGACATTAAGAAAAAGTTTGTTATTTATGTTCGCTATTCATTAAATAAATAGTTATTTTTTATAAAAAAAAAAAAAAAACTTGGAACAAACTTCCTAAGACCATGCCAAAACACTTGCATACTTGGTACACATTTAATAAGACCATGCCAAAACACTTGCAAACTTGGTACAAATTTAATAAGACCAAGCCAAAACACTTGCAAACTTGGAACAAAATTAATAAGACCATGCCAAAACACTTGCAAACTTGGTACAAATTTAATAAGACCATGCCAAAACACTTGCAAACTTGGTACAAATTTAATAAGACCATGCCAAAACACTTGCAAACTTGGTCCAAAATTAATAAGACCATGCCAAACACTTGCAAACTTGGAACAAACTTCCTAAGACCATGCCAAAACACTTGCAAACTTGGTACAAATTTAATAAGACCATGCCAAACACTTGCAAAGTTGGAACAAACTTCCTAAGACCATGCCAAAACACTTGCAAACTTGGTACACATTTAATAAGACCATGCCAAAACACTTGCAAACATGGAACAAACTTCCTAAGACCATGCCAAAACACTTGCAAACTTGGTACAAATTTAATAAGACCAAGCCAAAACACTTGCAAACTTGGAACAAATTTCATAAGACCATGCCAAAACACTTGCAAACTTGGTACAAATTTAATAAGACCATGCCAAAACACTTGCAAACTTGGTACAAATTTAATAAGACCATGCCAAACATTTGCAAACTTGGAACAAACTTCCTAAGACCATGCCAAAACACTTGCAAACTTGGTACAAACTTAATAAGACCATGCCAAAACACTTGCAAACTTGGTACAAATTTCATAAGACCATGCCAAAACACTTGCAAACTTGGTACAAATTTACTAAGACCATGCCAAACACTTGCAAACTTGGAACAAACTTCCTAAGACCATGCCAAAACACTTGCAAACTTGGTACAAATTTAATAAGACCAAGCCAAAACACTTGCAAACTTGGAACAAATTTAATAAGACCATGCCAAAACACTTGCAAACTTGGTACAAATTTAATAAGACCATGCCAAAACACTTGCAAACTTGGTACAAATTTAATAAGACCATGCCAAAACACTTGCAAACTTGGTACAAATTTACTTAGACCATGCCAAACACTTGCAAAATTGGAACAAACTTCCTAAGACCATGCCAAAACACTTTCAAACTTGGTACAAATTTAATAAGACCATGCCAAAACACTTGCAAACTTGGTACAAATTTAATAAGACCATGCCAAAACACTTGCAAACTTGGTACAAATTTAATAAGACCATGCCAAACACTTGCAAACTTGGAACAAACTTTCTAAGACCATGCCAAAACACTTGCAAACTTGGTACACATTCAATAAGACCATGCCAAAACACTTGCAAGCTTGGAACAAACTTCCTAAGACCATGCCAAAACACTTGCAAACTTGGTACAAATTTAATAAGACCAAGCCCAAACACTTGCAAACTTGGAACAAATTTAATAAGACCATGCCAAAACACTTGCAAACTTGGTACAAATTTAATAAGACCATGCCAAAACACTTGCAAACTTGGTACAAATTTAATAAGACCATGCCAAAACACTTGCAAACTTGGAACAAACTTCCTAAGACCATGCCAAAACACTTGCAAACTTGGTACAAATTTAATAAGACCATGCCAAAACACTTGCAAACTTGGTACAAATTTAAGAAAACCATGCCAAACACTTGCAAACTTGGAACAAACTTCCTAAGACCTTGCCAAAACACTTGCAAACTTGGTACAAATTTAATAAGACCATGCCAAAACACTTGCAAACTTGGTACAAATTTAATAAGACCATGCCAAACAGTTGCAAACTTGGAACAAACTTCCTTAGACCATGCCAAAACACTTGCAAACTTGGTACAAATTTAATAAGACCATGCCAAAACACTTGCAAACTTGGTACAAATGTAATAACACCATGCCAAAACACTTGCAAACTTGGTACAAATTTAAAAATACCATGCCAAAACACTTGCAAACTTGGTAGAAATTTAATCAGACCATGCCAAAACACTTGCAAACTTGGAACAAATTTAATAAGACCATGCCAAAACACTTGCAAACTTGGTACAAATTTAATAAGACCATGCCAAAACACTTGCAAACTTGGTACAAATTTAATAAGACCATGCCAAAACACTTGCAAACTTGGAACAAACTTCCTAAGACCATGCCAAAACACTTGCAAACTTGGTACAAATTTAATAAGACCATGCCAAAACACTTGCAAACTTGGTACACATTTAATAAGACGATGCCAAACACTAGCAAACTTGGAACAAACTTCCTAAGACCATGCCAAAACACTTCCAAACTTGGTACAAATTTAATCAGACCATGCCAAAACACTTGCAAACTTGGTACAAATTTAATAAGACCATGCCAAACACTTGCAAACTTGGAACACACTTCCTAAGACCATGCCAAAACACTTGCAAACTTGGTACAATTTTAAGAAGACCATGCCAAACACTTGCAAACTTGGAACAAACTTCCTAAGACCATGCCAAAACACTTGCAAACTTGGTACAAATTTAATAAGACCATGCCAAAACACTTGCAAACTTGGAACAAACTTCCTAAGACCATGCCAAAACACTTGCAAACTTGGTACAAATTTAATAAGACCAAGCCAAAACACTTGCAAACTTGGAACAAATTTCCTAAGACCATGCCAAAACACTTGCAAACTTGGTACAAATTTAATAAGACCATGCCAAAACACATGCAAACTTAGTACAAATTTAATAAGACCATGCCAAAACACATGCAAACTTGGAACAAACTTCCTAAGACCATGCCAAAACACTTGCAAACTTGGTACAAATTTAATAAGGACATGCCAAAACACTTGCAAACTTGGTACAAATTTAATACGACCATGCCAAACACTTGCAAACTTGGAACAAACTTCCTAAGACCATGCCAAAACATTTGCAAACTTGGTACAAATTTAATAAGACCATGCCAAAACACTTGCAAACTTGGTACAAATTTAATAAGACCATGCCAAAACACTTGCAAACTTGGTACAACTTTAATAAGACCATGCCAAACACTTGCAAACTTGGAACAAACTTCCTTAGACCATGCCAAAACACTTGCAAACTTGGTACAAATTTAATAAGACCATGCCAAAACACTTGCAAACTTGGTACAAATTTAATAAGACCATGCCAAAACACTTGCAAACTTGGTACAAATTTAATAAGACCATGCCAAAACACTTGCAAACTTGGAACAAACTTCCTAAGCCCATGCCAAAACACTTGCAAACTTGGTACAAATTTAATAACACCATGCCAAAACACTTGCAAACTTGGTACAAATTTAATAAAACCATGCCAAAACACTTGCAAACTTGGTACAAATTTAATAAGACCAAGCCAAAACACTTGCAAACTAGGAACAAATTTAATAAGACCACGGAAAAACACTTGCAAACTTGGTACAAATTTAATAAGACCATGCCAAAACACTTGCAAACTTGGTACAAATTCAATAAGACCATGCCAAAAAACTTGCAAACTTGGAACAAACTTCCTAAGACCATGCCAAAACACTTGCAAACTTGGTACAAATTTAATAAGACCATGCCAAAACAATTGCAAACTTGGTACAAATTTAATAAGACGATGCCAAACACTTGCAAACTTGGAACAAACTTCCTAAGACCATGCCAAAACACTTGCAAACTTGGTAAAAATTTAATAAGACCATGCCAAAACACTTGCAAACTTTGTACAAATTTAATAAGACCATGCCAAACACTTGCAAACTTGGAACAAACTTCCTAAGACCATGCCAAAACACTTGCAAACTTGGTACAAATTTAATAAGACCATGCCAAAACACTTGCAAACTTGGTACACATTTAATAAGACGATGCCAAACACTAGCAAACTTGGAACAAACTTCCTAAGACCATGCCAAAACACTTCCAAACTTGGTACAAATTTAATCAGACCATGCCAAAACACTTGCAAACTTGGTACAAATTTAATAAGACCATGCCAAACACTTGCAAACTTGGAACACACTTCCTAAGACCATGCCAAAACACTTGCAAACTTGGTACAATTTTAAGAAGACCATGCCAAACACTTGCAAACTTGGAACAAACTTCCTAAGACCATGCCAAAACACTTGCAAACTTGGTACAAATTTAATAAGACCATGCCAAAACACTTGCAAACTTGGAACAAACTTCCTAAGACCATGCCAAAACACTTGCAAACTTGGTACAAATTTAATAAGACCAAGCCAAAACACTTGCAAACTTGGAACAAATTTCCTAAGACCATGCCAAAACACTTGCAAACTTGGTACAAATTTAATAAGACCATGCCAAAACACATGCAAACTTAGTACAAATTTAATAAGACCATGCCAAAACACATGCAAACTTGGAACAAACTTCCTAAGACCATGCCAAAACACTTGCAAACTTGGTACAAATTTAATAAGGACATGCCAAAACACTTGCAAACTTGGTACAAATTTAATACGACCATGCCAAACACTTGCAAACTTGGAACAAACTTCCTAAGACCATGCCAAAACATTTGCAAACTTGGTACAAATTTAATAAGACCATGCCAAAACACTTGCAAACTTGGTACAAATTTAATAAGACCATGCCAAAACACTTGCAAACTTGGTACAACTTTAATAAGACCATGCCAAACACTTGCAAACTTGGAACAAACTTCCTTAGACCATGCCAAAACACTTGCAAACTTGGTACAAATTTAATAAGACCATGCCAAAACACTTGCAAACTTGGTACAAATTTAATAAGACCATGCCAAAACACTTGCAAACTTGGTACAAATTTAATAAGACCATGCCAAACACTTGCAAACTTGGAACAAACTTCCTAAGCCCATGCCAAAACACTTGCAAACTTGGTACAAATTTAATAACACCATGCCAAAACACTTGCAAACTTGGTACAAATTTAATAAAACCATGCCAAAACACTTGCAAACTTGGTACAAATTTAATAAGACCAAGCCAAAACACTTGCAAACTTGGAACAAATTTAATAAGACCACGGAAAAACACTTGCAAACTTGGTACAAATTTAATAAGACCATGCCAAAACACTTGCAAACTTGGTACAAATTCAATAAGACCATGCCAAAAAACTTGCAAACTTGGAACAAACTTCCTAAGACCATGCCAAAACACTTGCAAACTTGGTACAAATTTAATAAGACCATGCCAAAACAATTGCAAACTTGGTACAAATTTAATAAGACGATGCCAAACACTTGCAAACTTGGAACAAACTTCCTAAGACCATGCCAAAACACTTGCAAACTTGGTACAAATTTAATAAGACCATGCCAAAACACTTGCAAACTTTGTACAAATTTAATAAGACCATGCCAAACACTTGCAAACTTGGAACAAACTTCCTAAGACCATGCCAAAACACTTGCAAACTTGGTACAAATTTAATAAGACCATGCAAAACACTTGCAAACTTGGAATAAACTTCCTAAGACCATGCCAAAACACTTGCAAACTTGGTACAAATTTAATCAGACCATGCCAAAACACTTGCAAACTTGGAACACACTTCCTAAGACCATGCCAAACACTTGCAAACTTGGAACACACTTCCTAAGACCATGCCAAAACACTTGCAAACTTGGTACAATTTTAAGAAGACCATGCCAAAACACTTGCAAACTTGGAACAAACTTCCTAAGACCATGCCAAAACACTTGCAAACTTGGTACAAATTTAATAAGACCATGCCAAACACTTGCAAACTTGGAACAAACTTCCTAAGACCATGCCAAAACACTTGCAAACTTGGTACAAATTTAATAAGACCATGCAAAACACTTGCAAACTTGGAACAAACTTCCTAAGACCATGCCAAAACACTTGCAAACTTGGTACAAATTTAATCAGACCATGCCAAAACACTTGCAAACTTGGTACAAATTTAATAACACCATGCCAAAACACTTGCAAACTTGGTACAAATTTAAAAATACCATGCCAAAACACTTGCAAACTTGGTACAAATTTAATCAGACCATGCCAAAACACTTGCAAACTTGGAACAAATTTAATAAGACCATGCCAAAACACTTGCAAACTTGGTACAAATTTAATAAGACCAAGCCAAAACACTTGCAAACTTGGAACAAATTTAATAAGACCATGCCAAAACACTTGCAAACTTGGTACAAATTTAATAAGACCATGCCAAAACAATTGCAAACTTGGTACAAATTTAATAAGACCATGCCAAAACACTTGCAAAGTTGGAATAAACTTCCTAAGACCATGCCAAAACACTTGCAAACTTGGTACAAATTTAATAAGACCATGCCAAAACACTTGCAAACTTGGTACAGATTTAAGAAAACCATGCCAAACACTTGCAAACTTGGAACAAACTACCTAAGACCATGCCAAAACACTTGCAAACTTGGTACAAATTTAATAAGACCATGCCAAAACACTTGCAAACTTGGTACAAATTTAATAAGACCATGCCAAACACTTGCAAACTTGGAACAAACTTCCTTAGACCATGCCAAAACACTTGCAAACTTGGTACAAATTTAATAAGACCATGCCAAAACACTTGCAAACTTGGTACAAATTTAATAACACCATGCCAAAACACTTGCAAACTTGGTACAAATTTAAAAATACCATGCCAAAACACTTGCAAACTTGGTACAAATTTAATCAGACCATGCCAAAACACTTGCAAACTTGGAACAAATTTAATAAGACCATGCCAAAACACTTGCAAACTTGGTACAAATTTAATAAGACCATGCCAAAACACTTGCAAACTTGGTACAAATTTAATAAGACCATGCCAAAACACTTGCAAACTTGGAACAAACTTCCTAAGACCATGCCAAAACACTTGCAAACTTGGTACAAATTTAATAAGACCATGCCAAAACACTTGCAAACTTGGTACACATTTAATAAGACGATGCCAAACACTAGCAATCTTGGAACAAACTTCCTAAGACCATGCCAAAACACTTCCAAACATGGTACAAATTTAATCAGACCATGCCAAAACACTTGCAAACTTGGTACAAATTTAATACGACCATGCCAAACACTTGCAAACTTGGAACACACTTCCTAAGACCATGCCAAAACACTTGCAAACTTGGTACAATTTTAAAAAGACCATGCCAAACACTTGCAAACTTGGAACAAACTTCCTAAGACCATGCCAAAACACTTGCAAACTTGGTACAAATTTAATAAGACCATGCCAAAACACTTGCAAACTTGGAACAAACTTCCTAAGACCATGCCAAAACACTTGCAAACTTGGTACAAATTTAATAAGACCAAGCCAAAACACTTGCAAACTTGGAACAAATTTCCTAAGACCATGCCAAAACACTTGCAAACTTGGTACAAATTTAATAAGACCATGCCAAAACACTTGCAAACTTAGTACAAATTTAATAAGACCATGCCAAAACACATGCAAACTTGGAACAAACTTCCTAAGACCATGCCAAAACACTTGCAAACTTGGTACAAATTTAATGAGGACATGCCAAAACACTTGCAAACTTGGTACAAATTTAATACGACCATGCCAAACACTTGCAAACTTGGAACAAACTTCCTAAGACCATGCCAAAACATTTGCAAACTTGGTACAAATTTAATAACACCATGCCAAAACACTTGCAAACTTGGTACAAATTTATTAAGACCATGCCAAAACACTTGCAAACTTGGTACAACTTTAATTAGACCATGCCAAACACTTGCAAACTTGGAACAAACTTCCTAAGACCATGCCAAAACACTTGCAAACTTGGTATAAATTTAATAAGACCATGCCAAAACACTTGCAAACTTGGTACAAATTTAATAAGACCATGCCAAAACACTTGCAAACTTGGTACAAATTCAATAAGACCATGCCAAAAAACTTGCAAACTTGGAACAAACTTCCTAAGACCATGCCAAAACACTTGCAAACTTGGTACAAATTTAATAAGACCATGCCAAAACACTTGCAAACTTGGTACAAATTTAATAAGACGATGCCAAACACTTGCAAACTTGGAACAAACTTCCTAAGACCATGCCAAAACACTTGCAAACTTGGTACAAATTTAATAAGACCATGCCAAAACACTTGCAAACTTGGTACAAATTAATTAAGACCATGCCAAACACTTGCAAACTTGGAACAAACTTCCTAAGACCATGCCAAAACACTTGCAAACTTGGTACAAATTTAATAAGACCATGCAAAACACTTGCAAACTTGGAATAAACTTCCTAAAACCATGCCAAAACACTTGCAAACTTGGTACAAATTTAATAAGACCATGGCAAAACACTTGCAAACTTGGAACAAACTTCCTAAGACCATGCCAAAACACTTGCAAACTTGGTACAAATTTAATAAGACCAAGCCAAAACACTTGCAAACTTGGAACAAATTTAATAAGACCATGCCAAAACACTTGCAAACTTGGTACAAATTTAATAAGACCAAGCTAAAACACTTGCAAACTTGGTACAAATTTAATAAGACCATGCCAAAACACTTGCAAACTTGGAACAAACTTCCTAAGACCATGCCAAAACACTTGCAAACTTGGTACAAATTTAATAAGACCATGCCAAAACACTTGCAAACTTGGTACAAATTTAATAAGACGATGCCAAACACTTGCAAACTTGGAACAAACTTCCTAAGACCATGCCAAAACACTTGCAAACTTGGTACAAATTTAATAAGACCATGCCAAAACACTTGCAAACTTGGTACAAAATTATTAAGACTATGCCAAACACTTGCAAAATTGGAACAAACTTCCTAAGACCATGCCAAAACACTTGCAAACTTGGTACAAATTTAATAAGACCATGCCAAACACTTGCAAACTTGGAACAAACTTCCTAAGACCATGCCAAAACACTTGCAAACTTGGTACACATTTAATAAGACCATGCCAAAACACTTGCAAACTTGGAACAAACTTCCTAAGACCATGCCAAAACACTTGCAAACTTGGTACAAATTTAATAAGACCAAGCCAAAACACTTGCAAACTTGGAACAAATTTAATAAGACCATGCCAAAACTCTTGCAAACTTGGTACAAATTTAATAAGACCATGCCAAAACACTTGCAAACTTGGTACAAATTTAATAAGACCATGCCAAAACACTTGCAAACTTGGAACAAATTTAATAAGACCATGCCAAAACACTTGCAAGCTTGGTACAAATTTAATAAGACCATGCCAAAACACTTGCAAACTTGGAACAAATATAATAAGACCATGCCAAAACACTTGCAAACTTGGAACAAACCTCCTTAGAACATGCCAAAATACTTGCAAACTTGGTACAAATTTAATAAGACCATGCCAAAACACTAGCAAACTTGGTACAAATTTAATAAGACCATGCCAAAACACTTGCAAACTTGGAACAAACTTCCTAAGACCATGCCAAAACACTTGCAAACTTGGTACAAATTTAATAAGACCAAGCCAAAACACTTGCAAACTTTGAACAAATTTAATAAGACCATGCCAAAACACTTGCAAACATGGTACAAATTTAATAAGACCATGCCAAAACACTTGCAAACTTGGTACAAATTTAATAAGACCATGCCAAAACACTTGCAAACTTGGAACAAACTTCCTAAGACCATGCCAAAACACTTGCAAACTTGGTACAAATTTAATAAGACCATGCCAAAACCCTTGCAAACTTGGTACAAATTTAATAACACCATGCCAAAACACTTGCAAACTTGGTACAAATTTAAAAATACCATGCCAAAACACTTGCAAACTTGTTACAAATTTAATCAGACCATGCCAAAACACTTGCAAACTTGGAACAAATTTAATAAGACCATGCCAAAACACTTGCAAACTTGGTACAAATTTAATAAGACCATGCCAAAACACTTGCAAACTTGGTACAAATTTAATAAGACAATGCCAAAACACTTGCAAACTTGGAACAAACTTCCTAAGACCATGCCAAAACACTTGCAAACTTGGTACAAATTTAATAAGACCATGCCAAAACACTTGCAAACTTGATACACATTTAATAAGACGATGCCAAACACTTGCAAACTTGGAACAAACTTCCTAAGACCATGCCAAAACACTTTCAAACTTGGTACAAAGTTAATAAGACCATGCCAAAACACTTGCAAACTTGGTACAAATTTATTAAGACCATGCTAAACACTTGCAAACTTGGAACACACTTCCTAAGACCATGCCAAAACACTTGCAAACTTGGTACAATTTTAGTAAGACCATGCCAAACATTTGCAAACTTGGAACAAACTTCCTAAGACCATGCCAAAACACTTGCAAACTTGGTACAAACTTAATAAGACCATGCCAAAACACTTGCAAACTTGGAACAAACTACCTAAGACCATGCCAAAACACTTGCAAACTTGGTACAAATTTAATAAGACCATGCCAAAACACTTGCAAATTTTGAACAAATTTAATAAGACCATGCCAAAACACTTGCAAACATGGTACAAATTTAATAAGACCATGCCAAAACACTTGCAAACTTGGAACAAATTTAATAAGACCATGCCAAAACACTTGCAAACTTGGAACAAACTTCCTAAGACCATGCCAAAACACTTGCAAACTTGGTACAAATTTAATAAGACCATGCCAAAACACTTGCAAACCTGGTACAAATTTAAGAAAACCATGCCAAACACTTGCAAATTTGGAACAAACTTCCTAAGACCATGCCAAAACACTTGCAAACTTGGAACAAACTTCCTAAGACCATGCCAAAACACTTGCAAACTTGGTACACATTTAATAAGACGATGCCAAAACACTTGCAAACTTGGAACAAACTTCCTAAGACCATGCCAAAACACTTGCAAACTTGGTACAAATTTAATAAGACCAAGCCAAAACACTTGCAAACTTGGAACAAATTTAATAAGACCATGCCAAAACACTTGCAAACTTGGAACAAACTTCCTAAGACCATGCCAAAACACTTGCAAACTTGGTACAAATTTAATAAGACCATGCCAAAACACTTGCAAACTTGGTACAAATTTAATAAGACCATGCCAAAACACTTGCAAACTTGGTACAAATTTAATAAGACCATGCCAAACACTTGCAAACTTGGAACAAACTTCCTAAGACCATGCCAAAACACTTGCAAACTTGGTACACATTTAATAAGACCATGCCAAAACACTTCCAAACTTGGAACAAACTTCCTAAGACCATGCCAAAACACTTGCAAACTTGGTACAAATTTAATAAGACCAAGCCAAAACACTTGCAAACTTGGAACAAATTTAATAAGACCATGCCAAAACACTTGCAAGCTTGGTACAAATTTAATAAGACCATGCCAAAACACTTGCAAACTTGGAACAAATTTAATTAGACCATGCCAAAACACTTGCAAACTTGGAACAAACTTCCTTAGACCATGCCAAAATACTTGCAAACTTGGTACAAATTTAATAAGACCATGCCAAAACACTAGCAAACTTGGTACAAATTTAATAAGACCATGCCAAAACACTTGCAAACTTGGAACAAACTTCCTAAGACCATGCCAAAACACTTGCAAACTTGGTACAAATTTAATAAGACCAAGCCAAAACACTTGCAAACTTTGAACAAATTTAATAAGACCATGCCAAAACACTTGCAAGCTTGGAACAAACTTCCTAAGACCATGCCAAAACACTTGCAAACTTGGTACAAATTTAATAAGACCATGCCAAAACACTTGCAAACTTGGTACAAAATTATTAAGACTATGCCAAACACTTGCAAAATTGGAACAAACTTCCTAAGACCATGCCAAAACACTTGCAAGCTTGGTACAAATTTAATAAGACCATGCCAAAACACTTGCAAACTTGGAACAAATTTAATAAGACCATGCCAAAACACTTGCAAACTTGGAACAAACTTCCTTAGACCATGCCAAAATACTTGCAAACTTGGTACAAATTTAATAAGACCATGCCAAAACACTAGCAAACTTGGTACAAATTTAATAAGACCATGCCAAAACACTTGCAAACTTGGAACAAACTTCCTAAGACCATGCCAAAACACTTGCAAACTTGGTACAAATTTAATAAGACGATGCCAAACACTTGCAAACTTGGAACAAACTTCCTAAGACCATGCCAAAACACTTGCAAACTTGGTACAAATTTAATAAGACCATGCCAAAACACTTGCAAACTTGGTACAAAATTATTAAGACTATGCCAAACACTTGCAAAATTGGAACAAACTTCCTAAGACCATGCCAAAACACTTGCAAACTTGGTACAAATTTAATAAGACCATGCCAAACACTTGCAAACTTGGAACAAACTTCCTAAGACCATGCCAAAACACTTGCAAACTTGGTACACATTTAATAAGACCATGCCAAAACACTTGCAAACTTGGAACAAACTTCCTAAGACCATGCCAAAACACTTGCAAACTTGGTACAAATTTAATAAGACCAAGCCAAAACACTTGCAAACTTTGAACAAATTTAATAAGACCATGCCAAAACACTTGCAAACATGGTACAAATTTAATAAGACCATGCCAAAACACTTGCAAACTTGGTACAAATTTAATAAGACCATGCCAAAACACTTGCAAACTTGGAACAAACTTCCTAAGACCATGCCAAAACACTTGCAAACTTGGTACAAATTTAATAAGACCATGCCAAAACACTTGCAAACTTGGTACAAATTTAAGAAAACCATGCCAAACACTTGCAAACTTGGAACAAACTTCCTAAGACCATGCCAAAACACTTGCAAACTTGGTACAAATTTAATAAGACCATGCCAAAACACTTGCAAACTTGGTACTAATTTAATAAGACCATGCCAAACACTTGCAAACTTGGAACAAACTTCCTTAGACCATGCCAAAACACTTGCAAACTAGGTACAAATTTAATAAGACCATGCCAAAACCCTTGCAAACTTGGTACAAATTTAATAACACCATGCCAAAACACTTGCAAACTTGGTACAAATTTAAAAATACCATGCCAAAACACTTGCAAACTTGTTACAAATTTAATCAGACCATGCCAAAACACTTGCAAACTTGGAACAAATTTAATAAGACCATGCCAAAACACTTGCAAACTTGGTACAAATTTAATAAGACCATGCCAAAACACTTGCAAACTTGGTACAAATTTAATAAGACAATGCCAAAACACTTGCAAACTTGGAACAAACTTCCTAAGACCATGCCAAAACACTTGCAAACTTGGTACAAATTTAATAAGACCATGCCAAAACACTTGCAAACTTGATACACATTTAATAAGACGATGCCAAACACTTGCAAACTTGGAACAAACTTCCTAAGACCATGCCAAAACACTTTCAAACTTGGTACAAAGTTAATAAGACCATGCCAAAACACTTGCAAACTTGGTACAAATTTATTAAGACCATGCTAAACACTTGCAAACTTGGAACACACTTCCTAAGACCATGCCAAAACACTTGCAAACTTGGTACAATTTTAGTAAGACCATGCCAAACATTTGCAAACTTGGAACAAACTTCCTAAGACCATGCCAAAACACTTGCAAACTTGGTACAAACTTAATAAGACCATGCCAAAACACTTGCAAACTTGGAACAAACTACCTAAGACCATGCCAAAACACTTGCAAACTTGGTACAAATTTAATAAGACCATGCCAAAACACTTGCAAATTTTGAACAAATTTAATAAGACCATGCCAAAACACTTGCAAACATGGTACAAATTTAATAAGCCCATGCCAAAACACTTGCAAACTTGGAACAAATTTAATAAGACCATGCCAAAACACTTGCAAACTTGGAACAAACTTCCTAAGACCATGCCAAAACACTTGCAAACTTGGTACAAATTTAATAAGACCATGCCAAAACACTTGCAAACCTGGTACAAATTTAAGAAAACCATGCCAAACACTTGCAAACTTGGAACAAACTTCCTAAGACCATGCCAAAACACTTGCAAACTTGGTACAAATTTAATAAGACCATGCCAAAACACTTGCAAACTTGGTACAAAATTATTAAGACTATGCCAAACACTTGCAAAATTGGAACAAACTTCCTAAGACCATGCCAAAACACTTGCAAACTTGGTACAAATTTAATAAGACCATGCCAAAACACTTGCAAACTTGATACACATTTAATAAGACGATGCCAAACACTTGCAAAATTGGAACAAACTTCCTAAGACCATGCCAAAACACTTGCAAACTTGGTACAAATTTAATAAGACGATGCCAAACACTTGCAAACTTGGAACAAACTTCCTAAGACCATGCCAAAACACTTGCAAACTTGGTACAAATTTAATAAGACCATGCCAAAACACTTGCAAACTTGGTACAAAATTATTAAGACTATGCCAAACACTTGCAAAATTGGAACAAACTTCCTAAGACCATGCCAAAACACTTGCAAACTTGGTACAAATTTAATAAGACCATGCCAAAACACTTGCAAACTTGGTACAAAATTATTAAGACTAT
This sequence comes from Anopheles atroparvus, assembly GCA_914969975.1. Taxonomy (NCBI): domain Eukaryota; kingdom Metazoa; phylum Arthropoda; class Insecta; order Diptera; family Culicidae; genus Anopheles; species Anopheles atroparvus. The sequence goes on along the minus strand of CAJZCY010000008.1, from coordinate 1,884,376 downwards.
GCCAAACACTTGCAAAATTGGAACAAACTTCCTAAGACCATGCCAAAACACTTGCAAACTTGGTACAAATTTAATAAGACGATGCCAAACACTTGCAAACTTGGAACAAACTTCCTAAGACCATGCCAAAACACTTGCAAACTTGGTACAAATTTAATAAGACCATGCCAAAACACTTGCAAACTTGGTACAAAATTATTAAGACTATGCCAAACACTTGCAAAATTGGAACAAACTTCCTAAGACCATGCCAAAACACTTGCAAACTTGGAACAAATTTAATAAGACCATGCCAAAACACTTGCAAACTTGGAACAAACTTCCTTAGACCATGCCAAAATACTTGCAAACTTGGTACAAATTTAATAAGACCATGCCAAAACACTAGCAAACTTGGTACAAATTTAATAAGACCATGCCAAAACACTTGCAAACTTGGAACAAACTTCCTAAGACCATGCCAAAACACTTGCAAACTTGGTACAAATTTAATAAGACGATGCCAAACACTTGCAAACTTGGAACAAACTTCCTAAGACCATGCCAAAACACTTGCAAACTTGGTACAAATTTGATATGACCCTGCCAAAACACTTGCAAACTTGATACACATTTAATAAGACGATGCCAAACACTTGCAAACTTGGAACAAACTTCCTAAGACCATGCCAAAACACTTTCAAACTTGGTACAAAGTTAATAAGACCATGCCAAAACACTTGCAAACTTGGTACAAATTTATTAAGACCATGCTAAACACTTGCAAACTTGGAACACACTTCCTAAGACCATGCCAAAACACTTGCAAACTTGGTACAATTTTAGTAAGACCATGCCAAACATTTGCAAACTTGGAACAAACTTCCTAAGACCATGCCAAAACACTTGCAAACTTGGTACAAACTTAATAAGACCATGCCAAAACACTTGCAAACTTGGAACAAACTACCTAAGACCATGCCAAAACACTTGCAAACTTGGTACAAATTTAATAAGACCATGCCAAAACACTTGCAAATTTTGAACAAATTTAATAAGACCATGCCAAAACACTTGCAAACATGGTACAAATTTAATAAGACCATGCCAAAACACTTGCAAACTTGGAACAAATTTAATAAGACCATGCCAAAACACTTGCAAACTTGGAACAAACTTCCTAAGACCATGCCAAAACACTTGCAAACTTGGTACAAATTTAATAAGACCATGCCAAAACACTTGCAAACCTGGTACAAATTTAAGAAAACCATGCCAAACACTTGCAAATTTGGAACAAACTTCCTAAGACCATGCCAAAACACTTGCAAACTTGGAACAAACTTCCTAAGACCATGCCAAAACACTTGCAAACTTGGTACACATTTAATAAGACCATGCCAAAACACTTGCAAACTTGGAACAAACTTCCTAAGACCATGCCAAAACACTTGCAAACTTGGTACAAATTTAATAAGACCAAGCCAAAACACTTGCAAACTTGGAACAAATTTAATAAGACCATGCCAAAACACTTGCAAACTTGGAACAAACTTCCTAAGACCATGCCAAAACACTTGCAAACTTGGTACAAATTTAATAAGACCATGCCAAAACACTTGCAAACTTGGTACAAATTTAATAAGACCATGCCAAAACACTTGCAAACTTGGTACAAATTTAATAAGACCATGCCAAACACTTGCAAACTTGGAACAAACTTCCTAAGACCATGCCAAAACACTTGCAAACTTGGTACACATTTAATAAGACCATGCCAAAACACTTCCAAACTTGGAACAAACTTCCTAAGACCATGCCAAAACACTTGCAAACTTGGTACAAATTTAATAAGACCAAGCCAAAACACTTGCAAACTTGGAACAAATTTAATAAGACCATGCCAAAACACTTGCAAGCTTGGTACAAATTTAATAAGACCATGCCAAAACACTTGCAAACTTGGAACAAATTTAATTAGACCATGCCAAAACACTTGCAAACTTGGAACAAACTTCCTTAGACCATGCCAAAATACTTGCAAACTTGGTACAAATTTAATAAGACCATGCCAAAACACTAGCAAACTTGGTACAAATTTAATAAGACCATGCCAAAACACTTGCAAACTTGGAACAAACTTCCTAAGACCATGCCAAAACACTTGCAAACTTGGTACAAATTTAATAAGACCAAGCCAAAACACTTGCAAACTTTGAACAAATTTAATAAGACCATGCCAAAACACTTGCAAGCTTGGAACAAACTTCCTAAGACCATGCCAAAACACTTGCAAACTTGGTACAAATTTAATAAGACCATGCCAAAACACTTGCAAACTTGGTACAAAATTATTAAGACTATGCCAAACACTTGCAAAATTGGAACAAACTTCCTAAGACCATGCCAAAACACTTGCAAGCTTGGTACAAATTTAATAAGACCATGCCAAAACACTTGCAAACTTGGAACAAATTTAATAAGACCATGCCAAAACACTTGCAAACTTGGAACAAACTTCCTTAGACCATGCCAAAATACTTGCAAACTTGGTACAAATTTAATAAGACCATGCCAAAACACTAGCAAACTTGGTACAAATTTAATAAGACCATGCCAAAACACTTGCAAACTTGGAACAAACTTCCTAAGACCATGCCAAAACACTTGCAAACTTGGTACAAATTTAATAAGACGATGCCAAACACTTGCAAACTTGGAACAAACTTCCTAAGACCATGCCAAAACACTTGCAAACTTGGTACAAATTTAATAAGACCATGCCAAAACACTTGCAAACTTGGTACAAAATTATTAAGACTATGCCAAACACTTGCAAAATTGGAACAAACTTCCTAAGACCATGCCAAAACACTTGCAAACTTGGTACAAATTTAATAAGACCATGCCAAACACTTGCAAACTTGGAACAAACTTCCTAAGACCATGCCAAAACACTTGCAAACTTGGTACACATTTAATAAGACCATGCCAAAACACTTGCAAACTTGGAACAAACTTCCTAAGACCATGCCAAAACACTTGCAAACTTGGTACAAATTTAATAAGACCAAGCCAAAACACTTGCAAACTTGGAACAAATTTTATAAGACCATGCCAAAACTCTTGCAAACTTGGTACAAATTTAATAAGACCATGCCAAAACACTTGCAAACTTGGTACAAATTTAATAAGACCATGCCAAAACACTTGCAAACTTGGAACAAATTTAATAAGACCATGCCAAAACACTTGCAAGCTTGGTACAAATTTAATAAGACCATGCCAAAACACTTGCAAACTTGGAACAAATATAATAAGACCATGCCAAAACACTTGCAAACTTGGAACAAACTTCCTTAGAACATGCCAAAATACTTGCAAACTTGGTACAAATTTAATAAGACCATGCCAAAACACTAGCAAACTTGGTACAAATTTAATAAGACCATGCCAAAACACTTGCAAACTTGGAACAAACTTCCTAAGACCATGCCAAAACACTTGCAAACTTGGTACAAATTTAATAAGACCAAGCCAAAACACTTGCAAACTTTGAACAAATTTAATAAGACCATGCCAAAACACTTGCAAACATGGTACAAATTTAATAAGACCATGCCAAAACACTTGCAAACTTGGTACAAATTTAATAAGACCATGCCAAAACACTTGCAAACTTGGAACAAACTTCCTCAGACCATGCCAAAACACTTGCAAACTTGGTACAAATTTAATAAGACCATGCCAAAACACTTGCAAACTTGGTACAAATTTAAGAAAACCATGCCAAACACTTGCAAACTTGGAACAAACTTCCTAAGACCATGCCAAAACACTTGCAAACTTGGTACAAATTTAATAAGACCATGCCAAAACACTTGCAAACTTGGTACTAATTTAATAAGACCATGCCAAACACTTGCAAACTTGGAACAAACTTCCTTAGACCATGCCAAAACACTTGCAAACTAGGTACAAATTTAATAAGACCATGCCAAAACCCTTGCAAACTTGGTACAAATTTAATAACACCATGCCAAAACACTTGCAAACTTGGTACAAATTTAAAAATACCATGCCAAAACACTTGCAAACTTGTTACAAATTTAATCAGACCATGCCAAAACACTTGCAAACTTGGAACAAATTTAATAAGACCATGCCAAAACACTTGCAAACTTGGTACAAATTTAATAAGACCATGCCAAAACACTTGCAAACTTGGTACAAATTTAATAAGACAATGCCAAAACACTTGCAAACTTGGAACAAACTTCCTAAGACCATGCCAAAACACTTGCAAACTTGGTACAAATTTAATAAGACCATGCCAAAACACTTGCAAACTTGATACACATTTTATAAGACGATGCCAAACACTTGCAAACTTGGAACAAACTTCCTAAGACCATGCCAAAACACTTTCAAACTTGGTACAAAGTTAATAAGACCATGCCAAAACACTTGCAAACTTGGTACAAATTTAATAAGACCATGCCAAACACTTGCAAACTTGGAACACACTTCCTAAGACCATGCCAAAACACTTGCAAACTTGGTACAATTTTAGTAAGACCATGCCAAACATTTGCAAACTTGGAACAAACTTCCTAAGACCATGCCAAAACACTTGCAAACTTGGTACAAACTTAATAAGACCATGCCAAAACACTTGCAAACTTGGAACAAACTACCTAAGACCATGCCAAAACACTTGCAAACTTGGTACAAATTTAATAAGACCATGCCAAAACACTTGCAAATTTTGAACAAATTTAATAAGACCATGCCAAAACACTTGCAAACATGGTACACATTTAATAAGACCATGCCAAAACACTTGCAAACTTGGAACAAATTTAATAAGACCATGCCAAAACACTTGCAAACTTGGAACAAACTTCCTAAGACCATGCCAAAACACTTGCAAACTTGGTACAAATTTAATAAGACCATGCCAAAACACTTGCAAACCTGGTACAAATTTAAGAAAACCATGCCAAACACTTGCAAACTTGGAACAAACTTCCTAAGACCATGCCAAAACACTTGCAAACTTGGAACAAACTTCCTAAGACCATGCCAAAACACTTGCAAACTTGGTACACATTTAATAAGACCATGCCAAAACACTTGCAAACTTGGAACAAACTTCCTAAGACCATGCCAAAACACTTGCAAACTTGGTACAAATTTAATAAGACCAAGCCAAAACACTTGCAAACTTGGAACAAATTTAATAAGACCATGCCAAAACACTTGCAAACTTGGAACAAACTTCCTAAGACCATGCCAAAACACTTGCAAACTTGGTACAAATTTAATAAGACCATGCCAAAACACTTGCAAACTTGGTACAAATTTAATAAGACCATGCCAAAACACTTGCAAACTTGGTACAAATTTAATAAGACCATGCCAAACACTTGCAAACTTGGAACAAACTTCCTAAGACCATGCCAAAACACTTGCAAACTTGGTACACATTTAATAAGACCATGCCAAAACACTTCCAAACTTGGAACAAACTTCCTAAGACCATGCCAAAACACTTGCAAACTTGGTACAAATTTAATAAGACCAAGCCAAAACACTTGCAAACTTGGAACAAATTTAATAAGACCATGCCAAAACACTTGCAAGCTTGGTACAAATTTAATAAGACCATGCCAAAACACTTGCAAACTTGGAACAAATTTAATTAGACCATGCCAAAACACTTGCAAACTTGGAACAAACTTCCTTAGACCATGCCAAAATACTTGCAAACTTGGTACAAATTTAATAAGACCATGCCAAAACACTAGCAAACTTGGTACAAATTTAATAAGACCATGCCAAAACACTTGCAAACTTGGAACAAACTTCCTAAGACCATGCCAAAACACTTGCAAACTTGGTACAAATTTAATAAGACCAAGCCAAAACACTTGCAAACTTTGAACAAATTTAATAAGACCATGCCAAAACACTTGCAAGCTTGGAACAAACTTCCTAAGACCATGCCAAAACACTTGCAAACTTGGTACAAATTTAATAAGACCATGCCAAAACACTTGCAAACTTGGTACAAAATTATTAAGACTATGCCAAACACTTGCAAAATTGGAACAAACTTCCTAAGACCATGCCAAAACACTTGCAAGCTTGGTACAAATTTAATAAGACCATGCCAAAACACTTGCAAACTTGGAACAAATTTAATAAGACCATGCCAAAACACTTGCAAACTTGGAACAAACTTCCTTAGACCATGCCAAAATACTTGCAAACTTGGTACAAATTTAATAAGACCATGCCAAAACACTAGCAAACTTGGTACAAATTTAATAAGACCATGCCAAAACACTTGCAAACTTGGAACAAACTTCCTAAGACCATGCCAAAACACTTGCAAACTTGGTACAAATTTAATAAGACCATGCCAAAACACTTGCAAACTTGGTACAAATTTAATAAGACGATGCCAAACACTTGCAAACTTGGAACAAACTTCCTAAGACCATGCCAAAACACTTGCAAACTTGGTACAAATTTAATAAGACCATGCCAAAACACTTGCAAACTTGGTACAAAATTATTAAGACTATGCCAAACACTTGCAAAATTGGAACAAACTTCCTAAGACCATGCCAAAACACTTGCAAACTTGGTACAAATTTAATAAGACCATGCCAAACACTTGCAAACTTGGAACAAACTTCCTAAGACCATGCCAAAACACTTGCAAACTTGGTACACATTTAATAAGACCATGCCAAAACACTTGCAAACTTGGAACAAACTTCCTAAGACCATGCCAAAACACTTGCAAACTTGGTACAAATTTAATAAGACCAAGCCAAAACACTTGCAAACTTGGAACAAATTTTATAAGACCATGCCAAAACTCTTGCAAACTTGGTACAAATTTAATAAGACCATGCCAAAACACTTGCAAACTTGGTACAAATTTAATAAGACCATGCCAAAACACTTGCAAACTTGGAACAAATTTAATAAGACCATGCCAAAACACTTGCAAGCTTGGTACAAATTTAATAAGACCATGCCAAAACACTTGCAAACTTGGAACAAATTTAATAAGACCATGCCAAAACACTTGCAAACTTGGAACAAACTTCCTTAGACCATGCCAAAATACTTGCAAACTTGGTACAAATTTAATAAGACCATGCCAAAACACTAGCAAACTTGGTACAAATTTAATAAGACCATGCCAAAACACTTGCAAACTTGGAACAAACTTCCTAAGACCATGCCAAAACACTTGCAAACTTGGTACAAATTTAATAAGACCAAGCCAAAACACTTGCAAACTTTGAACAAATTTAATAAGACCATGCCAAAACACTTGCAAACATGGTACAAATTTAATAACACCATGCCAAAACACTTGTAAACTTGGTACAAATTTAATAAGACCATGCCAAAACACTTGCAAACTTGGAACAAACTTCCTAAGACCATGCCAAAACACTTGCAAACTTGGTACAAATTTAATAAGACCATGCCAAAACACTTGCAAACTTGGTACAAATTTAAGAAAACCATGCCAAACACTTGCAAACTTGGAACAAACTTCCTAAGACCATGCCAAAACACTTGCAAACTTGGTACAAATTTAATAAGACCATGCCAAAACACTTGCAAACTTGGTACTAAATTAATAAGACCATGCCAAACACTTGCAAACTTGGAACAAACTTCCTTAGACCATGCCAAAACACTTGCAAACTTGGTACAAATTTAATAAGACCATGCCAAAACACTTGCAAACTTGGTACAAATTTAATAACACCATGCCAAAACACTTGCAAACTTGGTACAAATTTAAAAATACCATGCCAAAACACTTGCAAACTTGTTACAAATTTAATCAGACCATGCCAAAACACTTGCAAACTTGGAACAAATTTAATAAGACCATGCCAAAACACTTGCAAACTTGGTACAAATTTAATAAGACCATGCCAAAACACTTGCAAACTTGGTACAAATTTAATAAGACAATGCCAAAACACTTGCAAACTTGGAACAAACTTCCTAAGACCATGCCAAAACACTTGCAAACTTGGTACAAATTTAATAAGTCCATGCCAAAACACTTGCAAACTTGATACACATTTAATAAGACGATGCCAAACACTTGCAAACTTGGAACAAACTTCCTAAGACCATGCCAAAACACTTTCAAACTTGGTACAAATTTAATAAGACCATGCCAAAACACTTGCAAACTTGGTACAAATTTAATAAGACCATGCCAAACACTTGCAAACTTGGAACACACTTCCTAAGACCATGCCAAAACACTTGCAAACTTGGTACAATTTTAGTAAGACCATGCCAAACATTTGCAAACTTGGAACAAACTTCCTAAGACCATGTCAAAACACTTGCAAACTTGGTACAAACTTAATAAGACCATGCCAAAACACTTGCAAACTTGGAACAAACTTCCTAAGACCATGCCAAAACACTTGCAAACTTGGTACAAATTTAATAAGACCATGCCAAACACTTGCAAACTTGGAACAAACTTCCTAAGACCATGCCAAAACACTTGCAAACTTGATACACATTTAATAAGACGATGCCAAACACTTGCAAACTTGGAACAAACTTCCTAAGACCATGCCAAAACACTTTCAAACTTGGTACACATTTAATAAGACCATGCCAAAACACTTGCAAACTTGGTACAAATTTAATACGACCATGCCAAACACTTGCAAACTTGGAACAAACTTCCTAAGACCATGCCAAAACACTTGCAAACTTGGTACAAATTTAATAAGACCATGCCAAATCACTTGCAAACTTGGTACAAATTTAATAAGACCATGCCAAAACACTTGCAAACTTGGTACAAATTTAATAAGATCATGCCAAAACACTTGCAAACTTGGAACAAACTTCCTAAGACCATGCCAAAACACTTGCAAACTTGGTACAAATTTAATAAGACCAAGCCAAAACACTTGCAAACTTGGAACAAATTTAATAAGACCCTGCCAAAACACTTGCAAACTTGGAACAAACTTCCTAAGACCATGCCAAAACACTTGCAAACTTGGTACAAATTTAATAAGACCATGCCAAAACACTTGCAAACTTGGTACGAATTTAATAAGAACCTGCCAAAACACTTGCAAACTTGGAACAAACTTCCTAAGACCATGCCAAAACACTTGCAAACTTGGTACAAATTTAATAAGACCATGCCAAACACTTGCAAACTTGGAACAAACTTCCTAAGACCATGCCAAAACACTTGCAAACTTGGTACAAATTTAATAAGACCATGCCAAAACACTTGCCAACTTGGAACAAACTTCCTAAGACCATGCCAAAACACTTGCAAACTTGGTACAAATTTGATAAGACCAAGCCAAAACACTTACAAACTTGGAACAAATTTAATAAGACCATGCCAAAACACTTGAAAACTTGGTACAAATTTAATAAGACCATGCCAAAACACTTGCAAACTTGGTACAAATTTAATAAGACCATGCCAAAAAATTTGCAAACTTGGTACAAATTTAATAAGACCATGCCAAAACACTTGCAAACTTGGTACAAATTTAATAAGATCATGCCAAATACTTGCAAACTTGGTGCAAATTTAATAACACCATGCCAAAACACTTGCAAACTTGGTACAAATTTAATAAAACCATGCCAAAACACTTGCAAACTTGGTACAAATTTAATAAGACCATGCCAAAACACTTGCAAACTTGGAACAAACTTCCTAAGACCATGCCAAAACACTTGCAAACTTGGTACAAATTTAATAAGACCATGCCAAAACACTTGCAAACTTGGTACAAATTTAATAAGACGATGCCAAACACTTGCAAACTTGGAACAAACTTCCTAAGACCATGCCAAAACACTTGCAAACTTGGTACAAATTTAATAAGACCATGCCAAAACACTTGCAAACTTGGTACAAATTTATTAAGACCAAGCCAAAACACTTGCAAACTTGGAACAAGTTTAATAAGACCATGCCAAAACACTTGCAAACTTGGTACAAATTTAATAAGACCATGCCAAAACACTTGCAAACTTGGTACAAATTTAATAACACCATGCCAAAACACTTGCAAACTTGGTACAAATTTAATAAAACCATGCCAAAACACTTGCAAACTTGGTACAAATTTAATAAGACCATGTCAAAACACTTGCAAACTTGGTACAAATTTAATAAGACCATGCCAAAACACTTGCAAACTTGGAACAAATTTAATAAGACCATGCCAAAACACTTGCAAACTTGGTACAAATTTAATAAGACCATGCCAAAACACTTGCAAACTTGGAACAAACTTCCTAAGACCATACCAAAACACTTGCAAACTTGGAACAAACTTCCTAAGACCATGCCTAAACACTTGCAAACTTGGTACAAATTTAATAAGACCATGCCAAAACACTTGCAAACTTGGTACAAATTTAATAAGACCATGCCAAAACACTTGCAAACTTGGTACAAATTTAATAACACGATGGCAAACACTTGCAAACTTGGAACAAACTTCCTAAGACCATGCCAAAACACTTGCAAACTTGGTACAAATTTAATAAGACCATGCCAAAACACTTGCCAACTTGGTACAAATTTAATAAGACCATGCCAAACACTTGCAAACTTGGAACAAACTTCCTAAGACCATACCAAAACACTTGCAAACTTGGAACAAACTTCCTAAGACCATGCCAAAACACTTGCAAACTTGGTACAAATTTAATAAGACCATGCCAAAACACTTGCAAACTTGGTACAAATTTATTAAGACCAAGCCAAAACACTTGCAAACTTGGAACAAGTTTAATAAGACCATGCCAAAACACTTGCAAACTTGGTACAAATTTAATAAGACCATGCCAAAACACTTGCAAACTTGGTACAAATTTATTAAGACCAAGCCAAAACACTTGCAAACTTGGAACAAGTTTAATAAGACCATGCCAAAACACTTGCAAACTTGGTACAAATTTAATAAGACCATGCCAAGACACTTGCAAACTTGGTACAAATTTAATAAGACGATGCCAAACACTTGCAAACTTGGAACAAACTTCCTAAGACCATGCCAAAACACTTGCAAACTTGGTACAAATTTGATAAGACCATGCCAAAACACTTGCAAACTTGGTACAAAATTAATAAGACCATGCCAAACACTTGCAAACTTGGAACAAACTTCCTAAGACCATGCCAAAACACTTGCAAACTTGGTACACATTTAATAAGACCATGCCAAAACACTTGCAAACATGGAACAAACTTCCTAAGACCATGCCAAAACACTTGCAAACTTGGTACAAATTTAATAAGACCAAGCCAAAACACTTGCAAACTTGGAACAAGTTTAATAAAACCATGCCAAAACACTTGCAAACTTGGTACAAATTTAATAAGACCATGCCAAAACACTTGCAAACTTGGTACAAATTTAATAAGACCAAGCCAAAACACTTGCAAACTTGGAACAAATTTTATAAGACCATGCCAAAACTCTTGCAAACTTGGTACAAATTTAATAAGACCATGCCAAAACACTTGCAAACTTGGTACAAATTTAATAAGACCATGCCAAAACACTTGCAAACTTGGAACAAATTTAATAAGACCATGCCAAAACACTTGCAAGCTTGGTACAAATTTAATAAGACCATGCCAAAACACTTGCAAACTTGGAACAAATTTAATAAGACCATGCCAAAACACTTGCAAACTTGGAACAAACTTCCTTAGACCATGCCAAAATACTTGCAAACTTGGTACAAATTTAATAAGACCATGCCAAAACACTAGCAAACTTGGTACAAATTTAATAAGACCATGCCAAAACACTTGCAAACTTGGAACAAACTTCCTAAGACCATGCCAAAACACTTGCAAACTTGGTACAAATTTAATAAGACCAAGCCAAAACACTTGCAAACTTTGAACAAATTTAATAAGACCATGCCAAAACACTTGCAAACATGGTACAAATTTAATAACACCATGCCAAAACACTTGTAAACTTGGTACAAATTTAATAAGACCATGCCAAAACACTTGCAAACTTGGAACAAACTTCCTAAGACCATGCCAAAACACTTGCAAACTTGGTACAAATTTAATAAGACCATGCCAAAACACTTGCAAACTTGGTACAAATTTAAGAAAACCATGCCAAACACTTGCAAACTTGGAACAAACTTCCTAAGACCATGCCAAAACACTTGCAAACTTGGTACAAATTTAATAAGACCATGCCAAAACACTTGCAAACTTGGTACTAATTTAATAAGACCATGCCAAACACTTGCAAACTTGGAACAAACTTCCTTAGACCATGCCAAAACACTTGCAAACTTGGTACAAATTTAATAAGACCATGCCAAAACACTTGCAAACTTGGTACAAATTTAATAACACCATGCCAAAACACTTGCAAACTTGGTACAAATTTAAAAATACCATGCCAAAACACTTGCAAACTTGTTACAAATTTAATCAGACCATGCCAAAACACTTGCAAACTTGGAACAAATTTAATAAGACCATGCCAAAACACTTGCAAACTTGGTACAAATTTAATAAGACCATGCCAAAACACTTGCAAACTTGGTACAAATTTAATAAGACAATGCCAAAACACTTGCAAACTTGGAACAAACTTCCTAAGACCATGCCAAAACACTTGCAAACTTGGTACAAATTTAATAAGTCCATGCCAAAACACTTGCAAACTTGATACACATTTAATAAGACGATGCCAAACACTTGCAAACTTGGAACAAACTTCCTAAGACCATGCCAAAACACTTTCAAACTTGGTACAAATTTAATAAGACCATGCCAAAACACTTGCAAACTTGGTACAAATTTAATAAGACCATGCCAAACACTTGCAAACTTGGAACACACTTCCTAAGACCATGCCAAAACACTTGCAAACTTGGTACAATTTTAGTAAGACCATGCCAAACATTTGCAAACTTGGAACAAACTTCCTAAGACCATGTCAAAACACTTGCAAACTTGGTACAAACTTAATAAGACCATGCCAAAACACTTGCAAACTTGGAACAAACTTCCTAAGACCATGCCAAAACACTTGCAAACTTGGTACAAATTTAATAAGACCATGCCAAACACTTGCAAACTTGGAACAAACTTCCTAAGACCATGCCAAAACACTTGCAAACTTGATACACATTTAATAAGACGATGCCAAACACTTGCAAACTTGGAACAAACTTCCTAAGACCATGCCAAAACACTTTCAAACTTGGTACACATTTAATAAGACCATGCCAAAACACTTGCAAACTTGGTACAAATTTAATACGACCATGCCAAACACTTGCAAACTTGGAACAAACTTCCTAAGACCATGCCAAAACACTTGCAAACTTGGTACAAATTTAATAAGACCATGCCAAATCACTTGCAAACTTGGTACAAATTTAATAAGACCATGCCAAAACACTTGCAAACTTGGTACAAATTTAATAAGATCATGCCAAAACACTTGCAAACTTGGAACAAACTTCCTAAGACCATGCCAAAACACTTGCAAACTTGGTACAAATTTAATAAGACCAAGCCAAAACACTTGCAAACTTGGAACAAATTTAATAAGACCCTGCCAAAACACTTGCAAACTTGGAACAAACTTCCTAAGACCATGCCAAAACACTTGCAAACTTGGTACAAATTTAATAAGACCATGCCAAAACACTTGCAAACTTGGTACGAATTTAATAAGAACCTGCCAAAACACTTGCAAACTTGGAACAAACTTCCTAAGACCATGCCAAAACACTTGCAAACTTGGTACAAATTTAATAAGACCATGCCAAACACTTGCAAACTTGGAACAAACTTCCTAAGACCATGCCAAAACACTTGCAAACTTGGTACAAATTTAATAAGACCATGCCAAAACACTTGCCAACTTGGAACAAACTTCCTAAGACCATGCCAAAACACTTGCAAACTTGGTACAAATTTGATAAGACCAAGCCAAAACACTTACAAACTTGGAACAAATTTAATAAGACCATGCCAAAACACTTGAAAACTTGGTACAAATTTAATAAGACCATGCCAAAACACTTGCAAACTTGGTACAAATTTAATAAGACCATGCCAAAAAATTTGCAAACTTGGTACAAATTTAATAAGACCATGCCAAAACACTTGCAAACTTGGTACAAATTTAATAAGATCATGCCAAATACTTGCAAACTTGGTGCAAATTTAATAACACCATGCCAAAACACTTGCAAACTTGGTACAAATTTAATAAAACCATGCCAAAACACTTGCAAACTTGGTACAAATTTAATAAGACCATGCCAAAACACTTGCAAACTTGGAACAAACTTCCTAAGACCATGCCAAAACACTTGCAAACTTGGTACAAATTTAATAAGACCATGCCAAAACACTTGCAAACTTGGTACAAATTTAATAAGACGATGCCAAACACTTGCAAACTTGGAACAAACTTCCTAAGACCATGCCAAAACACTTGCAAACTTGGTACAAATTTAATAAGACCATGCCAAAACACTTGCAAACTTGGTACAAATTTATTAAGACCAAGCCAAAACACTTGCAAACTTGGAACAAGTTTAATAAGACCATGCCAAAACACTTGCAAACTTGGTACAAATTTAATAAGACCATGCCAAAACACTTGCAAACTTGGTACAAATTTAATAACACCATGCCAAAACACTTGCAAACTTGGTACAAATTTAATAAAACCATGCCAAAACACTTGCAAACTTGGTACAAATTTAATAAGACCATGTCAAAACACTTGCAAACTTGGTACAAATTTAATAAGACCATGCCAAAACACTTGCAAACTTGGAACAAATTTAATAAGACCATGCCAAAACACTTGCAAACTTGGTACAAATTTAATAAGACCATGCCAAAACACTTGCAAACTTGGAACAAACTTCCTAAGACCATACCAAAACACTTGCAAACTTGGAACAAACTTCCTAAGACCATGCCTAAACACTTGCAAACTTGGTACAAATTTAATAAGACCATGCCAAAACACTTGCAAACTTGGTACAAATTTAATAAGACCATGCCAAAACACTTGCAAACTTGGTACAAATTTAATAACACGATGGCAAACACTTGCAAACTTGGAACAAACTTCCTAAGACCATGCCAAAACACTTGCAAACTTGGTACAAATTTAATAAGACCATGCCAAAACACTTGCCAACTTGGTACAAATTTAATAAGACCATGCCAAACACTTGCAAACTTGGAACAAACTTCCTAAGACCATACCAAAACACTTGCAAACTTGGAACAAACTTCCTAAGACCATGCCAAAACACTTGCAAACTTGGTACAAATTTAATAAGACCATGCCAAAACACTTGCAAACTTGGTACAAATTTATTAAGACCAAGCCAAAACACTTGCAAACTTGGAACAAGTTTAATAAGACCATGCCAAAACACTTGCAAACTTGGTACAAATTTAATAAGACCATGCCAAAACACTTGCAAACTTGGTACAAATTTATTAAGACCAAGCCAAAACACTTGCAAACTTGGAACAAGTTTAATAAGACCATGCCAAAACACTTGCAAACTTGGTACAAATTTAATAAGACCATGCCAAGACACTTGCAAACTTGGTACAAATTTAATAAGACGATGCCAAACACTTGCAAACTTGGAACAAACTTCCTAAGACCATGCCAAAACACTTGCAAACTTGGTACAAATTTGATAAGACCATGCCAAAACACTTGCAAACTTGGTACAAAATTAATAAGACCATGCCAAACACTTGCAAACTTGGAACAAACTTCCTAAGACCATGCCAAAACACTTGCAAACTTGGTACACATTTAATAAGACCATGCCAAAACACTTGCAAACATGGAACAAACTTCCTAAGACCATGCCAAAACACTTGCAAACTTGGTACAAATTTAATAAGACCAAGCCAAAACACTTGCAAACTTGGAACAAGTTTAATAAAACCATGCCAAAACACTTGCAAACTTGGTACAAATTTAATAAGACCATGCCAAAACACTTGCAAACTTGGTACAAATTTAATAAGACCATACCGAAACCCTTGCAAACTTGGTACAAATTTAATAAGACCATGCCAAAACACTTGCAAACTTGGTACAAAATTAATAAGACCATGCCAAACACTTGCAAACTTGGAACAAACTTCCTAAGACCATGCCAAAACACTTGCAAACTTGGTACAAATTTAATAAGACCATGCCAAAACACTTGCAAACTTGGTACAAATTTATTAAGACCAAGCCAAAACACTTGCAAACTTGGAACAAGTTTAATAAAACCATGCCAAAACACTTGCAAACTTGGTACAAATTTAATAAGACCATGCCAAAAGACTTGCAAACTTGGTACAAATTTAATAAGACCATACCGAAACCCTTGCAAACTTGGTACAAATTTAATAAGACCATGCCAAAACACTTGCAAACTTGGTACAAAATTAATAAGACCATGCCAAACACTTGCAAACTTGGAACAAACTTCCTAAGACCATGCCAAAACACTTGCAAACTTGGTACAAATTTAATAAGACGATGCCAAACACTTGCAAACTTGGAACAAACTTCCTAAGACCATCCCAAAACACTTGCAAACTTGGTACAAATTTAATAAGACCATGCCAAAACACTTGCAAACATGAAACAAACTTCCTAAGACCATGCCAAAACACTTGCAAACTTGGTACAAATTTAAAAAGACCAAGTCAAAAAACTTGCAAACTTGGAACAAATTTAATAAGACCATGCCAAAACACTTGCAAACTTGGTACAAATTTACTAAGACCATGCCAAACACTTGCAAACTTGGAACAAACTTCCTAAGACCATGCCAAAACACTTGCAAACTTGGTACAAATTTAATAAGACCATGCCAAAACACTTGCAAACATGGAACAAACTTCCTAAGACCATGCCAAAACACTTGCAAACTTGGTACAAATTTAATAAGACCAAGCCAAAACAATTGCAAACTCGGAACAAATTTAATAAGACCATGCCAAAACACTTGCAAACTTGGTACAAATTTTATAAGACCAAGCCAAAACACTTGCAAACTTGGAACAAGTTAAATAAGACCATGCCAAAACACTTGCAAACTTGGTACAAATTTTATAAGACCATGCCAAAACACTTGCAAACTTGGTACAAATTTTATAAGACCATGCCAAAACACTGGCAAACTTGGAAAAAACTTCCTAAGACCATGCCAAAACACTTGCAAACTTGGTACAAATTTAACAAGACCATGCCAAAACACTTTCAAACTTGGTACAAATTTAATAAGACGATGCCAAACACTTGCAAACTTCGAACAAACTTCCTAAGACCATGCCAAAACACTTGCAAACTTGGTACAAATTTAAGATGACCATGCCAAACACTTGCAAATTTGGAACAAACTTCCTAAGACCATGCCAAATCACTTGCAAACTTGGTACAAATTTAATAAGACCATGCCAAACACTTGCAAACTTGGAACAAACTTCCTAAGACCATGCCAAAACACTTGCAAACTTGGTACAAATTTAATAAGATCAAGCCAAAACACTTGCAAACTTGGTACAAATTTAATAAGACCATGCCAAACACTTGCAAACTTGGAACAAACTTCCTAAGACCATGCCAAAACACTTGCAAACTTGGTAAAAATTTAATGAGACTATGCCAAACACTTGCAAACTTGGAACAAACTTCCTAAGACCATGCCAAAACACTTGCAAATTTGGTACAAATTTAATAAGACCATGCCAAAACACTTGCAAACTAGGTACAAATTTAATAAGACGATGCCAAACACTTGCAAACTTGGAACAAACTTCCTAAGACCATGCCAGAACACTTGCAAACTTGGTACAAATTTAATAACACCATGCCCAAACACTTGCAAACTTGGTACAAATTTATTTAAACCATGCCAAAACACTTGCAAACTTGGTACAAATTTTTTAAGACCAAGCCAAAACACTTGCAAACTTGGAACAAGTTTAATAAGACGATGCCAAACACTTGCAAACTTCGAACAAACTTCCTAAGACCATGCCAAAACACTTGCAAACTTGGTACAAATTTAAGAAGACCATGCCAAACACTTGCAAACTTGGAACAAACTTCCTAAGACCATGCCAAAACACTTGCAAACTTGGTACAAATTTAATAAGACCATGCCAAACACTTGCAAACTTGGAACAAACTTCCTAAGACCATGCCAAAACACTTGCAAACTTGGTACAAATTTAATAAGACCATGCCAAAACACTTGCAAACTTGGTACAAATTTAATAAGACGATGCCAAACACTTGCAAACTTCGAACGAACTTCCTAAAACCATGCCAAAACACTTGCAAACTTGGTACAAATTTAATAAGACCATGCAAAAACACTTGCAAACTTGGTACAAATTTAAGAAGACCATGCCAAACACTTGCAAACTTGGAACAAAATTAATAAGACCATGCCAAAACACTTGCGAACTTGGTACAAATTTAATAAGACCATGCCAAACACTTGCAAACTTGGTACAAATTTAATAAGACCATACCAAAACACTTGCAAACTTGGTACAAATTTAATAAGACCATGCCAAAACACTTGCAAACTTGGTACAAATTTAATAAGACCATGCCAAAACACTTGCAAACTTGGAACATACTTCCTAAGACCATGCCAAAACACTTGCAAACTTGGTACAAAATTAATAAGACCATGTCAAAACACTTGCAAACTTGGTACATATTTAATTGGTACATGGTATTGCATGCCAAAACACTTGCAAACGTGGTACAAATTTAATAAGACCATGCCAAAACACTTGCAAACTTGGTACAAATTTAATAAGACCATGCCAAAACACTTGCAAACTTGGAAAAAACTTCCTAAGACCATGCCAAAACACTTGCAAGCTTGGTACAAATTTAATAAGACCATGCCAAAACACTTGCAAACTTGGTACAAATTTAATAAGACGATGCCAAACACTTGCAAACTTCTAACAAACTTCCTAAAACCATGCCAAAACACTTGCAAACTTGGTACAAATTTAATAAGACCATGCAAAAACACTTGCAAACTTGGTACAAATTTAAGAAGACCATGCCAAACACTTGCAAACTTGGAACAAACTTCCTAAGACCATTTAAAAACACTTGCAAACTTGGTACAAATTTAATAAGACCATGCCAAACACTTGCAAACTTGGAACAAACTTCCTAAGACCATGCCAAAACACTTGCAAACTTGGTACAAATTTAATAAGACCATGCCAAAACACTTGCAAACTTGGAACAAACTTCCTAAGACTATGCCAAAACACTTGCAAACTTGGAACAAATTTAATAAGACCATGCCAAAACACTTGCAAACTTGGTACAAATTTAATAAGACCATACCAAAACACTTGCAAACTTGGTACAAATTTAATAAGACCATGCCAAAACACTTGCAAACTTGGTACAAAATTAAAAAGACCATGCCAAACACTTGCAAACTTGGAACAAACTTCCTAAGACCATGCCAAAATACTTGCAAACTTGGTACAAATTTAATAAGACCATGCCAAAACACTTGCAAACTTGGTAGAAATTTAATAACACCATGCCAAAACACTTGCAAACTTGGTACAAATTTAATAAAACCATGCCAAAACACTTGCAAACTTGGTACAAATTTAATAAGACCATGCCAAAACACTTGCAAACTTGGTACAAATTTAATAACACCATGCCAAAACACTTGCAAACTTGGTACAAATTTAATAACACGATGGCAAACACTTGCAAACTTGGAACAAACTTCCTAAGACCATGCCAAAACACTTGCAAACTTGGTACAAATTTAATAAGACCATGCCAAAACACTTGCCAACTTGGTACAAATTTAATAAGACCATGCCAAACACTTGCAAACTTGGAACAAACTTCCTAAGACCATACCAAAACACTTGCAAACTTGGAACAAACTTCCTAAGACCATGCCAAAACACTTGCAAACTTGGTACAAATTTAATAAGACCATGCCAAAACACTTGCAAACTTGGTACAAATTTATTAAGACCAAGCCAAAACACTTGCAAACTTGGAACAAGTTTAATAAGACCATGCCAAAACACTTGCAAACTTGGTACAAATTTAATAAGACCATGCCAAAACACTTGCAAACTTGGTACAAATTTATTAAGACCAAGCCAAAACACTTGCAAACTTGGAACAAGTTTAATAAGACCATGCCAAAACACTTGCAAACTTGGTACAAATTTAATAAGACCATGCCAAGACACTTGCAAACTTGGTACAAATTTAATAAGACGATGCCAAACACTTGCAAACTTGGAACAAACTTCCTAAGACCATGCCAAAACACTTGCAAACTTGGTACAAATTTGATAAGACCATGCCAAAACACTTGCAAACTTGGTACAAAATTAATAAGACCATGCCAAACACTTGCAAACTTGGAACAAACTTCCTAAGACCATGCCAAAACACTTGCAAACTTGGTACACATTTAATAAGACCATGCCAAAACACTTGCAAACATGGAACAAACTTCCTAAGACCATGCCAAAACACTTGCAAACTTGGTACAAATTTAATAAGACCAAGCCAAAACACTTGCAAACTTGGAACAAGTTTAATAAAACCATGCCAAAACACTTGCAAACTTGGTACAAATTTAATAAGACCATGCCAAAACACTTGCAAACTTGGTACAAATTTAATAAGACCATACCGAAACCCTTGCAAACTTGGTACAAATTTAATAAGACCATGCCAAAACACTTGCAAACTTGGTACAAAATTAATAAGACCATGCCAAACACTTGCAAACTTGGAACAAACTTCCTAAGACCATGCCAAAACACTTGCAAACTTGGTACAAATTTAATAAGACCATGCCAAAACACTTGCAAACTTGGTACAAATTTATTAAGACCAAGCCAAAACACTTGCAAACTTGGAACAAGTTTAATAAAACCATGCCAAAACACTTGCAAACTTGGTACAAATTTAATAAGACCATGCCAAAAGACTTGCAAACTTGGTACAAATTTAATAAGACCATACCGAAACCCTTGCAAACTTGGTACAAATTTAATAAGACCATGCCAAAACACTTGCAAACTTGGTACAAAATTAATAAGACCATGCCAAACACTTGCAAACTTGGAACAAACTTCCTAAGACCATGCCAAAACACTTGCAAACTTGGTACAAATTTAATAAGACCATGCCAAAACACTTGCAAACTTGGTACAAATTTAATAACACCATGCCAAAACACTTGCAAATTTGGTACAAATTTAATAAAACCATGCCAAAACACTTGCAAACTTGGTACAAATTTAATAAGACCATGCCAAAACACTTGCAAACATGGAACAAACTTCCTAAGACCATGCCAAAACACTTGCAAACTTGGTACAAATTTAATAAGACCAAGCCAAAACAATTGCAAACTCGGAACAAATTTAATAAGACCATGCCAAAACACTTGCAAACTTGGTACAAATTTTATAAGACCAAGCCAAAACACTTGCAAACTTGGAACAAGTTAAATAAGACCATGCCAAAACACTTGCAAACTTGGTACAAATTTTATAAGACCATGCCAAAACACTTGCAAACTTGGTACAAATTTTATAAGACCATGCCAAAACACTGGCAAACTTGGAAAAAACTTCCTAAGACCATGCCAAAACACTTGCAAACTTGGTACAAATTTAACAAGACCATGCCAAAACACTTTCAAACTTGGTACAAATTTAATAAGACGATGCCAAACACTTGCAAACTTCGAACAAACTTCCTAAGACCATGCCAAAACACTTGCAAACTTGGTACAAATTTAAGATGACCATGCCAAACACTTGCAAATTTGGAACAAACTTCCTAAGACCATGCCAAATCACTTGCAAACTTGGTACAAATTTAATAAGACCATGCCAAACACTTGCAAACTTCGAACAAACTTCCTAAGACCATGCCAAAACACTTGCAAACTTGGTACAAATTTAATAAGATCAAGCCAAAACACTTGCAAACTTGGTACAAATTTAATAAGACCATGCCAAACACTTGCAAACTTGGAACAAACTTCCTAAGACCATGCCAAAACACTTGCAAACTTGGTAAAAATTTAATGAGACTATGCCAAACACTTGCAAACTTGGAACAAACTTCCTAAGACCATGCCAAAACACTTGCAAATTTGGTACAAATTTAATAAGACCATGCCAAAACACTTGCAAACTAGGTACAAATTTAATAAGACGATGCCAAACACTTGCAAACTTGGAACAAACTTCCTAAGACCATGCCAGAACACTTGCAAACTTGGTACAAATTTAATAACACCATGCCCAAACACTTGCAAACTTGGTACAAATTTATTTAAACCATGCCAAAACACTTGCAAACTTGGTACAAATTTTTTAAGACCAAGCCAAAACACTTGCAAACTTGGAACAAACTTCCTAAGACCATGCCAAAACACTTGCAAACTTGGTACAAATTTAATAAGACCATGCCAAACACTTGCAAACTTGGAACAAACTTCCTAAGACCATGCCAAAACACTTGCAAACTTGGTACAAATTTAATAAGACCATGCCAAACACTTGCAAACTTCGAACGAACTTCCTAAAACCATGCCAAAACACTTGCAAACTTGGTACAAATTTAATAAGACCATGCAAAAACACTTGCAAACTTGGTACAAATTTAAGAAGACCATGCCAAACACTTGCAAACTTGGAACAAAATTAATAAGACCATGCCAAAACACTTGCGAACTTGGTACAAATTTAATAAGACCATGCCAAACACTTGCAAACTTGGTACAAATTTAATAAGACCATACCAAAACACTTGCAAACTTGGTACAAATTTAATAAGACCATGCCAAAACACTTGCAAACTTGGTACAAATTTAATAAGACCATGCCAAAACACTTGCAAACTTGGAACATACTTCCTAAGACCATGCCAAAACACTTGCAAACTTGGTACAAAATTAATAAGACCATGTCAAAACACTTGCAAACTTGGTACATATTTAATTGGTACATGGTATTGCATGCCAAAACACTTGCAAACGTGGTACAAATTTAATAAGACCATGCCAAAACACTTGCAAACTTGGTACAAATTTAATAAGACCATGCCAAAACACTTGCAAACTTGGAAAAAACTTCCTAAGACCATGCCAAAACACTTGCAAGCTTGGTACAAATTTAATAAGACCATGCCAAAACACTTGCAAACTTGGTACAAATTTAATAAGACGATGCCAAACACTTGCAAACTTCTAACAAACTTCCTAAAACCATGCCAAAACACTTGCAAACTTGGTACAAATTTAATAAGACCATGCAAAAACACTTGCAAACTTGGTACAAATTTAAGAAGACCATGCCAAACACTTGCAAACTTGGAACAAACTTCCTAAGACCATTTAAAAACACTTGCAAACTTGGTACAAATTTAATAAGACCATGCCAAACACTTGCAAACTTGGAACAAACTTCCTAAGACCATGCCAAAACACTTGCAAACTTGGTACAAATTTAATAAGACCATGCCAAAACACTTGCAAACTTGGAACAAACTTCCTAAGACTATGCCAAAACACTTGCAAACTTGGAACAAATTTAATAAGACCATGCCAAAACACTTGCAAACTTGGTACAAATTTAATAAGACCATACCAAAACACTTGCAAACTTGGTACAAATTTAATAAGACCATGCCAAAACACTTGCAAACTTGGTACAAAATTAAAAAGACCATGCCAAACACTTGCAAACTTGGAACAAACTTCCTAAGACCATGCCAAAATACTTGCAAACTTGGTACAAATTTAATAAGACCATGCCAAAACACTTGCAAACTTGGTAGAAATTTAATAACACCATGCCAAAACACTTGCAAACTTGGTACAAATTTAATAAAACCATGCCAAAACACTTGCAAACTTGGTACAAATTTAATAAGACCAAGCCAAAACACTTGCAAACTTGGAACAAATTTAATAAGACCATACCGAAACACTTGCAAACTTGGTACAAATTTAATAAGACCATGCCAAAACACTTGCAAACTTGGGTCAAATTTAATATGACCATGCCAAAACACTTGCAAACTTGGAACAAACTTCCTAAGACCATGCCAAAACACTTGCAAACTTGGTACAAATTTAATAAGACCATGCCAATACACTTGCAAACTTGGTACAAATTTAATAAGACGATGCCAAACACTTGCAAACTTGGAACAAACTTCCTAAGACCATGCCAAAACACTTGCAAACATGGTACAAATTTAATAAGACCATGCCAAAACACTTGCCAACTTGGTACAAATTAATAAGACCATGCCAAACACTTGCAAACTTGGAACAAACTTCCTAAGATCATGCCAAAACACTTGCAAACTTGGTACAAATTTAATAAGACCATGCCAAACACGTGCAAACTTGGAACAAACTTCCTAAGACCATGCCAAAACACTTGCAAACTTGGTACAAATTTAATAAGACCATGCCAAAACACTTGCAAGCTTGGAACAAACTTCCTAAGACCATGCCAAAACACTTGCAAACTTGGTTTAAATTTAATAAGACCAAGCCAAAACACTTGCAAACTTGGTACAAATTTAATAAGACCATGCCAAAACACTTGCAAACTTGGTACAAATTTAATAAGACCATGCCAAAACACTTGCAAACTTGGTACAAATTTAATAAGACCATGCCAAAACACTTGCAAACTTGGTACAAATTTAATAAGACCATGCCAAAACACTTGCAAACTTGGTATAAATTTCCTAAGACCATGCCAAAACACTTGCAAACTTGGTACAAATTTAATAAAACCATGCCAAACACTTGCAAACTTGGAACAAACTTCCTAAGACCATGCCAAAACACTTGCAACCTTGGTACAAATTTAATAAGACTATGCCAAAACACTTGCAAACTTGGTACAAATTTAATAAGACCATGCCAAACACTTGCAAACTTGGAACAAACTTCCTAAGACCATGCCAAAACACTTGCAAACTTGGTACAAATTTAATAAGACGATGCCAAACACTTGCAAACTTGGAACAAACTTCCTAAGACCATGCCAAAACACTTGCAAACTTGGTACAAATTTAATAAGACCATGCCAAAACACTTGCAAACATGGTACAAATTTAATAAGACCATGCCAAAACACTTGCCAACTTGGTACAAATTAATAAGACCATGCCAAACACTTGCAAACTTGGAACAAACTTCCTAAGATCATGCCAAAACACTTGCAAACTTGGTACAAATTTAATAAGACCATGCCAAACACGTGCAAACTTGGAACAAACTTCCTAAGACCATGCCAAAACACTTGCAAACTTGGTACAAATTTAATAAGACCATGCCAAAACACTTGCAAGCTTGGAACAAACTTCCTAAGACCATGCCAAAACACTTGCAAACTTGGTTTAAATTTAATAAGACCAAGCCAAAACACTTGCAAACTTGGTACAAATTTAATAAGACCATGCCAAAACACTTGCAAACTTGGTACAAATTTAATAAGACCATGCCAAAACACTTGCAAACTTGGTACAAATTTAATAAGACCATGCCAAAACACTTGCAAACTTGGTACAAATTTAATAAGACCATGCCAAAACACTTGCAAACTTGGTATAAATTTCCTAAGACCATGCCAAAACACTTGCAAACTTGGTACAAATTTAATAAAACCATGCCAAACACTTGCAAACTTGGAACAAACTTCCTAAGACCATGCCAAAACACTTGCAACCTTGGTACAAATTTAATAAGACTATGCCAAAACACTTGCAAACTTGGTACAAATTTAATAAGACCATGCCAAACACTTGCAAACTTGGAACAAACTTCCTAAGACCATGCCAAAACACTTGCAAACTTGGTACAAATTTAATAAGACGATGCCAAACACTTGCAAACTTGGAACAAACTTCCTAAGACCATGCCAAAACACTTGCAAACTTGGTACAAATTTAATAAGACCATGCCAAAACACTTGCAAACTTGGAACAAATTTAATCAGACCAAGCCAAAACACTTGCAAACTTGGAACAAATTTAATAAGACCATGCCAAAACACTTGCAAACTTGGTACAAATTTAATAAGACCAAGCTAAAACACTTGCAAACTTTGTACACATTTAATAAGACCATGCCAAAACACTTGCAAACTTGGAACAAAATTCCTAAGACCATGCCAAAACACTTGCAAACTTGGTACAAATTTAATAAGACCATGCCAAAACACTTGCAAACTTGGTACAAATTTAATAAGACGTTGCCAAACACTTGCAAACTTGGAACAAACTTCCTAAGACCATGCCAAAACACTTGCAAACTTGGTACAAATTTGATAAGACCATGCCAAAACACTTGCAAACTTGGTACAAAATTAATAAGACCATGCCAAACACTTGCAAACTTGGAACAAACTTCCTAAGACCATGCCAAAACACTTGCAACTTGGTACAAATTTAATAAGACCATGCCAAACACTTGCAAACTTGGAACAAACTTCCTAAGACCATGTCAAAACACTTGCAAACTTGGTACAAATTTAATAAGACCATGCCAAAACACTTGCAAACATGGAACAAACTTCCTAAGACCATGCCAAAACACTTGCAAACTTGGTAAAAATTTAAAAAGACCAAGTCAAAACACTTGCAAACTTGGAACAAATTTAATAAGACCATGCCAAAACACTTGCAAACTTGGTACAAATTTACTAAGACCATGCCAAACACTTGCAAACTTGGAACAAACTTCCTAAGACCATGCCAAAACACTTGCAAACTTGGTACAAATTTACTAAGACCATGCCAATTACTTGCAAACTTGGAACAAACTTCCTAAGACCATGCCAAAACACTTGCAAACTTGGTACAAATTTAATAAGACCATGCCAAACACTTGCAAACTTGGAACAAACTTCCTAAGACCATGCCAAAACACTTGCAAACTTGGTACAAATTTAATAAGACCATGCCAAAACACTTGCCAACTTGGTACAAATTAATAAGACCATGCCAAACACTTGCAAACTTGGAACAAACTTCCTAAGATCATGCCAAAACACTTGCAAACTTGGTACAAATTTAATAAGACCATGCCAAACACGTGCAAACTTGGAACAAACTTCCTAAGACCATGCCAAAACACTTGCAAACTTGGTACAAATTTAATAAGACCATGCCAAAACACTTGCAAGCTTGGAACAAACTTCCTAAGACCATGCCAAAACACTTGCAAACTTGGTTCAAATTTAATAAGACCAAGCCAAAACACTCGCAAACTTGGTACAAATTTAATAAGACCATGCCAAAACACTTGCAAACTTGGTACAAATTTAATAAGACCATGCCAAAACACTTGCAAACTTGGAACAAACTTCCTAAGACCATGCCAAAACACTTGCAAACTTGGTACAAATTTAATAAGACCATGCCAAAACACTTGCAAACTTGGTACAAATTTAATAAAACCATGCCAAACACTTGCAAACTTGGAACAAGCTTCCTAATACCATGCCAAAACACTTGCAAACTTGGTACAAATTTAATAAGACCATGCCAAAACACTTGCAAACTTGGAACAAACTTCCTAAGACCATGCCAAAACACTTGCAAACTTGGTACAAATTTAATAAGACCATGCCAAACACTTGCAAACTTGGAACAAACTTCCTAAGACCATGCCAAAACACTTGCGAACTTGGTACAAATTTAATAAGACCATGCCAAAACACTTGCAAACTTGGTACAAATTTAATAAGACGATGCCAAACACTTGCAAACTTCGAACGAACTTCCTAAAACCATGCCAAAACACTTGCAAACTTGGTACAAATTTAATAAGACCATGCAAAAACACTTGCAAACTTGGTACAAATTTAAGAAGACCATGCCAAACACTTGCAAACTTGGAACAAAATTAATAAGACCATGCCAAAACACTTGCGAACTTGGTACAAATTTAATAAGACCATGCCAAACACTTGCAAACTTGGTACAAATTTAATAAGACCATACCAAAACACTTGCAAACTTGGTACAAATTTAATAAGACCATGCCAAAACACTTGCAAACTTGGGTCAAATTTAATAAGACCATGCCAAAACACTTGCAAACTTGGAACATACTTCCTAAGACCATGCCAAAACACTTGCAAACTTGGTACAAATTTAATAAGACCATGCCAAAACACTTGCAAACTTGGTACAAATTTAATAAGACGATGCCAAACACTTGCAAACTTCGAACAAACTTCCTAAGACCATGCCAAAACACTTGCAAACTTGGTACAAATTTAAGAAGACCATGCCAAACACTTGCAAACTTGGAACAAACTTCCTAAGACCATGCCAAAACACTTGCAAACTTGGTACAAATTTAATAAGACCATGCCAAACACTTGCAAACTTGGAACAAACTTCCTAAGACCATGCCAAAACACTTGCAAACTTGGTACAAATTTAAGAAGACCATGCCAAACACTTGCAAACTTGGAACAAACTTCCTAAGACCATGCCAAAACACTTGCAAACTTGGTACAAATTTAATAAGATCAAGCCAAAACACTTGCAAACTTGGTACAAATTTAATAAGACCATGCCAAACACTTGCAAACTTGGAACAAACTTCCTAAGACCATGCCAAAACACTTGCAAACTTGGTACAAATTTAATGAGACTATGCCAAACACTTGCAAACTTGGAACAAACTTCCTAAGACCATGCCAAAACACTTGCAAATTTGGTACAAATTTAATAAGACCATGCCAAAACACTTGCAAACTTGGTACAAATTTAATAAGACCATACCAAAACACTTGCAAACTTGGTACAAATTTAATAAGACCATGCCAAAACACTTGCAAACTTGGTACAAATTTAATAAGACGATGCCAAACACTTGCAAACTTGGTACAAATTTAATAAGACCATGCCAAAACACTTGCAAACTTGGTACAAATTTAATAAGACGATGCCAAACACTTGCAAACTTCGATCAAACTTCCTAAGACCATGCCAAAACACTTGCAAACTTGGTACAAATTTAATAAGACCATGCCAAAACACTTGCACACTTGGAAAAAACTTCCTAAGACCATGCCAAAACACTTGCAAACTTGGTACAAATTTAATAAGACCATGCCAATTACTTGCAAACCTGGTACAAATTTAACAAGACGATGCCAAACACTTGCAAACTTCGAACAAAATTCCTAAGACCATGCCAAAACACTTGCAAACTTGGTACAAATTTAAGAAGACCATGTCAAACACTTGCAAACTTGGTACAAATTTAATAAGACCATGCCAAACACTTGCAAACTTGGAACAAACTTCCTAAGACCATGCCAAAACACTTGCAAACTTGGTACAAATTTAATAAGACCATGCCAAACACTTTCAAACTTTGAACAAACTTCCTAAGACCATGCCAAAATATTTGCAAACTTGGTACAAATTTAATAAGACCATGCCAAAACACTTGCAAACTTGGTACAAATTTAATAAGACGATGCCAAACACTTGCAAACTTGGAACAAACTTCCTAAGACCATGCCAGAACACTTGCATACTTGGTACAAATTTAATAACACCATGCCAAAACACTTGCAAACTTGGTACAAATTTAATAAGACGATGCCAAACACTTGCAAACTTGGTACAAATTTAATAAGACCATGCCAAAACACTTGCAAACTTGGTACAAATTTAATAAGACGATGCCAAACACTTGCAAACTTCGATCAAACTTCCTAAGACCATGCCAAAACACTTGCAAACTTGGTACAACTTTAATAAGACCATGCCAAACACTTGCAAACTTGGAACAAACTTCCTAAGACCATGCCAGAACACTTGCAAACTTGGTACAAATTTAATAAGACCATGCCAAAACACTTGCAAACTTGGAACAAACTTCCTAAGACCATGCCAAAACACTTGCAAACTTGGTACAAAATTAAAAAGAGCATGCCAAAACACTTGCAAACTTAGTACAAATTTAATAAGACCATGCCAAAACACTTGCAAACTTGGAACAAATTTAAGAAGACCATACCAAAAGACTTGCAAACTTGGTACAAATTTTATAAGACCATGCCAAAACACTTGCAAACTTGGTACAAATTTAATAAGATCATGCCAAACACTTGCAAACTTGGAACAAACTTCCTAAGACCATGCCAAAACACTTGCAAACTTGGTACCAATTTAATAAGACCATGCCAAAACACTTGCAAACTTGGTACAAATTTAATAACACCATGCCAAAACACTTGCAAACTTGGTACAAATTTAATAAAACCATGCCAAAACACTTGCAAACTTGGTACAAATTTAATAAGACCAAGCCAAAACACTTGCAAACTTGGAACAAGTTTAATAAGACCATGCCAAAACACTTGCAAACTTGGTACAAATTTATTAAGACCATGCCAAAACACTTGCAAACTTGGTACAAATTTAATAAGACCATGCCAAAACACTTGCAAACTTGGTACAAATTTAATAAGACGATGCCAAACACTTGCAAACTTCGAACAAACTTCCTAAGACCATGCCAAAACACTTGCAAACTTGGTACAACTTTAATAAGACCATGCCAAACACTTGCAAACTTGGAACAAAATTCCTAAGACCATTCCAAAACACTTGCAAACTTGGTACAAATTTAATAAGACCATGCCAAACACTTGCAAACTTGGAACAAACTTCCTAAGACCATGCCAAAACACTTGCAAACTTGTTACAAATTTAATAAGACCATGCCAAAACACTTGCAAACTTGGTACAAATTTAATAAGACGATGCCAAACACTTGCAAACTTGGAACAAACTTCCTAAGACCATGCCAGAACACTTGAAAACTTGGTACAAATTTAATAACACCATGCCAAAACACTTTCAAACTTGGTACAAATTTAATAAAACCATGCCAAAACACTTACAAACTTGGTACAAATTTAAAAAGACCAAGCCAAAACACTTGCAAACTTGGAACAAGTTTAATAAGACTATGCCAAAACACTTGCAAACTTGGAACAAACTTCCTAAGACCATGCCAAAACACTTGCAAACTTGGTACAAATTTAATAAAACCATGCCAAAACACTTGCAAACTTGGAAAAAACTTCCTTAGACCATGCCAAAACACTTGCAAACTTGGTACAAATTTAATAAGACCATGCCAAAACACTTGCAAACTTGGTACAAATTTAATGAGACGATGCCAAACACTTGCAAACTTCAAACAAACTTCCTAAGACCATGCCAAAACACTTGCAAACTTGGTACAAATTAAAGAAGACCATGCCAAACACTTGCAAACTTGGAACAAACTTCCTTAGACCATGCCAAAACACTTGCAAACTTGGTACAAAATTAATAAGACCATGCCAAAACACTTGCAAACTTGGTACAAAATTAATAAGACCATGCCAAAACACTTGCAAACTTGGTACAAATTTAATAAGACCATGCCAAAACACTTGCAAACTTGGTACAAATTTCATAAGACCATGCCAAAACACTTGCAAACTTGGAACAAATTTAATAAGACCATGCCAAACACTTGCAAACTTGGAACAAACTTCCTAAGACCATGCCAAAACACTTGCAAACTTGGTACAAATTTAATAAGACCATGCCAAAACACTTGCAAACATGGTACAAATTTCATAACACCATGCCAAAACACTTGCAAACTTGGTACAAATTTAATAAAACCATGACAAAACACTTGCAAACTTGGTACAAATTTAATAAGACCAAGCCAAAACACTTGCAAACTTGGAACATGTTTAATAAGACCATGCCAAAACACTTGCAAACTTGGTACAAATTTAATAAGACCATGCCAAAACACTTGCAAACTTGGTACAAATTTAATAAGACCATGCCAAAACACTTGCACACTTGGAAAAAACTTCCTAAGACCATGCCAAAACACTTGCAAACTTGGTACAAATTTAATAAGACCATGCCAATTACTTGCAAACCTGGTACAAATTTAACAAGACGATGCCAAACACTTGCAAACTTCGAACAAAATTCCTAAGACCAAGCCAAAACACTTGCAAACTTGGAACAAATTTAATAAGACCATGCCAAATCACTTGCAAACTTGGTACAAATTTAATAAGACCAAGCCAAAACACTTGCAAACTTGGAACAAGTTAAATAAGACCATGCCAAAACACTTGCAAACTTGGTACAAATTTTATAAGACCATGCCAAAACACTTGCAAACTTGGTACAAATTTAATAAGACCATGCCAAAACACTTGCAAACTTGGAAAAAACTTCCTAAGACCATGCCAAAACACTTGCAAACTTGGTACAAATTTAACAAGCCCATGCCAAAACACTTGCAAACTTGGTACAAATTTAATACGACGATGCCAAACACTTGCAAACTTCGAACAAACTTCCTAAGACCATGCCAAAACACTTGCAAACTTGGTACAAATTTAAGAAGACCATGCCAAACACTTGCAAACTTGGAACAAACTTCCTAAGACCATGCCAAAACACTTGCAAACTTGGTACAAATTTAATGAGACCATGCCAAACACTTGCAAACTTGGAACAAACTTCCTAAGACCATGCCAAAACACTTGCAAACTTGGTACAAATTTAATGAGACTATGCCAAACACTTGCAAACTTGGAACAAACTTTCTAAGACCATGCCAAAACACTTGCAAACTTGGTACAAATTTAATAAGACCATGCCAAAACACTTGCAAACTAGGTACAAATTTAATAAGACGATGCCAAACACTTGCAAACTTGGAACAAACTTCCTAAGACCATGCCAAAACACTTGCAAACTTGGTACAAATTTAATGAGACCATGCCAAACACTTGCAAACTTGGAACAAACTTCCTAAGACCATGCCAAAACACTTGCAAACTTGGTACAAATTTAATGAGACTATGCCAAACACTTGCAAACTTGGAACAAACTTTCTAAGACCATGCCAAAACACTTGCAAACTTGGTACAAATTTAATAAGACCATGCCAAAACACTTGCAAACTAGGTACAAATTTAATAAGACGATGCCAAACACTTGCAAACTTGGAACAAACTTCCTAAGACCATGCCAGAACACTTGCAAACTTGGTACAAATTTAATAACACCATGCCCAAACACTTGCAAATTTGGTACAAATTTAATAAAACCATGCCAAAACACTTGCAAACTTGGTACAAATTTATTAAGACTAAGCCAAAACACTTGCAAACTTGGAACAAGTTTAATAAGACCATGCCAAAACACTTGCAAACTTGGTACAAATTTAATAAGACCATGCCAAAACACTTGCAAACTTGGTACAAATTTAATAAGACCATGCCAAAACTCTTGCAAACTTGGAAAAAACTTCCTAAGACCATACCAAAACACTTGCAAACTTGGTACAAATTTAATAAGACCATGCCAAAACACTTGCAAACTTGGTACAAATTAAATAAGACGATGCCAAACACTTGCAAACTTCGAACAAACTTCCTAAGACCATGCCAAAACACTTGCAAACTTGGTACAAATTTAAGAAGACCATGCCAAACACTTGCAAACTTGGAACAAACTTCCTAAGACCATGCCAAAACACTTGCAAACTTGGTACAAATTTTATAAGACCATGCCAAACACTTGCAAACTTGGAACAAACTTCCTAAGACCATGCCAAAACACTTGCAAACTTGGTACAAATTTAATAAGACTATGACAAAACACTTGCAAACTTGGGACAAACTTCCTAAGACCATGCCAAAACACTTGCAAACATGGTACAAAATTAATAAGACCATGCCAAAACACTTGCGAACTTGGTACAAATTTAATAAGACCATGCCAAAACACTTGCAAACTTGGTACAAATTTAATAAGACTATGACAAAACACTTGCAAACTTGGTACAAATTTAATAAGATCATGCCAAAACACTTGCAAACTTGGTACAAATTTAATAAGACCATGCCAACACACTTGCAAACTTGGTACAAATTTAATAAGACGATGCCAAACACTTGCAAACTTCGAACAAACTTCCTAAGACCATGCCAAAACACTTGCAAACTTGGTACAAATTTAAGAAGACCATGCCAAACACTTGCAAACTTGGAACAAACTTCCTAACACCATTTAAAAACACTTGCAAACTTGGTACAAATTTAATAAGACCATGCCAAACACTTGCAAACTTGGAACAAACTTCCTAAGACCATGCCAAAACACTTGCAAACTTGGTACAAATTTAATAAGACCATGCCAAAACACTTGCAAACTTGGAACAAACTTCCTAAGACCATGCCAAAACACTTGCAAACTTGGTACAAATTTCCTAAGACCATGCCAAAACACTTGCAAACTTGGTACAAATTTAATAAGACCATACCAAAACACTTGCAAACTTGGTACAAATTAATAAGACCATGCCAAAACACTTGCAAACTTGGTGCAAAATTAATAAGACCATGCCAAACACTTGCAAACTTGGAACAAACTTCCTAAGACCATGCCAAAACACTTGCAAACTTGGTACAAATTTAATAAGACCATGCCAAAACACTTGCAAACTTGGTACAAATTTAATAAAACCATGCCAAAACACTTGCAAACTTGGTACAAATTTAATAAGACCAAGCCAAAACCATGCCAAACACTTGCAAACTTGGAACAAACTTCCTAAGACCATGCCAAAACACTTGCAAACTTGGAACAAACTTCCTAAGACCATGCCAAAACACTTGCAAACTTGGTACAAATTTAATAAGACCATGCCAAAACACTTGCAAACTTGGTACAAATTTATTAAGACCAAGCCAAAACACTTGCAAACTTGGAACAAGTTTAATAAGACCATGCCAAAACACTTGCAAACTTGGTACAAATTTAATAAGACCATGCCAAAACACTTGCAAACTTGGTACAAATTTAATAACACCATGCCAAAACACTTGCAAACTTGGTACAAATTTAATAAAACCATGCCAAAACACTTGCAAACTTGGTACAAATTTAATAAGACCATGTCAAAACACTTGCAAACTTGGTACAAATTTAATAAGACCATGCCAAAACACTTGCAAACTTGGAACAAATTTAATAAGACCATGCCAAAACACTTGCAAACTTGGTACAAATTTAATAAGACCATGCCAAAACACTTGCAAACTTGGAACAAACTTCCTTAGACCATGCCAAAACACTTGCAAACTTGGTACAAATTTAATAAGACCATACCAAAACACTTGCAAACTTGGTACAAATTTAATAAGACCATGCCAAAACACTTGCAAACTTGGTGCAAAATTAATAAGACCATGCCAAACACTTGCAAACTTGGAACAAACTTCCTAAGACCATGCCAAAACACTTGCAAACTTGGTACAAATTTAATAAGACCATGCCAAAACACTTGCAAACTTGGTACAAATTTAATAAAACCATGCCAAAACACTTGCAAACTTGGTACAAATTTAATAAGACCAAGCCAAAACCATGCCAAACACTTGCAAACTTGGAACAAACTTCCTAAGACCATGCCAAAACACTTGCAAACTTGGAACAAACTTCCTAAGACCATGCCAAAACACTTGCAAACTTGGTACAAATTTAATAAGACCATGCCAAAACACTTGCAAACTTGGTACAAATTTATTAAGACCAAGCCAAAACACTTGCAAACTTGGAACAAGTTTAATAAGACCATGCCAAAACACTTGCAAACTTGGTACAAATTTAATAAGACCATGCCAAAACACTTGCAAACTTGGTACAAATTTAATAAGACGATGCCAAACACTTGCAAACTTCGAACAAACTTCCTAAGACCATGCCAAAACACTTGCAAACTTGGTACAAATTTAAGAAGACCATGCCAAACACTTGCAAACTTGGAACAAACTTCCTAACACCATTTAAAAACACTTGCAAACTTGGTACAAATTTAATAAGACCATGCCAAACACTTGCAAACTTGGAACAAACTTCCTAAGACCATGCCAAAACACTTGCAAACTTGGTACAAATTTAATAAGACCATGCCAAAACACTTGCAAACTTGGAACAAACTTCCTAAGACCATGCCAAAACACTTGCAAACTTGGTACAAATTTCCTAAGACCATGCCAAAACACTTGCAAACTTGGTACAAATTTAATAAGACCATACCAAAACACTTGCAAACTTGGTACAAATTTAATAAGACCATGCCAAAACACTTGCAAACTTGGTGCAAAATTAATAAGACCATGCCAAACACTTGCAAACTTGGAACAAACTTCCTAAGACCATGCCAAAACACTTGCAAACTTGGTACAAATTTAATAAGACCATGCCAAAACACTTGCAAACTTGGTACAAATTTAATAAAACCATGCCAAAACACTTGCAAACTTGGTACAAATTTAATAAGACCAAGCCAAAACCATGCCAAACACTTGCAAACTTGGAACAAACTTCCTAAGACCATGCCAAAACACTTGCAAACTTGGAACAAACTTCCTAAGACCATGCCAAAACACTTGCAAACTTGGTACAAATTTAATAAGACCATGCCAAAACACTTGCAAACTTGGTACAAATTTATTAAGACCAAGCCAAAACACTTGCAAACTTGGAACAAGTTTAATAAGACCATGCCAAAACACTTGCAAACTTGGTACAAATTTAATAAGACCATGCCAAAACACTTGCAAACTTGGTACAAATTTAATAACACCATGCCAAAACACTTGCAAACTTGGTACAAATTTAATAAAACCATGCCAAAACACTTGCAAACTTGGTACAAATTTAATAAGACCATGTCAAAACACTTGCAAACTTGGTACAAATTTAATAAGACCATGCCAAAACACTTGCAAACTTGGAACAAATTTAATAAGACCATGCCAAAACACTTGCAAACTTGGTACAAATTTAATAAGACCATGCCAAAACACATGCAAACTTGGAACAAACTTCCTTAGACCATGCCAAAACACTTGCAAACTTGGTACAAATTTAATAAGACCATACCAAAACACTTGCAAACTTGGTACAAATTTAATAAGACCATGCCAAAACACTTGCAAACTTGGTGCAAAATTAATAAGACCATGCCAAACACTTGCAAACTTGGAACAAACTTCCTAAGACCATGCCAAAACACTTGCAAACTTGGTACAAATTTAATAAGACCATGCCAAAACACTTGCAAACTTGGTACAAATTTAATAAAACCATGCCAAAACACTTGCAAACTTGGTACAAATTTAATAAGACCAAGCCAAAACCATGCCAAACACTTGCAAACTTGGAACAAACTTCCTAAGACCATGCCAAAACACTTGCAAACTTGGAACAAACTTCCTAAGACCATGCCAAAACACTTGCAAACTTGGTACAAATTTAATAAGACCATGCCAAAACACTTGCAAACTTGGTACAAATTTATTAAGACCAAGCCAAAACACTTGCAAACTTGGAACAAGTTTAATAAGACCATGCCAAAACACTTGCAAACTTGGTACAAATTTAATAAGACCATGCCAAAACACTTGCAAACTTGGTACAAATTTAATAACACCATGCCAAAACACTTGCAAACTTGGTACAAATTTAATAAAACCATGCCAAAACACTTGCAAACTTGGTACAAATTTAATAAGACCATGTCAAAACACTTGCAAACTTGGTACAAATTTAATAAGACCATGCCAAAACACTTGCAAACTTGGAACAAATTTAATAAGACCATGCCAAAACACTTGCAAACTTGGTACAAATTTAATAAGACCATGCCAAAACACTTGCAAACTTGGAACAAACTTCCTTAGACCATGCCAAAACACTTGCAAACTTGGTACAAATTTAATAAGACCATGCCAAAACACTTGCAAACTTGGTACAAATTTAATAAGACGATGGCAAACACTTGCAAACTTGGAACAAACTTCCTAAGACCATGCCAAAACACTTGCAAACTTGGTACAAATTTAATTAGACCATGCCAAAACACTTGCCAACTTGGTACAAATTTAATAAGACCATGCCAAACACTTGCAAACTTGGAACAAACTTCCTAAGACCATGCCAAACACTTGCAAACTTGGAACAAACTTCCTAAGACCATGCCAAAACACTTGCAAACTTGGTACAAATTTAATAAGACCAAGCCAAAACACTTGCAAACTTGGAACAAATTTAATAAGACCATGCCAAAACACTTGCAAACTTGGTACAAATTTAATAAGACCATGCCAAAACACTTGCAAACTTGGTACAAATTTAATAAGACCATGCCAAAACACTTGCAAACTTGGTACAAATTTAAAAAGACCATGCCAAAACACTTGCAAACTTGGTACAAATTTATTAAGACCAAGCCAAAACACTTGCAAACTTGGAACAAGTTTAAAAAGACCATGCCAAAACACTTGCAAACTTGGTACACATTTAATAAGACCATGCCAAAACACTTGCAAACATGGAACAAACTTCCTAAGACCATGCCAAAACACTTGCAAACTTGGTACAAATTTAATAAGACCAAGCCAAAACACTTGCAAACTTGGAACAAATTTAATAAGACCATGCCAAAACACTTGCAAACTTGGTACAAATTTAATAAGACCATGCCAAAACACTTGCAAACTTGGTTCAAATTTAATAAGACCATACCGAAACCCTTGCAAACTTGGTACAAATTTAATAAGACCATGCCAAAACACTTGCAAACTTGGTACAAATTTAATAAGACCATGCCAAACACTTGCAAACTTGGAACAAACTTCCTAAGACCATGCCAAAACACTTGCAAACTTGGTACAAATTTAATAAGACCATGCCAAAACACTTGCCAACTTGGTACAAATTAATAAGACCATGCCAAACACTTGCAAACTTGGAACAAACTTCCTAAGATCATGCCGAAACACTTGCAAACTTGGTACAAATTTAATAAGACCATGCCAAACACGTGCAAACTTGGAACAAACTTCCTAAGACCATGCCAAAACACTTGCAAACTTGGTACAAATTTAATAAGACCATGCCAAAACACTTGCAAGCTTGGAACAAACTTCCTAAGACCATGCCAAAACACTTGCAAACTTGGTTCAAATTCAATAAGACCAAGCCAAAACACTCGCAAACTTGGTACAAATTTAATAAGACCATGCCAAAACACTTGCAAACTTGGTACAAATTTAATAAGACCATGCCAAAACACTTGCAAACTTGGAACAAACTTCCTAAGACCATGCCAAAACACTTGCAAACTTGGTACAAATTTAATAAGACCATGCCAAAACACTTGCAAACTTGGAACAAACTTCCTTAGACCATGCCAAAACACTTGCAAACTTGGTACAAATTTAATAAGACCATACCAAAACACTTGCAAACTTGGTACAAATTTAATAAGACCATGCCAAAACACTTGCAAACTTGGTGCAAAATTAATAAGACCATGCCAAACACTTGCAAACTTGGAACAAACTTCCTAAGACCATGCCAAAACACTTGCAAACTTGGTACAAATTTAATAAGACCATGCCAAAACACTTGCAAACTTGGTACAAATTT
Source organism: Anopheles atroparvus (assembly GCA_914969975.1). Classification (NCBI taxonomy): domain Eukaryota; kingdom Metazoa; phylum Arthropoda; class Insecta; order Diptera; family Culicidae; genus Anopheles; species Anopheles atroparvus. The sequence goes on along the minus strand of CAJZCY010000008.1, from coordinate 1,844,648 downwards.
AATAAGACCATGCCAAAACACTTGCAAACTTGGAACAAACTTCCTTAGACCATGCCAAAACACTTGCAAACTTGGTACAAATTTAATAAGACCATGCCAAAACACTTGCAAACTTGGTACAAATTTAATAAAACCATGCCAAAACACTTGCAAACTTGGTACAAATTTAATAAGACCAAGCCAAAACCATGCCAAACACTTGCAAACTTGGAACAAACTTCCTAAGACCATGCCAAAACACTTGCAAACTTGGTACAAATTTAATAAGACCATGCCAAAACACTTGCCAACTTGGTACAAATTTAATAAGACCATGCCAAACACTTGCAAACTTGGAACAAACTTCCTAAGATCATGCCAAACACTTGCAAACTTGGAACAAACTTCCTAAGACCATGCCAAACACTTGCAAACTTGGAACAAACTTCCTAAGACCATGCCAAAACACTTGCAAACTTGGTACAAATTTAATAAGACCATGCCAAAACACTTGCAAACTTGGTACAAATTTATTAAGACCAAGCCAAAACACTTGCAAACTTGGAACAAGTTTAATAAGACCATGCCAAAACACTTGCAAACTTGGTACAAATTTAATAAGACCATGCCAAAACACTTGCAAACTTGGTACAAATTTAATAAGACGATGCCAAACACTTGCAAACTTCGAACAAACTTCCTAAGACCATGCCAAAACACTTGCAAACTTGGTACAAATTTAAGAAGACCATGCCAAACACTTGCAAACTTGGAACAAACTTCCTAACACCATTTAAAAACACTTGCAAACTTGGTACAAATTTAATAAGACCATGCCAAACACTTGCAAACTTGGAACAAACTTCCTAAGACCATGCCAAAACACTTGCAAACTTGGTACAAATTTAATAAGACCATGCCAAAACACTTGCAAACTTGGAACAAACTTCCTAAGACCATGCCAAAACACTTGCAAACTTGGTACAAATTTCCTAAGACCATGCCAAAACACTTGCAAACTTGGTACAAATTTAATAAGACCATACCAAAACACTTGCAAACTTGGTACAAATTTAATAAGACCATGCCAAAACACTTGCAAACTTGGTGCAAAATTAATAAGACCATGCCAAACACTTGCAAACTTGGAACAAACTTCCTAAGACCATGCCAAAACACTTGCAAACTTGGTACAAATTTAATAAGACCATGCCAAAACACTTGCAAACTTGGTACAAATTTAATAAAACCATGCCAAAACACTTGCAAACTTGGTACAAATTTAATAAGACCAAGCCAAAACCATGCCAAACACTTGCAAACTTGGAACAAACTTCCTAAGACCATGCCAAAACACTTGCAAACTTGGAACAAACTTCCTAAGACCATGCCAAAACACTTGCAAACTTGGTACAAATTTAATAAGACCATGCCAAAACACTTGCAAACTTGGTACAAATTTATTAAGACCAAGCCAAAACACTTGCAAACTTGGAACAAGTTTAATAAGACCATGCCAAAACACTTGCAAACTTGGTACAAATTTAATAAGACCATGCCAAAACACTTGCAAACTTGGTACAAATTTAATAACACCATGCCAAAACACTTGCAAACTTGGTACAAATTTAATAAAACCATGCCAAAACACTTGCAAACTTGGTACAAATTTAATAAGACCATGTCAAAACACTTGCAAACTTGGTACAAATTTAATAAGACCATGCCAAAACACTTGCAAACTTGGAACAAATTTAATAAGACCATGCCAAAACACTTGCAAACTTGGTACAAATTTAATAAGACCATGCCAAAACACATGCAAACTTGGAACAAACTTCCTTAGACCATGCCAAAACACTTGCAAACTTGGTACAAATTTAATAAGACCATACCAAAACACTTGCAAACTTGGTACAAATTTAATAAGACCATGCCAAAACACTTGCAAACTTGGTGCAAAATTAATAAGACCATGCCAAACACTTGCAAACTTGGAACAAACTTCCTAAGACCATGCCAAAACACTTGCAAACTTGGTACAAATTTAATAAGACCATGCCAAAACACTTGCAAACTTGGTACAAATTTAATAAAACCATGCCAAAACACTTGCAAACTTGGTACAAATTTAATAAGACCAAGCCAAAACCATGCCAAACACTTGCAAACTTGGAACAAACTTCCTAAGACCATGCCAAAACACTTGCAAACTTGGAACAAACTTCCTAAGACCATGCCAAAACACTTGCAAACTTGGTACAAATTTAATAAGACCATGCCAAAACACTTGCAAACTTGGTACAAATTTATTAAGACCAAGCCAAAACACTTGCAAACTTGGAACAAGTTTAATAAGACCATGCCAAAACACTTGCAAACTTGGTACAAATTTAATAAGACCATGCCAAAACACTTGCAAACTTGGTACAAATTTAATAACACCATGCCAAAACACTTGCAAACTTGGTACAAATTTAATAAAACCATGCCAAAACACTTGCAAACTTGGTACAAATTTAATAAGACCATGTCAAAACACTTGCAAACTTGGTACAAATTTAATAAGACCATGCCAAAACACTTGCAAACTTGGAACAAATTTAATAAGACCATGCCAAAACACTTGCAAACTTGGTACAAATTTAATAAGACCATGCCAAAACACTTGCAAACTTGGAACAAACTTCCTTAGACCATGCCAAAACACTTGCAAACTTGGTACAAATTTAATAAGACCATGCCAAAACACTTGCAAACTTGGTACAAATTTAATAAGACGATGGCAAACACTTGCAAACTTGGAACAAACTTCCTAAGACCATGCCAAAACACTTGCAAACTTGGTACAAATTTAATTAGACCATGCCAAAACACTTGCCAACTTGGTACAAATTTAATAAGACCATGCCAAACACTTGCAAACTTGGAACAAACTTCCTAAGACCATGCCAAACACTTGCAAACTTGGAACAAACTTCCTAAGACCATGCCAAAACACTTGCAAACTTGGTACAAATTTAATAAGACCAAGCCAAAACACTTGCAAACTTGGAACAAATTTAATAAGACCATGCCAAAACACTTGCAAACTTGGTACAAATTTAATAAGACCATGCCAAAACACTTGCAAACTTGGTACAAATTTAATAAGACCATGCCAAAACACTTGCAAACTTGGTACAAATTTAAAAAGACCATGCCAAAACACTTGCAAACTTGGTACAAATTTATTAAGACCAAGCCAAAACACTTGCAAACTTGGAACAAGTTTAAAAAGACCATGCCAAAACACTTGCAAACTTGGTACACATTTAATAAGACCATGCCAAAACACTTGCAAACATGGAACAAACTTCCTAAGACCATGCCAAAACACTTGCAAACTTGGTACAAATTTAATAAGACCAAGCCAAAACACTTGCAAACTTGGAACAAATTTAATAAGACCATGCCAAAACACTTGCAAACTTGGTACAAATTTAATAAGACCATGCCAAAACACTTGCAAACTTGGTTCAAATTTAATAAGACCATACCGAAACCCTTGCAAACTTGGTACAAATTTAATAAGACCATGCCAAAACACTTGCAAACTTGGTACAAATTTAATAAGACCATGCCAAACACTTGCAAACTTGGAACAAACTTCCTAAGACCATGCCAAAACACTTGCAAACTTGGTACAAATTTAATAAGACCATGCCAAAACACTTGCCAACTTGGTACAAATTAATAAGACCATGCCAAACACTTGCAAACTTGGAACAAACTTCCTAAGATCATGCCGAAACACTTGCAAACTTGGTACAAATTTAATAAGACCATGCCAAACACGTGCAAACTTGGAACAAACTTCCTAAGACCATGCCAAAACACTTGCAAACTTGGTACAAATTTAATAAGACCATGCCAAAACACTTGCAAGCTTGGAACAAACTTCCTAAGACCATGCCAAAACACTTGCAAACTTGGTTCAAATTCAATAAGACCAAGCCAAAACACTCGCAAACTTGGTACAAATTTAATAAGACCATGCCAAAACACTTGCAAACTTGGTACAAATTTAATAAGACCATGCCAAAACACTTGCAAACTTGGAACAAACTTCCTAAGACCATGCCAAAACACTTGCAAACTTGGTACAAATTTAATAAGACCATGCCAAAACACTTGCAAACTTGGTACAAATTTAATAAAACCATGCCAAACACTTGCAAACTTGGAACAAGCTTCCTAATACCATGCCAAAACACTTGCAAACTTGGTACAAATTTAATAAGACCATGCCAAAACACTTGCAAACTTGGAACAAACTTCCTAAGACCATGCCAAAACACTTGCAAACTTGGTACAAATTTAATAAGACCATGCCAAACACTTGCAAACTTGGAACAAACTTCCTAAGACCATGCCAAAACACTTGCGAACTTGGTACAAATTTAATAAGACCATGCCAAAACACTTGCAAACTTGGTACAAATTTAATAAGACGATGCCAAACACTTGCAAACTTCGAACGAACTTCCTAAAACCATGCCAAAACACTTGCAAACTTGGTACAAATTTAATAAGACCATGCAAAAACACTTGCAAACTTGGTACAAATTTAAGAAGACCATGCCAAACACTTGCAAACTTGGAACAAAATTAATAAGACCATGCCAAAACACTTGCGAACTTGGTACAAATTTAATAAGACCATGCCAAACACTTGCAAACTTGGTACAAATTTAATAAGACCATACCAAAACACTTGCAAACTTGGTACAAATTTAATAAGACCATGCCAAAACACTTGCAAACTTGGGTCAAATTTAATAAGACCATGCCAAAACACTTGCAAACTTGGAACATACTTCCTAAGACCATGCCAAAACACTTGCAAACTTGGTACAAATTTAATAAGACCATGCCAAAACACTTGCAAACTTGGTACAAATTTAATAAGACGATGCCAAACACTTGCAAACTTCGAACAAACTTCCTAAGACCATGCCAAAACACTTGCAAACTTGGTACAAATTTAATAAGACCATGCCAAACACTTGCAAACTTGGAACAAACTTCCTAAGACCATGCCAAAACACTTGCAAACTTGGTACAAATTTAATAAGACCATGCCAAACACTTGCAAACTTGGAACAAACTTCCTAAGACCATGCCAAAACACTTGCAAACTTGGTACAAATTTAAGAAGACCATGCCAAACACTTGCAAACTTGGAACAAACTTCCTAAGACCATGCCAAAACACTTGCAAACTTGGTTCAAATTTAATAAGATCAAGCCAAAACACTTGCAAACTTGGTACAAATTTAATAAGACCATGCCAAACACTTGCAAACTTGGAACAAACTTCCTAAGACCATGCCAAAACACTTGCAAACTTGGTACAAATTTAATGAGACTATGCCAAACACTTGCAAACTTGGAACAAACTTCCTAAGACCATGCCAAAACACTTGCAAATTTGGTACAAATTTAATAAGACCATGCCAAAACACTTGCAAACTTGGTACAAATTTAATAAGACCATACCAAAACACTTGCAAACTTGGTACAAATTTAATAAGACCATGCCAAAACACTTGCAAACTTGGTACAAATTTAATAAGACGATGCCAAACACTTGCAAACTTGGTACAAATTTAATAAGACCATGCCAAAACACTTGCAAACTTGGTACAAATTTAATAAGACGATGCCAAACACTTGCAAACTACGATCAAACTTCCTAAGACCATGCCAAAACACTTGCAAACTTGGTACAAATTTAATAAGACCATGCCAAAACACTTGCACACTTGGAAAAAACTTCCTAAGACCATGCCAAAACACTTGCAAACTTGGTACAAATTTAATAAGACCATGCCAATAACTTGCAAACCTGGTACAAATTTAACAAGACGATGCCAAACACTTGCAAACTTCGAACAAAATTCCTAAGACCATGCCAAAACACTTGCAAACTTGGTACAAATTTAAGAAGACCATGTCAAACACTTGCAAACTTGGTACAAATTTAATAAGACCATGCCAAACACTTGCAAACTTGGAACAAACTTCCTAAGACCATGCCAAAACACTTGCAAACTTGGTACAAATTTAATAAGACCATGCCAAACACTTTCAAACTTTGAACAAACTTCCTAAGACCATGCCAAAATATTTGCAAACTTGGTACAAATTTAATAAGACCATGCCAAAACACTTGCAAACTTGGTACAAATTTAATAAGACGATGCCAAACACTTGCAAACTTGGAACAAACTTCCTAAGACCATGCCAGAACACTTGCATACTTGGTACAAATTTAATAACACCATGCCAAAACACTTGCAAACTTGGTACAAATTTAATAAGACGATGCCAAACACTTGCAAACTTGGTACAAATTTAATAAGACCATGCCAAAACACTTGCAAACTTGGTACAAATTTAATAAGACGATGCCAAACACTTGCAAACTTCGATCAAACTTCCTAAGACCATGCCAAAACACTTGCAAACTTGGTACAACTTTAATAAGACCATGCCAAACACTTGCAAACTTGGAACAAACTTCCTAAGACCATGCCAGAACACTTGCAAACTTGGTACAAATTTAATAAGACCATGCCAAAACACTTGCAAACTTGGAACAAACTTCCTAAGACCATGCCAAAACACTTGCAAACTTGGTACAAAATTAAAAAGAGCATGCCAAAACACTTGCAAACTTAGTACAAATTTAATAAGACCATGCCAAAACACTTGCAAACTTGGAACAAATTTAAGAAGACCATACCAAAAGACTTGCAAACTTGGTACAAATTTTATAAGACCATGCCAAAACACTTGCTAACTTGGTACAAATTTAATAAGATCATGCCAAACACTTGCAAACTTGGAACAAACTTCCTAAGACCATGCCAAAACACTTGCAAACTTGGTACCAATTTAATAAGACCATGCCAAAACACTTGCAAACTTGGTACAAATTTAATAACACCATGCCAAAACACTTGCAAACTTGGTACAAATTTAATAAAACCATGCCAAAACACTTGCAAGCTTGGTACAAATTTAATAAGACCAAGCCAAAACACTTGCAAACTTGGAACAAGTTTAATAAGACCATGCCAAAACACTTGCAAACTTGGTACAAATTTATTAAGACCATGCCAAAACACTTGCAAACTTGGTACAAATTTAATAAGACCATGCCAAAACACTTGCAAACTTGGTACAAATTTAATAAGACGATGCCAAACACTTGCAAACTTGGAACAAACTTCCTAAGACCATGCCAGAACACTTGAAAACTTGGTACAAATTTAATAACACCATGCCAAAACACTTGCAAACTTGGTACAAATTTAATAAAACCATGCCAAAACACTTACAAACTTGGTACAAATTTCAAAAGACCAAGCCAAAACACTTGCAAACTTGGAACAAGTTTAATAAGACTATGCCAAAACACTTGCAAACTTGGAACAAACTTCCTAAGACCATGCCAAAACACTTGCAAACTTGGTACAAATTTAATAAAACCATGCCAAAACACTTGCAAACTTGGAAAAAACTTCCTTAGACCATGCCAAAACACTTGCAAACTTGGTACAAATTTAATAAGACCATGCCAAAACACTTGCAAACTTGGTACAAATTTAATAAGACGATGCCAAACACTTGCAAACTTCAAACAAACTTCCTAAGACCATGCCAAAACACTTGCAAACTTGGTACAAATTAAAGAAGACCATGCCAAACACTTGCAAACTTGGAACAAACTTCCTAAGACCATGCCAAAACACTTGCAAACTTGGTACAAATTTAATAAGACCATGCCAAACACTAGCAAACTTGGAACAAACTTCCTAAGACCATGCCAAAACACTTGCAAACTTGGTACAAATTTAATAAGACCATGCCAAAACACTTGCAAACTTGGAACAAACTTCCTTAGACCATGCCAAAACACTTGCAAACTTGGTACAAAATTAATAAGACCATGCCAAAACACTTGCAAACTTGGTACAAATTTAATAAGACCATGCCAAAACACTTGCAAACTTGGTACAAATTTCATAAGACCATGCCAAAACACTTGCAAACTTGGAACAAATTTAATAAGACCATGCCAAACACTTGCAAACTTGGAACAAACTTCCTAAGACCATGCCAAAACACTTGCAAACTTGGTACAAATTTAATAAGACCATGCCAAAACACTTGCAAACATGGTACAAATTTCATAACACCATGCCAAAACACTTGCAAACTTGGTACAAATTTAATAAAACCATGACAAAACACTTGCAAACTTGGTACAAATTTAATAAGACCAAGCCAAAACACTTGCAAACTTGGAACATGTTTAATAAGACCATGCCAAAACACTTGCAAACTTGGTACAAATTTAATAAGACCATGCCAAAACACTTGCAAACTTGGTACAAATTTAATAAGACCATGCCAAAACACTTGCACACTTGGAAAAAACTTCCTAAGACCATGCCAAAACACTTGCAAACTTGGTACAAATTTAATAAGACCATGCCAATTACTTGCAAACCTGGTACAAATTTAACAAGACGATGCCAAACACTTGCAAACTTCGAACAAAATTCCTAAGACCATGCCAAAACACTTGCAAACTTGGTACAAAGTTAAGAAGACCATGTCAAACACTTGCAAACTTGGTACAAATTTAATAAGACCATGCCAAACACTTGCAAACTTGGAACAAACTTCCTAAGACCATGCCAAAACACTTGCAAACTTGGTACAAATTTAATAAGACCATGCCAAACACTTTCAAACTTTGAACAAACTTCCTAAGACCATGCCAAAATATTTGCAAACTTGGTACAAATTTAATAAGACCATGCCAAAACACTTGCAAACTTGGTACAAATTTAATAAGACGATGCCAAACACTTGCAAACTTGGAACAAACTTCCTAAGACCATTCCAGAACACTTGCATACTTGGTACAAATTTAATAACACCATGCCAAAACACTTGCAAACTTGGTACAAATTTAATAAGACGATGCCAAACACTTGCAAACTTGGTACAAATTTAATAAGACCATGCCAAAACACTTGCAAACTTGGTACAAATTAAATAAGACGATGCCAAACACTTGCAAACTTCGAATAAACTTCCTAAGACCATGCCAAAACACTTGCAAACTTGGTACAACTTTAATAAGACCATGCCAAACACTTGCTAACTTGGAACAAACTTCCTAAGACCATGCCAAAACACTTGCAAACTTGGTACAAATTTAATAAGACCATGCCAAAACACTTGCAAACTTGGTACAAATTTAATAAGACCATGCCAAACACTTGCAAACTTGGAACAAACTTCCTAAGACCATGCCAAAACACTTGCTAACTTGGAACAAACTTCCTAAGACCATGCCAAAACACTTGCAAACTTGGTACAAATTTAATAAGACCATGCCAAAACACTTGCAAACTTGGTACAAATTTAATAAGACCATACCAAAACACTTGCAAACTTGGTACAAATTTAATAAGACCATGCCAAAACACTTGCAAACTTGGTGCAAATTTAATAAGACCATGCCAAACACTTGCAAACTTGGAACAAACGTCCTAAGACCATGCCAAAACACTTGCAAACATGGAACAAACTTCCTAAGACCATGCCAAAACACTTGCAAACTTGGTACAAATTTAATAATACCAAGCCAAAACACTTGCAAACTTGGAACAAATTTAATAAGACCATGCCAAATCACTTGCAAACTTGGTACAAATTTAATAAGACCAAGCCAAAACACTTGCAAACTTGGAACAAGTTAAATAAGACCATGCCAAAACACTTGCAAACTTGGTACAAATTTTATAAGACCATGCCAAAACACTTGCAAACTTGGTACAAATTTAATAAGACCATGCCAAAACACTTGCAAACTTGGAAAAAACTTCCTAAGACCATGCCAAAACACTTGCAAACTTGGTACAAATTTAACAAGCCCATGCCAAAACACTTGCAAACTTGGTACAAATTTAATACGACGATGCCAAACACTTGCAAACTTCGAACAAACTTCCTAAGACCATGCCAAAACACTTGCAAACTTGGTACAAATTTAAGAAGACCATGCCAAACACTTGCAAACTTGGAACAAACTTCCTAAGACCATGCCAAAACACTTGCAAACTTGGTACAAATTTAATGAGACCATGCCAAACACTTGCAAACTTGGAACAAACTTCCTAAGACCATGCCAAAACACTTGCAAACTTGGTACAAATTTAATGAGACTATGCCAAACACTTGCAAACTTGGAACAAACTTCCTAAGGCCATGCCAAAACACTTGCAAACTTGGTACAAATTTAATAAGACCATGCCAAAACACTTGCAAACTAGGTACAAATTTAATAAGACGATGCCAAACACTTGCAAACTTGGAACAAACTTCGTAAGACCATGCCAGAACACTTGCAAACTTGGTACAAATTTAATAACACCATGCCCAAACACTTGCAAATTTGGTACAAATTTAATAAAACCATGCCAAAACACTTGCAAACTTGGTACAAATTTATTAAGACTAAGCCAAAACACTTGCAAACTTGGAACAAGTTTAATAAGACCATGCCAAAACACTTGCAAACTTGGTACAAATTTAATAAGACCATGCCAAAACACTTGCAAACTTGGTACAAATTTAATAAGACCATGCCAAAACTCTTGCAAACTTGGAAAAAACTTCCTAAGACCATGCCAAAACACTTGCAAACTTGGTACAAATTTAATAAGACCATGCCAAAACACTTGCAAACTTGGTACAAATTAAATAAGACGATGCCAAACACTTGCAAACTTCGAACAAACTTCCTAAGACCATGCCAAAACACTTGCAAACTTGGTACAAATTTAAGAAGACCATGCCAAACACTTGCAAACTTGGAACAAACTTCCTAAGACCATGCCAAAACACTTGCAAACTTGGTACAAATTTAATAAGACCATGCCAAACACTTGCAAACTTGGAACAAACTTCCTAAGACCATGCCAAAACACTTGCAAACTTGGTACAAATTTAATAAGACTATGACAAAACACTTGCAAACTTGGGACAAACTTCCTAAGACCATGCCAAAACACTTGCAAACTTGGTACAAAATTAATAAGACCATGCCAAAACACTTGCGAACTTGGTACAAATTTAATAAGACCATGCCAAAACACTTGCAAACTTGGTACAAATTTAATAAGACTATGACAAAACACTTGCAAACTTGGTACAAATTTAATAAGATCATGCCAAAACACTTGCAAACTTGGTACAAATTTATTAAGACCATGCCAACACACTTGCAAACTTGGTACAAATTTAATAAGACGATGCCAAACACTTGCAAACTTCGAACAAACTTCCTAAGACCATGCCAAAACACTTGCAAACTTGGTACAAATTTAAGAAGACCATGCCAAACACTTGCAAACTTGGAACAAACTTCCTAACACCATTTAAAAACACTTGCAAACTTGGTACAAATTTAATAAGACCATGCCAAACACTTGCAAACTTGGAACAAACTTCCTAAGACCATGCCAAAACACTTGCAAACTTGGTACAAATTTAATAAGACCATGCCAAAACACTTGCAAACTTGGAACAAACTTCCTAAGACCATGCCAAAACACTTGCAAACTTGGTACAAATTTCCTAAGACCATGCCAAAACACTTGCAAACTTGGTACAAATTTAATAAGACCATACCAAAACACTTGCAAACTTGGTACAAATTTAATAAGACCATGCCAAAACACTTGCAAACTTGGTGCAAAATTAATAAGACCATGCCAAACACTTGCAAACTTGGAACAAACTTCCTAAGACCATGCCAAAACACTTGCAAACTTGGTACAAATTTAATAAGACCATGCCAAAACACTTGCAAACTTGGTACAAATTTAATAAGACCATGTCAAAACACTTGCAAACTTGGTACAAATTTAATAAGACCATGCCAAAACACTTGCAAACTTGGTACAAATTTAATAAAACCATGCCAAAACACTTGCAAACTTGGTACAAATTTAATGAGACCATGCCAAACACTTGCAAACTTGGAACAAACTTCCTAAGACCATGCCAAAACACTTGCAAACTTGGTACAAAGTTAAGAAGACCATGTCAAACACTTGCAAACTTGGTACAAATTTAATAAGACCATGCCAAACACTTGCAAACTTGGAACAAACTTCCTAAGACCATGCCAAAACACTTGCAAACTTGGTACAAATTTAATAAGACCATGCCAAACACTTTCAAACTTTGAACAAACTTCCTAAGACCATGCCAAAATATTTGCAAACTTGGTACAAATTTAATAAGACCATGCCAAAACACTTGCAAACTTGGTACAAATTTAATAAGACGATGCCAAACACTTGCAAACTTGGAACAAACTTCCTAAGACCATTCCAGAACACTTGCATACTTGGTACAAATTTAATAACACCATGCCAAAACACTTGCAAACTTGGTACAAATTTAATAAGACGATGCCAAACACTTGCAAACTTGGTACAAATTTAATAAGACCATGCCAAAACACTTGCAAACTTGGTACAAATTTAATAAGACGATGCCAAACACTTGCAAACTTCGAACAAACTTCCTAAGACCATGCCAAAACACTTGCAAACTTGGAACAAACTTCCTAAGACCATGCCAAAACACTTGCAAACTTGGTACAAATTTAATAAGACCATGCCAAAACACTTGCAAACTTGGTACAAATTTATTAAGACCAAGCCAAAACACTTGCAAACTTGGAACAAATTTAATAAGACCATGCCAAAACACTTGCAAACTTGGTACAAATTTAATAAGACCATGTCAAAACACTTGCAAACTTGGTACAAATTTAATAAGACCATGCCAAAACACTTGCAAACTTGGTACAAATTTAATAAAACCATGCCAAAACACTTGCAAACTTGGTACAAATTTAATAAGACCATGTCAAAACACTTGCAAACTTGGTACAAATTTAATAAGACCATGCCAAACACTTTCAAACTTTGAACAAACTTCCTAAGACCATGCCAAAATATTTGCAAACTTGGTACAAATTTAATAAGACCATGCCAAAACACTTGCAAACTTGGTACAAATTTAATAAGACGATGCCAAACACTTGCAAACTTGGAACAAACTTCCTAAGACCATTCCAGAACACTTGCATACTTGGTACAAATTTAATAACACCATGCCAAAACACTTGCAAACTTGGTACAAATTTAATAAGACGATGCCAAACACTTGCAAACTTGGAACAAACTTCCTAAGACCATTCCAGAACACTTGCATACTTGGTACAAATTTAATAACACCATGCCAAAACACTTGCAAACTTGGTACAAATTTAATAAGACCATGCCAAACACTTGCAAACTTGGTACAAATTTAATAAAACCATGCCAAAACACTTGCAAACTTGGTACAAATTTAATAAGACCAAGCCAAAACACTTGCAAACTTGGAACATGTTTAATAAGACCATGCCAAAACACTTGCAAACTTGGTACAAATTTAATAAGACCATGCCAAAATATTTGCAAACTTGGTACAAATTTAATAAGACCATGCCAAAACACTTGCAAACTTGGTACAAATTTAATAAGACGATGCCAAACACTTGCAAACTTGGAACAAACTTCCTAAGACCATTCCAGAACACTTGCATACTTGGTACAAATTTAATAACACCATGCCAAAACACTTGCAAACTTGGTACAAATTTAATAAGACGATGCCAAACACTTGCAAACTTGGTACAAATTTAATAAAACCATGCCAAAACACTTGCAAACTTGGTACAAATTTAATAAGACCAAGCCAAAACACTTGCAAACTTGGAACATGTTTAATAAGACCATGCCAAAACACTTGCAAACTTCGTACAAATTTAATAAGACCATGCCAAAACACTTGCAAACTTGGTACAAATTTAATAAGACCATGCCAAAACACTTGCACACTTGGAAAAAACTTCCTAAGACCATGCCAAAACACTTGCAAACTTGGTACAAATTTAATAAGACCATGCCAATTACTTGCAAACCTGGTACAAATTTAACAAGACGATGCCAAACACTTGCAAACTTCGAACAAAATTCCTAAGACCATGCCAAAACACTTGCAAACTTGGTACAAAGTTAAGAAGACCATGTCAAACACTTGCAAACTTGGTACAAATTTAATAAGACCATGCCAAACACTTGCAAACTTGGAACAAACTTCCTAAGACCATGCCAAAACACTTGCAAACTTGGTACAAATTTAATAAGACCATGCCAAACACTTTCAAACTTTGAACAAACTTCCTAAGACCATGCCAAAACACTTGCAAACTTTGTACCAATTTAATAAGACCATGCCAAAACACTTGCAAACTTGGTACAAATTTAATAAGACCATGCCAAAATATTTGCAAACTTGGTACAAATTTAATAAGACCATGCCAAAACACTTGCAAACTTGGTACAAATTTAATAAGACGATGCCAAACACTTGCAAACTTGGAACAAACTTCCTAAGACCATTCCAGAACACTTGCATACTTGGTACAAATTTAATAACACCATGCCAAAACACTTGCAAACTTGGTACAAATTTAATAAGACGATGCCAAACACTTGCAAACTTGGTACAAATTTAATAAGACCATGCCAAAACACTTGCAAACTTGGTACAAATTTAATAAGACGATGCCAAACACTTGCAAACTTCGAACAAACTTCCTAAGACCATGCCAAAACACTTGCAAACTTGGTACAACTTTAATAAGACCATGCCAAACACTTGCTAACTTGGAACAAACTTCCTAAGACCATGCCAAAACACTTGCAAACTTGGTACAAATTTAATAAGACCATGCCAAAACACTTGCAAACTTGGAATAAACTTCCTAAGACCATGCCAAAACACTTGCAAACTTGGTACAAATTTAATAAGACCATGCCAAAACACTTGCAAACTTGGAACATGTTTAATAAGACCATGCCAAAACACTTGCAAACTTCGTACAAATTTAATAAGACCAAGCCAAAACACTTGCAAACTTGGAACATGTTTAATAAGACCATGCCAAAACACTTGCAAACTTCGTACAAATTTAATAAGACCATGCCAAAACACTTGCAAACTTGGTACAAATTTAATAAGACCATGCCAAAACACTTGCACACTTGGAAAAAACTTCCTAAGACCATGCCAAAACACTTGCAAACTTGGTACAAATTTAATAAGACCATGCCAATTACTTGCAAACCTGGTACAAATTTAACAAGACGATGCCAAACACTTGCAAACTTCGAACAAAATTCCTAAGACCATGCCAAAACACTTGCAAACTTGGTACAAAGTTAAGAAGACCATGTCAAACACTTGCAAACTTGGTACAAATTTAATAAGACCATGCCAAACACTTGCAAACTTGGAACAAACTTCCTAAGACCATGCCAAAACACTTGCAAACTTGGTACAAATTTAATAAGACCATGCCAAACACTTTCAAACTTTGAACAAACTTCCTAAGACCATGCCAAAATATTTGCAAACTTGGTACAAATTTAATAAGACCATGCCAAAACACTTGCAAACTTGGTACAAATTTAATAAGACGATGCAAAACACTTGCAAACTTGGAACAAACTTCCTAAGACCATTCCAGAACACTTGCATACTTGGTACAAATTTAATAACACCATGCCAAAACACTTGCAAACTTGGTACAAATTTAATAAGACGATGCCAAACACTTGCAAACTTGGTACAAATTTAATAAGACCATGCCAAAACACTTGCAAACTTGGTACAAATTTAATAAGACGATGCCAAACACTTGCAAACTTCGAACAAACTTCCTAAGACCATGCCAAAACACTTGCAAACTTGGTACAACTTTAATAAGACCATGCCAAACACTTGCTAACTTGGAACAAACTTCCTAAGACCATGCCAAAACACTTGCAAACTTGGTACAAATTTAATAAGACCATGCCAAAACACTTGCAAACTTGGAATAAACTTCCTAAGACCATGCCAAAACACTTGCAAACTTGGTACAAATTTAATAAGACCATGCCAAAACACTTGCAAACTTGGTACAAATTTAATAAGACCATACCAAAACACTTGCAAACTTGGTACAAATTTAATAAGACCATGCCAAAACACTTGCAAACTTGGTGCAAATTTAATAAGACCATGCCAAACACTTGCAAACTTGGAACAAACGTCCTAAGACCATGCCAAAACACTTGCAAACATGGAACAAACTTCCTAAGACCATGCCAAAACACTTGCAAACTTGGTACAAATTTAATAAGACCAAGCCAAAACACTTGCAAACTTGGAACAAATTTAATAAGACCATGCCAAATCACTTGCAAACTTGGTACAAATTTAATAAGACCAAGCCAAAACACTTGCAAACTTGGAACAAGTTAAATAAGACCATGCCAAAACACTTGCAAACTTGGTACAAATTTTATAAGACCATGCCAAAACACTTGCAAACTTGGTACAAATTTAATAAGACCATGCCAAAACACTTGCAAACTTGGAAAAAACTTCCTAAGACCATGCCAAAACACTTGCAAACTTGGTACAAATTTAACAAGCCCATGCCAAAACACTTGCAAACTTGGTACAAATTTAATACGACGATGCCAAACACTTGCAAACTTCGAACAAACTTCCTAAGACCATGCCAAAACACTTGCAAACTTGGTACAAATTTAAGAAGACCATGCCAAACTCTTGCAAACTTGGAACAAACTTCCTAAGACCATGCCAAAACACTTGCAAACTTGGTACAAATTTAATGAGACCATGCCAAACACTTGCAAGCTTGGAACAAACTTCCTAAGACCATGCCAAAACACTTGCAAACTTGGTACAAATTTAATGAGACTATGCCAAACACTTGCAAACTTGGAACAAACTTCCTAAGACCATGCCAAAACACTTGCAAACTTGGTACAAATTTAATAAGACCATGCCAAAACACTTGCAAACTAGGTACAAATTTAATAAGACGATGCCAAACACTTGCAAACTTGGAACAAACTTCCTAAGACCATGCCAGAACACTTGCAAACTTGGTACAAATTTAATAACACCATGCCCAAACACTTGCAAATTTGGTACAAATTTAATAAAACCATGCCAAAACACTTGCAAACTTGGTACAAATTTATTAAGACTAAGCCAAAACACTTGCAAACTTGGAACAAGTTTAATAAGACCATGCCAAAACACTTGCAAACTTGGTACAAATTTAATAAGACCATGCCAAAACACTTGCAAACTTGGTACAAATTTAATAAGACCATGCCAAAACTCTTGCAAACTTGGAAAAAACTTCCTAAGACCATGCCAAAACACTTGCAAACTTGGTACAAATTTAATAAGACCATGCCAAAACACTTGCAAACTTGGTACAAATTAAATAAGACGATGCCAAACACTTGCAAACTTCGAACAAACTTCCTAAGACCATGCCAAAACACTTGCAAACTTGGTACAAATTTAAGAAGACCATGCCAAACACTTGCAAACTTGGAACAAACTTCCTAAGACCATGCCAAAACACTTGCAAACTTGGTACAAATTTAATAAGACCATGCCAAACACTTGCAAACTTGGAACAAACTTCCTAAGACCATGCCAAAACACTTGCAAACTTGGTACAAATTTAATAAGACTATGACAAAACACTTGCAAACTTGGGACAAACTTCCTAAGACCATGCCAAAACACTTGCAAACTTGGTACAAAATTAATAAGACCATGCCAAAACACTTGCGAACTTGGTACAAATTTAATAAGACCATGCCAAAACACTTGCAAACTTGGTACAAATTTAATAAGACTATGACAAAACACTTGCAAACTTGGTACAAATTTAATAAGATCATGCCAAAACACTTGCAAACTTGGTACAAATTTAATAAGACCATGCCAACACACTTGCAAACTTGGTACAAATTTAATAAGACGATGCCAAACACTTGCAAACTTCGAACAAACTTCCTAAGACCATGCCAAAACACTTGCAAACTTGGTACAAATTTAAGAAGACCATGCCAAACACTTGCAAACTTGGAACAAACTTCCTAACACCATTTAAAAACACTTGCAAACTTGGTACAAATTTAATAAGACCATGCCAAACACTTGCAAACTTGGAACAAACTTCCTAAGACCATGCCAAAACACTTGCAAACTTGGTACAAATTTAATAAGACCATGCCAAAACACTTGCAAACTTGGAACAAACTTCCTAAGACCATGCCAAAACACTTGCAAACTTGGTACAAATTTCCTAAGACCATGCCAAAACACTTGCAAACTTGGTACAAATTTAATAAGACCATACCAAAACACTTGCAAACTTGGTACAAATTTAATAAGACCATGCCAAAACACTTGCAAACTTGGTGCAAAATTAATAAGACCATGCCAAACACTTGCAAACTTGGAACAAACTTCCTAAGACCATGCCAAAACACTTGCAAACTTGGTACAAATTTAATAAGACCATGCCAAAACACTTGCAAACTTGGTACAAATTTAATAACACCATGCCAAAACACTTGCAAACTTGGTACAAATTTAATAAAACCATGCCAAAACACTTGCAAACTTGGTACAAATTTAATAAGACCAAGCCAAAACCATGCCAAACACTTGCAAACTTGGAACAAACTTCCTAAGACCATGCCAAAACACTTGCAAACTTGGAACAAACTTCCTAAGACCATGCCAAAACACTTGCAAACTTGGTACAAATTTAATAAGACCATGCCAAAACACTTGCAAACTTGGTACAAATTTATTAAGACCAAGCCAAAACACTTGCAAACTTGGAACAAGTTTAATAAGACCATGCCAAAACACTTGCAAACTTGGTACAAATTTAATAAGACCATGCCAAAACACTTGCAAACTTGGTACAAATTTAATAACACCATGCCAAAACACTTGCAAACTTGGTACAAATTTAATAAGACCATGCCAAAACACTTGCAAACTTGGTACAAATTTAATAAGACCATGTCAAAACACTTGCAAACTTGGTACAAATTTAATAAGACCATGCCAAAACACTTGCAAACTTGGAACAAATTTAATAAGACCATGCCAAAACACTTGCAAACTTGGTACAAATTTAATAAGACCATGCCAAAACACTTGCAAACTTGGGACAAACTTCCTAAGACCATGCCAAAACACTTGCAAACTTGGTACAAAATTAATAAGACCATGCCAAAACACTTGCGAACTTGGTACAAATTTAATAAGACCATGCCAAAACACTTGCAAACTTGGTACAAATTTAATAAGACTATGACAAAACACTTGCAAACTTGGTACAAATTTAATAAGATCATGCCAAAACACTTGCAAACTTGGTACAAATTTAATAAGACCATGCCAACACACTTGCAAACTTGGTACAAATTTAATAAGACGATGCCAAACACTTGCAAACTTCGAACAAACTTCCTAAGACCATGCCAAAACACTTGCAAACTTGGTACAAATTTAAGAAGACCATGCCAAACACTTGCAAACTTGGAACAAACTTCCTAACACCATTTAAAAACACTTGCAAACTTGGTACAAATTTAATAAGACCATGCCAAACACTTGCAAACTTGGAACAAACTTCCTAAGACCATGCCAAAACACTTGCAAACTTGGTACAAATTTAATAAGACCATGCCAAAACACTTGCAAACTTGGAACAAACTTCCTAAGACCATGCCAAAACACTTGCAAACTTGGTACAAATTTCCTAAGACCATGCCAAAACACTTGCAAACTTGGTACAAATTTAATAAGACCATACCAAAACACTTGCAAACTTGGTACAAATTTATTAAGACCATGCCAAAACACTTGCAAACTTGGTACAAATTTAATAAGACCATGCCAAACACTTGCAAACTTGGAACAAACTTCCTAAGACCATGCCAAACACTTGCAAACTTGGAACAAACTTCCTAAGACCATGCCAAAACACTTGCAAACTTGGTACAAATTTAATAAGACCAAGCCAAAACACTTGCAAACTTGGAACAAATTTAATAAGACCATGCCAAAACACTTGCAAACTTGGTACAAATTTAATAAGACCATGCCAAAACACTTGCAAACTTGGTTCAAATTTAATAAGACCATACCGAAACCCTTGCAAACTTGGTACAAATTTAATAAGACCAAGCCAAAACACTTGCAAACTTGGAACAAATTTAATAAGACCATGCCAAAACACTTGCAAACTTGGTACAAATTTAATAAGACCATGCCAAAACACTTGCAAACTTGGTACAAATTTAATAAGACCATGCCAAAACACTTGCAAACTTGGTACAAATTTAATAAGACCATGCCAAAACACTTGCAAACTTGGTACAAATTTATTAAGACCAAGCCAAAACACTTGCAAACTTGGAACAAGTTTAATAAGACCATGCCAAAACACTTGCAAACTTGGTACACATTTAATAAGACCATGCCAAAACACTTGCAAACATGGAACAAACTTCCTAAGACCATGCCAAAACACTTGCAAACTTGGTACAAATTTAATAAGACCAAGCCAAAACACTTGCAAACTTGGAACAAATTTAATAAGACCATGCCAAAACACTTGCAAACTTGGTACAAATTTAATAAGACCATGCCAAAACACTTGCAAACTTGGTTCAAATTTAATAAGACCATACCGAAACCCTTGCAAACTTGGTACAAATTTAATAAGACCATGCCAAAACACTTGCAAACTTGGTACAAAATTAATAAGACCATGCCAAACACTTGCAAACTTGGAACAAACTTCCTTAGACCATGCCAAAACACTTGCAAACTTGGTACAAATTTACTAAGACCATGCCAATTACTTGCAAACTTGGAACAAACTTCCTAAGACCATGCCAAAACACTTGCAAACTTGGTACAAATTTAATAAGACCATGCCAAACACTTGCAAACTTGGAACAAACTTCCTAAGACCATGCCAAAACACTTGCAAACTTGGTACAAATTTAATAAGACCATGCCAAAACACTTGCCAACTTGGTACAAATTAATAAGACCATGCCAAACACTTGCAAACTTGGAACAAACTTCCTAAGATCATGCCAAAACACTTGCAAACTTGGTACAAATTTAATAAGACCATGCCAAACACGTGCAAACTTGGAACAAACTTCCTAAGACCATGCCAAAACACTTGCAAACTTGGTACAAATTTAATAAGACCATGCCAAAACACTTGCAAGCTTGGAACAAACTTCCTAAGATCATGCCAAAACACTTGCAAACTTGGTTCAAATTCAATAAGACCAAGCCAAAACACTCGCAAACTTGGTACAAATTTAATAAGACCATGCCAAAACACTTGCAAACTTGGTACAAATTTAATAAGACCATGCCAAAACACTTGCAAACTTGGAACAAACTTCCTAAGACCATGCCAAAACACTTGCAAACTTGGTACAAATTTAATAAGACCATGCCAAAACACTTGCAAACTTGGTACAAATTTAATAAAACCATGCCAAACACTTGCAAACTTGGAACAAGCTTCCTAATACCATGCCAAAACACTTGCAAACTTGGTACAAATTTAATAAGACCATGCCAAAACACTTGCAAACTTGGAACAAACTTCCTAAGACCATGCCAAAACACTTGCAAACTTGGTACAAATTTAATAAGACCATGCCAAACACTTGCAAACTTGGAACAAACTTCCTAAGACCATGCCAAAACACTTGCGAACTTGGTACAAATTTAATAAGACCATGCCAAAACACTTGCAAACTTGTTACAAATTTAATAAGACGATGCCAAACACTTGCAAACTTCGAACGAACTTCCTAAAACCATGCCAAAACACTTGCAAACTTGGTACAAATTTAATAAGACCATGCAAAAACACTTGCAAACTTGGTACAAATTTAAGAAGACCATGCCAAACACTTGCAAACTTGGAACAAAATTAATAAGACCATGCCAAAACACTTGCGAACTTGGTACAAATTTAATAAGACCATGCCAAACACTTGCAAACTTGGTACAAATTTAATAAGACCATACCAAAACACTTGCAAACTTGGTACAAATTTAATAAGACCATGCCAAAACACTTGCAAACTTGGGTCAAATTTAATAAGACCATGCCAAAACACTTGCAAACTTGGAACATACTTCCTAAGACCATGCCAAAACACTTGCAAACTTGGTACAAATTTAATAAGACCATGCCAAAACACTTGCAAACTTGGTACAAATTTAATAAGACGATGCCAAACACTTGCAAACTTCGAACAAACTTCCTAAGACCATGCCAAAACACTTGCAAACTTGGTACAAATTTAATAAGACCATGCCAAACACTTGCAAACTTGGAACAAACTTCCTAAGACCATGCCAAAACACTTGCAAACTTGGTACAAATTTAATAAGACCATGCCAAACACTTGCAAACTTGGAACAAACTTCCTAAGACCATGCCAAAACACTTGCAAACTTGGTACAAATTTAAGAAGACCATGCCAAACACTTGCAAACTTGGAACAAACTTCCTAAGACCATGCCAAAACACTTGCAAACTTGGTACAAATTTAATAAGATCAAGCCAAAACACTTGCAAACTTGGTACAAATTTAATAAGACCATGCCAAACACTTGCAAACTTGGAACAAACTTCCTAAGACCATGCCAAAACACTTGCAAACTTGGTACAAATTTAATGAGACTATGCCAAACACTTGCAAACTTGGAACAAACTTCCTAGGACCATGCCAAAACACTTGCAAATTTGGTACAAATTTAATAAGACCATGCCAAAACACTTGCAAACTTGGTACAAATTTAATAAGACCATACCAAAACACTTGCAAACTTGGTACAAATTTAATAAGACCATGCCAAAACACTTGCAAACTTGGTACAAATTTAATAAGACGATGCCAAACACTTGCAAACTTGGTACAAATTTAATAAGACCATGCCAAAACACTTGCAAACTTGGTACAAATTTAATAAGACGATGCCAAACACTTGCAAACTTCGATCAAACTTCCTAAGACCATGCCAAAACACTTGCAAACTTGGTACAAATTTAATAAGACCATGCCAAAACACTTGCACACTTGGAAAAAACTTCCTAAGACCATGCCAAAACACTTGCAAACTTGGTACAAATTTAATAAGACCATGCCAATTACTTGCAAACCTGGTACAAATTTAACAAGACGATGCCAAACACTTGCAAACTTCGAACAAAATTCCTAAGACCATGCCAAAACACTTGCAAACTTGGTACAAATTTAAGAAGACCATGTCAAACACTTGCAAACTTGGTACAAATTTAATAAGACCATGCCAAACACTTGCAAACTTGGAACAAACTTCCTAAGACCATGCCAAAACACTTGCAAACTTGGTACAAATTTAATAAGACCATGCCAAACACTTTCAAACTTTGAACAAACTTCCTAAGACCATGCCAAAATATTTGCAAACTTGGTACAAATTTAATAAGACCATGCCAAAACACTTGCAAACTTGGTACAAATTTAATAAGACGATGCCAAACACTTGCAAACTTGGAACAAACTTCCTAAGACCATGCCAGAACACTTGCATACTTGGTACAAATTTAATAACACCATGCCAAAACACTTGCAAACTTGGTACAAATTTAATAAGACGATGCCAAACACTTGCAAACTTGGTACAAATTTAATAAGACCATGCCAAAACACTTGCAAACTTGGTACAAATTTAATAAGACGATGCCAAACACTTGCAAACTTCGATCAAACTTCCTAAGACCATGCCAAAACACTTGCAAACTTGGTACAACTTTAATAAGACCATGCCAAACACTTGCAAACTTGGAACAAACTTCCTAAGACCATGCCAGAACACTTGCAAACTTGGTACAAATTTAATAAGACCATGCCAAAACACTTGCAAACTTGGAACAAACTTCCTAAGACCATGCCAAAACACTTGCAAACTTGGTACAAAATTAAAAAGAGCATGCCAAAACACTTGCAAACTTAGTACAAATTTAATAAGACCATGCCAAAACACTTGCAAACTTGGAACAAATTTAAGAAGACCATACCAAAAGACTTGCAAACTTGGTACAAATTTTATAAGACCATGCCAAAACACTTGCAAACTTGGTACAAATTTAATAAGATCATGCCAAACACTTGCAAACTTGGAACAAACTTCCTAAGACCATGCCAAAACACTTGCAAACTTGGTACCAATTTAATAAGACCATGCCAAAACACTTGCAAACTTGGTACAAATTTAATAACACCATGCCAAAACACTTGCAAACTTGGTACAAATTTAATAAAACCATGCCAAAACACTTGCAAACTTGGTACAAATTTAATAAGACCAAGCCAAAACACTTGCAAACTTGGAACAAGTTTAATAAGACCATGCCAAAACACTTGCAAACTTGGTACAAATTTATTAAGACCATGCCAAAACACTTGCAAACTTGGTACAAATTTAATAAGACCATGCCAAAACACTTGCAAACTTGGTACAAATTTAATAAGACGATGCCAAACACTTGCAAACTTGGAACAAACTTCCTAAGACCATGCCAGAACACTTGAAAACTTGGTACAAATTTAATAACACCATGCCAAAACACTTGCAAACTTGGTACAAATTTAATAAAACCATGCCAAAACACTTACAAACTTGGTACAAATTTAAAAAGACCAAGCCAAAACACTTGCAAACTTGGAACAAGTTTAATAAGACTATGCCAAAACACTTGCAAACTTGGAACAAACTTCCTAAGACCATGCCAAAACACTTGCAAACTTGGTATAAATTTAATAAAACCATGCCAAAACACTTGCAAACTTGGAAAAAACTTCCTTAGACCATGCCAAAACACTTGCAAACTTGGTACAAATTTAATAAGACCATGCCAAAACACTTGCAAACTTGGTACAAATTTAATAAGACGATGCCAAACACTTGCAAACTTCAAACAAACTTCCTAAGACCATGCCAAAACACTTGCAAACTTGGTACAAATTAAAGAAGACCATGCCAAACACTTGCAAACTTGGAACAAACTTCCTAAGACCATGCCAAAACACTTGCAAACTTGGTACAAATTTAATAAGACCATGCCAAACACTAGCAAACTTGGAACAAACTTCCTAAGACCATGCCAAAACACTTGCAAACTTGGTACAAATTTAATAAGACCATGCCAAAACACTTGCAAACTTGGAACAAACTTCCTTAGACCATGCCAAAACACTTGCAAACTTGGTACAAAATTAATAAGACCATGCCAAAACACTTGCAAACTTGGTACAAATTTAATAAGACCATGCCAAAACACTTGCAAACTTGGTACAAATTTCATAAGACCATGCCAAAACACTTGCAAACTTGGAACAAATTTAATAAGACCATGCCAAACACTTGCAAACTTGGAACAAACTTCCTAAGACCATGCCAAAACACTTGCAAACTTGGTACAAATTTAATAAGACCATGCCAAAACACTTGCAAACATGGTACAAATTTCATAACACCATGCCAAAACACTTGCAAACTTGGTACAAATTTAATAAAACCATGACAAAACACTTGCAAACTTGGTACAAATTTAATAAGACCAAGCCAAAACACTTGCAAACTTGGAACATGTTTAATAAGACCATGCCAAAACACTTGCAAACTTGGTACAAATTTAATAAGACCATGCCAAAACACTTGCAAACTTGGTACAAATTTAATAAGACCATGCCAAAACACTTGCACACTTGGAAAAAACTTCCTAAGACCATGCCAAAACACTTGCAAACTTGGTACAAATTTAATAAGACCATGCCAATTACTTGCAAACCTGGTACAAATTTAACAAGACGATGCCAAACACTTGCAAACTTCGAACAAAATTCCTAAGACCATGCCAAAACACTTGCAAACTTGGTACAAAGTTAAGAAGACCATGTCAAACACTTGCAAACTTGGTACAAATTTAATAAGACCATGCCAAACACTTGCAAACTTGGAACAAACTTCCTAAGACCATGCCAAAACACTTGCAAACTTGGTACAAATTTAATAAGACCATGCCAAACACTTTCAAACTTTGAACAAACTTCCTAAGACCATGCCAAAATATTTGCAAACTTGGTACAAATTTAATAAGACCAAGCCAAAACCATGCCAAACACTTGCAAACTTGGAACAAACTTCCTAAGACCATGCCAAAACACTTGCTAACTTGGAACAAACTTCCTAAGACCATGCCAAAACACTTGCAAACTTGGTACAAATTTAATAAGACCATGCCAAAACACTTGCAAACTTGGTACAAATTTATTAAGACCAAGCCAAAACACTTGCAAACTTGGAACAAGTTTAATAAGACCATGCCAAAACACTTGCAAACTTGGTACAAATTTAATAAGACCATGCCAAAACACTTGCAAACTTGGTACAAATTTATTAACACCATGCCAAAACACTTGCAAACTTGGTACAAATTTAATAAAACCATGCCAAAACACTTGCAAACTTGGTACAAATTTAATAAGACCATGTCAAAACACTTGCAAACTTGGTACAAATTTAATAAGACCATGCCAAAACACTTGCAAACTTGGAACAAATTTAATAAGACCATGCCAAAACACTTGCAAACTTGGTACAAATTTAATAAGACCATGCCAAAACACTTGCAAACTTGGAACAAACTTCCTTAGACCATGCCAAAACACTTGCAAACTTGGTACAAATTTAATAAGACCATGCCAAAACACTTGCAAACTTGGTACAAATTTAATAAGACGATGGCAAACACTTGCAAACTTGGAACAAACTTCCTAAGACCATGCCAAAACACTTGCAAACTTGGTACAAATTTAATTAGACCATGCCAAAACACTTGCCAACTTGGTACAAATTTAATAAGACCATGCCAAACACTTGCAAACTTGGAACAAACTTCCTAAGACCATGCCAAACACTTGCAAACTTGGAACAAACTTCCTAAGACCATGCCAAAACACTTGCAAACTTGGTACAAATTTAATAAGACCAAGCCAAAACACTTGCAAACTTGGAACAAATTTAATAAGACCATGCCAAAACACTTGCAAACTTGGTACAAATTTAATAAGACCATGCCAAAACACTTGCAAACTTGGTTCAAATTTAATAAGACCATACCGAAACCCTTGCAAACTTGGTACAAATTTAATAAGACCAAGCCAAAACACTTGCAAACTTGGAACAAATTTAATAAGACCATGCCAAAACACTTGCAAACTTGGTACAAATTTAATAAGACCATGCCAAAACACTTGCAAACTTGGTACAAATTTAATAAGACCATGCCAAAACACTTGCAAACTTGGTACAAATTTAAAAAGACCATGCCAAAACACTTGCAAACTTGGTACAAATTTATTAAGACCAAGCCAAAACACTTGCAAACTTGGAACAAGTTTAATAAGACCATGCCAAAACACTTGCAAACTTGGTACACATTTAATAAGACCATGCCAAAACACTTGCAAACATGGAACAAACTTCCTAAGACCATGCCAAAACACTTGCAAACTTGGTACAAATTTAATAAGACCAAGCCAAAACACTTGCAAACTTGGAACAAATTTAATAAGACCATGCCAAAACACTTGCAAACTTGGTACAAATTTAATAAGACCATGCCAAAACACTTGCAAACTTGGTTCAAATTTAATAAGACCATACCGAAACCCTTGCAAACTTGGTACAAATTTAATAAGACCATGCCAAAACACTTGCAAACTTGGTACAAAATTAATAAGACCATGCCAAACACTTGCAAACTTGGAACAAACTTCCTTAGACCATGCCAAAACACTTGCAAACTTGGTACAAATTTACTAAGACCATGCCAATTACTTGCAAACTTGGAACAAACTTCCTAAGACCATGCCAAAACACTTGCAAACTTGGTACAAATTTAATAAGACCATGCCAAACACTTGCAAACTTGGAACAAACTTCCTAAGACCATGCCAAAACACTTGCAAACTTGGTACAAATTTAATAAGACCATGCCAAAACACTTGCCAACTTGGTACAAATTAATAAGACCATGCCAAACACTTGCAAACTTGGAACAAACTTCCTAAGATCATGCCAAAACACTTGCAAACTTGGTACAAATTTAATAAGACCATGCCAAACACGTGCAAACTTGGAACAAACTTCCTAAGACCATGCCAAAACACTTGCAAACTTGGTACAAATTTAATAAGACCATGCCAAAACACTTGCAAGCTTGGAACAAACTTCCTAAGATCATGCCAAAACACTTGCAAACTTGGTTCAAATTCAATAAGACCAAGCCAAAACACTCGCAAACTTGGTACAAATTTAATAAGACCATGCCAAAACACTTGCAAACTTGGTACAAATTTAATAAGACCATGCCAAAACACTTGCAAACTTGGAACAAACTTCCTAAGACCATGCCAAAACACTTGCAAACTTGGTACAAATTTAATAAGACCATGCCAAAACACTTGCAAACTTGGTACAAATTTAATAAAACCATGCCAAACACTTGCAAACTTGGAACAAGCTTCCTAATACCATGCCAAAACACTTGCAAACTTGGTACAAATTTAATAAGACCATGCCAAAACACTTGCAAACTTGGAACAAACTTCCTAAGACCATGCCAAAACACTTGCAAACTTGGTACAAATTTAATAAGACCATGCCAAACACTTGCAAACTTGGAACAAACTTCCTAAGACCATGCCAAAACACTTGCGAACTTGGTACAAATTTAATAAGACCATGCCAAAACACTTGCAAACTTGGTACAAATTTAATAAGACGATGCCAAACACTTGCAAACTTCGAACGAACTTCCTAAAACCATGCCAAAACACTTGCAAACTTGGTACAAATTTAATAAGACCATGCAAAAACACTTGCAAACTTGGTACAAATTTAAGAAGACCATGCCAAACACTTGCAAACTTGGAACAAAATTAATAAGACCATGCCAAAACACTTGCGAACTTGGTACAAATTTAATAAGACCATGCCAAACACTTGCAAACTTGGTACAAATTTAATAAGACCATACCAAAACACTTGCAAACTTGGTACAAATTTAATAAGACCATGCCAAAACACTTGCAAACTTGGGTCAAATTTAATAAGACCATGCCAAAACACTTGCAAACTTGGAACATACTTCCTAAGACCATGCCAAAACACTTGCAAACTTGGTACAAATTTAATAAGACCATGCCAAAACACTTGCAAACTTGGTACAAATTTAATAAGACGATGCCAAACACTTGCAAACTTCGAACAAACTTCCTAAGACCATGCCAAAACACTTGCAAACTTGGTACAAATTTAATAAGACCATGCCAAACACTTGCAAACTTGGAACAAACTTCCTAAGACCATGCCAAAACACTTGCAAACTTGGTACAAATTTAATAAGACCATGCCAAACACTTGCAAACTTGGAACAAACTTCCTAAGACCATGCCAAAACACTTGCAAACTTGGTACAAATTTAAGAAGACCATGCCAAACACTTGCAAACTTGGAACAAACTTCCTAAGACCATGCCAAAACACTTGCAAACTTGGTACAAATTTAATAAGATCAAGCCAAAACACTTGCAAACTTGGTACAAATTTAATAAGACCATGCCAAACACTTGCAAACTTGGAACAAACTTCCTAAGACCATGCCAAAACACTTGCAAACTTGGTACAAATTTAATGAGACTATGCCAAACACTTGCAAACTTGGAACAAACTTCCTAGGACCATGCCAAAACACTTGCAAATTTGGTACAAATTTAATAAGACCATGCCAAAACACTTGCAAACTTGGTACAAATTTAATAAGACCATACCAAAACACTTGCAAACTTGGTACAAATTTAATAAGACCATGCCAAAACACTTGCAAACTTGGTACAAATTTAATAAGACGATGCCAAACACTTGCAAACTTGGTACAAATTTAATAAGACCATGCCAAAACACTTGCAAACTTGGTACAAATTTAATAAGACGATGCCAAACACTTGCAAACTTCGATCAAACTTCCTAAGACCATGCCAAAACACTTGCAAACTTGGTACAAATTTAATAAGACCATGCCAAAACACTTGCACACTTGGAAAAAACTTCCTAAGACCATGCCAAAACACTTGCAAACTTGGTACAAATTTAATAAGACCATGCCAATTACTTGCAAACCTGGTACAAATTTAACAAGACGATGCCAAACACTTGCAAACTTCGAACAAAATTCCTAAGACCATGCCAAAACACTTGCAAACTTGGTACAAATTTAAGAAGACCATGTCAAACACTTGCAAACTTGGTACAAATTTAATAAGACCATGCCAAACACTTGCAAACTTGGAACAAACTTCCTAAGACCATGCCAAAACACTTGCAAACTTGGTACAAATTTAATAAGACCATGCCAAACACTTTCAAACTTTGAACAAACTTCCTAAGACCATGCCAAAATATTTGCAAACTTGGTACAAATTTAATAAGACCATGCCAAAACACTTGCAAACTTGGTACAAATTTAATAAGACGATGCCAAACACTTGCAAACTTGGAACAAACTTCCTAAGACCATGCCAGAACACTTGCATACTTGGTACAAATTTAATAACACCATGCCAAAACACTTGCAAACTTGGTACAAATTTAATAAGACGATGCCAAACACTTGCAAACTTGGTACAAATTTAATAAGACCATGCCAAAACACTTGCAAACTTGGTACAAATTTAATAAGACGATGCCAAACACTTGCAAACTTCGATCAAACTTCCTAAGACCATGCCAAAACACTTGCAAACTTGGTACAACTTTAATAAGACCATGCCAAACACTTGCAAACTTGGAACAAACTTCCTAAGACCATGCCAGAACACTTGCAAACTTGGTACAAATTTAATAAGACCATGCCAAAACACTTGCAAACTTGGAACAAACTTCCTAAGACCATGCCAAAACACTTGCAAACTTGGTACAAAATGAAAAAGAGCATGCCAAAACACTTGCAAACTTAGTACAAATTTAATAAGACCATGCCAAAACACTTGCAAACTTGGAACAAATTTAAGAAGACCATACCAAAAGACTTGCAAACTTGGTACAAATTTTATAAGACCATGCCAAAACACTTGCAAACTTGGTACAAATTTAATAAGATCATGCCAAACACTTGCAAACTTGGAACAAACTTCCTAAGACCATGCCAAAACACTTGCAAACTTGGTACCAATTTAATAAGACCATGCCAAAACACTTGCAAACTTGGTACAAATTTAATAACACCATGCCAAAACACTTGCAAACTTGGTACAAATTTAATAAAACCATGCCAAAACACTTGCAAACTTGGTACAAATTTAATAAGACCAAGCCAAAACACTTGCAAACTTGGAACAAGTTTAATAAGACCATGCCAAAACACTTGCAAACTTGGTACAAATTTATTAAGACCATGCCAAAACACTTGCAAACTTGGTACAAATTTAATAAGACCATGCCAAAACACTTGCAAACTTGGTACAAATTTAATAAGACGATGCCAAACACTTGCAAAATTGGAACAAACTTCCTAAGACCATGCCAGAACACTTGAAAACTTGGTACAAATTTAATAACACCATGCCAAAACACTTGCAAACTTGGTACAAATTTAATAAAACCATGCCAAAACACTTACAAACTTGGTACAAATTTAAAAAGACCAAGCCAAAACACTTGCAAACTTGGAACAAGTTTAATAAGACTATGCCAAAACACTTGCAAACTTGGAACAAACTTCCTAAGACCATGCCAAAACACTTGCAAACTTGGTATAAATTTAATAAAACCATGCCAAAACACTTGCAAACTTGGAAAAAACTTCCTTAGACCATGCCAAAACACTTGCAAACTTGGTACAAATTTAATAAGACCATGCCAAAACACTTGCAAACTTGGTACAAATTTAATAAGACGATGCCAAACACTTGCAAACTTCAAACAAACTTCCTAAGACCATGCCAAAACACTTGCAAACTTGGTACAAATTAAAGAAGACCATGCCAAACACTTGCAAACTTGGAACAAACTTCCTAAGACCATGCCAAAACACTTGCAAACTTGGTACAAATTTAATAAGACCATGCCAAACACTAGCAAACTTGGAACAAACTTCCTAAGACCATGCCAAAACACTTGCAAACTTGGTACAAATTTAATAAGACCATGCCAAAACACTTGCAAACTTGGAACAAACTTCCTTAGACCATGCCAAAACACTTGCAAACTTGGTACAAAATTAATAAGACCATGCCAAAACACTTGCAAACTTGGTACAAATTTAATAAGACCATGCCAAAACACTTGCAAACTTGGTACAAATTTCATAAGACCATGCCAAAACACTTGCAAACTTGGAACAAATTTAATAAGACCATGCCAAACACTTGCAAACTTGGAACAAACTTCCTAAGACCATGCCAAAACACTTGCAAACTTGGTACAAATTTAATAAGACCATGCCAAAACACTTGCAAACATGGTACAAATTTCATAACACCATGCCAAAACACTTGCAAACTTGGTACAAATTTAATAAAACCATGACAAAACACTTGCAAACTTGGTACAAATTTAATAAGACCAAGCCAAAACACTTGCAAACTTGGAACATGTTTAATAAGACCATGCCAAAACACTTGCAAACTTGGTACAAATTTAATAAGACCATGCCAAAACACTTGCAAACTTGGTACAAATTTAATAAGACCATGCCAAAACACTTGCACACTTGGAAAAAACTTCCTAAGACCATGCCAAAACACTTGCAAACTTGGTACAAATTTAATAAGACCATGCCAATTACTTGCAAACCTGGTACAAATTTAACAAGACGATGCCAAACACTTGCAAACTTCGAACAAAATTCCTAAGACCATGCCAAAACACTTGCAAACTTGGTACAAAGTTAAGAAGACCATGTCAAACACTTGCAAACTTGGTACAAATTTAATAAGACCATGCCAAACACTTGCAAACTTGGAACAAACTTCCTAAGACCATGCCAAAACACTTGCAAACTTGGTACAAATTTAATAAGACCATGCCAAACACTTTCAAACTTTGAACAAACTTCCTAAGACCATGCCAAAATATTTGCAAACTTGGTACAAATTTAATAAGACCATGCCAAAACACTTGCAAACTTGGTACAAATTTAATAAGACGATGCCAAACACTTGCAAACTTGGAACAAACTTCCTAAGACCATTCCAGAACACTTGCATACTTGGTACAAATTTAATAACACCATGCCAAAACACTTGCAAACTTGGTACAAATTTAATAAGACGATGCCAAACACTTGCAAACTTGGTACAAATTTAATAAGACCATGCCAAAACACTTGCAAACTTGGTACAAATTTAATAAGACGATGCCAAACACTTGCAAACTTCGAACAAACTTCCTAAGACCATGCCAAAACACTTGCAAACTTGGTACAACTTTAATATGACCATGCCAAACACTTGCTAACTTGGAACAAACTTCCTAAGACCATGCCAAAACACTTGCAAACTTGGTACAAATTTAATAAGACCATGCCAAAACACTTGCAAACTTGGTACAAATTTAATAAGACCATGCCAAACACTTGCAAACTTGGAACAAACTTCCTAAGACCATGCCAAAACACTTGCAAACTTGGAACAAACTTCCTAAGACCATGCCAAAACACTTGCAAACTTGGTACAAATTTAATAAGACCATGCCAAAACACTTGCAAACTTGGTACAAATTTAATAAGACCATACCAAAACACTTGCAAACTTGGTACAAATTTAATAAGACCATGCCAAAACACTTGCAAACTTGGTGCAAATTTAATAAGACCATGCCAAACACTTGCAAACTTGGAACAAACGTCCTAAGACCATGCCAAAACACTTGCAAACATGGAACAAACTTCCTAAGACCATGCCAAAACACTTGCAAACTTGGTACAAATTTAATAAGACCAAGCCAAAACACTTGCAAACTTGGAACAAATTTAATAAGACCATGCCAAATCACTTGCAAACTTGGTACAAATTTAATAAGACCAAGCCAAAACACTTGCAAACTTGGAACAAGTTAAATAAGACCATGCCAAAACACTTGCAAACTTGGTACAAATTTTATAAGACCATGCCAAAACACTTGCAAACTTGGTACAAATTTAATAAGACCATGCCAAAACACTTGCAAACTTGGAAAAAACTTCCTAAGACCATGCCAAAACACTTGCAAACTTGGTACAAATTTAACAAGCCCATGCCAAAACACTTGCAAACTTGGTACAAATTTAATACGACGATGCCAAACACTTGCAAACTTCGAACAAACTTCCTAAGACCATGCCAAAACACTTGCAAACTTGGTACAAATTTAAGAAGACCATGCCAAACACTTGCAAACTTGGAACAAACTTCCTAAGACCATGCCAAAACACTTGCAAACTTGGTACAAATTTAATGAGACCATGCCAAACACTTGCAAACTTGGAACAAACTTCCTAAGACCATGCCAAAACACTTGCAAACTTGGTACAAATTTAATGAGACTATGCCAAACACTTGCAAACTTGGAACAAACTTCCTAAGACCATGCCAAAACACTTGCAAACTTGGTACAAATTTAATAAGACCATGCCAAAACACTTGCAAACTAGGTACAAATTTAATAAGACGATGCCAAACACTTGCAAACTTGGAACAAACTTCCTAAGACCATGCCAGAACACTTGCAAACTTGGTACAAATTTAATAACACCATGCCCAAACACTTGCAAATTTGGTACAAATTTAATAAAACCATGCCAAAACACTCGCAAACTTGGTACAAATTTATTAAGACTAAGCCAAAACACTTGCAAACTTGGAACAAGTTTAATAAGACCATGCCAAAACACTTGCAAACTTGGTACAAATTTAATAAGACCATGCCAAAACACTTGCAAACTTGGTACAAATTTAATAAGACCATGCCAAAACTCTTGCAAACTTGGAAAAAACTTCCTAAGACCATGCCAAAACACTTGCAAACTTGGTACAAATTTAATAAGACCATGCCAAAACACTTGCAAACTTGGTACAAATTAAATAAGACGATGCCAAACACTTGCAAACTTCGAACAAACTTCCTAAGACCATGCCAAAACACTTGCAAACTTGGTACAAATTTAAGAAGACCATGCCAAACACTTGCAAACTTGGAACAAACTTCCTAAGACCATGCCAAAACACTTGCAAACTTGGTACAAATTTAATAAGACCATGCCAAACACTTGCAAACTTGGAACAAACTTCCTAAGACCATGCCAAAACACTTGCAAACTTGGTACAAAATTAATAAGACCATGCCAAAACACTTGCGAACTTGGTACAAATTTAATAAGACCATGCCAAAACACTTGCAAACTTGGTACAAATTTAATAAGACTATGACAAAACACTTGCAAACTTGGTACAAATTTAATAAGATCATGCCAAAACACTTGCAAACTTGGTACAAATTTAATAAGACCATGCCAACACACTTGCAAACTTGGTACAAATTTAATAAGACGATGCCAAACACTTGCAAACTTCGAACAAACTTCCTAAGACCATGCCAAAACACTTGCAAACTTGGTACAAAATTAATAAGACCATGCCAAAACACTTGCGAACTTGGTACAAATTTAATAAGACCATGCCAAAACACTTGCAAACTTGGTACAAATTTAATAAGACTATGACAAAACACTTGCAAACTTGGTACAAATTTAATAAGATCATGCCAAAACACTTGCAAACTTGGTACAAATTTAATAAGACCATGCCAACACACTTGCAAACTTGGTACAAATTTAATAAGACGATGCCAAACACTTGCAAACTTCGAACAAACTTCCTAAGACCATGCCAAAACACTTGCAAACTTGGTACAAATTTCCTAAGACCATGCCAAAACACTTGCAAACTTGGTACAAATTTAATAAGATCATGCCAAAACACTTGCAAACTTGGTACAAATTTAATAAGACCATGCCAACACACTTGCAAACTTGGTACAAATTTAATAAGACGATGCCAAACACTTGCAAACTTGGAACAAACTTCCTAAGACCATGCCAAAACACTTGCAAACTTGGTACAAATTTCCTAAGACCATGCCAAAACACTTGCAAACTTGGTACAAATTTAATAAGACCATACCAAAACACTTGCAAACTTGGTACAAATTTAATAAGACCATGCCAAAACACTTGCAAACTTGGTGCAAAATTAATAAGACCATGCCAAACACTTGCAAACTTGGAACAAACTTCCTAAGACCATGCCAAAACACTTGCAAACTTGGTACAAATTTAATAAGACCATGCCAAAACACTTGCAAACTTGGTACAAATTTAATAAGACCATGTCAAAACACTTGCAAACTTGGTACAAATTTAATAAGACCATGCCAAAACACTTGCAAACTTGGTACAAATTTAATAAAACCATGCCAAAACACTTGCAAACTTGGTACAAATTTAATGAGACCATGCCAAACACTTGCAAACTTGGAACAAACTTCCTAAGACCATGCCAAAACACTTGCAAACTTGGTACAAAGTTAAGAAGACCATGTCAAACACTTGCAAACTTGGTACAAATTTAATAAGACCATGCCAAACACTTGCAAACTTGGAACAAACTTCCTAAGACCATGCCAAAACACTTGCAAACTTGGTACAAATTTAATAAGACCATGCCAAACACTTTCAAACTTTGAACAAACTTCCTAAGACCATGCCAAAATATTTGCAAACTTGGTACAAATTTAATAAGACCATGCC
This sequence comes from Anopheles atroparvus, assembly GCA_914969975.1. Taxonomy (NCBI): domain Eukaryota; kingdom Metazoa; phylum Arthropoda; class Insecta; order Diptera; family Culicidae; genus Anopheles; species Anopheles atroparvus. The sequence continues at coordinate 1,807,632 of CAJZCY010000008.1, read as the reverse complement.
AAAACACTTGCAAACTTGGTACAAATTTAATAAGACGATGCCAAACACTTGCAAACTTGGAACAAACTTCCTAAGACCATTCTAGAACACTTGCATACTTGGTACAAATTTAATAACACCATGCCAAAACACTTGCAAACTTGGTACAAATTTAATAAGACGATGCCAAACACTTGCAAACTTGGTACAAATTTAATAAGACCATGCCAAAACACTTGCAAACTTGGTACAAATTTAATAAGACGATGCCAAACACTTGCAAACTTCGAACAAACTTCCTAAGACCATGCCAAAACACTTGCAAACTTGGAACAAACTTCCTAAGACCATGCCAAAACACTTGCAAACTTGGTACAAATTTAATAAGACCATGCCAAAACACTTGCAAACTTGGTACAAATTTATTAAGACCAAGCCAAAACACTTGCAAACTTGGAACAAATTTAATAAGACCATGCCAAAACACTTGCAAACTTGGTACAAATTTAATAAGACCATGTCAAAACACTTGCAAACTTGGTACAAATTTAATAAGACCATGCCAAAACACTTGCAAACTTGGTACAAATTTAATAAAACCATGCCAAAACACTTGCAAACTTGGTACAAATTTAATAAGACCATGTCAAAACACTTGCAAACTTGGTACAAATTTAATAAGACCATGCCAAACACTTTCAAACTTTGAACAAACTTCCTAAGACCATGCCAAAATATTTGCAAACTTGGTACAAATTTAATAAGACCATGCCAAAACACTTGCAAACTTGGTACAAATTTAATAAGACGATGCCAAACACTTGCAAACTTGGAACAAACTTCCTAAGACCATTCCAGAACACTTGCATACTTGGTACAAATTTAATAACACCATGCCAAAACACTTGCAAACTTGGTACAAATTTAATAAGACGATGCCAAACACTTGCAAACTTGGAACAAACTTCCTAAGACCATTCCAGAACACTTGCATACTTGGTACAAATTTAATAACACCATGCCAAAACACTTGCAAACTTGGTACAAATTTAATAAGACGATGCCAAACACTTGCAAACTTGGTACAAATTTAATAAGACCATGTCAAAACACTTGCAAACTTGGTACAAATTTAATAAGACCATGCCAAAACACTTGCAAACTTGGTACAAATTTAATAAAACCATGCCAAAACACTTGCAAACTTGGTACAAATTTAATGAGACCATGCCAAACACTTGCAAACTTGGAACAAACTTCCTAAGACCATGCCAAAACACTTGCAAACTTGGTACAAAGTTAAGAAGACCATGTCAAACACTTGCAAACTTGGTACAAATTTAATAAGACCATGCCAAACACTTTCAAACTTTGAACAAACTTCCTAAGACCATGCCAAAATATTTGCAAACTTGGTACAAATTTAATAAGACCATGCCAAACACTTGCAAACTTGGAACAAACTTCCTAAGACCATGCCAAAACACTTGCAAACTTGGTACAAATTTAATAAGACTATGACAAAACACTTGCAAACTTGGGACAAACTTCCTAAGACCATGCCAAAACACTTGCAAACTTGGTACAAAATTAATAAGACCATGCCAAAACACTTGCGAACTTGGTACAAATTTAATAAGACCATGCCAAAACACTTGCAAACTTGGTACAAATTTAATAAGACTATGACAAAACACTTGCAAACTTGGTACAAATTTAATAAGATCATGCCAAAACACTTGCAAACTTGGTACAAATTTAATAAGACCATGCCAACACACTTGCAAACTTGGTACAAATTTAATAAGACGATGCCAAACACTTGCAAACTTCGAACAAACTTCCTAAGACCATGCCAAAACACTTGCAAACTTGGTACAAATTTAAGAAGACCATGCCAAACACTTGCAAACTTGGAACAAACTTCCTAACACCATTTAAAAACACTTGCAAACTTGGTACAAATTTAATAAGACCATGCCAAACACTTGCAAACTTGGAACAAACTTCCTAAGACCATGCCAAAACACTTGCAAACTTGGTACAAATTTAATAAGACCATGCCAAAACACTTGCAAACTTGGAACAAACTTCCTAAGACCATGCCAAAACACTTGCAAACTTGGTACAAATTTCCTAAGACCATGCCAAAACACTTGCAAACTTGGTACAAATTTAATAAGACCATACCAAAACACTTGCAAACTTGGTACAAATTTAATAAGACCATGCCAAAACACTTGCAAACTTGGTGCAAAATTAATAAGACCATGCCAAACACTTGCAAACTTGGAACAAACTTCCTAAGACCATGCCAAAACACTTGCAAACTTGGTACAAATTTAATAAGACCATGCCAAAACACTTGCAAACTTGGTACAAATTTAATAAGACCATGTCAAAACACTTGCAAACTTGGTACAAATTTAATAAGACCATGCCAAAACACTTGCAAACTTGGTACAAATTTAATAAAACCATGCCAAAACACTTGCAAACTTGGTACAAATTTAATGAGACCATGCCAAACACTTGCAAACTTGGAACAAACTTCCTAAGACCATGCCAAAACACTTGCAAACTTGGTACAAAGTTAAGAAGACCATGTCAAACACTTGCAAACTTGGTACAAATTTAATAAGACCATGCCAAACACTTGCAAACTTGGAACAAACTTCCTAAGACCATGCCAAAACACTTGCAAACTTGGTACAAATTTAATAAGACCATGCCAAACACTTTCAAACTTTGAACAAACTTCCTAAGACCATGCCAAAATATTTGCAAACTTGGTACAAATTTAATAAGACCATGCCAAAACACTTGCAAACTTGGTACAAATTTAATAAGACGATGCCAAACACTTGCAAACTTGGAACAAACTTCCTAAGACCATTCCAGAACACTTGCATACTTGGTACAAATTTAATAACACCATGCCAAAACACTTGCAAACTTGGTACAAATTTAATAAGACGATGCCAAACACTTGCAAACTTGGTACAAATTTAATAAGACCATGCCAAAACACTTGCAAACTTGGTACAAATTTAATAAGACGATGCCAAACACTTGCAAACTTCGAACAAACTTCCTAAGACCATGCCAAAACACTTGCAAACTTGGAACAAACTTCCTAAGACCATGCCAAAACACTTGCAAACTTGGTACAAATTTAATAAGACCATGCCAAAACACTTGCAAACTTGGTACAAATTTATTAAGACCAAGCCAAAACACTTGCAAACTTGGAACAAATTTAATAAGACCATGCCAAAACACTTGCAAACTTGGTACAAATTTAATAAGACCATGTCAAAACACTTGCAAACTTGGTACAAATTTAATAAGACCATGCCAAAACACTTGCAAACTTGGTACAAATTTAATAAAACCATGCCAAAACACTTGCAAACTTGGTACAAATTTAATAAGACCATGTCAAAACACTTGCAAACTTGGTACAAATTTAATAAGACCATGCCAAACACTTTCAAACTTTGAACAAACTTCCTAAGACCATGCCAAAATATTTGCAAACTTGGTACAAATTTAATAAGACCATGCCAAAACACTTGCAAACTTGGTACAAATTTAATAAGACGATGCCAAACACTTGCAAACTTGGAACAAACTTCCTAAGACCATTCCAGAACACTTGCATACTTGGTACAAATTTAATAACACCATGCCAAAACACTTGCAAACTTGGTACAAATTTAATAAGACGATGCCAAACACTTGCAAACTTGGAACAAACTTCCTAAGACCATTCCAGAACACTTGCATACTTGGTACAAATTTAATAACACCATGCCAAAACACTTGCAAACTTGGTACAAATTTAATAAGACGATGCCAAACACTTGCAAACTTGGTACAAATTTAATAAGACCATGCCAAAATATTTGCAAACTTGGTACAAATTTAATAAGACCATGCCAAAACACTTGCAAACTTGGTACAAATTTAATAAGACGATGCCAAACACTTGCAAACTTGGAACAAACTTCCTAAGACCATTCCAGAACACTTGCATACTTGGTACAAATTTAATAACACCATGCCAAAACACTTGCAAACTTGGTACAAATTTAATAAGACGATGCCAAACACTTGCAAACTTGGTACAAATTTAATAAAACCATGCCAAAACACTTGCAAACTTGGTACAAATTTAATAAGACCAAGCCAAAACCATGCCAAACACTTGCAAACTTGGAACAAACTTCCTAAGACCATGCCAAAACACTTGCAAACTTGGAACAAACTTCCTAAGACCATGCCAAAACACTTGCAAACTTGGAACAAGTTTAAGAAGACCATGCCAAACACTTGCAAACTTGGAACAAACTTCCTAACACCATTTAAAAACACTTGCAAACTTGGTACAAATTTAATAAGACCATGCCAAACACTTGCAAACTTGGAACAAACTTCCTAAGACCATGCCAAAACACTTGCAAACTTGGTACAAATTTAATAAGACCATGCCAAAACACTTGCAAACTTGGAACAAACTTCCTAAGACCATGCCAAAACACTTGCAAACTTGGTACAAATTTCCTAAGACCATGCCAAAACACTTGCAAACTTGGTACAAATTTAATAAGACCATACCAAAACACTTGCAAACTTGGTACAAATTTAATAAGACGATGCCAAACACTTGCAAACTTCGAACAAACTTCCTAAGACCATGCCAAAACACTTGCAAACTTGGTACAAATTTAAGAAGACCATGCCAAACACTTGCAAACTTGGAACAAACTTCCTAACACCATTTAAAAACACTTGCAAACTTGGTACAAATTTAATAAGACCATGCCAAACACTTGCAAACTTGGAACAAACTTCCTAAGACCATGCCAAAACACTTGCAAACTTGGTACAAATTTAATAAGACCATGCCAAAACACTTGCAAACTTGGAACAAACTTCCTAAGACCATGCCAAAACACTTGCAAACTTGGTACAAATTTCCTAAGACCATGCCAAAACACTTGCAAACTTGGTACAAATTTAATAAGACCATACCAAAACACTTGCAAACTTGGTACAAATTTAATAAGACCATGCCAAAACACTTGCAAACTTGGTGCAAAATTAATAAGACCATGCCAAACACTTGCAAACTTGGAACAAACTTCCTAAGACCATGCCAAAACACTTGCAAACTTGGTACAAATTTAATAAGACCATGCCAAAACACTTGCAAACTTGGTACAAATTTAATAAGACCATGTCAAAACACTTGCAAACTTGGTACAAATTTAATAAGACCATGCCAAAACACTTGCAAACTTGGTACAAATTTAATAAAACCATGCCAAAACACTTGCAAACTTGGTACAAATTTAATGAGACCATGCCAAACACTTGCAAACTTGGAACAAACTTCCTAAGACCATGCCAAAACACTTGCAAACTTGGTACAAAGTTAAGAAGACCATGTCAAACACTTGCAAACTTGGTACAAATTTAATAAGACCATGCCAAACACTTGCAAACTTGGAACAAACTTCCTAAGACCATGCCAAAACACTTGCAAACTTGGTACAAATTTAATAAGACCATGCCAAACACTTTCAAACTTTGAACAAACTTCCTAAGACCATGCCAAAATATTTGCAAACTTGGTACAAATTTAATAAGACCATGCCAAAACACTTGCAAACTTGGTACAAATTTAATAAGACGATGCCAAACACTTGCAAACTTGGAACAAACTTCCTAAGACCATTCCAGAACACTTGCATACTTGGTACAAATTTAATAACACCATGCCAAAACACTTGCAAACTTGGTACAAATTTAATAAGACGATGCCAAACACTTGCAAACTTGGTACAAATTTAATAAGACCATGCCAAAACACTTGCAAACTTGGTACAAATTTAATAAGACGATGCCAAACACTTGCAAACTTCGAACAAACTTCCTAAGACCATGCCAAAACACTTGCAAACTTGGAACAAACTTCCTAAGACCATGCCAAAACACTTGCAAACTTGGTACAAATTTAATAAGACCATGCCAAAACACTTGCAAACTTGGTACAAATTTATTAAGACCAAGCCAAAACACTTGCAAACTTGGAACAAATTTAATAAGACCATGCCAAAACACTTGCAAACTTGGTACAAATTTAATAAGACCATGTCAAAACACTTGCAAACTTGGTACAAATTTAATAAGACCATGCCAAAACACTTGCAAACTTGGTACAAATTTAATAAAACCATGCCAAAACACTTGCAAACTTGGTACAAATTTAATAAGACCATGTCAAAACACTTGCAAACTTGGTACAAATTTAATAAGACCATGCCAAACACTTTCAAACTTTGAACAAACTTCCTAAGACCATGCCAAAATATTTGCAAACTTGGTACAAATTTAATAAGACCATGCCAAAACACTTGCAAACTTGGTACAAATTTAATAAGACGATGCCAAACACTTGCAAACTTGGAACAAACTTCCTAAGACCATTCCAGAACACTTGCATACTTGGTACAAATTTAATAACACCATGCCAAAACACTTGCAAACTTGGTACAAATTTAATAAGACGATGCCAAACACTTGCAAACTTGGTACAAATTTAATAAGACCATGCCAAAATATTTGCAAACTTGGTACAAATTTAATAAGACCATGCCAAAACACTTGCAAACTTGGTACAAATTTAATAAGACGATGCCAAACACTTGCAAACTTGGAACAAACTTCCTAAGACCATTCCAGAACACTTGCATACTTGGTACAAATTTAATAACACCATGCCAAAACACTTGCAAACTTGGTACAAATTTAATAAGACGATGCCAAACACTTGCAAACTTGGTACAAATTTAATAAAACCATGCCAAAACACTTGCAAACTTGGTACAAATTTAATAAGACCAAGCCAAAACCATGCCAAACACTTGCAAACTTGGAACAAACTTCCTAAGACCATGCCAAAACACTTGCAAACTTGGAACAAACTTCCTAAGACCATGCCAAAACACTTGCAAACTTGGTACAAATTTAATAAGACCATGCCAAAACACTTGCAAACTTGGTACAAATTTATTAAGACCAAGCCAAAACACTTGCAAACTTGGAACAAGTTTAATAAGACCATGCCAAAACACTTGCAAACTTGGTACAAATTTAATAAGACCATGCCAAAACACTTGCAAACTTGGTACAAATTTAATAACACCATGCCAAAACACTTGCAAACTTGGTACAAATTTAATAAAACCATGCCAAAACACTTGCAAACTTGGTACAAATTTAATAAGACCATGTCAAAACACTTGCAAACTTGGTACAAATTTAATAAGACCATGCCAAAACACTTGCAAACTTGGAACAAATTTAATAAGACCATGCCAAAACACTTGCAAACTTGGTACAAATTTAATAAGACCATGCCAAAACACTTGCAAACTTGGAACAAACTTCCTTAGACCATGCCAAAACACTTGCAAACTTGGTACAAATTTAATAAGACCATGCCAAAACACTTGCAAACTTGGTACAAATTTAATAAGACGATGGCAAACACTTGCAAACTTGGAACAAACTTCCTAAGACCATGCCAAAACACTTGCAAACTTGGTACAAATTTAATTAGACCATGCCAAAACATTTGCCAACTTGGTACAAATTTAATAAGACCATGCCAAACACTTGCAAACTTGGAACAAACTTCCTAAGACCATGCCAAACACTTGCAAACTTGGAACAAACTTCCTAAGACCATGCCAAAACACTTGCAAACTTGGTACAAATTTAATAAGACCAAGCCAAAACACTTGCAAACTTGGAACAAATTTAATAAGACCATGCCAAAACACTTGCAAACTTGGTACAAATTTAATAAGACCATGCCAAAACACTTGCAAACTTGGTTCAAATTTAATAAGACCATACCGAAACCCTTGCAAACTTGGTACAAATTTAATAAGACCAAGCCAAAACACTTGCAAACTTGGAACAAATTTAATAAGACCATGCCAAAACACTTGCAAACTTGGTACAAATTAAATAAGACCATGCCAAAACACTTGCAAACTTGGTACAAATTTAATAAGACCATGCCAAAACACTTGCAAACTTGGTACAAATTTAAAAAGACCATGCCAAAACACTTGCAAACTTGGTACAAATTTATTAAGACCAAGCCAAAACACTTGCAAACTTGGAACAAGTTTAATAAGACCATGCCAAAACACTTGCAAAATTGGTACACATTTAATAAGACCATGCCAAAACACTTGCAAACATGGAACAAACTTCCTAAGACCATGCCAAAACACTTGCAAACTTGGTACAAATTTAATAAGACCAAGCCAAAACACTTGCAAACTTGGAACAAATTTAATAAGACCATGCCAAAACACTTGCAAACTTGGTACAAATTTAATAAGACCATGCCAAAACACTTGCAAACTTGGTTCAAATTTAATAAGACCATACCGAAACCCTTGCAAACTTGGTACAAATTTAATAAGACCATGCCAAAACACTTGCAAACTTGGTACAAAATTAATAAGACCATGCCAAACACTTGCAAACTTGGAACAAACTTCCTTAGACCATGCCAAAACACTTGCAAACTTGGTACAAATTTAATAAGACCATGCCAAAACACTTGCAAACTTGGTACAAATTTATTAAGACCAAGCCAAAACACTTGCAAACTTGGAACAAGTTTAATAAGACCATGCCAAAACACTTGCAAACTTGGTACAAATTTAATAAGACCATGCCAAAACACTTGCAAACTTGGTACAAATTTATTAAGACCAAGCCAAAACACTTGCAAACTTGGAACAAGTTTAATAAGACCATGCCAAAACACTTGCAAACTTGGTACAAATTTAATAAGACCATGCCAAAACACTTGCAAACTTGGTACAAATTTAATAAGACGATGCCAAACACTTGCAAACATGGAACAAACTTCCTAAGACCATGCCAAAACACTTGCAAACTTGGTACAAATTTGATAAGACCATGCCAAAACACTTGCAAACTTGGTACAAAATTAATAAGACCATGCCAAACACTTGCAAACTTGGAACAAACTTCCTAAGACCATGCCAAAACACTTGCAAACTTGGTACACATTTAATAAGACCATGCCAAAACACTTGCAAACATGGAACAAACTTCCTAAGACCATGCCAAAACACTTGCAAACTTGGTACAAATTTAATAAGACCAAGCCAAAACACTTGCAAACTTGGAACAAATTTAATAAGACCATGCCAAAACACTTGCAAACTTGGTACAAATTTAATAAGACCATGCCAAAACACTTGCAAACTTGGTTCAAATTTAATAAGACCATACCGAAACCCTTGCAAACTTGGTACAAATTTAAAAAGACCATGCCAAAACACTTGCAAACTTGGTACAAATTTAATAAGACGATGCCAAACACTTGCAAACTTGGAACAAACTTCCTAAGACCATTCCAGAACACTTGCATACTTGGTACAAATTTAATAACACCATGCCAAAACACTTGCAAACTTGGTACAAATTTAATAAGACGATGCCAAACACTTGCAAACTTGGTACAAATTTAATAAAACCATGCCAAAACACTTGCAAACTTGGTACAAATTTAATAAGACCAAGCCAAAACCATGCCAAACACTTGCAAACTTGGAACAAACTTCCTAAGACCATGCCAAAACACTTGCAAACTTGGAACAAACTTCCTAAGACCAAGCCAAAACACTTGCAAACTTGGAACAAGTTTAATAAGACCATGCCAAAACACTTGCAAACTTGGTACAAATTTAATAAGACCATGCCAAAACACTTGCAAACTTGGTACAAATTTAATAAGACGATGCCAAACACTTGCAAACTTGGAACAAACTTCCTAAGACCATGCCAAAACACTTGCAAACTTGGTACAAATTTGATAAGACCATGCCAAAACACTTGCAAACTTGGTACAAAATTAATAAGACCATGCCAAACACTTGCAAACTTGGAACAAACTTCCTAAGACCATGCCAAAACACTTGCAAACTTGGTACACATTTAATAAGACCATGCCAAAACACTTGCAAACATGGAACAAACTTCCTAAGACCATGCCAAAACACTTGCAAACTTGGTACAAATTTAATAAGACCAAGCCAAAACACTTGCAAACTTGGAACAAATTTAATAAGACCATGCCAAAACACTTGCAAACTTGGTACAAATTTAATAAGACCATGCCAAAACACTTGCAAACTTGGTACAAATTTAATAAGACCATGCCAAAACACTTGCAAACTTGGTACAAATTTAAAAAGACCATGCCAAAACACTTGCAAACTTGGTACAAATTTATTAAGACCAAGCCAAAACACTTGCAAACTTGGAACAAGTTTAATAAGACCATGCCAAAACACTTGCAAACTTGGTACAAATTTAATAAGACCATGCCAAAACACTTGCAAACTTGGTACAAATTTAATAAGACCATGCCAAAACACTTGCAAACTTGGTACAAATTTATTAAGACCAAGCCAAAACACTTGCAAACTTGGAACAAGTTTAATAAAACCATGCCAAAACACTTGCAAACTTGGTACAAATTTAATAAGACCATGCCAAAACACTTGCAAACTTGGTAAAATTTAATAACACCATGCCAAAACACTTGCAAACTTGGTACAAATTTAATAAAACCATGCCAAAACACTTGCAAACTTGGTACAAATTTAATAAGACCATGCCAAAACACTTGCAAACATGGAACAAACTTCCTAAGACCATGCCAAAACACTTGCAAACTTGGTACAAAATTAATAAGACCATGCCAAACACTTGCAAACTTGGAACAAACTTCCTAAGACCATGCCAAAACACTTGCAAACTTGGTACAAATTTAATAAGACCATGCCAAACACTTGCAAACTTGGAACAAACTTCCTAAGACCATGCCAAAACACTTGCAAACTTGGTACAAATTTAATAAGACCATGCCAAAACACTTGCAAACTTGGTACAAATTTATTAAGACCAAGCCAAAACACTTGCAAACTTGGAACAAGTTTAATAAAACCATGCCAAAACACTTGCAAACTTGGTACAAATTTAATAACACCATGCCAAAACACTTGCAAACTTGGTACAAATTTAATAAAACCATGCCAAAACACTTGCAAACTTGGTACAAATTTAATAAGACCATGCCAAAACACTTGCAAACATGGAACAAACTTCCTAAGACCATGCCAAAACACTTGCAAACTTGGTACAAATTTATTAAGACCAAGCCAAAACACTTGCAAACTTGGAACAAGTTTAATAAAACCATGCCAAAACACTTGCAAACTTGGTACAAATTTAATAACACCATGCCAAAACACTTGCAAACTTGGTACAAATTTAATAAAACCATGCCAAAACACTTGCAAACTTGGTACAAATTTAATAAGACCATGCCAAAACACTTGCAAACATGGAACAAACTTCCTAAGACCATGCCAAAACACTTGCAAACTTGGTACAAATTTAATAAGACCAAGCCAAAACAATTGCAAACTCGGAACAAATTTAATAAGACCATGCCAAAACACTTGCAAACTTGGTACAAATTTTATAAGACCAAGCCAAAACACTTGCAAACTTGGAACAAGTTAAATAAGACCATGCCAAAAATCTTGCAAACTTGGTACAAATTTTATAAGACCATGCCAAAACACTTGCAAACTTGGAACAAACTTCCTAAGACCATGCCAAAACACTTGCAAACTTGGTACAAATTTAATAAGACCATGCCAAAACACTTGCAAACATGGAACAAACTTCCTAAGACCATGCCAAAACACTTGCAAACTTGGTACAAAATTAATAAGACCATGCCAAACACTTGCAAACATGGAACAAACTTCCTTAGACCATGCCAAAACACTTGCAAACTTAGTACAAAATTAATAAGACCATGCCAAACACTTGCAAACTTGGAACAAACTTCCTAAGACCATGCCAAAACACTTGCAAACTTGGTACAAATTTAATAAGACCATGCCAAACACTTGCAAACTTGGAACAAACTTCCTAAGACCATGCCAAAACACTTGCAAACTTGGTACAAATTTAATAAGACCATGCCAAAACACTTGCAAACTTGGTACAAATTTATTAAGACCAAGCCAAAACACTTGCAAACTTGGAACAAGTTTAATAAAACCATGCCAAAACACTTGCAAACTTGGTACAAATTTAATAACACCATGCCAAAACACTTGCAAACTTGGTACAAATTTAATAAAACCATGCCAAAACACTTGCAAACTTGGTACAAATTTAATAAGACCATGCCAAAACACTTGCAAACATGGAACAAACTTCCTAAGACCATGCCAAAACACTTGCAAACTTGGTACAAATTTATTAAGACCAAGCCAAAACACTTGCAAACTTGGAACAAGTTTAATAAAACCATGCCAAAACACTTGCAAACTTGGTACAAATTTAATAACACCATGCCAAAACACTTGCAAACTTGGTACAAATTTAATAAAACCATGCCAAAACACTTGCAAACTTGGTACAAATTTAATAAGACCATGCCAAAACACTTGCAAACATGGAACAAACTTCCTAAGACCATGCCAAAACACTTGCAAACTTGGTACAAAATTAATAAGACCATGCCAAACACTTGCAAACTTGGAACAAACTTCCTAAGACCATGCCAAAACACTTGCAAACTTGGTACAAATTTAATAAGACCATGCCAAACACTTGCAAACTTGGAACAAACTTCCTAAGACCATGCCAAAACACTTGCAAACTTGGTACAAATTTAATAAGACCATGCCAAAACACTTGCAAACTTGGTACAAATTTATTAAGACCAAGCCAAAACACTTGCAAACTTGGAACAAGTTTAATAAAACCATGCCAAAACACTTGCAAACTTGGTACAAATTTAATAACACCATGCCAAAACACTTGCAAACTTGGTACAAATTTAATAAAACCATGCCAAAACACTTGCAAACTTGGTACAAATTTAATAAGACCATGCCAAAACACTTGCAAACATGGAACAAACTTCCTAAGACCATGCCAAAACACTTGCAAACTTGGTACAAATTTATTAAGACCAAGCCAAAACACTTGCAAACTTGGAACAAGTTTAATAAAACCATGCCAAAACACTTGCAAACTTGGTACAAATTTAATAACACCATGCCAAAACACTTGCAAACTTGGTACAAATTTAATAAAACCATGCCAAAACACTTGCAAACTTGGTACAAATTTAATAAGACCATGCCAAAACACTTGCAAACATGGAACAAACTTCCTAAGACCATGCCAAAACACTTGCAAACTTGGTACAAATTTAATAAGACCAAGCCAAAACAATTGCAAACTCGGAACAAATTTAATAGGACCATGCCAAAACACTTGCAAACTTGGTACAAATTTTATAAGACCAAGCCAAAACACTTGCAAACTTGGAACAAGTTAAATAAGACCATGCCAAAACACTTGCAAACTTGGTACAAATTTTATAAGACCATGCCAAAACACTTGCAAACTTGGTACAAATTTAATAAGACCATGCCAAAACACTTGCAAACTTGGAAAAAACTTCCTAAGACCATGCCAAAACACTTGCAAACTTGGTACAAATTTAACAAGACCATGCCAAAACACTTTCAAACTTGGTACAACTTTAATAAGACGATGCCAAACACTTGCAAACTTCGAACAAACTTCCTAAGACCATGCCAAAACACTTGCAAACTTGGTACAAATTTAAGATGACCATGCCAAACACTTGCAAACTTGGAACAAACTTCCTTAGACCATGCCAAAACACTTGCAAACTTGGTACAAATTTAATAAGACCATGCCAAACACTTGCAAATTTGGAACAAACTTCCTAAGACCATGCCAAAACACTTGCAAACTTGGTACAAATTTAATAAGATCAAGCCAAAACACTTGCAAACTTGGTACAAATTTAATAAGACCATGCCAAACACTTGCAAACTTGGAACAAACTTCCTAAGACCATGCCAAAACACTTGCAAACTTGGTACAAATTTAATGAGACTATGCCAAACACTTGCAAACTTGGAACAAACTTCCTAAGACCATGCCAAAACACTTGCAAATTTGGTACAAATTTAATAAGACCATGCCAAAACACTTGCAAACTAGGTACAAATTTAATAAGACGATGCCAAACACTTGCAAACTTGGAACAAACTTCCTAAGACCATGCCAGAACACTTGCAAACTTGGTACAAATTTAATAACACCATGCCCAAACACTTGCAAACTTGGTACAAATTTAATTAAACCATGCCAAAACACTTGCAAACTTGGTACAAATTTTTTAAGACCAAGCCAAAACACTTGCAAACTTGGAACAAGTTTAATAAGACCATGCCAAAACACTTGCAAACTTGGTACAAATTTAATAAGACCATGCCAAAACACTTGCAAACTTGGTACAAATTTAATAAGACCATGCCAAAACACTTGCAAACTTGGAAAAAACTTCCTAAGACCATGCCAAAACACTTGCAAACTTGGTACAAATTTAATAAGACCATGCCAAAACACTTGCAAACTTGGTACAAATTTAATTAGACGATGCCAAACACTTGCAAACTTCGAACAAACTTCCTAAGACCATGCCAAAACACTTGCAAACTTGGTACAAATTTAAGAAGACCATGCCAAACACTTGCAAACTTGGAACAAACTTCCTAAGACCATGCCAAAACACTTGCAAACTTGGTAAAAATTTAATAAGACCATGCCAAACACTTGCAAACTTGGAACAAACTTCCTAAGACCATGCCAAAACACTTGCAAACTTGGTACAAATTTAATAAGACCATGCCAAAACACTTGCAAACTTGGTACAAATTTAATAAGACGATGCCAAACACTTGCAAACTTCGAACGAACTTCCTAAAACCATGCCAAAACACTTGCAAACTTGGTACAAATTTAATAAGACCATGCAAAAACACTTGCAAACTTGGTACAAATTTAAGAAGACCATGCCAAACACTTGCAAACTTGGAACAAAATTAATAAGACCATGCCAAACACTTGCAAACTTGGTACAAATTTAATAAGACCATACCAAAACACTTGCAAATATGGTACAAATTTAATAAGACCATGCCAAAACACTTGCAAACTTGGTACAAATTTAATAAGACCATGCCAAAACACTTGCAAACTTGGAACATGCTTCCTAAGACCATGCCAAAACACTTGCAAACTTGGTACAAAATTAATAAGACCATGTCAAAACACTTGCAAACTTGGTACATATATAATTGGTACATGGTATTGCATGACAAAACACTTGCAAACGTGGTACAAATTTAATAAGACCATGCCAAAACACTTGCAAACTTGATACAAATTTAATAAGACCATGCCAAAACACTTGCAAACTTGGTACAAACTTCCTAAGACCATGCCAAAACACTTGCAAGCTTGGTACAAATTTAATAAGACCATGCC
This sequence comes from Anopheles atroparvus, assembly GCA_914969975.1. Classification (NCBI taxonomy): domain Eukaryota; kingdom Metazoa; phylum Arthropoda; class Insecta; order Diptera; family Culicidae; genus Anopheles; species Anopheles atroparvus. The sequence goes on along the minus strand of CAJZCY010000008.1, from coordinate 1,792,128 downwards.
AAAACACTTGCAAACTTGGTACAAATTTAATTAGACGATGCCAAACACTTGCAAACTTCGAACAAACTTCCTAAAACCATGCCAAAACACTTGCAAACTTGGTACAAATTTAATAAGACCATGCAAAAACACTTGCAAACTTGGTACAAATTTAAGAAGACCATGCCAAACACTTGCAAACTTGGAACAAACTTCCTAAGACCATTTAAAAACACTTGCAAACTTGGTACAAATTTAATAAGACCATGCCAAAACACTTGCAAACTTGGTACAAATTTAATAAGACGTTGCCAAACACTTGCAAACTTGGAACAAACTTCCTAAGACCATGCCAAAACACTTGCAAACTTGGTACAAATTTGATAAGACCATGCCAAAACACTTGCAAACTTGGTACAAAATTAATAAGACCATGCCAAACACTTGCAAACTTGGAACAAACTTCCTAAGACCATGCCAAAACACTTGCAACTTGGTACAAATTTAATATGACCATGCCAAACACTTGCAAACTTGGAACAAACTTCCTAAGACCATGTCAAAACACTTGCAAACTTGGTACAAATTTAATAAGACCATGCCAAAACACTTGCAAACATGGAACAAACTTCCTAAGACCATGCCAAAACACTTGCAAACTTGGTACAAATTTAAAAAGACCAAGTCAAAACACTTGCAAACTTGGAACAAATTTAATAAGACCATGCCAAAACACTTGCAAACTTGGTACAAATTTATTAAAACCATGCCAAAACACTTGCAAACTTGGTACAAATTTTATAAAACCATGCCAAAACACTTGCAAACTTGGTACAAATTTAATAAGACCAAGCCAAAACACTTGCAAACTTGGAACAAATTTAATAAGACCATGCCGAAACACTTGCAAACTTGGTACAAATTTAATAAGACCATGCCAAAACACTTGCAAACTTGGGTCAAATTAAATAAGACCATGCCAAAACACTTGCAAACTTGGAACAAACTTCCTAAGACCATGCCAAAACACTTGCAAACTTGGTACAAATTTAATAAGACCATGCCAATACACTTGCAAACTTGGTACAAATTTAATAAGACGATGCCAAACACTTGCAAACTTGGAACAAACTTCCTAAGACCATGCCAAAACACTTGCAAACTTGGTACAAATTTAATAAGACCATGCCAAAACACTTGCCAACTTGGTACAAATTAATAAGACCATGCCAAACACTTGCAAACTTGGAACAAACTTCCTAAGATCATGCCAAAACACTTGCAAACTTGGTACAAATTTAATAAGACCATGCCAAACACGTGCAAACTTGGAACAAACTTCCTAAGACCATGCCAAAACACTTGCAAACTTGGTACAAATTTAATAAGACCATGCCAAAACACTTGCAAGCTTGGAACAAACTTCCTAAGACCATGCCAAAACACTTGCAAACTTGATTCAAATTTAATAAGACCAAGCCAAAACACTTGCAAACTTGGTACAAATTTAATAAGACCATGCGAAAACACTTGCAAACTTGGTACAAATTTAATAAGACCATGCCAAAACAATTGCAAACTTGGTACAAATTTAATAAGACCATGCCAAACACTTGCAGACTTGGAACAAACTTCCTAAGACCATGCCAAAACACTTGCAAACTTGGCACAAATTTAATAAGACCATGCCAAAACACTTGCAAACTTGGAACAAGCTTCCTAAGACCATGCCAAAACACTTGCAAACTTAGAACAAACTTCCTAAGACCATGCCAAAACACTTGCAAACTTGGTACAAATTTAATAAGACCATGCCAAACAGTTGCAAACTTGGAACAAACTTCCTAAGACCATGCCAAAACACTTGCAAACTTGGTACAAATTTTATAAGACCATGCCAAACACTTGCAAACTTGTAACAAACTTCCTAAGACCATGCCAAAACACTTGCAACCTTGGTACACATTTAATACGACCATGCCAAACACTTGCAAACTTGGAAAAAACTTCCTAAGACCATGCCAAAACAATTGCAAACTTGGTACAAATTTAATAAGACCATGCCAAACACTTGCAAACTTGGAACAAACTTCCTAAGACCATGCCAAAACACTTGCAAACTTGGCACAAATTTAATAAGACCATGCCAAAACACTTGCAAACTTGGAACAAGCTTCCTAAGACCATGCCAAAACACTTGCAAACTTAGAACAAACTTCCTAAGACCATGCCAAAACACTTGCAAACTTGGTACAAATTTAATAAGACCATGCCAAAACACTTGCAAACTTGGTACAAATTTAATAAGACCATGCCAAACACTTGCAAACTTGGTACAAATTTAATAAGACCATGCCAAAACACTTGCAAACTTGGTACAAATGTAATGAGACCATGCCAAAACACTTGCAAACTTGGAACAAACTTCCTAAGACCATGCCAAAACACTTGCAAACTTGGTAAAAATTTAATAAGACCATGCCAAACACTTGCAAACTTGGAACAAACTTCCTAAGACCATGCCAAAACACTTGCAACCTTGGTACAAATTTAATAAGACCATGCCAAAACACTTGCAAACTTGGAACAAACTTCCTAAGACCATGCCAAAACACTTGCAAACTTGGTACAAATTTAATAAGACCATGCCAAACACTTGCAAACTTGGAACAAACTTCCTTAGACCATGCCAAAACACTTGCAACCTTGGTACAAATTTAATACGACCATGCCAAACACTTGCAAACTTGGAACAAATTTAATAAGACCATGCCAAAAACTTGCAAACTTGGAACAAACTTCCTAAGACCATGCCAAAACACTTGCAAACTTGGTACAAATTTAATAAGACCATGCCAAACACTTGCAAACTTGGAACAAACTTCCTAAGACCATGCCAAAACACTTGCAACCTTGGTACAAATTTAATACGACCATGCCAAACACTTGCAAACTTGGAACAAACTTCCTAAGACCATGCCAAAACACTTGCAAACTTGGTACAAATTTAATAAGACCATGCCAAAACACTTGCAAACTTGGTACAAATTTAATAAGACCATGCCAAAACACTTGCAACCTTGGTACAAATTTAATACGACCATGCCAAACACTTGCAAACTTGGAACAAACTTCCTAAGACCATGCCAAAACACTTGCAAACTTGGTACAAATTTAATAGGACCATGCCAAACACTTGCAAACTTGGAACAAACTTCCTAAGACCATGCCAAAACACTTGCAAACTTGGTACAAATTTAATAAGACCATGCCAAACACTTGCAAACTTGGAACAAACTTCCTAAGACCATGCCAAAACACTTGCAAACTTGGAACAAACTTCCTAAGACCATGCCAAAACACTTGCAACCTTGGTACAAATTTAATAAGACCATGCCAAAACACTTGCAAACTTGGTACAAATAAAATAAGACCATGCCAAAACACTTGCAAACTTGGAACAAACTTCCTAAGACCATGCCAAAACACTTGCAACCTTGCTACAAATTTAATACGACCATGACAAACACTTGCAAACTTGGAACAAATTTCATAAGACCATGCAAAAACAGTTGCAAGCTTGGAACAAACTTCCTAAGACCATGCCAAACACTTGCAAACTTGGTACAAATTTAATACGACCATGCCAAACACTTGCAAACTTGGAACAAACTTCCTAAGGCCATGCCAAAACACTTGCAAACTTGGTACAAATTTAATAAGACCATGCCAAAAAACTTGCAAACTTGGTACAAATTTAATAAGACCATGCCAAAACACTTGCAAACTTGGTACAAATGTAATAAGACCATGCCAAAACACTTGCAAACTTGGAACAAACTTCCTAAGACCATGCCAAAACACTTGCAACCTTGGTACAAATTTAATACGACCAAGCCAAAACACTTGCAAACTTGGAACAAACTTCCTAAGACCATGCCAAAACACTTGCAAACTTGGAACAAATTTAATAAGACCATGCCAAACACTTGCAAACTTGGAACAAACTTCCTAAGACCATGCCAAAACACTTGCAAACTTGGAACAAACTTCCTTAGACCATGCCAAAACACTTGCAAACTTGGTACAAATTTAATAAGACCAAGCCAAAACAATTGCAAACTCGGAACAAATTTAATAAGACCATGCCAAAACACTTGCAAACTTGGTACAAATTTTATAAGACCAAGCCAAAACACTTGCAAACTTGGAACAAGTTAAATAAGACCATGCCAAAACACTTGCAAACTTGGTACAAATTTAATAAGACCATGCCAAACACTTGCAAATTTGGAACAAACTTCCTAAGACCATGCCAAAACACTTGCAAACTTGGTACAAATTTAATAAGATCAAGCCAAAACACTTGCAAACTTGGTACAAATTTAATAAGACCATGCCAAACACTTGCAAACTTGGAACAAACTTCCTAAGACCATGCCAAAACACTTGCAAACTTGGTACAAATTTAATGAGACTATGCCAAACACTTGCAAACTTGGAACAAACTTCCTAAGACCATGCCAAAACACTTGCAAATTTGGTACAAATTTAATAAGACCATGCCAAAACACTTGCAAACTAGGTACAAATTTAATAAGACGATGCCAAACACTTGCAAACTTGGAACAAACTTCCTAAGACCATGCCAGAACACTTGCAAACTTGGTACAAATTTAATAACACCATGCCCAAACACTTGCAAACTTGGTACAAATTTAATTAAACCATGCCAAAACACTTGCAAACTTGGTACAAATTTTTTAAGACCAAGCCAAAACACTTGCAAACTTGGAACAAGTTTAATAAGACCATGCCAAAACACTTGCAAACTTGGTACAAATTTAATAAGACCATGCCAAAACACTTGCAAACTTGGTACAAATTTAATAAGACCATGCCAAAACACTTGCAAACTTGGAAAAAACTTCCTAAGACCATGCCAAAACACTTGCAAACTTGGTACAAATTTAATAAGACCATGCCAAAACACTTGCAAACTTGGTACAAATTTAATAAGACGATGCCAAACACTTGCAAACTTCGAACAAACTTCCTAAGACCATGCCAAAACACTTGCAAACTTGGTACAAATTTAAGAAGACCATGCCAAACACTTGCAAACTTGGAACAAACTTCCTAAGACCATGCCAAAACACTTGCAAACTTGGTAAAAATTTAATAAGACCATGCCAAACACTTGCAAACTTGGAACAAACTTCCTAAGACCATGCCAAAACACTTGCAAACTTGGTACAAATTTAATAAGACCATGCCAAAACACTTGCAAACTTGGTACAAATTTAATAAGACGATGCCAAACACTTGCAAACTTCGAACGAACTTCCTAAAACCATGCCAAAACACTTGCAAACTTGGTACAAATTTAATAAGACCATGCAAAAACACTTGCAAACTTGGTACAAATTTAAGAAGACCATGCCAAACACTTGCAAACTTGGAACAAAATTAATAAGACCATGCCAAACACTTGCAAACTTGGTACAAATTTAATAAGACCATACCAAAACACTTGCAAATATGGTACAAATTTAATAAGACCATGCCAAAACACTTGCAAACTTGGTACAAATTTAATAAGACCATGCCAAAACACTTGCAAACTTGGAACATGCTTCCTAAGACCATGCCAAAACACTTGCAAACTTGGTACAAAATTAATAAGACCATGTCAAAACACTTGCAAACTTGGTACATATATAATTGGTACATGGTATTGCATGACAAAACACTTGCAAACGTGGTACAAATTTAATAAGACCATGCCAAAACACTTGCAAACTTGATACAAATTTAATAAGACCATGCCAAAACACTTGCAAACTTGGTACAAACTTCCTAAGACCATGCCAAAACACTTGCAAGCTTGGTACAAATTTAATAAGACCATGCCAAAACACTTGCAAACTTGGAACAAACTTCCTTAGACCGTGCCAAAACACTTGCAAACTTGGTACAAATTTAATAAGACCATGCCAAAACACTTGCAAACTTGGTACAAATTTAATAAGACCATGCCAAAACACTTGCAAACTTGGTACAAATTTAATTAGACGATGCCAAACACTTGCAAACTTCGAACAAACTTCCTAAAACCATGCCAAAACACTTGCAAACTTGGTACAAATTTAATAAGACCATGCAAAAACACTTGCAAACTTGGTACAAATTTAAGAAGACCATGCCAAACACTTGCAAACTTGGAACAAACTTCCTAAGACCATTTAAAAACACTTGCAAACTTGGTACAAATTTAATAAGACCATGCCAAAACACTTGCAAACTTGGTACAAATTTAATAAGACGTTGCCAAACACTTGCAAACTTGGAACAAACTTCCTAAGACCATGCCAAAACACTTGCAAACTTGGTACAAATTTGATAAGACCATGCCAAAACACTTGCAAACTTGGTACAAAATTAATAAGACCATGCCAAACACTTGCAAACTTGGAACAAACTTCCTAAGACCATGCCAAAACACTTGCAACTTGGTACAAATTTAATATGACCATGCCAAACACTTGCAAACTTGGAACAAACTTCCTAAGACCATGTCAAAACACTTGCAAACTTGGTACAAATTTAATAAGACCATGCCAAAACACTTGCAAACATGGAACAAACTTCCTAAGACCATGCCAAAACACTTGCAAACTTGGTACAAATTTAAAAAGACCATGTCAAAACACTTGCAAACTTGGAACAAATTTAATAAGACCATGCCAAAACACTTGCAAACTTGGTACAAATTTATTAAAACCATGCCAAAACACTTGCAAACTTGGTACAAATTTAATAAAACCATGCCAAAACACTTGCAAACTTGGTACAAATTTAATAAGACCAAGCCAAAACACTTGCAAACTTGGAACAAATTTAATAAGACCATGCCGAAACACTTGCAAACTTGGTACAAATTTAATAAGACCATGCCAAAACACTTGCAAACTTGGGTCAAATTAAATAAGACCATGCCAAAACACTTGCAAACTTGGAACAAACTTCCTAAGACCATGCCAAAACACTTGCAAACTTGGTACAAATTTAATAAGACCATGCCAATACACTTGCAAACTTGGTACAAATTTAATAAGACGATGCCAAACACTTGCAAACTTGGAACAAACTTCCTAAGACCATGCCAAAACACTTGCAAACTTGGTACAAATTTAATAAGACCATGCCAAAACACTTGCCAACTTGGTACAAATTAATAAGACCATGCCAAACACTTGCAAACTTGGAACAAACTTCCTAAGATCATGCCAAAACACTTGCAAACTTGGTACAAATTTAATAAGACCATGCCAAACACGTGCAAACTTGGAACAAACTTCCTAAGACCATGCCAAAACACTTGCAAACTTGGTACAAATTTAATAAGACCATGCCAAAACACTTGCAAGCTTGGAACAAACTTCCTAAGACCATGCCAAAACACTTGCAAACTTGATTCAAATTTAATAAGACCAAGCCAAAACACTTGCAAACTTGGTACAAATTTAATAAGACCATGCGAAAACACTTGCAAACTTGGTACAAATTTAATAAGACCATGCCAAAACAATTGCAAACTTGGTACAAATTTAATAAGACCATGCCAAACACTTGCAGACTTGGAACAAACTTCCTAAGACCATGCCAAAACACTTGCAAACTTGGCACAAATTTAATAAGACCATGCCAAAACACTTGCAAACTTGGAACAAGCTTCCTAAGACCATGCCAAAACACTTGCAAACTTAGAACAAACTTCCTAAGACCATGCCAAAACACTTGCAAACTTGGTACAAATTTAATAAGACCATGCCAAACAGTTGCAAACTTGGAACAAACTTCCTAAGACCATGCCAAAACACTTGCAAACTTGGTACAAATTTTATAAGACCATGCCAAACACTTGCAAACTTGTAACAAACTTCCTAAGACCATGCCAAAACACTTGCAACCTTGGTACACATTTAATACGACCATGCCAAACACTTGCAAACTTGGAACAAACTTCCTAAGACCATGCCAAAACAATTGCAAACTTGGTACAAATTTAATAAGACCATGCCAAACACTTGCAAACTTGGAACAAACTTCCTAAGACCATGCCAAAACACTTGCAAACTTGGCACAAATTTAATAAGACCATGCCAAAACACTTGCAAACTTGGAACAAGCTTCCTAAGACCATGCCAAAACACTTGCAAACTTAGAACAAACTTCCTAAGACCATGCCAAAACACTTGCAAACTTGGTACAAATTTAATAAGACCATGCCAAAACACTTGCAAACTTGGTACAAATTTAATAAGACCATGCCAAACACTTGCAAACTTGGTACAAATTTAATAAGACCATGCCAAAACACTTGCAAACTTGGTACAAATGTAATGAGACCATGCCAAAACACTTGCAAACTTGGAACAAACTTCCTAAGACCATGCCAAAACACTTGCAAACTTGGTAAAAATTTAATAAGACCATGCCAAACACTTGCAAACTTGGAACAAACTTCCTAAGACCATGCCAAAACACTTGCAACCTTGGTACAAATTTAATTAGACCATGCCAAAACACTTGCAAACTTGGAACAAACTTCCTAAGACCATGCCAAAACACTTGCAAACTTGGTACAAATTTAATAAGACCATGCCAAACACTTGCAAACTTGGAACAAACTTCCTTAGACCATGCCAAAACACTTGCAACCTTGGTACAAATTTAATACGACCATGCCAAACACTTGCAAACTTGGAACAAATTTAATAAGACCATGCCAAAAACTTGCAAACTTGGAACAAACTTCCTAAGACCATGCCAAAACACTTGCAAACTTGGTACAAATTTAATAAGACCATGCCAAACACTTGCAAACTTGGAACAAACTTCCTAAGACCATGCCAAAACACTTGCAACCTTGGTACAAATTTAATACGACCATGCCAAACACTTGCAAACTTGGAACAAACTTCCTAAGACCATGCCAAAACACTTGCAAACTTGGTACAAATTTAATAAGACCATGCCAAAACACTTGCAAACTTGGTACAAATTTAATAAGACCATGCCAAAACACTTGCAACCTTGGTACAAATTTAATACGACCATGCCAAACACTTGCAAACTTGGAACAAACTTCCTAAGACCATGCCAAAACACTTGCAAACTTGGTACAAATTTAATAGGACCATGCCAAACACTTGCAAACTTGGAACAAACTTCCTAAGACCATGCCAAAACACTTGCAAACTTGGTACAAATTTAATAAGACCATGCCAAACACTTGCAAACTTGGAACAAACTTCCTAAGACCATGCCAAAACACTTGCAAACTTGGAACAAACTTCCTAAGACCATGCCAAAACACTTGCAACCTTGGTACAAATTTAATAAGACCATGCCAAAACACTTGCAAACTTGGTACAAATAAAATAAGACCATGCCAAAACACTTGCAAACTTGGAACAAACTTCCTAAGACCATGCCAAAACACTTGCAACCTTGCTACAAATTTAATACGACCATGACAAACACTTGCAAACTTGGAACAAATTTCATAAGACCATGCAAAAACAGTTGCAAGCTTGGAACAAACTTCCTAAGACCATGCCAAACACTTGCAAACTTGGTACAAATTTAATACGACCATGCCAAACACTTGCAAACTTGGAACAAACTTCCTAAGGCCATGCCAAAACACTTGCAAACTTGGTACAAATTTAATAAGACCATGCCAAAAAACTTGCAAACTTGGTACAAATTTAATAAGACCATGCCAAAACACTTGCAAACTTGGTACAAATGTAATAAGACCATGCCAAAACACTTGCAAACTTGGAACAAACTTCCTAAGACCATGCCAAAACACTTGCAACCTTGGTACAAATTTAATACGACCAAGCCAAAACACTTGCAAACTTGGAACAAACTTCCTAAGACCATGCCAAAACACTTGCAAACTTGGAACAAATTTAATAAGACCATGCCAAACACTTGCAAACTTGGAACAAACTTCCTAAGACCATGCCAAAACACTTGCAAACTTGGTACAAATTTAATAAGACCATGCCAAACACTTGCAAACTTAGAACAAACTTCCTAAGACCATGCCAAAACACTTGCAACCATGGTACAAATGAAATAAGACCATGCCAAAACACTTGCAAACTTGGAACAAACTTCCTAAGACCATGCCAAAACACTTGCAAACTTGGCACAAATTTAATAAGACCATGCCAAAACACTCGCAAACTTGGTACAAATTTAATAAGACCATGCCAAAACACTTGCAAACTTGGTACAAATTTATTACGACCATACCAAACACTTGCAAACTTGGTACAAATTTAATCAGACCATGCCAAACACTTGCAAACTTGGAACAAACTTCCTAAGACCATGCCAAAACACTTGCAACCTTGGTACAAATTTAATACGACCATGCCAAACACTTGCAAACTTGGAACAAATTTAATAAGACCATGCCAAACACTTGCAAACTTGGAACAAACTTCCTAAGACCATGCCAAAACACTTGCAAACTTGGTACAAATTTAATAAGACCATGCGAAACACTTGCAAACTTGGAACAAACTTCCTAAGACCATGCCAAAACACTTGCAACCTTGGTACAAATTTAATACGACCATGCCAAACACTTGCAAACTTGGAACAAACTTCCTAAGACCATGCCAAAACACTTGCAAACTTGGTACAAATTTAATAAGACCATGCCAAAACACTTGCAAACTTGGTACAAATTTAATAAGACCATGCCAAAACACTTGCAACCTTGGCACAAATTTAATACGACCATGCCAAACACTTGCAAACTTGGAACAAACTTCCTAAGACCATGCCAAAACACTTGCAAACTTGGTACAAATTTTATAAGACCATGCCAAACACTTGCAAACTTGGAACAAACTTCCTAAGACCACGCCAAAACACTTGCAAACTTTGTACAAATTTAATAAGACCATGCCAAACACTTGCAAACTTGGAACAAACTTCCTAAGACCATGCCAAAACACTTGCAAACTTGGTACAAATTTAATAAGACCATGCCAAACACTTGCAAACTTGGAACAGACTTCCTAAGACCATGCCAAAACACTTGCACCCTTGGTACAAATTTAATAAGACCATGCCAAAACACTTGCTAACTTGGTACAAATTTAATAAGACCATGCCAAAACACTTGCAAACTTGGAACAAACTTCCTAAGACCATGCCAAACACTTGCAAACTTGGTACAAATTTAATACGACCATGCCAAGCACTTGCAAACTTGGAACAAACTTCCTAAGGCCATGCCAAAACACTTGCAAACTTGGTACAAATTTAATAAGACTATTACCGCGACGCCGTTATTGCGGAATTTCGGAACTATTCTCGGAATCCCCCGACCGCGTTATAAAACTGTAAGCTGTTTTTTAAACTCTTTATTCGAAAAGGTTAAAAAGTTACTGGCTTCGGTGGCGGTTCGCGGTAAAAAGAGCGACCACTTTTACTCCAACCCATAATTTCACCTCCGTTGGCGGCCAACTCAGGTCGTTCACCGTCCAGCTGATCGTCGGTCATCAGCCTAGCGTTGACCTGAGACGGCGATATGGTTTGGAGCGAGAACACCGTGCACTCGATCTCCAAGGGCGACCCGCGCGCCATCTAGATGTCGTCTGCGGCATCGGACCGTTGTTTGGCTGCTTTGCCACATAGGCAGCCCATGCAACACCGGCCCGCGTGTGTCAACACTGTTTGTGGTTCGATGTCCAGACGTGCTACTTTGACAGCCGGTCGTTGCAGTATTTTTCCCCAAGCTGTTTGCACGTGTACTTTTCTTATTTGCCCGTCTTTGGAGGGAATCGCCTGCAAGATTCGTCCTTTTGGCCAGCATCCGCGGGGAAGCGACTCGTCCACTATCACGACCAGGACTCCTTCTTTGAGGCTTGTCGACGTTTGATGCCACTTCGACCGCTTCGTCAGCGTCGGGAGGTAAGCGGTGATCCATCTTTTCCAAAAGTGATCAGCATATCTCTGCGATGTTTTCCAGGAACTCCTGATGGTTGCTATCGAATCGTTTAGAGGCACCAGCGGCTTTGCCCCTGCGGAAGAACCTACTAAAAAATGATTTGGGGTTAACGGAGCATCCTCCTCTCGATCAACCGGGACGTCTGTCAGCGGTCGAGTGTTCAGGATGCATTCCACTTCTATCAGCCAATTCTGCAGCACTGCGTCAGTTGGACGATTTGTAAGCTGGATACCTGCCAGCGTACGTTTTACGGACTGAACCAGCCGCTCCCACGCTCCGCCGAAGTGGGGAGCTGACGGTGGGTTAAAGTTCCATGTTGTGTCGGGGATCCCCGATTTTTCCACCAGCTCATCCTCGTTAATCTGTGTTATTGCTTCTTGCAGCTCTCGGTTTGCTCCCACGAAGTTCGTTCCTCTATCGGAGAAAAATTCGTTTGGTGTGCCCCGACGACATACGAAGTTTCGGACCACTAGGATGCAGGCGCTGGTTGTGAGGGCATGTGCTACTTCTATATGCACTGCCCTTGTCGTCATGCATGTGAACAGGACTCCCCACCATTTCTCTGTCCTACGTCCAACAGACACGAAGAAGGGCCCGAAGTAATCGATCCCCGTAAACGTGAATGGTCGAGTATATGGGGAGAGCCGGGCAACAGGCAGCTCTGCCATTGGTGGTGGATGAGGCAGCGAGCTACGTACCTTGCAGTACGAACAGGAATTCCGCACGCGGTGACATGCCGCCCTCAGCGCGGGAATGTCGAATCGCTGCCTAACCTCGTTCATCACGGTCTGATGGTTCACGTGCTTGTAGCGGCGATGAAAGTGGTCCACCACAAGGTCCGTTACTCTGCTATTTTTAGGAAGAATTACAGGGCGCTTGGCGTCAAACCCAACGTGGAGGCAGGCATCGATTCTTCCTTTGACTCGAAGCACGCCGTCGCTATCCATATATGGACTCCTTCGGTATAAAGAGCTGCTCTTTGGGACACCCGACTCTGCTCCGGGTATACCAGTTTGCTTCTCGAACAGCCTATACTCTTCTGGGAAGAACTGCCGCTGCGTGTCGATTATTATGGTCTTTTCCGCTGATTGCAGCTCGTTGGGTGTAAGGGGTCCGGTTCGGCGTGTCGTTGGGTTACGAGCGTTGTAGAGAAAGCGCAACACGAATGCTGCCGCTCGGACAAACCTCCACCATCGCGAGAAACGAGCCGCGTTGAACAGCGGATCCCGGGGAGTGTGAAGCGCTACAATTTCTCGCCTTTCTTCGTTCGTTGAGTCTGGTGCAGGATGTTGGCGTGGCCATTCGCTTTCACCCTGTTTCAAGAATGAAGGGCCGCTGAACCAGTAACTGGTCGTAAGATGATTTTTAAGCTTAGACCATTTCGTTCCTTCGTCGGCAACGTTTTTGTTCCCGGGAGTCCAGTGCCACTCTTCGATACGCGATGTATCTAGGATCTCGCCCACTCGGTGTGCAACGAAGGTGCTGTATCGTCGATGGTCTGAGTTCAGCCAGCACACTACGTCCCTCGAGTCTGTCCAGAAGAATCGCTCGTGGATCTCTTCGCGATGGGCGTCCTCGATGAATTTAGCCAAACGGCTGCCCAGCACTGCTGCTTGGAGTTCGAGCCGCGGAATTGAAGTGTACTTAAGGGGTGCGACCCTTGTCTTCCCCCCCACTATGGCGACTTCAACTTCTCCGTCCAGCTCGTACCGGAAGTATGCCACAGCAGCATATCCGTCCCGGCCCGCGTCGACGAAAATGTGCAGCTGTAGCCGACGTCCTGGCAGAGATAATCGTTGTCGGTAGCATCTAGGTATGCTTATACGTTCCAGTTGAGGGAGACATTCTAACCACTGTTTCCATTTCTCGTCCAGTGAGCTCGATATTTTTTCATCCCAGCTCGTTCCCGCGCGCCAAATCTCCTGAAGCAACGCTTTCAAATGGAGCAGGAAACCGGAGATAAGACCAAGTGGGTCGTAGATAGACATTAAAAAACTTAGAACTTGCCGTTTGGTGGGTACTGTCTCGCCCTGCATCAGTGCTTCTGTTTGCCTCGGGAGTTTGAAGTGGAATGTGTCGTTTGCAGTGTCCCACCACATTCCGAGGACCTTTTGGGACGAGTTTTGTGGGTCCATACTGAGGAGTTTTTGCTGTCCAGGGTTTCCCCCTGTAGCCTGGCGCACCTCTTCCGAGTTCGAGAGCCAGTTATGCAGCAGGAACCCTCCTTCGCCATGAATGTGTTCAACTTCGCGACACAGCGTAACTGCTTCCGTGGAATCTTCCAGGCTGGTCAGCAGGTCGTCCACATAGTGATCCTCTATGATGCATTTCACGGCACGCGGAAATTGTTCAGCGAACCTTTTTGCATTCGCATTCTTCACATATTGCGCGCTGCTCGGTGAGCACGCCGCTCCGAATGTCATTCGCGTCATGACATATTCGTCTGGTTCTACCTGCACGTTGCTCCATCGCCACAGGAATCGCTGACTGCTCTGGTCCTGTTCCCTGATGCACACCTGGTGGAACATTTCACTAATATCGGCCGCAACCGCTACTCTGTATTCCCGGAACCTCTGAAGGATGCTTGGGAGGGGCACCAGGAGGTCGGGTCCCGTTAGCAAGTTCGCATTTAGTGTCGTGCCGTTGACGGCTGCCGCTGCGTCCCATACGACTCTTACTTTGCCCGGTTTGTTCGGATTAGTAACAGGAAAAACCGGCAGATACCATCTTCGCGGATGAGTCGACCTCTTCTCGGCGTCCGACAGCTTCCGGATGTAACCCTTCGCGAGGTAATCGTGCATGGTGCGATTCATGGTTTCTCGTAGTGTGCTTTCCCGAGACATTCTCTTCTCCAAACAATTCAAGCGCCGTAGTGCCATCGACCTGTTTCCGGGCAGCTTCACGTCGTCCCAGCGCCATAACAGACCGGTCTCGTATCTACCGTCTATAAATCTCGTCTTTTCTTTCAGCTGCATGAGAGCCCGCTCATCATCTTTCGAGCGTAAGGTATGCCTCGCCTTCGTATCTTCCAGAGAGAAGCACCCTTTCATGATCTCATTCATGCGCCGCTCGCTATCGAGGCAACTGCACAGGAGGGCGTGATGAAGCGTCGAATCAGCTCCCCGGATTCCGCCAACTTGTGCGGCGCAGACTCCGGACACTACCCATCCGATGCGGGTCTTTGTGGCGACTGGTTCGTGGGGTGCTCCTTCTATTGTCTTCAGCGGTCTTGACAGGCGGTAGTTGTCAATACCGATGAGCAGACGTGGTGACATCTTTCCGTACGATTGCGCCGGTATCTGCTGTATGTGGTCGTACCTTGCGCATAGCTCGGACATCTCCACCGACTGCGGTGGAAGGGCTAGGCTCCTAACGGTTCGCACCGACGAAAGTTCGTGCCGCTGGTTTTGCTTTCCTGCCCCGGAGATTGTGATGGAAAGCTCCGCCGAGCTATCCTCCTCTCTTGTTTGGCCCCCGGTCCAGGAGAGGCACAGCGGTTTCGGCGAACCCTTGAGGCCAAGTTCTTCCATCAGCGTGTGTTCCATGAGCGTGACCGAAGATCCCTCGTCGAGACACGCTAGAGTATGGACGTCTTTCACCTGGCCGTGTACGGTAACTGGAACGTACCGCAAAAGTACTTCCTTCGACCCTGCGGAGTGGTGGTTAGCGTACTTACTCTTTGTCGTCGACGAACGGGTCACGTGCACGCCTTCGCCGCTCTTGGATGTTCTGGATGGGGAGCTGTATCTTCTTGTCGTGTTGAACGGTTCGGCATGCAGCGACTTGTGATGTTTCGCCTCACATCCGTCCCGGCCACACTGCTTCAGGTCGCGACAGGCTCCGCGATGTGGTTTGAGACACGACTTGCAGACGCCACGTTGCCTGACACAGTCCCAACGCTGCGACACATCCAGCTTCCAATACGCCCAGCAAGAGGCCAGCGTATCGCATCCGTCGCTGCAGGCGCATTCTCCTGTTGTCTCAGCCGAACTCTCCACTGGTTCCGTTGTGGTGTGTATGCTGACGTGCCGTCTCTCACCCAGGCGTGGCGCAGGATTAATCACATGAAGCAGGGCGTTCTTAAGGCTCCTCATGAATTTCCCGAATTCTCCGAGCGTTTTCGACGAAATCGTGAGGCAATGCTTCCCCCAGTCGATTTTAATTGCCCACGGCAGCAGATCCACTAGTTCACGTAACACCGGACCGTCGAACCGATGATCGACGTCGCAGCTCCGCACTGTTGCACAGATTTCCTCCACGGAAATGGCGAAGTCTACGAGCGTTTCGAGCCGTTCCATTTTGGGTGCCGGTGAGTGTCTGATCTGGGCTAGCAGAGTGTCAATAAGGTGCTCAGGCCTGCCGTACATGTCCCGGAGCGCTTCTATGGCTTCCGGAAGATCTTCTGCACGTCTCAGCCGGCACTGCACTACCTTCAGTGCTCTCCCTGTGAGTGCTTGCCTCAAGCGAAGGATATTCTCACTTGGTGAGAACCCACACAGACGCGTTGTTTCCTCGTATGTGGCCAGGAACGCGGGCCACTCCTCGACCTTCCCGGAAAACGTCGGTAGATCACGGGAAACGGCTTGGCGGGCAGACAGTTGGCTCCTGCTCAGTTCGTGGCTGTCGTGCGGTATATCGAAGGCCGTTGAGCTAGGATGAGGGTACCGATTTGCCGGGGGCGCGATCGGCGAGGGCGCGGGCGCGATGGACGCGCTGGTACGCTACATCTTATCCAGCATCGTGTCGAAGCATTTTTCCATCCGTGAAAGCACCTCTTTCACGGCATCGTTATGGGTTGCCGCCTGAACGGGTGTTGCTTGGGCGGATAAGGCGCGGCGTGCCCAGTTGTTCAGCTCGTTCAATGCTGGCGCAGGCTCACGTGGTGACGAGGGAGCGGGGTTGGCGGAGCCTTTTTGCGATGGCGGCACCATTCCCGGGTCCAGCGGTGGCGTCGCGGGGCCTTTTGCGGCAGGCCCGGTCGCTCGTTCCGCTAAAGCTTGGCGCCTAAGGCAGTCCGTGCAGTGCCACACACTCGCCCACACCGATTCGTCCTCGTTCACGCACGCGAGATGGAAGTTACGGCTACACTTGGAGCAGGCGACATAATCATTGTCCATCGCGCCTCCACAATCACCGCACACATTCACGTGTTGCATGTTCATTTCTTGGTTAAGACCGGCTACAATCACGATTGTTCGGTTGGCGTGTCCTTTGATGCACGGTGGCGGCTTCGTCTGTCCTAGACCGGCCACAATCACTATGGTTCGCAGGTTGTCGCGGATCACCGAACGCGGAGTGGCAGCTTCGTCCTTTTCTCAAATTAGCACTTTTACTGAAGTGCAGTTGCAAATAACTTTTTAATATTACCGCGACGCCGTTATTGCGGAATTTCGGAACTATTCTCGGAATCCCCCGACCGCGTTATAAAACTGTAAGCTGTTTTTTAAACTCTTTATTCGAAAAGGTTAAAAAGTTACTGGCTTCGGTGGCGGTTCGCGGTAAAAAGAGCGACCACTTTTACTCCAACCCATAATTTCACCTCCGTTGGCGGCCAACTCAGGTCGTTCACCGTCCAGCTGATCGTCGCTCATCAGCCTAGCGTTGACCTGAGACGGCGATATGGGTTGGAGCGAGAACACCGTGCACTCGATCTCCAAGGGCGACCCGCGCGCCATCTAGATGTCGTCTGCGGCATCGGACCGTTGTTTGGCTGCTTTGCCACATAGGCAGCCCATGCAACAAAGACCATGCCAAAACACTTGCAAACTTGGTACAAATTTAATAAGACCATGCCAAAACACTTGCAAACTTGGAACAAATGTAATAAGACCATGCCAAAACACTTGCAAACTTGGAACAAACTTCCTAAGACCATGCCAAAACACTTGCAAACTTGGTACAAATTTAATAAGACCATGCCAAACAGTTGCAAACTTGGAACAAACTTCCTAAGACCATGCCAAAACACTTGCAACCTTGGTACAAATTTAATAAGACCATGCCAAAACACTTGCAAACTTGGTACAAATTTAATACGACCATGCCAAACACTTGCAAACTTGGAACAAACTTCCTAAGACCATGCCAAAACACTTGCAACCTTGGTACAAATTTAATAAGACCATGCCAAAACACTTGCAAACTTTGAACAAACTTCCTAAGACCATGCCAAAACACTTGCAAACTTAGCACAAATTTAATAAGACCATGCCAAAACACTTGCAAACTTGGTACAAACTTAATAAGACCATGCCAAAACACTTGCAAACTTTGTACAAATTTAATACGACCATGCCAAACACTTGCAAACTTGGTACAAATTTAAGAACACCATGCCAAACACTTGCAAACTAGGAACAAACTTCCTAAGACCATGCCAAAACACTTGCAAACTTGGTACGAATTTAATAAGACCATGCCAAACACTTGCAAACTTGGAACAAACTTCCTAAGACCATGCCAAAACACTTGCAAACTTGGTACAAATTTAATACGACCATGCCAAACACTTGCAAACTTGGAACAAACTTCCTAAGACCATGCCAAAACACTTGCAAACTTGGTACAAATTTAATAAGACCATGCCAAAACACTTGCAAACTTGGTACAAATTTAATAAGACCATGCCAAAACACTTGCAACCTTGGAACAAATTTAATACGACCATGCCAAACACTTGCAAACTTGGAACAAACTTCCTAAGACCATGCCAAAACACTTGCAAACTTGGTACAAATTTAATAAGACCATGCCAAACACTTGCAAACTTGGAACAAACTTCCTAAGACCATGCCAAAACACTTGCAAACTTGGTACAAATTTAATAAGAACATGCCAAACACTTGCAAACTTGGAACAAACTTCCTAAGACCATGCCAAAACACTTGCAAACTTGGTACAAATTTAATAAGACCATGCCAAACACTTGAAAACTTGGAACAAACTTCCTAAGACCATGCCAAAACACTTGCAACCTTGGTACAAATTTAATAAGACCATGCCAAAACACTTGCAAACTTGGTACAAATGTAATAAGACCATGCCAAAACACTTGCAAACTTGGAACAAACTTCCTAAGACCATGCCAAAACACTTGCAACCTTGGTACAAATTTAATAAGACCATGCCAAACACTTGCAAACTTGGAACAAATTTAATAAGACCATGCCAAAACAGTTGCAAGCTTGGAACAAACTTCCTAAGACCATGCCAAACACTTGCAAACTTGGTACAAATTTAATACGACCATGCCAAACACTTGCAAACTTGGAACAAACTTCCTAAGGCCATGCCAAAACACTTGCAAACTTGGTACAAATTTAATAAGACCATGCCAAAACACTTGCAAACTTGGTACAAATTTAATAAGACCATGCCAAAACACTTGCAAACTTGGTACAAATGTAATAAGACCATGCCAAAACACTTGCAAACTTGGAACAAACTTCCTAAGACCATGCCAAAACACTTGCAAACTTGGTACAAATTTAATAAGACCATGCCAAACAGTTGCAAACTTGGAACAAACTTCCTAAGACCATGCCAAAACACTTGCAACCTTGGTACAAATTTAATAAGACCATGCCAAAACACTTGCAAGCTTGGTACAAATTTAATACGACCATGCCAAACACTTGCAAACTTGGAACAAACTTCCTAAGACCATGCCAAAACACTTGCAACCTTGGCACAAATTTAATAAGACCATGCCAAAACACTTGCAAACTTGGAACAAACTTCCTAAGACCATGCCAAAACACTTGCAAACTTGGCACAAAATTAATACGACCATGCCAAAACACTTGCAAACTTGGTACAAATTTAATAAGACCATGCCAAAACACTTGCAAACTTGGTACAAATTTAATACGACCATGCCAAACACTTGCAAACTTGGTACAAATTTAATAAGACCATGCCAAACACTTGCAAACTAGGAACAAACTTCCTAAGACCATGCCAAAACACTTGCAAACTTGGTACAAATTTAATAAGACCATGCCAAACACTTGCAAACTTGGAACAAACTTCCTAAGACCATGCCAAAAAACTTGCAAACTTGGCAGAAATTTAATTAGACCATGCCAAAACACTTGCAAACTTGGAACAAATTTAATAAGACCATGCCAAAACACTTGCAAACTTGGTACAAATTTAATACGACCATGCCAAACACTTGCAAACTTGGTACAAATTTAATAAGACCATGCCAAAACACTTGCAAACTTGGTACATATTTTAATACGACCATGCCAAACACTTGCAAACTTGGAACAAATTTAATAAGACCATGCCAAAACAGTTGCAAGCTTGGAACAAACTTCCTAAGACCATGCCAAACACTTGCAAACTTGGTACAAATTTAATACGACCATGCTAAACACTTGCAAACTTGGAACAAACTTCCTAAGGCCATGCCAAAACACTTGCAAACTTGGTACAAATTTAATAAGACCATGCCAAAACACTTGCAAACTTGGAACAAACTTCCTAAGACCATGCCAAAACACTTGCAACCTTGGTACAAATTTAATACGACCATGCCAAACACTTGCAAACTTGGAACAAATTTAATAAGACCATGCCAAAACAGTTGCAAGCTTGGAACAAACTTCCTAAGACCATGCCAAACACTTGCAAACTTGGTACAAATTTAATACGACCATGCCAAACACTTGCAAACTTGGAACAAACTTCCTAAGGCCATGCGAAAACACTTGCAAACTTGGTACAAATTCAATAAGACCATGCCAAAACACTTGCAAACTTGGTACAAATTTAATAAGACCATGCCAAAACACTTGCAAACTTGGTACAAATGTAATAAGACCATGCCAAAACACTTGCAAACTTGGAACAAACTTCCTAAGGCCATGCCAAAACACTTGCAAACTTGGTACAAATTTAATAAGACCATGCCAAAGCACTTGCAAACTTGGGACAAATTTAATAAGACCATGCCAAAACACTTGCAAACTTGGTACAAATTTAATAAGACCATGCCAAACAGTTGCAAACTTGGAACAAACTTCCTAAGACCATGCCAAAACACTTGCAACCTTGGTACAAATTTAATAAGACCATGCCAAACACTTGCAAACTTGGTACAAATTTAATACGATCATGCCAAACACTTGCAAACTTGGAACAAATTTAATAAGACCATGCCAAAACACTTGCAAACTTGGAACAAACTTCCTAAGACCATGCCAAAACACTTGCAAACTTGGCACAAATTTATTAAGACCATGCCAAACACTTACAAACTTGGTACAAATTTAATAAGACCATGCCAAAACACTTGCAAACTTGGTACAAATTTAATACGACCATGCCAAACACTTGCAAACTTGGTAAAAAATTAATAAGACCATGCCAAACACTTGCAAACTAGGAACAAACTTCCTAAGACCATGCCAAAACACTTGCAAACTTGGTACAAATTTAATAAGACCATGCCAAAACACTTGCAAACTTGGAACAAACTTCCTAAGACCATGCCAAAACACTAGCAAACTTGGCAGAAATTTAATAAGACCATGCCAAAACACTTGCAAATTTGGTACAAATTTAATAAGACCATGCCAAAACACTTGCAAACTTGGTACAAATTTAATACGACCATGCCAAACACTTGCAAACTTGGTACAAATTTAATAAGACCATGCCAAAACACTTGCAAACTTGGTACAAATTTAATACGACCATGCCAAACACTTGCAAACTTGGAACAAACTTCCTAAGACCATGCCAAAACACTTGCAAACTTGGTACAAATTTAATAAGACCATGCCCAAACACTTGCAAACTTGGTACAAATTTAATAAGACCATGCCAAAACACTTGCAAACTTGGTACAAATGTAATAAGACCATGCCAAAACACTTGTAAACTTGGAACAAACTTCCTAAGACCATGCCAAAACACTTGCAAACTTGGTACAAATTTAATAAGACCATGCCAAACAGTTGCAAACTTGGAACAAACTTCCTAATACCATGCCAAAACACTTGCAAACTTGGTACAAATTTAATAAGACCATGCCAAACACTTGCAAACTTGGAACAAACTTCCTAAGACCATGCCAAAACACTTGCAACCTTGGTACAAATTTAATAAGACCATGCCAAAACACTTGCAAACTTGGAACAAACTTCCTAAGACCATGCCAAAACACTTGCAAACTTGGTACAAATTTAATAAGACCATGCCAAAACACTTGCAAACTTGGTACAAATTAAATAAGACCATGCCAAAACACTTGCAAACTTGGTACAAATTTAATACGATCATGCCAAACACTTGCAAACTTGGTACAAATTTCATAAGACCATGCCAAACACTTGCAAACTTGGAACAAACTTCCTAAGACCATGCCAAAACACTTGCAACCTTGGTACAAATTTAATAAGACCATGCCAAAACACTTGCAAAATTGGTACAAATTTAATAAGACCATGCCAAAACACTTGCAAACTTGGTACAAATTTAATACCACCATGCCAAAACACTTGCAAACTTGGAACAAACTTCCTAAGACCATGCCAAAACACTTGCAAACTTGGTACAAATGTAATAAGACCATGCCAAAACACTTGCAAACTTGGTACAAATTTAATAAGACCATGCCAAACACTTGCAAACTTGGAAAAAACTTCCTAAGACCATGCCAAAACACTTGCAAACTTGGTACAAATTTAATAAGACCATGCCAAACACTTGCAAGCTTGGAACAAACTTCCTAAGACCATGCCAAAACACTTGCAACCTTGGTACAAATTTAATAATACCATGCCAAAACACTTGCAAACTTGGTACAAATTTAATAAGACCATGCCAAAACACTTGCAAACTTGGTACAAATTTATTACGACCATGCCAAACACTTGCAAACTTGGAACAAACTTCCTAAGACCATGCCAAAACACTTGCAAACTTGGTACAAATTTTATACGACCATGCCAAAACACTTGCAAACTTGGTACAAATTTAATAAGACCATGCCAAAACACTTGCAAACTTGGTACAAATGTAATAAGACCATGCCAAAACACTTGCAAACTTGGAACAAACTTCCTAAGACCATGCCAAAACACTTGCAAACTTGGTACAAATTTAATAAGACCATGCCAAACACTTGCAAACTTGGAACAAACTTCCTAAGACCATGCCAAAACACTTGCAACCTTGGAACAAATTTAATAAGACCATGCCAAAACACTTGCAAACTTGGAACAAACTTCCTAAGACCATGCCAAAACACTTGCAACCTTGGTACAAATTTAATAAGACCATACCAAAACACTTGCAAACTTGGTACAAATTTAATACGACCATGCCAAACACTCGCAAACTTGGAACAAACTTCCTAAGACCATGCCAAAACACTTGCAACCTTGGCACAAATTTAATAAGACCATGCCAAAACACTTGCAAACTTTGAACAAACTTCCTAAGACCATGCCAAAACGCTTGCAAACTTGGCACAAATTTAATAAGACCATGCCAAAACACTTGCAAACTTGGTACAAATTTAATAAGACCATGCCAAAACACTTGCAAACTTGGTACAAATTTAATACGACCATGCCAAACACTTGCAAACTTGGTACAAATTTAATAAGACCATGCCAAACACTTGCAAACTAGGAACAAACTTCCTAAGACCATGCCAAAACACTTGCAAACTTGGTACAAATTTAATAAGACCATGCCAAAACACTTGCAAACTTGGAACAAACTTCCTAAGACCATGCCAAAACACTTGCAACCTTGGTTCAAATTAAATAAGACCATGCCAAAACACTTGCAAACTTGGAACAAACTTCCTAAGACCATGCCAAAACACTTGCAAACTTGGCAGAAATTTAATTAGACCATGCCAAAACACTTGCAAACTTGGAACAAATTTAATAAGACCATGCCAAAACACTTGCAAACTTGGTACAACTTTAATGCGACCATGCCAAACACTTGCAAACTTGGTACAAATTTAATAAGACCATGCCAAAACACTTGCAAACTTGGTACAAATTTAATACGACCATGCCAAACACTTGCAAACTTGGAACAAATTTAATAAGACCATGCCAAAACAGTTGCAAGCTTGGAACAAACTTCCTAAGACCATGCCAAACACTTGCAAACTTGGTACAAATTTAATACGACCATGCCAAACACTTGCAAACTTGGAACAAACTTCCTAAGGCCATGCCAAAACACTTGCAAACTTGGTACAAATTTAATAAGACCATGCCAAAACACTTGCAAACTTGGAACAAACTACCTAAGACCATGCCAAAACACTTGCAACCTTGGTACAAATTTAATACGACCATGCCAAACACTTGCAAACTTGGAACAAATTTAATAAGACCATGCCAAAACAGTTGCAAGCTTGGAACAAACTTCCTAAGACCATGCCAAACACTTGCAAACTTGGTACACATTTAATACGACCATGCCAAACACTTGCAAACTTGGAACAAACTTCCTAAGGCCATGCCAAAACACTTGCAAACTTGGTACAAATTTAATAAGACCATGCCAAAACACTTGCAAACTTGGTACAAATTTAATAAGACCATGCCAAAACACTTGCAAACTTGGTACAAATGTAATAAGACCATGCCAAAACACTTGCAAACTTGGAACAAACTTCCTAAGACCATGCCAAAACACTTGCAAACTTGGTACAAATTTAATAAGACCATGCCAAACAGTTGCAAACTTGGAACAAACTTCCTAAGACCATGCCAAAACACATGCAACCTTGGTACAAATTTAATAAGACCATGCCAAAACACTTGCAAACTTGGTACAAATTTAATACGACCATGCCAAACACTTGCAAACTTGGAACAAACTTCCTAAGACCATGCCAAAACACTTGCAACCTTGGTACAAATTTAATAAGACCATGCCAAAACACTTGCAAACTTGGTACAAATGAAATAAGACCATGCCAAAACACTTGCAAACTTGGAACAAACTTCCTAAGACCATGCCAAAACACTTGCAACCTTGGTACAAATTTAAAACGACCATGCCAAACACTTGCAAACTTGGGACAAATTTAATAAGACCATGCCAAAACAGTTGCAAGCTTGGAACAAACTTCCTAAGGCCATGCCAAAACACTTGCAAACTTGGTACAAATTTAATAAGACCATGCCGAAACACTTGCAAACTTGGTACAAATTTAATAAGACCAAGCCAAAACACTTGCAAACTTGGAACAAATTTCCTAAGACCATGCCAAAACACTTGCAAACTTGGTCCAAATTTAAAAAGGACATGCCAAAACACTTGCAAACTTGGTACAAATTTAATACGACCATGCCAAACACTTGCAAACTTGGAACAAACTTCCTAAGACCATGCCAAAACACTTGCAAACTTGGTACAAATTTAATAAGACCATGCCAAAACACTTGCAACCTTGGTACACATTTAATACGACCATGCCAAACACTTGCAAACTTGGAACAAATTTAATAAGACCATGCCAAAACAGTTGCAAGCTTGGAACAAACTTCCTAAGACCATGCCAAACACTTGCAAACTTGGTACAAATTTAATACGACCATGCCAAACACTTGCAAACTTTGAACAAACTTCCTAAGGCCATGCCAAAACACTTGCAAACTTGGTACAAATTTAATAAGACCATGCCAAAACACTTGCAAACTTGGTACAAATTTAATAAGACCATGCCAAAACACTTGCAAACTTGGAACAAACTTCCTAAGACCATGCCAAAACACTTGCAAACTTGGAACAAACTTCCTAAGACCATTCCAAAACACTTGCAAACTTGGTACAAATTTAATAAGACCATGCCAAACAGTTGCAAACTTGGAACAAACTTCCTAAGACCATGCCAAAACACTTGCAACCTTGGTACAAATTTAATAAGACCATGCCAAAACACTTGCAAACTTGGTACAAATTTAATACGACCATGCCAAACACTTGCAAACTTGGAACAAACTTCCTAAGACCATGCCAAAACACTTGCAACCTTGGTACAAATTTAATAAGACCATGCCAAAACACTTGCAACCTTGGAACAAACTTCCTAAGACCATGCCAAAACACTTGCAAACTTGGCACAAATTTAATAAGACCATGCCAAAACACTTGCAAACTTGGTACAAATTTAATAAGACCATGCCAAAACACTTGCAAACTTGGTACAAATTTAATACGACCATGCCAAACACTTGCAAACTTGGTACAAATTTAATAAGACCATGCCAAACACTTGCAAACTAGGAACAAACTTCCTAAGACCATGCCAAAACACTTGCAAACTTGGTACAAATTTAATAAGACCATGCCAAACACTTGCAAACTTGGAACAAACTTCCTAAGACCATGCCAAAACACTTGCAAACTTGGTACAAATTTAATAAGACCATGCCAAACACTTGCAAACTTGGAACAAACTTCCTAAGACCATGCCAAACACTTGCAAACTTGGTACAAATTTAATACGACCATGCCAAACACTTGCAAACTTGGAACAAACTTCCTAAGGCCATGCCAAAACACTTGCAAACTTTTTACAAATTTAATAAGACCATGCCAAAACACTTGCAAACTTGGTACAAATTTAATAAGACCATGCCAAAACACTTGCAAACTTGGTACAAATGTAATAAGACCATGCCAAAACACTTGCAAACTTGGAACAAATTTTATAAGACCATGCCAAACACTTGCAAACTTGGAACAAACTTCCTAAGACCATGCCAAAACACTTGCAAACTTGGTACAAATTTAATAAGACCATGCCAAACACTTGCAAACTTAGAACAAACTTCCTAAGACCATGCCAAAACACTTGCAACCTTGGTACAAATTTAATAAGACCATGCCAAACACTTGCAAACTTGGAACAAACTTCCTAAGACCATGCCAAAACACTTGCAAACTTGGTACAAATTTAATAAGACCATGCCAAACACTTGCAAACTTGGAACAAATTTAATAAGACCATGCCAAAACACTTGCAACCTTGGTACAAATTTAATACGACCATGCCAAACACTTGCAAACTTTGAACAAACTTCCTAAGACCATGCCAAAACACTTGCAACCTTGGTACAAATTTAATAAGACCATGCCAAAACACTTGCAAACTTGGAACAAACTTCCTAAGACCATGCCAAAACACTTGCAAACTTGGCACAAATTTAATAAGACCATGCCAAAACACTTGCAAACTTGGTACAAATTTAATAAGACCATGCCAAAACACTTGCAAACTTGGTACAAATTTAATACGACCATACCAAACACTTGCCAACTTGGTACAAATTTAATAAGACCATGCCAAACACTTGCAAACTTGGAACAAACTTCCTAAGACCATGCCAAAACACTTGCAACCTTGGTACAAATTTAATACGACCATGCCAAACACTTGCAAACTTGGAACAAATTTAATAAGACCATGCCAAACACTTGCAAACTTGGAACAAACTTCCTAAGACCATGCCAAAACACTTGCAAACTTGGTACAAATTTAATAAGACCATGCGAAACACTTGCAAACTTGGAACAAACTTCCTAAGACCATGCCAAAACACTTGCAACCTTGGTACAAATTTAATAAGACCATGCCAAACACTTGCAAACTTGGAACAAACTTCCTAAGACCATGCCAAAACACTTGCAAACTTGGTACAAATTTAATAAGACCATGCCAAAACACTTGCAAACTTGGTACAAATTTAATAAGACCATGCCAAAACACTTGCAACCTTGGCACAAATTTAAAACGACCATGCCAAACACTTGCAAACTTGGAACAAACTTCCTAAGACCATGCCAAAACACTTGCAAACTTGGTACAAATTTAATAAGACCATGCCAAACACTTGCAAACTTGGAACAAACTTCCTAAGACCATGCCAAAACACTTGCAAACTTGGTACAAATTTAATAAGACCATGCGAAACACTTGCAAACTTGGAACAAACTTCCTAAGACCACGCCAAAACACTTGAAAACTTTGTACAAATTTAATAAGACCATGCCAAACACTTGCAAACTTGGAACAAACTTCCTAAGACCATGCCAAAACACTTGCAAACTTGGTACAAATTTAATAAGACCATGCCAAACAGTTGCAAACTTGGAACAAACTTCCTAAGACCATGCCAAAACACTTGCAACCTTGGTACAAATTTAATAAGACCATGCCAAAACACTTGCTAACTTGGTACAAATGTAATAAGACCATGCCAAAACACTTGCAAACTTGGAACAAACTTCCTAAGACCATGCCAAAACACTTGCAACCTTGGTACAAATTTAATACGACCATGCCAAACACTTGCAAACTTGGAACAAATTTAATAAGACCATGCCAAAACAGTTGCAAGCTTGGAACAAACTTCCTAAGACCATGCCAAACACTTGCAAACTTGGTACAAATTTAATACGACCATGCCAAACACTTGCAAACTTGGAACAAACTTCCTAAGGCCATGCCAAAACACTTGCAAACTTGGTACAAATTTAATAAGACCATGCCAAAACACTTGCAAACTTGGTACAAATTTAATAAGACCATGCCAAAACACTTGCAAACTTGGTACAAATGTAATAAGACCATGCCAAAACACTTGCAAACTTGGAACAAACTTCCTAAGACCATGCCAAAACACTTGCAAACTTGGTACAAATTTAATAAGACCATGCCAAACAGTTGCAAACTTGAAACAAAATTCCTAAGACCATGCCAAAACACTTGCAACCTTGGTACAAATTTAATAAGACCATGCCAAAACACTTGCAAACTTGGTACAAATTTAATACGACCATGCCAAACACTTGCAAACTTGGAACAAACTTCCTAAGACCATGCCAAAACACTTGCAACCTTGGTACAAATTTAATAAGACCATGCCAAAACACTTGCAACCTTGGAACAAACTTCCTAAGACCATGCCAAAACACTTGCAAACTTGGCACAAATTTAATAAGACCATGCCAAAACACTTGCAAACTTGGTACAAATTTAATAAGACCATGTCAAAACACTTGCAAACTTGGTACAAATTTAATACGACCATGCCAAACACTTGCAAACTTGGTACAAATTTAATAAGACCATGCCAAACACTTGCAAACTAGGAACAAACTTCCTAAGACCATGCCAAAACACTTGCAAACTTGGTACAAATTTAATAAGACCATGCCAAACACTTGCAAACTTGGAACAAACTTCCTAAGACCATGCCAAAACACTTGCAAACTTGGTACAAATTTAATAAGACCATGCCAAACACTTGCAAACTTGGAACAAACTTCCTAAGACCATGCCAAACACTTGCAAACTTGGTACAAATTTAATACGACCATGCCAAACACTTGCAAACTTGGAACAAACTTCCTAAGGCCATGCCAAAACACTTGCAAACTTTTTACAAATTTAATAAGACCATGCCAAAACACTTGCAAACTTGGTACAAATTTAATAAGACCATGCCAAAACACTTGCAAACTTGGTACAAATGTAATAAGACCATGCCAAAACACTTGCAAACTTGGAACAAATTTTATAAGACCATGCCAAACACTTGCAAACTTGGAACAAACTTCCTAAGACCATGCCAAAACACTTGCAAACTTGGTACAAATTTAATAAGACCATGCCAAACACTTGCAAACTTAGAACAAACTTCCTAAGACCATGCCAAAACACTTGCAACCTTGGTACAAATTTAATAAGACCATGCCAAACACTTGCAAACTTGGAACAAAATTCCTAAGACCATGCCAAAACACTTGCAAACTTGGTACAAATTTAATAAGACCATGCCAAACACTTGCAAACTTGGAACAAATTTAATAAGACCATGCCAAAACACTTGCAACCTTGGTACAAATTTAATACGACCATGCCAAACACTTGCAAACTTGGAACAAACTTCCTAAGACCATGCCAAAACACTTGCAACCTTGGTACAAATTTAATAAGACCATGCCAAAACACTTGCAAACTTGGAACAAACATCCTAAGACCATGCCAAAACACTTGCAAACTTGGCACAAATTTAATAAGACCATGCCAAAACACTTGCAAACTTGGTACAAATTTAATAAGACCATGCCAAAACACTTGCAAACTTGGTACAAATTTAATACGACCATACCAAACACTTGCCAACTTGGTACAAATTTAATAAGACCATGCCAAACACTTGCAAACTTGGAACAAACTTCCTAAGACCATGCCAAAACACTTGCAACCTTGGTACAAATTTAATACGACCATGCCAAACACTTGCAAACTTGGAACAAATTTAATAAGACCATGCCAAACACTTGCAAACTTGGAACAAACTTCCTTAGACCATGCCAAAACACTTGCAAACTTGGTACAAATTTAATAAGACCATGCGAAACACTTGCAAACTTGGAACAAACTTCCTAAGACCATGCCAAAACACTTGCAACCTTGGTACAAATTTAATAAGACCATGCCAAACACTTGCAAACTTGGAACAAACTTCCTAAGACCATGCCAAAACACTTGCAAACTTGGTACAAATTTAATAAGACCATGCCAAAACACTTGCAAACTTGGTACAAATTTAATAAGACCATGCCAAAACACTTGCAACCTTGGCACAAATTTAAAACGACCATGCCAAACACTTGCAAACTTGGAACAAACTTCCTAAGACCATGCCAAAACACTTGCAAACTTGATAAAAATTTAATAAGACCATGCCAAACACTTGCAAACTTGGAACAAACTTCCTAAGACCATGCCAAAACACTTGCAAACTTGGTACAAATTTAATAAGACCATGCGAAACACTTGCAAACTTGGAACAAACTTCCTAAGACCACGCCAAAACACTTGAAAACTTTGTACAAATTTAATAAGACCATGCCAAACACTTGCAAACTTGGAACAAACTTCCTAAGACCATGCCAAAACACTTGCAAACTTGGTACAAATTTAATAAGACCATGCCAAACAGTTGCAAACTTGGAACAAACTTCCTAAGACCATGCCAAAACACTTGCAACCTTGGTACAAATTTAATAAGACCATGCCAAAACACTTGCTAACTTGGTACAAATGTAATAAGACCATGCCAAAACACTTGCAAACTTGGAACAAACTTCCTAAGACCATGCCAAAACACTTGCAACCTTGGTACAAATTTAATACGACCATGCCAAACACTTGCAAACTTGGAACAAATTTAATAAGACCATGCCAAAACAGTTGCAAGCTTGGAACAAACTTCCTAAGACCATGCCAAACACTTGCAAACTTGGTACAAATTTAATACGACCATGCCAAACACTTGCAAACTTGGAACAAACTTCCTAAGGCCATGCCAAAACACTTGCAAACTTGGTACAAATTTAATAAGACCATGCCAAAACACTTGCAAACTTGGTACAAATTTAATAAGACCATGCCAAAACACTTGCAAACTTGGTACAAATGTAATAAGACCATGCCAAAACACTTGCAAACTTGGAACAAACTTCCTAAGACCAT
This sequence comes from Anopheles atroparvus, assembly GCA_914969975.1. Taxonomy (NCBI): domain Eukaryota; kingdom Metazoa; phylum Arthropoda; class Insecta; order Diptera; family Culicidae; genus Anopheles; species Anopheles atroparvus. The sequence goes on along the minus strand of CAJZCY010000008.1, from coordinate 1,760,563 downwards.
GCCAAAACACTTGCAAACTTGGTACAAATTTAATAAGACCATGCCAAACAGTTGCAAACTTGGAACAAACTTCCTAAGACCATGCCAAAACACTTGCAACCTTGGTACAAATTTAATAAGACCATGCCAAAACACTTGCAAACTTGGTACAAATTTAATACGACCATGCCAAACACTTGCAAACTTGGAACAAACTTCCTAAGACCATGCCAAAACACTTGCAACCTTGGTACAAATTTAATAAGACCATGCCAAAACACTTGCAACCTTGGAACAAACTTCCTAAGACCATGCCAAAACACTTGCAAACTTGGCACAAATTTAATAAGACCATGCCAAAACACTTGCAAACTTGGTACAAATTTAATAAGACCATGCCAAAACACTTGCAAACTTGGTACAAATTTAATACGACCATGCCAAACACTTGCAAACTTGGTACAAATTTAATAAGACCATGCCAAACACTTGCAAACTAGGAACAAACTTCCTAAGACCATGCCAAAACACTTGCAAACTTGGTACAAATTTAATAAGACCATGCCAAACACTTGCAAACTTGGAACAAACTTCCTAAGACCATGCCAAAACACTTGCAAACTTGGTACAAATTTAATAAGACCATGCCAAACACTTGCAAACTTGGAACAAACTTCCTAAGACCATGCCAAACACTTGCAAACTTGGTACAAATTTAATACGACCATGCCAAACACTTGCAAACTTGGAACAAACTTCCTAAGGCCATGCCAAAACACTTGCAAACTTTTTACAAATTTAATAAGACCATGCCAAAACACTTGCAAACTTGGTACAAATTTAATAAGACCATGCCAAACACTTGCAAACTTGGAACAAATTTAATAAGACCATGCCAAAACACTTGCAACCTTGGTACAAATTTAATACGACCATGCCAAACACTTGCAAACTTGGAACAAACTTCCTAAGACCATGCCAAAACACTTGCAACCTTGGTACAAATTTAATAAGACCATGCCAAAACACTTGCAAACTTGGAACAAACTTCCTAAGACCATGCCAAAACACTTGCAAACTTGGCACAAATTTAATAAGACCATGCCAAAACACTTGCAAACTTGGTACAAATTTAATAAGACCATGCCAAAACACTTGCAAACTTGGTACAAATTTAATACGACCATACCAAACACTTGCCAACTTGGTACAAATTTAATAAGACCATGCCAAACACTTGCAAACTTGGAACAAACTTCCTAAGACCATGCCAAAACACTTGCAAACTTGGTACAAATTTAATAAGACCATGCCAAACACTTGCAAACTTGGAACAAACTTCCTAAGACCATGCCAAAACACTTGCAAACTTGGTACAAATTTAATAAGACCATGCGAAACACTTGCAAACTTGGAACAAACTTCCTAAGACCACGCCAAAACACTTGAAAACTTTGTACAAATTTAATAAGACCATGCCAAACACTTGCAAACTTGGAACAAACTTCCTAAGACCATGCAAAACACTTGCAAACTTGGTACAAATTTAATAAGACCATGCCAAACAGTTGCAAACTTGGAACAAACTTCCTAAGACCATGCCAAAACACTTGCAACCTTGGAACAAATTTAATAAGACCATGCCAAAACACTTGCTAACTTGGTACAAATGTAATAAGACCATGCCAAAACACTTGCAAACTTGGAACAAACTTCCTAAGACCATGCCAAAACACTTGCAACCTTGGTACAAATTTAATACGACCATGCCAAACACTTGCAAACTTGGAACAAATTTAATAAGACCATGCCAAAACAGTTGCAAGCTTGGAACAAACTTCCTAAGACCATGCCAAACACTTGCAAACTTGGTAAAAATTTAATACGACCATGCCAAACACTTGCAAACTTGGAACAAACTTCCTAAGGCCATGCCAAAACACTTGCAAACTTGGTACAAATTTAATAAGACCATGCCAAAACACTTGCAAACTTGGTACAAATTTAATAAGACCATGCCAAAACACTTGCAAACTTGGTACAAATGTAATAAGACCATGCCAAAACACTTGCAAACTTGGAACAAACTTCCTAAGACCATGCCAAAACACTTGCAAACTTGGTACAAATTTAATAAGACCATGCCAAACAGTTGCAAACTTGGAACAAACTTCCTAAGACCATGCCAAAACACTTGCAACCTTGGTACAAATTTAATAAGACCATGCCAAAACACTTGCAAACTTGGTACAAATTTAATACGACCATGCCAAACACTTGCAAACTTGGAACAAACTTCCTAAGACCATGCCAAAACACTTGCAACCTTGGTACAAATTTAATAAGACCATGCCAAAACACTTGCAACCTTGGAACAAACTTCCTAAGACCATGCCAAAACACTTGCAAACTTGGCACAAATTTAATAAGACCATGCCAAAACACTTGCAAACTTGGTACAAATTTAATAAGACCATGCCAAAACACTTGCAAACTTGGTACAAATTTAATACGACCATGCCAAACACTTGCAAACTTGGTACAAATTTAATAAGACCATGCCAAACACTTGCAAACTAGGAACAAACTTCCTAAGACCATGCCAAAACACTTGCAAACTTGGTACAAATTTAATAAGACCATGCCAAACACTTGCAAACTTGGAACAAACTTCCTAAGACCATGCCAAAACACTTGCAAACTTGGTACAAATTTAATAAGACCATGCCAAACACTTGCAAACTTGGAACAAACTTCCTAAGGCCATGCCAAAACACTTGCAAACTTTTTACAAATTTAATAAGACCATGCCAAAACACTTGCAAACTTGGTACAAATTTAATAAGACCATGCCAAAACACTTGCAAACTTGGTACAAATGTAATAAGACCATGCCAAAACACTTGCAAACTTGGAACAAATTTTATAAGACCATGCCAAACACTTGCAAACTTGGAACAAACTTCCTAAGACCATGCCAAAACACTTGCAAACTTGGTACAAATTTAATAAGACCATGCTAAACACTTGCAACCTTGGAACAAACTTCCTAAGACCATGCCAAAACACTTGCAAACTTTTTACAAATTTAATAAGACCATGCCAAAACACTTGCAAACTTGGTACAAATTTAATAAGACCATGCCAAACACTTGCAAACTTGGAACAAATTTAATAAGACCATGCCGAAACACTTGCAACCTTGGTACAAATTTAATACGACCATGCCAAACACTTGCAAACTTGGAACAAACTTCCTAAGACCATGCCAAAACACTTGCAACCTTGGTACAAATTTAATAAGACCATGCCAAAACACTTGCAAACTTGGAACAAACTTCCTAAGACCATGCCAAAACACTTGCAAACTTGGCACAAATTTAATAAGACCATGCCAAAACACTTGCAAACTTGGTACAAATTTAATAAGACCATGCCAAAACACTTGCAAACTTGGTACAAATTTAATACGACCATGCCAAACACTTGCCAACTTGGTACAAATTTAATAAGACCATGCCAAACACTTGCAAACTTGGAACAAACTTCCTAAGACCATGCCAAAACACTTGCAATCTTGGTACAAATTTAATACGACCATGCCAAACACTTGCAAACTTGGAACAAATTTAATAAGACCATGCCAAACACTTGCAAACTTGGAAACAACTTCCTAAGACCATGCCAAAACACTTGCAAACTTGGTACAAATTTAATAAGACCATGCGAAACACTTGCAAACTTGGAACAAACTTCCTAAGACCATGCCAAAACACTTGCAACCTTGGTACAAATTTAATAAGACCATGCCAAACACTTGCAAACTTGGAACAAACTTCCTAAGACCATGCCAAAACACTTGCAAACTTGGTACAAATTTAATAAGACCATGCCAAAACACTTGCAAACTTGGTACAAATTTAATAAGACCATGCCAAAACACTTGCAACCTTGGCACAAATTTAAAACGACCATGCCAAACACTTGCAAACTTGGAACAAACTTCCTAAGACCATGCCAAAACACTTGCAAACTTGGTACAAATTTAATAAGACCATGCCAAACACTTGCAAACTTGGAACAAACTTCCTAAGACCATGCCAAAACACTTGCAAACTTGGTACAAATTTAAAAAGACCATGCGAAACACTTGCAAACTTGGAACAAACTTCCTAAGACCACGCCAAAACACTTGAAAACTTTGTACAAATTTAATAAGACCATGCCAAACACTTGCAAACTTGGAACAAACTTCCTAAGACCATGCCAAAACACTTGCAAACTTGGTACAAATTTAATAAGACCATGCCAAACAGTTGCAAACTTGGAACAAACTTCCTAAGACCATGCCAAAACACTTGCAACCTTGGTACAAATTTAATAAGACCATGCCAAAACACTTGCTAACTTGGTACAAATGTAATAAGACCATGCCAAAACACTTGCAAACTTGGAACAAACTTCCTAAGACCATGCCAAAACACTTGCAACCTTGGTACAAATTTAATACGACCATGCCAAACACTTGCAAACTTGGAACAAATTTAATAAGACCATGCCAAAACAGTTGCAAGCTTGGAACAAACTTCCTAAGACCATGCCAAACACTTGCAAACTTGGTACAAATTTAATACGACCATGCCAAACACTTGCAAACTTGGAACAAACTTCCTAAGGCCATGCCAAAACACTTGCAAACTTGGTACAAATTTAATAAGACCATGCCAAAACACTTGCAAACTTGGTACAAATTTAATAAGACCATGCCAAAACACTTGCAAACTTGGTACAAATGTAATAAGACCATGCCAAAACACTTGCAAACTTGGAACAAACTTCCTAAGACCATGCCAAAACACTTGCAAACTTGGTACAAATTTAATAAGACCATGCCAAACAGTTGCAAACTTGGAACAAACTTCCTAAGACCATGCCAAAACACTTGCAACCTTGGTACAAATTTAATAAGACCATGCCAAAACACTTGCAAACTTGGTACAAATTTAATACGACCATGCCAAACACTTGCAAACTTGGAACAAACTTCCTAAGACCATGCCAAAACACTTGCAACCTTGGTACAAATTTAATAAGACCATGCCAAAACACTTGCAACCTTGGAACAAACTTCCTAAGACCATGACAAAACACTTGCAAACTTGGCACAAATTTAATAAGACCATGCCAAAACACTTGCAAACTTGGTACAAATTTAATAAGACCATGCCAAAACACTTGCAAACTTGGTACAAATTTAATACGACCATGCCAAACACTTGCAAACTTGGTACAAATTTAATAAGACCATGCCAAACACTTGCAAACTAGGAACAAACTTCCTAAGACCATGCCAAAACACTTGCAAACTTGGTACAAATTTAATAAGACCATGCCAAACACTTGCAAACTTGGAACAAACTTCCTAAGACCATGCCAAAACACTTGCAAACTTGGTACAAATTTAATAAGACCATGCCAAACACTTGCAAACTTGGAACAAACTTCCTAAGACCATGCCAAACACTTGCAAACTTGGTACAAATTTAATACGACCATGCCAAACACTTGCAAACTTGGAACAAACTTCCTAAGGCCATGCCAAAACACTTGCAAACTTTTTACAAATTTAATAAGACCATGCCAAAACACTTGCAAACTTGGTACAAATTTAATAAGACCATGCCAAAACACTTGCAAACTTGGTACAAATGTAATAAGACCATGCCAAAACACTTGCAAACTTGGAACAAACTTCCTAAGACCATGCCAAAACACTTGCAAACTTGGTACAAATTTAATAAGACCATGCCAAACAGTTGCAAACTTGGAACAAACTTCCTAAGACCATGCCAAAACACTTTCAACCTTGGTACAAATTTAATAAGACCATGCCAAAACACTTGCAAACTTGGTACAAATTTAATACGACCATGCCAAACACTTGCAAACTTGGAACAAATTTAATAAGACCATGCCAAAACACTTGCAAACTTGGAACAAACTTCCTAAGGCCATGCCAAAACACTTGCAAACTTGATACAAATTTAATAAGACCATGCCAAAACACTTGCAAACTTGGTACACATTTAATAAGACCATGCCAAAACACTTGCAAACTTGGTACAAATGTAATAAGACCATGCCAAAACACTTGCAAACTTGGAACAAACTTCCTAAGACCATGCCAAAACACTTGTAAACTTGGAACAAACTTCCTAAGACCATGCCAAAACACTTGCAAACTTGGTACAAATTTAATAAGACCATGCCAAACAGTTGCAAACTTGGAACAAGCTTCCTAAGACCATGCCAAAACACTTGCAAACTTGGTACAAATTTAATAAGACCATGCCAAAACACTTGCAAACTTGGAACAAACTTCCTAAGACCATGCCAAAACACTTGCAACCTTGGTACAAATTTAATACGACCATGCCAAACACTTGCAAACTTGGAACAAATTTAATAAGATGATGCCAAAACAGTTGCAAGCTTGGAACAAACTTCCTAAGACCATGCCAAACACTTGCAAACTTGGTACAAATTTAATACGACCATGCCAAAACACTTGCAACCTTGGAACAAACTTCCTAAGACCATGCCAAAACACTTGCAAACTTGGCACAAATTTAATAAGACCATGCCAAAACACTTGCAAACTTGGTACAAATTTAATAAGACCATGCCAAAACACTTGCAAACTTGGTACAAATGTAATAAGACCATGCCAAAACACTTGCAAACTTGGAACAAACTTCCTAAGACCATGCCAAAACACTTGCAAACTTGGTACAAATTTAATAAGACCATGCCAAACAGTTGCAAACTTGGAACAAACTTCCTAAGACCATGCCAAAACACTTTCAACCTTGGTACAAATTTAATAAGACCATGCCAAAACACTTGCAAACTTGGTACAAATTTAATACGACCATGCCAAACACTTGCAAACTTGGAACAAATTTAATAAGACCATGCCAAAACACTTGCAAACTTGGAACAAACTTCCTAAGGCCATGCCAAAACACTTGCAAACTTGATACAAATTTAATAAGACCATGCCAAAACACTTGCAAACTTGGTACACATTTAATAAGACCATGCCAAAACACTTGCAAACTTGGTACAAATGTAATAAGACCATGCCAAAACACTTGCAAACTTGGAACAAACTTCCTAAGACCATGCCAAAACACTTGTAAACTTGGAACAAACTTCCTAAGACCATGCCAAAACACTTGCAAACTTGGTACAAATTTAATAAGACCATGCCAAACAGTTGCAAACTTGGAACAAGCTTCCTAAGACCATGCCAAAACACTTGCAAACTTGGTACAAATTTAATAAGACCATGCCAAAACACTTGCAAACTTGGAACAAACTTCCTAAGACCATGCCAAAACACTTGCAACCTTGGTACAAATTTAATACGACCATGCCAAACACTTGCAAACTTGGAACAAATTTAATAAGATGATGCCAAAACAGTTGCAAGCTTGGAACAAACTTCCTAAGACCATGCCAAACACTTGCAAACTTGGTACAAATTTAATACGACCATGCCAAACACTTGCAAACTTGGAACAAATTTAATAAGACCATGCCAAAACACTTGCAAACTTGGAACAAACTTCCTAAGACCATGCCAAAACACTTGCAAACTTGGTACAAATTTAATAAGACCATGCCAAACAGTTGCAAACTTGGAACAAATTTTATACGACCATGCCAACACACTTGCAAACTTGGTACAAATGTACTAAGACCATGCCAAAACACTTGCAAACTTGGAACAAACTTCCTAAGACCATGCCAAAACACTTGCAAACTTGGTACAAATTTAATAAGACCATGCCAAACAGTTGCAAACTTGGAACAAACTTCCTAAGACCATGCCAAAACACTTGCAACCTTGGTACAAATTTAATAAGACCATGCCAAAACACTTGCAAACTTGGTACAAATTTAATACGACCATGCCAAACACTTGCAAACTTGGAACAAATTTAATAAGACCATGCCAAAACACTTGCAAACTTGGAACAAACTTCCTAAGACCATGCCAAAACACTTGCAAACTTGGCACAAATTTATTAAGACCATGCCAAACACTTACAAACTTGGTACAAATTTAATAAGACCATGCCAAAACACTTGCAAACTTGGTACATACTTAATAAGACCATGCCAAACACTTGCAAACTTGGAACAAGCTTCCTAAGACCATGCCAAAACACTTGCAAACTTGGTTCAAATTTAATAAGACCATGCCAAAACACTTGCAAACTTGGTACAAATTTAATAAGACAATGCCAAAACACTAGCAAACTTGGTACAAATTTAATAAGACCGTGCCAAAACACTTGCAAACTTGGAACAAACTTCCTAAGGCCATGCCAAAACACTTGCAAACTTGATACAAATTTAATAAGACCATGCCAAAACACTTGCAAACTTGGTACACATTTAATAAGACCATGCCAAAACACTTGCAAACTTGGTACAAATGTAATAAGACCATGCCAAAACACTTGCAAACTTGGAACAAACTTCCTAAGACCATGCCAAAACACTTGTAAACTTGGAACAAACTTCCTAAGACCATGCCAAAACACTTGCAAACTTGGTACAAATTTAATAAGACCATGCCAAACAGTTGCAAACTTGGAACAAACTTCCTAAGACCATGCCAAAACACTTGCAACCTTGGTACAAATTTAATAAGACCATGCCAAAACACTTGCAAACTTGGTACAAATTTAATACGACCATGCCAAACACTTGCAAACTTGGAACAAATTTAATAAGACCATGCCAAACAGTTGCAAACTTGGAACAAACTTCCTAAGACCATGCCAAAACACTTGCAACCTTGGTACAAATTTAATAAGACCATGCCAAAACACTTGCAACCTTGGTACAAATGTAATAAGACCATGCCAAAACACTTGCAAACTTGGAACAAACTTCCTAAGACCATGCCAAAACACTTGCAAACTTGGCACAAATTTATTAAGACCATGCCAAACACTTACAAACTTGGTACAAATTTAATAAGACCATGCCAAAACACTTACAAACTTGGTACAAATTTAATAAGACCATGCCAAAACACTTGCAAACTTGGTACATACTTAATAAGACCATGCCAAACACTTGCAAACTTGGAACAAACTTCCTAAGACCATGCCAAAACACTTGCAAACTTGGTACAAATTTAATAAGACCATGCCAAACAGTTGCAAACTTGGAACAAACTTCCTAAGACCATGCCAAAACACTTGCAACCTTGGTACAAATTTAATAAGACCATGCCAAAACACTTGCAAACTTGGTACATACTTAATAAGACCATGCCAAACACTTGCAAACTTGGAACAAGCTTCCTAAGACCATGCCAAAACACTTGCAAACTTGGTTCAAATTTAATAAGACCATGCCAAAACACTTGCAAACTTGGAACAAATTTTATACGACCATGCCAACACACTTGCAAACTTGGTACAAATGTACTAAGACCATGCCAAAACACTTGCAAACTTGGAACAAACTTCCTAAGACCATGCCAAAACACTTGCAAACTTGGTACAAATTTAATAAGACCATGCCAAACAGTTGCAAACTTGGAACAAACTTCCTAAGACCATGCCAAAACACTTTCAACCTTGGTACAAATTTAATACGACCATGCCAAACACTTGCAAACTTGGAACAAATTTAATAAGACCATGCCAAAACACTTGCAAACTTGGAACAAACTTCCTAAGGCCATGCCAAAACACTTGCAAACTTGATACAAATTTAATAAGACCATGCCAAAACACTTGCAAACTTGGCACAAATTTATTAAGACCATGCCAAACACTTACAAACTTGGTACAAATTTAATAAGACCATGCCAAAACACTTGCAAACTTGGTACATACTTAATAAGACCATGCCAAACACTTGCAAACTTGGAACAAGCTTCCTAAGACCATGCCAAAACACTTGCAAACTTGGTTCAAATTTAATAAGACCATGCCAAAACACTTGCAAACTTGGTACAAATTTAATAAGACAATGCCAAAACACTAGCAAACTTGGTACAAATTTAATAAGACCGTGCCAAAACACTTGCAAACTTGGAACAAACTTCCTAAGGCCATGCCAAAACACTTGCAAACTTGATACAAATTTAATAAGACCATGCCAAAACACTTGCAAACTTGGTACACATTTAATAAGACCATGCCAAAACACTTGCAAACTTGGTACAAATGTAATAAGACCATGCCAAAACACTTGCAAACTTGGAACAAACTTCCTAAGACCATGCCAAAACACTTGTAAACTTGGAACAAACTTCCTAAGACCATGCCAAAACACTTGCAAACTTGGTACAAATTTAATAAGACCATGCCAAACAGTTGCAAACTTGGAACAAACTTCCTAAGACCATGCCAAAACACTTGCAACCTTGGTACAAATTTAATAAGACCATGCCAAAACACTTGCAAACTTGGTACAAATTTAATACGACCATGCCAAACACTTGCAAACTTGGAACAAATTTAATAAGACCATGCCAAACAGTTGCAAACTTGGAACAAACTTCCTAAGACCATGCCAAAACACTTGCAACCTTGGTACAAATTTAATAAGACCATGCCAAAACACTTGCAACCTTGGTACAAATGTAATAAGACCATGCCAAAACACTTGCAAACTTGGAACAAACTTCCTAAGACCATGCCAAAACACTTGCAAACTTGGCACAAATTTATTAAGACCATGCCAAACACTTACAAACTTGGTACAAATTTAATAAGACCATGCCAAAACACTTACAAACTTGGTACAAATTTAATAAGACCATGCCAAAACACTTGCAAACTTGGTACATACTTAATAAGACCATGCCAAACACTTGCAAACTTGGAACAAACTTCCTAAGACCATGCCAAAACACTTGCAAACTTGGTACAAATTTAATAAGACCATGCCAAACAGTTGCAAACTTGGAACAAACTTCCTAAGACCATGCCAAAACACTTGCAACCTTGGTACAAATTTAATAAGACCATGCCAAAACACTTGCAAACTTGGTACATACTTAATAAGACCATGCCAAACACTTGCAAACTTGGAACAAGCTTCCTAAGACCATGCCAAAACACTTGCAAACTTGGTTCAAATTTAATAAGACCATGCCAAAACACTTGCAAACTTGGAACAAATTTTATACGACCATGCCAACACACTTGCAAACTTGGTACAAATGTACTAAGACCATGCCAAAACACTTGCAAACTTGGAACAAACTTCCTAAGACCATGCCAAAACACTTGCAAACTTGGTACAAATTTAATAAGACCATGCCAAACAGTTGCAAACTTGGAACAAACTTCCTAAGACCATGCCAAAACACTTTCAACCTTGGTACAAATTTAATACGACCATGCCAAACACTTGCAAACTTGGAACAAATTTAATAAGACCATGCCAAAACACTTGCAAACTTGGAACAAACTTCCTAAGGCCATGCCAAAACACTTGCAAACTTGATACAAATTTAATAAGACCATGCCAAAACACTTGCAAACTTGGCACAAATTTATTAAGACCATGCCAAACACTTACAAACTTGGTACAAATTTAATAAGACCATGCCAAAACACTTGCAAACTTGGTACATACTTAATAAGACCATGCCAAACACTTGCAAACTTGGAACAAGCTTCCTAAGACCATGCCAAAACACTTGCAAACTTGGTACAAATTTAATAAGACCATGCCAAACACTTGCAAACTTGGAACAAACTTCCTAAGACCATGCCAAACACTTGCAAACTTGGTACAAATTTAATACGACCATGCCAAACACTTGCAAACTTGGAACAAACTTCCTAAGGCCATGCCAAAACACTTGCAAACTTTTTACAAATTTAATAAGACCATGCCAAAACACTTGCAAACTTGGTACAAATTTAATAAGACCATGCCAAAACACTTGCAAACTTGGTACAAATGTAATAAGACCATGCCAAAACACTTGCAAACTTGGAACAAACTTCCTAAGACCATGCCAAAACACTTGCAAACTTGGTACAAATTTAATAAGACCATGCCAAACAGTTGCAAACTTGGAACAAACTTCCTAAGACCATGCCAAAACACTTTCAACCTTGGTACAAATTTAATAAGACCATGCCAAAACACTTGCAAACTTGGTACAAATTTAATACGACCATGCCAAACACTTGCAAACTTGGAACAAATTTAATAAGACCATGCCAAAACACTTGCAAACTTGGAACAAACTTCCTAAGGCCATGCCAAAACACTTGCAAACTTGATACAAATTTAATAAGACCATGCCAAAACACTTGCAAACTTGGTACACATTTAATAAGACCATGCCAAAACACTTGCAAACTTGGTACAAATGTAATAAGACCATGCCAAAACACTTGCAAACTTGGAACAAACTTCCTAAGACCATGCCAAAACACTTGTAAACTTGGAACAAACTTCCTAAGACCATGCCAAAACACTTGCAAACTTGGTACAAATTTAATAAGACCATGCCAAACAGTTGCAAACTTGGAACAAGCTTCCTAAGACCATGCCAAAACACTTGCAAACTTGGTACAAATTTAATAAGACCATGCCAAAACACTTGCAAACTTGGAACAAACTTCCTAAGACCATGCCAAAACACTTGCAACCTTGGTACAAATTTAATACGACCATGCCAAACACTTGCAAACTTGGAACAAATTTAATAAGATGATGCCAAAACAGTTGCAAGCTTGGAACAAACTTCCTAAGACCATGCCAAACACTTGCAAACTTGGTACAAATTTAATACGACCATGCCAAACACTTGCAAACTTGGAACAAATTTAATAAGACCATGCCAAAACACTTGCAAACTTGGAACAAACTTCCTAAGACCATGCCAAAACACTTGCAAACTTGGTACAAATTTAATAAGACCATGCCAAACAGTTGCAAACTTGGAACAAATTTTATACGACCATGCCAACACACTTGCAAACTTGGTACAAATGTACTAAGACCATGCCAAAACACTTGCAAACTTGGAACAAACTTCCTAAGACCATGCCAAAACACTTGCAACCTTGGTACAAATTTAATAAGACCATGCCAAAACACTTGCAAACTTGGTACAAATTTAATACGACCATGCCAAACACTTGCAAACTTGGAACAAATTTAATAAGACCATGCCAAAACACTTGCAAACTTGGAACAAACTTCCTAAGACCATGCCAAAACACTTGCAAACTTGGCACAAATTTATTAAGACCATGCCAAACACTTACAAACTTGGTACAAATTTAATAAGACCATGCCAAAACACTTGCAAACTTGGTACAAATTTAATACGACCATGCCAAACACTTGCAAACTTGGTACAAATTTAATAAGACCATGCCAAACACTTGTAAACTTGGAACAAACTTCCTAAGACCATGCCAAAACACTTGCAAACTTGGAACAAACTTCCTAAGACCATGCCAAAACACTTGCAAACTTGGTACAAATTTAATAAGACCATGCCAAACAGTTGCAAACTTGGAACAAACTTCCTAAGACCATGCCAAAACACTTGCAACCTTGGTACAAATTTAATAAGACCATGCCAAAACACTTGCAAACTTGGTACAAATTTAATACGACCATGCCAAACACTTGCAAACTTGGAACAAATTTAATAAGACCATGCCAAAACACTTGCAAACTTGGAACAAACTTCCTAAGACCATGCCAAAACACTTGCAAACTTGGCACAAATTTATTAAGACCATGCCAAACACTTACAAACTTGGTACAAATTTAATAAGACCATGCCAAAACACTTGCAAACTTGGTACAAATTTAATACGACCATGCCAAACACTTGCAAACTTGGTACAAATTTAATAAGACCATGCCAAACACTTGTAAACTTGGAACAAACTTCCTAAGACCATGCCAAAACACTTGCAAACTTGGTACAAATTTAATAAGACCATGCCAAAACACTTGCAAACTTGGAACAAACTTCCTAAGACCATGCCAAAACACTTGCAACTTTGGTTCAAATTTAATAAGACCATGCCAAAACACTTGCAAACTTGGAACAATCTTCCTAAGACCATGCCAAAACACTTGCAAACTTGGCAGAAATTTAATAAGACCATGCCAAAACACTTGCAAATTTGGTACAAATTTAATAAGACCATGCAAAAACACTTACAAACTTGGTACAAATTTAATACGACCATGCCAAACACTTGCAAACTTGGTACAAATTTAATAAGACCATGCCAAAACACTTGCAAACTTGGTACAAATTTTATACGACCATGCCAAACACTTGCAAACTTGGAACAAACTTCCTAAGACCATGCCAAAACACTTGCAAACTTGGTACAAATTTAATAAGACCATGCCCAAACACTTGCAAACTTGGTACAAATTTAATAAGACCATGCCAAAACACTTGCAAACTTGGTACAAATGTAATAAGACCATGCCAAAACACTTGTAAACTTGGAACAAACTTCCTAAGACCATGCCAAAACACTTGCAAACGTGGTACAAATTTAATAAGACCATGCCAAACAGTTGCAAACTTGGAACAAACTTCCTAAGACCATGCCAAAACACTTGCAAACTTGGTACAAATTTAATAAGACCATGCCAAACACTTGCAAACTTGGAACAAACTTCCTAAGACCATGCCAAAACACTTGCAACTTTGGTACAAATTTAATAAGACCATGCCAAAACACTTGCAAACTTGGAACAAACTTCCTAAGACCATGCCAAAACACTTGCAACCTTGGTACAAATTTAATAAGACCATGCCAAAACACTTGCAAAATTGGTACAAATTTAATAAGACCATGCCAAAACACTTGCAAACTTGGTACAAATTTAATACCACCATGCCAAAACACTTGCAAACTTGGAACAAACTTCCTAAGACCATGCCAAAACACTTGCAAACTTGGTACAAATGTTATAAGACCATGCCAAAACACTTGCAAACTTGGTACAAATTTAATAAGACCATGCCAAACACTTGCAAACTTGGAAAAAACTTCCTAAGACCATGCCAAAACACTTGCAAACTTGGTACAAATTTAATAAGACCATGCCAAACACTTGCAAGCTTGGAACAAACTTCCTAAGACCATGCCAAAACACTTGCAACCTTGGTACAAATTTAATAATACCATGCCAAAACACTTGCAAACTTGGTACAAATTTAATAAGACCATGCCAAAACACTTGCAAACTTGGTACAAATTTATTACGACCATGCCAAACACTTGCAAACTTGGAACAAACTTCCTAAGACCATGCCAAAACACTTGCAAACTTGGTACAAATTTTATACGACCATGCCAAAACACTTGCAAACTTGGTACAAATGTAATAAGACCATGCCAAAACACTTGCAAACTTGGAACAAACTTCCTAAGACCATGCCAAAACACTTGCAAACTTGGTACAAATTTAATAAGACCATGCCAAACACTTGCAAACTTGGAACAAACTTCCTAAGACCATGCCAAAACACTTGCAACCTTGGAACAAATTTAATAAGACCATGCCAAAACACTTGCAAACTTGGAACAAACTTCCTAAGACCATGCCAAAACACTTGCAACCTTGGTACAAATTTAATAAGACCATACCAAAACACTTGCAAACTTGGTACAAATTTAATACGACCATGCCAAACACTTGCAAACTTGGAACAAACTTCCTAAGACCATGCCAAAACACTTGCAACCTTGGCACAAATTTAATAAGACCATGCCAAAACACTTGCAAACTTGGAACAAACTTCCTAAGACCATGCCAAAACACTTGCAAACTTGGCACAAATTTAATAAGACCATGCCAAAACACTTGCAAACTTGGTACAAATTTAATAAGACCATGCCAAAACACTTGCAAACTTGGTACAAATTTAATACGACCATGCCAAACACTTGCAAACTTGGTACAAATTTAATAAGACCATGCCAAACACTTGCAAACTAGGAACAAACTTCCTAAGACCATGCCAAAACACTTGCAAACTTGGTACAAATTTAATAAGACCATGCCAAACACTTGCAAACTGGGAACAAACTTCCTAAGACCATGCCAAAACACTTGCAACCTTGGTTCAAATTAAATAAGACCATGCCAAAACACTTGCAAACTTGGAACAAACTTCCTAAGACCATGCCAAAACACTTGCAAACTTGGCAGAAATTTAATTAGACCATGCCAAAACACTTGCAAACTTGGTACAAATTTAATAAGACCATGCCAAAACACTTGCAAACTTGGTACAAATTTAATACGACCATGCCAAACACTTGCAAACTTGGTACAAATTTAATAAGACCATGCCAAAACACTTGCAAACTTGGTACAAATTTAATAAGACCATGCCAAACACTTGCAAACTTGGAACAAACTTCCTAAGACCATGCCAAAACACTTGCAACCTTGGAACAAATTTAATAAGACCATGCCAAAACACTTGCAAACTTGGAACAAACTTCCTAAGACCATGCCAAAACACTTGCAACCTTGGTACAAATTTAATAAGACCATACCAAAACACTTGCAAACTTGGTACAAATTTAATACGACCATGCCAAACACTTGCAAACTTGGAACAAACTTCCTAAGACCATGCCAAAACACTTGCAACCTTGGCACAAATTTAATAAGACCATGCCAAAACACTTGCAAACTTGGAACAAACTTCCTAAGACCATGCCAAAACACTTGCAAACTTGGCACAAATTTAATAAGACCATGCCAAAACACTTGCAAACTTGGTACAAATTTAATAAGACCATGCCAAAACACTTGCAAACTTGGTACAAATTTAATAAGACCATGCCAAACACTTGCAAACTAGGAACAAACTTCCTAAGACCATGCCAAAACACTTGCAAACTTGGTACAAATTTAATAAGACCATGCCAAACACTTGCAAACTTGGAACAAACTTCCTAAGACCATGCCAAAACACTTGCAACCTTGGTTCAAATTAAATAAGACCATGCCAAAACACTTGCAAACTTGGAACAAACTTCCTAAGACCATGCCAAAACACTTGCAAACTTGGCAGAAATTTAATTAGACCATGCCAAAACACTTGCAAACTTGGAACAAATGAAATAAGACCATGCCAAAACACTTGCAAACTTGGTACAAATTTAATACGACCATGCCAAACATTTGCAAACTTGGTACAAATTTAATAAGACCATGCCAAAACACTTGCAAACTTGGTACAAATTTAATACGACCATGCCAAACACTTGCAAACTTGGAAGAAATTTAATAAGACCATGTCAAAACAGTTGCAAGCTTGGAACAAACTTCCTAAGACCATGCCAAACACTTGCAAACTTGGTACAAATTTAATACGACCATGCCAAACACTTGCAAACTTGGAACAAACTTCCTAAGACCATGCCAAAACACTTGCAAACTTGGTACAAATTTAATAAGACCATGCCAAACACTTGCAAACTTGGAACAAACTTCCTAAGACCATGCCAAAACACTTGCAACCTTGGTACAAATTTAATAAGACCATGCCAAAACACTTGCAAACTTGGAACAAACTTCCTAAGACCATGCCAAAACACTTGCAACCTTGGTACAAATTTAATAAGACCATGCCAAAACACTTGCAAAATGGGTACAAATTTAATAAGACCATGCCAAAACACTTGCAAACTTGGTACAAATTTAATACCACCATGCCAAAACACTTGCAAACTTGGAACAAACTTCCTAAGACCATGCCAAAACACTTGCAAACTTGGTACAAATGTTATAAGACCATGCCAAAACACTTGCAAACTTGGTACAAATTTAATAAGACCATGCCAAACACTTGCAAACTTGGAAAAAACTTCCTAAGACCATGCCAAAACACTTGCAAACTTGGTACAAATTTAATAAGACCATGCCAAACACTTGCAAGCTTGGAACAAACTTCCTAAGACCATGCCAAAACACTTGCAACCTTGGTACAAATTTAATAATACCATGCCAAAACACTTGCAAACTTGGTACAAATTTAATAAGACCATGCCAAAACACTTGCAAACTTGGTACAAATTTATTACGACCATGCCAAACACTTGCAAACTTGGAACAAACTTCCTAAGACCATGCCAAAACACTTGCAAACTTGGTACAAATTTTATACGACCATGCCAAAACACTTGCAAACTTGGTACAAATGTAATAAGACCATGCCAAAACACTTGCAAACTTGGAACAAACTTCCTAAGACCATGCCAAAACACTTGCAAACTTGGTACAAATTTAATAAGACCATGCCAAACACTTGCAAACTTGGAACAAACTTCCTAAGACCATGCCAAAACACTTGCAACCTTGGAACAAATTTAATAAGACCATGCCAAAACACTTGCAAACTTGGAACAAACTTCCTAAGACCATGCCAAAACACTTGCAACCTTGGTACAAATTTAATAAGACCATACCAAAACACTTGCAAACTTGGTACAAATTTAATACGACCATGCCAAACACTTGCAAACTTGGAACAAACTTCCTAAGACCATGCCAAAACACTTGCAACCTTGGCACAAATTTAATAAGACCATGCCAAAACACTTGCAAACTTGGAACAAACTTCCTAAGACCATGCCAAAACACTTGCAAACTTGGCACAAATTTAATAAGACCATGCCAAAACACTTGCAAACTTGGTACAAATTTAATAAGACCATGCCAAAACACTTGCAAACTTGGTACAAATTTAATACGACCATGCCAAACACTTGCAAACTTGGTACAAATTTAATAAGACCATGCCAAACACTTGCAAACTAGGAACAAACTTCCTAAGACCATGCCAAAACACTTGCAAACTTGGTACAAATTTAATAAGACCATGCCAAACACTTGCAAACTGGGAACAAACTTCCTAAGACCATGCCAAAACACTTGCAACCTTGGTTCAAATTAAATAAGACCATGCCAAAACACTTGCAAACTTGGAACAAACTTCCTAAGACCATGCCAAAACACTTGCAAACTTGGCAGAAATTTAATTAGACCATGCCAAAACACTTGCAAACTTGGTACAAATTTAATAAGACCATGCCAAAACACTTGCAAACTTGGTACAAATTTAATACGACCATGCCAAACACTTGCAAACTTGGTACAAATTTAATAAGACCATGCCAAAACACTTGCAAACTTGGCACAAATTTAATAAGACCATGCCAAACACTTGCAAACTTGGAACAAACTTCCTAAGACCATGCCAAAACACTTGCAACCTTGGAACAAATTTAATAAGACCATGCCAAAACACTTGCAAACTTGGAACAAACTTCCTAAGACCATGCCAAAACACTTGCAACCTTGGTACAAATTTAATAAGACCATACCAAAACACTTGCAAACTTGGTACAAATTTAATACGACCATGCCAAACACTTGCAAACTTGGAACAAACTTCCTAAGACCATGCCAAAACACTTGCAACCTTGGCACAAATTTAATAAGACCATGCCAAAACACTTGCAAACTTGGAACAAACTTCCTAAGACCATGCCAAAACACTTGCAAACTTGGCACAAATTTAATAAGACCATGCCAAAACACTTGCAAACTTGGTACAAATTTAATAAGACCATGCCAAAACACTTGCAAACTTGGTACAAATTTAATAAGACCATGCCAAACACTTGCAAACTAGGAACAAACTTCCTAAGACCATGCCAAAACACTTGCAAACTTGGTACAAATTTAATAAGACCATGCCAAACACTTGCAAACTTGGAACAAACTTCCTAAGACCATGCCAAAACACTTGCAACCTTGGTTCAAATTAAATAAGACCATGCCAAAACACTTGCAAACTTGGAACAAACTTCCTAAGACCATGCCAAAACACTTGCAAACTTGGCAGAAATTTAATTAGACCATGCCAAAACACTTGCAAACTTGGAACAAATGAAATAAGACCATGCCAAAACACTTGCAAACTTGGTACAAATTTAATACGACCATGCCAAACACTTGCAAACTTGGTACAAATTTAATAAGACCATGCCAAAACACTTGCAAACTTGGTACAAATTTAATACGACCATGCCAAACACTTGCAAACTTGGAAGAAATTTAATAAGACCATGTCAAAACAGTTGCAAGCTTGGAACAAACTTCCTAAGACCATGCCAAACACTTGCAAACTTGGTACAAATTTAATACGACCATGCCAAACACTTGCAAACTTGGAACAAACTTCCTAAGGCCATGCCAAAACACTTGCAAACTTGGTACAAATTTAATAAGACCATGCCAAAACACTTGCAAACTTGGAACAAACTTCCTAAGACCATGCCAAAACACTTGCAACCTTGGTACAAATTTAATACGACCATGCCAAACACTTGCAAACTTGGAACAAATTTAATAAGACCATGCCAAAACAGTTGCAAGCTTGGAACAAACTTCCTAAGACCATGCCAAACACTTGCAAACTTGGTACAAATTTAATACGACCATGCCAAACACTTGCAAACTTGGAACAAACTTCCTAAGGCCATGCCAAAACACTTGCAAACTTGGTACAAATTTAATAAGACCATGCCAAAACACTTGCAAACTTGGTACAAATTTAATAAGACCATGCCAAAACACTTGCAAACTTGGTACAAATGTAATAAGACCATGCCAAAACACTTGCAAACTTGGAACAAACTTCCTAAGACCATGCCAAAACACTTGCAAACTTGGTACAAATTTAATAAGACCATGCCAAACAGTTGCAAACTTGGAACAAACTTCCTAAGACCATGCCAAAACACATGCAACCTTGGTACAAATTTAATAAGACCATGCCAAAACACTTGCAAACTTGGTACAAATTTAATACGACCATGCCAAACACTTGCAAACTTGGAACAAACTTCCTAAGACCATGCCAAAACACTTGCAAACTTGGTACAAATGAAATAAGACCATGCCAAAACACTTGCAAACTTGGAACAAACTTCCTAAGACCATGCCAAAACACTTGCAACCTTGGTACAAATTTAATACGACCATGCCAAACACTTGCAAACTTGGAACAAATTTAATAAGACCATGCCAAAACAGTTGCAAGCTTGGAACAAACTTCCTAAGACCATGCCAAACACTTGCAAACTTGGTACAAATTTAATACGACCATGCCAAACACTTGCAAACTTGGAACAAACTTCCTAAGGCCATGCCAAAACACTTGCAAACTTGGTACAAATTTAATAAGACCATGCCAAAACACTTGCAAACTTGGTACAAATTTAATAAGACCATGCCAAAATACTTGCAAACTTGGTACAAATGTAATAAGACCATGCCAAAACACTTGCAACCTTGGTAGACATTTAATACGACCATGCCAAACACTTGCAAACTTGGAACAAATTTAATAAGACCATGCCAAAACAGTTGCAAGCTTGGAACAAACTTCCTAAGACCATGCCAAACACTTGCAAACTTGGTACAAATTTAATACGACCATGCCAAACACTTGCAAACTTGGAACAAACTTCCTAAGGCCATGCCAAAACACTTGCAAACTTGGTACAAATTTAATAAGACCATGCCAAAACACTTGCAAACTTGGTACAAATTTAATAAGGCCATGCCAAAACACTTGCAAACTTGGTACAAATGTAATAAGACCATGCCAAAACACTTGCAAACTTGGAACAAACTTCCTAAGACCATGCCAAAACACTTGTAACCTTGGTACAAATTTAATACGACCATGCCAAAACACTTGCAAACTTGGAACAAATTTTATAAGACCATGCCAAACACTTGCAAACTTGTAACAAACTTCCTAAGACCATGCCAAAACACTTGCAAACTTGGTACAAATTTAATAAGACCATGCCAAACACTTGCAAACTTAGAACAAACTTCCTAAGACCATGCCAAAACACTTGCAAACTTGGTACAAATTTAATAAGACCATGCCAAACACTTGCAAACTTGGAACAAACTTCCTATGACCATGCCAAAACACTTGCAAACTTGGTACAAATTTAATACGACCATGCCAAACACTTGCAAACTTGGTACAAATTTAATAAGACCATGCCAAAACACTTGCAAACTTGGCACAAATTTAATAAGACCATGCCAAACACTTGCAAACTTGGAACAAACTTCCTAAGACCATGCCAAAACACTTGCAACCTTGGAACAAATTTAATAAGACCATGCCAAAACACTTGCAAACTTGGAACAAACTTCCTAATACCATGCCAAAACACTTGCAACCTTGGTACAAATTTAATAAGACCATACCAAAACACTTGCAAACTTGGTACAAATTTAATACGACCATGCCAAACACTTGCAAACTTGGAACAAACTTCCTAAGACCATGCCAAAACACTTGCAACCTTGGCACAAATTTAATAAGACCATGCCAAAACACTTGCAAACTTGGAACAAACTTCCTAAGACCATGCCAAAACACTTGCAAACTTGGCACAAATTTAATAAGACCATGCCAAAACACTTGCAAACTTGGTACAAATTTAATAAGACCATGCCAAAACACTTGCAAACTTGGTACAAATTTAATAAGACCATGCCAAACACTTGCAAACTAGGAACAAACTTCCTAAGACCATGCCAAAACACTTGCAAACTTGGTACAAATTTAATAAGACCATGCCAAACACTTGCAAACTTGGAACAAACTTCCTAAGACCATGCCAAAACACTTGCAACCTTGGTTCAAATTAAATAAGACCATGCCAAAACACTTGCAAACTTGGAACAAACTTCCTAAGACCATGCCAAAACACTTGCAAACTTGGCAGAAATTTAATTAGACCATGCCAAAACACTTGCAAACTTGGAACAAATGAAATAAGACCATGCCAAAACACTTGCAAACTTGGTACAAATTTAATACGACCATGCCAAACACTTGCAAACTTGGTACAAATTTAATAAGACCATGCCAAAACACTTGCAAACTTGGTACAAATTTAATACGACCATGCCAAACACTTGCAAACTTGGAAGAAATTTAATAAGACCATGTCAAAACAGTTGCAAGCTTGGAACAAACTTCCTAAGACCATGCCAAACACTTGCAAACTTGGTACAAATTTAATACGACCATGCCAAACACTTGCAAACTTGGAACAAACTTCCTAAGGCCATGCCAAAACACTTGCAAACTTGGTACAAATTTAATAAGACCATGCCAAAACACTTGCAAACTTGGAACAAACTTCCTAAGACCATGCCAAAACACTTGCAACCTTGGTACAAATTTAATACGACCATGCCAAACACTTGCAAACTTGGAACAAATTTAATAAGACCATGCCAAAACAGTTGCAAGCTTGGAACAAACTTCCTAAGACCATGCCAAACACTTGCAAACTTGGTACAAATTTAATACGACCATGCCAAACACTTGCAAACTTGGAACAAACTTCCTAAGGCCATGCCAAAACACTTGCAAACTTGGTACAAATTTAATAAGACCATGCCAAAACACTTGCAAACTTGGTACAAATTTAATAAGACCATGCCAAAACACTTGCAAACTTGGTACAAATGTAATAAGACCATGCCAAAACACTTGCAAACTTGGAACAAACTTCCTAAGACCATGCCAAAACACTTGCAAACTTGGTACAAATTTAATAAGACCATGCCAAACAGTTGCAAACTTGGAACAAACTTCCTAAGACCATGCCAAAACACATGCAACCTTGGTACAAATTTAATAAGACCATGCCAAAACACTTGCAAACTTGGTACAAATTTAATACGACCATGCCAAACACTTGCAAACTTGGAACAAACTTCCTAAGACCATGCCAAAACACTTGCAAACTTGGTACAAATGAAATAAGACCATGCCAAAACACTTGCAAACTTGGAACAAACTTCCTAAGACCATGCCAAAACACTTGCAACCTTGGTACAAATTTAATACGACCATGCCAAACACTTGCAAACTTGGAACAAATTTAATAAGACCATGCCAAAACAGTTGCAAGCTTGGAACAAACTTCCTAAGACCATGCCAAACACTTGCAAACTTGGTACAAATTTAATACGACCATGCCAAACACTTGCAAACTTGGAACAAACTTCCTAAGGCCATGCCAAAACACTTGCAAACTTGGTACAAATTTAATAAGACCATGCCAAAACACTTGCAAACTTGGTACAAATTTAATAAGACCATGCCAAAATACTTGCAAACTTGGTACAAATGTAATAAGACCATGCCAAAACACTTGCAACCTTGGTAGACATTTAATACGACCATGCCAAACACTTGCAAACTTGGAACAAATTTAATAAGACCATGCCAAAACAGTTGCAAGCTTGGAACAAACTTCCTAAGACCATGCCAAACACTTGCAAACTTGGTACAAATTTAATACGACCATGCCAAACACTTGCAAACTTGGAACAAACTTCCTAAGGCCATGCCAAAACACTTGCAAACTTGGTACAAATTTAATAAGACCATGCCAAAACACTTGCAAACTTGGTACAAATTTAATAAGGCCATGCCAAAACACTTGCAAACTTGGTACAAATGTAATAAGACCATGCCAAAACACTTGCAAACTTGGAACAAACTTCCTAAGACCATGCCAAAACACTTGCAACCTTGGTACAAATTTAATACGACCATGCCAAAACACTTGCAAACTTGGAACAAATTTTATAAGACCATGCCAAACACTTGCAAACTTGTAACAAACTTCCTAAGACCATGCCAAAACACTTGCAAACTTGGTACAAATTTAATAAGACCATGCCAAACACTTGCAAACTTAGAACAAACTTCCTAAGACCATGCCAAAACACTTGCAAACTTGGTACAAATTTAATAAGACCATGCCAAACACTTGCAAACTTGGAACAAACTTCCTATGACCATGCCAAAACACTTGCAAACTTGGTACAAATTTAATAAGACCATGCGAAACACTTGCAAACTTGGAACAAACTTCCTAAGACCATGCCAAAACACTTGCAACCTTGG
Source organism: Anopheles atroparvus (assembly GCA_914969975.1). Lineage (NCBI taxonomy): Eukaryota > Metazoa > Arthropoda > Insecta > Diptera > Culicidae > Anopheles > Anopheles atroparvus. The sequence continues at coordinate 1,735,485 of CAJZCY010000008.1, read as the reverse complement.
TAAAAATTTAATAAGACCATGCCAAACACTTGCAAACTTGGAACAAACTTCCTAAGACCATGCCAAAACACTTGCAAACTTGGTACAAATTTAATAAGACCATGCCAAAACACTTGCAAACTTGGTACAAATTTAATAAGATCATGCCAAAACACTTGCAACCTTGGCACAAATTTAATACGACCATGCCAAACACTTGCAAACTTGGAACAAACTTCCTAAGACCATGCCAAAACACTTGCAAACTTGGTACAAATTTAATAAGACCATGCCAAACACTTGCAAACTTGGAACAAACTTCCTAAGACCACGCCAAAACACTTGAAAACTTTGTACAAATTTAATAAGACCATGCCAAACACTTGCAAACTTGGAACAAACTTCCTAAGACCATGCCAAAACACTTGCAAACTTGGTACAAATTTAATAAGACCATGCCAAACAGTTGCAAACTTGGAACAAACTTCCTAAGACCATGCCAAAACACTTGCAACCTTGGTACAAATTTAATAAGACCATGCCAAAACACTTGCTAACTTGGTACAAATGTAATAAGACCATGTCAAAACACTTGCAAACTTGGAACAAACTTCCTAAGACCATGCCAAAATACTTGCAACCTTGGTACAAATTTAATACGACCATGCCAAACACTTGCAAACTTGGAACAAATTTAATAAGACCATGCCAAAACAGTTGCAAGCTTGGAACAAACTTCCTAAGACCATGCCAAACACTTGCAAACTTGGTACAAATTTAATACGACCATGCCAAACACTTGCAAACTTGGAACAAACTTCCTAAGGCCATGCCAAAACACTTGCAAACTTGGTACAAATTTAATAAGACCATGCCAAAACACTTGCAAACTTGGTACAAATTTAATAAGACCATGCCAAAACACTTGCAAACTTGGTACAAATGTAATAAGACCATGCCAAAACACTTGCAAACTTGGAACAAACTTCCTAAGACCATGCCAAAACACTTGCAAACTTGGTACAAATTTAATAAGACCATGCCAAACAGTTGCAAACTTGGAACAAACTTCCTAAGACCATGCCAAAACACTTGCAACCTTGGTACAAATTTAATAAAACCATGCCAAAACACTTGCAAACTTGGCACAAATTTAATACGACCATGCCAAACACTTGCAAACTTGGAACAAACTTCCTAAGACCATGCCAAAACACTTGCAACCTTGGTACAAATTTAATAAGACCATGCCAAAACACTTGCAACCTTGGAAAAAACTTCCTAAGACCATGCCAAAACACTTGCAAACTTGGCACAAATTTAATAAGACCATGCCAAAACACTTGCAAACTTGGTACAAATTTAATAAGACCATGCCAAAACACTTGCAAACTTGGTACAAATTTAATACGACCATGCCAAACACTTGCAAACTTGGTACAAATTTAATAAGATCATGCCAAACACTTGCAAACTAGGAACAAACTTCCTAAGTCCATGCCAAAACACTTGCAAACTTGGTACAAATTTAATAAGACCATGCCAAACACTTGCAAACTTGGAACAAACTTCCTAAGACCATGCCAAAACACTTGCAACCTTGGTACAAATTTAATACGACCATGCCAAACACTTGCAAACTTGGAACAAATTTAATAAGACCATGCCAAACACTTGCAAACTTGGAACAAACTTCCTAAGACCATGCCAAAACACTTGCAAACTTGGTACAAATTTAATAAGACCATGCCAAACACTTGCAAACTTGGAACAAACTTCCTAAGACCATGCCAAAACACTTGCAACCTTGGTACAAATTTAATACGACCATGCCAAACACTTGCAAACTTGGAACAAACTTCCTAAGACCATGCCAAAACACTTGCAAACTTGGTACAAATTTAATAAGACCATGCCAAAACACTTGCAAACTTGGTACAAATTTAATAAGACCATGCCAAAACACTTGCAACCTTGGAACAAATTTAATACGACCATGCCAAACACTTGCAAACTTGGAACAAACTTCCTAAGACCATGCGAAAACACTTGCAAACTTGGTACAAATTTAATAAGACCATGCCAAACACTTGCAAACTTGGAACAAACTTCCTAAGACCATGCCAAAACACTTGCAACCTTGGTACAAATTTCATAAGACCATGCCAAACACTTGCAAACTTGGAACAAACTTCCTAAGACCATGCGAAAACACTTGCAAACTTGGTACAAATTTAATAAGACCATGCCAAACACTTGCAAACTTGGAACAAACTTCCTAAGACCATGCCAAAACACTTGCAAACTTGGTACAAATTTAATAAGACCATGCCAAACACTTGCAAACTTGGAACAAACTTCCTAAGGCCATGCCAAAACACTTGCAAACTTGGTACAAATTTAATAAGACCATGCCAAACACTTGAAAACTTGGAACAAACTTCCTAAGACCATGCCAAAACACTTGCAACCTTGGTACAAATTTAATAAGACCATGCCAAAACACTTGCAAACTTGGTACAAATGTAATAAGACCATGCCAAAACACTTGCAAACTTGGAACAAACTTCCTAAGACCATGCCAAAACACTTGCAACCTTGGTAAAAATTTAATAAGACCATGCCAAACACTTGCAAACTTGGAACAAATTTAATAAGACCATGCCAAAACAGTTGTAAGCCTGGAACAAACTTCCTAAGACCATGCCAAACACTTGCAAACTTGGTACAAATTTAATACGACCATGCCAAACACTTGCAAACTTGGAACAAACTTCCTAAGGCCATGCCAAAACACTTGCAAACTTGGTACAAATTTAATTAGACCATGCCAAAACACTTGCAAACTTGGTACAAATTTAATAAGACCATGCCAAAACACTTGCAAACTTGGTACAAATGTAATAAGACCATGCCAAAACACTTGCAAACTTGGAACAAACTTCCTAAGACCATGCCAAAACACTTGCAAACTTGGTACAAATTTAATAAGACCATGCCAAACAGTTGCAAACTTGGAACAAACTTCCTAAGACCATGCCAAAACACTTGCAACCTTGGTACAAATTTAATAAGACCATGCCAAAACACTTGCAAACTTGGTACAAATTTAATACGACCATGCCAAACACTTGCAAACTTGGAACAAACTTCCTAAGACCATGCCAAAACACTTGCAACCTTGGCACAAATTTAATAAGACCATGCCAAAACACTTGCAAACTTGGAACAAACTTCCTAAGACCATGCCAAAACACTTGCAAACTTGGCACAAATTTAATAAGACCATGCCAAAACACTTGCAAACTTGGTACAAATTTAATAAGACCATGCCAAAACACTTGCAAACTTGGTACAAATTTAATACGACCATGCCAAACACTTACAAACTTGGTACAAATTTAATAAGACCATGCCAAACACTTGCAAACTAGGAACAAACTTCCTAAGACCATGCCAAAACACTTGCAAACTTGGTACAAATTTAATAAGACCATGCCAAACACTTGCAAACTTGGAACAAACTTCCTAAGACCATGCCAAAACACTTGCAACCTTGGTTCAAATTTAATAAGACCATGCCAAAACACTTGCAAACTTGGAACAAACTTCCTAAGACCATGCCAAAACACTTGCAAACTTGGCAGAAATTTAATTAGACCATGCCAAAACACTTGCAAACTTGGAACAAATTTAATAAGACCATGCCAAAACACTTGCAAACTTGGTACAAATTTTATACGACCATGCCAAACACTTGCAAACTTGGTACAAATTTAATAAGACCATGCCAAAACACTTGCAAACTTGGTAAAAATTTAATACGACCATGCCAAACACTTGCAAACTTAGAACAAATTTAATAAGACCATGCCAAAACAGTTGCAAGCTTGGAACAAACTTCCTAAGACCATGCCAAACACTTGCAAACTTGGTACAAATTTAATACGACCATGCCAAACACTTGCAAACTTGGAACAAACTTCCTAAGGCCATGCCAAAACACTTGCAAACTTGGTACAAATTTAATAAGACCATGCCAAGACACTTGCAAACTTGGAACAAACTTCCTAAGACCATGCCAAAACACTTGCAACCTTGGTACAAATTTAATACGACCATGCCAAACACTTGCAAACTTGGAACAAATTTAATAAGACCATGCCAAAACAGTTGCAAGCTTGGAACAAACTTCCTAAGACCATGCCAAACACTTGCAAACTTGGTACAAATTTAATACGACCATGCCAAACACTTGCAAACTTGGAACAAACTTCCTAAGGCCATGCCAAAACACTTGCAAACTTGGTACAAATTTAATAAGACCATGCCAAAACACTTGCAAACTTGGTACAAATTTAATAAGACCATGCCAAAACACTTGCAAACTTGGTACAAATGTAATAAGACCATGCCAAAACACTTGCAAACTTGGAACAAACTTCCTAAGACCATGCCAAAACACTTGCAAACTTGGTACAAATTTAATACGACCATGCCAAACAGTTGCAAACTTGGAACAAACTTCCTAAGACCATGCCAAAACACTTGCAACCTTGGTACAAATTTAATAAGACCATGCCAAAACACTTGCAAACTTGGTACAGATTTAATACGACCATGCCAAACACTTGCAAACTTGGAACAAATTTAATAAGACCATGCCAAAACACTTGCAAACTTGGAACAAACTTCCTAAGACCATGCCAAAACACTTGCAAACTTGGCACAAATTTAATAAGACCATGCCAAACACTTACAAACTTGGTACAAATTTAATAAGACCATGCCAAAACACTTGCAAACTTCGTACAAATTTAATACGACCATGCCAAACACTTGCAAACTTGGTACAAATTTAATAAGACCATGCCAAACACTTGCAAACTAGGAACAAACTTCCTAAGACCATGCCAATACACTTGCAAACTTGGTACAAATTTAATAAGACCATGCCAAACACTTGCAAACTTGGAATAAACTTCCTAAGACCATGCCAAAACACTTGCAACCTTGGTTCAAATTTAATAAGACCATGCCAAAACACTTGTAAACTTGGTACAAATTTAATAAGACCATGCCAAAACACTTGCAAACTTGGCAGAAATTTAATAAGACCATGCCAAAACACTTGCAAATTTGGTACAAATTTAATAAGACCATGCCAAAACACTTGCAAACTTGGTACAAATTTAATACGACCATGCCAAACACTTGCAAACTTGGTACAAATTTAATAAGACCATGCCAAAACACTTGCAAACTTGGTACAAATTTAATACGACCATGCCAAACACTTGCAAACTTGGAACAAACTTCCTAAGACCATGCCAAAACACTTGCAAACTTGGTACAAATTTAATAAGACCATGCCCAAACACTTGCAAACTTGGTACAAATTTAATAAGACCATGCCAAAACACTTGCAAACTTGGTACAAATGTAATAAGACCATGCCAAAACACTTGTAAACTTGGAACAAACTTCCTAAGACCATGCCAAAACACTTGCAAACTTGGTACAAATTTAATAAGACCATGCCAAACAGTTGCAAACTTGGAACAAACTTCCTAAGACCATGCCAAAACACTTGCAAACTTGGTACAAATTTAATAAGACCATGCCAAACACTTGCAAACTTGGAACAAACTTCCTAAGACCATGCCAAAACACTTGCAACCTTGGTACAAATTTAATAAGACCATGCCAAAACACTTGCAAACTTGGAACAAACTTCCTAAGACCATGCCAAAACACTTGCAAACTTGGTACAAATTTGATAAGACCATGCCAAAACACTTGCAAACTTGGTACAAATTTAATAAGACCATGCCAAAACACTTGCAAACTTGGTACAAATTTAATACGATCATGCCAAACACTTGCAAACTTGGTACAAATTTCATAAGACCATGCCAAACACTTGCAAACTTGGAACAAACTTCCTAAGACCATGCCAAAACACTTGCAACCTTGGTACAAATTTAATAAGACCATGCCAAAACACTTGCAAAATTGGTACAAATTTAATAAGACCATGCCAAAACACTTGCAAACTTGGTACAAATTTAATACCACCATGCCAAAACACTTGCAAACTTGGAACAAACTTCCTAAGACCACGCCAAAACACTTGCAAACTTGGTACAAATGTAATAAGACCATGCCAAAACACTTGCAAACTTGGTACAAATTTAATAAGACCATGCCAAACACTTGCAAACTTGGAAAAAACTTCCTAAGACCATGCCAAAACACTTGCAAACTTGGTACAAATTTAATAAGACCATGCCAAACACTTGCAAGCTTGGAACAAACTTCCTAAGACCATGCCAAAACAGTTGCAACCTTGGTACAAATTTAATAATACCATGCCAAAACACTTGCAAACTTGGTACAAATTTAATAAGACCATGCCAAAACACTTGCAAACTTGGTACAAATTTATTACGACCATGCCAAACACTTGCAAACTTGGAACAAACTTCCTAAGACCATGCCAAAACACTTGCAAACTTGGTACAAATTTTATACCACCATGCCAAAACACTTGCAAACTTGGTACAAATTTAATAAGACCATGCCAAAACACTTGCAAACTTGGTACAAATGTAATAAGACCATGCCAAAACACTTGCAAACTTGGAACAAACTTCCTAAGACCATGCCAAAACACTTGCAAACTTGGTACAAATTTAATAAGACCATGCCAAACACTTGCAAACTTGGAACAAACTTCCTAAGACCATACCAAAACACTTGCAACCTTGGAACAAATTTAATAAGACCATGCCAAAACACTTGCAAACTTGGAACAAACTTCCTAAGACCATGCCAAAACACTTGCAACCTTGGTACAAATTTAATAAGAACATGCCAAAACACTTGCAAACTTGGTACAAATTTAATACGACCATGCCAAACACTTGCAAACTTGGAACAAACTTCCTAAGACCATGCCAAAACACTTGCAACCTTGGCACAAATTTAATAAGACCATGCCAAAACACTTGCAAACTTGGAACAAACTTCCTAAGACCATGCCAAAACACTTGCAAACTTGGCACAAATTTAATAAGACCATGCCAAAACACTTGCAAACTTGGTACAAATTTAATAAGACCATGCCAAAACACTTGCAAACTTGGTACAAATTTAATACGACCATGCCAAACACTTGCAAACTTGGTACAAATTTAATAAGACCATGCCAAACACTTGCAAATTAGGAACAAACTTCCTAAGACCATGCCAAAACACTTGCAAACTTGGTACAAATTTAATAAGACCATGCCAAACACTTGCAAACTTGGAACAAACTTCCTAAGACCATGCCAAAACACTTGCAACCTTGGTTCAAATTTAATAAGACCATGCCAAAACACTTGCAAACTTGGAACAAACTTCCTAAGACCATGCCAAAACACTTGCAAACTTGGCAGAAATTTAATTAGACCATGCCAAAACACTTGCAAACTTGGAACAAATTTAATAAGACCATGCCAAAACACTTGCAAACTTGGTACAAATTTAATACGACCATGCCAAACACTTGCAAACTTGGTACAAATTTAATAAGACCATGCCAAAACACTTGCAAACTTGGTACAAATTTAATACGACCATGCCAAACACTTGCAAACTTGGAACAAATTTAATAAGACCATGCCAAAACAGTTGCAAGCTTGGAACAAACTTCCTAAGACCATGCCACACACTTGCAAACTTGGTACAAATTTAATACGACCATGCCAAACACTTGCAAACTTGGAACAAACTTCCTAAGGCCATGCCAAAACACTTGCAAATTTGGTACAAATTTAATAAGACCATGCCAAAACACTTGCAAACTTGGAACAAACTTCCTAAGACCATGCCAAAACACTTGCAACCTTGGTACAAATTTAATACGACCATGCCAAACACTTGCAAACTTGGAACAAATTTAATAAGACCATGCCAAAACACTTGCAAGCTTGGAACAAACTTCCTAAGACCATGCCAAACACTTGCAAACTTGGTACAAATTTAATACGACCATGCCAAACACTTGCAAACTTGGAACAAACTTCCTAAGGCCATGCCAAAACACTTGCAAACTTGGTACAAATTTAATAAGACCATGCCAAACACTTGCAAACTTGGTACAAATTTAATAAGACCATGCCAAAACACTTGCAAACTTGGTACAAATGTAATAAGACCATGCCAAAACACTTGCAAACTTGGAACAAACTTCCTAAGACCATGCCAAAACACATGAAAACTTGGTACAAATTTAATAAGACCATGCCAAACAGTTGCAAACTTGGAACAAACTTTCTTAGACCATGCCAAAACACTTGCAACCTTGGTACAAATTTAATAAGACCATGCCAAAACACTTGCAAACTTGGTACAAATTTAATAAGACCATGCCAAACACTTGCAAACTAGGAACAAACTTCCTAAGACCATGCCAAAACACTTGCAACCTTGGTACAAATTTAATAAGACCATGCCAAAACACTTGCAAACTTGGAACAAACTTCCTAAGGCCATGCCAAAACACTTGCAAACTTGGCACAAATTTAATAAGACCATGCCAAACACTTACAAACTTGGTACAAATTTAATAAGACCATGCCAAAACACTTGCAAACTTGGTACAAATTTAATACGACCATGCCAAACACTTGCAAACTTGGTACAAATTTAATAAGACCATGCCAAACACTTGCAAACTTGGAACAAACTTCCTAAGACCATGCCAAAACACTTGCAAACTTGGTACAAATTTAATAAGACCATGCCAAACACTTGCAAACTTGGAACAAACTTCCTAAGACCATGCCAAAACACTTGCAACCTTGGTTCAAATTTAATAAGACCATGCCAAAACACTTGCAAACTTGGAACAAACTTCCTAAGACCATGCCAAAACACTTGCAAACTTGGCAGAAATTTAATAAGACCATGCCAAACACTTGCAAACTTGGAACAAACTTCCTAAGACCATGCCAAAACACTTGCAAACTTGGTACAAATTTAATAAGACCATGCCAAAACACTTGCAAACTTGGTACAAATTTAATAAGATCATGCCAAAACACTTGCAACCTTGGCACAAATTTAATACGACCATGCCAAACACTTGCAAACTTGGAACAAACTTCCTAAGACCATGCCAAAACACTTGCAAACTTGGTACAAATTTAATAAGACCATGCCAAACACTTGCAAACTTGGAACAAACTTCCTAAGACCACGCCAAAACACTTGAAAACTTTGTACAAATTTAATAAGACCATGCCAAACACTTGCAAACTTGGAACAAACTTCCTAAGACCATGCCAAAACACTTGCAAACTTGGTACAAATTTAATAAGACCATGCCAAACAGTTGCAAACTTGGAACAAACTTCCTAAGACCATGCCAAAACACTTGCAACCTTGGTACAAATTTAATACGACCATGCCAAACACTTGCAAACTTGGAACAAATTTAATAAGACCATGCCAAAACAGTTGCAAGCTTGGAACAAACTTCCTAAGACCATGCCAAACACTTGCAAACTTGGTACAAATTTAATACGACCATGCCAAACACTTGCAAACTTGGAACAAACTTCCTAAGGCCATGCCAAAACACTTGCAAACTTGGTACAAATTTAATAAGACCATGCCAAAACACTTGCAAACTTGGTACAAATTTAATAAGACCATGCCAAAACACTTGCAAACTTGGTACAAATGTAATAAGACCATGCCAAAACACTTGCAAACTTGGAACAAACTTCCTAAGACCATGCCAAAACACTTGCAAACTTGGTACAAATTTAATAAGACCATGCCAAACAGTTGCAAACTTGGAACAAACTTCCTAAGACCATGCCAAAACACTTGCAACCTTGGTACAAATTTAATAAAACCATGCCAAAACACTTGCAAACTTGGCACAAATTTAATACGACCATGCCAAACACTTGCAAACTTGGAACAAACTTCCTAAGACCATGCCAAAACACTTGCAACCTTGGTACAAATTTAATAAGACCATGCCAAAACACTTGCAACCTTGGAAAAAACTTCCTAAGACCATGCCAAAACACTTGCAAACTTGGCACAAATTTAATAAGACCATGCCAAAACACTTGCAAACTTGGTACAAATTTAATAAGACCATGCCAAAACACTTGCAAACTTGGTACAAATTTAATACGACCATGCCAAACACTTGCAAACTTGGTACAAATTTAATAAGACCATGCCAAACACTTGCAAACTAGGAACAAACTTCTTAAGTCCATGCCAAAACACTTGCAAACTTGGTACAAATTTAATAAGACCATGCCAAACACTTGCAAACTTGGAACAAACTTCCTAAGACCATGCCAAAACACTTGCAACCTTGGTACAAATTTAATACGACCATGCCAAACACTTGCAAACTTGGAACAAATTTAATAAGACCATGCCAAACACTTGCAAACTTGGAACAAACTTCCTAAGACCATGCCAAAACACTTGCAAACTTGGTACAAATTTAATAAGACCATGCCAAACACTTGCAAACTTGGAACAAACTTCCTAAGACCATGCCAAAACACTTGCAACCGTGGTACAAATTTAATACGACCATGCCAAACACTTGCAAACTTGGAACAAACTTCCTAAGACCATGCCAAAACACTTGCAAACTTGGTACAAATTTAATAAGACCATGCCAAAACACTTGCAAACTTGGTACAAATTTAATAAGACCATGCCAAAACACTTGCAACCTTGGAACAAATTTAATACGACCATGCCAAACACTTGCAAACTTGGAACAAACTTCCTAAGACCATGCGAAAACACTTGCAAACTTGGTACAAATTTAATAAGACCATGCCAAACACTTGCAAACTTGGAACAAACTTCCTAAGACCATGCCAAAACACTTGCAACCTTGGTACAAATTTCATAAGACCATGCCAAACACTTGCAAACTTGGAACAAACTTCCTAAGACCATGCGAAAACACTTGCAAACTTGGTACAAATTTAATAAGACCATGCCAAACACTTGCAAACTTGGAACAAACTTCCTAAGACCATGCCAAAACACTTGCAAACTTGGTACAAATTTAATAAGACCATGCCAAACACTTGCAAACTTGGAACAAACTTCCTAAGGCCATGCCAAAACACTTGCAAACTTGGTACAAATTTAATAAGACCATGCCAAACACTTGAAAACTTGGAACAAACTTCCTAAGACCATGCCAAAACACTTGCAACCTTGGTACAAATTTAATAAGACCATGCCAAAACACTTGCAAACTTGGTACAAATGTAATAAGACCATGCCAAAACACTTGCAAACTTGGAACAAACTTCCTAAGACCATGCCAAAACACTTGCAACCTTGGTAAAAATTTAATAAGACCATGCCAAACACTTGCAAACTTGGAACAAATTTAATAAGACCATGCCAAAACAGTTGTAAGCCTGGAACAAACTTCCTAAGACCATGCCAAACACTTGCAAACTTGGTACAAATTTAATACGACCATGCCAAACACTTGCAAACTTGGAACAAACTTCCTAAGGCCATGCCAAAACACTTGCAAACTTGGTACAAATTTAATTAGACCATGCCAAAACACTTGCAAACTTGGTACAAATTTAATAAGACCATGCCAAAACACTTGCAAACTTGGTACAAATGTAATAAGTCCATGCCAAAACACTTGCAAACTTGGAACAAACTTCCTAAGACCATGCCAAAACACTTGCAAACTTGGTACAAATTTAATAAGACCATGCCAAACAGTTGCAAACTTGGAACAAACTTCCTAAGACCATGCCAAAACACTTGCAACCTTGGTACAAATTTAATAAGACCATGCCAAAACACTTGCAAACTTGGTACAAATTTAATACGACCATGCCAAACACTTGCAAACTTGGAACAAACTTCCTAAGACCATGCCAAAACACTTGCAACCTTGGCACAAATTTAATAAGACCATGCCAAAACACTTGCAAACTTGGAACAAACTTCCTAAGACCATGCCAAAACACTTGCAAACTTGGCACAAATTTAATAAGACCATGCCAAAACACTTGCAAACTTGGTACAAATTTAATAAGACCATGCCAAAACACTTGCAAACTTGGTACAAATTTAATACGACCATGCCAAACACTTACAAACTTGGTACAAATTTAATAAGACCAAGCCAAACACTTGCAAACTAGGAACAAACTTCCTAAGACCATGCCAAAACACTTGCAAACTTGGTACAAATTTAATAAGACCATGCCAAACACTTGCAAACTTGGAACAAACTTCCTAAGACCATGCCAAAACACTTGCAACCTTGGTTCAAATTTAATAAGACCATGCCAAAACACTTGCAAACTTGGAACAAACTTCCTAAGACCATGCCAAAACACTTGCAAACTTGGCAGAAATTTAATTAGACCATGCCAAAACACTTGCAAACTTGGAACAAATTTAATAAGACCATGCCAAAACACTTGCAAACTTGGTACAAATTTTATACGACCATGCCAAACACTTGCAAACTTGGTACAAATTTAATAAGACCATGCCAAAACACTTGCAAACTTGGTAAAAATTTAATACGACCATGCCAAACACTTGCAAACTTGGAACAAATTTAATAAGACCATGCCAAAACAGTTGCAAGCTTGGAACAAACTTCCTAAGACCATGCCAAACACTTGCAAACTTGGTACAAATTTAATACGACCATGCCAAACACTTGCAAACTTGGAACAAACTTCCTAAGGCCATGCCAAAACACTTGCAAACTTGGTACAAATTTAATAAGACCATGCCAAGACACTTGCAAACTTGGAACAAACTTCCTAAGACCATGCCAAAACACTTGCAACCTTGGTACAAATTTAATACGACCATGCCAAACACTTGCAAACTTGGAACAAATTTAATAAGACCATGCCAAAACAGTTGCAAGCTTGGAACAAACTTCCTAAGACCATGCCAAACACTTGCAAACTTGGTACAAATTTAATACGACCATGCCAAACACTTGCAAACTTGGAACAAACTTCCTAAGGCCATGCCAAAACACTTGCAAACTTGGTACAAATTTAATAAGACCATGCCAAAACACTTGCAAACTTGGTACAAATTTAATAAGACCATGCCAAAACACTTGCAAACTTGGTACAAATGTAATAAGACCATGCCAAAACACTTGCAAACTTGGAACAAACTTCCTAAGACCATGCCAAAACACTTGCAAACTTGGTACAAATTTAATACGACCATGCCAAACAGTTGCAAACTTGGAACAAACTTCCTAAGACCATGCCAAAACACTTGCAACCTTGGTACAAATTTAATAAGACCATGCCAAAACACTTGCAAACTTGGTACAGATTTAATACGACCATGCCAAACACTTGCAAACTTGAAACAAATTTAATAAGACCATGCCAAAACACTTGCAAACTTGGAACAAACTTCCTAAGACCATGCCAAAACACTTGCAAACTTGGCACAAATTTAATAAGACCATGCCAAACACTTACAAACTTGGTACAAATTTAATAAGACCATGCCAAAACACTTGCAAACTTGGTACAAATTTAATACGACCATGCCAAACACTTGCAAACTTGGTACAAATTTAATAAGACCATGCCAAACACTTGCAAACTAGGAACAAACTTCCTAAGACCATGCCAATACACTTGCAAACTTGGTACAAATTTAATAAGACCATGCCAAACACTTGCAAACTTGGAACAAACTTCCTAAGACCATGCCAAAACACTTGCAACCTTGGTTCAAATTTAATAAGACCATGCCAAAACACTTGCAAACTTGGTACAAATTTAATAAGACCATGCCAAAACACTTGCAAACTTGGCAGAAATTTAATAAGACCATGCCAAAACACTTGCAAATTTGGTACAAATTTAATAAGACCATGCCAAAACACTTGCAAACTTGGTACAAATTTAATACGACCATGCAAACACTTGCAAACTTGGTACAAATTTAATAAGACCATGCCAAAACACTTGCAAACTTGGTACAAATTTAATACGACCATGCCAAACACTTGCAAACTTGGAACAAACTTCCTAAGACCATGCCAAAACACTTGCAAACTTGGTACAAATTTAATAAGACCATGCCCAAACACTTGCAAACTTGGTACAAATTTAATAAGACCATGCCAAAACACTTGCAAACTTGGTACAAATGTAATAAGACCATGCCAAAACACTTGTAAACTTGGAACAAACTTCCTAAGACCATGCCAAAACACTTGCAAACTTGGTACAAATTTAATAAGACCATGCCAAACAGTTGCAAACTTGGAACAAACTTCCTAAGACCATGCCAAAACACTTGCAAACTTGGTACAAATTTAATAAGACCATGCCAAACACTTGCAAACTTGGAACAAACTTCCTAAGACCATGCCAAAACACTTGCAACCTTGGTACAAATTTAATAAGACCATGCCAAAACACTTGCAAACTTGGAACAAACTTCCTAAGACCATGCCAAAACACTTGCAAACTTGGTACAAATTTGATAAGACCATGCCAAAACACTTGCAAACTTGGTACAAATTTAATAAGACCATGCCAAAACACTTGCAAACTTGGTACAAATTTAATACGATCATGCCAAACACTTGCAAACTTGGTACAAATTTCATAAGACCATGCCAAACACTTGCAAACTTGGAACAAACTTCCTAAGACCATGCCAAAACACTTGCAACCTTGGTACAAATTTAATAAGACCATGCCAAAACACTTGCAAAATTGGTACAAATTTAATAAGACCATGCCAAAACACTTGCAAACTTGGTACAAATTTAATACCACCATGCCAAAACACTTGCAAACTTGGAACAAACTTCTTAAGACCACGCCAAAACACTTGCAAACTTGGTACAAATGTAATAAGACCATGCCAAAACACTTGCAAACTTGGTACAAATTTAATAAGACCATGCCAAACACTTGCAAACTTGGAAAAAACTTCCTAAGACCATGCCAAAACACTTGCAAACTTGGTACAAATTTAATAAGACCATGCCAAACACTTGCAAGCTTGGAACAAACTTCCTAAGACCATGCCAAAACAGTTGCAACCTTGGTACAAATTTAATAATACCATGCCAAAACACTTGCAAACTTGGTACAAATTTAATAAGACCATGCCAAAACACTTGCAAACTTGGTACAAATTTATTACGACCATGCCAAACACTTGCAAACTTGGAACAAACTTCCTAAGACCATGCCAAAACACTTGCAAACTTGGTACAAATTTTATACCACCATGCCAAAACACTTGCAAACTTGGTACAAATTTAATAAGACCATGCCAAAACACTTGCAAACTTGGTACAAATGTAATAAGACCATGCCAAAACACTTGCAAACTTGGAACAAACTTCCTAAGACCATGCCAAAACACTTGCAAACTTGGTACAAATTTAATAAGACCATGCCAAACACTTGCAAACTTGGAACAAACTTCCTAAGACCATACCAAAACACTTGCAACCTTGGAACAAATTTAATAAGACCATGCCAAAACACTTGCAAACTTGGAACAAACTTCCTAAGACCATGCCAAAACACTTGCAACCTTGGTACAAATTTAATAAGAACATGCCAAAACACTTGCAAACTTGGTACAAATTTAATACGACCATGCCAAACACTTGCAAACTTGGAACAAACTTCCTAAGACCATGCCAAAACACTTGCAACCTTGGCACAAATTTAATAAGACCATGCCAAAACACTTGCAAACTTGGAACAAACTTCCTAAGACCATGCCAAAACACTTGCAAACTTGGCACAAATTTAATAAGACCATGCCAAAACACTTGCAAACTTGGTACAAATTTAATAAGACCATGCCAAAACACTTGCAAACTTGGTACAAATTTAATACGACCATGCCAAACACTTGCAAACTTGGTACAAATTTAATAAGACCATGCCAAACACTTGCAAATTAGGAACAAACTTCCTAAGACCATGCCAAAACACTTGCAAACTTGGTACAAATTTAATAAGACCATGCCAAACACTTGCAAACTTGGAACAAACTTCCTAAGACCATGCCAAAACACTTGCAACCTTGGTTCAAATTTAATAAGACCATGCCAAAACACTTGAAAACTTGGAACAAACTTCCTAAGACCATGCCAAAACACTTACAAACTTGGCACAAATTTAATTAGACCATGCCAAAACACTTGCAAACTTGGAACAAATTTAATAAGACCATGCCAAAACACTTGCAAACTTGGTACAAATTTAATACGACCATGCCAAACACTTGCAAACTTGGTACAAATTTAATAAGACCATGCCAAAACACTTGCAAACTTGGTACAAATTTAATACGACCATGCCAAACACTTGCAAACTTGGAACAAATTTAATAAGACCATGCCAAAACAGTTGCAAGCTTGGAACAAACTTCCTAAGACCATGCCAAACACTTGCAAACTTGGTACAAATTTAATACGACCATGCCAAACACTTGCAAACTTGGAACAAACTTCCTAAGGCCATGCCAAAACACTTGCAAATTTGGTACAAATTTAATAAGACCATGCCAAAACACTTGCAAACTTGGAACAAACTTCCTAAGACCATGCCAAAACACTTGCAACCTTGGTACAAATTTAATACGACCATGCCAAACACTTGCAAACTTGGAACAAATTTAATAAGACCATGCCAAAACAGTTGCAAGCTTGGAACAAACTTCCTAAGACCATGCCATACACTTGCAAACTTGGTACAAATTTAATACGACCATGCCAAACACTTGCAAACTTGGAACAAACTTCCTAAGGCCATGCCAAAACACTTGCAAACTTGGTACAAATTTAATAAGACCATGCCAAACACTTGCAAACTTGGTACAAATTTAATAAGACCATGCCAAAACACTTGCAAACTTGGTACAAATGTAATAAGACCATGCCAAAACACTTGCAAACTTGGAACAAACTTCCTAAGACCATGCCAAAACACATGAAAACTTGGTACAAATTTAATAAGACCATGCCAAACAGTTGCAAACTTGGAACAAACTTCCTTAGACCATGCCAAAACACTTGCAACCTTGGTACAAATTTAATAAGACCATGCCAAAACACTTGCAAACTTGGTACAAATTTAATAAGACCATGCCAAACACTTGCAAACTAGGAACAAACTTCCTAAGACCATGCCAAAACACTTGCAACCTTGGTACAAATTTAATAAGACCATGCCAAAACACTTGCAAACTTGGAACAAACTTCCTAAGACCATGCCAAAACACTTGCAAACTTGGCACAAATTTAATAAGACCATGCCAAACACTTACAAACTTGGTACAAATTTAATAAGACCATGCCAAAACACTTGCAAACTTGGTACAAATTTAATACGACCATGCCAAACACTTGCAAACTTGGTACAAATTTAATAAGACCATGCCAAACACTTGCAAACTAGGAACAAACTTCCTAAGACCATGCCAAAACACTTGCAAACTTGGTACAAATTTAATAAGACCATGCCAAACACTTGCAAACTTGGAACAAACTTCCTAAGACCATGCCAAAACACTTGCAACCTTGGTTCAAATTTAATAAGACCATGCCAAAACACTTGCAAACTTGGAACAAACTTCCTAAGACCATGCCAAAACACTTGCAAACTTGGCAGAAATTTAATAAGACCATGCCAAAACACTTGCAAATTTGGTACAAATTTAATAAGACCATGCCAAAACACTTGCAAACTTGGTACAAATTTAATACGACCATGCCAAACACTTGCATACTTGGTACAAATTTAATAAGACCATGCCAAAACACTTGCAAACTTGGTACAAATTTAATACGACCATGCCAAACACTTGCAAACTTGGAACAAACTTCCTAAGACCATGCCAAAACACTTGCAAACTTGGTACAAATTTAATAAGACCATGCCCAAACACTTGCAAACTTGGTACAAATTTAATACGACCATGCCAAAACACTTGCAAACTTGGTACAAATTTAATAAGACCATGCCAAAACACTTGCAAAATTGGTACAATTTTAATAAGACCATGCCAAAACACTTGCAAACTTGGTACAAATTTAATACCACCATGCCAAAACACTTGCAAACTTGGTACAAATTTAATAAGACCATGCCAAAACACTTGCAAACTTGGTACACATTTATTACGACCATGCCAAAACACTTGCAAACTTGGTACAAATTTAATACGACCATGCCAAAACACTTGCAAACTTGGTACAAATTTAATAAGACCATGCCAAACACTTGCAAATTAGGAACAAACTTCCTAAGACCATGCCAAAACACTTGCAAACTTGGCACAAATTTAATAAGACCATGCCAAAACACTTGCAAACTTGGTACAAATTTAATAAGACCATGCCAAAACACTTGCAAACTTGGTACAAATTAAATAAAACCATGCCAAACACTTGCAAACTTGGTAAAAATTTAATAAGACCATGCCAAACACTTGCAAATTAGGAACAAACTTCCTAAGACCATGCCAACACACTTGCAAACTTGGTACAAATTTAATAAGACCATGCCAAACACTTGCAAACTTGGAAGAAACTTCCTAAGACCATGCCAAAACACTTGAAACCTTGGTTCAAATTTAATAAGACCATGCCAAAACACTTGCAAACTTGGAACAAACTTCCTAAGACCATGCCAAAACACTTGCAAACTTGGCAGAAATTTAATACGACCATGCCAAAACACTTGCAAACTTGGAACAAATTTAATAAGACCATGCCAAAACACTTGCAAACTTGGTACAAATTTAATACGACCATGCCAAACACTTGCAAACTTGGTACAAATTTAATAAGACCATGCCAAAACACTTGCAAACTTGGAACAAATTTAATAAGACCATGCCAAAACAGTTGCAAGCTTGGAACAAACTTCCTAAGACCCTGCCAAACACTTGCAAACTTGGAACAAATTTAATACGACCATGCCAAACACTTGCAAACTTGGAACAAACTTCCTAAGGCCATGCCAAAACACTTGCAAACTTGGTACAAATTTAATAAGACCATGCCAAAACACTTGCAAACTTGGAACAAACTTCCTAAGACCATGCCAAACACTTGCAAACTTGGTACAAATTTAATACGACCATGCCAAACACTTGCAAACTTGGAACAAACTTCCTAAGGCCATGCCAAAACACTTGCAAACTTGGTACAAATTTAATAAGACCATGCCAAACAGTTGCAAACTTGGAACAAACTTCCTTAGACCATGCCAAAACACTTGGAACCTTGGTACAAATTTAATAAGACCATGCCAAAACACTTGCAAACTTGGTACAAATTTAATACGACCATGCCAAACACTTGCAAACTTGGAACAAACTTCCTAAGACCATGCCAAAACACTTGCAACCTTGGTACAAATTTAATAAGACCATGCCAAAACACTTGCAAACTTGGAACAAACTTCCTAAGACCATGCCAAAACACTTGCAAACTTGGCACAAATTTAATAAGACCATGCCAAACACTTGCAAACTTGGAACAAATTTAATAAGACCATGCCAAAACAGTTGCAAGCTTGGAACAAACTTCCTAAGACCATGCCAAACACTTGCAAACTTGGTACAAATTTAATACGACCATGCCAAACACTTGCAAACTTGGAACAAACTTCCTAAGGCCATGCCAAAACACTTGCAAACTTGGTACAAATTTAATAAGACCATGCCAAACAGTTGCAAACTTGGAACAAACTTCCTTAGACCATGCCAAAACACTTGGAACCTTGGTACAAATTTAATAAGACCATGCCAAAACACTTGCAAACTTGGTACAAATTTAATACGACCATGCCAAACACTTGCAAACTTGGAACAAACTTCCTAAGACCATGCCAAAACACTTGCAACCTTGGTACAAATTTAATAAGACCATGCCAAAACACTTGCAAACTTGGAACAAACTTCCTAAGACCATGCCAAAACACTTGCAAACTTGGCACAAATTTAATAAGACCATGCCAAACACTTGCAACCTTGGTACAAATTTAATAAGACCATGCCAAAACACTTGCAAAATTGGTACAATTTTAATAAGACCATGCCAAAACACTTGCAAACTTGGTACAAATTTAATACCACCATGCCAAAACACTTGCAAACTTGGAACAAACTTCCTAAGGCCATGCCAAAACACTTGCAAACTTAGTACAAATTTAATAAGACCATGCCAAACAGTTGCAAACTTGGAACAAACTTCCTTAGACCATGCCAAAACACTTGGAACCTTGGTACAAATTTAATAAGACCATGCCAAAACACTTGCAAACTTGGTACACATTTATTACGACCATGCCAAACACTTGCAAACTTGGAACAAACTTCCTAAGACCATGCCAAAACACTTGCAAACTTGGTACAAATTTTATACGACCATGCCAAAACACTTGCAAACTTGGTACAAATTTAATAAGACCATGCCAAAACACTTGCAAACTTGGTACAAATGTAATAAGACCATGCCAAAACACTTGCAAACTTGGAACAAACTTCCTAAGACCATGCCAAAACACTTGCAAACTTGGTACAAATTTAATAAGACCATGCCAAACACTTGCAAACTAGGAACAAACTTCCTAAGACCATGCCAAAACACTTGCAACCTTGGAACAAATTTAATAAGACCATGCCAAAACACTTGCAAACTTGGAACAAACTTCCTAAGACCATGCCAAAACACTTGCAACCTTGGTACAAATTTAATAAGACCATGCCAAAACACTTGCAAACTTGGTACAAATTTAAAACGACCATGCCAAACACTTGCAAACTTGGAACAAACTTCCTAAGACCATGCCAAAACACTTGCAACCTTGGCACAAATTTAATAAGACCATGCCAAAACACTTGCAAACTTGGAACAAACTTCCTAAGACCATGCCAAAACACTTGCAAACTTGGCACAAATTTAATAAGACCATGCCAAAACACTTGCAAACTTGGTACAAATTTAATAAGACCATGCCAAAACACTTGCAAACTTGGTACAAATTGAATAAAACCATGCCAAACACTTGCAAACTTGGTACAAATTTAATAAGACCATGCCAAACACTTGCAAATTAGGAACAAACTTCCTAAGACCATGCCAAAACACTTGCAAACTTGGTACAAATTTAATAAGACCATGCCAAACACTTGCAAACTTGGAACAAACTTCCTAAGACCATGCCAAAACACTTGAAACCTTGGTTCAAATTTAATAAGACCATGCCAAAACACTTGCAAACTTGGAACAAACTTCCTAAGACCATGCCAAAACACTTGCAAACTTGGCAGAAATTTAATACGACCATGCCAAAACACTTGCAAACTTGGAACAAATTTAATAAGACCATGCCAAAACACTTGCAAACTTGGTACAAATTTAATACGACCATGCCAAACACTTGCAAACTTGGTACAAATTTAATAAGACCATGCCAAAACACTTGCAAACTTGGAACAAATTTAATAAGACCATGCCAAAACAGTTGCAAGCTTGGAACAAACTTCCTAAGACCATGCCAAACACTTGCAAACTTGGTACAAATTTAATACGACCATGCCAAACACTTGCAAACTTGGAACAAACTTCCTAAGGCCATGCCAAAACACTTGCAAACTTGGTACAAATTTAATAAGACCATGCCAAAACACTTGCAAACTTGGAACAAACTTCCTAAGACCATGCCAAAACACTTGCAACCTTGGTACAAATTTAATACGACCATGCCAAACACTTGCAAACTTGGAACAAATTTAATAAGACCATGCCAAAACAGTTGCAAGCTTGGAACAAACTTCCTAAGACCATGCCAAACACTTGCAAACTTGGTACAAATTTAATACGACCATGCCAAACACTTGCAAACTTGGAACAAACTTCCTAAGGCCATGCCAAAACACTTGCAAACTTGGTACAAATTTAATAAGACCATGCCAAACAGTTGCAAACTTGGAACAAACTTCCTAAGACCATGCCAAAACACTTGGAACCTTGGTACAAATTTAATAAGACCATGCCAAAACACTTGCAAACTTGGTACAAATTTAATACGACCATGCCAAACACTTGCAAACTTGGAACAAACTTCCTAAGACCATGCCAAAACACTTGCAACCTTGGTACAAATTTAATAAGACCATGCCAAAACACTTGCAAACTTGGAACAAACTTCCTAAGACCATGCCAAAACACTTGCAAACTTGGCACAAATTTAATAAGACCATGCCAAACACTTGCAACCTTGGTACAAATTTAATAAGACCATGCCAAAACACTTGCAAAATTGGTACAATTTTAATAAGACCATGCCAAAACACTTGCAAACTTGGTACAAATTTTATACCACCATGCCAAAACACTTGCAAACTTGGAACAAACTTCCTAAGGCCATGCCAAAACACTTGCAAACTTGGTACAAATGTAATAAGACCATGCCAAAACACTTGTAAACTTGGTACAAATTTAATAAGACCATGCCAAACACTTGCAAACTTGGAAAAAACTTCCTAAGACCATGCCAAAACACTTGCAAACTTGGTACAAATTTAATAAGACCATGCCAAACACTTGCAAGCTTAGAAAAAACTTCCTAAGACCATGCCAAAACACTTGCAACCTTGGTACAAATTTAATAATACCATGCCAAAACACTTGCAAACTTGGTACAAATTTAATAAGACCATGCCAAAACACTTGCAAACTTGGTACAAATTTATTACGACCATGCCAAACAGTTGCAAACTTGGAACAAACTTCCTAAGACCATGCCAAAACACTTGCAAACTTGGTACAAATTTTATACGACCATGCCAAAACACTTGCAAACTTGGTACAAATTTAATAAGACCATGCCAAAACACTTGCAAACTTGGTACAAATGTAATAAGTACATGCCAAAACACTTGCAAACTTGGAACAAACTTCCTAAGACCATGCCAAAACACTTGCAAACTTGGTACAAATTTAATAAGACCATGCCAAACACTTGCAAACTTGGAACAAACTTCCTAAGACCATGCCAAAACACTTGCAACCTTGGAACAAATTTAATAAGACCATGCCAAAACACTTGCAAACTTGGAACAAACTTCCTAAGACCATGCCAAAACACTTGCAAACTTGGCACAAATTTAATAAGACCATGCCAAACACTTACAACCTTGGTACAAATTTAATAAGACCATGCCAAAACACTTGCAAACTTGGTACAAATTTAATACGACCATGCCAAACACTTGCAAACTTGGTACAAATTTAATAAGACCATGCCAAACACTTGCAAACTAGGAACAAACTTCCTAAGACCATGCCAAAACACTTGCAAACTTGGTACAAATTTAATAAGACCATGCCAAACACTTGCAAACTTGGAACAAACTTCCTAAGACCATGCCAAAACACTTGCAACCTAGGTTCAAATTTAATAAGACCATGCCAAAACACTTGCAAACTTGGAACAAACTTCCTAAGACCATGCCAAAACACTTGCAAACTTGGCAGAAATTTAATAAGACCATGCCAAAACACTTGCAAATTTGGTACAAATTTAATAAGACCATGCCAAAACACTTGCAAACTTGGTACAAATTTAATACGACCATGCCAAAACACTTGCAAACTTGGTACAAATTTAATACGACCATGCCAAACAGTTGCAAACTTGGAACAAACTTCCTAAGACCATGCCAAAACACTTGCAAACTTGGTACAAATTTAATAAGACCATGCCAAAACACATGCAAACTTGGTAAAAATTTAATAAGACCATGCCAAAACACTTGCAAACTTGGTACAAATGTAAAAGACCATGCCAAAACACTTGCAAACTTGGAACAAACTTCCTAAGACCATGCCAAAACACTTGCAAACTTGGTACAAATTTAATAAGACCATGCCAAACAGTTGCAAACTTGGAACAAACTTCCTAAGACCATGCCAAAACACTTGCAAACTTGGTACAAATTTAATAAGAGCATGCCAAACACTTGCAAACTTGGAACAAACTTCCTAAGACCATGCCAAAACACTTGCAACCTTGGTACAAATTTAATAAGACCATGCCAAAACACTTGCAAACTTGGAACAAATTTAATGAGACCATGCCAAAACACTTGCAAACTTGGTACAAATTTAATAAGACCATGCCAAAACACTTGCAAACTTGGTACAAATGTAATAAGACCATGCCAAAACACTTGCAAACTTGGTACAAATTTAATAAGACCATGCCAAACACTTGCAAACTTGGAACAAACTTCCTAAGACCATGCCAAAACACTTGCAACCTTGGTTCAAATTTAATAAGACCATGCCAAAACACTTGCAAACTTGGTACAAACTTCCTAAGACCATGCCAAAACACTTGCAAACTTGGCAGAAATTTAATTAGACCATGCCAAAACACTTGCAAACTTGGTACAAATTTAATAAGACCATGCCAAACACTTGCAAACTTGGTACAAATTTAATAAGACCATGCCAAAACACTTGCAAACTTGGTACAAATGTAATAAGACCATGCCAAAACACTTGCAAACTTGGAACAAACTTCCTAAGACCATGCCAAAACACTTGCAAACTTGGTACAAATTTAATAAGACCATGCCAAACAGTTGCAAACTTGGAACAAACTTCCTAAGACCATGCCAAAACACTTGCAAACTTGGTACAAATTTAATAAGAGCATGCCAAACACTTGCAAACTTGGAACATACTTCCTAAGACCATGCCAAAACACTTGCAAACTTGGTACAAATTTAATAAGACCATGCCAAACAGTTGCAAACTTGGAACAAACTTCCTAAGACCATGCCAAAACACTTGCAAACTTGGTACAAATTTTATACGACCATGCCAAAACACTTGCAAACTTGGTACAAATTTAATAAGACCATGCCAAACACTTGCAAACTTGGAACAAACTTCCTAAGACCATGCCAAAACACTTGCAACCTTGGTTCAAATTTAATAAGACCATGCCAAAACACTTGCAAACTTGGTACAAACTTCCTAAGACCATGCCAAAACACTTGCAAACTTGGCAGAAATTTAATTAGACCATGCCAAAACACTTGCAAACTTGGTACAAATTTAATAAGACCATGCCAAAACACTTGCAAACTTGGTACAAATTTAATAAGACCATGCCAAAACACTTGCAAACTTGGTACAAATGTAATAAGACCATGCCAAAACACTTGCAAACTTGGAACAAACTTCCTAAGACCATGCCAAAACACTTGCAAACTTGGTACAAATTTAATAAGACCATGCCAAACAGTTGCAAACTTGGTACAAATGTAATAAGACCATGCCAAAACACTTGCAACCTTGGTACAAATTTAATAAGACCATGCCAAAACACTTGCAAACTTGGTACAAATTTAATACGACCATGCCAAACACTTGCAAATTTGGAACAAACTTCCTAAGACCATGCCAAAACACTTGCAACCTTGGCACAAATTTAATAAGACCATGCCAAAACACTTGCAAACTTGGTACAAATTTAATAAGACCATGCCAAAACTCTTGCAAACTTGGTACAAATTTAATACGACCATGCCAAACACTTGCAAACTTGGTACAAATTTAATAAGACCATGCCAAACACTTGCAAGCTTGGAACAAACTTCCTAAGACCATGCCAAAACACTTGCAAACTTGGTACAAATTTTATACGACCATGCCAAAACACTTGCAAACTTGGTACAAATTTAATAAGACCATGCCAAACACTTGCAAACTTGGAACAAACTTCCTAAGACCATGCCAAAACACTGGCAACCTTGGTTCAAATTTAATAAGACCATGCCAAAACACTTGCAAACTTGGTACAAACTTCCTAAGACCATGCCAAAACACTTGCAAACTTGGCAGAAATTTAATTAGACCATGCCAAAACACTTGCAAACTTGGTACAAATTTAATAAGAGCATGCCAAACACTTGCAAACTTGGAACAAACTTCCTAAGACCATGCCAAAACACTTGCAAACTTGGTACAAATTTAATAAGACCATGCCAAACAGTTGCAAACTTGGAACAAACTTCCTAAGACCATGCCAAAACACTTGCAAACTTGGTACAAATTTAATAAGACCATGCCAAACAGTTGCAAACTTGGAACAAACTTCCTAAGACCATGCCAAAACACTTGCAAACTTGGTACAAATTTAATAAGACCATGCCAAAACACTTGCAAACTTGGAACAAAATTCCTAAGACCATGCCAAAACACTTGCAACCTTGGAACAAACTTCCTAAGACCATGCTAAAACACTTGCAAACTTGGAACAAACTTCCTAAGACCATGCCAAAACACTTGCAAACTTGGTACAATTTTAATAAGACCATGCCAAAACACTTGCAAACTTGGTACAAATTTAATAAGACCATGCCAAACAGTTGCAAACTTGGAACAAACTTCCTAAGACCATGCCAAAACACCTGCAAACTTGGTACAAATTTAATAAGACCATGCCAAAACACTTGCAAACTTGGTACAAATGTAATAAGACCATGCCAAAACACTTGCAAACTTGGTACAAATTTAATAAGACCATGCCAAAACACTTGCAAACTTGGTACAAATTAAATAAGACCATGCCAAAACACTTGCAAACTTGGTACAAATTGAATAAGACCATGCCAAAACACTTGCAAACTTGGTACAGATTTAATAAGACCATGCCAAACACTTGCAAACTTGGTACAAATTTAATAAGACCATGCCAAAACACTTGCAAACTTGGCACAAATTTAATACGACCATGCCAAACACTTGCAAACTTGGTACAAATTTAATAAGACCATGCCAAAACACTTGCAAACTTGGTACAAATTTAATAAGACCATGCCAAAACACTTGCAAACTTGGAACAAAATTCCTAAGACCATGCCAAAACACTTGCAACCTTGGAACAAACTTCCTAAGACCATGCTAAAACACTTGCAAACTTGGAACAAACTTCCTAAGACCATGCCAAAACACTTGCAAACTTGGTACAATTTTAATAAGACCATGCCAAAACACTTGCAAACTTGGTACAAATTTAATAAGACCATGCCAAAACACTTGCAAACTTGGAACGAATTTAATAAGACCATGCCAAACTCTTGCAAACTTGGAACAAACTTCCTAAGACCATGCCAAAACACTTGCAAACTTGGAACAAACTACCTAAGACCATGCCAAAAACTTGCAAACTTGGTACAAATTTAAAAAGACCATGCCAAAACACTTGCAAACTTGGTACAAATTTAATAAGACCATGCCAAAACACTTGCAAACTTGGAACAAATTTAATAAGACCATGCCAAAACACTTGCAAGCTTGGAACAAACTTCCTAAGACCATGCCAAAACACTTGCAAACTTGGTACAAATTTTATACGACCATGCCAAAACACTTGCAAACTTGGTACAAATTTAATAAGACCATGCCAAACACTTGCAAACTTGGAACAAACTTCCTAAGACCATGCCAAAACACTTGCAACCTTGGTTCAAATTTAATAAGACCATGCCAAAACACTTGCAAACTTGGTACAAACTTCCTAAGACCATGCCAAAACACTTGCAAACTTGGCAGAAATTTAATTAGACCATGCCAAAACACTTGCAAACTTGGTACAAATTTAATAAGACCATGCCAAAACACTTGCAAACTTGGTACAAATTTAATAAGACCATGCCAAAACACTTGCAAACTTGGTACAAATGTAATAAGACCATGCCAAAACACTTGCAAACTTGGAACAAACTTCCTAAGACCATGCCAAAACACTTGCAAACTTGGTACAAATTTAATAAGACCATGCCAAACAGTTGCAAACTTGGAACAAACTTCCTAAGACCATGCCAAAACACTTGCAACCTTGGTACAAATTTAATAAGACCATGCCAAAACACTTGCAAACTTGGTACAAATTTAATACGACCATGCCAAACACTTGCAAATTTGGAACAAACTTCCTAAGACCATGCCAAAACACTTGCAACCTTGGCACAAATTTAATAAGACCATGCCAAAACACTTGCAAACTTGGTACAAATTTAATAAGACCATGCCAAACACTTGCAAACTTGGAACAAACTTCCTAAGACCATGCAAAAACACTTGCAACCTTGGTTCAAATTTAATAAGACCATGCCAAAACACTTGCAAACTTGGTACAAATTTAATAAGACCATGCCAAACACTTGCAAACTAGGAACAAACTTCCTAAGACCATGCCAAAACACTTTCAAACTTGGTACAAATTTAATACGACCATGCCAAACACTTGCAAACTTGGTACAAATTTAATAAGACCATGCCAAACACTTGCAAACTAGGAACAAACTTCCTAAGACCATGCCAAAACACTTGCAAACTTGGTACAAATTTAAAAAGACCATGCCAAAACACTTGCAAACTTGGTACAAATTTAATAAGACCATGCCAAAACACTTGCAAACTTGGAACAAATTTAATAAGACCATGCCAAAACACTTGCAAGCTTGGAACAAACTTCCTAAGACCATGCCAAAACACTTGCAAACTTGGTACAAATTTTATACGACCATGCCAAAACACTTGCAAACTTGGTACAAATTTAATAAGACCATGCCAAACACTTGCAAACTTGGAACAAACTTCCTAAGACCATGCCAAAACACTTGCAACATTGGTTCAAATTTAATAAGACCATGCCAAAACACTTGCAAACTTGGTACAAACTTCCTAAGACCATGCCAAAACACTTGCAAACTTGGCAGAAATTTAATTAGACCATGCCAAAACACTTGCAAACTTGGTACAAATTTAATAAGACCATGCCAAAACACTTGCAAACTTGGTACAAATTTAATAAGACCATGCCAAAACACTTGCAAACTTGGTACAAATGTAATAAGACCATGCCAAAACACTTGCAAACTTGGAACAAACTTCCTAAGACCATGCCAAAACACTTGCAAACTTGGTACAAATTTAATAAGACCATGCCAAACAGTTGCAAACTTGGAACAAACTTCCTAAGACCATGCCAAAACACTTGCAAACTTGGTACAAATTTAATAAGAGCATGCCAAACACTTGCAAACTTGGAACAAACTTCCTAAGACCATGCCAAAACACTTGCAAACTTGGTACAAATTTAATAAGACCATGCCAAACAGTTGCAAACTTGGAACAAACTTCCTAAGACCATGCCAAAACACTTGCAAACTTGGTACAAATTTAATAAGACCATGCCAAACAGTTGCAAACTTGGAACAAACTTCCTAAGACCATGCCAAAACACTTGCAAACTTGGTACAAATTTAATAAGACCATGCCAAAACACTTGCAAACTTGGAACAAAATTCCTAAGACCATGCCAAAACACTTGCAACCTTGGAACAAACTTCCTAAGACCATGCTAAAACACTTGCAAACTTGGAACAAACTTCCTTAGACCATGCCAAAACACTTGCAAACTTGGTACAATTTTAATAAGACCATGCCAAAACACTTGCAAACTTGGTACAAATTTAATAAGACCATGCCAAAACACTTGCAAACTTGGAACGAATTTAATAAGACCATGCCAAACTCTTGCAAACTTGGAACAAACTTCCTAAGACCATGCCAAAACACTTGCAAACTTGGAACAAACTACCTAAGACCATGCCAAAAACTTGCAAACTTGGTACAAATTTAAAAAGACCATGCCAAAACACTTGCAAACTTGGTACAAATTTAATAAGACCATGCCAAAACACTTGCAAACTTGGAACAAATTTAATAAGACCATGCCAAAACACTTGCAAGCTTGGAACAAACTTCCTAAGACCATGCCAAAACACTTGCAAACTTGGTACAAATTTTATACGACCATGCCAAAACACTTGCAAACTTGGTACAAATTTAATAAGACCATGCCAAACACTTGCAAACTTGGAACAAACTTCCTAAGACCATGCCAAAACACTTGCAACCTTGGTTCAAATTTAATAAGACCATGCCAAAACACTTGCAAACTTGGTACAAACTTCCTAAGACCATGCCAAAACACTTGCAAACTTGGCAGAAATTTAATAAGACCATGCCAAAACACTTGCAAACTTGGTACAAATTTAATAAGACCATGCCAAAACAGTTGCAAGCTTGGAACAAACTTCCTAAGACCATGCCAAACACTTGCAAACTTGGTACAAATTTAATACGACCATGCCAAACACTTGCAAACTTGGAACAAACTTCCTAAGGCCATGCCAAAACTCTTGCAAACTTGGTACAAATTTAATAAGACCATGCCAAAACACTTGCAAACTTGGCAGAAATTTAATAAGACCATGCCAAAACACTTGCAAACTTGGTACAAATTTAATAAGACCATGCCAAAACACTTGCAAACTTGGTACAAACTTCCTAAGACCATGCCAAAACACTTGCAAACTTGGCAGAAATTTAATAAGACCATGCCAAAACACTTGCAAACTTGGTACAAATTTAATAAGACCATGCCAAAACACTTGCAAACTTGGAACAAACTTCCTAAGACCATGCCAAAACACTTGCAAACTTGGTACAAATTTAATAAGACCATGCCAAACAGTTGCAAACTTGGAACAAACTTCCTAAGACCATGCCAAAACACTTGCAACCTTGGTACAAATTTAATAAGACCATGCCAAAACACTTGCAAACTTGGTACAAATTTAATACGACCATGCCAAACACTTGCAAACTTGGAACAAATTTAATAAGACCATGCCAAAACACTTGCAAACTTGGAACAAACTTCCTAAGACCATGCCAAAACACTTGCAAACTTGGCATAAATTTAATAAGACCATGCCAAACACTTACAAACTTGGTACAAATTTAATAAGACCATGCCAAAACACTTGCAAACTTGGTACAAATTTAATACGACCATGCCAAACACTTGCAAACTTGGTACAAATTTAATAAGACCATGCCAAACACTTGCAAACTAGGAACAAACTTCCTAAGACCATGCCAAAACACTTGCAAACTTGGTACAAATTTAATAAGACCATGCCAAACACTTGCAAACTTGGAACAAACTTCCTAAGACCATGCCAAAACACTTGCAACCTTGGTTCAAATTTAATAAGACCATGCCAAAACACTTGCAAACTTGGAACAAACTTCCTAAGACCATGCCAAAACACTTGCAAACTTGGCAGAAATTTAATAAGACCATGCCAAAACACTTGCAAATTTGGTACAAATTTAATATGACCATGCCAAAACACTTGCAAACTTGGTACAAATTTAATACGACCATGCCAAACACTTGCAAACTTGGTACAAATTTAATAAGACCATGCCAAACACTTGCAAACTTGGTACAAATTTAATACGACCATGCCAAACACTTGCAAACTTGGAACAAACTTCCTAAGACCATGCCAAAACACTTGCAAACTTGGTACAAATTTAATGAGACCATGCCAAAACACTTGCAAACTTGGTACAAATTTAATACGACCATGCCAAACACTTGCAAACTTGGAACAAATTTTATAAGACCATGCCAAAACAGTTGCAAGCTTGGAACAAACTTCCTAAGACCATGCCAAAACACTTGCAAACTTGGTACAAATTTAATAAGACCATGCCAAACAGTTGCAAACTTGGAACAAACTTCCTAAGACCATGCCAAAACACTTGCAAACTTGGTACAAATTTAATAAGACCATGCCAAACACTTGCAAACTTGGAACAAACTTCCTAAGACCATGCCAAAACACTTGCAACCTTGGTACAAATTTAATAAGACCATGCCAAAACACTTGCAAACTTGGAACAAACTTCCTAAGACCATGCCAAAACACTTGCAAACTTGGTACAAATTTAATAAGACCATGCCAAAACACTTGCAAACTTGGTACAAATTTAATAAGACCATGCCAAAACACTTGCAAACTTGGTACAAATTTAATACGATCATGCCAAACACTTGCAAACTTGGTACAAATTTCATAAGACCATGCCAAACACTTGCAAACTTGGAACAAACTTCCTAAGACCATGCCAAAACACTTGCAACCTTGGTACAAATTTAATAAGATCATGCCAAAACACTTGCAAAATTGGTACAAATTTAATACCACCATGCCAAAACACTTGCAAACTTGGAACAAACTTCCTAAGACCATGCCAAAACACTTGCAAACTTGGTACAAATGTAATAAGACCATGCCAAAACACTTGCAAACTTGGTACAAATATAATAAGACCATGCCAAACACTTGCAAACTTGGAAAAAACTTCCTAAGACCATGCCAAAACACTTGCAAACTTGGTACAAATTTAATAAGACCATGCCAAACACTTGCAAGCTTGGAACAAACTTCCTAAGACCATGCCAAAACACTTGCAACCTTGGTACAAATTTAATAATTCCATGCCAAAACACTTGCAAACTTGGTACAAATTTAATAAGACCATGCCAAAACACTTGCAAACTTGGTACAAATCTATTACGACCATGCCAAACACTTGCAAACTTGGAACAAACTTCCTAAGACCATGCCAAAACACTTGCAAACTTGGTACAAATTTTATACGACCATGCCAAAACACTTGCAAACTTGGTACAAATTTAATAAGACTATGCCAAAACACTTGCAAACTTGGTACAAATGTAATAAGACCATGCCAAAACACTTGCAAACTTTGAACAAACTTCCTAAGACCATGCCAAAACACTTGCAAACTTGGTACAAATTTAATAAGACCATGCCAAACACTTGCAAACTTGGAACAAACTTCCTAAGACGATGCCAAAACACTTGCAACCTTGGAACAAATTTAATAAGACCATGCCAAAACACTTGCAAACTTGGAACAAACTTCCTAAGACCATGCCAAAACACTTGCAACCTTGGTACAAATTTAATAAGATCATGCCAAAACACTTGCAAAATTGGTACAAATTTAATAAGACCATGCCAAAACACTTGCAAACTTGGTACAAATTTAATACCACCATGCCAAAACACTTGCAAACTTGGAACAAACTTCCTAAGACCATGCCAAAACACTTACAAACTTGGTACAAATTTAATAAGACCATGCCAAAACACTTGCAAACTTGGTACAAATTTAATACGACCATGCCAAACACTTGCAAACTTGGTACAAATTTAATAAGACCATGCCAAACACTTGCAAACTAGGAACAAACTTCCTAAGACCATGCCAAAACACTTGCAAACTTGGTACAAATTTAATAAGACCATGCCAAACACTTGCAAACTTGGAACAAACTTCCTAAGACCATGCCAAAACACTTGCAACCTTGGAACAAATTTAATAAGACCATGCCAAAACACTTGCAAACTTGGAACAAACTTCCTAAGACCATTCCAAAACACTTGCAAACTTGGCACAAATTTAATAAGACCATGCCAAACACTTACAACCTTGGTACAAATTTAATAAGACCATGCCAAAACACTTGCAAACTTGGTACAAATTTAATACGACCATGCCAAACACTTGCAAACTTGGTACAAATTTAATAAGACCATGCCAAACACTTGCAAACTAGGAACAAACTTCCTAAGACCATGCCAAAACACTTGCAAACTTGGTACAAATTTAATAAGACCATGCCAAACACTTGCAAACTTGGAACAAACTTCCTAAGACCATGCCAAAACACTTGCAACCTTGGTTCAAATTTAATAAGACCATGCCAAAACACTTGCAAACTTGGAACAAACTTC
Source organism: Anopheles atroparvus (assembly GCA_914969975.1). NCBI lineage: Eukaryota > Metazoa > Arthropoda > Insecta > Diptera > Culicidae > Anopheles > Anopheles atroparvus. Next base: position 1,701,666 of record CAJZCY010000008.1, on the reverse strand, counting down.
CTAAGACCATGCCAAAACACTTGCAAACTTGGCAGAAATTTAATAAGACCATGCCAAAACACTTGCAAATTTGGTACAAATTTAATAAGACCATGCCAAAACACTTGCAAACTTGGTACAAATTTAATACGACCATGCCAAACACTTGCAAACTTGGTACAAATTTAATAAGACCATGCCAAAACACTTGCAAACTTTGTACAAATTTAATACGACCATGCCAAACACTTGCAAACTTGGAACAAACTTCCTAAGACCATGCCAAAACACTTGCAAACTTGGTACAAATTTAATAAGACCATGCCAAAACACATGCAAACTTGGTACAAATTTAATAAGACCATGCCAAAACACTTGCAAACTTGGTACAAATGTAATAAGACCATGCCAAAACACTTGCAAACTTGGAACAAACTTCCTAAGACCATGCCAAAACACTTGCAAACTTGGTACAAATTTAATAAGACCATGCCAAACAGTTGCAAACTTGGAACAAACTTCCTAAGACCATGCCAAAACACTTGCAAACTTGGTACAAATTTAATAAGAGCATGCCAAACACTTGCAAACTTGGAACAAACTTCCTAAGACCATGCCAAAACACTTGCAACCTTGGTACAAATTTAATAAGACCATGCCAAAACACTTGCAAACTTGGAACAAATTTAATGAGACCATGCCAAAACACTTGCAAACTTGGAACGAATTTAATAAGACCATGCCAAACTCTTGCAAACTTGGAACAAACTTCCTAAGACCATGCCAAAACACTTGCAAACTTGGAACAAACTACCTAAGACCATGCCAAAAACTTGCAAACTTGGTACAAATTTAAAAAGACCATGCCAAAACACTTGCAAACTTGGTACAAATTTAATAAGACCATGCCAAAACACTTGCAAACTTGGAACGAATTTAATAAGACCATGCCAAACTCTTGCAAACTTGGAACAAACTTCCTAAGACCATGCCAAAACACTTGCAAACTTGGAACAAACTACCTAAGACCATGCCAAAAACTTGCAAACTTGGTACAAATTTAAAAAGACCATGCCAAAACACTTGCAAACTTGGTACAAATTTAATAAGACCATGCCAAAACACTTGCAAACTTGGAACAAATTTAATAAGACCATGCCAAAACACTTGCAAGCTTGGAACAAACTTCCTAAGACCATGCCAAAACACTTGCAAACTTGGTACAAATTTTATACGACCATGCCAAAACACTTGCAAACTTGGTACAAATTTAATAAGACCATGCCAAACACTTGCAAACTTGGAACAAACTTCCCAAGACCATGCCAAAAAACTTGCAACCTTGGTTCAAATTTAATAAGACCATGCCAAAACACTTGCAAACTTGGTACAAACTTCCTAAGACCATGCCAAAACACTTGCAAACTTGGCAGAAATTTAATTAGACCATGCCAAAACACTTGCAAACTTGGTACAAATTTAATAAGACCATGCCAAAACACTTGCAAACTTGGTACAAATTTAATAAGACCATGCCAAAACACTTGCAAACTTGGTACAAATGTAATAAGACCATGCCAAAACACTTGCAAACTTGGAACAAACTTCCTAAGACCATGCCAAAACACTTGCAAACTTGGTACAAATTTAATAAGACCATGCCAAACAGTTGCAAACTTGGAACAAACTTCCTAAGACCATGCCAAACACTTGCAACCTTGGTACAAATTTAATAAGAACATGCCAAAACACTTGCAAACTTGGTACAAATTTAATACGACCATGCCAAACACTTGCAAATTTGGAACAAACTTCCTAAGATCATGCCAAAACACTTGCAACCTTGGCACAAATTTAATAAGACCATGCCAAAACACTTGCAAACTTGGTACAAATTTAATAAGACCATGCCAAAACACTTGCAAACTTGGTACAAATTTAATACGACCATGCCAAACACTTGCAAACTTGGTACAAATTTAATAAGACCATGCCAAACACTTGCAAACTAGGAACAAACTTCCTAAGACCATGCCAAAACACTTGCAAACTTGGTACAAATTTAATAAGACCATGCCAAACACTTGCAAACTTGGAACAAACTTCCTAAGACCATGCCAAAACACTTGCAACCTTGGTTCAAATTTAATAAGACCATGCCAAAACACTTGCAAACTTGGAACAAACTTCCTAAGACCATGCCAAAACACTTGCAAACTTGGCAGAAATTTAATTAGACCATGCCAAAACACTTGCAAACTTGGAACAAATTTAATAAGACCATGCCAAAACACTTGCAAACTTGGTACAAATCTAATACGACCATGCCAAACACTTGCAAACTTGGTACAAATTTAATAAGACCATGCCAAAACACTTGCAAACTTGGTACAAATTTAATACGACCATGCCAAACACTTGCAAACTTGGAACAAATTTAATAAGACTGTCGGAAATGCGACCCGAGCCGGTAATGTGTGTGAGTGAGCACTAGGTTTTGACGTTAGTTGTCGGACCAGTGAGGTTCATCTGGGTCCGAGGAAAAGAATAAGACGAGATAGGCGGAACGCGAGTAGGCATATAAAACAGAGGGACTGAACCGGTAAGGTTTTTTTTGATCGGAAAATTGTAAAACGACGGAAAAAATAAACGAATATTTCGGCACTCGCTAATAAGTTGCCTGAAGTAGATTTTTTACGTGTTTGAAATTATAAAGAACGTTGGCTATTTCCAACATTCCGAAATATTCTTTTTTCGGTAGTATCGTAAAAGAAATTGGGTTCGCGCGATTAAATCGAAGTTGAAAAGTGAAAATGTCCGTGAGAAGCCTGACCACCGGAACGCGCGAAGCGGCGGAGGACCAGCCTGGATACGCTGAACAGCGGCAAGCGGCAGCAGCAGGACTGGAAGATCGGCACCCCACGGCGAATTCCACTTCACTACGATCGCAAGCGGAGGCTCGCAATGCGCGGGAAGCGCTTCACGATATTGAAAGAAGATCATTGGAGCTCGAGCGACGAGAGCTCGAACTCGAACGTAAGTGTTTGGCGCTTGAGAGAGGGGCTCTGGCCGCTAGCATCCAGAAGTATGTGCCGGGCACATCTGGTTTTCAAATAGGCGGCCGAGTGACATCCTACATACCGGCGTCAGCACAGCAAACGAGCCACCAATTTGTGCCGGGAGGATCGCAGCCTCTTTCGTTGGCTGAAAGGTGGGCTCCTCCGATCGTGGCGGGAGCGTCAGCGCCACAGACGATCGCCAGGGCACAATCGGTTGGCCAAAAAAATCACGCGTACTCGCTCGCACCGCCGATGTTGACGAGCACGCAAGCGCCGCCGATGATGGCGAGCGCGCCATCGCCGCCAAGGTCGATGACACCGGCAAATCAGCTGACTCAGCCGATGGCGGGAGCAGCTGTAACATGGATGCCAGCAGCATCATCAATGGCGGGCGCGCCATTCAATGAAACACGCACTAACACAACACTAAGCCAGAGCCAGGTCGCGGCCAGGCAAGGCACCGGCCGTGGATCGACGTTGCCCGTTTTTACTGGGGATCCTGAAGAATGGCCGGTATTCATCGCGAGCTACGAGAGCTCGACGGCGCTCTGTGGCTTTACCAGGGAAGAAAACATGTTGCGATTGCAGAAAGCACTAAAGGGAAAGGCACTGGAGGCGGTTCGCCATCGCCTTTTGTTACCCGCGTGCCTGGACGGAGCCATAGAAATGTTGAGAACGCTCTTCGGCCGCCCGGAGATCGTTGTTAACACATTGGTGCGCAAAATACGGAAGATGCATGCTCCGGTTTCTGAGAGGCCGGAAACGATTGTAGATTTCGGCGTTGCAGTCTTGAATATGTGTGCGACGATAAAGGCAACCGGATTGGACGATTACCAGTGCAACGCGACTTTGCTGCAGGAAATCGTGGAGAAGCTACCACCGACGGAGCGGATGCGCTGGAACGACCACCGCTTGGATCTCCCGAAAGCGACGTTTGCGGAGTTCGAGCAGTGGCTGGATCGACTAGTGAGGGCGTCGAGTTTATCCGTTATCGTTCACGGCGCAAACACGGAAAGGCACAATCGTCACGGGCAGGTAAGCCGGTTAAACGCACACACACTCGTTCCAGATAGACCGGCACCAAAACCGAAAGCAACTGCACAACACACGAACTGCACTGTTTGCCACGAACATGGCCATAAACTTAATAACTGCAGCCAATTCATCGCGATGGACGTTGAAGGAAGATGGTTGATGGTGAAGGAGCGCAGATTGTGTCGGCACTGTTTGGGACACCATCCCGGAATATGTCGCATGAAAAAACCGTGCGGGAAGAATGGTTGTCAAGCGATGCACCACAACCTGTTGCATGACGACGTGGTCGAGTCAGCGCCAGTGCAACAATTAAGATGTAATGCCCATACAACCGAGTGCCGAGATGTCCTTTTCCGCTACGTGCCGGTGATGGTGCACGGAAACGGAAGGTCCATCCAAACGTACGCCTTCTTTGACGACGGATCGTCAGCAACGTTCGTCGAACAAGGGTTGGTGGACGAACTTGGTTTGAGGGGAACGCCATATCCACTCTGTCTCAAATGGACCGGCGATACTGGGCGAGAAGAAAGATCATCGGTGCGGCTTTCTTTGGTAGTGTCTGGTGCGAACGAGCGGCAGAGAACGTACGTGATACCAAAGGTGCACACTCTTCGAAAGTTGGCTCTTCCGGAGCAGTCGGTTTCCGCATCAGATTTGACGCAGCGGTATCCATATTTGAAAGGTCTACCCATCACATCCTACGTAAACGCAAGGCCGAGATTGCTAATTGGGATTGATAATTGCAAACTGGGGCAGACCCTTCGCTGCGCGGAGGGCAAGAACGATGAGCCCATAGCCTCCAAAACTCGCCTTGGATGGACCGTGTATGGCCCATGCCTAGGTGCGCAGAACACTCACTCCAATTCCATTTACAATAACGTTCACATTTGTGCTTGTAGCAAGGATCGGGACAATGCTCTGGATGCCGCTGTTCGCCAGTTTTTCACAATCGAGTCTTTGGGCGTCTCGAGCAGAGTACTTAAATCGAAGGACGATGAAAGGGCCCTTAAGCTTCTTGCCACAGAAACGCAGTTGAAGGGGACCCGCTACGAAACCGGGCTGCTGTGGAAGTTCGATGATGTCCGTCTTCCGAATAACCGATCGATGGCGCTAAAAAGATATTCGTGCTTACGAAAAAGAATGGATAGAGAAAAGCAGTTAGCACAGGCGATGAACGGTAAAATCAACGATTACATGGAAAAGGGTTACCTTAGGCGCGTGTCAGATTCAGAGCTATCGCAAGTTGGTCCCAGAGATTGGTACTTGCCCATTTTCCCTGTTATCAATATCAACAAGCCCGGGAAGATTAGAATCGTGTTCGACGCGGCGGCTGAGGTACAAGGAGTCAGCCTTAACTCCCATTTGTTGGCCGGGCCTGATCAACTGACGAATTTACTGTCCGTACTTTTCAAATTTCGTGAGTTTCGTGTGGCCGTCGTTGGAGATATTCGCGAAATGTTTCATCAAGTCATGATGAAACAAGAAGATCAGCGATCCCAGCTGATCATGTGGGACGAAGCTGGTACGAATCTAAACGGACCGCCAACCGTCTATGCAGTAACGGTGATGACATTCGGAGCCGCCTGTTCTCCCAGCTGCGCTCAATATGTTAAAAACACCAACGCCGAACGATACCGCAGGGAGTTCCCAAGGGCGGTAGAATGCATCTTTAGTGAACATTATGTGGACGACATGTTATCCAGTGTTGAAACGGAGGAGGAAGCAGTAGATCTGGCGCAACAGGTCAAATATGTGCATGCACAAGGAGGGTTTGATATCCGCAACTGGTTGTCGAATTCGAAAGCAGTCGTAGCTCAGCTCGTACCCTCCGAGAACAGTGCACTTGCAGAGAAGGATATGCAGACGGAGCTAGGAACGGAAAAGGTCCTTGGCATGTGGTGGGACACGTCGACGGACAACTTTACATTTCGGTTGTCTCCAAAGCACGACACAGAGCTGCTAACCGGAGCGAGGCTACCTACAAAGAGAGAGGTTCTTAGAACACTTATGAGTATCTACGATCCGATTGGGCTCCTGGGCAATTTTTTATCCTACCTAAAGATACTCCTCCAAGAGACATGGCGTGTCGGCCTGGGATGGGATGAGCAGATCAGCGGAAGCATCGCAGACAACTGGAAACGGTGGATACGAGCGTTACCTGATGTCCAAAACGTAAGTGTTCCACGATGCTATCGGAATAATATCTCCATCAATTGCAGCAACGTGCAACTTCATGTGCTCTGCGTCGCTAGCGAAAGCGCTATGGCAGCGGTGGCATACTTTCGTTTCGAAGATGGAGAAAACGTAGAATGCGCCTTTGTTGGTTCGAAAACGCGTGTGACACCACTAAACTTTAAGTCGATTCCTCGTCTCGAACTCCAAGCCGCCGTAATTGGGTCGAGATTGGCGAATAGTATTGTGAAGGCGCACCGTATTAACCTCTCACGAATATGCTTCTGGACGGACTCGCGTAACGTGATATGTTGGCTACGTTCCGACCACCGACGATTTAGTCAATACGTAGCTTTCCGCATCGGTGAGATTGTTGAAAATACCAACGTGAAAGACTGGCGATGGATATCGACGAAAATCAACGTAGCCGACGAGGGTACCAAATGGCACAGCTCACCGGACTTGAGCCCTTCCAGTACATGGTTTCGGGGGCCTACCTTTCTCTGGAGACCGGAAGATGACTGGCCAGCATCAGTGTCAGATGTAGGAGAAACTACCGAAGAACTTCGACATACGGTGATGCACCATTCAATTCTGGAACCGTTCATTCTATTTGACCGTTTCTCGGAGTGGACTAGGCTGCTTCGAGTGGTAGGACACGTGCAGCGATTTGTTTCGAATTTGCAGTTGAAAGCTAAAAAGAAACCAGGAAACGATGGATCACTTACCCAAGAAGAGCTGCGCAAAGCTGAGCAGATAATTTTCCGAGCGGTGCAAAGGCAGGCTTACCCCACCGAGAGCAGAAAGCTGCAGAACGCAAACACCGACAAACGTGGGAGTGTAGAGTGTCTGAAGGGTGGCCCACTCTACCAGCTATTCCCGGAGATCGATGCTCATGGCGTTATGAGAGTCCGAGGTCGCCTAAGCAGCTGTCCCTGGGTTGATGAAAATACCAAGCGACCCATTATATTGCCGAGAGGGCATCACGTGACGAATCTTCTGCTTGGCCACTATCATCTCAGGTATCATCATTTGAATCATCAAACTGCTCTGAATCAAATACGAGCAAAATACCATGTTCCACGCCTTCGTGCTGAGTTTTATCGCGTACGGCACGGTTGTCAGCACTGTAAAAACCGGGATGCAAACCCCGAAGCACCTTTGATGGGAGACGTGCCTGAAGTGCGGTTAGCAGTATACCAACGTCCCTTTACATTCACCGGAGTCGACTTTTTCGGGCCGATGGTTGTATCTGTTGGCAGACGAACTGAAAAGAGATGGGGAGTCTTGTTTACTTGCTTAACGACTAGAGCGATACATCTCGAAGTGGCTCATAGTCTGAGCACTAGCTCGTGCATCCTTGCGATTCGGCGCTTCATGAATCGACGTGGCACGCCTGCGCAAATAGTATCGGACTGCGGAACAAATTTTGTGGGGGCGTCGCGCGAGCTGCGAGAGGCGTGGGAGAAAGTCGATCACCGTAGATTAACTGAAGAGCTGACATCTCCCGAGCTGAAATGGATCTTCAACCCTCCGGGTGCACCGCATTTTGGAGGATCGTGGGAGAGATTAGTACAATCGGTGAAAAAAATAATCGGAGAGCTACACTTACCCCGTCTTCCTACCGACGAAGTCCTGGATTCTGCGCTGAAGGAAGTAGAGATGATTATCAACTCTCGACCACTTACCTACGTAGCCCTGGATGATGCATCAGAACCGCCACTAACACCAAACCACTTTTTGCTCGGCAGCGCGGATGGCAGTAAACCCCTGCCCACATTTGATGATGGTTCGACAGCCCTGAAGACATCGTGGAAATCTTCGCAACTATTGGCAGATATTTTCTGGAAGAAATGGATTGCAGATTACTTGCCAACACTAACCAGACGTTCTAAATGGTTTCACCCAGTGCGACCAATTGAGGAAGGGGACGTGGTGGTGATCGTGGATGGCAGGTTTCCTCGGAACACATGGCCAAAAGGTCGCGTCATCGAAGTGGTCCGGGCCCAAGACGGACAGGTGCGACGCGCACGGGTGCGTACCGCGAACGGGATTTTGGAGCGTCCCGCGAATAAAATTGCCGTCCTTGATGTCCAAACGCAACCGGCAAGTGGATCACAAAACACCGGCTCAACACAGGATAAGAAATCTCACTAAATGTCGTATCGGCTGGGAGAATGTCGGAAATGCGACCCGAGCCGGTAGTGTGTGTGAGTGAGCACTAGGTTTTGACGTTAGTTGTCGGACCAGTGAGGTTCATCTGGGTCCGAGGAAAAGAATAAGACGAGATAGGCGGAACGCGAGTAGGCATATAAAACAGAGGGACTGAACCGGTCAGGTTTTTTTTAATCGGAAAATTGTAAAACGACTGAAAAAATAAACGAATAGTTCGGCACTCGCTAATAAGTTGCCTGAAGTAGATTTTTTACGTGTTTGAAATTATAAAGAACGTTGGCTATTTCCAACAAAGACCATGCCAAAACAGTTGCAAGCTTGGAACAAACTTCCTAAGACCATGCCAAACACTTGCAAACTTGGTACAAATTTAATACGACCATGCCAAACACTTGCAAACTTGGAACAAACTTCCTAAGGCCATGCCAAAACACTTGCAAACTTGGTACAAATTTAATAAGACCATGCCAAAACACTTGCAAACTTGGAACAAACTTCCTAAGACCATGCCAAAACACTTGCAACCTTGGTACAAATTTAATACGACCATGCCAAACACTTGCAAACTTGGAACAAATTTAATAAGACCATGCCAAAACAGTTGCAAGCTTGGAACAAACTGCCTAAGACCATGCCAAACACTTGCAAACTTGGTACAAATTTAATACGACCATGCCAAACACTTGCAAACTTGGAACAAACTTCCTAAGGCCATGCCAAAACTCTTGCAAACTTGGTACAAATTTAATAAGACCATGCCAAAACACTTGCAAACTTGGTACAAATTTAATAAGACCATGCCAAAACACTTGCAAACTTGGTACAAATGTAATAAGACCATGCCAAAACACTTGCAAACTTGGAACAAACTTCCTAAGACCATGCCAAAACACTTGCAAACTTGGTACAAATTTAATAAGACCATGCCAAACAGTTGCCAACTTGGAACAAACTTCCTAAGACCATGCCAAAACACTTGCAACCTTGGTACAAATTTAATAAGACCATGCCAAAACACTTGCAAACTTGGTACAAATTTAATACGACCATGCCAAACACTTGCAAACTTGGAACAAATTTAATAAGACCATGCCAAAACACTTGCAAACTTGGAACAAACTTCCTAAGACCATGCCAAAACACTTGCAAACTTGGCATAAATTAAATAAGACCATGCCAAACACTTACAAACTTGGTACAAATTTAATAAGACCATGCCAAAACACTTGCAAACTTGGTACAAATTTAATACGACCATGCCAAACACTTGCAAACTTGGTACAAATTTAATAAGACCATGCCAAACACTTGCAAACTAGGAACAAACTTCCTAAGACCATGCCAAAACACTTGCAAACTTGGTACAAATTTAATAAGACCATGCCAAACACTTGCAAACTTGGAACAAACTTCCTAAGACCATGCCAAAACACTTGCAACCTTGGTTCAAATTTAATAAGACCATGCCAAAACACTTGCAAACTTGGAACAAACTTCCTAAGACCATGCCAAAACATTTGCAAACTTGGCAGAAATTTAATAAGACCATGCCAAAACACTTGCAAATTTGGTACAAATTTAATATGACCATGCCAAAACACTTGCAAACTTGGTACAAATTTAATACGACCATGCCAAACACTTGCAAACTTGGTACAAATTTAATAAGACCATGCCAAACACTTGCAAACTTGGTACAAATTTAATACGACCATGCCAAACACTTGCAAACTTGGAACAAACTTCCTAAGACCATGCCAAAACACTTGCAAACTTGGTACAAATTTAATAAGACCATGCCCAAACACTTGCAAACTTGGTACAAATTTAATAAGACCATGCCAAAACACTTGCAAACTTGGTACAAATGTAATAAGACCATGCCAAAACACTTGTAAACTTGGAACAAACTTCCTAAGACCATGCCAAAACACTTGCAAACTTGGTACAAATTTAATAAGACCATGCCAAACACTTGCAAACTTGGAACAAACTTCCTAAGACCATGCCAAAACACTTGCAAACTTGGTACAAATTTAATAAGACCATGCCAAACACTTGCAAACTTGGAACAAACTTCCTAAGACCATGCCAAAACACTTGCAACCTTGGTACAAATTTAATAAGACCATGCCAAAACACTTGCAAACTTGGAACAAACTTCCTAAGACCATGCCAAAACACTTGCAAACTTGGTACAAATTTAATAAGACCATGCCAAAACACTTGCAAACTTGGTACAAATTTAATAAGACCATGCCAAAACACTTGCAAACTTGGTACAAATTTAATACGATCATGCCAAACACTTGCAAACTTGGTACAAATTTCATAAGACCATGCCAAACACTTGCAAACTTGGAACAAACTTCCTAAGACCATGCCAAAACACTTGCAACCTTGGTACAAATTTAATAAGACCATGCCAAAACAGTTGCAAGCTTGGAACAAACTTCCTAAGACCATGCCAAACACTTGCAAACTTGGTACAAATTTAATACGACCATGCCAAACACTTGCAAACTTGGAACAAACTTCCTAAGACCATGCCAAAACACTTGCAAACTTGGTACAAATTTAATAAGACCATGCCAAAACACTTGCAAACTTGGTACAAATTTAATAAGACCATGCCAAAACACTTGCAAACTTGGTACAAATGTAATAAGACCATGCCAAAACACTTGCAAACTTGGAACAAACTTCCTAAGACCATGCCAAAACACTTGCAAACTTGGTACAAATTTAATAAGACCATGCCAAACAGTTGCAAACTTGGAACAAACTTCCTAAGACCATGCCAAAACACTTGCAACCTTGGTACAAATTTAATAAGACCATGCCAAAACACTTGCAAACTTGGTACAAATTTAATACGACCATGCCAAACACTTGCAAACTTGGAACAAATTTAATAAGACCATGCCAAAACACTTGCAAACTTGGAACAAACTTCCTAAGACCATGCCAAAACACTTGCAAACTTGGCATAAATTTAATACGACCATGCCAAACACTTACAAACTTGGTACAAATTTAATAAGACCATGCCAAAACACTTGCAAACTTGGTACAAATTTAATACGACCATGCCAAACACTTGCAAACTTGGTACAAATTTAATAAGACCATGCCAAACACTTGCACACTAGGAACAAACTTCCTAAGACCATGCCAAAACACTTGCAAACTTGGTACAAATTTAATAAGACCATGCCAAACACTTGCAAACTTGGAACAAACTTCCTAAGACCATGCCAAAACACTTGCAACCTTGGTTCAAATTTAATAAGACCATGCCAAAACACTTGCAAACTTGGAACAAACTTCCTAAGACCATGCCAAAACAATTGCAAACTTGGCAGAAATTTAATAAGACCATGCCAAAACACTTGCAAATTTGGTACAAATTTAATATGACCATGCCAAAACACTTGCAAACTTGGTACAAATTTAATACGACCATGCCAAACACTTGCAAACTTGGTACAAATTTAATAAGACCATGCCAAACACTTGCAAACTTGGTACAAATTTAATACGACCATGCCAAACACTTGCAAACTTGGAACAAACTTCCTAAGACCATGCCAAAACACTTGCAAACTTGGTACAAATTTAATAAGACCATGCCCAAACACTTGCAAACTTGGTACAAATTTAATAAGACCATGCCAAAACACTTGCAAACTTGGTACAAATTTAATAAGACCATGCCAAACACTTGCAAACTTGGAACAAACTTCCTAAGACCATGCCAAAACACTTGCAACCTTGGTACAAATTTAATAAGACCATGCCAAAACACTTGCAAACTTGGAACAAACTTCCTAAGACCATGCCAAAACACTTGCAAACTTGGTACAAATTTAATAAGACCATGCCAAAACACTTGCAAACTTGGTACAAATTTAATAAGACCATGCCAAAACACTTGCAAACTTGGTACAAATTTAATACGATCATGCCAAACACTTGCAAACTTGGTACAAATTTCATAAGACCATGCCAAACACTTGCAAACTTGGAACAAACTTCCTAAGACCATGCCAAAACACTTGCAACCTTGGTACAAATTTAATAAGATCATGCCAAAACACTTGCAAAATTGGTACAAATTTAATAAGACCATGCCAAAACACTTGCAAACTTGGTACAAATTTAATACCACCATGCCAAAACACTTGCAAACTTGGAACAAACTTCCTAAGACCATGCCAAAACACTTGCAAACTTGGTACAAATGTAATAAGACCATGCCAAAACACTTGCAAACTTGGTACAAATTTAATAAGACCATGCCAAACACTTGCAAACTTGGAAAAAACTTCCTAAGACCATGCCAAAACACTTGCAAACTTGGTACAAATTTAATAAGACCATGCCAAACACTTGCAAGCTTGGAACAAACTTCCTAAGACCATGCCAAAACACTTGCAACCTTGGTACAAATTTAATAATACCATGCCAAAACACTTGCAAACTTGGTACAAATTTAATAAGACCATGCCAAAACACTTGCAAACTTGGTACAAATCTATTACGACCATGCCAAACACTTGCAAACTTGGAACAAACTTCCTAAGACCATGCCAAAACACTTGCAAACTTGGTACAAATTTTATACGACCATGCCAAAACACTTGCAAACTTGGTACAAATTTAATAAGACCATGCCAAAACACTTGCAAACTTGGTACAAATGTAATAAGACCATGCCAAAACACTTGCAAACTTGGAACAAACTTCCTAAGACCATGCCAAAACACTTGCAAACTTGGTACAAATTTAATAAGACCATGCCAAACACTTGCAAACTTGGAACAAACTTCCTAAGACGATGCCAAAACACTTGCAACCTTGGAACAAATTTAATAAGACCATGCCAAAACACTTGCAAACTTGGAACAAACTTCCTAAGACCATGCCAAAACACTTGCAACCTTGGTACAAATTTAATAAGACCATGCCAAAACACTTGCAAACTTGGTACAAATTTAATAAGACCATGCCAAAACACTTGCAAACTTGGTACAAATTTAATACGACCATGCCAAACACTTGCAAACTTGGTACAAATTTAATAAGACCATGCCAAACACTTGCAAACTAGGAACCAACTTCCTAAGACCATGCCAAAACACTTGCAAACTTGGTACAAATTTAATAAGACCATGCCAAACACTTGCAAACTTGGAACAAACTTCCTAAGACCATGCCAAAACACTTGCAACCTTGGTTCAAATTTAATAAGACCATGCCAAAACACTTGCAAACTTGGAACAAACTTCCTAAGACCATGCCAAAACACTTGCAAACTTGGCAGAAATTTAATTAGACCATGCCAAAACACTTGCAAACTTGGAACACATTTAATAAGACCATGCCAAAACACTTGCAAACTTGGTACAAATTTAATACGACCATGCCAAACACTTGCAAACTTGGTACAAATTTAATAAGACCATTCCAAAACACTTGCAAACTTGGAACAAATTTAATACGACCATGCCAAACACTTGCAAACTTGGAACAAATTTAATAAGACCATGCCAAAACAATTGCAAGCTTGGAACAAACTTCCTAAGACCATGCCAAACACTTGCAAACTTGGTACAAATTTAATACGACCATGCCAAACACTTGCAAACTTGGAACAAACTTCCTAAGACCATGCCAAAACACTTGCAAACTTGGTACAAATTTAATAAGACCATGCCAAAACACTTGCAAACTTGGAACAAACTTCCTAAGACCATGCCAAAACACTTGCAACCTTGGTACAAATTTAATACGACCATGCCAAACACTTGCAAACTTGGAACAAATTTAATAAGACCATGCCAAAACAGTTGCAAGCTTGGAACAAACTTCCTAAGACCATGCCAAACACTTGCAAACTTGGTACAAATTTAATACGACCATGCCAAACACTTGCAAACTTGGAACAAACTTCCTAAGGCCATGCCAAAACACTTGCAAACTTGGTACAAATTTAATAAGACCATGCCAAAACACTTGCAAACTTGGTACAAATTTAATAAGACCATGCCAAAACACTTGCAAACTTGGTACAAATGTAATAAGACCATGCCAAAACACTTGCAAACTTGGAACAAACTTCCTAAGACCATGCCAAAACACTTGCAAACTTGGTACAAATTTAATAAGACCATGCCAAACAGTTGCAAACTTGGAACAAACTTCCTAAGACCATGCCAAAACACTTGCAACCTTGGTACAAATTTAATAAGACCATGCCAAAACACTTGCAAACTTGGTACAAATTTAATACGACCATGCCAAACACTTGCAAACTTGGAACAAACTTCCTAAGACCATGCCAAAACACTTGCAACCTTGGTACAAATTTAATAAGACCATGCCAAAACACTTGCAAACTTGGAACAAACTTCCTAAGACCATGCCAAAACACTTGCAAACTTGGCACAAATTTAATAAGACCATGCCAAACACTTACAAACTTGGTACAAATTTAATAAGACCATGCCAAAATACTTGCAAACTTGGTACAAATTTAATACGACCATGCCAAACACTTGAAAACTTGGTACAAATTTAATAAGACCATGCCAAACACTTGCAAACTAGGAACAAACTTCCTAAGACCATGCCAAAACACTTGCAAACTTGGTACAAATTTAATAAGACCATGCCAAACACTTGCAAACTTGGAACAAACTTCCTAAGACCATGCCAAAACACTTGCAACCTTGGTTCAAATTTAATAAGACCATGCCAAAACACTTGCAAACTTGGAACAAACTTCCTAAGACCATGCCAAAACACTTGCAAACTTGGCAGAAATTTAATAAGACCATGCCAAAACACTTGCAAATTTGGTACAAATTTAATAAGACCATGCCAAAACACTTGCAAACTTGGTACAAATTTAATACGACCATGCCAAACACTTGCAAACTTGGTACAAATTTAATGAGACCATGCCAAAGCACTTGCAAACTTGGTACAAATTTAATACGACCATGCCAAACACTTGCAAACTTGGAACAAACTTCCTAAGACCATGCCAAAACACTTGCAAACTTGGTACAAATTTAATAAGACCATGCCCAAACACTTGCAAACTTGGTACAATTTTAATAAGACCATGCCAAAACACTTGCAAACTTGGTACAAATGTAATAAGACCATGCCAAAACACTTGTAAACTTGGAACAAACTTCCTAAGACCATGCCAAAACACTTGCAAACTTGGTACAAATTTAATAAGACCATGCCAAACAGTTGCAAACTTGGAACAAACTTCCTAAGACCATGCCAAAACACTTGCAAACTTGGTACAAATTTAATAAGACCATGCCAAACACTTGCAAACTTGGAACAAACTTCCTAAGACCATGCCAAAACACTTGCAACCTTGGTACAAATTTAATAAGACCATGCCAAAACACTTGCAAACTTGGAACAAACTTCCTAAGACCATGCCAAAACACTTGCAAACTTGGTACAAATTTAATAAGACCATGCCAAAACACTTGCAAACTTGGTACAAATTTAATAAGACCATGCCAAAACACTTGCAAACTTGGTACAAATTTAATACGATCATGCCAAACACTTGCAAACTTGGTACAAATTTCATAAGACCATGCCAAACACTTGCAAACTTGGAACAAACTTCCTAAGACCATGCCAAAACACTTGCAACCTTGGTACAAATTTAATAAGACCATGCCAAAACACTTGCAAAATTGGTACAAATTTAATAAGACCATGCCAAAACACTTGCAAACTTGGTACAAATTTAATACCACCATGCCAAAAAACTTGCAAACTTGGAACAAACTTCCTAAGACCATGCCAAAATACTTGCAAACTTGGTACAAATGTAATAAGACCATGCCAAAACTTTTGCAAACTTGGTACAAATTTAATAAGACCATGCCAAACACTTGCAAACTTGGAAAAAACTTCCTAAGACCATGCCAAAACACTTGCAAACTTGGTACAAATTTAATAAGACCATGCCAAACACTTGCAAGCTTGGAACAAACTTCCTAAGACCATGCCAAAACACTTGCAACCTTGGTACAAATTTAATAATACCATGCCAAAACACTTGCAAACTTGGTACAAATTTAATAAGACCATGCCAAAACACTTGCAAACTTGGTACAAATTTATTACGACCATGCCAAACACTTGCAAACTTGGAACAAACTTCCTAAGACCATGCCAAAACACTTGCAAACTTGGTACAAATTTTATAGGACCATGCCAAAACACTTGCAAACTTGGTACAAATTTAATAAGACCATGCCAAAACACTTGCAAACTTGGTACAAATGTAATAAGACCATGCCAAAACACTTGCAAACTTGGAACAAACTTCCTAAGACCATGCCAAAACACTTGCAAACTTGGTACAAATTTAATACGACCATGCCAAACACTTGCAAACTTGGAACAAACTTCCTAAGACCATGCCAAAACACTTGCAACCTTGGAACAAATTTAATAAGACCATGCCAAAACACTTGCAAACTTGGAACAAACTTCCTAAGACCATGCCAAAACACTTGCAAACTTGGCACAAATTTAATAAGACCATGCCAAACACTTACAAACTTGGTACAAATTTAATAAGACCATGCCAAAACACTTGCAAACTTGGTACAAATTTAATACGACCATGCCAAACACTTGCAAACTTGGTACAAATTTAATAAGACCATGCCAAACACTTGCAAACTAGGAACAAACTTCCTAAGACCATGCCAAAACACTTGCAAACTTGGTACAAATTTAATAAGACCATGCCAAACACTTGCAAACTTGGAACAAACTTCCTAAGACCATGCCAAAACACTTGCAACCTTGGTTCAAATTTAATAAGACCATGCCAAAACACTTGCAAACTTGGAACAAACTTCCTCAGACCATGCCAAAACACTTGCAAACTTGGCAGAAATTTAATCAGACCATGCCAAAACACTTGCAAATTTGGTACAAATTTAATAAGACCATGCCAAAACACTTGCAAACTTGGTACAAATTTAATACGACCATGCCAAACACTTGCAAACTTGGTACAAATTTAATAAGACCATGCCAAAACACTTGCAAACTTGGTACAAATTTATTACGACCATGCCAAACACTTGCAAACTTGGAACAAACTTCCTAAGACCATGCCAAAACACTTGCAAACTTGGTACAAATTTAATAAGACCATGCCAAAACACATGCAAACTTGGTACAAATTTAATAAGACCATGCCAAAACACTTGCAAACTTGGTACAAATGTAATAAGACCATGCCAAAACACTTGTAAACTTGGAACAAACTTCCTAAGACCATGCCAAAACACTTGCAAACTTGGTACAAATTTAATAAGACCATGCCAAACAGTTGCAAACTTGGAACAAACTTCCTAAGACCATGCCAAAACACTTGCAAACTTGGTACAAATTTAATAAGACCATGCCAAACACTTGCAAACTTGGAACAAACTTCCTAAGACCATGCCAAAACACTTGCAACCTTGGTACAAATTTAATAAGACCATGCCAAAACACTTGCAAACTTGGAACAAACTTCCTAAGACCATGCCAAAACACTTGCAAACTTGGTACAAATTTAATAAGACCATGCCAAAACACTTGCAAACTTGGTACAAATTTAATAAGACCATGCCAAAACACTTGCAAACTTGGTACAAATTTAATACGATCATGCCAAACACTTGCAAACTTGGTACAAATTTCATAAGACCATGCCAAACACTTGCAAACTTGGAACAAACTTCCTAAGACCATGCCAAAACACTTGCAACCTTGGTACAAATTTAATAAGACCATGCCAAAACACTTGCAAACTTGGTACAAATTTAATACGACCATGCCAAACACTTGCAAACTTGGAACAAACTTCCTAAGACCATGCCAAAACACTCCCAAACTTAGTACAAATTTTATACGACCATGCCAAACACTTGCAAACTTGGAACAAACTTCCTAAGACCATGCCAAAACACTT
This sequence comes from Anopheles atroparvus, assembly GCA_914969975.1. Lineage (NCBI taxonomy): Eukaryota > Metazoa > Arthropoda > Insecta > Diptera > Culicidae > Anopheles > Anopheles atroparvus. Next base: position 1,683,222 of record CAJZCY010000008.1, on the reverse strand, counting down.
GCAACCTTGGTACAAATTTAATAAGACCATGCCAAAACACTTGCAAACTTGGAACAAACTTCCTAAGACCATGCCAAAACACTCCCAAACTTAGTACAAATTAAATAAGACCATGCCAAACACTTGCAAACTTGGTACAAATTTAATAAGACCATGCCAAAACACTTGCAAACTTGGAACAAACTTCCTAAGACCATGCCAAAACACTTGCAAACTTGGTACAAATTTAATAAGACCATGCCAAACACTTGCAAACTTGGAACAAACTTCCTAAGACCATGCCAAAACACTTGCAAACTTGGTACAAATTTAATAAGACCATGCCAAACACTTGCAAGCTTGGAACAAACTTCCTAAGACCATGCCAAAACACTTGCAACCTTGGTACAAATTTAACAATACCATGCCAAAACACTTGCAAACTTGGTACAAATTTGATAAGACCATGCCAAAACACTTGCAAACCTGGTACAAATTTATTACGACCATGCCAAACACTTGCAAACTTGGAACAAACTTCCTAAGACCATGCCAAAACACTCCCAAACTTAGTACAAATTTAATATGACCATGCCAAAACACTTGCAAACTTGGAACAAACTTCCTAAGACCATGCCAAAACACTTGCAAACTTGGTACAAATTTAATAAGACCATGCCAAACACTTGCAAGCTTGGAACAAACTTCCTAAGACCATGCCAAAACACTTGCAAACTTGGTACAAATTTAATACGACCATGCCAAACACTTGCAAACTTGGTACAAATTTAATAAGACCATGCCAAACACTTGCAAACTTGGTACAAATTTAATACGACCATGCCAAACACTTGCAAACTTGGAACAAACTTCCTAAGACCATGCCAAAACACTTGCAAACTTGGTACAAATTTAATAAGACCATGCCCAAACACTTGCAAACTTGGTACAAATTTAATAAGACCATGCCAAAACACTTGCAAACTTGGAACAAACTTCCTAAGACCATGCCAAAACACTTGCAAACTTGGTACAAATTTAATAAGACCATGCCAAAACACTTGCAAACTTGGTACAAATTTAATAAGACCATGCCAAACACTTGCAAACTTGGAAAAAACTTCCTAAGACCATGCCAAAACACTTGCAAACTTGGTACAAATTTAATTTTGCCAAACACTTGCAAGCTTGGAACAAACTTCCTAAGACCATGCCAAAACACTTGCAACCTTGGTACAAATTTAACAATACCATGCCAAAACACTTGCAAACTTGGTACAAATTTGATAAGACCATGCCAAAACACTTGCAAACCTGGTACAAATTTATTACGACCATGCCAAACACTTGCAAACTTGGAACAAACTTCCTAAGACCATGCCAAAACACTTGCAAACTTGGTACAAATTTTATACGACCATGCCAAAACACTTGCAAACTTGGTACAAATTTAATAAGACCATGCCAAAACACTTGCAAACTTGGTACAAATGTAATAAGACCATGCCAAAACACTTGCAAACTTGGAACAAACTTCCTAAGACCGTGCCAAAATACTTGCAAACTTGGTACAAATTTAATAAGACCATGCCAAACACTTGCAAACTTGGAACAAACTTCCTAAGACCATGCCAAAACACTTGCAACCTTGGTACAAATTTAATAAGACCATGCCAAAACACTTGCAAACTTGGAACAAACTTCCTAAGACCATGCCAAAACACTCCCAAACTTAGTACAAATTTAATAAGACCATGCCAAACACTTGCAAACTTGGTACAAATTTAATAAGACCATGCCAAAACACTTGCAAACTTGGAACAAACTTCCTAAGACCATGCCAAAACACTTGCAAACTTGGTACAAATTTAATAAGACCATGCCAAACACTTGCAAACTTGGAACAAACTTCCTAAGACCATGCCAAAACACTTGCAAACTTGGCACAAATTAAATAAGACCATGCCAAAACACTTGCAAACTTGGAACAAACTTCCTAAGACCATGCCAAAACACTTGCAAACTTGGAACAAACTTCCTAAGACCATGCCAAAACTCTTGCAAACTTGGTACAAATTTAATAAGACCATGCCAAACACTTGCAAACTTGGAACAAACTTCCTAAGACCATGCCAAAACACTTGCAACCCTGGTACAAATTTAAAACGACCATGCCAAACACTTGCAAACTTGGAACAAAATTCCTAAGACCATGCCAAAACACTTGCAAACTTGGTACAAATTTAATAAGACCATGCCAAAACGCTTGCAAACTTGGTACAAATTTAATAATACCATGCCAAAACACTTGCAAACTTGGTACAAATTTAATACGACCATGCAAAACACTTGCAAACTTGGTTCAAATTTAATAAGACCATGCCAAAACTCTTGCAAACTTGGAACAAACTTCCTAAGACCATGCCAAACACTTGCAAACTTGGAACAAACTTCCTAAGACCATTCCAAAACACTTGCAAACTTGGTACAAATTTAATAAGACCATGCCAAACACTTGCAAACTTGGAACAAACTTCCTAAGACCATGCCAAAACACTTGCAAACTTGGAACAAACTTCCTAAGACCATGCCAAAACACTTGCAAACTTGGCACAAATTTAATAAGACCATGCCAAAACACTTGCAAACTTGGTACAAATTTAATATGACCATGCCAAAACACTTGCAAACTTGGTACAAATTTAATACGACCATGCCAAACACTTGCAAACTTGGTACAAATTTAATAAGACCATGCCAAATCACTTGCAAACTTGGTACAAATTTAATACGACCAGGTCAAACACTTGCAAACTTGGTACAAATATAATAAGACCATGCCAAACACTTGCAAACTTGGAACAAACTTCCTAAGACCATGCCAAAACACTTGCAAACTTGACACAAATTTAATAAGACCATGCCAAAACACTTGCAAACATGGCACAAATTTAATAAGACCATGCCAAACAGTTGCAAACTTGGAACAAACTTCCTAAGACCATGCCAAAACACTTGCAAACTTGGTACAAATTTAATAAGACCATGCCAAACACTTGCAAACTTGGAACAAACTTCCTAAGACCATGCCAAAACACTTGCAAAATTGGCACAAATTAAATAAGACCATGCCAAACACTTGCAAACTTGGAACAAACTTCCTAAGACCATGCCAAAACACTTGCAACCTTGGTACAAATTTAATAAGACCATGCCAAAACACTTGCAAACTTGGTACAAATTTAATACAACCATGCCAAACACTTGCAAACTTGGAACAAACTTCCTAAGACCATGCCAAAACACTTGCAAACTTGGCACAAATTTAATAAGACCATGCCAAACACTTGCAAACTTGGTACAAATTTAATAAGACCATGCCAAAACACTTGCAAACTTGGAACAAACTTCCTTAGACCATGCCAAAACACTTGCAACCTTGGTACAAATTTAATAAGACCATGCCAAAACACTTGCAAACTTGGAACAAACTTCCTTAGACCTACCAAAACACTTGCAACCTTGGAACAAATTTAATAAGACCATGCCAAAACACTTGCTAACTTGGAACAAACTTCCTAAGACCATGCCAAAACACTTGCAAATGGGCACAAATTTAATAAGACCATGCCAAACAGTTGCAAACTTGGAACAAACTTCCTAAGACCATGCCAAAACACTTGCAAACTTGGTACTAATTTAATAAGACCATGCCAAACACTTGCAAACTTGGAACAAACTTCCTAAGACCATGCCAAAACACTTGCAACCTCGGAACAAATTTAATAAGACCATGCCAAAACACTTGCAAACTTGGAACAAACTTCCTAAGACCATGCCAAAACACTTGCAAACTTGGCACAAATTTAATAAGACCATGCAAAAACACTTGCAAACCTGGTACAAATTTAATAAGACCATGCCAAAACACTTGCAAACTTGGTACAAATTTAATACGACCATGCCAAACACTTGCAAACTTGGTACAAATTTAATTAGACCATGCCAAAACACTTGCAAACTTGGTACAAATTTAATAAGACCATGCCAAAACACTTGCAAACTTGGTACAAATTTAATAAGACCATGCCAAAACACTTGCAAACTTGGTACAAATTTAATAAGACCATGCCAAAACACTTGCAAACTTGGTACAAATTTAATACGACCATGCCAAACACTTGCAAACTTGGAACAAACTTCCTACGACCATGCCAAAACACTTGCAAAATTGGCACAAATTTAATAAGACCATGCCAAACACTTGCAAACTTGGAACAAACTTCTTAAGACCATGCCAAAACACTTGCAACCTTGGTACATTTTTAATAAGACCATGCCAAAACACTTGCAAACTTGGAACAAACTACCTAAGACCATGCCAAAACACTTGCAAACTTGGCACAAATTTAATAAGACCATGCCAAAACACTTGCAAATTTGGTACAAATTTAGTAAGACCATGCCAAAACACTTGCAAACTTGGTACAAATTTAATACGACCATGCCAAACACTTGCAAACTTGGTACAAATTTAATAAGACCATGCCAAACACTTGCAAACTTGGAACAAACTTCCTAAGACCATGCTAAAACACTTGCAACCTTGGTATAAATTTAATAAGACCATGCCAAAACACTTGCAAACTTGGAACAAACTTCCAAAGACCATGCCAAAACACTTACAAACTCGGCACAAATTTAATAAGACCATGCCAAAACACTTGCAAACTTGGTACAAATTTAGTAAGACCATGCCAAAACACTTGCAAACTTGGTACAAATTTAATACGACCATGCCAAACACTTGCAAACTTGGTACTAATTTAATAAGACCATGCCAAACACTTGCAAACTTGGAACAAACTTCCTAAGACCATGCCAAAACACTTGCAAACTTGGTACAAATTTAATAAGACCATGCCAAAACACTTGCAACCTTGGTACAAATTTAATACGACCATGCCAAACACTTGCAAACTTGGAACAAACTTCCTAAGACCATGCCAAAACACTTACAAACTTGGCACAAATTTAATATGACCATGCCAAACACTTGCAAACTTGGTACAAATTTATTTAGACCATGCCAAAACACTTGCAAACTTGGTACAAATTTAATAAGACCATGCCAAACACTCTCAAACTTGGAACAAACTTCCTAAGACCATGCCAAAACACTTGCAACCTTGGAACAAATTTAATAAGACCATGCCAAAACACTTGCAAACTTGGAACAAACTTCCTAAGACCATGCCAAAACACTTGCAAACTTGGCACAAATTTAATAAGACCATGCAAAAACACTTGCAAACCTGGTACAAATTTAATAAGACCATGCCAAAACACTTGCAAACTTGGTACAAATTTAATACGACCATGCCAAACACTTGCAAACTTGGTACAAATTTAATAAGACCATGCCAAAACACTTGCAAACTTGGTACAAATTTAATAAGACCATGCCAAACACTTGCAAACTTGGAACAAACTTCCTAAGACCATGCCAAAACACTTGCAACCTTGGAACAAATTTAATAAGACCATGCCAAAACACTTGCAAACTTGGAACAAACTTCCTAAGACCATGCCAAAACACTTGCAAACTTGGCACAAATTTAATAAGACCATGCAAAAACACTTGCAAACCTGGTACAAATTTAATAAGACCATGCCAAAACACTTGCAAACTTGGTACAAATTTAATACGACCATGCCAAACACTTGCAACCCTGGTACAAATTTAATAAGAATATGCCAAACACTTGCAAACTTGGTACAAATTTAATAAGACCATGCCAAACACTTGCAAACTTGGAACAAACTTCCTAAGACCATGCCAAACACTTGCAAACTTGGAACAAACTTCCTAAGACCATTCCAAAACACTTGCAAACTTGGTACAAATTTAATAAGACCATGCCAAACACTTGCAAACTTGGAACAAACTTCCTAAGACCATGCCAAAACACTTGCAAACTTGGAACAAACTTCCTAAGACCATGCCAAAACACTTGCAAACTTGGCACAAATTTAATAAGACCATGCCAAAACACTTGCAAACTTGGTACAAATTTAATATGACCATGCCAAAACACTTGCAAACTTGGTACAAATTTAATACGACCATGCCAAACACTTGCAAACTTGGTACAAATTTAATAAGACCATGCCAAATCACTTGCAAACTTGGTACAAATTTAATACGACCAGGTCAAACACTTGCAAACTTGGTACAAATATAATAAGACCATGCCAAACACTTGCAAACTTGGAACAAACTTCCTAAGACCATGCCAAAACACTTGCAAACTTGACACAAATTTAATAAGACCATGCCAAAACACTTGCAAACATGGCACAAATTTAATAAGACCATGCCAAACAGTTGCAAACTTGGAACAAACTTCCTAAGACCATGCCAAAACACTTGCAAACTTGGTACAAATTTAATAAGACCATGCCAAACACTTGCAAACTTGGAACAAACTTCCTAAGACCATGCCAAAACACTTGCAAAATTGGCACAAATTAAATAAGACCATGCCAAACACTTGCAAACTTGGAACAAACTTCCTAAGACCATGCCAAAACACTTGCAACCTTGGTACAAATTTAATAAGACCATGCCAAAACACTTGCAAACTTGGTACAAATTTAATACAACCATGCCAAACACTTGCAAACTTGGAACAAACTTCCTAAGACCATGCCAAAAAACTTGCAAACTTGGCACAAATTTAATAAGACCATGCCAAACACTTGCAAACTTGGTACAAATTTAATAAGACCATGCCAAAACACTTGCAAACTTGGAACAAACTTCCTTAGACCATGCCAAAACACTTGCAACCTTGGTACAAATTTAATAAGACCATGCCAAAACACTTGCAAACTTGGAACAAACTTCCTTAGACCTACCAAAACACTTGCAACCTTGGAACAAATTTAATAAGACCATGCCAAAACACTTGCTAACTTGGAACAAACTTCCTAAGACCATGCCAAAACACTTGCAAATGGGCACAAATTTAATAAGACCATGCCAAACAGTTGCAAACTTGGAACAAACTTCCTAAGACCATGCCAAAACACTTGCAAACTTGGTACTAATTTAATAAGACCATGCCAAACACTTGCAAACTTGGAACAAACTTCCTAAGACCATGCCAAAACACTTGCAACCTCGGAACAAATTTAATAAGACCATGCCAAAACACTTGCAAACTTGGAACAAACTTCCTAAGACCATGCCAAAACACTTGCAAACTTGGCACAAATTTAATAAGACCATGCAAAAACACTTGCAAACCTGGTACAAATTTAATAAGACCATGCCAAAACACTTGCAAACTTGGTACAAATTTAATACGACCATGCCAAACACTTGCAAACTTGGTACAAATTTAATTAGACCATGCCAAAACACTTGCAAACTTGGTACAAATTTAATAAGACCATGCCAAAACACTTGCAAACTTGGTACAAATTTAATAAGACCATGCCAAAACACTTGCAAACTTGGTACAAATTTAATAAGACCATGCCAAAACACTTGCAAACTTGGTACAAATTTAATACGACCATGCCAAACACTTGCAAACTTGGAACAAACTTCCTACGACCATGCCAAAACACTTGCAAAATTGGCACAAATTTAATAAGACCATGCCAAACACTTGCAAACTTGGAACAAACTTCTTAAGACCATGCCAAAACACTTGCAACCTTGGTACATTTTTAATAAGACCATGCCAAAACACTTGCAAACTTGGAACAAACTACCTAAGACCATGCCAAAACACTTGCAAACTTGGCACAAATTTAATAAGACCATGCCAAAACACTTGCAAATTTGGTACAAATTTAGTAAGACCATGCCAAAACACTTGCAAACTTGGTACAAATTTAATACGACCATGCCAAACACTTGCAAACTTGGTACAAATTTAATAAGACCATGCCAAACACTTGCAAACTTGGAACAAACTTCCTAAGACCATGCTAAAACACTTGCAACCTTGGTATAAATTTAATAAGACCATGCCAAAACACTTGCAAACTTGGAACAAACTTCCAAAGACCATGCCAAAACACTTACAAACTCGGCACAAATTTAATAAGACCATGCCAAAACACTTGCAAACTTGGTACAAATTTAGTAAGACCATGCCAAAACACTTGCAAACTTGGTACAAATTTAATACGACCATGCCAAACACTTGCAAACTTGGTACTAATTTAATAAGACCATGCCAAACACTTGCAAACTTGGAACAAACTTCCTAAGACCATGCCAAAACACTTGCAAACTTGGTACAAATTTAATAAGACCATGCCAAAACACTTGCAACCTTGGTACAAATTTAATACGACCATGCCAAACACTTGCAAACTTGGAACAAACTTCCTAAGACCATGCCAAAACACTTACAAACTTGGCACAAATTTAATATGACCATGCCAAACACTTGCAAACTTGGTACAAATTTATTTAGACCATGCCAAAACACTTGCAAACTTGGTACAAATTTAATAAGACCATGCCAAACACTCTCAAACTTGGAACAAACTTCCTAAGACCATGCCAAAACACTTGCAACCTTGGAACAAATTTAATAAGACCATGCCAAAACACTTGCAAACTTGGAACAAACTTCCTAAGACCATGCCAAAACACTTGCAAACTTGGCACAAATTTAATAAGACCATGCAAAAACACTTGCAAACCTGGTACAAATTTAATAAGACCATGCCAAAACACTTGCAAACTTGGTACAAATTTAATACGACCATGCCAAACACTTGCAAACTTGGTACAAATTTAATAAGACCATGCCAAAACACTTGCAAACTTGGTACAAATTTAATAAGACCATGCCAAACACTTGCAAACTTGGAACAAACTTCCTAAGACCATGCCAAAACACTTGCAACCTTGGAACAAATTTAATAAGACCATGCCAAAACACTTGCAAACTTGGAACAAACTTCCTAAGACCATGCCAAAACACTTGCAAACTTGGCACAAATTTAATAAGACCATGCAAAAACACTTGCAAACCTGGTACAAATTTAATAAGACCATGCCAAAACACTTGCAAACTTGGTACAAATTTAATACGACCATGCCAAACACTTGCAACCCTGGTACAAATTTAATAAGAATATGCCAAAACACTTGCAAACTTGGAACAAACTACCTCAGACCATGCCAAAACACTTGCAAACTTGGAACAAATTTAATACAACCATGCCAAACACTTGCAAACTTGGTACAAATTTAATAAGACCATGCCAAAACACTTGCAAACTTGGTACAAATTTAATAAGACCATGCCAAACACTTGCAAACTTGGAACAAACTTCCTAAGACCATGCCAAAACACTTGCAAACTTGGTACAAATTTAATAAGACCATGCCAAAACACTTGCAAACTTGGAACAAACTTCCTAAGACCATGCCAAACACTAGCAAACTTGGAACAAACTTCCTAAGACCATTCCAAAACACTTGCAAACTTGGTACAAATTTAATAAGACCATGCCAAAACACTTGCAAACTTGGTACAAATTTAATATGACCATGCCAAAACACTTGCAAACTTGGTACAAATTTAATAAGACCATGCCAAACACTAGCAAACTTGGAACAAACTTCCTAAGACCATGCCATAACACTTGCAAACTTGGTACAAATTTAATAAGACCATGCCAAAACACTTGCAAACTTGGAACAAACTTCCTAAGACCATGCCAAAACACTTGCAAACTTGGTACAAATTTAATAAGACAATGCCAAACACTTGCAAACTTGGAACAAACTTCCTAAGACCATGCCAAAACACTTGCAAACTTGGAACAAACTTCCTTAGACCATGCCATAAGACTTGCAAACTTGGTACAAATTTAATAAGACCATGCCAAAACACTTGCAACCTTGGTACAAATATAAAAAGACCATGCCAAAACACTTGCAAGCTTGGAACAACTTCCTAAGACCATGCCAAAACACTTGCAAACTTGTTACAAATTTTATAAGACCATGCCAAACACTTGCAAACTTAAAACAAACTTCCTAAGACCATGCCAAAACACTTGCAAACTTGGAACAAACTTCCTAAGACCATGCCAAAACACTTGCAAACTTAAAACAAACTTCCTAAGACCATGCCAAAACACTTGCAAACTTGGTACAAATTTAATAAGACCATGCCAAAACACTTGCAAACTTGGAACAAACTTCCTAAGACCATGCCAAAACACTTGCAAACTTGGTACAAATTTAATAAGACAATGCCAAACACTTGCAAACTTGGAACAAACTTCCTAAGACCATGCCAAAACACTTGCAAACTTGGAACAAACTTCCTAAGACCATGCCATAAGACTTGCAAACTTGGAACAAACTTCCTAAGACCATGCCAAAACACTTGCAAATTTGGTACAAATATAATAAGACCATGCCAAAATACTTGCAAACTTGGAACAAACATCCTAAGACCATTCCAAAACACTTGCAAACTTGGAACAAACTTCCTAAGACCATGCCAAAACACTTGCAAACTTAAAACAAACTTCCTAAGACCATGCCAAAACACTTGCAAACTTGGAACAAACTTCCTAAGACCATGCCAAAACACTTGCAAACTTAAAACAAACTTCCTAAGACCATGCCAAAACACTTGCAAACTTGGAACAAACTTCCTAAGACCATGCCAAAACACTTGCAAACTTGGAACAAACATCCTAAGACCATGCCAAAACACTTGCAAACTTGGAACAAACTTCCTAAGACCATGCCAAAACACTTGCAAACTTAAAACAAACTTCCTAAGACCAAGCCAAAACACTTGCAAACATGGAACAAACTTCCTAAGACCATGCCAAAACACTTGCAAACTTGGAACAAACTTCCTAAAACCATGCCATAAGACTTGCAAACTTGGTACAAATTTAATAAGACCATGCCAAACACTTGCAAATTTGGAACAAACTTCCTAAGACCATGCGAAAACACTTGCAAACTTGTACAAATTGAATAAGACCATGCCAAACACTTGCAAACTTGGAACAAACTTCCTAAGACCATGCCAAAACACTTGCAACCTTGGTACAAATTTAATAAGACCATGCCAAAACACTTGCAAACTTGGAACAAACTTCCTAAGACCATGCCAAAACACTTGCAAACTTGGAACAAACTTCCTAAGACCATGCCAAAACCCTTGCAAACTTGGCACAAATTTAATAAGACCATGCCAAAACACTTGCAAACTTGGAACAAACTTCCTAAGACCATGCCAAAACACTTGCAAACTTGGAACAAACTTCCTAAAACCATGCCATAAGACTTGCAAACTTGGTACAAATTTAATAAGACCATGCCAAAACACTTGCAAACTTGGTACAAATTTAATAAGACCATGCCAAACACTTGCAAACTTGGAACAAACTTCCTAAGACCATGCCAAAACACTTGCAAACTTGGTACAAATTTAATAAGACCATGCCAAAACACTTGCAAACTTGGAACAAACTTCCTAAGACCATGCCAAACACTTGCAAACTTGGAACAAACTTCCTAAGACCATTCCAAAACACTTGCAAACTTGGTACAAATTTAATAAGACCATGCCAAAACACTTGCAAACTTGGTACACATTTAATATGACCATGCCAAAACACTTGCAAACTTGGTACAAATTTAATACGACCATGCCAAACACTTGCAAACTTGGAACAAACTTCCTAAGACCATGCCAAAACACTTGCAAACTTGGTACAAATTTAATAAGACCATGCCAAAACACTTGCAAACTTGGAACAAACTTCCTAAGACCATGCCAAAACACTTGCAAACTTGGTACAAATTTAATAAGACAATGCCAAACACTTGCAAACTTGGAACAAACTTCCTAAGACCATGCCAAAACACTTGCAAACTTGGAACAAACTTCCTTAGACCATGCCATAAGACTTGCAAACTTGGTACAAATTTAATAAGACCATGCCAAAACACTTGCAAACTTGGAACAACTTCCTAAGACCATGCCAAAACACTTGCAAACTTGTTACAAATTTTATAAGACCATGCCAAACACTTGCAAACATGGAACAAACTTCCTAAGACCATGCCAAAACACTTGCAAACTTGGAACAAACTTCCTAAGACCATGCCATAAGACTTGCAAACTTGGAACAAACTTCCTAAGACCATGCCAAAACACTTGCAACCTTGGTACAAATATAATAAGACCATGCCAAAACACTTGCAAACTTGGAACAACTTCCTAAGACCATGCCAAAACACTTGCAAACTTGTTACAAATTTAATAAGACCATGCCAAACACTTGCAAACATGGAACAAACTTCCTAAGACCATGCCAAAACACTTGCAAACTTGGAACAAACTTCCTAAGACCATGCCATAAGACTTGCAAACTTGGTACAAATTTAATAAGACCATGCCAAACACTTGCAAACTTGGAACAAACTTCCTAAGACCATGCCAAAACACTTGCAACCTTGGTACAAATATAATACGACCATGCCAAAATACTTGCAAACTTGGAACAAACTTCCTAAGACCATGCCAAAACACTTGCAAACTTGGAACAAACTTCCTTAGACCATGCCATAAGACTTGCAAACTTGGTACAAATTTAATAAGACCATGCCAAAACACTTGCAACCTTGGTACAAATATAATAAGACCATGCCAAAACACTTGCAAACTTGGAACAACTTCCTAAGACCATGCCAAAACACTTGCAAACTTGTTACAAATTTTATAAGACCATGCCAAACACTTGCAAACATGGAACAAACTTCCTAAACCCATGCCAAAACACTTGCAAACTTGGAACAAACTTCCTAAGACCATGCCATAAGACTTGCAAACTTGGAACAAACTTCCTAAGACCATGCCAAAACACTTGCAACCTTGGTACAAATATAATAAGACCATGCCAAAACACTTGCAAACTTGGAACAACTTCCTAAGACCATGCCAAAACACTTGCAAACTTGTTACAAATTTAATAAGACCATGCCAAACACTTGCAAACTTGGAACAAACTTCCAAAGACCATGCCAAAACACTTGCAAACTTGGAACAAACTTCCTTAGACCATGCCATAAGACTTGCAAACTTGGTACAAATTTAATAAGACCATGCCAAAACACTTGCAACCTTGGTACAAATATAATAAGACCATGCCAAAACACTTGCAAACTTGGAACAACTTCCTAAGACCATGCCAAAACACTTGCAAACTTGTTACAAATTTTATAAGACCATGCCAAACACTTGCAAACATGGAACAAACTTCCTAAGACCATGCCAAAACACTTGCAAACTTGGAACAAACTTCCTAAGACCATGCCAAAACACTTGCAAACTTGGTACAAATTTAATAAGACCATGCCAAACACTTGCAAACTTGGAACAAACTTCCTAAGACCATGCCAAAACACTTGCAAACTTGGTACAAATTTAATAAGACCATGCCACAACACTTGCAAACTTGGAACAAACTTCCTAAGACCATGCCAAACACTTGCAAACTTGGAACAAACTTCCTAAGACCATTCCAAAACACTTGCAAACTTGGTACAAATTTAATAAGACCATGCCAAAACACTTGCAAACTTGGTACAAATTTAATATGACCATGCCAAAACACTTGCAAACTTGGTACAAATTTAATACGACCATGCCAAACACTTGCAAACTTGGAACAAACTTCCTAAGACCATGCCAAAACACTTGCAAACTTGGTACAAATTTAATAAGACCATGCCAAAACACTTGCAAACTTGGAACAAACTTCCTAAGACCATGCCAAAACACTTGCAAACTTGGTACAAATTTAATAAGACAATGCCAAACACTTGCAAACTTGGAACAAACTTCCTAAGACCATGCCAAAACACTTGCAAACTTGGAACAAACTTCCTTAGACCATGCCATAAGACTTGCAAACTTGGTACAAATTTAATAAGACCATGCCAAAACACTTGCAACCTTGGTACAGATATAATAAGACCATGCCAAAACACTTGCAAACTTGGAACAACTTCCTAAGACCATGCCAAAACACTTGCAAACTTGTTACAAATTTTATAAGACCATGCCAAACACTTGCAAACATGGAACAAACTTCCTAAGACCATGCCAAAACACTTGCAAACTTGGAACAAACTTCCTAAGACCATGCCATAAGACTTGCAAACTTGGAACAAACTTCCTAAGACCATGCCAAAACACTTGCAACCTTGGTACAAATATAATAAGACCATGCCAAAATACTTGCAAACTTGGAACAAACTTCCTAAGACCATGCCAAAACACTTGCAAACTTGGAACAAACTTCCTAAGACCATGCCAAAACACTTGCAAACTTAAAACAAACTTCCTAAGACCATGCCAAAACACTTGCAAACTTGGAACAAACTTCCTAAGACCATGCCAAAACACTTGCAAACTTAAAACAAACTTCCTAAGACCATGCCAAAACACTTGCAAACTTGGAACAAACTTCCTAAGACCATGCCAAAACACTTGCAAACTTGGCAAAATTAAATAAGACCATGCCAAAACACTTGCAAACATGGAACAAACTTCCTAAGACCATGCCAAAACACTTGCAAACTTGGAACAAACTTCCTAAAACCATGCCATAAGACTTGCAAACTTGGTACAAATTTAATAAGACCATGCCAAACACTTGCAAATTTGGAACAAACTTCCTAAGACCATGCGAAAACACTTGCAAACTTGGTACAAATTTAATAAGACCATGCCAAACACTTGCAAACTTGGAACAAACTTCCTAAGACCATGCCAAAACACTTGCAAACTTGGAACAAACTTCCTAAGACCATGCCATAAGACTTGCAAACTTGGAACAAACTTCCTAAGACCATGCCAAAACACTTGCAACCTTGGTACAAATATAATAAGACCATGCCAAAACACTTGCAAACTTGGAACAAACTTCCTAAGACCATGCCATAAGACTTGCAAACTTGGTACAAATTTAATAAGACCATGCCAAACACTTGCAAACTTGGAACAAACTTCCTAAGACCATGCCAAAACACTTGCAACCTTGGTACAAATTTAATAAGACCATGCCAAACACTTGCAAACATGGAACAAACTTCCTAAGACCATGCCAAAACACTTGCAAACTTAAAACAAACTTCCTAAGACCATGCCAAAACACTTGCAAACTTGGAACAAACTTCCTAAGACCATGCCAAAACACTTGCAAACTTGGCAAAATTAAATAAGACCATGCCAAAACACTTGCAAACATGGAACAAACTTCCTAAGACCATGCCAAAACACTTGCAAACTTGGAACAAACTTCCTAAAACCATGCCATAAGACTTGCAAACTTGGTACAAATTTAATAAGACCATGCCAAACACTTGCAAATTTGGAACAAACTTCCTAAGACCATGCGAAAACACTTGCAAACTTGGTACAAATTTAATAAGACCATGCCAAACACTTGCAAACATGGAACAAACTTCCTAAATCCATGCCAAAACACTTGCAAACTTGGAACAAACTTCCTAAGACCATGCCATAAGACTTGCAAACTTGGAACAAACTTCCTAAGACCATGCCAAAACACTTGCAACCTTGGTACAAATATAATAAGACCATGCCAAAACACTTGCAAACTTGGAACAAACTTCCTAAGACCATGCCATAAGACTTGCAAACTTGGTACAAATTTAATAAGACCATGCCAAACACTTGCAAACTTGGAACAAACTTCCTAAGACCATGCCAAAACACTTGCAAACTTGGTACAAATATAATACGACCATGCCAAAATACTTTCAAACTTGGAACAAACTTCCTAAGACCATGCCAAAACACTTGCAAACTTGGAACAAACTTCCTTAGACCATGCCATAAGACTTGCAAACTTGGTACAAATTTAATAAGACCATGCCAAAACACTTGCAACCTTGGTACAAATATAATAAGACCATGCCAAAACACTTGCAAACTTGGAACAACTTCCTAAGACCATGCCAAAACACTTGCAAACTTGTTACAAATTTTATAAGACCATGCCAAACACTTGCAAACATGGAACAAACTTCCTAAACCCATGCCAAAACACTTGCAAACTTAAAACAAACTTCCTAAGACCAAGCCAAAACACTTGCAAACATGGAACAAACTTCCTAAGACCATGCCAAAACACTTGCAAACTTGGAACAAACTTCCTAAAACCATGCCATAAGACTTGCATACTTGGTACAAATTTAATAAGACCATGCCAAACACTTGCAAATTTGGAACAAACTTCCTAAGACCATGCGAAAACACTTGCAAACTTGGTACAAATTTAATAAGACCATGCCAAACACTTGCAAACTTGGAACAAACTTCCTAAGACCATGCCAAAACACTTGCAACCTTGGTACAAATTTAATAAGACCATGCCAAAACACTTGCAAACTTGGAACAAACTTCCTAAGACGATGCCAAAACACTTGCAAACTTGGAACAAACTTCCTAAGACCATGCCAAAACCCTTGCAAACTTGGCACAAATTTAATAAGACCATGCCAAAACACTTGCAAACTTGGAACAAACTTCCTAAGACCATGCCAAAACACTTGCAAACTTGGAACAAACTTCCTAAAACCATGCCATAAGACTTGCAAACTTGGTACAAATTTAATAAGACCATGCCAAAACACTTGCAAACTTGGTACAAATTTAATAAGACCATGCCAAACACTTGCAAACTTGGAACAAACTTCCTAAGACCATGCCAAAACACTTGCAAACTTGGTACAAATTTAATAAGACCATGCCAAAACACTTGCAAACTTGGAACAAACTTCCTAAGACCATGCCAAACACTTGCAAACTTGGAACAAACTTCCTAAGACCCTTCCAAAACACTTGCAAACTTGGTACAAATTTAATAAGACCATGCCAAAACACTTGCAAACTTGGTACAAATTTAATACGACCATGCCAAACACTTGCAAACTTGGAACAAACTTCCTAAGACCATGCCAAAACACTTGCAAACTTGGTACAAATTTAATAAGACCATGCCAAAACACTTGCAAACTTGGAACAAACTTCCTAAGACCATGCCAAAACACTTGCAAACTTGGTACAAATTTAATAAGACAATGCCAAACACTTGCAAACTTGGAACAAACTTCCTAAGACCATGCCAAAACACTTGCAAACTTGGAACAAACTTCCTTAGACCATGCCATAAGACTTGCAAACTTGGTACAAATTTAATAAGACCATGCCAAAACACTTGCAACCTTGGTACAAATATAATAAGACCATGCCAAAACACTTGCAAACTTGGAACAACTTCCTAAGACCATGCCAAAACACTTGCAAACTTGTTACAAATTTTATAAGACCATGCCAAACACTTGCAAACATGGAACAAACTTCCTAAGACCATGCCAAAACACTTGCAAACTTGGAACAAACTTCCTAAGACCATGCCATAAGACTTGCAAACTTGGAACAAACTTCCTAAGACCATGCCAAAACACTTGCAACCTTGGTACAAATATAATAAGACCATGCCAAAACACTTGCAAACTTGGAACAACTTCCTAAGACCATGCCAAAACACTTGCAAACTTGTTACAAATTTAATAAGACCATGCCAAACACTTGCAAACATGGAACAAACTTCCTAAGACCATGCCAAAACACTTGCAAACTTGGAACAAACTTCCTAAGACCATGCCATAAGACTTGCAAACTTGGTACAAATTTAATAAGACCATGCCAAACACTTGCAAACTTGGAACAAACTTCCTAAGACCATGCCAAAACACTTGCAACCTTGGTACAAATATAATACGACCATGCCAAAATACTTGCAAACTTGGAACAAACTTCCTAAGACCATGCCAAAACACTTGCAAACTTGGAACAAACTTCCTTAGACCATGCCATAAGACTTGCAAACTTGGTACAAATTTAATAAGACCATGCCAAAACACTTGCAACCTTGGTACAAATATAATAAGACCATGCCAAAACACTTGCAAACTTGGAACAACTTCCTAAGACCATGCCAAAACACTTGCAAACTTGTTACAAATTTTATAAGACCATGCCAAACACTTGCAAACATGGAACAAACTTCCTAAACCCATGCCAAAACACTTGCAAACTTGGAACAAACTTCCTAAGACCATGCCATAAGACTTGCAAACTTGGAACAAACTTCCTAAGACCATGCCAAAACACTTGCAACCTTGGTACAAATATAATAAGACCATGCCAAAACACTTGCAAACTTGGAACAACTTCCTAAGACCATGCCAAAACACTTGCAAACTTGTTACAAATTTAATAAGACCATGCCAAACACTTGCAAACTTGGAACAAACTTCCAAAGACCATGCCAAAACACTTGCAAACTTGGAACAAACTTCCTTAGACCATGCCATAAGACTTGCAAACTTGGTACAAATTTAATAAGACCATGCCAAAACACTTGCAACCTTGGTACAAATATAATAAGACCATGCCAAAACACTTGCAAACTTGGAACAACTTCCTAAGACCATGCCAAAACACTTGCAAACTTGTTACAAATTTTATAAGACCATGCCAAACACTTGCAAACATGGAACAAACTTCCTAAGACCATGCCAAAACACTTGCAAACTTGGAACAAACTTCCTAAGACCATGCCAAAACACTTGCAAACTTGGTACAAATTTAATAAGACCATGCCAAACACTTGCAAACTTGGAACAAACTTCCTAAGACCATGCCAAAACACTTGCAAACTTGGTACAAATTTAATAAGACCATGCCAAAACACTTGCAAACTTGGAACAAACTTCCTAAGACCATGCCAAACACTTGCAAACTTGGAACAAACTTCCTAAGACCATTCCAAAACACTTGCAAACTTGGTACAAATTTAATAAGACCATGCCAAAACACTTGCAAACTTGGTACAAATTTAATATGACCATGCCAAAACACTTGCAAACTTGGTACAAATTTAATACGACCATGCCAAACACTTGCAAACTTGGAACAAACTTCCTAAGACCATGCCAAAACACTTGCAAACTTGGTACAAATTTAATAAGACCATGCCAAAACACTTGCAAACTTGGAACAAACTTCCTAAGACCATGCCAAACACTTGCAAACTTGGAAGAAACTTCCTAAGACCATTCCAAAACACTTGCAAACTTGGTACAAATTTAATAAGACCATGCCAAAACACTTGCAAACTTGGTACAAATTTAATATGACCATGCCAAAACACTTGCAAACTTGGTACAAATTTAATAAGACCATGCCAAAACACTTGCAAACTTGGAACAAACTTCCTAAGACCATGCCAAAACACTTGCAAACTTGGTACAAATTTAATAAGACAATGCCAAACACTTGCAAACTTGGAACAAACTTCCTAAGACCATGCCAAAACACTTGCAAACTTGGAACAAACTTCCTTAGACCATGCCATAAGACTTGCAAACTTGGTACAAATTTAATAAGACCATGCCAAAACACTTGCAACCTTGGTACAGATATAATAAGACCATGCCAAAACACTTGCAAACTTGGAACAACTTCCTAAGACCATGCCAAAACACTTGCAAACTTGTTACAAATTTTATAAGACCATGCCAAACACTTGCAAACATGGAACAAACTTCCTAAGACCATGCCAAAACACTTGCAAACTTGGAACAAACTTCCTAAGACCATGCCATAAGACTTGCAAACTTGGAACAAACTTCCTAAGACCATGCCAAAACACTTGCAACCTTGGTACAAATATAATAAGACCATGCCAAAATACTTGCAAACTTGGAACAAACTTCCTAAGACCATGCCAAAACACTTGCAAACTTGGAACAAACTTCCTAAGACCATGCCAAAACACTTGCAAACTTAAAACAAACTTCCTAAGACCATGCCAAAACACTTGCAAACTTGGAACAAACTTCCTAAGACCATGCCAAAACACTTGCAAACTTGGCAAAATTAAATAAGACCATGCCAAAACACTTGCAAACATGGAACAAACTTCCTAAGACCATGCCAAAACACTTGCAAACTTGGAACAAACTTCCTAAAACCATGCCATAAGACTTGCAAACTTGGTACAAATTTAATAAGACCATGCCAAACACTTGCAAATTTGGAACAAACTTCCTAAGACCATGCGAAAACACTTGCAAACTTGGTACAAATTTAATAAGACCATGCCAAACGCTTGCAAACTTGGAACAAACTTCCTAAGACCATGCCAAAACACTTGCAAACTTGGAACAAACTTCCTAAGACCATGCCATAAGACTTGCAAACTTGGAACAAACTTCCTAAGACCATGCCAAAACACTTGCAACCTTGGTACAAATATAATAAGACCATGCCAAAACACTTGCAAACTTGGAACAAACTTCCTAAGACCATGCCATAAGACTTGCAAACTTGGTACAAATTTAATAAGACCATGCCAAACACTTGCAAACTTGGAACAAACTTCCTAAGACCATGCCAAAACACTTGCAACCTTGGTACAAATTTAATAAGACCATGCCAAACACTTGCAAACTTGGAACAAACTTCCTAAGACCATGCCAAAACACTTGCAAACTTAAAACAAACTTCCTAAGACCATGCCAAAACACTTGCAAACTTGGAACAAACTTCCTAAGACCATGCCAAAACACTTGCAAACTTGGCAAAATTAAATAAGACCATGCCAAAACACTTGCAAACATGGAACAAACTTCCTAAGACCATGCCAAAACACTTGCAAACTTGGAACAAACTTCCTAAAACCATGCCATAAGACTTGCAAACTTGGTACAAATTTAATAAGACCATGCCAAACACTTGCAAATTTGGAACAAACTTCCTAAGACCATGCGAAAACACTTGCAAACTTGGTACAAATTTAATAAGACCATGCCAAACACTTGCAAACATGGAACAAACTTCCTAAACCCATGCCAAAACACTTGCAAACTTGGAACAAACTTCCTAAGACCATGCCATAAGACTTGCAAACTTGGAACAAACTTCCTAAGACCATGCCAAAACACTTGCAACCTTGGTACAAATATAATAAGACCATGCCAAAACACTTGCAAACTTGGAACAAACTTCCTAAGACCATGCCATAAGACTTGCAAACTTGGTACAAATTTAATAAGACCATGCCAAACACTTGCAAACTTGGAACAAACTTCCTAAGACCATGCCAAAACACTTGCAACCTTGGTACAAATATAATACGACCATGCCAAAATACTTTCAAACTTGGAACAAACTTCCTAAGACCATGCCAAAACACTTGCAAACTTGGAACAAACTTCCTTAGACCATGCCATAAGACTTGCAAACTTGGTACAAATTTAATAAGACCATGCCAAAACACTTGCAACCTTGGTACAAATATAATAAGACCATGCCAAAACACTTGCAAACTTGGAACAACTTCCTAAGACCATGCCAAAACACTTGCAAACTTGTTACAAATTTTATAAGACCATGCCAAACACTTGCAAACATGGAACAAACTTCCTAAACCCATGCCAAAACACTTGCAAACTTAAAACAAACTTCCTAAGACCAAGCCAAAACACTTGCAAACATGGAACAAACTTCCTAAGACCATGCCAAAACACTTGCAAACTTGGAACAAACTTCCTAAAACCATGCCATAAGACTTGCATACTTGGTACAAATTTAATAAGACCATGCCAAACACTTGCAAATTTGGAACAAACTTCCTAAGACCATGCGAAAACACTTGCAAACTTGGTACAAATTTAATAAGACCATGCCAAACACTTGCAAACTTGGAACAAACTTCCTAAGACCATGCCAAAACACTTGCAACCTTGGTACAAATTTAATAAGACCATGCCAAAACACTTGCAAACTTGGAACAAACTTCCTAAGACGATGCCAAAACACTTGCAAACTTGGAACAAACTTCCTAAGACCATGCCAAAACCCTTGCAAACTTGGCACAAATTTAATAAGACCATGCCAAAACACTTGCAAACTTGGAACAAACTTCCTAAGACCATGCCAAAACACTTGCAAACTTGGAACAAACTTCCTAAAACCATGCCATAAGACTTGCAAACTTGGTACAAATTTAATAAGACCATGCCAAAACACTTGCAAACTTGGTACAAATTTAATAAGACCATGCCAAACACTTGCAAACTTGGAACAAACTTCCTAAGACCATGCCAAAACACTTGCAAACTTGGTACAAATTTAATAAGACCATGCCAAAACACTTGCAAACTTGGAACAAACTTCCTAAGACCATGCCAAACACTTGCAAACTTGGAACAAACTTCCTAAGACCATTCCAAAACGCTTGCAAACTTGGTACAAATTTAATAAGACCATGCCAAAACACTTGCAAACTTGGTACAAATTTAATATGACCATGCCAAAACACTTGCAAACTTGGTACAAATTTAATACGACCATGCCAAACACTTGCAAACTTGGAACAAACTTCCTAAGACCATGCCAAAACACTTGCAAACTTGGTACAAATTTAATAAGACCATGCCAAAACACTTGCAAACTTGGAACAAACTTCCTAAGACCATGCCAAAACACTTGCAAACTTGGTACAAATTTAATAAGACAATGCCAAACACTTGCAAACTTGGAACAAACTTCCTAAGACCATGCCAAAACACTTGCAAACTTGGAACAAACTTCCTTAGACCATGCCATAAGACTTGCAAACTTGGTACAAATTTAATAAGACCATGCCAAAACACTTGCAACCTTGGTACAAATATAATAAGACCATGCCAAAACACTTGCAAACTTGGAACAACTTCCTAAGACCATGCCAAAACACTTGCAAACTTGTTACAAATTTTATAAGACCATGCCAAACACTTGCAAACATGGAACAAACTTCCTAAGACCATGCCAAAACACTTGCAAACTTGGAACAAACTTCCTAAGACCATGCCATAAGACTTGCAAACTTGGAACAAACTTCCTAAGACCATGCCAAAACACTTGCAACCTTGGTACAAATATAATAAGACCATGCCAAAACACTTGCAAACTTGGAACAACTTCCTAAGACCATGCCAAAACACTTGCAAACTTGGTACAAATTTAATAAGACCATGCCAAACACTTGCAAACATGGAACAAACTTCCTAAGACCATGCCATAAGACTTGCAAACTTGGAACAAACTTCCTAAGACCATGCCAAAACACTTGCAAACTTGGTACAAATATAAAACGACCATGCCAAAATACTTGCAAACTTGGAACAAACTTCCTAAGACCATGCCAAAACACTTGCAAACTTGGAACAAACTTCCTTAGACCATGCCATAAGACTTGCAAACTTGGTACAAATTTAATAAGACCATGCCAAAACACTTGCAACCTTGGTACAAATATAATAAGACCATGCCAAAACACTTGCAAACTTGGAACAACTTCCTAAGACCATGCCAAAACACTTGCAAACTTGTTACAAATTTTATAAGACCATGCCAAACACTTGCAAACATGGAACAAACTTCCTAAACCCATGCCAAAACACTTGCAAACTTGGAACAAACTTCCTAAGACCATGCCATAAGACTTGCAAACTTGGAACAAACTTCCTAAGACCATGCCAAAACACTTGCAACCTTGGTACAAATATAATAAGACCATGCCAAAACACTTGCAAACTTGGAACAACTTCCTAAGACCATGCCAAAACACTTGCAAACTTGTTACAAATTTAATAAGACCATGCCAAACACTTGCAAACTTGGAACAAACTTCCAAAGACCATGCCAAAACACTTGCAAACTTGGAACAAACTTCCTTAGACCATGCCATAAGACTTGCAAACTTGGTACAAATTTAATAAGACCATGCCAAAACACTTGCAACCTTGGTACAAATATAATAAGACCATGCCAAAACACTTGCAAACTTGGAACAACTTCCTAAGACCATGCCAAAACACTTGCAAACTTGTTACAAATTTTATAAGACCATGCCAAACACTTGCAAACATGGAACAAACTTCCTAAGACCATGCCAAAACACTTGCAAACTTGGAACAAACTTCCTAAGACCATGCCAAAACACTTGCAAACTTGGTACAAATTTAATAAGACCATGCCAAACACTTGCAAACTTGGAACAAACTTCCTAAGACCATGCCAAAACACTTGCAAACTTGGTACAAATTTAATAAGACCATGCCAAAACACTTGCAAACTTGGAACAAACTTCCTAAGACCATGCCAAACACTTGCAAACTTGGAAGAAACTTCCTAAGACCATTCCAAAACACTTGCAAACTTGGTACAAATTTAATAAGACCATGCCAAAACACTTGCAAACTTGGTACAAATTTAATATGACCATGCCAAAACACTTGCAAACTTGGTACAAATTTAATACGACCATGCCAAACACTTGCAAACTTGGAACAAACTTCCTAAGACCATGCCAAAACACTTGCAAACTTGGTACAAATTTAATAAGACAATGCCAAACACTTGCAAACTTGGAACAAACTTCCTAAGACCATGCCAAAACACTTGCAAACTTGGAACAAACTTCCCTAGACCATGCCATAAGACTTGCAAACTTGGTACAAATTTAATAAGACCATGCCAAAACACTTGCAAACTTGGTACAAATTTAATATGACCATGCCAAAACACTTGCAAACTTGGTACAAATTTAATCAGACCATGCCAAAACACTTGCAACCTTGGTACAGATATAATAAGACCATGCCAAAACACTTGCAAACTTGGAACAACTTCCTAAGACCATGCCAAAACACTTGCAAACTTGTTACAAATTTTATAAGACCATGCCAAACACTTGCAAACATGGAACAAACTTCCTAAGACCATGCCAAAACACTTGCAAACTTGGAACAAACTTCCTAAGACCATGCCATAAGACTTGCAAACTTGGAACAAACTTCCTAAGACCATGCCAAAACACTTGCAACCTTGGTACAAATATAATAAGACCATGCCAAAATACTTGCAAACTTGGAACAAACTTCCTAAGACCATGCCAAAACACTTGCAAACTTGGAACAAACTTCCTAAGACCATGCCAAAACACTTGCAAACTTAAAACAAACTTCCTAAGACCATGCCAAAACACTTGCAAACTTGGAACAAACTTCCTAAGACCATGCCAAAACACTTGCAAACTTAAAACAAACTTCCTAAGACCATGCCAAAACACTTGCAAACTTGGAACAAACTTCCTAAGACCATGCCAAAACACTTGCAAACTTGGCAAAATTAAATAAGACCATGCCAAAACACTTGCAAACATGGAACAAACTTCCTAAGACCATGCCAAAACACTTGCAAACTTGGAACAAACTTCCTAAAACCATGCCATAAGACTTGCAAACTTGTTAAAAATTTAATAAGACCATGCCAAACACTTGCAAATTTGGAACAAACTTCCTAAGACCATGCGAAAACACTTGCAAACTTGGTACAAATTTAATAAGACCATGCCAAACACTTGCAAACTTGGAACAAACTTCCTAAGACCATGCCAAAACACTTGCAACCTTGGTACAAATTTAATAAGACCATGCCAAAACACTTGCAAACTTGGAACAAACTTCCTAAGACCATGCCAAAACACTTGCAAACTTGGAACAAACTTCCTAAGACCATGCCAAAACCCTTGCAAACTTGGCACAAATTTAATAAGACCATGCCAAAACACTTGCAAACTTGGAAAAAACTTCCTAAGACCATGCCAAAACACTTGCAAACTTGGAACAAACTTCCTAAAACCATGCCATAAGACTTGCAAACTTGGTACAAATTTAATAAGACCATGCCAAAACACTTGCAAACTTGGTACAAATTTAATAAGACCATGCCAAACACTTGCAAACTTGGAACAAACTTCCTAAGACCATGCCAAAACACTTGCAAACTTGGTACAAATTTAATAAGACCATGCCAAAACACTTGCAAACTTGGAACAAACTTCCTAAGACCATGCCAAACACTTGCAAACTTGGAACAAACTTCCTAAGACCATTCCAAAACACTTGCAAACTTGGTACAAATTTAATAAGACCATGCCAAAACACTTGCAAACTTGGTACAAATTTAATATGACCATGCCAAAACAATTGCAAACTTGGAACAAACTTCCTAAGACCATGCCAAACACTTGCAAACTTGGAACAAACTTCCTAAGACCATTCCAAAACACTTGCAAACTTGGTACAAATTTAATAAGACCATGCCAAACACTTGCAAACTTGGAACAAACTTCCTAAGACCATGCCAAAACACTTGCAAACTTGGTACAAATTTAATAAGACCATGCCAAAACACTTGCAAACTTGGAACAAACTTCCTTAGACCATGCCATAAGACTTGCAAACTTGGTACAAATTTAATAAGACCATGCCAAAACACTTGCAACCTTGGTACAAATTTAATAAGACCATGCCAAAACACTTGCAAACTTGGAACAAACTTCCTAAGACCATACCAAAACACTTGCAAACTTGGTACAAATTTAATAAGACAATGCCAAACACTTGCAAACTTGGAACAAACTTCCTAAGACCATGCCAAAACACTTGCAAACTTGGAACAAACTTCCTTAGACCATGCCATAAGACTTGCAAACTTGGTACAAATTTAATAAGACCATGCCAAAACACTTGCAACCTTGGTACAAATATAATAATACCATGCCAAAACACTTGCAAACTTGGAACAACTTCCTAAGACCATGCCAAAACACTTGCAAACTTGTTACAAATTTTATAAGACCATGCCAAACACTTGCAAACATGGAACAAACTTCCTAAGACCATGCCAAAACACTTGCAAACTTGGAACAAACTTCCTAAGACCATGCCATAAGACTTGCAAACTTGGAACAAACTTCCTAAGACCATGCCAAAATACTTGCAACCTTGGTACAAATATAATAAGACCATGCCAAAACACTTGCAAACTTGGAACAACTTCCTAAGACCATGCCAAAACACTTGCAAACTTGTTACAAATTTAATAAGACCATGCCAAACACTTGCAAACATGGAACAAACTTCCTAAGACCATGCCAAAACACTTGCAAACTTGGAACAAACTTCCTAAGACCATGCCATAAGACTTGCAAACTTGGTACAAATTTAATAAGACCATGCCAAACACTTGCAAACTTGGAACAAACTTCCTAAGACCATGCCAAAACACTTGCAACCTTGGTACAAATTTAATAAGACCATGCCAAAATACTTGCAAACTTGGAACAAACTTCCTAAGACCATGCCAAAACACTTGCCAACTTAGAACAAACTTCCTAAGACCATGCCAAAACACTTGCAAACTTAAAACAAACTTCCTAAGACCATGCCAAAACACTTGCAAACTTGGAACAAACTTCCTAAGACCATGCCAAAACACTTGCAAACTTAAAACAAACTTCCTAAGACCATGCCAAAACACTTGCAAACTTGGAACAAACTTCCTAAGACCATGCCAAAACACTTGCAAACTTGGCAAAATTTAATAAGACCATGCCAAAACACTTGCAAACATGGAACAAACTTCCTAAGACCATGCCAAAACACTTGCAAACTTGGAACAAACTTCCTAAAACCATGCCATAAGACTTGCAAACTTGGTACAAATTTAATAAGACCATGCCAAACACTTGCAAACTTGCTACAAATTTAATAAGACCATGCCAAAACACTTGCAAACTTGGTACAAATTTAATAAGACCATGCCAAAACACTTGCAAACTTGGAACAAACTTCCTAAGACCATGCCAAAACACTTGCAAACTTGGTACAAATTTAATACGACCATGCAAAACACTTGCAAACTTGGTACAAATTTAATACGACCATGCAAAACACTTGCAAACTTGAAACAAAGTTCCTAAGACCATGCCAAAACACTTGCAAACTTGGTACAAATTTAATTAGACCATGCCAAAACGCTTGCAAACTTGGTACAAATTTAATAAGACCATGCCAAAACACTTGCAAACTTGGTACAAATTTAATACGACCATGCAAAACACTTGCGAACTTGGTACAAATTTAATAACACCATGCCAAAACACTTGCAAACTTGGTACAAATTTAATACGACCATGCCAAACACTTGCAAACTTGGAACAAACTTCCTAAGACCATGCCAAAACACTTGCAAACTTGGTACAAACTTCCTAAGACCATGCCAAAACACTTGCAAACTTGCTACAAATTTAATAAGACCATGCCAAACACTTGCAAACTTGGAACAAACTTCCTAAGACCATTCCAAAACACTTGCAAACTTGGAACAAACTTCCTAAGACCATGCCAAACACTTGCAAACTTGGAACAAACTTCCTAAGACCATGCCAAAACACTTGCAAACTTGGTACAAATTTAATAAGACCATGCCAAACACTTGCAAACTTGGAACAAACTTCCTAAGACCATTCCAAAACACTTGCAACCTTGGTACAAATTTAATAAGACCATGCCAAAACACTTGCAAACTTGAAACAAACTTCCTAAGACCATGCCAAAACACTTGCAAACTTGGTACAAATTTAATAAGACCATGCCAAACAGTTGCAAACTTGGAACAAACTTCCTAAGACCATGCCAAAACACTTGCAAACTTGGTACAAACTTAATAAGACCATGCCAAACACTTGCAAACTTGGAACAAACTTCCTAAGACCATGCCAAAACACTTGCAAACTTGCTACAAATTTAATAAGACCATGCCAAAACACTTGCAAACTTGGTACAAATTTCATACGACCATGCCAAACACTTGCAATCATGGAACAAACTTCCTAAGACCATGCCAAAACACTTGCAACCTTGGTACAAATTTAATAAGACCATGCCAAAACACTTGCAAACTTGGAACAAACTTCCTAAGACCATGCCAAAACACTTGCAAACTTGGTACAAATTTAATACGACCATGCAAAACACTTGCAAACTTGGTACAAATTTAATACGACCATGCAAAACACTTGCAAACTTGAAACAAAGTTCCTAAGACCATGCCAAAACACTTGCAAACTTGGTACCAATTTAATTAGACCATGCCAAAACGCTTGCAAACTTGGTACAAATTTAATAAGACCATGCCAAAACACTTGCAAACTTGGTACAAATTTAATAGGACCATGCAAAACACTTGCGAACTTGGTACAAATTTAATAAGACCATGCCAAAACACTTGCAAACTTGGTACAAATTTAATACGACCATGCCAAACACTTGCAAACTTGGAACAAAGTTCCTAAGACCATGCCAAAACACTTGCAAACTTGGTACAAATTTAATACGACCATGCCAAACACTTGCAAACTTGGAACAAACTTCCTAAGACCATGCCAAAACACTTGCAACCTTGGTACAAATTTAATAAGACCATGCCAAAACACTTGCAAACTTGCTACAAATTTAATAAGACCATGCCAAAACACTTGCAAACTTGGTACAAATTTCATACGACCATGCCAAACACTTGCAAACATGGAACAAACTTCCTAAGAACATGCCAAAACACTTGCAACCTTGGTACAAATTTAATAAGACCATGCCAAAACACTTGCAAACTTGGAACAAACTTCCTAAGACCATGCCAAAACACTTGCAAACTTGGTACAAATTTAATACGACCATGCAAAACACTTGCAAACTTGGTACAAATTTAATACGACCATGCAAAACACTTGCAAACTTGGTACAAATTTAATAAGACCATGCCAAAACACTTGCAACCTTGGTACAAATTTAATAAGAGCATGCCAAACACTTGCAAACTTGGAACAAACTTCCTAAGACCATGCCAAACACTTGCAAACTTGGAACAAACTTCCTAAGACCATGCCAAAGCACTTGCAACCCTGGTACAAATTTAATACGACCATGCCAAACACTTGCAAACTTGGAACAAAGTTCCTAAGACCATGCCAAAACACTTGCAAACTTGGTACAAATTTAATAAGACCATGCCAAAACACTTGCAAACTTGCTACAAATTTAATACGACCATGCCAAACACTTGCAAACTTGGAACAAAGTTCCTAAGACCATGCCAAAACACTTGCAAACTTGGTACAAATTTAATAAGACCATGCCAAAACGCTTGCAAACTTGGTACAAATTTAATAAGACCATGCCAAAACACTTGCAAACTTGGTACAAATTTAATACGACCATGCAAAACACTTGCGAACTTGGTACAAATTTAATAACACCATGCCAAAACACTTGCAAACTTGGTACAAATTTAATACGACCATGCCAAACACTTGCAAACTTGGAACAAACTTCCTAAGACCATGCCAAAACACTTGCAAACTTGGTACAAATTTAATAAGACCATGCCAAACACTTGCAAACTTGGAACAAACTTCCTAAGACCATTCCAAAACACTTGCAAACTTGGAACAAACTTCCTAAGACCATGCCAAACACTTGCAAACTTGGAACAAACTTCCTAAGACCATGCCAAAACACTTGCAAACTTGGAACAAACTTCCCTAGACCATGCCATAAGACTTGCAAACTTGGTACAAATTTAATAAGACCATGCCAAAACACTTGCAACCTTGGTACAGATATAATAAGACCATGCCAAAACACTTGCAAACTTGGAACAACTTCCTAAGACCATGCCAAAACACTTGCAAACTTGTTACAAATTTTATAAGACCATGCCAAACACTTGCAAACATGGAACAAACTTCCTAAGACCATGCCAAAACACTTGCAAACTTGGAACAAACTTCCTAAGACCATGCCATAAGACTTGCAAACTTGGAACAAACTTCCTAAGACCATGCCAAAACACTTGCAACCTTGGTACAAATATAATAAGACCATGCCAAAATACTTGCAAACTTGGAACAAACTTCCTAAGACCATGCCAAAACACTTGCAAACTTGGAACAAACTTCCTAAGACCATGCCAAAACACTTGCAAACTTAAAACAAACTTCCTAAGACCATGCCAAAACACTTGCAAACTTGGAACAAACTTCCTAAGACCATGCCAAAACACTTGCAAACTTAAAACAAACTTCCTAAGACCATGCCAAAACACTTGCAAACTTGGAACAAACTTCCTAAGACCATGCCAAAACACTTGCAAACTTGGCAAAATTAAATAAGACCATGCCAAAACACTTGCAAACATGGAACAAACTTCCTAAGACCATGCCAAAACACTTGCAAACTTGGAACAAACTTCCTAAAACCATGCCATAAGACTTGCAAACTTGGTACAAATTTAATAAGACCATGCCAAACACTTGCAAATTTGGAACAAACTTCCTAAGACCATGCGAAAACACTTGCAAACTTGGTACAAATTTAATAAGACCATGCCAAACACTTGCAAACTTGGAACAAACTTCCTAAGACCATGCCAAAACACTTGCAACCTTGGTACAAATTTAATAAGACCATGCCAAAACACTTGCAAACTTGGAACAAACTTCCTAAGACCATGCCAAAACACTTGCAAACTTGGAACAAACTTCCTAAGACCATGCCAAAACCCTTGCAAACTTGGCACAAATTTAATAAGACCATGCCAAAACACTTGCAAACTTGGAAAAAACTTCCTAAGACCATGCCAAAACACTTGCAAACTTGGAACAAACTTCCTAAAACCATGCCATAAGACTTGCAAACTTGGTACAAATTTAATAAGACCATGCCAAAACACTTGCAAACTTGGTACAAATTTAATAAGACCATGCCAAACACTTGCAAACTTGGAACAAACTTCCTAAGACCATGCCAAAACACTTGCAAACTTGGTACAAATTTAATAAGACCATGCCAAAACACTTGCAAACTTGGAACAAACTTCCTAAGACCATGCCAAACACTTGCAAACTTGGAACAAACTTCCTAAGACCATTCCAAAACACTTGCAAACTTGGTACAAATTTAATAAGACCATGCCAAAACACTTGCAAACTTGGTACAAATTTAATATGACCATGCCAAAACAATTGCAAACTTGGTACAAATTTAATACGACCATGCCAAACACTTGCAAACTTGGAACAAACTTCCTAAGACCATGCCAAAACACTTGCAAACTTGGTACAAATTTAATAAGACCATGCCAAAACACTTGCAAACTTGGAACAAACTTCCTAAGACCATGCCAAAACACTTGCAAACTTGGTACAAATTTAATAAGACAATGCCAAACACTTGCAAACTTGGAACAAACTTCCTAAGACCATGCCAAAACACTTGCAAACTTGGAACAAACTTCCTTAGACCATGCCATAAGACTTGCAAACTTGGTACAAATTTAATAAGACCATGCCAAAACACTTGCAACCTTGGTACAAATATAATAAGACCATGCCAAAACACTTGCAAACTTGGAACAACTTCCTAAGACCATGCCAAAACACTTGCAAACTTGTTACAAATTTTATAAGACCATGCCAAACACTTGCAAACATGGAACAAACTTCCTAAGACCATGCCAAAACACTTGCAAACTTGGAACAAACTTCCTAAGACCATGCCATAAGACTTGCAAACTTGGAACAAACTTCCTAAGACCATGCCAAAATACTTGCAACCTTGGTACAAATATAATAAGACCATGCCAAAACACTTGCAAACTTGGAACAACTTCCTAAGACCATGCCAAAACACTTGCAAACTTGTTACAAATTTAATAAGACCATGCCAAACACTTGCAAACATGGAACAAACTTCCTAAGACCATGCCAAAACACTTGCAAACTTGGAACAAACTTCCTAAGACCATGCCATAAGACTTGCAAACTTGGTACAAATTTAATAAGACCATGCCAAACACTTGCAAACTTGGAACAAACTTCCTAAGACCATGCCAAAACACTTGCAACCTTGGTACAAATTTAATAAGACCATGCCAAAATACTTGCAAACTTGGAACAAACTTCCTAAGACCATGCCAAAACACTTGCAAACTTAGAACAAACTTCCTAAGACCATGCCAAAACACTTGCAAACTTAAAACAAACTTCCTAAGACCATGCCAAAACACTTGCAAACTTGGAACAAACTTCCTAAGACCATGCCAAAACACTTGCAAACTTGGAACAAACTTCCTAAGACCATGCCAAAACACTTGCAAACTTGGAACAAACTTCCTAAGACCATGCCAAAACACTTGCAAACTTGGCAAAATTTAATAAGACCATGCCAAAACACTTGCAAACATGGAACAAACTTCCTAAGACCATGCCAAAACACTTGCAAACTTGGAACAAACTTCCTAAAACCATGCCATAAGACTTGCAAACTTGGTACAAATTTAATAAGTCCATGCCAAACACTTGCAAACTTGCTACAAATTTAATAAGACCATGCCAAAACACTTGCAAACTTGGTACAAATTTAATAAGACCATGCCAAAACACTTGCAAACTTGGAACAAACTTCCTAAGACCATGCCAAAACACTTGCAAACTTGGTACAAATTTAATACGACCAAGCAAAACACTTGCAAACTTGGTACAAATTTAATACGACCATGCAAAACACTTGCAAACTTGAAACAAAGTTCCTAAGACCATGCCAAAACACTTGCAAACTTGGTACAAATTTAATTAGACCATGCCAAAACGCTTGCAAACTTGGTACAAATTTAATAAGACCATGCCAAAACACTTGCAAACTTGGTACAAATTTAATACGACCATGCAAAACACTTGCGAACTTGGTACAAATTTAATAACACCATGCCAAAACACTTGCAAACTTGGTACAAATTTAATACGACCATGCCAAACACTTGCAAACTTGGAACAAACTTCCTAAGACCATGCCAAAACACTTGCAAACTTGGTACAAATTTAATAAGACCATGCCAAACACTTGCAAACTTGGAACAAACTTCCTAAGACCATTCCAAAACACTTGCAAATTTGGAACAAACTTCCTAAGACCATGCGAAAACACTTGCAAACTTGGTACAAATTTAATAAGACCATGCCGAACACTTGCAAACTTGGAACAAACTTCCTAAGACCATGCCAAAACACTTGCAACCTTGGTACAAATTTAATAAGACCATGCCAAAACACTTGCAAACTTGGAACAAACTTCCTAAGACCATGCCAAAACACTTGCAAACTTGGAACAAACTTCCTAAGACCATGCCAAAACCCTTGCAAACTTGGCACAAATTTAATAAGACCATGCCAAAACACTTGCAAACTTGGAACAAACTTCCTAAGACCATGCCAAAACACTTGCAAACTTGGAACAAACTTCCTAAGACCATGCCAAACACTTGCAAACTTGGAACAAACTTCCTAAGACCATGCCAAAACACTTGCAAACTTGGTACAAATTTAATAAGACCATGCCAAACACTTGCAAACTTGGAACAAACTTCCTAAGACCATTCCAAAACACTTGCAACCTTGGTACAAATTTAATAAGACCATGCCAAAACACTTGCAAACTTGAAACAAACTTCCTAAGACCATGCCAAAACACTTGCAAACTTGGTACAAATTTAATAAGACCATGCAAAACAGTTGCAAACTTGGAACAAACTTCCTAAGACCATGCCAAAACACTTGCAAACTTGGTACAAACTTAATAAGACCATGCCAAACACTTGCAAACTTGGAACAAACTTCCTAAGACCATGCCAAAACACTTGCAAACTTGCTACAAATTTAATAAGACCATGCCAAAACACTTGCAAACTTGGTACAAATTTCATACGACCATGCCAAACACTTGCAATCATGGAACAAACTTCCTAAGACCATGCCAAAACACTTGCAACCTTGGTACAAATTTAATAAGACCATGCCAAAACACTTGCAAACTTGGAACAAACTTCCTAAGACCATGCCAAAACACTTGCAAACTTGGTACAAATTTAATACGACCATGCAAAACACTTGCAAACTTGGTACAAATTTAATACGACCATGCAAAACACTTACAAACTTGAAACAAAGTTCCTAAGACCATGCCAAAACACTTGCAAACTTGGTACCAATTTAATTAGACCATGCCAAAACGCTTGCAAACTTGGTACAAATTTAATAAGACCATGCCAAAACACTTGCAAACTTGGTACAAATTTAATACGACCATGCAAAACAC
Source organism: Anopheles atroparvus (assembly GCA_914969975.1). Taxonomy (NCBI): domain Eukaryota; kingdom Metazoa; phylum Arthropoda; class Insecta; order Diptera; family Culicidae; genus Anopheles; species Anopheles atroparvus. Next base: position 1,648,025 of record CAJZCY010000008.1, on the reverse strand, counting down.
TTGCGAACTTGGTACAAATTTAATAAGACCATGCCAAAACACTTGCAAACTTGGTACAAATTTAATACGACCATGCCAAACACTTGCAAACTTGGAACAAAGTTCCTAAGACCATGCCAAAACACTTGCAAACTTGGTACAAATTTAATACGACCATGCCAAACACTTGCAAACTTGGAACAAACTTCCTAAGACCATGCCAAAACACTTGCAACCTTGGTACAAATTTAATAAGACCATGCCAAAACACTTGCAAACTTGCTACAAATTTAATAAGACCATGCCAAAACACTTGCAAACTTGGTACAAATTTCATACGACCATGCCAAACACTTGCAAACATGGAACAAACTTCCTAAGAACATGCCAAAACACTTGCAACCTTGGTACAAATTTAATAAGACCATGCCAAAACACTTGCAAACTTGGAACAAACTTCCTAAGACCATGCCAAAACACTTGCAACCTTGGTACAAATTTAATAAGACCATGCCAAAACACTTGCAAACTTGGAACAAACTTCCTAAGACCATGCCAAAACACTTGCAAACTTGGAACAAACTTCCTAAGACCATGCCAAAACCCTTGCAAACTTGGCACAAATTTAATAAGACCATGCCAAAACACTTGCAAACTTGGAAAAAACTTCCTAAGACCATGCCAAAACACTTGCAAACTTGGAACAAACTTCCTAAAACCATGCCATAAGACTTGCAAACTTGGTACAAATTTAATAAGACCATGCCAAAACACTTGCAAACTTGGTACAAATTTAATAAGACCATGCCAAACACTTGCAAACTTGGAACAAACTTCCTAAGACCATGCCAAAACACTTGCAAACTTGGTACAAATTTAATAAGACCATGCCAAAACACTTGCAAACTTGGAACAAACTTCCTAAGACCATGCCAAACACTTGCAAACTTGGAACAAACTTCCTAAGACCATTCCAAAACACTTGCAAACTTGGTACAAATTTAATAAGACCATGCCAAAACACTTGCAAACTTGGTACAAATTTAATATGACCATGCCAAAACAATTGCAAACTTGGTACAAATTTAATACGACCATGCCAAACACTTGCAAACTTGGAACAAACTTCCTAAGACCATGCCAAAACACTTGCAAACTTGGTACAAATTTAATAAGACCATGCCAAAACACTTGCAAACTTGGAACAAACTTCCTAAGACCATGCCAAAACACTTGCAAACTTGGTACAAATTTAATAAGACAATGCCAAACACTTGCAAACTTGGAACAAACTTCCTAAGACCATGCCAAAACACTTGCAAACTTGGAACAAACTTCCTTAGACCATGCCATAAGACTTGCAAACTTGGTACAAATTTAATAAGACCATGCCAAAACACTTGCAACCTTGGTACAAATATAATAAGACCATGCCAAAACACTTGCAAACTTGGAACAACTTCCTAAGACCATGCCAAAACACTTGCAAACTTGTTACAAATTTAATAAGACCATGCCAAACACTTGCAAACATGGAACAAACTTCCTAAGACCATGCCAAAACACTTGCAAACTTGGAACAAACTTCCTAAGACCATGCCATAAGACTTGCAAACTTGGAACAAACTTCCTAAGACCATGCCAAAATACTTGCAACCTTGGTACAAATATAATAAGACCATGCCAAAACACTTGCAAACTTGGAACAACTTCCTAAGACCATGCCAAAACACTTGCAAACTTGTTACAAATTTAATAAGACCATGCCAAACACTTGCAAACATGGAACAAACTTCCTAAGACCATGCCAAAACACTTGCAAACTTGGAACAAACTTCCTAAGACCATGCCATAAGACTTGCAAACTTGGTACAAATTTAATAAGACCATGCCAAACACTTGCAAACTTGGAACAAACTTCCTAAGACCATGCCAAAACACTTGCAACCTTGGTACAAATTTAATAAGACCATGCCAAAATACTTGCAAACTTGGAACAAACTTCCTAAGACCATGCCAAAACACTTGCAAACTTAGAACAAACTTCCTAAGACCATGCCAAAACACTTGCAAACTTAAAACAAACTTCCTAAGACCATGCCAAAACACTTGCAAACTTGGAACAAACTTCCTAAGACCATGCCAAAACACTTGCAAACTTGGAACAAACTTCCTAAGACCATGCCAAAACACTTGCAAACTTGGAACAAACTTCCTAAGACCATGCCAAAACACTTGCAAACTTGGCAAAATTTAATAAGACCATGCCAAAACACTTGCAAACATGGAACAAACTTCCTAAGACCATGCCAAAACACTTGCAAACTTGGAACAAACTTCCTAAAACCATGCCATAAGACTTGCAAACTTGGTACAAATTTAATAAGTCCATGCCAAACACTTGCAAACTTGCTACAAATTTAATAAGACCATGCCAAAACACTTGCAAACTTGGTACAAATTTAATAAGACCATGCCAAAACACTTGCAAACTTGGAACAAACTTCCTAAGACCATGCCAAAACACTTGCAAACTTGGTACAAATTTAATACGACCAAGCAAAACACTTGCAAACTTGGTACAAATTTAATACGACCATGCAAAACACTTGCAAACTTGAAACAAAGTTCCTAAGACCATGCCAAAACACTTGCAAACTTGGTACAAATTTAATTAGACCATGCCAAAACGCTTGCAAACTTGGTACAAATTTAATAAGACCATGCCAAAACACTTGCAAACTTGGTACAAATTTAATACGACCATGCAAAACACTTGCGAACTTGGTACAAATTTAATAACACCATGCCAAAACACTTGCAAACTTGGTACAAATTTAATACGACCATGCCAAACACTTGCAAACTTGGAACAAACTTCCTAAGACCATGCCAAAACACTTGCAAACTTGGTACAAATTTAATAAGACCATGCCAAACACTTGCAAACTTGGAACAAACTTCCTAAGACCATTCCAAAACACTTGCAAATTTGGAACAAACTTCCTAAGACCATGCGAAAACACTTGCAAACTTGGTACAAATTTAATAAGACCATGCCGAACACTTGCAAACTTGGAACAAACTTCCTAAGACCATGCCAAAACACTTGCAACCTTGGTACAAATTTAATAAGACCATGCCAAAACACTTGCAAACTTGGAACAAACTTCCTAAGACCATGCCAAAACACTTGCAAACTTGGAACAAACTTCCTAAGACCATGCCAAAACCCTTGCAAACTTGGCACAAATTTAATAAGACCATGCCAAAACACTTGCAAACTTGGAACAAACTTCCTAAGACCATGCCAAAACACTTGCAAACTTGGAACAAACTTCCTAAGACCATGCCAAACACTTGCAAACTTGGAACAAACTTCCTAAGACCATGCCAAAACACTTGCAAACTTGGTACAAATTTAATAAGACCATGCCAAACACTTGCAAACTTGGAACAAACTTCCTAAGACCATTCCAAAACACTTGCAACCTTGGTACAAATTTAATAAGACCATGCCAAAACACTTGCAAACTTGAAACAAACTTCCTAAGACCATGCCAAAACACTTGCAAACTTGGTACAAATTTAATAAGACCATGCAAAACAGTTGCAAACTTGGAACAAACTTCCTAAGACCATGCCAAAACACTTGCAAACTTGGTACAAACTTAATAAGACCATGCCAAACACTTGCAAACTTGGAACAAACTTCCTAAGACCATGCCAAAACACTTGCAAACTTGCTACAAATTTAATAAGACCATGCCAAAACACTTGCAAACTTGGTACAAATTTCATACGACCATGCCAAACACTTGCAATCATGGAACAAACTTCCTAAGACCATGCCAAAACACTTGCAACCTTGGTACAAATTTAATAAGACCATGCCAAAACACTTGCAAACTTGGAACAAACTTCCTAAGACCATGCCAAAACACTTGCAAACTTGGTACAAATTTAATACGACCATGCAAAACACTTGCAAACTTGGTACAAATTTAATACGACCATGCAAAACACTTACAAACTTGAAACAAAGTTCCTAAGACCATGCCAAAACACTTGCAAACTTGGTACCAATTTAATTAGACCATGCCAAAACGCTTGCAAACTTGGTACAAATTTAATAAGACCATGCCAAAACACTTGCAAACTTGGTACAAATTTAATACGACCATGCAAAACACTTGCGAACTTGGTACAAATTTAATAAGACCATGCCAAAACACTTGCAAACTTGGTACAAATTTAATACGACCATGCCAAACACTTGCAAACTTGGAACAAAGTTCCTAAGACCATGCCAAAACACTTGCAAACTTGGTACAAATTTAATACGACCATGCCAAACACTTGCAAACTTGGAACAAACTTCCTAAGACCATGCCAAAACACTTGCAACCTTGGTACAAATTTAATAAGACCATGCCAAAACACTTGCAAACTTGCTACAAATTTAATAAGACCATGCCAAAACACTTGCAAACTTGGTACAAATTTCATACGACCATGCCAAACACTTGCAAACATGGAACAAACTTCCTAAGAACATGCCAAAACACTTGCAACCTTGGTACAAATTTAATAAGACCATGCCAAAACACTTGCAAACTTGGAACAAACTTCCTAAGACCATGCCAAAACACTTGCAAACTTGGTACAAATTTAATACGACCATGCAAAACACTTGCAAACTTGGTACAAATTTAATACGACCATGCAAAACACTTGCAAACTTGGTACAAATTTAATAAGACCATGCCAAAACACTTGCAACCTTGGTACAAATTTAATAAGACCATGCCAAACACTTGCAAACTTGGAACAAACTTCCTAAGACCATGCCAAACACTTGCAAACTTGGAACAAACTTCCTAAGACCATGCCAAAACACTTGCAACCCTGGTACAAATTTAATACGACCATGCCAAACACTTGCAAACTTGGAACAAAGTTCCTAAGACCATGCCAAAACACTTGCAAACTTGGTACAAATTTAATAAGAACATGCCAAAACACTTGCAAACTTGCTACAAATTTAATACGACCATGCCAAACACTTGCAAACTTGGAACAAACTTCCTAAGACCATGCCAAAACACTTGCAAACTTGGTACAAATTTAATAAGACCATGCCAAAACGCTTGCAAACTTGGTACAAATTTAATAAGACCATGCCAAAACACTTGCAAACTTGGTACAAATTTAATACGACCATGCAAAACACTTGCAAACTTGGTACAAATTTAATAAGACCATGCCAAAACACTTGCAAACTTGGTACAAATTTAATAAGACCATGCCAAAACACTTGCAACCTTGGTACAAATTTAATAAGACCATGCCAAAACACTTGCAAACTTGGAACAAACTTCCTAAGACCATGCCAAAACACTTGCAAACTTGGTACAAATTTAATACGACCATGCAAAACACTTGCAAACTTGGTACAAATTTAATAAGACCATGCCAAAACACTTGCAAACTTGGTACCAATTTAATAAGACTTTAGGGATTCTTTCAATCACTAGTTTCGGACGCTTGTTTCGGATGTTTTGACGGAATGGTCTTACTCACGCGGTGGTTGTAAATCAAGAGAGCGATAACTATATTCGGGATCTCGGCGATGAAGTGCCAAGTTCTAAAATCTTTCTTAGTACTAAATGTTCTAACTAATTCTAGCTGAGTTTACACTCGTGGCTTAAGTGCGCCACATCACTTCCCCCCTTCATTTAAAACCTTTCAGGTAAGTAGATGTTCCTACCGGCACGAGTTATATGAATTGCCTTTTTACTACTGTCTGTACTACTTTGACTGTCCTGCACTGTGCTATCTTGATCGACGTACGCAGCCTTTAAGCGATCTATCGATATCTCGGTTTGCCTGCCCCTCACTGCTACGACGTAGGTTTTTGTTTTTCGTTTTACTACTTCGTATGGTCCATCGTACGGCGGTGTAAGAGATGGTTTTACCGTGTCGTTTCGAATAAACACATGTGTGCAGGCTGCCAGATTTGGTTGTATGTATGGTAATTTGTGGCTATTGCTGTGATTAGAAGCTTGAACTGGTTTTATCTGGTTCATAACTGCTTCTAAGTTGTTGACAAAATCTGGTGCGGCTATTGTTGTTGATTTATCAGTTTCAAAAAATTGTCCAGGTAAACGCAAACTAGTGCCGTATGTTAATTCTGCTGCGGTCGCTCCGATGTCTTCTTTAAGAGAAGATCTCATTCCCAGCAAAACGATGGGAAGGCTTTCGGTCCAGTTGAGTCTATTCTTGCACACCAGTGCGGCTTTGAGTTGGCGGTGGACGCGTTCGATTTGTCCGTTGGACTGTGGGTGGTACGGTGATGTTCGCAGATGATCAATGCCAAGTGTTTTGGACAGTGTTTTAAACAATTCGGATTTAAACTGTCTGCCCTGATCTGTGGTCAGCTTCTCGGGGACACCGAACCTTGCGATCCAGTGCGAAATCAGTGCTTTGGCTACCGTTTCAGCGGTGATATTTGGCAATGGAACTGCCTCTACCCAACGGGTGAACTTGTCGATCATGGTCAGGCAGTATGTTTGACCCCCCGACGGGGGAAGAGGTCCAATCAGGTCGATGTGGATGTGCGCGAATCGTTGGTCGGGAACGGTGATGCGGTGCGTGGGAGTGCGGTTGTGGCGTGTTACCTTGCTTCGCTGACATTCGATGCAGTTTTTTACAAACAGTTTGCAATCCTTGCGGATTGCTGGCCAGACGAACCTTTCTGAGACCATATGTGTAGTTGCGCGAATCCCGGGATGTGACGTGCTGTGAAGCTTGTCTATGATTTGTTTACGATACTGTGTGGGAACAAACTTCCTAAGACCATGCCAAAACACTTGCAAACTTGGTACAAATTTAATACGACCATGCCAAAACACTTGCAAACTTGGTACAAATTTAATTAGACCATGCCAAAACGCTTGCAAACTTGGTACAAATTTAATAAGACCATGCCAAAACACTTGCAAACTTGGTACAAATTTAATACATGCAAAACACTTGCGAACTTGGTACAAATTTAATAAGACCATGCCAAAACACTTGCAAACTTGGTACAAATTTAATACGACCATGCCAAACACTTGCAAACTTGGAACAAAGTTCCTAAGACCATGCCAAAACACTTGCAAACTTGGTACAAATTTAATACGACCATGCCAAACACTTGCAAACTTGGAACAAACTTCCTAAGACCATGCCAAAACACTTGCAACCTTGGTACAAATTTAATAAGACCATGCCAAAACACTTGCAAAAATGGAACAAACTTCCTAAGACCATGCCAAAACACTTGCAAACTTGGTACAAATTTAATAATACCAAGCCAAAACACTTGCAAACTTGGAACAAATTTATTAAGACCATGCCAAAACACTTGCAAACTTGGTACAAATTTAATAAGACCATGCCAAAACACTTGCAAACTTGGTACAAATTTAATAAGACCATCCCAAAACACTTGCAAACTTGGTACAAATTTAATAAGACCATACCAAAACACTTGCAAACTTGGTACAAATTTACTAAGACCATGCCAAACACTTGCAAACTTGGTACAAACTTCCTAAGACCATGCCAAAACACTTGCAAACTTGGTACAAATTTAATAACACCATGCCAAAACACTTGCAAACTTGGTACAAATTTAATAAGACCATGCCAAAACACTTGCAAACTTGGTACAAATTTAATAAGACGATGCCAAAACACTTGCAAACTTGGAACAAACTTCCTAAGACCATGCCAAAACACTTGCAAACTTGTTACAAATTTAATAAGACCATGCCAAACACTTGCAAACTTGGAACAAACTTCCTAAGACCATGCCAAAACACTTGCAAACTTGGTTAAAAGTTAATAAGACCATGCCAAACACTTGCAAACTTGGAACAAACTTCCTAGGACCATGCCAAAACACTTGCTAACTTGGTACAAATTTAATAAGTCCATGCCAAAACACTTGCAAACTTGAAACAAACTTCCTAAGACCATGCCAAAACACTTGCAAACTTGGTTCAAATTTAATAAGACCAAGCCAAAACACTTGCAAACTTGGTACAAATGTAATAAGACCATGCCAAAACACTTGCAAACTTGGTACAAATTTAATAAGACCATGCCAAAACACTTGCAAACTTGGAACAAACTTCCTAAGACCGTGCCAAAACACTTGCAAACTTGGTACAAATTTAATAAGACCATGCCAAAACACTTGCAAACTTGGTACAAATTTAATAAGACCATGCCAAACACTTGCAAACTTGGAACAAACTTCCTAAGACCATGCCAAAACACTTGCAAACTTGGTACAAATTTAATAAGACCATGCCAAAACACTTGCAAACTTAGTACAAATTTAATAAGACCATGCCAAAACACTTGCAAACTTGGAGCAAACTTCCTAAGACCATGCCAAAACACTTGCAAACTTGGTCCAAATATAAAACGACCATGCCAAAATACTTGCAAACTTGGTACAAATTTAATACGACCATGCCAAACACTTGCAAACTTGGAACAAACTTCCTAAGACCATGCCAAAACACTTGCAAACTTGGTACAAATTTAATAAGACCATGCCAAAACACTTGCAAACTTGGTGCAAATTTAATAAGACCATGCCAAACACTTGCAAACTTGGAACAAACTTCCGAAGACCATGCCAAAACACTTGCAAACTTGGTACAAATTTAATAAGACCATGCCAAAACACTTGCAAACTTGGTACAAATTTAATAAGACCATGCCAAACACTTGCAAACTTGGAACAAACTTCCTAAGACCATGCCAAAACACTTGCAAACTTGGTACAAATTTAATAAGACCATGCCAAACACTTGCAAACTTGGAACAAACTTCCTAAGACCATGCCAAAACACTTGCAAACTTGGTAAAAATTTAATAAGACCATGCCAAACACTTGCAAACTTGGAACAAACTTCCTAGGACCATGCCAAAACACTTGCAAACTTGGTACAAATTTAATAAGTCCATGCCAAAACACTTGCAAACTTGAAACAAACTTCCTAAGACCATGCCAAAACACTTGCAAACTTGGTACAAATTTAATAAGACCATGCCAAAACACTTGCAAACTTGGTACAAATTTAATAAGACCATGCCAAACACTTGCAAACTTGGTACAAATTTAATACGACCATGCCAAACACTTGCAAACTTGGAACAAACTTCCTAAGACCATGCCAAAACACTTGCAAACTTGGTACAAATTTAATAAGACCATGCCAAAACACTTGCAAACTTGGTACAAATTTAATAAGACCATGCCAAACACTTGCAAACTTGGAACAAACTTCCGAAGACCATGCCAAAACACTTGCAAACTTGGTACAAATTTAATAAGACCATGCCAAAACACTTGCAAACTTGGTACAAATTTAATAAGACCATGCCAAACACTTGCAAACTTGGAACAAACTTCCGAAGACCATGCCAAAACACTTGCAAACTTGGTTCAAATTTAATAAGACCATGCCAAAACACTTGCAAACTTGGTACAAATTTAATAAGACCATGCCAAACACTTGCAAACTTGGAACAAACTTCCTAAGACCATGCCAAAACACTTGCAAACTTGGTACAAATTTAATAAGACCATGCCAAACACTTGCAAACTTGGAACAAACTTCCTAAGACCATGCCAAAACACTTGCAAACTTGGTACAAATTTAATAAGACCATGCCAAACACTTGCAAACTTGGAACAAACTTCCGAAGACCATGCCAAAACACTTGCAAACTTGGTACAAATTTAATAAGACCATGCCAAAACACTTGCAAACTTGGTACAAATTTAATAAGACCATGCCAAACACTTGCAAACTTGGAACAAACTTCCGAAGACCATGCCAAAACACTTGCAAACTTGGTACAAATTTAATAAGACCATGCCAAAACACTTGCAAACTTGGTACAAATTTAATAAGACCATGCCAAAACACTTGCAAACTTGGAAAAAACTTCCTAAGACCATGCCAAAACACTTGCAAACTATGCACTTCACGCACTCCTCGGAGTGCGTGTACTGCCCGGGAACTGTCGACACCATGGAGCATGCTGCATTTCAGTGCTCCAGATTTGTGGCCGAGCGGGCTGCGCTGCTGGCGCATGACGGCGCCCCCGCAGTCACGGCCGACAATCTGGTGGAGCAGCTGCTCCATAGCCCGGCGAGGTGGAAGACGATCAGCGAGCTGGCCCGCCGCATTATGACGGTGCGGCAACGGCGATGGCAACAGGACCAGGCGACCGAGGCAGCAGCGACTGCAGCGGCGGCAGCGGCGGCAGCGGCGGCAGCGGCGGAAGTGGCGGAAGCAGCGGAAGTGGTTGCGGATGCGGAAGCGGCGTCTGCGGTGGCTGCGACGGCAGCAGAAACGGTGCAGCTACTGCCGGAAGGAACAGCGTCCTTAACCATAGGACACTGAACCAAACGAGAGTCTGAAACCCGGGGGCACCATGGCACCGGCGATTTGCCACGCCATGCACTACCCCCGGGTAAGCCTCTCGTTTGAGCCGGAGCGTGCCAGTCGGCACGAGCTTGTAGATGGCGCTGCGCCATACATCGAAAGGCCGTCTCCCTTCGGGCAGAGACGGCAATGCCTCCCCCCTGTGTTTAACCTTAACGGGACAGTTACACAGGGGGGAAAAGAGGCTGAGAAGAGGCACTAGGCCATGCCTTGTTATTAGTTATTTAAGTTGTTTTCTTGGCCGAAGCCTCTTATAAAAAAAAAAAAAAAAAAAAAAAAAAAAAAAAAAAAAAAAAAAAACACTTGCAAACTTGGTACAAATTTAATAAGACCATGCCAATTACTTGCATACTTGGTACAAATTTAATAAGACGATGCCAAACACTTGCAAACTTCGAACAAAATTCCTAAGACCATGCCAAAACACTTCCAAACTTGGTACAAATATAAGAAGACCATGTCAAACACTTGCAAACTTGAAACAAACTTCCCAAGACCATGCCAAAACACTTGCAAACTTGGTACAAATTTAATAAGACCATGCCAAACACTTGCAAACTTTGAACAAACTTCCTAAGACCATGCCAAAACACTTGCAAACTTGGTACAAATTTAATAAAACCATGCCAAAACACTTGCAAACTTGGTACAAATTTAATAAGACCAAGCCAAAACACTTGCAAACTTGGAACAAGTTTAATAAGACCAAGCCAAAACACTTGCAAACTTGGTAAAAATTTAATAAGACCATGCCAAAACACTTGCAAACTTGGTACAAATTTAATAAGACCATGCCAAACACTTGCAAACTTGGAACAAACTTCCTAAGACCATGCCAAAACACTTGCAAACTTGGTACAAATTTAATAAGACCATGCCAAAACACTTGCAAACTTGGTACAAATTTAATAAGACCATGCCAAAACACTTGCAAACTTGGTACAAATTTAATAAGACCATGCCAAACACTTGCAAACTTGGACCAAACTTCCTAAGACCATGCCAAAACACTTGCAAACTTGGTACACATTTAATAAGACCATTTAATAAGACCACTTGCAAACTTGGTACAAATTTAATAAGACCAAGCCAAAACACTTGCAAACTTGGAACAAATTTAATAAGACCATGCCAAAACACTTGCAAACTTGGTACAAATTTAACAAGACCATGCCAAAACACTTGCAAACTTGGTACAAATTTACTAAGACCATGCCAAACACTTGCAAACTTGGAACAAACTTCCTAAGACCATGCCAAAACACTTGCAAACTTGGTACAAATTTAATAAGACCATGCCAAAACACTTGCAAACTTGGTAAAAATTTAATAAGACCATGCCAAACACTTGCAAACTTGGAACCAACTTCCTAAGACCATGCCAAAACACTTGCAAACTTGGTTCAAATTTAATAAGACCATGCCAAACACTTGCAAACTTGGAACAAACTTCCTAAGACCATGCCAAAACACTTGCAAACTTGGTACACATTTAATAAGACCATGCCAAAACACTTGCAAAAATGGAACAAACTTCCTAAGACCATGCCAAAACACTTGCAAACTTGGTACAAATTTAATAATACCAAGCCAAAACACTTGCAAACTTGGAACAAATTTATTAAGACCATGCCAAAACACTTGCAAACTTGGTACAAATTTAATAAGACCATGCCAAAACACTTGCAAACTTGGTACAAATTTAATAAGACCATCCCAAAACACTTGCAAACTTGGTACAAATTTAATAAGACCATACCAAAACACTTGCAAACTTGGTACAAATTTACTAAGACCATGCCAAACACTTGCAAACTTGGTACAAACTTCCTAAGACCATGCCAAAACACTTGCAAACTTGGTACAAATTTAATAACACCATGCCAAAACACTTGCCAACTTGGTACAAATTTAATAAGACCATGCCAAACACTTGCAAACTTGGAACAAACTTCCTAAGACCATGCCAAAACACTTGCAAACTTGGTACAAATTTAATAAGACCATGCCAAACACTTGCAAACTTGGAACAAACTTCCTAGGACCATGCCAAAACACTTGCAAACTTGGTACAAATTTAATAAGTCCATGCCAAAACACTTGCAAACTTGAAACAAACTTCCTAAGACCATGCCAAAACACTTGCAAACTTGGTTCAAATTTAATAAGACCAAGCCAAAACACTTGCAAACTTGGTACAAACTTCCTAAGACCATGCCAAAACACTTGCAAACTTGGTACAAATTTAATAAGACCATGCCAAAACACTTGCAAACTTGGAACAAACTTCCTAAGACCGTGCCAAAACACTTGCAAACTTGGTACAAATTTAATAAGACCATGCCAAAACACTTGCAAACTTGGTACAAATTTAATAAGACCATGCCAAACACTTGCAAACTTGGAACAAACTTCCTAAGACCATGCCAAAACACTTGCAAACTTGGTACAAATTTAATAAGACTATGCCAAAACACTTGCAAACTTGGTACGAATTTAATAAGACCATGCCAGACACTTGCAAACTTGGAACAAACTTCCTAAGACCATGCCAAAACACTTGCAAACTTGGTACAAATTTAATAAGACCAAGCCAAAACACTTGCAAACTTGGTACAAACTTCCTAAGACCATGCCAAAACACTTGCAAACTTGGTACAAATTTAATAACACCATGCCAAAACACTTGCAAACTTGGTACGAATTTAATAAGACCATGCCAAAACACTTGCAAACTTGGTACAAATTTAATCAGACCAAGCCAAAACACTTGCAAACTTGGAACAAACTTAATAAGACCATGCCAAAACACTTGCAAACTTGGTACAAATTTAATTAGACCAAGCTAAAACACTTGCAAACTTGGTACAAATTTAATAAGACCATGCCAAAACACTTGCAAACTTGGAACAAACTTCCTAGGACCATGCCAAAACACTTGCAAACTTGGAACAAACTTCCTAAGACCATGCCAAAACACTTGCAAACTTGGTACAAATTTAATAAGACGATGCCAAACACTTGCAAACTTGGAACAAACTTCCTAAGACCATGCCAAAACACTTGCAAACTTGGTACAAATTTGATAAGACCATGCCAAAACACTTGCAAACTTGGTACAAAATTAATAAGACCATGCCAAACACTTGCAAACTTGGAACAAACTTCCTAAGACCATGCCAAAACACTTGCAAACTTGGTACAAATTTAATAAGACCATGCCAAACACTTGCAAACTAGGAACAAACTTCCTAAGACCATGCCAAAACACTTGCAAACTTGGTAAACATTTAATAAGACCATGCCAAAACACTTGCAAACATGGAACAAACTTCCTAAGACCATGCCAAAACACTTGCAAACTTGGTACAAATTTAATAAGACCAAGCCAAAACACTTGCAATCTTGGAACAAATTTAATAAGACCATGCCAAAACACTTGCAAACTTAGTACGCTTGTGACTGCCGAGACGACAGGTCGCTTTCTTTGTTCGCTCGTTATCTTCAAACAAGTACACCATCGAAACACCAAACGTGAAAGCTGCAAAAAGAATGCAGCCTGAAAGGAGATGGGAGAATACGCTTCGGATAACATTCTCCGAGCTGGCCGAAAGGCCGAATCGTGAAGAGGTGCTTGACCTAGTGGCCAACATGGTCCAAATCAAGGAAACCATTGTGAGGACGCACCTCTCGCAGGTGAACTTCACTGTTTACCTACAAATGGCCACACTAGAAGTTGCCCAAGAGGTGGTCGAGCGCAACCGTGGCAAACACGGAAAGAAGATCGGTGGAATCTTCAAGCCGTACGAAATTGAAATGGAGGACGGCGCTACCGACGTGCGCATCCAGGATTTGCCGTATTATGTCACGGATGAGGAGCTGAAAGAGGCGATGACAAAATACGGCGAAGTGATCATCATCCGCGAGCTGCCGTACCCCGCCGGTAGTAAGTTGGAAGGAATTCTAACTGGTGTCCGCATCGTGCGAATGCTTCGTCAATCGCACGTAAATTCCTTTGTGCGAGTGTGCGGTGAGCTTACTGGTGTGTTTTACCAGGGGCAACCCAAAACATGTCGGTACTGTTCTCTGCCTGCACACAACGGTGTAAAGTGTGCGACGAACAGGCAGGAGAGAGCGAATGAGGGCTCATTCGCCAATGTTCTCAAGCGCCAGCAACTGAAGCTTCCCGCACAAAGCGCCACCAAGCCTACGATAACGCCAAAAGGCCGGACAGAGAGAGACACGACGATCTCTCACCCGTCAAGCCCGAAAGCGCCACGAGTGGCGCAGAACGGACCGACGACGGTGCAGGACATCGCAAAAAGCAGAGAGTGCGATAAGCCTGCAACAAAGCTAGCAGGAGAACCGGCAACGGCTGCGGCGAGCAAACCAGCACCCACGCGCACACGCACTAGCGAGAGCGAGAAGTGTGTGCAGCCGGGAGAGAGGATGGCGCAAGCGAGCCACGCGGTGAATACCGCTAGCAGCAAGAAGGACGATGATATCGTCTTCAAAGCCCCGCTCGATCTCCCTTCCCTTGTTGTCCCTGTTGTTCCTGTGGACTACACACCTGCAGTGAAGCGTCCTGTTGACGCGGGATCCGAAAGCGACGCTTCCACTGCCAGCGATAACGCACCTGCCGTGAAGCGCCCGGTTGACGTGGGGTCCGAAAGTGACGCTTCCACCACGTCCGCGGGCGGAACGGTCAAGCGAAAGGTTGGCCGTCCTTGCAAGCAGGTAAAGGTACTTTAAACCCTTTCCTTCCCGTTTCCTCCTCCACCAACCCTTCCCCACTCTTTCCAACGTCAACTTTTGTTGATCTTAAATTAGCATCGTGATGGATAATTTAAGTAATGTTAGCTATAACTTTGCTTCAATTAACTTGAATGCAATTTCAAACCAAACAAAATTAGACGCTCTCCTCACCTTCACTAGGACCATGGACTTGGACATCATATTTCTTCAAGAGGTATATGCCCCTGACCTGGTCATCCCGGGTTTCATTGTACTTTCAAACGTCAACGAAACCAGGAGAGGAACGGCGATCGCTTTACGTGAGCCCCTAAAATTTTCGCAAGTCGAACGCAGCTTAGATTCGCGTCTAATCTGCGTCCGGCTTGAGAATACGGCCACCCTATGCAATGTTTACGCGCCTTCGGGGAGTCACCGAAGAGCAGAGCGGGAGGAATTCTTCGGTCGCACGATGCCGTTCTACCTGCGAAATGCACGGGAACCCGTCATTTTAGCAGGAGACTTCAACTGCGTGTTGAATTCAAAGGACGCGACGGGTGCCGCGGGTTCCAGTCTTGCTCTGCAGAACGCTGTAAATAACATAGGCTTGTGTGATAGCTGGGAAGCTCTCAGAGGAAACGATGTTGAGTTTTCCTACATCACACGTGGTTCGGGCTCACGCATCGATCGTTGTTACGTTTCGGCGTGCATACAGGATCGTCTCCGGACAACCGACATGCACGTGGTCTCCTTCTCCGACCACAAGGCACTGACGGTGCGGATCAGTCTCCAGTCTCTTCCGGTCCCGCGGAGAAACGGATACTGGCAACTTCGCCCCCACATTTTATCTGATGAGGTCTTGGAGGAACTCGAATGCAAGTGGAGCGGTTGGGTCCGACAACGGAGGAACTACGGTTCCTGGATGCTTTGGTGGGTCGAATGCGCCAAGCCCAGGATAAAGTCATTCTTTCGTTGGAAGACCAACGAAAAGTACAAAGACGTCCGCTTGCATCAGGGTATACTCCATGCTCAACTGAGAGCCTCATATGATCGATACCTAAGTAACCCAGATGAGTTGGCGACGATTAACCTGGTGAAGGGAAGAAAACTCTCCTTACAGAGGCGTTTTTCCCAGCATTTCACCAGGATAAACGAAACCCTCATTGACGGTGAAAAAGTTTCCACCTTCCAGCTGGGAGAGCGGAGGAGGAGAAGAACCGTCATTGAGAACTTCCAGACCAACGATGGAAGAACTCTCGCCTTGGAGGAGGAGATCGCCGAGCATTTGTACAATGAGTACAAAACCCTCTACTCGGCCGAAAACGCGGTTACACAGAACATTCTTACCAGTAGACGGGTTATCCCGGAGGACTGCGAAGCCAACAATGACTGCATGGTGGAAATCACCCCTAGTGAGATCTTCGATGCAGTTAAAAAATCGGCACCTCGGAAGTCACCCGGCCCGGACGGGATTCCCAGGGAGTTCTATCTCCGCGCGTTCCACATTGTGGGACGGGAGCTCGGATACGTCCTCAACGAGGCCCTTCGTGGGGAATTTCCTCGAAGCTTTGTCGACGGCGTCATAGTGCTTGTGAGAAAGAAGGGAACTGGGAGTGCAATGCCCTCTTTCCGTCCGATTTCTCTCCTTAACACAGATTACAAGCTGCTGGCGAGAATTTTGAAGCTACGAGTCGATGGGATCATCGACAAGTGGCAGATAATTTCCCCAGCCCAAAAATGCAGCAACAAGCCGCAGAACATTTTTCAAGCTGTTCTCTCGGTTAAGGAGAGAATTCTGGATTTGAAGAGGAGGAAGAAAAGCGGCAAGCTCGTCTCCTTCGACCTCTCACAGGCGTTTGACCGCGTCGACAGAGACTTCCTGTGGACGACCATGACCTCCTTGGGTTTTAATCCTGGGCTGGTTGGGCTTCTCAGGTCATTTGGGGAGCGGTCTTCTTCCCGTTTGCTGGTGATTGGACAGCTGTCCTCTCCCTTCCCCATCCAACGTTCCGTCAGACAGGGCGATCCTCTTTCCATGCATCTGTTTGTCCTTTACCTTCATCCCCTTATTACTGAGCTCGAAAGTATTTGCTGCGATCAGGATGACCTGATCAATGCATATGCCGACGATGTCTCAGTGATTACTTCCTCCCCTTCCAAAATCGAGCGGGTCAGAGAGGCGTTCGAGGCGTTCGGCCTGTGCTCAGGGGCCAGACTGAACGTGGAGAAGACCATCGCAATCGACATCGGACACGTCACTCCAGCATCGAGGATCCACGTCCCATGGCTACGCACCGAGGAGCGTCTCCGGCTCCTCGGGATATTGTTCTCCAACAACATCCGCGAGGCCATGGCGCACAACTGGGACGTGGTGATCCAGAAGTTCCGGCAGTTGGTCTGGCTTCATCGTGTGAGAGACCTGAACCTGGCCCAGAAGGTGTTGCTTCTTAACACCTTCCTGCTCCCCAGGCTGTGGTTTGTAGCGTCTGTCTGTGGCGCTAGGCAGCGGGACATTGCAAAGGTCTCTCACACGATCGGATCACTGCTGTAGAACGGCTCTGGTGGCATCCGCGTTCCTCTACTCCAGCTGGCGCTGCCACGAGATCGCGGTGGACTTAATCTCCACATCCCCAGCATCACCACACAATCACTACTCACCAACCGGTACCTTGCGGAGCAAGGATGTTTGGTGATCGGGTCCCAGCATATCGCCAATGCTGGGAACCCACCCGACATCAACTCCGTCTCGTCATCCTACCCCTGCCTCCGCAAGGTTATCCAGCACCTGGCATACGTGCCAGAGACCCTCCGACGATCGCCATCAACACGAGGACTGCGACGCGCAGCAACAAACGCCCTACCGGACCCAAGGGTGGTTGGAGCTTCCCCACACACGCTGTGGAGAAGAGTGTGGGGAAACATAAGCTCCAGGATGCTGACGTCTGCACAACGTTCCGCCCTCTACTTGCTGGCAAACGGAAAGATCTCAAACGCGGAGCATCTTTTCCGAGCCGGCAGAGCCGACACACCAACCTGCCCGTTTTGTACCGCTGTTGAGACCCTGGAGCACAAGTTTGCAGCATGTCCACGCGTTGCGTTAGCGTGGGACATCCTGCAGACGCGACTGCAACAAGTTGCTCCAGGGTCCCAGTTTCGTTTTGTCGACCTGCACTGTCCCGCTCTAAACAGGATAAGAGCGGGCACACGCAGTGCAGTGCTAGCTGTGTTTGCCAACTACATCATCCACATCATTGGAAACAACGATGCTGCGATTGATGTAGACGTCCTCTTCTGTTCTTTGTAACTTTCTGTATATTGTTTCACACTTTTTCTAGTGCACGTTAATGTACCCGCTTGTACGCATGGTGCGACGTCTCCTTGTAAATTGTAAATTAGCTATAAGAAAACTAATGTGACCAAATATATGTTTTTATAAAAAAAAAAAAACTTGGTACAAATTTCCTAAGACCATGCCAAAACACTTGCAAACTTGGTACAAATTTAATAAGACCATGCCAAAACACTTGCAAACTTAGTACAAATTTAATAAGACCATGCCAAAACACTTGCAAACTTGGAACAAACTTCCTAAGACCATGCCAAAACACTTGCAAACTTGGTACAAATTTAATAAGGACATGCCAAAAAACTTGCAAACTTGGTACAAATTTAATACGACCATGCCAAACACTTGCAAACTTGGAACAAACTTCCTAAGACCATGCCAAAACACTTGCAAACTTGGTACAAATTTAATAAGACCATGCCAAAACACTTGCAAACTTGGTACAAATTTAATAAGACCATGCCAAAACACTTGCAAGCTTGGTACAACTTTAATAAGACCATGCCAAACACTTGCAAACTTGGAACAAACTTCCTAAGACCATGCCAAAACACTTGCAAACTTGGTACAAATTTAATAAGACCATGCCAAAACACTTGCAAACTTGGTACAAATTTAATAAGACCATGCCAAACACTTGCAAACTTGGTACAAATTTAATAAGACCATGCCAAACACTTGCAAGCTTGGAACAAACTTCCTAAGCCCATGCCAAAACACTTGCAAACTTGGTACAAATTTAATAACACCATGCCAAAACACTTGCAAACTTGGTACAAATTTAAAAAAACCATGCCAAAACACTTGCAAACTTGGTACAAATTTAATAGGACCAAGCCAAAACACTTGCAAACTTGGAACAAATTTAATAAGACCACGGCAAAACACTTGCAAACTTGGTACAAATTTAATAAGACCATGCCAAAACACTTGCAAACTTGGTACAAATTTAATAAGACCATGCCAAAACACTTGCAAACTTGGAACAAACTTCCTAAGACCATGCCAAAACACTTGCAAACTTGGTACAAATTTAATAAGACCATGCCAAAACACTTGCAAACTTGGTACAAATTTAATAAGACGATGCCAAACACTTGCAAACTTGGAACAAACTTCCTAAGACCATGCCAAACACTTGCAAACTTGGTACAATTTAATAAGACCATGCCAAAACACTTGCAAACTTGGTACAAATTTAATAAGACCATGCCAAACACTTGCAAACTTGGAACAAACTTCCTAAGACCATGCCATAACACTTGCAAACTTGGTACACATTTAATAAGACCATGCCAAAACACTTGCAAACTTGGTACAAATTTAATAAGACCATGCCAAACACTTGCAAACTTGGAACAAACTTCCTAAGACCATGCCATAACACTTGCAAACTTGGTACACATTTAATAAGACCATGCCAAAACACTTGCAAACTTGGAACAAACTTCCTAAGACAATGCCAAAACACTTGCAAACTTGGTACACATTTAATAAGACCAAGCCAAAACACTTGCAAACTTGGAACAAATTTAATAAGACCATGCCAAAACACTTGCAAACTTGGTACAAATTTAATAAGACCATGTCAAAACACTTGCAAACTTGGTACAAATTTAATAAGACCATGCCAAAACACTTGCAAACTTGGTACAAATTTAATAACACCATGCCAAAACACTTGCAAACTTGATACAAATTTACTAAGACCATGCCAAACACTTGCAAACTTGGAACAAACTTCCTAAGACCATGCCAAAACACTTGCAAACTTGGTACAAATTTAATAAGACCATGCCAAAACACTTGCAAACTTGGTACTAATTTAATAAGACCATGCCAAAACACTTGCAAACTTGGTACAAATTTAATAAGACCATGCCAAACACTTGCAAACTTGGTACAAATTTAATAACACCATGCCAAAACACTTGCAAACTTGATACAAATTTACTAAGACCATGCCAAACACTTGCAAACTTGGAACAAACTTCCTAAGACCATGCCAAAACACTTGCAAACTTGGTACAAATTTAATAAGACCATGCCAAAACACTTGCAAACTTGGTACTAATTTAATAAGACCATGCCAAAACACTTGCAAACTTGGTACAAATTTAATAAGACCATGCCAAACACTTGCAAACTTGGAACAAACTTCCTAAGACCATGCCAAAACACTTGCAAACTTGGTACAAATTTACTAAGACCATGCCAAACACTTGCAAACTTGGAACAAACTTCCTAAGACCATGCCAAAACACTTGCAAACTTGGTACAAATTTAATAAGACCATGCCAAAACACTTGCAAACTTGGTACAAATTTAATAAGACCATGCCAAAACACTTGCAAACTTGGAACAAATTTAATAAGACCATGCCAAAACACTTGCAAGCTTGGTACAAATTTAATAAGACCATGCCAAAACACTTGCAAACTTGGTACAAATTTAATAAGACCATGCCAAAACACTTGCAAACTTGGAACAAACTTCCTAAGACCATGCCAAAACACTTGCAAACTTGGTACAAATTTAATAAGACCATGCCAAAACACTTGCAAACTTGGTACAAATTTAATAAGACCATGCCAAAACACTTGCAAACTTGGAACAAACTTCCTAAGACCATGCCAAAACACTTGCAAACTTGGTACAAATTTAATAAGACCAAGCCAAAACACTTGCAAACTTGGAACAAATTTAATAAGACCATGCCAAAACACTTGCAAACATGGTACAAATTTAATAAGACCATGCCAAAACACTTGCAAACTTGGTACAAATTTAATAAGACCATGCCAAAACACTTGCAAACTTGGAACAAACTTCCTAAGACCATGCCAAAACACTTGCAAACTTGGTACAAATTTAATAAGACCATGCCAAAACACTTGCAAACTTGGTACAAAATGAAGAAAACCATGCCAAACACTTGCAAACTTGGAACAAACTTCCTAAGACCAGGCCAAAACACTTGCAAACTTGGTACAAATTTAATAAGACCATGCCAAAACACTTGCAAACTTGGTACAAATTTAATAAGACCATGCCAAACACTTGCAAACTTGGAACAAACTTCCTTAGACCATGCCAAAACACTTGCAAACTTGGTACAAATTTAATGAGACCATGCCAAAACACTTGCAAACTTGGTACAAAATGAAGAAAACCATGCCAAACACTTGCAAACTTGGAACAAACTTCCTAAGACCAGGCCAAAACACTTGCAAACTTGGTACAAATTTAATAAGACCATGCCAAAACACTTGCAAACTTGGTACAAATTTAATAAGACCATGCCAAAACACTTGCAAACTTGGAACAAATTTAATGAGACCATGCCAAAACACTTGCAAACTTGGTACAAATTTAATAAGACCATGCCAAAACACTTGCAAACTTGGTACAATTTTAATAAGACCATGCCAAAACACTTGCAAACTTGGAACAAACTTCCTAAGACCATGCCAAAACACTTGCAAACTTGGTACAAATTTAATAAGACCATGCCAAAACACTTGCAAACTTGGTACAAAATGAAGAAAACCATGCCAAACACTTGCAAACTTGGAACAAACTTCCTAAGACCAGGCCAAAACACTTGCAAACTTGGTACAAATTTAATAAGACCATGCCAAAACACTTGCAAACTTGGTACAAATTTAATAAGACCATGCCAAACACTTGCAAACTTGGAACAAACTTCCTTAGACCATGCCAAAACACTTGCAAACTTGGTACAAATTTAATAAGACCATGCCAAAACACTTGCAAACTTGGTACAAATTTAATAACACCATGCCAAAACACTTGCAAACTTGGTACAAATTTAAAAATACCATGCCAAAACACTTGCAAACTTGGTACAAATTTAATCAGACCATGCCAAAACACTTGCAAACTTGGAACAAATTTAATGAGACCATGCCAAAACACTTGCAAACTTGGTACAAATTTAATAAGACCATGCCAAAACACTTGCAAACTTGGTACAATTTTAATAAGACCATGCCAAAACACTTGCAAACTTGGAACAAACTTCCTAAGACCATGCCAAAACACTTGCAAATTTGGTACAAATTTAATAAGACCATGCCAAAACACTTGCAAACTCAGTTCCTCTCCGAGACTCGCAACGATCGGACGTTCTTTTCACGAAGCAGAACAAATATATTTCGTGCTATAGAGCAAGCCACAGCATGGAAGCTTTGAGAAGCACCCTTCGGGTGGACTTCTCAAAGCTACCCAGAAGGCCACCAGCGATGGAGGCCACCACCTTCGCAATGACCAAGCTGGATCTAAGCAACAACAACATCAGCTCCTTGCGTTTGAAGCCAACATCATCCGTGATCTTCATTCGTACGAAGGAGCAGAGCCTCGCCCTGAAAACCGTCGAGCAACACGACGGAAAGCATTCGATAGAATGCGACGGGAAGCTTTTCCCGATCCCGATCAGCATGGTCGACAACTCCGTGGTCGTAAAGATCCACGACTTGTCCGATGACATTATGGACAAGACAATCTGCGACTTCTTCTCGCGCTACGGAGAGGTTCGCGCGGTCCGTACCGGCGTATGGACAAAGGGATTCCCATGTGCCGGAGTTTCGGACGGATTCCGGTATGTAACGGCGGTTATTTCGAAGCCGGTGCCCTCCTTTGTGACGATAGAAGGAGAAGAGACGTTGGTCACCTACCGGGGCCAACAGCAAACGTGCCGTACATGCGGACTGTCTGTGCACCACGGAATAACCTGCACCCAGGGCAGAAAACTCGTGGCACAAAAAACGAGCGTCAACGAGCGGTTGACCTACGCATCAGCGGTGCAAGGCAAAAACGGCGTAAACACGCCAACTGCCCCAGCACTAGCGCCAGCCGTCCCGGCTAGCACAAAGACCGTCCCGGCAAGCAAAACGATCGTATCCACAAGCGCACCGACGGTCCCGGCAAGTGCACCGACCGCCCCGCCAAGCACAACGATCGTTGCGACAAGCGCACCGACCGTCCCGACAAGCGCACCGACCGTCCCGGCTAGCGCACCGACCGTCCCGGCTAGCGCACCGACCGTCCCGGCTAGCGCACCGACCGTCCCGGCCGTACAGACAATACCCTCGAGCACCCGGACTGGTGCACCTATTGTCTTGACCGACACACCGAACGGCCGATCACCAGCACCAAGCGTACCGGCGAATGCTTCACTTGTTGTGTCTTTGATCAGGGCAAGTGCGTTAAACATCCCGGCAAGATCGACCAGCACCAAAATGGACATAGGTGAGTATCGTTCGAACGCCGATGCCGAATTAAAGTTTAAAGCTCCTCGTGTCCCTTCCCCTACCCCTTCCTCAAATTCTATCCACACGGGGACAAGTAAGAGAAAGACGGACGAACTGACGGACAGCGACACGTCGCACAAGTCTACGGAGGAACCGGCCAAGCGTAAAGTAGGCCGTCCTGCCCGAAAGACAAACGCTAACGCAGCGAGACCTACCGGGTTGACCGACGATGCGAAGCAGTAACTTGGTAGAAATGGATAATTTGATGAGATCAGTGACGATCGCATCGATCAACATCAATGCGATATCTAATCCTACCAAGTTAGATGCTCTAAGGACCTTTATAAAGACAACTGACGCAGACATAATCTTCCT
Organism: Anopheles atroparvus; assembly: GCA_914969975.1. Taxonomy (NCBI): domain Eukaryota; kingdom Metazoa; phylum Arthropoda; class Insecta; order Diptera; family Culicidae; genus Anopheles; species Anopheles atroparvus. Next base: position 1,623,801 of record CAJZCY010000008.1, on the reverse strand, counting down.
ACAAGAAGTTTCTATTGAAGACTTTTCGCTCCCTGGGTACAATGTATTAACAAATATTGATCACACCAGGAGAGGTACTGCGATCGCCTTGCGGGTGCACCTAAAATTTTCTCACGTCGAGCGTAGCTTGGATTCACGCCTCATCTGCGTTCGGCTTGAGAATTCATCCACACTGTGCAATATTTACGCTCCTTCGGGAAGCCATAACAGAGCAGAGCGAGAGCTCTTTTTCAACCATTTGTTGGCGTACTACCTGCGGAATGCACCGGGACCGGTGATTCTTGCAGGGGACTTCAACTGCATTTTGAAGTCCCAAGACGCTACGGGTGTGGGAAATGTGAGCTCCGCTTTGCAAAGCCTAGTTGACAGCATGCGCCTGTGTGACAGCTGGGAAGCTCTTAGAGGTAACTCTGTAGAGTTTTCCCACGTCGCAAGGTGGTTCGGGCTCTCGCATCGATCGTTGCTACATCTCCAAGACCATGAAAGACCAGCTGCGTGCAACTGACATGCATTTAGTGTCCTTTTCTGATCACAAGGCGCTCACGGTGCGTCTCTGCCTTCCGAACATACCTGACGCGCGACGAAATGGCTACTGGCAACTACGGCCACATATTTTGACAGCCGAAAACATAGAGGAATTCGGTTGCAGGTGGAATTATTGGACAAGACAGCGAAAGAACTTTGGTTCATGGATGGAATGGTGGATACAGTTTGCCAAACCAAAAATAAAATCGTTCTTCCGATGGAAAACGAACCAGAAATACTCCAACTTCCGCTTGCAACATAATATCCTCTACGCGGAGTTAAAGTCCTCATACGAGCGGTATCTTTCCAGTCCGATCGAATTGGTCAATATCAATCGTATAAAAGGAGAAATGCTCCTCCTTCAGAGGCGCTTCTCCGAGGACTTTACTCGTATTAACGAAACAAGAGTAAATGGTGAAAAAATTTCCACATTTCAGCTTGGAAAACGAAGGCAGGAACGCACCCTGATCACCAGCCTGAAAACAGAAAATGACATTGTTCTTGACTCTCCAAATCAATTGGAGGAATACATACATGTAAAATGGTAGAAATCGGCAACACTGGCCGATCGTGCGAGCGAGACGACTAGTGGCGTCTGAGAACGAATGAACTATAAAAGAACGGGCGATCGTGGGAGTCGGGCAGACGATAAGAATATAGGAAAGTAAAAGCTACCTCGACTGGTGTTTGTTTTAATAAACTTATCACTCTTAACATCTGGTGTCAGAAGTGGGATCGTGCGCGAAAGTGAAAATCGAATCTAACTTAGCAGAAAGTTCTGTGTGAACAACCGTGGGCTGTTGAAACGATAGTTGGTGCGTGGAGAACGTGTGTTGCCTGTGTGGGGCACGCGTTACTGAAGGTGCTGTGTGCGCAATCGAGAACAGTTAGGAACGTGGGTCGGCTGTGTGAGGCGCACGTTAACGCAGGCGCAGGCTGAAAAAGTTTATTAAACATTATCAGCGAGAAAATGGATGAAACCGTCAAAATAGCCGAGCTGGTCGAGTCGTTCACGCGAGCCGGCTTGGTGAAACAATGTGAGACGAGAAAACTTTCGACTGTTGGAACGAAGGAAGAGTTGGCGGTGCGAATTGCAAACGATCATGAACCGCAGGAAGAGGTTGCAACACAAAGCCTGCTAAACTCGACCGAAATGGGGGAATACGTCGATGCGCAAGCGGAGGCGCACATGTGCAGGCCTGCTGCGCTCAACTTTAATGACGTAAAGGAAGCGCTACCGAACTTTACGGGTGATGGAAAGGGGCACGACATAGGCCAATTCGTCACCGAATTCGAGGAAAATGCCCAATTGCTGGGATGGAACGAGCTTCAGATGTTAGTCTACGCCAAGCGACTCCTTACTGGCCCTGCGAAACTGTTCATCAGTAGCACCAGTGGTCTGTGCTCATGGAAGCAGCTGAAGGATGCCCTTGCTACGGAGTTTCGTGATGAAACAAAGAGTGCGGATATTCACGAGGCGATGCGAAAGAGAAAGAAGAAGACTGAGGAGTCATTCTTGGAATATGTTTACGCCATGCAGGCGCTGGCAAAGCGAGGAAAAATCGATGAAGAATCGATTTGCAAGTATATTGTTCAGGGTATCGAGGATGACCCTAGAAACAAAATGTGCTTGATAGGCGTGGAAAATATTGCCGAGCTCAAGACACAGCTCAAAAAATATCAGGCAATTAAATCACAGCTACCAAGTGTGCGAGGTGCAAAAGATTCCGTGACCATGCCAAAAGACACAGGAAGACGGTGCTACAACTGCGGGCAAATGGGACATTTGTCAACTGCGTGCAAAAAAGGAAGCGCTGCCCCGCGGTGTTACCAGTGCGGTCTCCCAGGTCACGAAGCACGAGCATGTCGAAACACGTCGCCCCCAAAATGCTTCCGATGTGGGCAAACCGGGCACAAAGCGAACGAGTGCACCAGACAACCCATGATGAGTGTTCCTACGAATTTGATCGTAGACGATGAGGAACCAAGGGTAAATATGAAAATCGGAAATTGGGTTCCATACGCTTTGTTTGACTCAGGCTGTTATTTTAATTTAATAACAAACACAGCTTTTCGACGAATCGGTACCCCACCCGTAGAAGAGACCGCAGTATCATTACACGGGTTTGGAGGAAAACGCACTCGCACCGCAGGGAGAATTTCGACGGACACTTGGATAAACTCACAAATTTACCGAGACGTACCATTTTTCATCGTACCCGATGGAACAATGACGTACGACGTTATCATTGGAAGGGAATCACTCCGGCTCTTCGATGCAGTAGTGACAAAGGACGGGGTAAAGTTGACTACCCGGCGAGAGGAGAAAGAAGCAACGAACGAGAATAAAGTACTGTTGGCTAATTATTTTGTGGTAGAGGGTGGTCAAGAAATGATAGTTCCGAGAAAGTATCAAAACAAAGTAAACATGTGGATTGAAGACTATAAAGCAGCTCTGAAAAACGGTCGGACGGAAGAAACTTCGGTGAAGCTAGAGATTATACCGGGAGACCAAATACACCCGTTTAGGCATTCGCCAGCTCGCCTAGCCCACATCGAAGAAGAGGCAGTAAACAAGCAAGTGGAAGAATGGCTACAGCAAGGGATTGTGCGTCCATCGTCCTCTAATTTTGCCAGCCGCGTAGTAATTGCAAAAAAGAAAGATGGAACAAACAGAGTTTGTGTGGATTTCAGAAAACTCAATTCGCTGGTACTTAAAGACGGGTTTCCAATTCCCATCATCGATGAGGTGCTCGAGAAGCTACAGGCAGCGCGATGGTTCACAGTAATGGACTTAGAAAATGGATTTTTCCATGTGCCGGTAGAGGAAAACAGTAAGAAATATACCGCGTTTGTCACGAAGAGAGGTCTCTACGAATTTAACCGAGCACCGTTTGGGTTTTGCAACTCGCCGGCAGTCTTCATTCGTTTCGTAAATGATGTCTTCAGAACTTTAATACAGGACAATGTGCTTGACTTATACATGGACGATATAGTTATACACGGAAAAACAGAGGAAGAGTGTATAGAAAAAACTGAAAAAGTGCTGGTGGTAGGGGCCGCGAACGGCTTAGTTATAAAATGGAAAAAGTGTCAGTTCATGCAGAGAAACATTACGTTTTTGGGACATAAGGTAAAAGAGGGTAAAGTTTCACCAAGTGAAGAGAAAATTAAAGCAGTAAAGAACTTTCGAGTGCCGCCGAACGTTAAAGCCGTACAAGCGTTCCTTGGTCTAACTGGGTTCTTTCGGAAATTTGTTCAAGACTATTCGAAAATAGCCCGACCTTTAACGGATTTACTAAAGAAGGATACAGTCTTCAAGATGGCAGCAAGTGAATAAGAAGCATTTCAGCAGTTAAAGGATGAATTAGTGAAGGAACCAGTTCTGAAGTTGTTTGATCCAGGGGCAAAAACCGAATTACACACGGACGCTTCTAAGGCAGGATTCGGAGCTGCCTTGATGCAATGGGCGGAAGGGAAGTTACACCCGGTGTACTTTTGGAGTAAAAAAACCAGTGAATCGGAGGCCAACAAGCATAGTTACACTCTTGAAGCTAAAGCAGTGTTTCTAGCGGTGAAAAAGTTCCGACAGTATCTGTTGGGCCTTCCGTTTAAGTTGGTCACGGATTGCGCAGCGTTCAAGTGTACCTTAAAGAAATCAGAAGTACCTCAAGAAGTGTTGCCATGGGTTATGTACCTTCAGGACTTTTGTTTCGAAGTAGAACACAGATCGGGAAAAAGGATGCAACACGTGGATTGCTTGAGTCGCTATCCAGTGGAGGTGATGCTCGTGACTGGTGAATTGACGGCGCGAATTCAGAAGAATCAACAGCAAGACGAGATGATCAAGGCCATTAGTGAAATTTTAGTGGATAGGCCCTACGGATCGTATAGAATGAAAGCAGGCCTTTTGTACAATGTAGTGGATGGAAACGAACTTCTAGTGGTTCCACGAAATATGCGGAAGCAGATCATAGAGGACGGACATAATGATGGCCACTATGGTGTACAGCGTACAATGCATGGTATAAAGCAAAAATTCTGGATTCCACACCTAGAGACCATGGTCAAACAACACATCTCCAACTGTGTGAAGTGTATCCTGTATAATAAAAAACTGGGAAGGCTGAAGGGTTATTTAAACCCGATCGACAAGGGAGATACGCCTCTCCACACTCTACATCTGGATCATCTAGGACCTATGGACGCCACTTCGAAACAGTACCGGTATATTTTGACAGTAGTAGACGGATTTTCTAAATTTGTTTGGCTCTATCCCACTAGAACGACGAATACGGAAGAAGTGATTCAAAAGCTTCAGAGCTGGTCTTCAATCTTCGGTTACCCGACACGTGTAGTCACGGATAGAGGGGCTGCGTTTACGGCCAAGGCGTTTGCAGAGTTCCTTCAAAATCAAAGCGTCGAACACGTCGTTTCCACAACGGGCGTACCACGAGGGAATGGGCAGGCAGAGCGAGTCAACCGGACAGTGTTGGCGGTTTTAGCCAAACTGTCGATGGAGGATTCTTCGAAGTGGTACAAGGCAATAAATGAGGTACAACGGTCGATAAACGGGCGGTTTCACTCAACCATAGGAAGATCACCGTTTGAACTAATGTTTGGAGTTAGGATGAAGAATATTACTGATGACTCGCTGAATGAACTATTAGAGAAAGAAGGGTACGAAGAATATGAACGTGATAGACAAGTACTGAGACAAGAGGCAAGGAAGGCCATAGAGCAGGCACAGAAAAGATACAAAGAACAGTACGACAGAAAAAGAAAACCGGAACAAGGGTATAAGGGTGGTGATTTGGTCGCCATTAAAAGAACGCAATTTGTAACAGGAAAGAAGTTGGCCAACGAATTTTTAGGCCCGTATAGAATAGAAAAAGTAAACCGGAACGGCCGATATAAGGTAAAGAGGGCGGCCGACTGCGAAGGTCCTCATGTCACTTCGACGAGCGACGACAATATTAAATTGTGGGCATATGCGACCCTGGAATCATCCGATGAGGAAGAGGTAGAAAAGGATCAGGAAGACAGATAGGACGGGATAAGGTAGCATAGTAGGGCATCGAGGATCGATGTCCGTCAGGAAAGGCCGAATGTAAAATGGTAGAAATCGGCAACACTGGCCGATCGTGCGAGCGAGACGACTAGTGGCGTCTGAGAACGAATGAACTATAAAAGAACGGGCGATCGTGGGAGTCGGGCAGTCGATAAGAATATAGGAAAGTAAAAGCTACCTCGACTGGTGTTTGTTTTAATAAACTTATCACTCTTAACATACATACGTACTACAGGGAGTTGTACGCCAACGAGACAATAGACAAGGACGATTCCTTTGCCTGTCACCGTGTAATCCCCGAGTATTGCGAAACCAACAACAGCTGCATGGATGAGATTACCTATGGAGATGTCCTTCATGCAGTTGGAAAATCGGCACCTCGGAAGTCTCCTGGACCGGATGGAATTCCAATCGAATTTTCTCAGAGAACGTTTGAGATAATCTGGAGAGAAATCATACTGATTCTCAACGAGGCCCTCAACGGTCAATTTCCGGAAAGGTTCGTCGACGGGGTCATAGTGCTTGTGAGGAAGAAGGGGGATGGGTGCACACTCCCTTCCTACCGTCCGATCTCTCTCCTTAACACGGACTACAAACTACTTTCGAGGATAATTAAACGACGGCTTGAAACCATAATCGACAAGTGGCAAATCATCTCGAATGCACAAAAAGGCTCCAATAAACCAGGCAATATTTTTCAAGCTGTTCTGTCTGTTAAGGAGAGAATCATCGATATTAAACGGAGGAAGAAGTGTGGAAAGCTCGTTTCCTTCGATCTCTCTCAGGCGTTTGACCGCGTCGACAGGGGTGTTCTGTTTGAAACGATGGGTTCATTGGGGTTCAATCCCGATCTAATACGACTTTTGAGGACAATTGGTGGAAAATCCTCGTCCCGTGTGCTTGTAAACGGCTCCCTATCCCACACCTTTCCCATCCAACGTTCCGTGCGACAAGGAGACCCCTTGTCAATGCACTTGTTCATCCTTTACCTCCATCCCCTCATCACTAGACTTGAAGGCATCTGCTGCGATCCGGATGACCTGATCAATGCTTATGCTGACGACGTCTCAGTGGTGAGTACTTCCCCATCCACAATCGAGCGAGTTAGGGCGGCCATTGAGGCTTATGGCGTCTGCTCTGGTGCTAGGTTGAATGTCGAAAAGACCACGGCCTTGGACATTGGCAAGATAACGCTGGAAAACAGGATTTCCGTACCTTGGCTGCACACCGTGGAACGTCTCCGGCTTCTTGGGATCCTGTTCACCAACAACGTTCGAGAGGCGGCCAGTCACAACTGGGACACGGTGATTCAGCACTTCCGGCAGCTGGTGTGGCTCCACAGATTGAGAGATCTGAAACTTATGCAGAAGATAGTTCTGCTCAACACATTTTTACTGCCAAAGCTATGGTTCATTGCGTCGGTATGTGGCGCCCGGTCAAAGGACATAGCTAAGGTCAAGAGCATCATCGGTTCTCTCCTCTGGAACGGCTCCGGAGGCATACGCATCCCGATCCTGCAGCTAGCGTTACCTCGCAACCGTGGAGGACTCAACCTCCATATTCCCTCCATCAACACAACAGCATTGCTGACCAACCGGTATGTGGCGGAGCAAGGGAGCCTCCGGGTCGGTGCCCAGCACATTTCGTGTGCTGGAAACCCCCCCGATATTGCTTCTATTCCGACCTCATACCCATGTCTGAGAAGCGTCATACTGCAGATGGCGTACATTCCTCCCTCATTTGGGAAAAATCCTTCCACCCGAAACCTTCGACGTCTACTGGTGGACCGCCTCCCCGCACCCAAAGTGGAGACGTCATACCGGGGGATCAACTGGAGAAAAGTTTGGAGGAACATCAATAGCGGCAAACACTTGCAAACTTGGTACAAACTTCCTAACACCACGCCAAAACAATACCAAACTTGGTACAAAATTCCTAAGACCACGCCAAAACACTTGCACACTTGGTACAAACTTCCAAAGACCACGCCAAAACACTTGCAAACTTGGTACAAATTTAATAAGACCTTGCCAAACACTTGCAAACTTGGTACAAATTTAATAAGGCCATGCCAAACACTTGCAAACTTGAAACAAACTTCCTAAGACCATGCCAAAACACTTGCAAACTTGGTACAAATTTAATAAGACCATGCCAAAACACTTGCAAACTTGGTACAAATTTAATAAGACGATGCCAAACACTTGCAAACTTCGAACAAACTTCCTAAGACCATGCCAAAACACTTGCAAACTTGGTACAACTTTAATAAGACCATGCCAAACACTTGCAAACTTGGAACAAGCTTCCTAAGACCATTCCAAAACACTTGCAAACTTGGTACAAATTTAATAAGACCATGCCAAACACTTGCAAACTTCGAACAAACTTCCTAAGACCATGCCAAAACACTTGCAAACTTGGTACAAATTTAATAAGACCATGCCAAAACACTTGCAAACTTGGCACAAATTTAATAAGACGATGCCAAACACTTGCAAACTTGGAACAAACTTCCTAAGACCATGCCAAAACACTTGAAAACTTGGTACAAATTTAATAACACCATGCCAAAACACTTGCAAACTTGGTACAAATTTAATAAAACCATGCCAAAACACTTGCAAACTTGGTACAAATTTAAAAAGACCAAGCCAAAACACTTGCAAACTTGGAACAAGTTTAATAAGACTATGCCAAAACACTTGCAAACTTGGAACAAACTTCCTAAGACCATGCCAAAACACTTGCAAACTTGGTACAAATTTAATAAAACCATGCCAAAACACTTGCAAACTTGGAAAAAACTTCCTAAGACCATGCCAAAACACTTGCAAACTTGGTACAAATTTAATAAGACCATGCCAAAACACTTGCAAACTTGGTACAAATTTAACAAGACGATGCCAAACACTTGCAAACTTCAAACAAACTTCCTAAGACCATGCCAAAACACTTGCAAACTTGGTACAAATTTAAGAAGACCATGCCAAACACTTGCAAACTTGAAACAAACTTCCTAAGACCATGCCAAAACACTTGCAAACTTGGTACAAATTTAATAAGACCATGCCAAACACTTGCAAACTTGGAACAAACTTCCTAAGACCATGCCAAAACACTTGCAAACTTGGTAAAATTTAATAAGACCATGCCAAAACACTTGCAAACTTGGAACAAACTTCCTAAGACCATGCCAAAACACTTGCAAACTTGGAACAAACTTCCTAAGACCATGCCAAAACACTTGCAAACTTGGTACAAATTTAATAAGACCATACCAAAACACTTGCAAACTTGGTACAAATTTAATAAGACCATGCCAAAACACTTGCAAACTTGGTGCAGTTTAATAAGACCATGCCAAACACTTGCAAACTTGGAACAAACGTCCTAAGACCATGCCAAAACACTTGCAAACATGGAACAAACTTCCTAAGACCATGCCAAAACACTTGCAAACTTGGTACAAATTTAATAAGACCAAGCCAAAACACTTGCAAACTTGGAATAAATTTAATAAGACCATGCCAAAACACTTGCAAACTTGGTACAAATTTAATAAGACCATGCCAAAACACTTGCAAACTTGGAACAAGTTAAATAAGACCATGCCAAAACACTTGCAAACTTGGTACAAATTTTATAAGACCATGCCAAAACACTTGCAAACTTGGTACAAATTTAATAAGACCATGCCAAAACACTTGCAAACTTGGAAAAAACTTCCTAAGACCATGCCAAAACACTTGCAAACTTGGTACAAATTTAACAAGACCATGCCAAAACACTTGCAAACATGGTACAAATTTAATACGACGATGCCAAACACTTGCAAACTTCGAACAAACTTCCTAAGACCATGCCAAAACACTTGCAAACTTGGTACAAATTTAAGAAGACCATGCCAAACACTTGCAAACTTGGAACAAACTTCCTAAGACCATGCCAAAACACTTGCAAACTTGGTACAAATTTAATAAGACCATGCCAAACACTTGCAAACTTGGAACAAACTTCCTAAGACCATGCCAAAACACTTGCAAACTTGGCACAAATTTAATGAGACTATGCCAAACACTTGCAAACTTGGAACAAACTTCCTAAGACCATGCCAAAACACTTGCAAACTTGGTACAAATTTAATAAGACCATGCCAAAACACTTGCAAACTAGGTACAAATTTAATAAGACCATGCCAAACACTTGCAAACTTGGAACAAACTTCCTAAGACCATGCCAGAACACTTGCAAACTTGGTACAAATTTAATAACACCATGCCCAAACACTTGCAAACTTGGTACAAATTTAATAAAACCATGCCAAAACACTTGCAAACTTGGTACAAATTTATTAAGACTAAGCCAAAACACTTGCAAACTTGGAACAAGTTTAATAAGACCATGCCAAAACACTTGCAAACTTGGTACAAATTTAATAAGACCATGCCAAAACACTTGCAAACTTGGTACAAATTTAATAAGACCATGCCAAAACACTTGCAAACTTGGAAAAAACTTCCTAAGACCATGCCAAAACACTTGCAAACTCGGTACAAATTTAATAAGACCATGCCAAAACACTTGCAAACTTGGTACAAATTAAATAAGACGATGCCAAACACTTGCAAACTTCGAACAAACTTCCTAAGACCATGCCAAAACACTTGCAAACTTGGTACAAATTTAAGAAGACCATGCCAAACACTTGCAAACTTGGAACAAACTTCCTAAGACCATGCCAAAACACTTGCAAACTTGGTACAAATTTAATAAGACCATGCCAAACACTTGCAAACTTGGAACAAACTTCCTAAGACCATGCCAAAACACTTGCAAACTTGGTACAAATTTAATAAGACTATGACAAAACACTTGCAAACTTGGGACAAACTTCCTAAGACCATGCCAAAACACTTGCAAACTTGGTACAAAATTAATAAGACCATGCCAAAACACTTGCGAACTTGGTACAAATTTAATAAGACCATGCCAAACACTTGCAAACTTGGTACAAATTTAATAAGACTATGACAAAACACTTGCAAACTTGGTACAAATTTAATAAGACCATGCCAAAACACTTGCAAACTTGGTACAAATTTAATAAGACCATGCCAAAACACTTGCAAACTTGGTACAAATTTAATAAGACGATGCCAAACACTTGCAAACTTCGAACAAACTTCCTAAGACCATGCCAAAACACTTGCAAACTTGGTACAAATTTAAGAAGACCATGCCAAACACTTGCAAACTTGGAACAAACTTCCTAAGACCATTTAAAAACACTTGCAAACTTGGTACAAATTTAATAAGACCATGCCAAACACTTGCAAACTTGGAACAAACTTCCTAAGACCATGCCAAAACACTTGCAAACTTGGTACAAATTTAATAAGACCATGCCAAAACACTTGCAAACTTGGAACAAACTTCCTAAGACCATGCCAAAACACTTGCAAACTTGGTACAAATTTCCTAAGACCATGCCAAAACACTTGCAAACTTGGTACAAATTTAATAAGACCATGCCAAAACACTTGCAAACTTGGTACAAATTTAATAAGACCATGCCAAAACACTTGCAAACTTGGTGCAAAATTAATAAGACCATGCCAAACACTTGCAAACTTGGAATAAACTTCCTAAGACCATGCCAAAACACTTGCAAACTTGGTACAAATTTAATAAGACCATGCCAAAACACTTGCAAACTTGGTACAAATTTAATAACACCATGCCAAAACAATTGCAAACTTGGTACAAATTTAATAAAACCATGCCAAAACACTTGCAAACTTGGTACAAATTTAATAAGACCAAGCCAAAACACTTGCAAACTTGGAACAAATTTAATAAGACCATGCCAAAACACTTGCAAACTTGGTACAAATTTAATAAGACCATGCCAAAACACTTGCAAACTTGGTACAAATTTAATAAGACCATGCCAAAACACTTGCAAACTTGGAACAAACTTCCTAAGACCATGCCAAAACACTTGCAAACTTGGTACAAATTTAATAAGACCCTGCCAAAACACTTGCAAACTTGGTACACATTTAATTAGACGATGGCAAACACTTGCAAACTTGGAACAAACTACCTAAGACCATGCCAAAACACTTGCAAACTTGGTACAAATTTAATAAGACCATGCCAAAACACTTGCAAACATGGAACAAACTTCCTAAGACCATGCCAAAACACTTGCAAACTTGGTACAAATTTAAAAAGACTAAGTCAAAACACTTGCAAACTTGGTACAAATTTAATAAGACCATGCCAAAACACTTGCAAGCTTGGAACAAACTTCCTAAGACCATGCCAAAACACTTGCAAACTTGGTTCAAATTCAATAAGACCAAGCCAAAACACTCGCAAACTTGGTACAAATTTAATAAGACCATGCCAAAACACTTGCAAACTTGGTACAAATTTAATAAGACCATGCCAAAACACTTGCAAACTTGGAACAAACTTCCTAAGACCATGCCAAAACACTTGCAAACTTGGTACAAATTTAATAAGACCATGCCAAAACACTTGCAAACTTGGTACAAATTTAATAAAACCATGCAAAACACTTGCAAACTTGGAACAAGCTTCCTAATACCATGCCAAAACACTTGCAAACTTGGTACAAATTTAATAAGACCATGCCAAAACACTTGCAAACTTGGAACAAACTTCCTAAGACCATGCCAAAACACTTGCAAACTTGGAACAAATTTAATAAGACCATGCCAAACACTTGCAAACTTGGAACAAACTTCCTAAGACCATGCCAAAACACTTGCGAACTTGGTACAAATTTAATAAGACCATGCCAAAACACTTGCAAACTTGGTACAAATTTAATAAGACGATGCCAAACACTTGCAAACTTCGAACGAACTTCCTAAAACCATGCCAAAACACTTGCAAACTTGGTACAAATTTAATAAGACCATGCAAAAACACTTGCAAACTTGGTACAAATTTAAGAAGACCATGCCAAACACTTGCAAACTTGGAACAAAATTAATAAGACCATGCCAAAACACTTGCGAACTTGGTACAAATTTAATAAGACCATGCCAAACACTTGCAAACTTGGTACAAATTTAATAAGACCATACCAAAACACTTGCAAACTTGGTACAAATTTAATAAGACCATGCCAAAACACTTGCAAACTTGGGTCAAATTTAATAAGACCATGCCAAAACACTTGCAAACTTGGAACATACTTCCTAAGACCATGCCAAAACACTTGCAAACTTGGTACAAATTTAATAAGACCATGCCAAAACACTTGCAAACTTGGTACAAATTAAATAAGACCATGCCAAAACACTTGCAGACTTGGTACAAATTTAATAAGAACATGCCAAAACAGTTGCAGACTTGGAACAAACTTCCTAAGACCATGCCAAAACACTTGCAAACTTGGAACAAATTTAATAAGACCACGGCAAAACACTTGCAAACTTGGTACAAATTTAATAAGACCATGCCAAAACACTTGCAAACTTGGTACAAATTTAATAAGACCATGCCAAAACACTTGCAAACTTGGAACAAACTTCCTAAGACCATGCCAAAACACTTGCAAACTTGGTACAAATTTAATAAGACCATGCCAAAACACTTGCAAACTTGGTACAAATTTAATAAGACGATGCCAAACACTTGCAAACTTGGAACAAACTTCCTAAGACCATGCCAAACACTTGCAAACTTGGTACAATTTAATAAGACCATGCCAAAACACTTGCAAACTTGGTACAAATTTAATAAGACCATGCCAAACACTTGCAAACTTGGAACAAACTTCCTAAGACCATGCCATAACACTTGCAAACTTGGTACACATTTAATAAGACCATGCCAAAACACTTGCAAACTTGGAACAAACTTCCTAAGACAATGCCAAAACACTTGCAAACTTGGTACAAATTTAATAAGACCAAGCCAAAACACTTGCAAACTTGGAACAAATTTAATAAGACCATGCCAAAACACTTGCAAACTTGGTACAAATTTAATAAGACCATGCCAAAACACTTGCAAACTTGGTACAAATTTAATAAGACCATGCCAAAACACTTGCAAACTTGGTACAAATTTAATAACACCATGCCAAAACACTTGCAAACTTGATACAAATTTACTAAGACCATGCCAAACACTTGCAAACTTGGAACAAACTTCCTAAGACCATGCCAAAACACTTGCAAACTTGGTACAAATTTAATAAGACCATGCCAAAACACTTGCAAACTTGGTACTAATTTAATAAGACCATGCCAAAACACTTGCAAACTTGGTACAAATTTAATAAGACCATGCCAAACACTTGCAAACTTGGAACAAACTTCCTAAGACCATGCCAAAACACTTGCAAACTTGGTACAAATTTAATAAGACCATGCCAAAACACTTGCAAACTTGGTACAAATTTAATAAGACCATGCCAAAACACTTGCAAACTTGGAACAAATTTAATAAGACCATGCCAAAACACTTGCAAGCTTGGTACAAATTTAATAAGACCATGCCAAAACACTTGCAAACTTGGTACAAATTTAATAAGACCATGCCAAAACACTTGCAAACTTGGAACAAACTTCCTAAGACCATGCCAAAACACTTGCAAACTTGGTACAAATTTAATAAGACCATGCCAAAACACTTGCAAACTTGGTACAAATTTAATAAGACCATGCCAAAACACTTGCAAACTTGGAACAAACTTCCTAAGACCATGCCAAAACACTTGCAAACTTGGTACAAATTTAATAAGACCGAGCCAAAACACTTGCAAACTTGGAACAAATTTAATAAGACCATGCCAAAACACTTGCAAACATGGTACAAATTTAATAAGACCATGCCAAAATACTTGCAAACTTGGTACAAATTTAATAAGACCATGCCAAAACACTTGCAAACTTGGAACAAACTTCCTAAGACCATGCCAAAACACTTGCAAACTTGGTACAAATTTAATAAGACCATGCCAAAACACTTGCAAACTTGGTACAAAATGAAGAAAACCATGCCAAACACTTGCAAACTTGGAACAAACTTCCTAAGACCAGGCCAAAACACTTGCAAACTTGGTACAAATTTAATAAGACCATGCCAAAACACTTGCAAACTTGGTACAAATTTAATAAGACCATGCCAAACACTTGCAAACTTGGAACAAACTTCCTTAGACCATGCCAAAACACTTGCAAACTTGGTACAAATTTAATAAGACCATGCCAAAACACTTGCAAACTTGGTACAAATTTAATAACACCATGCCAAAACACTTGCAAACTTGGTACAAATTTAAAAATACCATGCCAAAACACTTGCAAACTTGGTACAAATTTAATCAGACCATGCCAAAACACTTGCAAACTTGGAACAAATTTAATGAGACCATGCCAAAACACTTGCAAACTTGATACAAATTTAATAAGACCATGCCAAAACACTTGCAAACTTGGTACAATTTTAATAAGACCATGCCAAAACACTTGCAAACTTGGAACAAACTTCCTAAGACCATGCCAAAACACTTGCAAATTTGTTACAAATTTAATAAGACCATGCCAAAACACTTGCAAACTCAGTTCCTCTCCGAGACTCGCAACGATCGGACGTTCTTTTCACGAAGCAGAACAAATATATTTCGTGCTATAGAGCAAGCCACAGCATGGAAGCTTTGAGAAGCACCCTTCGGGTGGACTTCTCAAAGCTACCCAGAAGGCCACCAGCGATGGAGGCCACCACCTTCGCCATGACCAAGCTGGATCTAAGCAACAACAACATCAGCTCCTTGCGTTTGAAGCCAACATCATCCGTGATCATCATTCGTACGAAGGAGCAGAGCCTCGCCCTGAAAACCGTCGAGCAACACGACGGAAAGCATTCGATAGAATGCGACGGGAAGCTTTTCCCGATCCCGATCAGCATGGTCGACAACTCCGTGGTCGTAAAGATCCACGACTTGTCCGATGACATTATGGACAAGACAATCTGCGACTTCTTCTCGCGCTACGGAGAGGTTCGCGCGGTCCGTACCGGCGTATGGACAAAGGGATTCCCATGTGCCGGAGTTTCGGACGGATTCCGGTATGTAACGGCGGTTATTTCGAAGCCGGTGCCCTCCTTTGTGACGATAGAAGGAGAAGAGACGTTGGTCACCTACCGGGGCCAACAGCAAACGTGCCGTACATGCGGACTGTCTGTGCACCACGGAATAACCTGCACCCAGGGCAGAAAACTCGTGGCACAAAAAACGAGCGTCAACGAGCGGTTGACCTACGCATCAGCGGTGCAAGGCAAAAACGGCGTAAACACGCCAACTGCCCCAGCACTAGCGCCAGCCGTCCCGGCTAGCACAAAGACCGTCCCGGCAAGCAAAACGATCGTATCCACAAGCGCACCGACGGTCCCGGCAAGTGCACCGACCGCCCCGCCAAGCACAACGATCGTTGCGACAAGCGCACCGACCGTCCCGACAAGCGCACCGACCGTCCCGGCTAGCGCACCGACCGTCCCGGCTAGCGCACCGACCGTCCCGGCTAGCGCACCGACCGTCCCGGCCGTACAGACAATACCCTCGAGCACCCGGACTGGTGCACCTATTGTCTTGACCGACACACCGAACGGCCGATCACCAGCACCAAGCGTACCGGCGAATGCTTCACTTGTTGTGTCTTTGATCAGGGCAAGTGCGTTAAACATCCCGGCAAGATCGACCAGCACCAAAATGGACATAGGTGAGTATCGTTCGAACGCCGATGCCGAATTAAAGTTTAAAGCTCCTCGTGTCCCTTCCCCTACCCCTTCCTCAAATTCTATCCACACGGGGACAAGTAAGAGAAAGACGGACGAACTGACGGACAGCGACACGTCGCACAAGTCTACGGAGGAACCGGCCAAGCGTAAAGTAGGCCGTCCTGCCCGAAAGACAAACGCTAACGCAGCGAGACCTACCGGGTTGACCGACGATGAGAAGCAGTAACTTGGTAGAAATGGATAATTTGATGAGATCAGTGACGATCGCATCGATCAACATCAATGCGATATCTAATCCTACCAAGTTAGATGCTCTAAGGACCTTTATAAAGACAACTGACGCAGACATAATCTTCCTACAAGAAGTTTCTATTGAAGACTTTTCGCTCCCTGGGTACAATGTATTAACAAATATTGATCACACCAGGAGAGGTACTGCGATCGCCTTGCGGGTGCACCTAAAATTTTCTCACGTCGAGCGTAGCTTGGATTCACGCCTCATCTGCGTTCGGCTTGAGAATTCATCCACACTGTGCAATATTTACGCTCCTTCGGGAAGCCATAACAGAGCAGAGCGAGAGCTCTTTTTCAACCATTTGTTGGCGTACTACCTGCGGAATGCACCGGGACCGGTGATTCTTGCAGGGGACTTCAACTGCATTTTGAAGTCCCAAGACGCTACGGGTGTGGGAAATGTGAGCTCCGCTTTGCAAAGCCTAGTTGACAGCATGCGCCTGTGTGACAGCTGGGAAGCTCTTAGAGGTAACTCTGTAGAGTTTTCCCACGTCGCAAGGTGGTTCGGGCTCTCGCATCGATCGTTGCTACATCTCCAAGACCATGAAAGACCAGCTACGTGCAACTGACATGCATTTAGTGTCCTTTTCTGATCACAAGGCGCTCACGGTGCGTCTCTGCCTTCCGAACATACCTGACGCGCGACGAAATGGCTACTGGCAACTACGGCCACATATTTTGACAGCCGAAAACATAGAGGAATTCGGTTGCAGGTGGAATTATTGGACAAGACAGCGAAAGAACTTTGGTTCATGGATGGAATGGTGGATACAGTTTGCCAAACCAAAAATAAAATCGTTCTTCCGATGGAAAACGAACCAGAAATACTCCAACTTCCGCTTGCAACATAATATCCTCTACGCGGAGTTAAAGTCCTCATACGAGCGGTATCTTTCCAGTCCGATCGAATTGGTCAATATCAATCGTATAAAAGGAGAAATGCTCCTCCTTCAGAGGCGCTTCTCCGAGGACTTTACTCGTATTAACGAAACAAGAGTAAGTGGTGAAAAAATTTCCACATTTCAGCTTGGAAAACGAAGGCAGGAACGCACCCTGATCACCAGCCTGAAAACAGAAAATGACATTGTTCTTGACTCTCCAAATCAATTGGAGGAATACATACATGTAAAATGGTAGAAATCGGCAACACTGGCCGATCGTGCGAGCGAGACGACTAGTGGCGTCTGAGAACGAATGAACTATAAAAGAACGGGCGATCGTGGGAGTCGGGCAGACGATAAGAATATAGGAAAGTAAAAGCTACCTCGACTGGTGTTTGTTTTAATAAACTTATCACTCTTAACATCTGGTGTCAGAAGTGGGATCGTGCGCGAAAGTGAAAATCGAATCTAACTTAGCAGAAAGTTCTGTGTGAACAACCGTGGGCTGTTGAAACGATAGTTGGTGCGTGGAGAACGTGTGTTGCCTGTGTGGGGCACGCGTTACTGAAGGTGCTGTGTGCGCAATCGAGAACAGTTAGGAACGTGGGTCGGCTGTGTGAGGCGCACGTTAACGCAGGCGCAGGCTGAAAAAGTTTATTAAACATTATCAGCGAGAAAATGGATGAAACCGTCAAAATAGCCGAGCTGGTCGAGTCGTTCACGCGAGCCGGCTTGGTGAAACAATGTGAGACGAGAAAACTTTCGACTGTTGGAACGAAGGAAGAGTTGGCGGTGCGAATTGCAAACGATCATGAACCGCAGGAAGAGGTTGCAACACAAAGCCTGCTAAACTCGACCGAAATGGGGGAATACGTCGATGCGCAAGCGGAGGCGCACATGTGCAGGCCTGCTGCGCTCAACTTTAATGACGTAAAGGAAGCGCTACCGAACTTTACGGGTGATGGAAAGGGGCACGACATAGGCCAATTCGTCACCGAATTCAAGGAAAATGCCCAATTGCTGGGATGGAACGAGCTTCAGATGTTAGTCTACGCCAAGCGACTCCTTACTGGCCCTGCGAAACTGTTCATCAGTAGCACCAGTGGTCTGTGCTCATGGAAGCAGCTGAAGGATGCCCTTGCTACGGAGTTTCGTGATGAAACAAAGAGTGCGGATATTCACGAGGCGATGCGAAAGAGAAAGAAGAAGACTGAGGAGTCATTCTTGGAATATGTTTACGCCATGCAGGCGCTGGCAAAGCGAGGAAAAATCGATGAAGAATCGATTTGCAAGTATATTGTTCAGGGTATCGAGGATGACCCTAGAAACAAAATGTGCTTGATAGGCGTGGAAAATATTGCCGAGCTCAAGACACAGCTCAAAAAATATCAGGCAATTAAATCACAGCTACCAAGTGTGCGAGGTGCAAAAGATTCCGTGACCATGCCAAAAGACACAGGAAGACGGTGCTACAACTGCGGGCAAATGGGACATTTGTCAACTGCGTGCAAAAAGGAAGCGCTGCCCCGCGGTGTTACCAGTGCGGTCTCCCAGGTCACGAAGCACGAGCATGTCGAAACACGTCGCCCCCAAAATGCTTCCGATGTGGGCAAACCGGGCACAAAGCGAACGAGTGCACCAGACAACCCATGATGAGTGTTCCTACGAATTTGATCGTAGACGATGAGGAACCAAGGGTAAATATGAAAATCGGAAATTGGGTTCCATACGCTTTGTTTGACTCAGGCTGTTATTTTAATTTAATAACAAACACAGCTTTTCGACGAATCGGTACCCCACCCGTAGAAGAGACCGCAGTATCATTACACGGGTTTGGAGGAAAACGCACTCGCACCGCAGGGAGAATTTCGACGGACACTTGGATAAACTCACAAATTTACCGAGACGTACCATTTTTCATCGTACCCGATGGAACAATGACGTACGACGTTATCATTGGAAGGGAATCACTCCGGCTCTTCGATGCAGTAGTGACAAAGGACGGGGTAAAGTTGACTACCCGGCGAGAGGAGAAAGAAGCAACGAACGAGAATAAAGTACTGTTGGCTAATTATTTTGTGGTAGAGGGTGGTCAAGAAATGATAGTTCCGAGAAAGTATCAAAACAAAGTAAACATGTGGATTGAAGACTATAAAGCAGCTCTGAAAAACGGTCGGACGGAAGAAACTTCGGTGAAGCTAGAGATTATACCGGGAGACCAAATACACCCGTTTAGGCATTCGCCAGCTCGCCTAGCCCACATCGAAGAAGAGGCAGTAAACAAGCAAGTGGAAGAATGGCTACAGCAAGGGATTGTGCGTCCATCGTCCTCTAATTTTGCCAACCGCGTAGTAATTGCAAAAAAGAAAGATGGAACAAACAGAGTTTGTGTGGATTTCAGAAAACTCAATTCGCTGGTACTTAAAGACGGGTTTCCAATTCCCATCATCGATGAGGTGCTCGAGAAGCTACAGGCAGCGCGATGGTTCACAGTAATGGACTTAGAAAATGGATTTTTCCATGTGCCGGTAGAGGAAAACAGTAAGAAATATACCGCGTTTGTCACGAAGAGAGGTCTCTACGAATTTAACCGAGCACCGTTTGGGTTTTGCAACTCGCCGGCAGTCTTCATTCGTTTCGTAAATGATGTCTTCAGAACTTTAATACAGGACAATGTGCTTGACTTATACATGGACGATATAGTTATACACGGAAAAACAGAGGAAGAGTGTATAGAAAAAACTGAAAAAGTGCTGGTGGTAGGGGCCGCGAACGGCTTAGTTATAAAATGGAAAAAGTGTCAGTTCATGCAGAGAAACATTACGTTTTTGGGACATAAGGTAAAAGAGGGTAAAGTTTCACCAAGTGAAGAGAAAATTAAAGCAGTAAAGAACTTTCGAGTGCCGCCGAACGTTAAAGCCGTACAAGCGTTCCTTGGTCTAACTGGGTTCTTTCGGAAATTTGTTCAAGACTATTCGAAAATAGCCCGACCTTTAACGGATTTACTAAAGAAGGATACAGTCTTCAAGATGGCAGCAAGTGAATTAGAAGCATTTCAGCAGTTAAAGGATGAATTAGTGAAGGAACCAGTTCTGAAGTTGTTTGATCCAGGGGCAAAAACCGAATTACACACGGACGCTTCTAAGGCAGGATTCGGAGCTGCCTTGATGCAATGGGCGGAAGGGAAGGTACACCCGGTGTACTTTTGGAGTAAAAAAACCAGTGAATCGGAGGCCAACAAGCATAGTTACACTCTTGAAGCTAAAGCAGTGTTTCTAGCGGTGAAAAAGTTCCGACAGTATCTGTTGGGCCTTCCGTTTAAGTTGGTCACGGATTGCGCAGCGTTCAAGTGTACCTTAAAGAAATCAGAAGTACCTCAAGAAGTGTTGCCATGGGTTATGTACCTTCAGGACTTTTGTTTCGAAGTAGAACACAGATCGGGAAAAAGGATGCAACACGTGGATTGCTTGAGTCGCTATCCAGTGGAGGTGATGCTCTTGACTGGTGAATTGACGGCGCGAATTCAGAAGAATCAACAGCAAGACGAGATGATCAAGGCCATTAGTGAAATTTTAGTGGATAGGCCCTACGGATCGTATAGAATGAAAGCAGGCCTTTTGTACAATGTAGTGGATGGAAACGAACTTCTAGTGGTTCCACGAAATATGCGGAAGCAGATCATAGAGGACGGACATAATGATGGCCACTATGGTGTACAGCGTACAATGCATGGTATAAAGCAAAAATTCTGGATTCCACACCTAGAGACCATGGTCAAACAACACATCTCCAACTGTGTGAAGTGTATCCTGTATAATAAAAAACTGGGAAGGCTGGAGGGTTATTTAAACCCGATCGACAAGGGAGATACGCCTCTCCACACTCTACATCTGGATCATCTAGGACCTATGGACGCCACTTCGAAACAGTACCGGTATATTTTGACAGTAGTAGACGGATTTTCTAAATTTGTTTGGCTCTATCCCACTAGAACGACGAATACGGAAGAAGTGATTCAAAAGCTTCAGAGCTGGTCTTCAATCTTCGGTTACCCGACACGTGTAGTCACGGATAGAGGGGCTGCGTTTACGGCCAAGGCGTTTGCAGAGTTCCTTCAAAATCAAAGCGTCGAACACGTCGTTTCCACAACGGGCGTACCACGAGGGAATGGGCAGGCAGAGCGAGTCAACCGGACAGTGTTGGCGGTTTTAGCCAAACTGTCGATGGAGGATTCTTCGAAGTGGTACAAGGCAATAAATGAGGTACAACGGTCGATAAACGGGCGGTTTCACTCAACCATAGGAAGATCACCGTTTGAACTAATGTTTGGAGTTAGGATGAAGAATATTACTGATGACTCGCTGAATGAACTATTAGAGAAAGAAGGGTACGAAGAATATGAACGTGATAGACAAGTACTGAGACAAGAGGCAAGGAAGGCCATAGAGCAGGCACAGAAAAGATACAAAGAACAGTACGACAGAAAAAGAAAACCGGAACAAGGGTATAAGGTTGGTGATTTGGTCGCCATTAAAAGAACGCAATTTGTAACAGGAAAGAAGTTGGCCAACGAATTTTTAGGCCCGTATAGAATAGAAAAAGTAAACCGGAACGGCCGATATAAGGTAAAGAGGGCGGCCGACTGCGAAGGTCCTCATGTCACTTCGACGAGCGACGACAATATTAAATTGTGGGCATATGCGACCCTGGAATCATCCGATGAGGAAGAGGTAGAAAAGGATCAGGAAGACAGATAGGACGGGATAAGGTAGAGTTAGCACAACCCGCAACACCGAGCACCGAGCGAGCGCAATATAACATAAATATCAACATCCGAGCCGAGAGCACATTTTCTGCAGCGCAGCATAAAATGTGTCACCAACCATCGTCGACCGAATCATGCTCGAATCATGATCGCTGCCAGAAGTAAACATCGATCGCCATCGGACGACGCAGCTATAAAACATCGCAGCCCGCTCAATCATCGGTTCTTTCCTGCATTCTCCAGACACCGAGACGGACCGGCGTGATACCCGTACCGTGTAGGATCGCATCCCGCGTTCACGAGTTTAACTAAGAGTTGTTAATAAAATAGAAATAATTTTTTAAAAACTCTAAACCCGTGAGTGCGTTACTAACTGGCGCCCGAATAGGGACCCTCCGTTGTTTTCTCATTAATCAAGTGTGAGTGACCACGTAAGAGTGAAGTTGCAACATAAGACTAGTGACGAAAAAGTTTTCCCGATCGCCCCGTGAAAAGTGACATTTCCTGTGGCAGCTGTACGTTAGATACCCAAGTATCTTCAGGTGGCTAATCACTCATCCTGTTGGAAAAGGGATGAATTCGGCGTACTGAGAAGGAAGACAGCAACGTTGGGGTCATCGCCTCGACCGAATCGACTTCGACCGTAAGAGGTAACGGAGCAGCGGCCGACAGAAGGTAATAGGATTCGATAACTCCCAAACAACGCGCTTCGAAACGTTCCTGACCGCGACTGTTAAAGGATTCAAAGCAGGACGACACGTATCCCGGAGTTTTGTGGCATACCCACAAAATGTTTGGAAAATACATGTAAGTAAAGAGAAGAGAAAATATTAAAAATAACTACAGTGAATAGTGAAACACACACTTTTAAAAAAACAAGTGAATTAAAACTGGAAAACCTTATCCAGGCATTAAACAATTTCTCTTTCAAAATGTCACGTCCCGAAGTTGACCAAATATTAAGCAGAATAACTGCACTAGAAGCTCGTGGAAACACGACAGTGTCTGAGGACTATAATGATCCTCCTTTGTACTTTACAAAACCGGACGGAAGTGCCGTCAATCCGGACACATTTGAAAAGATTCCCGACCTCGTGAAAGATTTGCCGATCTTTTCGGGAGATCCCAGCGAATTGAACAGCTGGATAAGCGATGTTGATAGTTTGGTTAAACTATACCAAACATCAGCACGGAATACAGTGGAATCACAAAACAAATATCATATGATATGTAGATTCATTCGTAGAAAAATTCGAGGGGAAGCAAATGACTCCCTAGTAGCCTCAAACGTGGGCATTAATTGGAACCTAATCAAGAAAACGTTAATAACATATTATGGGGAGAAACGAGATCTGGAAACATTAGATTTCCAACTAATGAACGTGCAACAACGCGGATGCACTCTTGAAGTATATTACGACGAAGTGAATCGTCTAATGTCGCTAATAGCAAACCAAATTAAAACGGATGACCGTTTCAGTCATCCAGAAGCATCGAAGGCATTAATAGAAACATATAATAAAAAAGCGGTTGATTCATTCATCCGAGGACTAGATGGAGATGTATACAAATTCATAAGAAATTATGAACCATCATCTCTAGCAGCAGCTTATAGCTACTGTATCTCATTTCAAAATATTGAATGTAGAAAAATGCTTACCAAACCAAGAACGATGCCAGTGCCAACAGCGCCCAGAAATCTTATCCCACAAGTACCGCATCCTCCACGGAATGCATTTAACAGACCCCCTCTACCACCAAAACCATTCGTTAATCGACATTTTGCACCAATGCAAAAGCCGTTTGGAATGCGACCAAACTATAACAACAATTTTCAAAATTTTAAACCAACAGGTTTACCACCCAAAAATCCTTTTAGACAACAAGATCCAGAACCCATGGATGTGGATCAATCCATAAGGTCTAGACAAATTAATTATGGGAACCGACCAGGCTCCTCCCGAAACAATCGACCACCACTAAAAAGACAACGAGTCTTTAATGTCGAAACCATTCAAAAAAATCAAGGTAACCCAGTGGAATACTCAGATTATAACGAAGAAAGTTTGAAGGAGTATGATGAGTCTGAAATGTCCTCATACGAACGTTACATGAAAAATCATGACAAACAACATGATGATGAAACAGAAGAGCTTGAAGAATGTGAATTAAATTTTTTAGAATAAATTCTACATTACCTTACTTTCTATATTATGGTAATGTAGAACAACCATTGAAAATGCTGATCGATACAGGATCCAACAAAAATTTCATTCATCCACGCTTTGCAAAAATTTCCCATGACGTAGAGAAACCATTTTTTATCTCTTCGGTTGGAGGAGATATCGAAATTAATAAATTCTCAAAAGCCAGATTATTCAAACCATACTCTAACACCATGATAAAATTATTCCATCTAGCAAACATAAAATCATTTGATGCTATCATCGGACATGAAACGTTAAAAGAATTAAAAGCAGTAATCGATACTGCAAATGAAAAATTAATTATTGACAACAAATTCACAATACCTATTTTACAGTATAAACTACAGCAAGTTAATCAAATAAAAGTAAGAGACGATCATCTCCAAGCCTATCACAAACATGAGTTAAAAAAACTCCTTACAGAATTTCAAGATATTTTCCATCCTCCAGATAAAAAACTTCCATTTACCACAAAGGTAAAAGCAGAAATAAGAACAACAGATAATTTTCCGGTTTATAGTAAAACCTATCCTTATCCTCAAGCTTTAAAAAATGAAGTCAATAAACAAATTACAAAATTATTATCCGACGGAATTATTAGACCTTCGAGATCTCCATATAATTCTCCAGTATGGATTGTTAATAAAAAAATGGATGCTTCTAATGAAAAAAAATATCGACTTGTGATCGATTATAGAAAAATCAATTCAAAAACAATCAGTGACAGATATCCAATACCCGACACCTCTACTGTCTTAGCGAATTTAGGTTCGAATAAATACTTCACCACCCTTGACCTAGCGTCAGGTTTTCACCAAATTCCAATGAATGAAAAAGACATAGAAAAAACTGCCTTTTCTGTGAATAATGGAAAATTTGAATTTATAAGAATGCCTTTTGGACTCAAAAATGCACCATCTATCTTCCAAAGAGTGATGGATGATATTCTGAGAGACCATATCGGAAAGATATGTCATGTCTACATTGATGACATTATCATTTTTGGAAAAACATTCGAAGAACACATGCGAAATTTAAAAACAATTCTACAAACATTAAAAGAAGCTAATTTTAAAATCCAACCAGATAAGTCTGAATTCATCAAAACAGAAGTTGAATTTCTCGGTTTTATCGTATCTGCGGAAGGTCTCAAGCCAAATTTAAAAAAGGTTGAATGTATTCAAAAATATCCCGAACCAAAAAACCTTAAAGATTTAAGATCATTTTTAGGACTCTCTGGATACTATAGACGTTTCGTAAAGAATTACGCAAGCCTTGCAAAACCCCTTACGAAACTTCTAAGAGGAGAGGATGGCTATCGCCAAATTCCTAAAAATCAATCTAAAAATTTCCCGATTACACTAGATGAATCAGCAAAAAAATCTTTTCAATATTTGAAAAACATTTTATGTTCAAATGATGTTTTAACATTTCCAGACTTTGAAAAACCTTTTATTTTAACCACAGATGCTTCGGATAAAGCACTGGGAGCAGTCTTATCTCAACAGAACCAGGATGGAGAACGCCCAATAACCTTTATTTCCAGGACTCTTTCAAGGACTGAAGAAAACTACGCTACCAACGAAAAGGAAATGCTAGCAGTAGTATGGGCTCTACAAACCTTAAGAAATTTTATACATGGAGCAAAACTAAAAATTTTTACTGATCATCTCCCATTAACATTCACACTATCTCCAAAAAATAACAATGCAAAACTAAAAAGATGGAAGGCTTTTCTAGAAGAACATGACTATGAACTTCATTACAAACCAGGTAAAGCTAATGTTGTAGCCGATGCATTATCTCGAGTACAAATTAATTCATTAACACCAACACAACATTCTGCAGAAGATGATGACAATTCTTTCATTCTATCTACCGAAGCACCTGTTAACGTCTTTCGCAACCAACTAATTTTCCGCACCAATACCAATTCCTCATATGCATACACCAATCCTTTCCCTGGATACCATCGACACGTATTTTGTGAACCATTCTTTTCCAATGAATTCTTAACAGAAAAATTAAAGAAAGTTTTAAATCCTGCCGTCAGAAATGGTATATTATGTGATGAACATACCATGGGAAAAATTCAAGAAATATTTAAAATTATGTTCAATCCAAAAATTCTAAAAGCAAGATATTCACAAAAAATAGTAGAAGATATCGCTTCAGAGGAAGAACAACTACAAAAAATCAAAGAAATACACAATTTTGCACATCGTAATGCTCAAGAAAATTCCTTGCAATTCATAAAAAAATATTACTTTCCCGGAATGACAAAGACCATAAGAAATTTTGTAAAAACTTGTGAAATTTGCAAAATAGAAAAATATGAAAGGAAACCACAAAAATTTTTAGATACAAGAACACCAACACCAAAATACCCAGGAGAAATAATTCATATTGATATATTTGCGTATAATGCCAATAACTTATTTATCTCATCGTTAGATAAATTCTCAAAATATTTAAAAATCAGACCCATTAAATCAAAATCTATAGCAGACATTAAAGATGTTCTTTTACAACTATTATATGACTGGGATTTACCAGCACAAATCGTAATGGACAATGAAAGTAGTTTTGTTTCAAATATTATCGAACAAGCCATTTTGAATCTAGGAATAAAAATTTTTAAAACTCCTGTCAACAGATCTGAAACGAATGGACAAATAGAGAGATGCCATTCAACGATCCGTGAAATTGCTAGATGCATAAAAGCACTTAAACCAGATATTACAGTCAAATCACTCATGCAGGAAGCAGCTTATAAGTATAACAATTCGATTCACAGTTTCATCAATAACACACCCAAAAATATTTTTATTGGGGAAAATTCAGAAAATTTAACATTTGAAGAAAGGGTCAGACAAAGAGATGCAAATGATAAAAAAATAGCTAACTTGTTCCAGCAACGTGAAGCAAAGATAGCAACTAAAACTTATCAAGATTTTGATCCAGATACTTATGCATTTGAAAAAAATAAATCTAATAATAAACGTGAAAGTAGGTATCATATAATAAAAATAAAGGAGAACTTTCCAACATATGTAATCGATTCAAATAATCGTAAAATTCATAAAGTAAATCTAAGGAAACGTAATTGATAAGAACTTGGTCCTTTTTCCATTTCAGATTAATACTCTGCCTGTCGTCGTTAGTTCACACCAACTTTGTTATTTACGATTTAACAAAGAACCCACTTGCCATAGTTTCTCTCGGAAGAGCTCAAATCAAATCAGGATATTTAAGAATTGTACACCCATTTGATATAACACAAATTGAAAACATAATTGAAAATAATTATGCAGATTTGTCCCAAAATATCGACTCAGGACCATTATATAGCATAATTCGTATTAAGCTACAAACATTATATGAAACACTAGTTTTTTTGTAGGCCAGCTACCTGGCCCGATATAATTCATGTGACACTTTAATTTACTTAACACAGAAAATTATTTTTTAATTTTCAAACCGATTAGGATTTATTCATTTTAAGCTTTTAATTTAAGCCCGGCAAAGCTTAAGTTCATTAGGCTTCATGCGATAGGAACAGTGTTTTCGTCGTCAGATTGCGGAGCTGATGTTTTTGACATTCCTGTGAATTTTTATGAATGTCCATAATGCAACCCGTCAAGAGACGGAAGCATACACGCCCGGCCAAGAAGCAGCCCACTCGCGTATTGCCAAGCGAGTAACTGGATACCAATATGTTGGGGAAACCTGAACACCGTGGTGTTCTAGCACAATGCGTGGACGCGGGCCATGTCTCTTGGTAATTGGAAGAGGGGCCCTCGGGAACATTTGGCGCAGAGGTCTCCTGGCTTCGTTGCAGTGTGCCGCCAAATGGCCAAATCGCCAGCATGCTCCAAGGGGATTTAGCCCGTTTCCGGTGTTAGTGGTAATGTTGACGCCAAGCGCCGCGCTCGCGTCTTTCATCTGCTGTGTCCTGCCTTTGCTCTACATTTCGTTATTTGTTTTTTTTTTTTAATTTTACTATTTACACATGGTTTAAAACGCGTCAAGTTTTGTTTACAGGAGCTGAAGACACAATAAAAAAACATGCACCTTACACCCCTCACCTAAACTAAGGTTAATTGTAACGGAGTTCCTACAACAGGAACGGAACACGGGATAACGGAACAATTTTCGTTCCATGATTCAAATTGGTGATCAAATTTAAAATTTCATTTGCAACCGAAACGATAAAAAATTCTAAAATCCTCTCATATTGCATACGCTCTCCGGCTGGGAATATAATTCACAGTTTTCTCGAATATTTTCAAGCGACCGCACAAAACAATTATTGACAGTATCAACCTAGCTTCGATCCGCTTCTTTTTTTACTAAGGTTTCAAAAACCATTGAGCACTCGCTTGCATCGCTGTTTCAACTCGAACGCTCTCTCCAATATATTTATTTATTAATATATTATTCGAATTAATAAATTAATATATTAATCTAAGAAAAGCAATTAAAATCAAATTGTACGGCACCTCACAGAACGGCACGCAAGTACAGAGAATAAAGCATTTAAATACCCACCCGGTCTCCTACGATAGATCGGACACCAAGAACATGCAGACAAAACGAAAGACAGCCCGCACCGTGGAGTACAGCACGGCATGCAAAAATAAAATGTTATGGTTCTTAATAAAAGATAACGCATTCAAATGCCCGTCCGGGAACCAAGACCCCTCCAAATGTGGGAAGCACGGACGACAATACAAAAGAAAGACCGTCGGGCCGTAGCACAGCAGAGTGTGCGAGCAGAGTGTTTCGAGCGTCAATCATTTGCGGGTGTGCGAGTGAAGCAATATACATGTGCGAGCGAGCAACAGCGATTGTGGGTTGGAACTGCAGCAAAAACAAAAACAGCTCACAGTGGGTTATAACGATCGTAAGCGAGACGGCAGTCGTAACAGAGCGAGAGGCAAGTATGAACGATCGAGAGTTCTTCCCTGAGTTGGTACGGATCAAGTTATTTCTCGCTTACTCCAATGTGTTGGTAAAGGCACGATGACGAACCTCGCACTCGCTTGCATCGCTGTCTGACTTCAAACGCGCTCATGTGTTTTCCCGCTCTATCTAATGTAATGGTACAGACTCAGCGATTTCTCGCTTACTTCAACGTTTTGATACGTGATACGTTACCAACGACGACAAACGACGACAAACGACGACAGTTTGTATTATAATGTATAGGAGATATTGTAAAATTAAACGGCAAGTAGTACGACAAAAGCGATGGGATGCGATTGGTACAGCATGGAAATGGATCGCTGGAAATCCAGATGCCGAAGATCTACGCATTATAAATTCAACACTCAATTCGTTGATCCTGCAAAATAATCAACAAGTACTTATCAATGAAGGTATAAACCAACGACTACAAGATCTAACAACAATCACAAACGACGTCCTCAAACTCCAGTTTGAAAGATTTAAGCAAAGATCTATTGAGATACAACATCTTATCATAATATCAAATCTCGATTCTTTGCAAAATCATCTTGAAAATCTTGAAGAAGCTATTCTATTAGCAAAACATGGCATACCAAGCAGTAAGATTTTATCCCTCGAAGAACTTAAGGAAATGATGAAATTTCTTGCAGACCATAACATTTCGGTGACATCACCAGAAGAAATGTTAGCAAAATCAAGTGCTCAAGTAACAATGAATACCACGCATGTAATCTACATGTTAAAGTTTCCGCAAAGTTCAAAAGATATTTATGAGTACAATTATGTAGACTCCATAATCAACAACAGCAAACGAATCATTTTGAAGCAAAATTATTTCATCAGAAACCAAACCCACATATATGAATTATCACAACCATGCAATCAAAACCAACAAGATCTGTATACTTGTGAAAGTATAAATATTCAACCAACATCGGAATGTGTACAAAGAATCATTCAAGGAAATCATTCAGACTGCACATTTGAAAAGGTTTACACAAACGGAATCATCAAGAGAATTGATGAAACAAACATTCTTATAAACAACGCAATAGCAGAAATCTCCTCAAATTGCAGCAATGTAAACCAACTGCTTCAAGGCTCATACTTAATTCAATTCAGCAAATGCAGCATATACATCAATGGAGAAGAATTCACCAATTTTGAAACCATAGTCCCAGCAAAACCGTACCATTCAACATTGGGAATAATAGCAGTCGAAACTGACGTCATAGACGAACCACCAGTCGAATATTTACACAATCTCACGCTAGAACACCGAGATCGATTGAAAACGATTAGTCTGCAGAACAATTCATTTTCATGGAAAATCAATTTGTTTGGTTCTCTGACTGGAATCACGCTCTTGGTGAGTCTCATAATTGTTATTCTCTGCATCATATCAACATACCGAAAGCGGAACATAAATATAAAAATGCCACCCAAGATTGAACTGCTTGAGAAAGCGAAAACGTATGCCCACCAACCAGCATCGTTTCATACAATAAACAAACTTTGAGGACAAAGTTATTTAAGAGGAGAGGAGTTAGCACAACCCGCAACACCGAGCACCGAGCGAGCGCAATATAACATAAATATCAACATCCGAGCCGAGAGCACATTTTCTGCAGCGCAGCATAAAATGTGTCACCAACCATCGTCGACCGAATCATGCTCGAATCATGATCGCTGCCAGAAGTAAACATCGATCGCCATCGGACGACGCAGCTATAAAACATCGCAGCCCGCTCAATCATCGGTTCTTTCCTGCATTCTCCAGACACCGAGACGGACCGGCGTGATACCCGTACCGTGTAGGATCGCATCCCGCGTTCACGAGTTTAACTAAGAGTTGTTAATAAAATAGAAATAATTTTTTAAAAACTCTAAACCCGTGAGTGCGTTACTAACTGTAGCATAGTAGGGCATCGAGGATCGATGTCCGTCAGGAAGGGCCGAATGTAAAATGGTAGAAATCGGCAACACTGGCCGATCGTGCGAGCGAGACGACTAGTGGCGTCTGAGAACGAATGAACTATAAAAGAACGGGCGATCGTGGGAGTCGGGCAGTCGATAAGAATATAGGAAAGTAAAAGCTACCTCGACTGGTGTTTGTTTTAATAAACTTATCACTCTTAACATACATACGTACTACAGGGAGTTGTACGCCAACGAGACAATAGACAAGGACGATTCCTTTGCCTGTCACCGTGTAATCCCCGAGTATTGCGAAACCAACAACAGCTGCATGGATGAGATTACCTATGGAGATGTCCTTCATGCAGTTGGAAAATCGGCACCTCGGAAGTCTCCTGGACCGGATGGAATTCCAATCGAATTTTATCAGAGAACGTTTGAGATAATCTGGAGAGAAATCATACTGATTCTCAACGAGGCCCTCAACGGTCAATTTCCGGAAAGGTTCGTCGACGGGGTCATAGTGCTTGTGAGGAAGAAGGGGGATGGGTGCACACTCCCTTCCTACCGTCCGATCTCTCTCCTTAACACGGACTACAAACTACTTTCGAGGATAATTAAACGACGGCTTGAAACCATAATCGACAAGTGGCAAATCATCTCGAATGCACAAAAGTGCTCCAATAAACCAGGCAATATTTTTCAAGCTGTTCTGTCTGTTAAGGAGAGAATCATCGATATTAAACGGAGGAAGAAGTGTGGAAAGCTCGTTTCCTTCGATCTCTCTCAGGCGTTTGACCGCGTCGACAGGGGTGTTCTGTTTGAAACGATGGGTTCATTGGGGTTCAATCCCGATCTAATACGACTTTTGAGGACAATTGGTGGAAAATCCTCGTCCCGTGTGCTTGTAAACGGCTCCCTATCCCACACCTTTCCCATCCAACGTTCCGTGCGACAAGGACCCCTTGTCAATGCACTTGTTCATCCTTTACCTCCATCCCCTCATCACTAGACTTGAAGGCATCTGCTGCGATCCGGATGACCTGATCAATGCTTATGCTGACGACGTCTCAGTGGTGAGTACTTCCCCATCCACAATCGAGCGAGTTAGGGCGGCCATTGAGGCTTATGGCGTCTGCTCTGGTGCTAGGTTGAATGTCGAAAAGACCACGGCCTTGGACATTGGCAAGATAACGCTGGAAAACAGGATTTCCGTACCTTGGCTGCACACCGTGGAACGTCTCCGGCTTCTTGGGATCCTGTTCACCAACAACGTTCGAGAGGCGGCCAGTCACAACTGGGACACGGTGATTCAGCACTTCCGGCAGCTGGTGTGGCTCCACAGATTGAGAGATCTGAAACTTATGCAGAAGATAGTTCTGCTCAACACATTTTTACTGCCAAAGCTATGGTTCATTGCGTCGGTATGTGGCGCCCGGTCAAAGGACATAGCTAAGGTCAAGAGCATCATCGGTTCTCTCCTCTGGAACGGCTCCGGAGGCATACGCATCCCGATCCTGCAGCTAGCGTTACCTCGCAACCGTGGAGGACTCAACCTCCATATTCCCTCCATCAACACAACAGCATTGCTGACCAACCGGTATGTGGCGGAGCAAGGGAGCCTCCGGGTCGGTGCCCAGCACATTTCGTGTGCTGGAAACCCCCCCGATATTGCTTCTATTCCGACCTCATACCCATGTCTGAGAAGCGTCATACTGCAGATGGCGTACATTCCTCCCTCATTTGGGAAAAATCCTTCCACCCGAAACCTTCGACGTCTACTGGTGGACCGCCTCCCCGCACCCAAAGTGGAGACGTCATACCGGGGGATCAACTGGAGAAGAGTTTGGGGGAACATCAATAGCGGCAAACACTTGCAAACTTGGTACAAACTTCCTAACACCACGCCAAAACAATACCAAACTTGGTACAAAATTCCTAAGACCACGCCAAAACACTTGCAAACTTGGTACAAACTTCCAAAGACCACGCCAAAACACTTGCATACTTGGTACAAACTTCCTAAGACCACGCCAAAACACTACCAAACTTGGTAAAAAATTCCTAAGACCACGCCAAAACACTTGCAAGCGGCAAACTCTCATCAGAGCAGCGTTCGACGCTTTATATACTGGCGAACGGCAAGATAGCACACGGTGAGCTTCTTTCTCGGATGAGCTGGTTACCCGATGCATCCTGTTCACACTGCACCAACGCTGACACCTTGGAGCACAAATTCACCTCATGCACTCGCGTGATTGCGGCCTGGAACGTGCTGCAGCAATACATCAGGAAGGAAGCTCCAGGGTGTCAACCTTCGTTTCAATGTCTCCGCTTACCGATGCTAAGCGAAATCAGCGCCACCAAGCGGATAAATGTCCTGCGTCTTTTTTCAAACTATATCATCCACATCGTTGGCAACAACGATGCTGCGATCGTTTTAGAAGTCCTTAAATGTGCCCTGTTTGTTTAACTCTAGACATTAAGAAAAAGTTTGTTATATATGTTCGCTATTTATTAAATAAATAGTTATGTTTTATAAAAAAAAAAAACTTGGAACAAACTTCCTAAGACCACGTCAAAACACTTGCAAACTTGGTACAAATTTAATAAGACCAAGCCAAAACACTTGCAAACTTGGAACAAATTTCCTAAGACCATGCCAAAACACTTGCAAACTTGGTACAAATTTAATAAGACCATGCCAAAACACTTGCAAACTTAGTACAAATTTAATAAGACCATGCCAAAACACTTGCAAACTTGGAACAAACTTCCTAAGACCATGCCAAAACACTTGCAAACTTGGTACAAATTTAATAAGACCATGCCAAAACACTTGCAAACTTGGTACAAATTTAATACGACCATGCCAAACACTTGCAAACTTGGAACAAACTTCCTAAGACCATGCCAAAACACTTGCAAACTTGGTACAAATTTAATAAGACCATGCCAAAACACTTGCAAACTTGGTACAAATTTAATAAGAACATGCCAAAACACTTGCAAACTTGGTACAAATTTAATAAGACCATGCCAAACACTTGCAAACTTGGAACAAACTTCCTAAGACCATGCCAAAACACTTGCAAACTTGGTACAAATTTAATAAGACCATGCCAAAACACTTGCAAACTTGGTACAAATTTAATAAGACCATGCCAAAACACTTGCAAACTTGGTACAAATTTAATAAGACCATGCCAAACACTTGCAAACTTGGAACAAACTTCCTAAGCCCATGCCAAAACACTTGCAAACTTGGTACAAATTTAATAACACCATGCCAAAACACTTGCAAACTTGGTACAAATTTAAAAATACCATGTCAAAACACTTGCAAACTTGGTACAAATTTAATAAGACCATGCCAAAACACTTGCAAACTTGGAACATACTTCCTAAGACCATTCCAAAACACTTGCAAACTTGGTACAATTTTAATAAGACCATGCCAAACACTTGCAAACTTGGAACAAACTTCCTAAGACCATGCCAAAACACTTGCAAACTAGGTACAAATTTAATAAGACCATGCCAAAACACTTGCAAACTTGGAACAAACTTCCTAAGACCATGCCAAAACACTTGCAAACTTGGTACAAATTTAATAAGACCAAGCCAAAACACTTGCAAACTTGGAACAAATTTCCTAAGACCATGCCAAAACACTTGCAAACTTGGAACAAATTTAATAAGACCATGCCAAAACACTTGCAAACTTGGTACAAATTTAATACGACCATGCCAAACACTTGCAAACTTGGAACAAACTTCCTAAGACCATGCCAAAACACTTGCAAACTTGGAACAAACTTCCTAAGACCATGCCAAAACACTTGCAAACTTGGTACAAATTTAATAAGACCATGCCAAAACACTTGCAAACTTGGTACAAATTTAATAAGACCATGCCAAAACACTTGCAAACTTGGTACAAATTTAATAAGACCATGCCAAAACACTTGCAAACTTGGTACAAATTTAATAAGACCATGCCAAACACTTGCAAACTTGGAACAAACTTCCTATGACCATGCCAAAACACTTGCAAACTTGGTACAAATTTAATAATACCATGCCAACACACTTGCAAACTTGGTACAAATTTAATAGGACCATGCCAAACACTTGCAAACTTGGAACAAACTTCCTAAGACCATGCCAAAACACTTGCAAACTTGGTACAAATTTAATAAGACCATGCCAAAACACTTGCAAACTTGGTACAAATTTAATAAGACCATGCCAAAACACTTGCAAACTTGGTACAAATTTAATAAGACCATGCCAAACACTTGCAAACTTGGAACAAACTTCCTGAGACCATGCCAAAACACTTGCAAACTTGGTACAAATTTAATAAGACCATGCCAAACAGTTGCAAACTTAGTACAAATTTAATAAGACCATGCCAAAACACTTGCAAACTTGGAACAAACTTCCTATGACCATGCCAAAACACTTGCAAACTTGGTACAAATTTAATAAGACCATGCCAAAACACTTGCAAACTTGGTACAAATTTAATACGACCATGCCAAACACTTGCAAACTTGGAACAAACTTCCTAAGACCATGCCAAAACACTTGCAAACTTGGAACAAACTTCCTAAGACCATGCCAAAACACTTGCAAACTTGGTACAAATTTAATAAGACCATGCCAAAACACTTGCAAACTTGGTACAAATTTAATAAGACCATGCCAAAACACTTGCAAACTTGGTACAAATTTAATAAGACCATGCCAAAACACTTCCAAACTTGGTACATATTTAATAAGACCATGCCAAACACTTGCAAACTTGGAACAAACTTCCTGAGACCATGCCAAAACACTTGCAAACTTGTAACAAATTTAATAAGACCATGCCAAACACTTGCAAACTTAGTACAAATTTAATAAGACCATGCCAAAACACTTGCAAACTTGGAACATACTTCCTAAGACCATGCCAAAACACTTGCAAACTTGGTACAATTTTAATAAGACCAAGCCAAAACACTTGCAAACTTGGAACAAATTTCCTAAGACCATGCCAAAACACTTGCAAACTTGGAACAAACTTCCTATGACCATGCCAAAACACTTGCAAACTTGGTACAAATTTAATAAGACCATGCCAAAACACTTGCAAACTTGGTACAAATTTAATAGGACCATGCCAAACACTTGCAAACTTGGAACAAACTTCCTAAGACCATGCCAAAACACTTGCAAACTTGGTACAAATTTAATAAGACCATGCCAAAACACTTGCAAACTTGGAACAAACTTCCTAAGACCATGCCAAAACACTTGCAAACTTGGTACAAATTTAATAAGACCATGCCAAAACACTTGCAAACTTGGTACAAATTTAATAAGACCATGCCAAACACTTGCAAACTTGGAACAAACTTCCTTAGACCACGCCAAAACACTTGGAAACTTGGTACAAATTTAATAAGACCATGCCAAAACACTTGCAAACTTGGTACAAATTTAATAACACCATGCCAAAACACTTGCAAACTTGGTACAAATTTAAAAATACCATGCCAAAACACTTGCAAACTTGGTACAAATTTAATAAGACCATGCCAAAACACTTGCAAACTTGGAACATACGTCCTAAGACCATGCCAAAACACTTGCAAACTTGGTACAATTTTAATAAGACCATGCCAAACACTTGCAAACTTGGAACAAACTTCCTAAGACCATGCCAAAACACTTGCAAACTAGGTACAAATTTAATAAGACCATGCCAAAACACTTGCAAACTTGGAACAAACTTCCTAAGACCATGCCAAAACACTTGCAAACTTGGTACAAATTTAATAAGACCAAGCCAAAACACTTGCAAACTTGGAACAAATTTAATAAGACCATGCCAAAACACTTGCAAACTTGGAACAAACTTCCTATGACCATGCCAAAACACTTGCAAACTTGGTACAAATTTAATAAGACCATGCCAAAACACTTGCAAACTTGGTACAAATTTAATAGGACCATGCCA
This sequence comes from Anopheles atroparvus, assembly GCA_914969975.1. NCBI lineage: Eukaryota > Metazoa > Arthropoda > Insecta > Diptera > Culicidae > Anopheles > Anopheles atroparvus. Next base: position 1,586,375 of record CAJZCY010000008.1, on the reverse strand, counting down.
AACACTTGCAAACTTGGAACAAACTTCCTAAGACCATGCCAAAACACTTGCAAACTTGGTACAAATTTAATAAGACCATGCCAAAACACTTGCAAACTTGGTACAAATTTAATAAGACCATGCCAAAACACTTGCAAACTTGGTACAAATTTAATAAGACCATGCCAAACACTTGCAAACTTGGAACAAACTTCCTGAGACCATGCCAAAACACTTGCAAACTTGGTACAAATTTAATAAGACCATGCCAAACACTTGCAAACTTAGTACAAATTTAATAAGACCATGCCAAAACACTTGCAAACTTGGAACAAACTTCCTATGACCATGCCAAAACACTTGCAAACTTGGTACAAATTTAATAAGACCATGCCAAAACACTTGCAAACTTGGTACAAATTTAATACGACCATGCCAAACACTTGCAAACTTGGAACAAACTTCCTAAGACCATGCCAAAACACTTGCAAACTTGGAACAAATTTAATAAGACCATGCCAAAACACTTGCAAACTTGGTACAAATTTAATAAGACCATGCCAAAACACTTGCAAACTTGGTACAAATTTAATAAGACCATGCCAAACACTTGTAAACTTGGAACAAACTTCCTAAGACCATGCCAAAACACTTGCAAACTTGGTACAAATTTAATAAGACCATGCCAAAACACTTGCAAACTTGGTACAAATTTAATAAGACCATGCCAAAACACTTGCAAATTTGGTAGAAATTTAATAAGACCAAGCCAAAACACTTGCAAACTTGGAACAAATTTAATAAGACCACGGCAAAACACTTGCAAACTTGGTGCAAATTTAATAAGACCATGCCAAAACACTTGCAAACTTGGTACAAATTTAATAAGACCATGCCAAAACACTTGCAAACTTGGAACAAACTTCCTAAGACCATGCCAAAACACTTGCAAACTTGGTACAAATTTAATAAGACCATGCCAAAACACTTGCAAACTTGGTACAAATTTAATAAGACCATGCCAAACACTTGCAAACTTGGAACAAACTTCCTTAGACCACGCCAAAACACTTGGAAACTTGGTACAAATTTAATAAGACCATGCCAAAACACTTGCAAACTTGGTAAAAATTTAATAACACCATGCCAAAACACTTGCAAACTTGGTACAAATTTAAAAATACCATGCCAAAACACTTGCAAACTTGGTACAAATTAAATAAGACCATGCCAAAACACTTGCAAACTTGGAACATACTTCCTAAGACCATGCCAAAACACTTGCAAACTTGGTACAATTTTAATAAGACCAAGCCAAAACACTTGCAAACTTGGTACAAATTTCCTAAGACCATGCCAAAACACTTGCAAACTTGGAACAAACTTCCTATCACCATGCCAAAACACTTGCAAACTTAGTACAAATTTAATAAGACCATGCCAAAACACTTGCAAACTTGGTACAAATTTAATAGGACCATGCCAAACACTTGCAAACTTGGAACAAACTTCCTAAGACCATGCCAAAACACTTGCAAACTTGGTACAAATTTAATAACACCATGCCAAACACTTGCAAACTTGGAACAAACTTCCTGAGACCATGCCAAAACACTTGCAAACTTGTAACAAATTTAATAAGACCATGCCAAACACTTGCAAACTTAGTACAAATTTAATAAGACCATGCCAAAACACTTGCAAACTTGGAACAAACTTCCTATGACCATGCCAAAACACTTGCAAACTTGGTACAAATTTAATAAGACCATGCCAAAACACTTGCAAACTTGGTACAAATTTAATAAGACCATGCCAAACACTTGCAAACTTGGAACAAACTTCCTGAGACCATGCCAAAACACTTGCAAACTTGTAACAAATTTAATAAGACCATGCCAAACACTTGCAAACTTAGTACAAATTTAATAAGACCATGCCAAAACACTTGCAAACTTGGAACAAACTTCCTATGACCATGCCAAAACACTTGCAAACTTGGTACAAATTTAATAAGACCATGCCAAAACACTTGCAAACTTGGTACAAATTTAATACGACCATGCCAAACACTTGCAAACTTGGAACAAACTGCCTAAGACCATGCCAAAACACTTGCAAACTTGGAACAAATTTAATAAGACCATGCCAAAACACTTGCAAACTTGGTACAGATTTAATAAGACTATGCCAAAACACTTGCAAACTTGGTACAAATTTAATAAGACCATGCCAAACACTTGCAAACTTGGAACAAACTTCCTAAGACCATGCCAAAACACTTGCAAACTTGGTACAAATTTAATAAGACCATGCCAAAACACTTGCAAACTTGGTACAAATTTAATAAGACCATGCCAAAACACTTGCAAACTTGGTACAAATTTAATAAGACCATGCCAAACACTTGCAAACTTGGAACAAACTTCCTAAGCCCATGCCAAAACACTTGCAAACTTGGTACAAATTTAATAAGACCATGCCAAAACACTTGCAAACTTGGTACAAATTTAATAAGACCATGCCAAAACACTTGCAAACTTGGTACAAATTTAATAAGACCATGCCAAACACTTGCAAACTTGGAACAAACTTCCTGAGACCATGCTAAAACACTTGCAAACTTGGTACAAATTTAATAAGACCATGCCAAACACTTGCAAACTTAGTACAAATTTAATAAGACCATGCCAAAACACTTGCAAACTTGGAACAAACTTCCTATGACCATGCCAAAACACTTGCAAACTTGGTACAAATTTAATAAGACCATGCCAAAACACTTGCAAACTTGGTACAAATTTAATACGACCATGCCAAACACTTGCAAACTTGGAACAAACTTCCTAAAACCATGCCAAAACACTTGCAAACTTGGAACAAATTTAATAAGACCATGCCAAAACACTTGCAAACTTAGTACAAATTTAATAAGACCATGCCAAAACACTTGCAAACTTGGAACAAACTTCCTAAGCCCATGCCAAAACACTTGCAAACTTGGTACAAATTTAATAAGACCATGCCAAAACACTTGCAAACTTGGTACAAATTTAATAAGACCATGCCAAAACACTTGCAAACTTGGTACAAATTTAATAAGACCATGCCAAACACTTGCAAACTTGGAACAAACTTCCTGAGACCATGCCAAAACACTTGCAAACTTGGTACAAATTTAATAAGACCATGCCAAACACTTGCAAACTTAGTACAAATTTAATAAGACCATGCCAAAACACTTGCAAACTTGGAACAAACTTCCTATGACCATGCCAAAACACTTGCAAACTTGGTACAAATTTAATAAGACCATGCCAAAACACTTGCAAACTTGGTACAAATTTATTACGACCATGCCAAACACTTGCAAACTTGGAACAAACTTCCTAAGACCATGCCAAAACACTTGCAAACTTGGAACAAATTTAATAAGACCATGCCAAAACACTTGCAAACTTGGTACAAATTTAATAAGACCATGCCAAAACACTTGCAAACTTGGTACAAATTTAATAAGACCATGCCAAACACTTGCAAACTTGGAACAAACTTCCTAAGACCATGCCAAAACACTTGCAAACTTGGTACAAATTTAATAAGACCATGCCAAAACACTTGCAAACTTGGTACAAATTTAATAAGACCATGCCAAAACACTTGCAAATTTGGTACAAATTTAATAAGACCAAGCCAAAACACTTGCAAACTTGGAACAAATTTAATAAGACCACGGCAAAACACTTGCAAACTTGGTACAAATTTAATAAGACCATGCCAAAACACTTGCAAACTTGGTACAAATTTAATAAGACCATGCCAAAACACTTGCAAACTTGGTACAAATTTAATAAGACCATGCCAAACACTTGCAAACTTGGAACAAACTTCCTGAGACCATGCTAAAACACTTGCAAACTTGGTACAAATTTAATAAGACCATGCCAAACACTTGCAAACTTAGTACAAATTTAATAAGACCATGCCAAAACACTTGCAAACTTGGAACAAACTTCCTATGACCATGCCAAAATACTTGCAAACTTGGTACAAATTTAATAAGACCATGCCAAAACACTTGCAAACTTGGAACAAACTTCCTAAGACCATGCCAAAACACTTGCAAACTTGGTACAAATTTAATAAGACCATGCCAAAACACTTGCAAACTTGGTACAAATTTAATAACACCATGCAAAAACACTTGCAAACTTGGTACAAATTTAAAAATACCATGCCATAAGACTTGCAAACTTGGTACAAATTTAATAAGACCATGCCAAAACACTTGCAAACTTGGAACATACTTCCTAAGACCATGCCAAAACACTTGCAAACTTGGTACAATTTTAATAAGACCAAGCCAAAACACTTGCAAACTTGGAACAAATTTCCTAAGACCATGCCAAAACACTTGCAAACTTGGTACAAATTTAATAAGACCATGCCAAACACTTGCAAACTTGGAACAAACTTCCTAAGACCATGCCAAAACACTTGCAAACATGGTACAAATTTAATAAGACCATGCCAAAACACTTGCAAACTTGGTACAAATTTAATAAGACCATGCCAAAATATTTGCAAACTTGGAACAAACTTCCTAAGACCATGCCAAAACACTTGCAAACTTGGTACAATTTTGATAAGACCATGCCAAACACTAGCAAACTTGGAACAAACTTCCTAAGACCATGCCAAAACACTTGCAAACTTGGTACAAATTTAATAATACCATGCCAAAACATTTGCAAACTTGGTACAAATTTAATACGACCATGCCAAACACTTGCAAACTTGGAACAAACTTCCTAAGACCATGCCAAAACACTTGCAAACTTGGTACAAATTTAAAAATACCATGCCAAAACACTTGCAAACTTGGTACAAATTTAATAAGACCATGCCAAAACACTTGCAAACTTGGTACAAATTTAATAAGACCATGCCAAACACTTGCAAACTTGGAACAAATTTAATAAGACCATGCCAAAACACTTGCAAACTTGGTACAAATTTAATAACACCATGCCAAAACACTTGCAAACTTGGTACAAATTTAATAAAACCATGCCAAAACACTTGAAAATTTGGTACAAATTTAATAAGACCAAGCCAAAACACTTGCAAACTTGGAACAAATTTAAAAAGACCACGGCAAAACACTTGCAAACTTGGTACAAATTTAATAAGACCATGCCAAAACACTTGCAAACTTGGTACAAATTTAATAAGACCATGCCAAAACACTTGCAAACTTGGAACAAACTTCCTAAGACCATGCCTAAACACTTGTAAACTTGGTACAAATTTAATAAGACCATGCCAAAACACTTACAAACTTGGTACAAATTTAATAAGACGATGCCAAACACTTGCAAACTTGGAACAAACTTCCTAAGACCATGCCAAAACACTTGCAAACTTGGTACAAATTTAATAAGACCATGCCAAAACACTTGCAAACTTGGTAAAAATTTAATAAGACCATGCCAAACACTTGCAAACTTGGAACAAACTTCCTAAGACCATGCCAAAACACTTGCAAACATGGTACAAATTTAATAAAACCATGCCAAAACACTTGCAAACTTGGTACAAATTTAATAAGACCATGCCAAACACTTGCAAACTTGGAACAAACTTCCTAAGACCATGCCAAAACACTTGCAAACTTGGTACAAATTTAATAAGACCATGCCAAAACAGTTGCAAACTTGGAACAAACTTCCTAAGACCATGCCAAAACACTTGCAAACTTGGTACAAATTTAATAAGACCAAGCCAAAACACTTGCAAACTTGGAACAAATTTAAAAAGACCATGCCAAAACACTTGCAAACTTGGTACACATTTAATATGACGATGTCAAACACTTGCAAAGTTGGAACAAACTTCCTAAGACCATGCCAAAACACTTTCAAACTTGGTACAAATTTAATAAGACCATGCCAAAACACTTGCAAACTTGGAACAAAATAAATAAGACCATGCCAAACACTTGCAAACTTGGAACAAACTTCCTAAGACCATGCCAAAACACTTGTAAACTTGGAACAAATTTAATAAGACCATGCCAAACACTTGCAAACTTGGAACAAACTTCCTAAGACCATGCCAAAACACTTGCAAACTTGGTACAAATTTAATAAAACCACGCCAAAACACTTGCAAACTTGGAACAAACTTCCTAAGACCATGCCAAAACACTTGCAAACTTGGTACACATTTAATATGACGATGTCAAACACTTGCAAACTTGGAACAAACTTCCTAAGACCATGCCAAAACACTTTCAAACTTGGTACAAATTTAATAAGACCATGCCAAAACACTTGCAAACTTGGTACAAAATAAATAAGACCATGCCAAACACTTGCAAACTTGGAACAAACTTCCTAAGACCATGCCAAAACACTTGCAAACTTGGTACAAATTTAATAAGACCATGCCAAACACTTGCAAACTTGGAACAAACTTCCTAAGACCATGCCAAAACACTTGCAAACTTGGTACAAATTTAATAAAACCACGCCAAAACACTTGCAAACTTGGAACAAACTTCCTAAGACCATGCCAAAACACTTGCAAACTTGGTACAAATTTAATAAGACTTAGCCAAAACACTTGCAAACTTGGTACAAATTTAATAAGACCATGCCAAAACACTTGCAAACTTGGTACAAATTTAATACGACCATGCCAAACACTAGCAAACTCGGAACAAACTTCCTAAGACCATGCCAAAACACTTGCAAACTTGGAACAAATTTAATAAGACCATGCCAAAATACTTGCAAACTTGGTACAAATTTAATAAGACCATGCCAAAACACTTGCAAACTTGGTACAAATTTAATAAGACCATGCCAAACACTTGCAAACTTGGAACAAACTTCCTAAGACCATGCCAAAACACTTGCAAACTTGGTACAAATGTAATCAGACCATGCCAAAACACTTGCAAACTTGGTACAAATTTAATAAGACCATGCCAAAACACTTGCAAACTTGGTACAAATTTAATAAGACCATGCCAAACACTTGCAAACTTGGAACAAACTTCCTAAGCCCATGCCAAAACACTTGCAAACTTGGTACAAATTTAATAACACCATGCCAAAACACTTGCAAACTTGGTACAAATTTAATATAACCATGCCAAAACACTTGCAAATTTGGAACAAATTTAATAAGACCAAGCCAAAACACTTGCAAACTTGGAACAAATTTAATAAGACCACGGCAAAACACTTGCAAACTTGGTACAAATTTAATAAGACCATGCCAAAACACTTGCAAACTTGGTACAAATTTAATAAGACCATGCCAAAACATTTGCAAACTTGGTTAAAAATTTAATAAGACCATGCCAAAACATTTGCAAACTTGGTTAAAAATTTAATAAGACCATGCCAAAACACTTGCAAACTTGGTACAAATTTAATAAGACGATGCCAAACAATTGAAAACTTGGAACAAACTTCCTAAGACCATGCCAAAACACTTGCAAACTTGGTACAAATTTAATAAGACCATGCCAAAACACTTGCAAACTTGGTACAAATTTAATAAGACCATGCCAAACACTTGCAAACTTGGAACAAACTTCCTAAGACCATGCCAAAACACTTGCAAACTTGGAACAAACTTCCTATGACCATGCCAAAACACTTGCAAACTTGGTACAAATTTAATAAGACCATGCCAAAACACTTGCAAACTTGGTACAAATTTAATAGGACCATGCCAAACACTTGCAAACTTGGAACAAACTTCCTAAGACCATGCCAAAACACTTGCAAACTTGGAACAAACTTCCTATGACCATGCCAAAACACTTGCAAACTTGGTACAAATTTAATAAGACCATGCCAAAACACTTGCAAACTTGGTACAAATTTAATACGACCATGCCAAACACTTGCAAACTTGGAACAAACTTCCTAAGACCATGCCAAAACACTTGCAAACTTGGTACAAATTTAATAAGACCAAGCCAAAACACTTGCAAACTTGGAACAAATTTAATAAGACCACGGCAAAACACTTGCAAACTTGGTACAAATTTAATAAGACCATGCCAAAACACTTGCAAACTTGGAACAAACTTCCTAAGACCATGCCAAAACATTTGCAAACTTGGTTAAAAATTTAATAAGACCATGCCAAAACACTTGCAAACTTGGTACAAATTTAATAAGACGATGCCAAACACTTGAAAACTTGGAACAAACTTCCTAAGACCATGCCAAAACACTTGCAAACTTGGTACAAATTTAATAAGACCATGCCAAAACACTTGCAAACTTGGTACAAATTTAATAAGACCATGCCAAACACTTGCAAACTTGGAACAAACTTCCTAAGACCATGCCAAAACACTTGCAAACATGGTACAAATTTAATAAGACCATGCCAAAACACTTGCAAACTTGGTACAAATTTGATAAGACCATGCCAAAATATTTGCAAACTTGGAACAAACTTCCTAAGACCATGCCAAAACACTTGCAAACTTGGTACAATTTTAATAAGACCATGCCAAACACTTGCAAACTTGGAACAAACTTCCTAAGACCATGCCAAAACACTTGCAAACTTGGTACAAATTTAATAAGACCATGCCAAACACTTGCAAACTTGGAACAAACTTCCTAAGACCATGCCAAAACACTTGCAAACTTGGTACAAATTTAATAAGACCATGCCAAAACACTTGCAAACTTTGTACAAATTTAATAAGACCATGCCAAAACACTTGCAAACTTGGAACAAACTTCCTATGACCATGCCAAAACACTTGCAAACTTGGTACAAATTTAATAAGACCATGCCAAAACACTTGCAAACTTGGTACAAATTTAATACGACCATGCCAAACACTTGCAAACTTGGAACAAACTTCCTAAGACCATGCCAAAACACTTGCAAACTTGGTACAAATTTAATAAGACCATGCCAAAACACTTGCAAACTTGGTACAAATTTAATAAGACCATGCCAAAACACTTGCAAACTTGGTACAAATTTAATACGACCATGCCAAACACTTGCCAACTTGGAACAAACTTCCTAAGACCATGCCAAAACACTTGCAAACTTGGTACAAATTTAATAAGACCATGCCAAAACACTTGCAAACTTGGTACAATTTTAATAAGACCAAGCCAAAACACTTGCAAACTTGGAACAAATTTCCTAAGACCATGCCAAAACACTTGCAAACTTGGTACAAATTTAATAAGACCATGCCAAACACTTGCAAACTTGGAACAAACTTCCTAAGACCATGCCAAAACACTTGCAAACATGGTACAAATTTAATAAGACCATGCCAAAACACTTGCAAACTTGGTACAAATTTAATAAGACCATGCCAAAATATTTGCAAACTTGGAACAAACTTCCTAAGACCATGCCAAAACACTTGCAAACTTGGTACAATTTTGATAAGACCATGCCAAACACTAGCAAACTTGGAACAAACTTCCTAAGACCATGCCAAAACACTTGCAAACTTGGTACAAATTTAATAATACCATGCCAAAACATTTGCAAACTTGGTACAAATTTAATACGACCATGCCAAACACTTGCAAACTTGGAACAAACTTCCTAAGACCATGCCAAAACACTTGCAAACTTGGTACAAATTTAAAAATACCATGCCAAAACACTTGCAAACTTGGTACAAATTTAATAAGACCATGCCAAAACACTTGCAAACTTGGTACAAATTTAATAAGACCATGCCAAACACTTGCAAACTTGGAACAAATTTAATAAGACCATGCCAAAACACTTGCAAACTTGGTACAAATTTAATAACACCATGCCAAAACACTTGCAAACTTGGTACAAATTTAATAAAACCATGCCAAAACACTTGAAAATTTGGTACAAATTTAATAAGACCAAGCCAAAACACTTGCAAACTTGGAACAAATTTAAAAAGACCACGGCAAAACACTTGCAAACTTGGTACAAATTTAATAAGACCATGCCAAAACACTTGCAAACTTGGTACAAATTTAATAAGACCATGCCAAAACACTTGCAAACTTGGAACAAACTTCCTAAGACCATGCCTAAACACTTGTAAACTTGGTACAAATTTAATAAGACCATGCCAAAACACTTACAAACTTGGTACAAATTTAATAAGACGATGCCAAACACTTGCAAACTTGGAACAAACTTCCTAAGACCATGCCAAAACACTTGCAAACTTGGTACAAATTTAATAAGACCATGCCAAAACACTTGCAAACTTGGTAAAAATTTAATAAGACCATGCCAAACACTTGCAAACTTGGAACAAACTTCCTAAGACCATGCCAAAACACTTGCAAACATGGTACAAATTTAATAAAACCATGCCAAAACACTTGCAAACTTGGTACAAATTTAATAAGACCATGCCAAACACTTGCAAACTTGGAACAAACTTCCTAAGACCATGCCAAAACACTTGCAAACTTGGTACAAATTTAATAAGACCATGCCAAAACAGTTGCAAACTTGGAACAAACTTCCTAAGACCATGCCAAAACACTTGCAAACTTGGTACAAATTTAATAAGACCAAGCCAAAACACTTGCAAACTTGGAACAAATTTAAAAAGACCATGCCAAAACACTTGCAAACTTGGTACACATTTAATATGACGATGTCAAACACTTGCAAAGTTGGAACAAACTTCCTAAGACCATGCCAAAACACTTTCAAACTTGGTACAAATTTAATAAGACCATGCCAAAACACTTGCAAACTTGGTACAAAATAAATAAGACCATGCCAAACACTTGCAAACTTGGAACAAACTTCCTAAGACCATGCCAAAACACTTGTAAACTTGGAACAAATTTAATAAGACCATGCCAAACACTTGCAAACTTGGAACAAACTTCCTAAGACCATGCCAAAACACTTGCAAACTTGGTACAAATTTAATAAAACCACGCCAAAACACTTGCAAACTTGGAACAAACTTCCTAAGACCATGCCAAAACACTTGCAAACTTGGTACACATTTAATATGACGATGTCAAACACTTGCAAACTTGGAACAAACTTCCTAAGACCATGCCAAAACACTTTCAAACTTGGTACAAATTTAATAAGACCATGCCAAAACACTTGCAAACTTGGTACAAAATAAATAAGACCATGCCAAACACTTGCAAACTTGGAACAAACTTCCTAAGACCATGCCAAAACACTTGCAAACTTGGTACAAATTTAATAAGACCATGCCAAACACTTGCAAACTTGGAACAAACTTCCTAAGACCATGCCAAAACACTTGCAAACTTGGTACAAATTTAATAAAACCACGCCAAAACACTTGCAAACTTGGAACAAACTTCCTAAGACCATGCCAAAACACTTGCAAACTTGGTACAAATTTAATAAGACTTAGCCAAAACACTTGCAAACTTGGTACAAATTTAATAAGACCATGCCAAAACACTTGCAAACTTGGTACAAATTTAATACGACCATGCCAAACACTAGCAAACTCGGAACAAACTTCCTAAGACCATGCCAAAACACTTGCAAACTTGGAACAAATTTAATAAGACCATGCCAAAATACTTGCAAACTTGGTACAAATTTAATAAGACCATGCCAAAACACTTGCAAACTTGGTACAAATTTAATAAGACCATGCCAAACACTTGCAAACTTGGAACAAACTTCCTAAGACCATGCCAAAACACTTGCAAACTTGATACAAATGTAATCAGACCATGCCAAAACACTTGCAAACTTGGTACAAATTTAATAAGACCATGCCAAAACACTTGCAAACTTGGTACAAATTTAATAAGACCATGCCAAACACTTGCAAACTTGGAACAAACTTCCTAAGCCCATGCCAAAACACTTGCAAACTTGGTACAAATTTAATAACACCATGCCAAAACACTTGCAAACTTGGTACAAATTTAATAAAACCATGCCAAAACACTTGCAAATTTGGAACAAATTTAATAAGACCAAGCCAAAACACTTGCAAACTTGGAACAAATTTAATAAGACCACGGCAAAACACTTGCAAACTTGGTACAAATTTAATAAGACCATGCCAAAACACTTGCAAACTTGGTACAAATTTAATAAGACCATGCCAAAACATTTGCAAACTTGGTTAAAAATTTAATAAGACCATGCCAAAACATTTGCAAACTTGGTTAAAAATTTAATAAGACCATGCCAAAACACTTGCAAACTTGGTACAAATTTAATAAGACGATGCCAAACAATTGAAAACTTGGAACAAACTTCCTAAGACCATGCCAAAACACTTGCAAACTTGGTACAAATTTAATAAGACCATGCCAAAACACTTGCAAACTTGGTACAAATTTAATAAGACCATGCCAAACACTTGCAAACTTGGAACAAACTTCCTAAGACCATGCCAAAACACTTGCAAACTTGGAACAAACTTCCTATGACCATGCCAAAACACTTGCAAACTTGGTACAAATTTAATAAGACCATGCCAAAACACTTGCAAACTTGGTACAAATTTAATAGGACCATGCCAAACACTTGCAAACTTGGAACAAACTTCCTAAGACCATGCCAAAACACTTGCAAACTTGGAACAAACTTCCTATGACCATGCCAAAACACTTGCAAACTTGGTACAAATTTAATAAGACCATGCCAAAACACTTGCAAACTTGGTACAAATTTAATACGACCATGCCAAACACTTGCAAACTTGGAACAAACTTCCTAAGACCATGCCAAAACACTTGCAAACTTGGTACAAATTTAATAAGACCAAGCCAAAACACTTGCAAACTTGGAACAAATTTAATAAGACCACGGCAAAACACTTGCAAACTTGGTACAAATTTAATAAGACCATGCCAAAACACTTGCAAACTTGGAACAAACTTCCTAAGACCATGCCAAAACATTTGCAAACTTGGTTAAAAATTTAATAAGACCATGCCAAAACACTTGCAAACTTGGTACAAATTTAATAAGACGATGCCAAACACTTGAAAACTTGGAACAAACTTCCTAAGACCATGCCAAAACACTTGCAAACTTGGTACAAATTTAATAAGACCATGCCAAAACACTTGCAAACTTGGTACAAATTTAATAAGACCATGCCAAACACTTGCAAACTTGGAACAAACTTCCTAAGACCATGCCAAAACACTTGCAAACATGGTACAAATTTAATAAGACCATGCCAAAACACTTGCAAACTTGGTACACATTTGATAAGACCATGCCAAAATATTTGCAAACTTGGAACAAACTTCCTAAGACCATGCCAAAACACTTGCAAACTTGGTACAATTTTAATAAGACCATGCCAAACACTTGCAAACTTGGAACAAACTTCCTAAGACCATGCCAAAACACTTGCAAACTTGGTACAAATTTAATAAGACCATGCCAAACACTTGCAAACTTGGAACAAACTTCCTAAGACCATGCCAAAACACTTGCAAACTTGGTACAAATTTAATAAGACCATGCCAAAACACTTGCAAACTTTGTACAAATTTAATAAGACCATGCCAAAACACTTGCAAACTTGGAACAAACTTCCTATGACCATGCCAAAACACTTGCAAACTTGGTACAAATTTAATAAGACCATGCCAAAACACTTGCAAACTTGGTACAAATTTAATACGACCATGCCAAACACTTGCAAACTTGGAACAAACTTCCTAAGACCATGCCAAAACACTTGCAAACTTGGTACAAATTTAATAAGACCATGCCAAAACACTTGCAAACTTGGTACAAATTTAATAAGACCATGCCAAAACACTTGCAAACTTGGTACAAATTTAATACGACCATGCCAAACACTTGCCAACTTGGAACAAACTTCCTAAGACCATGCCAAAACACTTGCAAACTTGGTACAAATTTAATAAGACCATGCCAAAACACTTGCAAACTTGGTACAAATTTAATAAGACCATGCCAAAACACTTGCAAACTTGGTACAAATTTAATAAGACCATGCCAAACACTTGCAAACTTGGAACAAACTTCCTAAGCCCATGCCAAAACACTTGCAAACTTGGTACAAATTTAATAACACCATGCCAAAACACTTGCAAACTTGGTACAAATTTAATAAAACCATGCCAAAACACTTGCAAATTTGGTACAAATTTAATAAGACCAAGCCAAAACACTTGCAAACTTGGAACAAATTTAATAAGACCACGGCAAAACACTTGCAAACTTGGTACAAATTTAATACGACCATGCCAAAACACTTGCAAACTTGGTACAAATTTAATAAGACCATGCCAAAACAGTTGCAAACTTGGTACAAATTTAATAACACCATGCCAAACACTTGCAAACTTGGAACAAACTTCCTAAGACCATGCCAAAACACTTGCATACTTGGTACAAATTTAATAAGACCATGCCAAAACACTTACAAACTTGGTACAAATTTAATAAGACGATGCCAAACACTTGCAAACTTGGAACAAACTTCCTAAGACCATGCCAAAACACTTGCAAACTTGGTACAAATTTAATAAGACCATGCCAAAACACTTGCAAACTTGGTACAAATTTAATAAGACCATGCCAAACACTTGCAAACTTGGAACAAACTTCCTAAGACCATGCCAAAACACTTGCAAACATGGTACAAATTTAATAAGAACATGCCAAAACACTTGCAAACTTGGTACAAATTTAATAAGACCATGCCAAACACTTGCAAACTTGGAACAAACTTCCTAAGACCATGCCAAAACACTTGCAAACTTGGTACAAATTTAATAAGACCATGCCAAAACACTTGCAAACTTGGAACAAACTTCCTAAGACCATGCCAAAACACTTGCAAACTTGGTACAAATTTAATAAGACCAAGCCAAAACACTTGCAAACTTGGAACAAATTTAAAAAGACCATGCCAAAACACTTGCAAACTTGGTACACATTTAATAAGACGATGTCAAACATTTGCAAAGTTGGAACAAACTTCCTAAGACCATGCCAAAACACTTTCAAACTTGGTACAAATTTAATAAGACCATGCCAAAACACTTGCAAACTTGGTACAAATTTAACAAGACCATGCCAAATACTTGCAAACTTGGAACAAACTTCCAAAGACCATGCCAAAACACTTGCAAACTTGGTAAAAATTTAATAAGACCATGCCAAACACTTGCAAACTTGGAACAAACTTCCTAAGACCATGCCAAAACACTTGCAAACTTGGTACAAATTTAATAAAACCACGCCAAAACACTTGCCAACTTGGAACAAACTTCCTAAGACCATGCCAAAACACTTGCAAACTTGGTACAAATTTAATAAAACTTAGCCAAAACACTTGCAAACTTGGAACAAATTTAATAAGACCATGCCAAAACACTTGCAAACTTGGTACAAATTTAATAAGACCATGCCAAAACACTTGCAAACTTGGTACAAATTTAATAACACAATGCCAAAACACTTGCAAACTTGGAACAAACTTCCTAAGACCATGCCAAAACACTTGCAAACTTGGTACAAATTTAATAAGACCATGCCAAAACACTTGCAAACTTGGTACAAATTTAATAAGACCATGCCAAAACACTTGCAAACTTGGTACAAATTTAATAAGACCATGCCAAACACTTGCAAACTTGGAACAAACTTCCTAAGACCATGCCAAAACACTTGCAAACTTGGTACAAATTTAATAAAACCATGCCAAAACACTTGCAAACTTGGTACAAATTTAATAAGACCATGCCAAAACACTTGCAAACTTGGTACAAATTTAATACGACCATGCCAAACACTTGCAAACTTGGTACAAATTTATTAAGACCATGCCAAACACTTGCAAACTTGGAACAAACTTCCTAAGACCATGCCAAAACACTTGCAACCTTGGTACAAATTTAATAAGACCATGCCAAAACACTTGCAAACTTGGAACAAACTTCCTAAGACCATGCCAAAACACTTGCAACCTTGGTACAAATTTAATAAGACCATGCCAAAACACTTGCAAACTTGGTACAAATTTAATAAGACCATGCCAAACACTTGCAAACTTGGTACAAATTTATTAAGACCATGCCAAACACTTGCAAACTTGGAACAAACTTCCTAATACCATGCCAAAACACTTATAAACTTGGTACAAATTTAATAAGACCACGCCAAAACACTTGCCAACTTGGTACAAATTTAATAAGACCATGCCAAACACTTGCAAACTTGGAACAAACTTCCTAAGACCATGCCAAAACACTTGCAAACTTGGTACAAATTAAATAAGACCATGCCAAAACACTTGCAGACTTGGTACAAATTTAATAAGAACATGCCAAAACAGTTGCAGACTTGGAACAAACTTCCTAAGACCATGCCAAAACACTTGCAAACTTGGTACAAATTTAATAAGACCTTGCCAAACACTTGAAAACTTGGTACAAATTTAATAAGGCCATGCCAAACACTTGCAAACTTGGAACAAACTTCCTAAGCCCATGCCAAAACACTTGCAAACTTGGTACAAATTTAATAACACCATGCCAAAACACTTGCAAACTTGGTACAAATTTAATAAAACCATGCCAAAACACTTGCAAATTTGGTACAAATTTAATAAGACCAAGCCAAAACACTTGCAAACTTGGAACAAATTTAATAAGACCACGGCAAAACACTTGCAAACTTGGTACAAATTTAATACGACCATGCCAAAACACTTGCAAACTTGGTACAAATTTAATAAGACCATGCCAAAACAGTTGCAAACTTGGTACAAATTTAATAACACCATGCCAAACACTTGCAAACTTGGAACAAACTTCCTAAGACCATGCCAAAACACTTGCATACTTGGTACAAATTTAATAAGACCATGCCAAAACACTTACAAACTTGGTACAAATTTAATAAGACGATGCCAAACACTTGCAAACTTGGAACAAACTTCCTAAGACCATGCCAAAACACTTGCAAACTTGGTACAAATTTAATAAGACCATGCCAAAACACTTGCAAACTTGGTACAAATTTAATACGACCATGCCAAACACTTGCAAACTTGGAACAAACTTCCTAAAACCATGCCAAAACACTTGCAAACTTGGAACAAATTTAATAAGACCATGCCAAAACACTTGCAAACTTAGTACAAATTTAATAAGACCATGCCAAAACACTTGCAAACTTGGAACAAACTTCCTAAGCCCATGCCAAAACACTTGCAAACTTGGTACAAATTTAATAAGACCATGCCAAAACACTTGCAAACTTGGTACAAATTTAATAAGACCATGCCAAAACACTTGCAAACTTGGTACAAATTTAATAAGACCATGCCAAACACTTGCAAACTTGGAACAAACTTCCTGAGACCATGCCAAAACACTTGCAAACTTGGTACAAATTTAATAAGACCATGCCAAACACTTGCAAACTTAGTACAAATTTAATAAGACCATGCCAAAACACTTGCAAACTTGGAACAAACTTCCTATGACCATGCCAAAACACTTGCAAACTTGGTACAAATTTAATAAGACCATGCCAAAACACTTGCAAACTTGGTACAAATTTATTACGACCATGCCAAACACTTGCAAACTTGGAACAAACTTCCTAAGACCATGCCAAAACACTTGCAAACTTGGAACAAATTTAATAAGACCATGCCAAAACACTTGCAAACTTGGTACAAATTTAATAAGACCATGCCAAAACACTTGCAAACTTGGTACAAATTTAATAAGACCATGCCAAACACTTGCAAACTTGGAACAAACTTCCTAAGACCATGCCAAAACACTTGCAAACTTGGTACAAATTTAATAAGACCATGCCAAAACACTTGCAAACTTGGTACAAATTTAATAAGACCATGCCAAAACACTTGCAAATTTGGTACAAATTTAATAAGACCAAGCCAAAACACTTGCAAACTTGGAACAAATTTAATAAGACCACGGCAAAACACTTGCAAACTTGGTACAAATTTAATAAGACCATGCCAAAACACTTGCAAACTTGGTACAAATTTAATAAGACCATGCCAAAACACTTGCAAACTTGGTACAAATTTAATAAGACCATGCCAAACACTTGCAAACTTGGAACAAACTTCCTGAGACCATGCTAAAACACTTGCAAACTTGGTACAAATTTAATAAGACCATGCCAAACACTTGCAAACTTAGTACAAATTTAATAAGACCATGCCAAAACACTTGCAAACTTGGAACAAACTTCCTATGACCATGCCAAAATACTTGCAAACTTGGTACAAATTTAATAAGACCATGCCAAAACACTTGCAAACTTGGAACAAACTTCCTAAGACCATGCCAAAACACTTGCAAACTTGGTACAAATTTAATAAGACCATGCCAAAACACTTGCAAACTTGGTACAAATTTAATAACACCATGCAAAAACACTTGCAAACTTGGTACAAATTTAAAAATACCATGCCATAAGACTTGCAAACTTGGTACAAATTTAATAAGACCATGCCAAAACACTTGCAAACTTGGAACATACTTCCTAAGACCATGCCAAAACACTTGCAAACTTGGTACAATTTTAATAAGACCAAGCCAAAACACTTGCAAACTTGGAACAAATTTCCTAAGACCATGCCAAAACACTTGCAAACTTGGTACAAATTTAATAAGACCATGCCAAACACTTGCAAACTTGGAACAAACTTCCTAAGACCATGCCAAAACACTTGCAAACATGGTACAAATTTAATAAGACCATGCCAAAACACTTGCAAACTTGGTACAAATTTAATAAGACCATGCCAAAATATTTGCAAACTTGGAACAAACTTCCTAAGACCATGCCAAAACACTTGCAAACTTGGTACAATTTTGATAAGACCATGCCAAACACTAGCAAACTTGGAACAAACTTCCTAAGACCATGCCAAAACACTTGCAAACTTGGTACAAATTTAATAATACCATGCCAAAACATTTGCAAACTTGGTACAAATTTAATACGACCATGCCAAACACTTGCAAACTTGGAACAAACTTCCTAAGACCATGCCAAAACACTTGCAAACTTGGTACAAATTTAAAAATACCATGCCAAAACACTTGCAAACTTGGTACAAATTTAATAAGACCATGCCAAAACACTTGCAAACTTGGTACAAATTTAATAAGACCATGCCAAACACTTGCAAACTTGGAACAAATTTAATAAGACCATGCCAAAACACTTGCAAACTTGGTACAAATTTAATAACACCATGCCAAAACACTTGCAAACTTGGTACAAATTTAATAAAACCATGCCAAAACACTTGAAAATTTGGTACAAATTTAATAAGACCAAGCCAAAACACTTGCAAACTTGGAACAAATTTAAAAAGACCACGGCAAAACACTTGCAAACTTGGTACAAATTTAATAAGACCATGCCAAAACACTTGCAAACTTGGTACAAATTTAATAAGACCATGCCAAAACACTTGCAAACTTGGAACAAACTTCCTAAGACCATGCCTAAACACTTGTAAACTTGGTACAAATTTAATAAGACCATGCCAAAACACTTACAAACTTGGTACAAATTTAATAAGACGATGCCAAACACTTGCAAACTTGGAACAAACTTCCTAAGACCATGCCAAAACACTTGCAAACTTGGTACAAATTTAATAAGACCATGCCAAAACACTTGCAAACTTGGTAAAAATTTAATAAGACCATGCCAAACACTTGCAAACTTGGAACAAACTTCCTAAGACCATGCCAAAACACTTGCAAACATGGTACAAATTTAATAAAACCATGCCAAAACACTTGCAAACTTGGTACAAATTTAATAAGACCATGCCAAACACTTGCAAACTTGGAACAAACTTCCTAAGACCATGCCAAAACACTTGCAAACTTGGTACAAATTTAATAAGACCATGCCAAAACAGTTGCAAACTTGGAACAAACTTCCTAAGACCATGCCAAAACACTTGCAAACTTGGTACAAATTTAATAAGACCAAGCCAAAACACTTGCAAACTTGGAACAAATTTAAAAAGACCATGCCAAAACACTTGCAAACTTGGTACACATTTAATATGACGATGTCAAACACTTGCAAAGTTGGAACAAACTTCCTAAGACCATGCCAAAACACTTTCAAACTTGGTACAAATTTAATAAGACCATGCCAAAACACTTGCAAACTTGGAACAAAATAAATAAGACCATGCCAAACACTTGCAAACTTGGAACAAACTTCCTAAGACCATGCCAAAACACTTGTAAACTTGGAACAAATTTAATAAGACCATGCCAAACACTTGCAAACTTGGAACAAACTTCCTAAGACCATGCCAAAACACTTGCAAACTTGGTACAAATTTAATAAAACCACGCCAAAACACTTGCAAACTTGGAACAAACTTCCTAAGACCATGCCAAAACACTTGCAAACTTGGTACACATTTAATATGACGATGTCAAACACTTGCAAACTTGGAACAAACTTCCTAAGACCATGCCAAAACACTTTCAAACTTGGTACAAATTTAATAAGACCATGCCAAAACACTTGCAAACTTGGTACAAAATAAATAAGACCATGCCAAACACTTGCAAACTTGGAACAAACTTCCTAAGACCATGCCAAAACACTTGCAAACTTGGTACAAATTTAATAAGACCATGCCAAACACTTGCAAACTTGGAACAAACTTCCTAAGACCATGCCAAAACACTTGCAAACTTGGTACAAATTTAATAAAACCACGCCAAAACACTTGCAAACTTGGAACAAACTTCCTAAGACCATGCCAAAACACTTGCAAACTTGGTACAAATTTAATAAGACTTAGCCAAAACACTTGCAAACTTGGTACAAATTTAATAAGACCATGCCAAAACACTTGCAAACTTGGTACAAATTTAATACGACCATGCCAAACACTAGCAAACTCGGAACAAACTTCCTAAGACCATGCCAAAACACTTGCAAACTTGGAACAAATTTAATAAGACCATGCCAAAATACTTGCAAACTTGGTACAAATTTAATAAGACCATGCCAAAACACTTGCAAACTTGGTACAAATTTAATAAGACCATGCCAAACACTTGCAAACTTGGAACAAACTTCCTAAGACCATGCCAAAACACTTGCAAACTTGGTACAAATGTAATCAGACCATGCCAAAACACTTGCAAACTTGGTACAAATTTAATAAGACCATGCCAAAACACTTGCAAACTTGGTACAAATTTAATAAGACCATGCCAAACACTTGCAAACTTGGAACAAACTTCCTAAGCCCATGCCAAAACACTTGCAAACTTGGTACAAATTTAATAACACCATGCCAAAACACTTGCAAACTTGGTACAAATTTAATATAACCATGCCAAAACACTTGCAAATTTGGAACAAATTTAATAAGACCAAGCCAAAACACTTGCAAACTTGGAACAAATTTAATAAGACCACGGCAAAACACTTGCAAACTTGGTACAAATTTAATAAGACCATGCCAAAACACTTGCAAACTTGGTACAAATTTAATAAGACCATGCCAAAACATTTGCAAACTTGGTTAAAAATTTAATAAGACCATGCCAAAACATTTGCAAACTTGGTTAAAAATTTAATAAGACCATGCCAAAACACTTGCAAACTTGGTACAAATTTAATAAGACGATGCCAAACAATTGAAAACTTGGAACAAACTTCCTAAGACCATGCCAAAACACTTGCAAACTTGGTACAAATTTAATAAGACCATGCCAAAACACTTGCAAACTTGGTACAAATTTAATAAGACCATGCCAAACACTTGCAAACTTGGAACAAACTTCCTAAGACCATGCCAAAACACTTGCAAACTTGGAACAAACTTCCTATGACCATGCCAAAACACTTGCAAACTTGGTACAAATTTAATAAGACCATGCCAAAACACTTGCAAACTTGGTACAAATTTAATAGGACCATGCCAAACACTTGCAAACTTGGAACAAACTTCCTAAGACCATGCCAAAACACTTGCAAACTTGGAACAAACTTCCTATGACCATGCCAAAACACTTGCAAACTTGGTACAAATTTAATAAGACCATGCCAAAACACTTGCAAACTTGGTACAAATTTAATACGACCATGCCAAACACTTGCAAACTTGGAACAAACTTCCTAAGACCATGCCAAAACACTTGCAAACTTGGTACAAATTTAATAAGACCAAGCCAAAACACTTGCAAACTTGGAACAAATTTAATAAGACCACGGCAAAACACTTGCAAACTTGGTACAAATTTAATAAGACCATGCCAAAACACTTGCAAACTTGGAACAAACTTCCTAAGACCATGCCAAAACATTTGCAAACTTGGTTAAAAATTTAATAAGACCATGCCAAAACACTTGCAAACTTGGTACAAATTTAATAAGACGATGCCAAACACTTGAAAACTTGGAACAAACTTCCTAAGACCATGCCAAAACACTTGCAAACTTGGTACAAATTTAATAAGACCATGCCAAAACACTTGCAAACTTGGTACAAATTTAATAAGACCATGCCAAACACTTGCAAACTTGGAACAAACTTCCTAAGACCATGCCAAAACACTTGCAAACATGGTACAAATTTAATAAGACCATGCCAAAACACTTGCAAACTTGGTACAAATTTGATAAGACCATGCCAAAATATTTGCAAACTTGGAACAAACTTCCTAAGACCATGCCAAAACACTTGCAAACTTGGTACAATTTTAATAAGACCATGCCAAACACTTGCAAACTTGGAACAAACTTCCTAAGACCATGCCAAAACACTTGCAAACTTGGTACAAATTTAATAAGACCATGCCAAACACTTGCAAACTTGGAACAAACTTCCTAAGACCATGCCAAAACACTTGCAAACTTGGTACAAATTTAATAAGACCATGCCAAAACACTTGCAAACTTTGTACAAATTTAATAAGACCATGCCAAAACACTTGCAAACTTGGAACAAACTTCCTATGACCATGCCAAAACACTTGCAAACTTGGTACAAATTTAATAAGACCATGCCAAAACACTTGCAAACTTGGTACAAATTTAATACGACCATGCCAAACACTTGCAAACTTGGAACAAACTTCCTAAGACCATGCCAAAACACTTGCAAACTTGGTACAAATTTAATAAGACCATGCCAAAACACTTGCAAACTTGGTACAAATTTAATAAGACCATGCCAAAACACTTGCAAACTTGGTACAAATTTAATACGACCATGCCAAACACTTGCCAACTTGGAACAAACTTCCTAAGACCATGCCAAAACACTTGCAAACTTGGTACAAATTTAATAAGACCATGCCAAAACACTTGCAAACTTGGTACAATTTTAATAAGACCAAGCCAAAACACTTGCAAACTTGGAACAAATTTCCTAAGACCATGCCAAAACACTTGCAAACTTGGTACAAATTTAATAAGACCATGCCAAACACTTGCAAACTTGGAACAAACTTCCTAAGACCATGCCAAAACACTTGCAAACATGGTACAAATTTAATAAGACCATGCCAAAACACTTGCAAACTTGGTACAAATTTAATAAGACCATGCCAAAATATTTGCAAACTTGGAACAAACTTCCTAAGACCATGCCAAAACACTTGCAAACTTGGTACAATTTTGATAAGACCATGCCAAACACTAGCAAACTTGGAACAAACTTCCTAAGACCATGCCAAAACACTTGCAAACTTGGTACAAATTTAATAATACCATGCCAAAACATTTGCAAACTTGGTACAAATTTAATACGACCATGCCAAACACTTGCAAACTTGGAACAAACTTCCTAAGACCATGCCAAAACACTTGCAAACTTGGTACAAATTTAAAAATACCATGCCAAAACACTTGCAAACTTGGTACAAATTTAATAAGACCATGCCAAAACACTTGCAAACTTGGTACAAATTTAATAAGACCATGCCAAACACTTGCAAACTTGGAACAAATTTAATAAGACCATGCCAAAACACTTGCAAACTTGGTACAAATTTAATAACACCATGCCAAAACACTTGCAAACTTGGTACAAATTTAATAAAACCATGCCAAAACACTTGAAAATTTGGTACAAATTTAATAAGACCAAGCCAAAACACTTGCAAACTTGGAACAAATTTAAAAAGACCACGGCAAAACACTTGCAAACTTGGTACAAATTTAATAAGACCATGCCAAAACACTTGCAAACTTGGTACAAATTTAATAAGACCATGCCAAAACACTTGCAAACTTGGAACAAACTTCCTAAGACCATGCCTAAACACTTGTAAACTTGGTACAAATTTAATAAGACCATGCCAAAACACTTACAAACTTGGTACAAATTTAATAAGACGATGCCAAACACTTGCAAACTTGGAACAAACTTCCTAAGACCATGCCAAAACACTTGCAAACTTGGTACAAATTTAATAAGACCATGCCAAAACACTTGCAAACTTGGTAAAAATTTAATAAGACCATGCCAAACACTTGCAAACTTGGAACAAACTTCCTAAGACCATGCCAAAACACTTGCAAACATGGTACAAATTTAATAAAACCATGCCAAAACACTTGCAAACTTGGTACAAATTTAATAAGACCATGCCAAACACTTGCAAACTTGGAACAAACTTCCTAAGACCATGCCAAAACACTTGCAAACTTGGTACAAATTTAATAAGACCATGCCAAAACAGTTGCAAACTTGGAACAAACTTCCTAAGACCATGCCAAAACACTTGCAAACTTGGTACAAATTTAATAAGACCAAGCCAAAACACTTGCAAACTTGGAACAAATTTAAAAAGACCATGCCAAAACACTTGCAAACTTGGTACACATTTAATATGACGATGTCAAACACTTGCAAAGTTGGAACAAACTTCCTAAGACCATGCCAAAACACTTTCAAACTTGGTACAAATTTAATAAGACCATGCCAAAACACTTGCAAACTTGGTACAAAATAAATAAGACCATGCCAAACACTTGCAAACTTGGAACAAACTTCCTAAGACCATGCCAAAACACTTGTAAACTTGGAACAAATTTAATAAGACCATGCCAAACACTTGCAAACTTGGAACAAACTTCCTAAGACCATGCCAAAACACTTGCAAACTTGGTACAAATTTAATAAAACCACGCCAAAACACTTGCAAACTTGGAACAAACTTCCTAAGACCATGCCAAAACACTTGCAAACTTGGTACACATTTAATATGACGATGTCAAACACTTGCAAACTTGGAACAAACTTCCTAAGACCATGCCAAAACACTTTCAAACTTGGTACAAATTTAATAAGACCATGCCAAAACACTTGCAAACTTGGTACAAAATAAATAAGACCATGCCAAACACTTGCAAACTTGGAACAAACTTCCTAAGACCATGCCAAAACACTTGCAAACTTGGTACAAATTTAATAAGACCATGCCAAACACTTGCAAACTTGGAACAAACTTCCTAAGACCATGCCAAAACACTTGCAAACTTGGTACAAATTTAATAAAACCACGCCAAAACACTTGCAAACTTGGAACAAACTTCCTAAGACCATGCCAAAACACTTGCAAACTTGGTACAAATTTAATAAGACTTAGCCAAAACACTTGCAAACTTGGTACAAATTTAATAAGACCATGCCAAAACACTTGCAAACTTGGTACAAATTTAATACGACCATGCCAAACACTAGCAAACTCGGAACAAACTTCCTAAGACCATGCCAAAACACTTGCAAACTTGGAACAAATTTAATAAGACCATGCCAAAATACTTGCAAACTTGGTACAAATTTAATAAGACCATGCCAAAACACTTGCAAACTTGGTACAAATTTAATAAGACCATGCCAAACACTTGCAAACTTGGAACAAACTTCCTAAGACCATGCCAAAACACTTGCAAACTTGGTACAAATGTAATCAGACCATGCCAAAACACTTGCAAACTTGGTACAAATTTAATAAGACCCTGCCAAAACACTTGCAAACTTGGTACAAATTTAATAAGACCATGCCAAACACTTGCAAACTTGGAACAAACTTCCTAAGCCCATGCCAAAACACTTGCAAACTTGGTACAAATTTAATAACACCATGCCAAAACACTTGCAAACTTGGTACAAATTTAATAAAACCATGCCAAAACACTTGCAAATTTGGAACAAATTTAATAAGACCAAGCCAAAACACTTGCAAACTTGGAACAAATTTAATAAGACCACGGCAAAACACTTGCAAACTTGGTACAAATTTAATAAGACCATGCCAAAACACTTGCAAACTTGGTACAAATTTAATAAGACCATGCCAAAACATTTGCAAACTTGGTTAAAAATTTAATAAGACCATGCCAAAACATTTGCAAACTTGGTTAAAAATTTAATAAGACCATGCCAAAACACTTGCAAACTTGGTACAAATTTAATAAGACGATGCCAAACAATTGAAAACTTGGAACAAACTTCCTAAGACCATGCCAAAACACTTGCAAACTTGGTACAAATTTAATAAGACCATGCCAAAACACTTGCAAACTTGGTACAAATTTAATAAGACCATGCCAAACACTTGCAAACTTGGAACAAACTTCCTAAGACCATGCCAAAACACTTGCAAACTTGGAACAAACTTCCTATGACCATGCCAAAACACTTGCAAACTTGGTACAAATTTAATAAGACCATGCCAAAACACTTGCAAACTTGGTACAAATTTAATAGGACCATGCCAAACACTTGCAAACTTGGAACAAACTTCCTAAGACCATGCCAAAACACTTGCAAACTTGGAACAAACTTCCTATGACCATGCCAAAACACTTGCAAACTTGGTACAAATTTAATAAGACCATGCCAAAACACTTGCAAACTTGGTACAAATTTAATACGACCATGCCAAACACTTGCAAACTTGGAACAAACTTCCTAAGACCATGCCAAAACACTTGCAAACTTGGTACAAATTTAATAAGACCAAGCCAAAACACTTGCAAACTTGGAACAAATTTAATAAGACCACGGCAAAACACTTGCAAACTTGGTACAAATTTAATAAGACCATGCCAAAACACTTGCAAACTTGGAACAAACTTCCTAAGACCATGCCAAAACATTTGCAAACTTGGTTAAAAATTTAATAAGACCATGCCAAAACACTTGCAAACTTGGTACAAATTTAATAAGACGATGCCAAACACTTGAAAACTTGGAACAAACTTCCTAAGACCATGCCAAAACACTTGCAAACTTGGTACAAATTTAATAAGACCATGCCAAAACACTTGCAAACTTGGTACAAATTTAATAAGACCATGCCAAACACTTGCAAACTTGGAACAAACTTCCTAAGACCATGCCAAAACACTTGCAAACATGGTACAAATTTAATAAGACCATGCCAAAACACTTGCAAACTTGGTACACATTTGATAAGACCATGCCAAAATATTTGCAAACTTGGAACAAACTTCCTAAGACCATGCCAAAACACTTGCAAACTTGGTACAATTTTAATAAGACCATGCCAAACACTTGCAAACTTGGAACAAACTTCCTAAGACCATGCCAAAACACTTGCAAACTTGGTACAAATTTAATAAGACCATGCCAAACACTTGCAAACTTGGAACAAACTTCCTAAGACCATGCCAAAACACTTGCAAACTTGGTACAAATTTAATAAGACCATGCCAAAACACTTGCAAACTTTGTACAAATTTAATAAGACCATGCCAAAACACTTGCAAACTTGGAACAAACTTCCTATGACCATGCCAAAACACTTGCAAACTTGGTACAAATTTAATAAGACCATGCCAAAACACTTGCAAACTTGGTACAAATTTAATACGACCATGCCAAACACTTGCAAACTTGGAACAAACTTCCTAAGACCATGCCAAAACACTTGCAAACTTGGTACAAATTTAATAAGACCATGCCAAAACACTTGCAAACTTGGTACAAATTTAATAAGACCATGCCAAAACACTTGCAAACTTGGTACAAATTTAATACGACCATGCCAAACACTTGCCAACTTGGAACAAACTTCCTAAGACCATGCCAAAACACTTGCAAACTTGGTACAAATTTAATAAGACCATGCCAAAACACTTGCAAACTTGGTACAAATTTAATAAGACCATGCCAAAACACTTGCAAACTTGGTACAAATTTAATAAGACCATGCCAAACACTTGCAAACTTGGAACAAACTTCCTAAGCCCATGCCAAAACACTTGCAAACTTGGTACAAATTTAATAACACCATGCCAAAACACTTGCAAACTTGGTACAAATTTAATAAAACCATGCCAAAACACTTGCAAATTTGGTACAAATTTAATAAGACCAAGCCAAAACACTTGCAAACTTGGAACAAATTTAATAAGACCACGGCAAAACACTTGCAAACTTGGTACAAATTTAATACGACCATGCCAAAACACTTGCAAACTTGGTACAAATTTAATAAGACCATGCCAAAACAGTTGCAAACTTGGTACAAATTTAATAACACCATGCCAAACACTTGCAAACTTGGAACAAACTTCCTAAGACCATGCCAAAACACTTGCATACTTGGTACAAATTTAATAAGACCATGCCAAAACACTTACAAACTTGGTACAAATTTAATAAGACGATGCCAAACACTTGCAAACTTGGAACAAACTTCCTAAGACCATGCCAAAACACTTGCAAACTTGGTACAAATTTAATAAGACCATGCCAAAACACTTGCAAACTTGGTACAAATTTAATAAGACCATGCCAAACACTTGCAAACTTGGAACAAACTTCCTAAGACCATGCCAAAACACTTGCAAACATGGTACAAATTTAATAAGAACATGCCAAAACACTTGCAAACTTGGTACAAATTTAATAAGACCATGCCAAACACTTGCAAACTTGGAACAAACTTCCTAAGACCATGCCAAAACACTTGCAAACTTGGTACAAATTTAATAAGACCATGCCAAAACACTTGCAAACTTGGAACAAACTTCCTAAGACCATGCCAAAACACTTGCAAACTTGGTACAAATTTAATAAGACCAAGCCAAAACACTTGCAAACTTGGAACAAATTTAAAAAGACCATGCCAAAACACTTGCAAACTTGGTACACATTTAATAAGACGATGTCAAACATTTGCAAAGTTGGAACAAACTTCCTAAGACCATGCCAAAACACTTTCAAACTTGGTACAAATTTAATAAGACCATGCCAAAACACTTGCAAACTTGGTACAAATTTAACAAGACCATGCCAAATACTTGCAAACTTGGAACAAACTTCCAAAGACCATGCCAAAACACTTGCAAACTTGGTAAAAATTTAATAAGACCATGCCAAACACTTGCAAACTTGGAACAAACTTCCTAAGACCATGCCAAAACACTTGCAAACTTGGTACAAATTTAATAAAACCACGCCAAAACACTTGCCAACTTGGAACAAACTTCCTAAGACCATGCCAAAACACTTGCAAACTTGGTACAAATTTAATAAAACTTAGCCAAAACACTTGCAAACTTGGAACAAATTTAATAAGACCATGCCAAAACACTTGCAAACTTGGTACAAATTTAATAAGACCATGCCAAAACACTTGCAAACTTGGTACAAATTTAATAACACAATGCCAAAACACTTGCAAACTTGGAACAAACTTCCTAAGACCATGCCAAAACACTTGCAAACTTGGTACAAATTTAATAAGACCATGCCAAAACACTTGCAAACTTGGTACAAATTTAATAAGACCATGCCAAAACACTTGCAAACTTGGTACAAATTTAATAAGACCATGCCAAACACTTGCAAACTTGGAACAAACTTCCTAAGACCATGCCAAAACACTTGCAAACTTGGTACAAATTTAATAAAACCATGCCAAAACACTTGCAAACTTGGTACAAATTTAATAAGACCATGCCAAAACACTTGCAAACTTGGTACAAATTTAATACGACCATGCCAAACACTTGCAAACTTGGTACAAATTTATTAAGACCATGCCAAACACTTGCAAACTTGGAACAAACTTCCTAAGACCATGCCAAAACACTTGCAACCTTGGTACAAATTTAATAAGACCATGCCAAAACACTTGCAAACTTGGAACAAACTTCCTAAGACCATGCCAAAACACTTGCAACCTTGGTACAAATTTAATAAGACCATGCCAAAACACTTGCAAACTTGGTACAAATTTAATAAGACCATGCCAAACACTTGCAAACTTGGTACAAATTTATTAAGACCATGCCAAACACTTGCAAACTTGGAACAAACTTCCTAATACCATGCCAAAACACTTATAAACTTGGTACAAATTTAATAAGACCACGCCAAAACACTTGCCAACTTGGTACAAATTTAATAAGACCATGCCAAACACTTGCAAACTTGGAACAAACTTCCTAAGACCATGCCAAAACACTTGCAAACTTGGTACAAATTAAATAAGACCATGCCAAAACACTTGCAGACTTGGTACAAATTTAATAAGAACATGCCAAAACAGTTGCAGACTTGGAACAAACTTCCTAAGACCATGCCAAAACACTTGCAAACTTGGTACAAATTTAATAAGACCTTGCCAAACACTTGAAAACTTGGTACAAATTTAATAAGGCCATGCCAAACACTTGCAAACTTGAAACAAACTTCCTAATACCATGCCAAAACACTTATAAACTTGGTACAAATTTAATAAGACCACGCCAAAACACTTGCAAACTTGGTACAAATTTAATAAGACCTTGCCAAACACTTGCAAACTTGGTACAAATTTAATAAGGCCATGCCAAACACTTGCAAACTTGAAACAAACTTCCTAAGACCATGCCAAAACACTTGCAAACTTGGTACAAATTTAATAAGACCATGCCATAACACTTGCAAACTTGGAACAAATTTAATAAGACCATGCCAAAACAGTTGCAGACTTGGAACAAACTTCCTAAGACCATGCCAAAACACTTGCAAACTTGGTACAAATTTAATAAGACCTTGCCAAACACTTGCAAACTTGGTACAAATTTAATAAGCCCATGCCAAAACACTTGCAAACTTGGTACAAATTTAATAAGACCATGCCAAAACACTTATAAACTTGGTACAAATTTAATAAGACCACGCCAAAACACTTGCAAACTTGGTACAAATTTAATAAGACCTTGCCAAACACTTGCAAACTTGGTACAAATTTAATAAGACCATGCCAAACACTTGCAAACTTGGAACAAACTTCCTAAGACCATGCCAAAACACTTGCAAACTTGGTACAAATTTAATAAGACCATGCCGAAACACTTGCAAACTTGGAACAAATTTAATAAGACCATGCCAAAACACTTGCAAACTTGGAACAAATTTAATAAGACCATGCCAAAACAGTTGCAGACTTGGAACAAACTTCCTAATACCATGCCAAAACACTTATAAACTTGGTACAAATTTAATAAGACCACGCCAAAACACTTGCCAACTTGGTACAAATTTAATACGACCATGCCAAACACTTGCAAACTTGGTACAAATTTATTAAGACCATGCCAAACACTTGCAAACTTGGAACAAACTTCCTAAGACCATGCCAAAACACTTGCAAACTTGGCACAAATTTAATAGGACCATGCCAAAACACTTGCAAACTTGGTACAAATTTATTAAGACCATGCCAAACACTTGCAAACTTGGAACAAACTTCCTAAGACCATGCCAAAACACTTGCAACCTTGGTACAAATTTAATAAGACCATGCCAAAACACTTGCAAACTTGGAACAAACTTCCTAAGACCATGCCAAAACACTTGCAACCTTGGTACAAATTTAATAAGACCATGCCAAAACACTTGCAAACTTGGTACAAATTTAATAAGACCATGCCAAACACTTGCAAACTTGGTACAAATTTACTAAGACCATGCCAAACACTTGCAAACTTGGAACAAACTTCCTAATACCATGCCAAAACACTTATAAACTTGGTACAAATTTAATAAGACCACGCCAAAACACTTGCCAACTTGGTACAAATTTAATAAGACCATGCCAAACACTTGCAAACTTGGAACAAACTTCCTAAGACCATGCCAAAACACTTGCAAACTTGGTACAAATTAAATAAGACCATGCCAAAACACTTGCAGACTTGGTACAAATTTAATAAGAACATGCCAAAACAGTTGCAGACTTGGAACAAACTTCCTAAGACCATGCCAAAACACTTGCAAACTTGGTACAAATTTAATAAGACCTTGCCAAACACTTGAAAACTTGGTACAAATTTAATAAGGCCATGCCAAACACTTGCAAACTTGAAACAAACTTCCTAATACCATGCCAAAACACTTATAAACTTGGTACAAATTTAATAAGACCACGCCAAAACACTTGCAAACTTGGTACAAATTTAATAAGACCTTGCCAAACACTTGCAAACTTGGTACAAATTTAATAAGGCCATGCCAAACACTTGCAAACTTGAAACAAACTTCCTAAGACCATGCCAAAACACTTGCAAACTTGGTACAAATTTAATAAGACCATGCCAAAACACTTGCAAACTTGGAACAAATTTAATAAGACCATGCCAAAACAGTTGCAGACTTGGAACAAACTTCCTAAGACCATGCCAAAACACTTGCAAACTTGGTACAAATTTAATAAGACCTTGCCAAACACTTGCAAACTTGGTACAAATTTAATAAGCCCATGCCAAAACACTTGCAAACTTGGTACAAATTAAATAAGACCATGCCAAAACAGTTGCAGACTTGGTACAAATTTAATAAGAAAATGCCAAAACACTTGCAAACTTGGTACAAATTTAAAAAGACCATGCCAAACACTTGCAAACTTGGTACAAATTTAATAAGACCATGCCAAAACATATGCAAACTTGGTACAAATGTAATAAGACCATGCCAAAATACTTGCAAACTTGGAACAAATTTAATAAGCCCATGCCAAAACACTTGCAAACTTGGTACAAATTTTATAAGACCATGCCAAAACACTTGCAAACTTGGAACAAACTTCCTAAGACCATGCCAAAACACTTGCAAACTTGGTACAAATTTCATAAGACCATGCCGAAACACTTGCAAACTTGGAACAAATTTA
Source organism: Anopheles atroparvus (assembly GCA_914969975.1). NCBI lineage: Eukaryota > Metazoa > Arthropoda > Insecta > Diptera > Culicidae > Anopheles > Anopheles atroparvus. The sequence goes on along the minus strand of CAJZCY010000008.1, from coordinate 1,553,172 downwards.
ATAAGACCATACCAAAACACTTGCAAGTTTGTTACCAATTGAATAAGACCATGCCAAACACTTGGAAACTTGGTACAAATTTAATAAGACCATGCCAAACACTTGTAAACTTGGAACAAACTTCCTAAGACCATGCCAAAACACTTGCAAACTTGGTACAAATGTAATAAGACCATGCCAACACACTTGCAAACTTGGAACAAATTTAATAAGACCATGCCAAAACATTTGCAAACTTGGTACGATTTCAATAAGACCATGCCAAAACACTTGCAAACTTGGAACAAACAACCTAAGACCATGCCAAAACACTTGCAAAATTGATACAAATTTAATAAGACCATGCCAAAACATTTGCAAACTTGGTACAAATTTAATAAGACCATGCCAAAACACTTGCAAACTTGGTAAAAATTTAATAAGACCATGCCAAACACTTGCAAACTTGGTACAAATTTAATAAGACCATGCCAAACACTTGGAAACTTGGAACAAACTTCCTAAGACCATGCCAAAACACTTGCAAACATGGTACAAATTTAATGAGACCATGCCAAAACACTTGCAAACTTGGTACAAATTTAATATGACCATGCCAAAACACTTGCAAACTTGGTACAAATTTAATAAGACCATGCCAAAACACTTGCAAACTTGGTACAAATTTAATGAGACCATTCCAAAACACTGGCAAACTTGGAACAAATTTAATAAGACCATGCCAAAACACTTGCAAACTTGGTACAAATTTAATAAGACCATGCCAAAACACTTGCAAACTTGGAACAAATTTAATAAGACCACGGCAAAACACTTGCAAACTTGGTACAAATTTAATAAGACCATGCCAAAACACTTGCAAACTTGGTACAAATTTAATAAGACCATGCCAAAACACTTGCAAACTTGGAACAAACTTCCTAAGACCATGCCAAAACATTTGCAAACTTGGTTAAAAATTTAATAAGACCATGCCAAAACACTTGCAAACTTGGTACAAATTTAATAAGACGATGCCAAACACTTGAAAACTTGGAACAAACTTCCTAAGACCATGCCAAAACACTTGCAAACTTGGTACAAATTTAATAAGACCATGCCAAAACACTTGCAAACTTGGTACAAATTTAATAAGACCATGCCAAACACTTGCAAACTTGGAACAAACTTCCTAAGACCATGCCAAAACACTTGCAAACATGGTACAAATTTTATAAGACCATGCCAAAACACTTGCAAACTTGGTACAAATTTGATAAGACCATGCCAAAATATTTGCAAACTTGGAACAAACTTCCTAAGACCATGCCAAAACACTTGCAAACTTGGTACAATTTTAATAAGACCATGCCAAACACTTGCAAACTTGGAACAAACTTCCTAAGACCATGCCAAAACACTTGCAAACTTGGTACAAATTTAATAAGACCATGCCAAACACTTGCAAACTTGGAACAAACTTCCTAAGACCATGCCAAAACACTTGCAAACTTGGTACAAATTTAATAAGACCATGCCAAAACACTTGCAAACTTAGTACAAATTTAATAAGACCATGCCAAAACACTTGCAAACTTGGAACAAACTTCCTATGACCATGCCAAAACACTTGCAAACTTGGTACAAATTTAATAAGACCATGCCAAAACACTTGCAAACTTGGTACAAATTTAATACGACCATGCCAAACACTTGCAAACTTGGAACAAACTTCCTAAGACCATGGCAAAACACTTGCAAACTTGGTACAAATTTAATAAGACCATGCCAAAACACTTGCAAACTTGGTACAAATTTAATAAGACCATGCCAAACACTTGCAAATTTGGTACAAATTTAATAAGACCAAGCCAAAACACTTGCAAACTTGGAACAAATTTAATAAGACCACGGCAAAACACTTGCAAACTTGGTACAAATTTAATAAGACCATGCCAAAACACTTGCAAACTTGGTACAAATTTAATAAGACCATGCCAAAACACTTGCAAACTTGGTACAAATTTAATAAGACCATGCCAAACACTTGCAAACTTGGAACAAACTTCCTAAGACCATGCCAAAACACTTGCAAACTTGGTACAAATTTAATAAGACCATGCCAAAACACTTACAAACTTGGTACAAATTTAATAAGACGATGCCAAACACTTGCAAACTTGGAACAAACTTCCTAAGACCATGCCAAAACACTTGCAAACTTGGAACAAACTTCCTAAGACCATGCCAAAACACTTGCAAACTTGGTACAAATTTAATAAGACCATGCCAAACACTTGCAAACTTGGAACAAACTTCCTAAGACCATGCCAAAACACTTGCAAACATGGTACAAATTTAATAAGACCATGCCAAAACACTTGCAAACTTGGTACAAATTTAATAAGACCATGCCAAAACACTTGCAAACTTGGTACAAATTTAATAAGACCATGCCAAAACACTTGCAAACTTGGTACAAATTTAATAAGACCATGCCAAACACTTGCAAACTTGGAACAAACTTCCTAAGACCATGCCAAAACACTTGCAAACTTGGTACAAATTTAATAAGACCATGCCAAAACACTTACAAACTTGGTACAAATTTAATAAGACGATGCCAAACACTTGCAAACTTGGAACAAACTTCCTAAGACCATGCCAAAACACTTGCAAACTTGGTACAAATTTAATAAGACCATGCCAAAACACTTGCAAACTTGGTACAAATTTAATAAGACCATGCCAAACACTTGCAAACTTGGAACAAACTTCCTAAGACCATGCCAAAACACTTGCAAACATGGTACAAATTTAATAAGACCATGCCAAAACACTTGCAAACTTGGTACAAATTTAATAAGACCATGCCAAACACTTGCAAACTTGGAACAAACTTCCTAAGACCATGCCAAAACACTTGCAAACTTGGTACAAATTTAATAAGACCATGCCAAAACACTTGCAAACTTGGAACAAACTTCCTAAGACCATGCCAAAACACTTGCAAACTTGGTACAAATTTAATAAGACCATGCCAAAACACTTGCAAACTTGGAACAAATTTAAAAAGACCATGCCAAAACACTTGCAAACTTGGTACACATTTAATAAGACGATGTCAAACATTTGCAAAGTTGGAACAAACTTCCTAAGACCATGCCAAAACACTTTCAAACTTGGTACAAATTTAATAAGACCATGCCAAAACACTTGCAAACTTGGTACAAATTTAACAAGACCATGCCAAACACTTGCAAACTTGGAACAAACTTCCAAAGACCATGCCAAAACACTTGCAAACTTGTTAAAAATTTAATAAGACCATGCCAAACACTTGCAAACTTGGAACAAACTTCCTAAGACCATGCCAAAACACTTGCAAACTTGGTACAAATTTAATAAAACCACGCCAAAACACTTGCAAACTTGGAACAAACTTCCTAAGACCATGCCAAAACACTTGCAAACTTGGTACAAATTTAATAAGACTTAGCCAAAACACTTGCAAACTTGGAACAAATTTAATAAGATCATGCCAAAACACTTGCAAACTTGGTACAAATTTAATAAGACCATGCCAAAACACTTGCAAACTTGGTACAAATTTAATAACACAATGCCAAAACACTTGCAAACTTGGAACAAACTTCCTAAGACCATGCCAAAACACTTGCAAACTTGGTACAAATTTAATAAGACCATGCCAAAACACTTGCAAACTTGGTACAAATTTAAAAAGACCATGCCAAAACACTTGCAAACTTGGTACAAATTTAATAAGACCATGCCAAACACTTGCAAACTTGGAACAAACTTCCTAAGACCATGCCAAAACACTTGCAAACTTGGTACAAATTTAATAAAACCATGCCAAAACACTTGCAAACTTGGTACAAATTTAATTAGACCATGCCAAAACACTTGCAAACTTGGTACAAATTTAATACGACCATGCCAAACACTTGCAAACTTGGTACAAATTTAATAAGACCATGCCAAACACTTGCAAACTTGGAACAAACTTCCTAAGACCATGCCAAAACACTTGCAACCTTGGTATAAATTTAATAAGACCATGCCAAAACACTTGCAAACTTGGAACAAACTTCCTAAGACCATGCCAAAACACTTGCAACCTTGATACAAATTTAATAAGACCATGCCAAAACACTTGCAAACTTGGTACAAATTTAATAAGACCATGCCAAACACTTGCAAACTTGGTACAAATTTCATAAGACCATGCCAAACACTTGCAAACTTGGAACAAACTTCCTAATACCATGCCAAAACACTTATAAACTTGGTACAAATTTAATAAGACCACGACAAAACACTTGCCAACTTGGTACAAATTTAATAAGACCATGCCAAACACTTGCAAACTTGGAACAAACTTCCTAAGACCATGCCAAAACACTTGCAAACTTGGTACAAATTTAATTAGACCATGCCAAAACACTTGCAAACTTGGTACAAATTAAATAAGACCATGCCAAAACACTTGCAGACTTGGTACAAATTTAATAAGAACATGCCAAAACAGTTGCAGACTTGGAACAAACTTCCTAAGACCATGCCAAAACACTTGCAAACTTGGTACAAATTTAATAAGACCTTGCCAAACACTTGAAAACTTGGTACAAATTTAATAAGGCCATGCCAAACACTTGCAAACTTGAAACAAACTTCCTAATACCATGCCAAAACACTTGCAAACTTGGTACAAATTTAATAAGACCATGCCAAAACACTTGCAAACTTGGTACAAATTTAATAAGACCATGCCAAAACACTTGCAAACTTGGTACAAATTTAATAAGACCATGCCAAACACTTGCAAACTTGGAACAAACTTCCTAAGACCATGCCAAAACACTTGCAAACATGGTACAAATTTAATAAGACCATGCCAAAACACTTGCAAACTTGGTACAAATTTAATAAGACCATGCCAAACACTTGCAAACTTGGAACAAACTTCCTAAGACCATGCCAAAACACTTGCAAACTTGGTACAAATTTAATAAGACCATGCCAAAACACTTGCAAACTTGGAACAAACTTCCTAAGACCATGCCAAAACACTTGCAAACTTGGTACAAATTTAATAAGACCATGCCAAAACACTTGCAAACTTGGAACAAATTTAAAAAGACCATGCCAAAACACTTGCAAACTTGGTACACATTTAATAAGACGATGTCAAACATTTGCAAAGTTGGAACAAACTTCCTAAGACCATGCCAAAACACTTTCAAACTTGGTACAAATTTAATAAGACCATGCCAAAACACTTGCAAACTTGGTACAAATTTAATAAGACCATGCCAAAACACTTGCAAACTTGGTACAAATTTAATGAGACCATTCCAAAACACTGGCAAACTTGGAACAAATTTAATAAGACCATGCCAAAACACTTGCAAACTTGGTACAAATTTAATAAGACCATGCCAAAACACTTGCAAACTTGGAACAAATTTAATAAGACCACGGCAAAACACTTGCAAACTTGGTACAAATTTAATAAGACCATGCCAAAACACTTGCAAACTTGGTACAAATTTAATAAGACCATGCCAAAACACTTGCAAACTTGGAACAAACTTCCTAAGACCATGCCAAAACATTTGCAAACTTGGTTAAAAATTTAATAAGACCATGCCAAAACACTTGCAAACTTGGTACAAATTTAATAAGACGATGCCAAACACTTGAAAACTTGGAACAAACTTCCTAAGACCATGCCAAAACACTTGCAAACTTGGTACAAATTTAATAAGACCATGCCAAAACACTTGCAAACTTGGTACAAATTTAATAAGACCATGCCAAACACTTGCAAACTTGGAACAAACTTCCTAAGACCATGCCAAAACACTTGCAAACATGGTACAAATTTTATAAGACCATGCCAAAACACTTGCAAACTTGGTACAAATTTGATAAGACCATGCCAAAATATTTGCAAACTTGGAACAAACTTCCTAAGACCATGCCAAAACACTTGCAAACTTGGTACAATTTTAATAAGACCATGCCAAACACTTGCAAACTTGGAACAAACTTCCTAAGACCATGCCAAAACACTTGCAAACTTGGTACAAATTTAATAAGACCATGCCAAACACTTGCAAACTTGGAACAAACTTCCTAAGACCATGCCAAAACACTTGCAAACTTGGTACAAATTTAATAAGACCATGCCAAAACACTTGCAAACTAAGTACAAATTTAATAAGACCATGCCAAAACACTTGCAAACTTGGAACAAACTTCCTATGACCATGCCAAAACACTTGCAAACTTGGTACAAATTTAATAAGACCATGCCAAAACACTTGCAAACTTGGTACAAATTTAATACGACCATGCCAAACACTTGCAAACTTGGAACAAACTTCCTAAGACCATGCCAAAACACTTGCAAACTTGGTACAAATTTAATAAGACCATGCCAAAACACTTGCAAACTTGGTACAAATTTAATAAGACCATGCCAAACACTTGCAAATTTGGTACAAATTTAATAAGACCAAGCCAAAACACTTGCAAACTTGGAACAAATTTAATAAGACCACGGCAAAACACTTGCAAACTTGGTACAAATTTAATAAGACCATGCCAAAACACTTGCAAACTTGGTACAAATTTAATAAGACCATGCCAAAACACTTGCAAACTTGGTACAAATTTAATAAGACCATGCCAAACACTTGCAAACTTGGAACAAACTTCCTAAGACCATGCCAAAACACTTGCAAACTTGGTACAAATTTAATAAGACCATGCCAAAACACTTACAAACTTGGTACAAATTTAATAAGACGATGCCAAACACTTGCAAACTTGGAACAAACTTCCTAAGACCATGCCAAAACACTTGCAAACTTGGAACAAACTTCCTAAGACCATGCCAAAACACTTGCAAACTTGGTACAAATTTAATAAGACCATGCCAAAACACTTACAAACTTGGTACAAATTTAATAAGACGATGCCAAACACTTGCAAACTTGGAACAAACTTCCTAAGACCATGCCAAAACACTTGCAAACTTGGTACAAATTTAATAAGACCATGCCAAAACACTTGCAAACTTGGTACAAATTTAATAAGACCATGCCAAACACTTGCAAACTTGGAACAAACTTCCTAAGACCATGCCAAAACACTTGCAAACTTGGTACAAATTTAATAAGACCATGCCAAAACACTTGCAAACTTGGTACAAATTTAATAAGACCATGCCAAACACTTGCAAACTTGGAACAAACTTCCTAAGACCATGCCAAAACACTTGCAAACTTGGTACAAATGTAATCAGACCATGCCAAAACACTTGCAAACTTGGTACAAATTTAATAAGACCATGCCAAAACACTTGCAAACTTGGTACAAATTTAATAAGACCATGCCAAACACTTGCAAACTTGGAACAAACTTCCTAAGCCCATGCCAAAACACTTGCAAACTTGGTACAAATTTAATAACACCATGCCAAAACACTTGCAAACTTGGTACAAATTTAATAAAACCATGCCAAAACACTTGCAAATTTGGAACAAATTTAATAAGACCAAGCCAAAACACTTGCAAACTTGGAACAAATTTAATAAGACCACGGCAAAACACTTGCAAACTTGGTACAAATTTAATAAGACCATGCCAAAACACTTGCAAACTTGGTACAAATTTAATAAGACCATGCCAAAACATTTGCAAACTTGGTTAAAAATTTAATAAGACCATGCCAAAACATTTGCAAACTTGGTTAAAAATTTAATAAGACCATGCCAAAACACTTGCAAACTTGGTACAAATTTAATAAGACGATGCCAAACAATTGAAAACTTGGAACAAACTTCCTAAGACCATGCCAAAACACTTGCAAACTTGGTACAAATTTAATAAGACCATGCCAAAACACTTGCAAACTTGGTACAAATTTAATAAGACCATGCCAAACACTTGCAAACTTGGAACAAACTTCCTAAGACCATGCCAAAACACTTGCAAACTTGGAACAAACTTCCTATGACCATGCCAAAACACTTGCAAACTCGGTACAAATTTAATAAGACCATGCCAAAACACTTGCAAACTTGGTACAAATTTAATAGGACCATGCCAAACACTTGCAAACTTGGAACAAACTTCCTAAGACCATGCCAAAACACTTGCAAACTTGGAACAAACTTCCTATGACCATGCCAAAACACTTGCAAACTTGGTACAAATTTAATAAGACCATGCCAAAACACTTGCAAACTTGGTACAAATTTAATACGACCATGCCAAACACTTGCAAACTTGGAACAAACTTCCTAAGACCATGCCAAAACACTTGCAAACTTGGTACAAATTTAATAAGACCAAGCCAAAACACTTGCAAACTTGGAACAAATTTAATAAGACCACGGCAAAACACTTGCAAACTTGGTACAAATTTAATAAGACCATGCCAAAACACTTGCAAACTTGGAACAAACTTCCTAAGCCCATGCCAAAACACTTGCAAACTTGGTACAAATTTAATAACACCATGCCAAAACACTTGCAAACTTGGTACAAATTTAATAAAACCATGCCAAAACACTTGCAAATTTGGAACAAATTTAATAAGACCAAGCCAAAACACTTGCAAACTTGGAACAAATTTAATAAGACCATGCCAAAATACTTGCAAACTTGGTACAAATTTAATAAGACCATGCCAAAACACTTGCAAACTTGGTACAAATTTAATAAGACCATGCCAAACACTTGCAAACTTGGAACAAACTTCCTAAGACCATGCCAAAACACTTGCAAACTTGGTACAAATGTAATCAGACCATGCCAAAACACTTGCAAACTTGGTACAAATTTAATAAGACCATGCCAAAACACTTGCAAACTTGGTACAAATTTAATAAGACCATGCCAAACACTTGCAAACTTGGAACAAACTTCCTAAGCCCATGCCAAAACACTTGCAAACTTGGTACAAATTTAATAACACCATGCCAAAACACTTGCAAACTTGGTACAAATTTAATAAAACCATGCCAAAACACTTGCAAATTTGGAACAAATTTAATAAGACCAAGCCAAAACACTTGCAAACTTGGAACAAATTTAATAAGACCACGGCAAAACACTTGCAAACTTGGTACAAATTTAATAAGACCATGCCAAAACACTTGCAAACTTGGTACAAATTTAATAAGACCATGCCAAAACATTTGCAAACTTGGTTAAAAATTTAATAAGACCATGCCAAAACATTTGCAAACTTGGTTAAAAATTTAATAAGACCATGCCAAAACACTTGCAAACTTGGTACAAATTTAATAAGACGATGCCAAACAATTGAAAACTTGGAACAAACTTCCTAAGACCATGCCAAAACACTTGCAAACTTGGTACAAATTTAATAAGACCATGCCAAAACACTTGCAAACTTGGTACAAATTAAATATGACCATGCCAAACACTTGCAAACTTGGAACAAACTTCCTAAGACCATGCCAAAACACTTGCAAACTTGGAACAAACTTCCTATGACCATGCCAAAACACTTGCAAACTTGGTACAAATTTAATAAGACCATGCCAAAACACTTGCAAACTTGGTACAAATTTAATAGGACCATGCCAAACACTTGCAAACTTGGAACAAACTTCCTAAGACCATGCCAAAACACTTGCAAACTTGGAACAAACTTCCTATGACCATGCCAAAACACTTGCAAACTTGGTACAAATTTAATAAGACCATGCCAAAACACTTGCAAACTTGGTACAAATTTAATACGACCATGCCAAACACTTGCAAACTTGGAACAAACTTCCTAAGACCATGCCAAAACACTTGCAAACTTGGTACAAATTTAATAAGACCAAGCCAAAACACTTGCAAACTTGGAACAAATTTAATAAGACCACGGCAAAACACTTGCAAACTTGGTACAAATTTAATAAGACCATGCCAAAACACTTGCAAACTTGGAACAAACTTCCTAAGACCATGCCAAAACATTTGCAAACTTGGTTAAAAATTTAATAAGACCATGCCAAAACACTTGCAAACTTGGTACAAATTTAATAAGACGATGCCAAACACTTGAAAACTTGGAACAAACTTCCTAAGACCATGCCAAAACACTTGCAAACTTGGTACAAATTTAATAAGACCATGCCAAAACACTTGCAAACTTGGTACAAATTTAATAAGACCATGCCAAACACTTGCAAACTTGGAACAAACTTCCTAAGACCATGCCAAAACACTTGCAAACATGGTACAAATTTAATAAGACCATGCCAAAACACTTGCAAACTTGGTACACATTTGATAAGACCATGCCAAAATATTTGCAAACTTGGAACAAACTTCCTAAGACCATGCCAAAACACTTGCAAACTTGGTACAATTTTAATAAGACCATGCCAAACACTTGCAAACTTGGAACAAACTTCCTAAGACCATGCCAAAACACTTGCAAACTTGGTACAAATTTAATAAGACCATGCCAAACACTTGCAAACTTGGAACAAACTTCCTAAGACCATGCCAAAACACTTGCAAACTTGGTACAAATTTAATAAGACCATGCCAAAACACTTGCAAACTTTGTACAAATTTAATAAGACCATGCCAAAACACTTGCAAACTTGGAACAAACTTCCTATGACCATGCCAAAACACTTGCAAACTTGGTACAAATTTAATAAGACCATGCCAAAACACTTGCAAACTTGGTACAAATTTAATACGACCATGCCAAACACTTGCAAACTTGGAACAAACTTCCTAAGACCATGCCAAAACACTTGCAAACTTGGTACAAATTTAATAAGACCATGCCAAAACACTTGCAAACTTGGTACAAATTTAATAAGACCATGCCAAAACACTTGCAAACTTGGTACAAATTTAATACGACCATGCCAAACACTTGCCAACTTGGAACAAACTTCCTAAGACCATGCCAAAACACTTGCAAACTTGGTACAAATTTAATAAGACCATGCCAAAACACTTGCAAACTTGGTACAAATTTAATAAGACCATGCCAAAACACTTGCAAACTTGGTACAAATTTAATAAGACCATGCCAAACACTTGCAAACTTGGAACAAACTTCCTAAGCCCATGCCAAAACACTTGCAAACTTGGTACAAATTTAATAACACCATGCCAAAACACTTGCAAACTTGGTACAAATTTAATAAAACCATGCCAAAACACTTGCAAATTTGGTACAAATTTAATAAGACCAAGCCAAAACACTTGCAAACTTGGAACAAATTTAATAAGACCACGGCAAAACACTTGCAAACTTGGTACAAATTTAATACGACCATGCCAAAACACTTGCAAACTTGGTACAAATTTAATAAGACCATGCCAAAACAGTTGCAAACTTGGTACAAATTTAATAACACCATGCCAAACACTTGCAAACTTGGAACAAACTTCCTAAGACCATGCCAAAACACTTGCATACTTGGTACAAATTTAATAAGACCATGCCAAAACACTTACAAACTTGGTACAAATTTAATAAGACGATGCCAAACACTTGCAAACTTGGAACAAACTTCCTAAGACCATGCCAAAACACTTGCAAACTTGGTACAAATTTAATAAGACCATGCCAAAACACTTGCAAACTTGGTACAAATTTAATAAGACCATGCCAAACACTTGCAAACTTGGAACAAACTTCCTAAGACCATGCCAAAACACTTGCAAACATGGTACAAATTTAATAAGAACATGCCAAAACACTTGCAAACTTGGTACAAATTTAATAAGACCATGCCAAACACTTGCAAACTTGGAACAAACTTCCTAAGACCATGCCAAAACACTTGCAAACTTGGTACAAATTTAATAAGACCATGCCAAAACACTTGCAAACTTGGAACAAACTTCCTAAGACCATGCCAAAACACTTGCAAACTTGGTACAAATTTAATAAGACCAAGCCAAAACACTTGCAAACTTGGAACAAATTTAAAAAGACCATGCCAAAACACTTGCAAACTTGGTACACATTTAATAAGACGATGTCAAACATTTGCAAAGTTGGAACAAACTTCCTAAGACCATGCCAAAACACTTTCAAACTTGGTACAAATTTAATAAGACCATGCCAAAACACTTGCAAACTTGGTACAAATTTAACAAGACCATGCCAAATACTTGCAAACTTGGAACAAACTTCCAAAGACCATGCCAAAACACTTGCAAACTTGGTAAAAATTTAATAAGACCATGCCAAACACTTGCAAACTTGGAACAAACTTCCTAAGACCATGCCAAAACACTTGCAAACTTGGTACAAATTTAATAAAACCACGCCAAAACACTTGCCAACTTGGAACAAACTTCCTAAGACCATGCCAAAACACTTGCAAACTTGATACAAATTTAATAAAACTTAGCCAAAACACTTGCAAACTTGGAACAAATTTAATAAGACCATGCCAAAACACTTGCAAACTTGGTACAAATTTAATAAGACCATGCCAAAACACTTGCAAACTTGGTACAAATTTAATAACACAATGCCAAAACACTTGCAAACTTGGAACAAACTTCCTAAGACCATGCCAAAACACTTGCAAACTTGGTACAAATTTAATAAGACCATGCCAAAACACTTGCAAACTTGGTACAAATTTAATAAGACCATGCCAAAACACTTGCAAACTTGGTACAAATTTAATAAGACCATGCCAAACACTTGCAAACTTGGAACAAACTTCCTAAGACCATGCCAAAACACTTGCAAACTTGGTACAAATTTAATAAAACCATGCCAAAACACTTGCAAACTTGGTACAAATTTAATAAGACCATGCCAAAACACTTGCAAACTTGGTACAAATTTAATACGACCATGCCAAACACTTGCAAACTTGGTACAAATTTATTAAGACCATGCCAAACACTTGCAAACTTGGAACAAACTTCCTAAGACCATGCCAAAACACTTGCAACCTTGGTACAAATTTAATAAGACCATGCCAAAACACTTGCAAACTTGGAACAAACTTCCTAAGACCATGCCAAAACACTTGCAACCTTGGTACAAATTTAATAAGACCATGCCAAAACACTTGCAAACTTGGTACAAATTTAATAAGACCATGCCAAACACTTGCAAACTTGGTACAAATTTATTAAGACCATGCCAAACACTTGCAAACTTGGAACAAACTTCCTAATACCATGCCAAAACACTTATAAACTTGGTACAAATTTAATAAGACCACGCCAAAACACTTGCCAACTTGGTACAAATTTAATAAGACCATGCCAAACACTTGCAAACTTGGAACAAACTTCCTAAGACCATGCCAAAACACTTGCAAACTTGGTACAAATTAAATAAGACCATGCCAAAACACTTGCAGACTTGGTACAAATTTAATAAGAACATGCCAAAACAGTTGCAGACTTGGAACAAACTTCCTAAGACCATGCCAAAACACTTGCAAACTTGGTACAAATTTAATAAGACCTTGCCAAACACTTGAAAACTTGGTACAAATTTAATAAGGCCATGCCAAACACTTGCAAACTTGAAACAAACTTCCTAATACCATGCCAAAACACTTATAAACTTGGTACAAATTTAATAAGACCACGCCAAAACACTTGCAAACTTGGTACAAATTTAATAAGACCTTGCCAAACACTTGCAAACTTGGTACAAATTTAATAAGGCCATGCCAAACACTTGCAAACTTGAAACAAACTTCCTAAGACCATGCCAAAACACTTGCAAACTTGGTACAAATTTAATAAGACCATGCCATAACACTTGCAAACTTGGAACAAATTTAATAAGACCATGCCAAAACAGTTGCAGACTTGGAACAAACTTCCTAAGACCATGCCAAAACACTTGCAAACTTGGTACAAATTTAATAAGACCTTGCCAAACACTTGCAAACTTGGTACAAATTTAATAAGCCCATGCCAAAACACTTGCAAACTTGGTACAAATTTATTAAGACCATGCCAAACACTTGCAAACTTGGAACAAACTTCCTAAGACCATGCCAAAACACTTGCAAACTTGGTACAAATTTAATAAGACCATGCCAAAACACTTGCAAACTTGGAACAAATTTAATAAGACCATGCCAAAACACTTGCAAACTTGGAACAAATTTAATAAGACCATGCCAAAACAGTTGCAGACTTGGAACAAACTTCCTAATACCATGCCAAAACACTTATAAACTTGGTACAAATTTAATAAGACCACGCCAAAACACTTGCCAACTTGGTACAAATTTAATACGACCATGCCAAACACTTGCAAACTTGGTACAAATTTATTAAGACCATGCCAAACACTTGCAAACTTGGAACAAACTTCCTAAGACCATGCCAAAACACTTGCAAACTTGGCACAAATTTAATAGGACCATGCCAAAACACTTGCAAACTTGGTACAAATTTATTAAGACCATGCCAAACACTTGCAAACTTGGAACAAACTTCCTAAGACCATGCCAAAACACTTGCAACCTTGGTACAAATTTAATAAGACCATGCCAAAACACTTGCAAACTTGGAACAAACTTCCTAAGACCATGCCAAAACACTTGCAACCTTGGTACAAATTTAATAAGACCATGCCAAAACACTTGCAAACTTGGTACAAATTTAATAAGACCATGCCAAACACTTGCAAACTTGGTACAAATTTATTAAGACCATGCCAAACACTTGCAAACTTGGAACAAACTTCCTAATACCATGCCAAAACACTTATAAACTTGGTACAAATTTAATAAGACCACGCCAAAACACTTGCCAACTTGGTACAAATTTAATAAGACCATGCCAAACACATGCAAACTTGGAACAAACTTCCTAAGACCATGCCAAAACACTTGCAAACTTGGTACAAATTAAATAAGACCATGCCAAAACACTTGCAGACTTGGTACAAATTTAATAAGAACATGCCAAAACAGTTGCAGACTTGGAACAAACTTCCTAAGACCATGCCAAAACACTTGCAAACTTGGTACAAATTTAATAAGACCTTGCCAAACACTTGAAAACTTGGTACAAATTTAATAAGGCCATGCCAAACACTTGCAAACTTGAAACAAACTTCCTAATACCATGCCAAAACACTTATAAACTTGGTACAAATTTAATAAGACCACGCCAAAACACTTGCAAACTTGGTACAAATTTAATAAGACCTTGCCAAACACTTGCAAACTTGGTACAAATTTAATAAGGCCATGCCAAACACTTGCAAACTTGAAACAAACTTCCTAAGACCATGCCAAAACACTTGCAAACTTGGTACAAATTTAATAAGACCATGCCAAAACACTTGCAAACTTGGAACAAATTTAATAAGACCATGCCAAAACAGTTGCAGACTTGGAACAAACTTCCTAAGACCATGCCAAAACACTTGCAAACTTGGTACAAATTTAATAAGACCTTGCCAAACACTTGCAAACTTGGTACAAATTTAATAAGCCCATGCCAAAACACTTGCAAACTTGGTACAAATTAAATAAGACCATGCCAAAACAGTTGCAGACTTGGTACAAATTTAATAAGAAAATGCCAAAACACTTGCAAACTTGGTACAAATTTAAAAAGACCATGCCAAACACTTGCAAACTTGGTACAAATTTAATAAGACCATGCCAAAACATATGCAAACTTGGTACAAATGTAATAAGACCATGCCAAAATACTTGCAAACTTGGAACAAATTTAATAAGCCCATGCCAAAACACTTGCAAACTTGGTACAAATTTTATAAGACCATGCCAAAACACTTGCAAACTTGGAACAAACTTCCTAAGACCATGCCAAAACACTTGCAAACTTGGTACAAATTTCATAAGACCATGCCGAAACACTTGCAAACTTGGAACAAATTTAATAAGACCATACCAAAACACTTGCAAGTTTGTTACCAATTGAATAAGACCATGCCAAACACTTGGAAACTTGGTACAAATTTAATAAGACCATGCCAAACACTTGTAAACTTGGAACAAACTTCCTAAGACCATGCCAAAACACTTGCAAACTTGGTACAAATGTAATAAGACCATGCCAACACACTTGCAAACTTGGAACAAATTTAATAAGACCATGCCAAAACATTTGCAAACTTGGTACGATTTCAATAAGACCATGCCAAAACACTTGCAAACTTCGAACAAACAACCTAAGACCATGCCAAAACACTTGCAAAATTGATACAAATTTAATAAGACCATGCCAAAACATTTGCAAACTTGGTACAAATTTAATAAGACCATGCCAAAACACTTGCAAACTTGGTAAAAATTTAATAAGACCATGCCAAACACTTGCAAACTTGGTACAAATTTAATAAGACCATGCCAAACACTTGGAAACTTGGAACAAACTTCCTAAGACCATGCCAAAACACTTGCAAACATGGTACAAATTTAATGAGACCATGCCAAAACACTTGCAAACTTGGTACAAATTTAATATGACCATGCCAAAACACTTGCAAACTTGGTACAAATTTAATAAGACCATGCCAAAACACTTGCAAACTTGGTACAAATTTAATGAGACCATTCCAAAACACTGGCAAACTTGGAACAAATTTAATAAGACCATGCCAAAACACTTGCAAACTTGGTACAAATTTAATAAGACCATGCCAAAACACTTGCAAACTTGGAACAAATTTAATAAGACCACGGCAAAACACTTGCAAACTTGGTACAAATTTAATAAGACCATGCCAAAACACTTGCAAACTTGGTACAAATTTAATAAGACCATGCCAAAACACTTGCAAACTTGGTACAAATTTAATAAGACCATGCCAAACACTTGCAAACTTGGAACAAACTTCCTAAGACCATGCCAAAACACTTGCAAACATGGTACAAATTTTATAAGACCATGCCAAAACACTTGCAAACTTGGTACAAATTTGATAAGACCATGCCAAAATATTTGCAAACTTGGAACAAACTTCCTAAGACCATGCCAAAACACTTGCAAACTTGGTACAATTTTAATAAGACCATGCCAAACACTTGCAAACTTGGAACAAACTTCCTAAGACCATGCCAAAACACTTGCAAACTTGGTACAAATTTAATAAGACCATGCCAAACACTTGCAAACTTGGAACAAACTTCCTAAGACCATGCCAAAACACTTGCAAACTTGGTACAAATTTAATAAGACCATGCCAAAACACTTGCAAACTTAGTACAAATTTAATAAGACCATGCCAAAACACTTGCAAACTTGGAACAAACTTCCTATGACCATGCCAAAACACTTGCAAACTTGGTACAAATTTAATAAGACCATGCCAAAACACTTGCAAACTTGGTACAAATTTAATACGACCATGCCAAACACTTGCAAACTTGGAACAAACTTCCTAAGACCATGCCAAAACACTTGCAAACTTGGTACAAATTTAATAAGACCATGCCAAAACACTTGCAAACTTGGTACAAATTTAATAAGACCATGCCAAACACTTGCAAATTTGGTACAAATTTAATAAGACCAAGCCAAAACACTTGCAAACTTGGAACAAATTTAATAAGACCACGGCAAAACACTTGCAAACTTGGTACAAATTTAATAAGACCATGCCAAAACACTTGCAAACTTGGTACAAATTTAATAAGACCATGCCAAAACACTTGCAAACTTGGTACAAATTTAATAAGACCATGCCAAACACTTGCAAACTTGGAACAAACTTCCTAAGACCATGCCAAAACACTTGCAAACTTGGTACAAATTTAATAAGACCATGCCAAAACACTTACAAACTTGGTACAAATTTAATAAGACGATGCCAAACACTTGCAAACTTGGAACAAACTTCCTAAGACCATGCCAAAACACTTGCAAACTTGGAACAAACTTCCTAAGACCATGCCAAAACACTTGCAAACTTGGTACAAATTTAATAAGACCATGCCAAACACTTGCAAACTTGGAACAAACTTCCTAAGACCATGCCAAAACACTTGCAAACATGGTACAAATTTAATAAGACCATGCCAAAACACTTGCAAACTTGGTACAAATTTAATAAGACCATGCCAAAACACTTGCAAACTTGGTACAAATTTAATAAGACCATGCCAAAACACTTGCAAACTTGGTACAAATTTAATAAGACCATGCCAAACACTTGCAAACTTGGAACAAACTTCCTAAGACCATGCCAAAACACTTGCAAACTTGGTACAAATTTAATAAGACCATGCCAAAACACTTACAAACTTGGTACAAATTTAATAAGACGATGCCAAACACTTGCAAACTTGGAACAAACTTCCTAAGACCATGCCAAAACACTTGCAAACTTGGTACAAATTTAATAAGACCATGCCAAAACACTTGCAAACTTGGTACAAATTTAATAAGACCATGCCAAACACTTGCAAACTTGGAACAAACTTCCTAAGACCATGCCAAAACACTTGCAAACATGGTACAAATTTAATAAGACCATGCCAAAACACTTGCAAACTTGGTACAAATTTAATAAGACCATGCCAAACACTTGCAAACATGGAACAAACTTCCTAAGACCATGCCAAAACACTTGCAAACTTGGTACAAATTTAATAAGACCATGCCAAAACACTTGCAAACTTGGAACAAACTTCCTAAGACCATGCCAAAACACTTGCAAACTTGGTACAAATTTAATAAGACCATGCCAAAACACTTGCAAACTTGGAACAAATTTAAAAAGACCATGCCAAAACACTTGCAAACTTGGTACACATTTAATAAGACGATGTCAAACATTTGCAAAGTTGGAACAAACTTCCTAAGACCATGCCAAAACACTTTCAAACTTGGTACAAATTTAATAAGACCATGCCAAAACACTTGCAAACTTGGTACAAATTTAACAAGACCATGCCAAACACTTGCAAACTTGGAACAAACTTCCAAAGACCATGCCAAAACACTTGCAAACTTGTTAAAAATTTAATAAGACCATGCCAAACACTTGCAAACTTGGAACAAACTTCCTAAGACCATGCCAAAACACTTGCAAACTTGGTACAAATTTAATAAAACCACGCCAAAACACTTGCAAACTTGGAACAAACTTCCTAAGACCATGCCAAAACACTTGCAAACTTGGTACAAATTTAATAAGACTTAGCCAAAACACTTGCAAACTTGGAACAAATTTAATAAGATCATGCCAAAACACTTGCAAACTTGGTACAAATTTAATAAGACCATGCCAAAACACTTGCAAACTTGGTACAAATTTAATAACACAATGCCAAAACACTTGCAAACTTGGAACAAACTTCCTAAGACCATGCCAAAACACTTGCAAACTTGGTACAAATTTAATAAGACCATGCCAAAACACTTGCAAACTTGGTACAAATTTAAAAAGACCATGCCAAAACACTTGCAAACTTGGTACAAATTTAATAAGACCATGCCAAACACTTGCAAACTTGGAACAAACTTCCTAAGACCATGCCAAAACACTTGCAAACTTGGTACAAATTTAATAAAACCATGCCAAAACACTTGCAAACTTGGTACAAATTTAATTAGACCATGCCAAAACACTTGCAAACTTGGTACAAATTTAATACGACCATGCCAAACACTTGCAAACTTGGTACAAATTTAATAAGACCATGCCAAACACTTGCAAACTTGGAACAAACTTCCTAAGACCATGCCAAAACACTTGCAACCTTGGTATAAATTTAATAAGACCATGCCAAAACACTTGCAAACTTGGAACAAACTTCCTAAGACCATGCCAAAACACTTGCAACCTTGATACAAATTTAATAAGACCATGCCAAAACACTTGCAAACTTGGTACAAATTTAATAAGACCATGCCAAACACTTGCAAACTTGGTACAAATTTCATAAGACCATGCCAAACACTTGCAAACTTGGAACAAACTTCCTAATACCATGCCAAAACACTTATAAACTTGGTACAAATTTAATAAGACCACGACAAAACACTTGCCAACTTGGTACAAATTTAATAAGACCATGCCAAACACTTGCAAACTTGGAACAAACTTCCTAAGACCATGCCAAAACACTTGCAAACTTGGTACAAATTTAATTAGACCATGCCAAAACACTTGCAAACTTGGTACAAATTAAATAAGACCATGCCAAAACACTTGCAGACTTGGTACAAATTTAATAAGAACATGCCAAAACAGTTGCAGACTTGGAACAAACTTCCTAAGACCATGCCAAAACACTTGCAAACTTGGTACAAATTTAATAAGACCTTGCCAAACACTTGAAAACTTGGTACAAATTTAATAAGGCCATGCCAAACACTTGCAAACTTGAAACAAACTTCCTAATACCATGCCAAAACACTTATAAACATGGTAAAAATTTAATAAGACCACGCCAAAACACTTGCAAACTTGGTACAAATTTAATAAGACCTTGCCAAAACACTTGCAAACTTGGTACAAATTTAATAAGGCCATGCCAAACACTTGCAAACTTGAAACAAACTTCCTAAGACCATGCCAAAACACTTGCAAACTTGGTACAAATTTAATAAGACCATGCCAAAACACTTGCAAACTTGGTACAAATTTAATAAGACCATGCCAAACACTTGCAAACTTGGAACAAACTTCCTAAGACCATGCCAAAACACTTGCAAACATGGTACAAATTTAATAAGACCATGCCAAAACACTTGCAAACTTGGTACAAATTTAATAAGACCATGCCAAACACTTGCAAACTTGGAACAAACTTCCTAAGACCATGCCAAAACACTTGCAAACTTGGTACAAATTTAATAAGACCATGCCAAAACACTTGCAAACTTGGAACAAACTTCCTAAGACCATGCCAAAACACTTGCAAACTTGGTACAAATTTAATAAGACCATGCCAAAACACTTGCAAACTTGGAACAAATTTAAAAAGACCATGCCAAAACACTTGCAAACTTGGTACACATTTAATAAGACGATGTCAAACATTTGCAAAGTTGGAACAAACTTCCTAAGACCATGCCAAAACACTTTCAAACTTGGTACAAATTTAATAAGACCATGCCAAAACACTTGCAAACTTGGTACAAATTTAATAAGACCATGCCAAAACACTTGCAAACTTGGTACAAATTTAATGAGACCATTCCAAAACACTGGCAAACTTGGAACAAATTTAATAAGACCATGCCAAAACACTTGCAAACTTGGTACAAATTTAATAAGACCATGCCAAAACACTTGCAAACTTGGAACAAATTTAATAAGACCACGGCAAAACACTTGCAAACTTGGTACAAATTTAATAAGACCATGCCAAAACACTTGCAAACTTGGTACAAATTTAATAAGACCATGCCAAAACACTTGCAAACTTGGAACAAACTTCCTAAGACCATGCCAAAACATTTGCAAACTTGGTTAAAAATTTAATAAGACCATGCCAAAACACTTGCAAACTTGGTACAAATTTAATAAGACGATGCCAAACACTTGAAAACTTGGAACAAACTTCCTAAGACCATGCCAAAACACTTGCAAACTTGGTACAAATTTAATAAGACCATGCCAAAACACTTGCAAACTTGGTACAAATTTAATAAGACCATGCCAAACACTTGCAAACTTGGAACAAACTTCCTAAGACCATGCCAAAACACTTGCAAACATGGTACAAATTTTATAAGACCATGCCAAAACACTTGCAAACTTGGTACAAATTTGATAAGACCATGCCAAAATATTTGCAAACTTGGAACAAACTTCCTAAGACCATGCCAAAACACTTGCAAACTTGGTACAATTTTAATAAGACCATGCCAAACACTTGCAAACTTGGAACAAACTTCCTAAGACCATGCCAAAACACTTGCAAACTTGGTACAAATTTAATAAGACCATGCCAAACACTTGCAAACTTGGAACAAACTTCCTAAGACCATGCCAAAACACTTGCAAACTTGGTACAAATTTAATAAGACCATGCCAAAACACTTACAAACTTGGTACAAATTTAATAAGACGATGCCAAACACTTGCAAACTTGGAACAAACTTCCTAAGACCATGCCAAAACACTTGCAAACTTGGAACAAACTTCCTAAGACCATGCCAAAACACTTGCAAACTTGGTACAAATTTAATAAGACCATGCCAAAACACTTACAAACTTGGTACAAACTTCCTAAGACCATGCCAAAACACTTGCAAACTTGGTACAAATTTAATAAGACCATGCCAAAACACTTACAAACTTGGTACAAATTTAATAAGACGATGCCAAACACTTGCAAACTTGGAACAAACTTCCTAAGACCATGCCAAAACACTTGCAAACTTGGAACAAACTTCCTAAGACCATGCCAAAACACTTGCAAACTTGGTACAAATTTAATACGACCATGCCAAACACTTGCAAACTTGGAACAAACTTCCTAAGACCATGCCAAAACACTTGCAAACTTGGTACAAATTTAATAAGACCATGCCAAAACACTTGCAAACTTGGTACAAATTTAATAAGACCATGCCAAACACTTGCAAATTTGGTACAAATTTAATAAGACCAAGCCAAAACACTTGCAAACTTGGAACAAATTTAATAAGACCACGGCAAAACACTTGCAAACTTGGTACAAATTTAATAAGACCATGCCAAAACACTTGCAAACTTGGTACAAATTTAATAAGACCATGCCAAAACACTTGCAAACTTGGTACAAATTTAATAAGACCATGCCAAACACTTGCAAACTTGGAACAAACTTCCTAAGACCATGCCAAAACACTTGCAAACTTGGTACAAATTTAATAAGACCATGCCAAAACACTTACAAACTTGGTACAAATTTAATAAGACGATGCCAAACACTTGCAAACTTGGAACAAACTTCCTAAGACCATGCCAAAACACTTGCAAACTTGGAACAAACTTCCTAAGACCATGCCAAAACACTTGCAAACTTGGTACAAATTTAATAAGACCATGCCAAAACACTTACAAACTTGGTACAAATTTAATAAGACGATGCCAAACACTTGCAAACTTGGAACAAACTTCCTAAGACCATGCCAAAACACTTGCAAACTTGGTACAAATTTAATAAGACCATGCCAAAACACTTGCAAACTTGGTACAAATTTAATAAGACCGTGCCAAACACTTGCAAACTTGGAACAAACTTCCTAAGACCATGCCAAAACACTTGCAAACATGGTACAAATTTAATAAGACCATGCCAAAACACTTGCAAACTTGGTACAAATTTAATAAGACCATGCCAAACACTTGCAAACTTGGAACAAACTTCCTAAGACCATGCCAAAACACTTGCAAACTTGGTACAAATTTAATAAGACCATGCCAAAACACTTGCAAACTTGGAACAAACTTCCTAAGACCATGCCAAAACACTTGCAAACTTGGTACAAATTTAATAAGACCATGCCAAAACACTTGCAAACTTGGAACAAATTTAAAAAGACCATGCCAAAACACTTGCAAACTTGGTACAAATTTAATAAGACGATGTCAAACATTTGCAAAGTTGGAACAAACTTCCTAAGACCATGCCAAAACACTTTCAAACTTGGTACAAATTTAATAAGACCATGCCAAAACACTTGCAAACTTGGTACAAATTCAACAAGACCATGCCAAACACTTGCAAACTTGGAACAAACTTCCAAAGACCATGCCAAAACACTTGCAAACTTGTTAAAAATTTAATAAGACCATGCCAAACACTTGCAAACTTGGAACAAACTTCCTAAGACCATGCCAAAACACTTGCAAACTTGGTACAAATTTAATAAAACCACGCCAAAACACTTGCAAACTTGGAACAAACTTCCTAAGACCATGCCAAAACACTTGCAAACTTGGTACAAATTTAATAAGACTTAGCCAAAACACTTGCAAACTTGGAACAAATTTAATAAGACCATGCCAAAACACTTGCAAACTTGGTACAAATTTAATAAGACCATGCCAAAACACTTGCAAACTTGGTACAAATTTAATAACACAATGCCAAAACACTTGCAAACTTGGAACAAACTTCCTAAGACCATGCCAAAACACTTGCAAACTTGGTACAAATTTAATAAGACCATGCCAAAACACTTGCAAACTTGGTACAAATTTAAAAAGACCATGCCAAAACACTTGCAAACTTGGTACAAATTTAATAAGACCATGCCAAACACTTGCAAACTTGGAACAAACTTCCTAAGACCATGCCAAAACACTTGCAAACTTGGTACAAATTTAATAAAACCATGCCAAAACACTTGCAAACTTGGTACAAATTTAATTAGACCATGCCAAAACACTTGCAAACTTGGTACAAATTTAATACGACCATGCCAAACACTTGCAAACTTGGTACAAATTTAATAAGACCATGCCAAACACTTGCAAACTTGGAACAAACTTCCTAAGACCATGCCAAAACACTTGCAACCTTGGTATAAATTTAATAAGACCATGCCAAAACACTTGCAAACTTGGAACAAACTTCCTAAGACCATGCCAAAACACTTGCAACCTTGATACAAATTTAATAAGACCATGCCAAAACACTTGCAAACTTGGTACAAATTTAATAAGACCATGCCAAACACTTGCAAACTTGGTACAAATTTCATAAGACCATGCCAAACACTTGCAAACTTGGAACAAACTTCCTAATACCATGCCAAAACACTTATAAACTTGGTACAAATTTAATAAGACCACGACAAAACACTTGCCAACTTGGTACAAATTTAATAAGACCATGCCAAACACTTGCAAACTTGGAACAAACTTCCTAAGACCATGCCAAAACACTTGCAAACTTGGTACAAATTTAATAAGACCATGCCAAAACACTTGCAAACTTGGTACAAATTAAATAAGACCATGCCAAAACACTTGCAGACTTGGTACAAATTTAATAAGAACATGCCAAAACAGTTGCAGACTTGGAACAAACTTCCTAAGACCATGCCAAAACACTTGCAAACTTGGTACAAATTTAATAAGACCTTGCCAAACACTTGAAAACTTGGTACAAATTTAATAAGGCCATGCCAAACACTTGCAAACTTGAAACAAACTTCCTAATACCATGCCAAAACACTTATAAACTTGGTAAAAATTTAATAAGACCACGCCAAAACACTTGCAAACTTGGTACAAATTTAATAAGACCTTGCCAAAACACTTGCAAACTTGGTACAAATTTAATAAGGCCATGCCAAACACTTGCAAACTTGAAACAAACTTCCTAAGACCATGCCAAAACACTTGCAAACTTGGTACAAATTTAATAAGACCATGCCAAAACACTTGCAAACTTGGAACAAATTTAATAAGACCATGCCAAAACAGTTGCAGACTTGGAACAAACTTCCTAAGACCATGAAAAAACACTTGCAAACTTGGTACAAATTTAAAAAGACCTTGCCAAACACTTGAAAACTTGGTACAAATTTAATAAGGCCATGCCAAACACTTGCAAACTTGAAACAAACTTCCTAAGACCATGCCAAACACTTGCAAACTTGGTACAAATTTAATAAGCCCATGCCAAAACACTTGCAAACTTGGTACAAATTAAATAAGACCATGCCAAAACACTTGCAGACTTGGTACAAATTTAATAAGAACATGCCAAAACACTTGCAAACTTGGTACAAATTCAAAAAGACCATGCCAAACACTTGCAAACTTGGTACAAATTTAATAAGACCATGCCAAAACATATGCAAACTTGGTACAAATGTAATAAAACCATGCCAAAATACTTGCAAACTTGGAACAAATTTAATAAGCCCGTGCCAAAACACTTGCAAACTTGGTACAAATTTTATAAGACCATGCCAAAACACTTGCAAACTTGGAACAAACTTCCTAAGACCATGCCAAAACACTTGCAAACTTGGTACAAATTTAATAAGACCATGCCAAAACACTTGCAAACTTGGAACAAATTTAATAAGACCATACCAAAACACTTCCAAGTTTGTTACCAATTGAATAAGACCATGCCAAACACTTGGAAACTTGGTACAAATTTAATAAGACCATGCCAAACACTTGCAAACTTGGAACAAACTTCCTAAGACCATGCCAAAACACTTGCAAACTTGGTACAAATTTAATAAGACCATGCCCAAACACTTGCAAACTTGGTACAAATTTAATAAGACCATGCCAAAACACTAGCAAACTTGGTACAAATTTAATAAGACCATGCCAAAACACTTGCAAACTTGGTACAAATTTAATAAGACCATGCCAAACACTTGCAAACTTTAAACAAACTTCCTATGACCATGCCAAAACACTTGCAAACTTGGTACAAATTTAATAAGACCATGCCAAACACTTGCAAACTTTAAACAAACTTCCTATGACCATGCCAAAACACTTGCAAACTTGGTACAAATGTAATAAGACCATGCCAACACACTTGCAAACTTGGAACAAATTTAATAAGACCATGCCAAAACATTTGCAAACTTGGTACGATTTCAATAAGACCATGCCAAAACACTTGCAAACTTGGAACAAACAACCTAAGACCATGCCAAAACACTTGCAAAATTGGTACAAATTTAATAAGACCATGCCAAAACACTTGCAAACTTGGTACAAATTTAATAAGACCATGCCAAAACACTTGCAAACTTGGTAAAAATTTAATAAGACCATGCCAAACACTTGCAAACTTGGTACAAATTTAATAAGACCATGCCAAACACTTGGAAACTTGGAACAAACTTCCTAAGACCATGCCAAAACACTTGCCAACTTGGTACAAATTTAATGAAACCATGCCAAAACACTTGCAAACTTGGCACAAATTTAATAAGACCATGCCAAAACACTTGCAAACTTGGTACAAATTTAATAAGACCATGCCAAAACACTTGCAAACTTGGTACAAATTTAATGAGACCATTCCAAAACACTGGCAAACTTGGAACAAATTTAAAAAGACCATGCCAAAACACTTGCAAACTTGGTACAAATTTAATAAGACCATGCCAAAACACTTGCAAACTTGGAACAAACTTCTAAAGAACATGCCAAAACACTTGCAAACTTGGTACAAATTTAATACGACCATGCCAAACACTTGCAAACTTGGTACAAATTTAATAAGACCATGCCAAAACACTTGCAAACTTGGAAAAAACTTCCTAAGACCAAAACACTTGCAAACTTTGTACAAATTTAATAAGACCATGCCAAAACACTTGCAAACTTGGTACAAATTTAATAAGACCATGCCGAAACACTTGCACACTTGGAAAAAACTTCCTAAGATTATGCCAAAACACTTGCAAACTTGGTAGAAATTTAATAAGACCATGCCAAACACTTGCAAACTTGGAACAACTTTAATAAGACCATACCAAAACACTTGCAAGTTTGTTACCAATTGAATAAGACCATGCCAAACACTTGGAAACTTGGTACAAATTTAATAAGACCATGCCAAACACTTGCAAACTTGGAACAAACTTCCTAAGACCATGCCAAAACACTTGCAAACTTGGTACAAATTTAATAAGACCATGCCAAAACACTTGCAAACTTGGTACAAATTTAATAAGACGATGCCAAAACACTTGCAAACTTGGTACAAATTTAATAAGACGATGCCAAACACTTGCAAACTTCGAACAAACTTCCTAAGACCATGCCAAAACACTTGCAAACTTGGTACAAATTTAAGAAGACCATGCCAAACACTTGCAAACTTGGAACAAACTTCCTAAGACCATGCCAAAACACTTGCAAACTTGGTACAAATTTAATAAGACCATGCCAAACACTTGCAAACTTGGAACAAACTTCCTAAGACCATGCCAAAACACTTGCAAACTTGGTACAAATTTAATAAGACGATGCCAAAACACTTGCAAACTTGGTACAAATTTAATAAGACGATGCCAAACACTTGCAAACTTCGAACAAACTTCCTAAGACCATGCCAAAACACTTGCAAACGTGGTACAAATTTAAGAAGACCATGACAAACACTTGCAAACTTGGAACAAACTTCCTAAGACCATGCCAAAACACTTGCAAACTTGGTACAAATTTAAAAAGACCATGCCAAACACTTGCAAACTTGGAACAAACTTCCTAAGACCATGCCAAAACACTTGCAAACTTGGTACAAATTTAATAAGACCATGCCAAAACACTTGCAAACTTGGTACAAATTTAATAAGACGATGCCAAACACTTGCGAACTTGGAACAACCTTCCTAAGACCATGCCAGAACACTTGCAAACTTGGTACAAATTTAAAAACACCATGCCAAAACACTTGCAAACTTGGTACAAATTTAATGAAACCATGCCAAAACACTTGCAAACTTGGAACAAATTTAATAAGACCAAGCCAACACACTTGCAAACTTGGAACAAGTTTAATAAGACCATGCCAAAACACTTGCAAACTTGGTACAAATTTAATAAGATCATGCCAAAACACTTGCAAACTTGGTAAAAATTTAATAAGACCATGCCAAAACACTTGCAAACTTGGAAAAAACTTCCTAAGACCATGCCAAAACACTTGCAAACTTGGTACAAATTTAATAAGACCATGCCAAAACACTTGCAAACTTGGTACAAATTTAATAAGACGATGCCAAACACTTGCAAACTTCGAACAAACTTCCTAAGACCATGCCAAAACACTTGCAAACTTGGTATAAATTTAAGAAGAGCATGCCAAACAATTGCAAACTTGGAACAAACTTCCTAAGACCATGCCAAAACACTTGCAAACTTGGTACAAATTTTATAAGACCATGCCAAACACTTGCAAACTTGGAACAAACTTCCTGAGACCATGCCAAAACACTTGCAAACTTGGTACAAATTTAATAAGACCATGCCAAAACACTTGCAAACTTGGAACAAACTTCCTAAGACCATGCCAAAACACTTGCAAACTTGGTACAAAATTAATAAGACCATGCCAAAACACTTGCAAACTTGGTACAAATTTAATAAGACCATGCCAAAACACTTGCAAACTTGGTACAAATTTAATAAGACCATACCAAAACGCTTGCAAACTTGGTACAAATTTTATAAGACCATGCCAAAACACTTGCAAACTTGGTACAAATTTAATAAGACCATGCCAAACACTTGCAAACTTGGAACAAACTTCCTAAGACCATGCCAAAACATTTGCAAACTTGGTACAAATTTAATAAGACCATGCCAAAACACTTGCAAACTTGGTACAAATTTAATAACACCATGCCAAAACACTTGCAAACTTGGTACAAATTTAATAAAACCATGCCAAAACACTTGCAAACTTGGTACAAATTTAATAAGACCAAGCCAAAACACTTGCAAACTTGGAACAAGTTTAATAAGAACATGCCAAAACACTTGCAAACTTGGTACAAATTTATTAAGACCATGCCAAAACACTTGCAAACTTGGTACAAATTTAATAAGACCATGCCAAAACACTTGCAAACTTGGTACAAATTTAATAAGACGATGCCAAACACTTGCAAACTTCGAACAAACTTCCTAAGACCATGCCAAAACACTTGCAAACTTGGTACAAATTTAATAAGACCATGCCAAACACTTGCAAACTTGGAACAAACTTCCTAAGACCATGCCAAAACACTTGCAAACTTGGTACAAATTTAATAAGACCATGCCAAACACTTGCAAACTTGGAACAAACTTCCCAAGACCATGCCAAAACACTTGCAAACTTGGTACAAATTTAATAAGACCATGCCAAAACACTTGCAAACTTGGTACAAATTTAATAAGACGATGCCAAACACTTGCAAACTTGGAACAAACTTCCTAAGACCATGCCAGAACACTTGCAAACTTGGTAAAAATTTAATAAGACCATGCCAAACACTTGCAAACTTGGAACAAACTTCCTGAGACCATGCCAAAACACTTGCAAACTTGGTACAAATTTAATAAGACCATGCCAAAACACTTGCAAACTTGGAACAAACTTCCTAAGACCATGCCAAAACACTTGCAAACTTGGTACAAAATTAAAAAGAGCATGCCAAAACACTTGCAAACTTAGTACAAATTTAATAAGACCATGCCAAAACACTTGCAAACTTGGTACAAATTTAATAAGACCATATCAAAAGACTTGCAAACTTGGTACAAATTTTATAAGACCATGCCAAAACACTTGCAAACTTGGTCAAATTTAATAAGACCATGCCAAACACTTGCAAGCTTGGAACAAACTTCCTAAGACCATGCCAAAACACTTGCAAACTTGGTACAAATTTAATAAGACCATGCCAAAACACTTGCAAACTTGGTACAAATTTAATAAGACGATGCCAAACACTTGCAAACTTCGAACAAACTTCCTAAGACCATGCCAAAACACTTGCAAACTTGGTACAACTTTAATAAGACCATGCCAAACACTTGCAAACTTGGAACAAGCTTCCTAAGACCATTCCAAAACACTTGCAAACTTGGTACAAATTTAATAAGACCATGCCAAACACTTGCAAACTTGGAACAAACTTCCTAAGACCATGCCAAAACACTTGCAAACTTCGTACAAATTTAATAAGACCATGCCAAAACACTTGCAAACTTGGCACAAATTTAATAAGACGATGCCAAACACTTGCAAACTTGGAACAAACTTCCTAAGACCATGCCAGAACACTTGAAAACTTGGTACAAATTTAATAACACCATGCCAAAACACTTGCAAACTTGGTACAAATTTAATAAAACCATGCCAAAACACTTGCAAACTTGGTACAAATTTAAAAAGACCAAGCCAAAACACTTGCAAACTTGGAACAAGTTTAATAAGACTATGCCAAAACACTTGCAAACTTGGAACAAACTTCCTAAGACCATGCCAAAACACTTGCAAACTTGGTACAAATTTAATAAAACCATGCCAAAACACTTGCAAACTTGGAAAAAACTTCCTAAGACCATGCCAAAACACTTGCAAACTTGGTACAAATTTAATAAGACCATGCCAAAACACTTGCAAACTTGGTACAAATTTAACAAGACGATGCCAAACACTTGCAAACTTCAAACAAACTTCCTAAGACCATGCCAAAACACTTGCAAACTTGGTACAAATTTAATAAGACCATGCCAAACACTTGCAAACTTGAAACAAACTTCCTAAGACCATGCCAAAACACTTGCAAACTTGGTACAAATTTAATAAGACCATGCCAAACACTTGCAAACTTGGAACAAACTTCCTAAGACCATGCCAAAACACTTGCAAACTTGGTAAAAATTTAATAAGACCATGCCAAAACACTTGCAAACTTGGAACAAACTTCCTAAGACCATGCCAAAACACTTGCAAACTTGGAACAAACTTCCTAAGACCATGCCAAAACACTTGCAAACTTGGTACAAATTTAATAAGACCATACCAAAACACTTGCAAACTTGGTACAAATTTAATAAGACCATGCCAAAACACTTGCAAACTTGGTGCAGTTTAATAAGACCATGCCAAACACTTGCAAACTTGGAACAAACGTCCTAAGACCATGCCAAAACACTTGCAAACATGGAACAAACTTCCTACGACCATGCCAAAACACTTGCAAACTTGGTACAAATTTAATAAGACCAAGCCAAAACACTTGCAAACTTGGAACAAATTTAATAAGACCATGCCAAAACACTTGCAAACTTGGTACAAATTTAATAAGACCATGCCAAAACACTTGCAAACTTGGAACAAGTTAAATAAGACCATGCCAAAACACTTGCAAACTTGGTACAAATTTTATAAGACCATGCCAAAACACTTGCAAACTTGGTACAAATTTAATAAGACCATGCCAAAACACTTGCAAACTTGGAAAAAACTTCCTAAGACCATGCCAAAACACTTGCAAACTTGGTACAAATTTAACAAGACCATGCCAAAACACTTGCAAACATGGTACAAATTTAATACGACGATGCCAAACACTTGCAAACTTCGAACAAACTTCCTAAGACCATGCCAAAACACTTGCAAACTTGGTACAAATTTAAGAAGACCATGCCAAACACTTGCAAACTTGGAACAAACTTCCTAAGACCATGCCAAAACACTTGCAAACTTGGTACAAATTTAATAAGACCATGCCAAACACTTGCAAACTTGGAACAAACTTCCTAAGACCATGCCAAAACACTTGCAAACTTGGCACAAATTTAATGAGACTATGCCAAACACTTGCAAACTTGGAACAAACTTCCTAAGACCATGCCAAAACACTTGCAAACTTGGTACAAATTTAATAAGACCATGCCAAAACACTTGCAAACTAGGTACAAATTTAAAAAGACCATGCCAAACACTTGCAAACTTGGAACAAACTTCCTAAGACCATGCCAGAACACTTGCAAACTTGGTACAAATTTAATAACACCATGCCCAAACACTTGCAAACTTGGTACAAATTTAATAAAACCATGCCAAAACACTTGCAAACTTGGTACAAATTTATTAAGACTAAGCCAAAACACTTGCAAACTTGGAACAAGTTTAATAAGACCATGCCAAAACACTTGCAAACTTGGTACAAATTTAATAAGACCATGCCAAAACACTTGCAAACTTGGTACAAATTTAATAAGACCATGCCAAAACACTTGCAAACTTGGAAAAAACTTCCTAAGACCATGCCAAAACACTTGCAAACTTGGTACAAATTTAATAAGACCATGCCAAAACACTTGCAAACTTGGTACAAATTAAATAAGACGATGCCAAACACTTGCAAACTTCGAACAAACTTCCTAAGACCATGCCAAAACACTTGCAAACTTGGTACAAATTTAAGAAGACCATGCCAAACACTTGCAAACTTGGAACAAACTTGCTAAGACCATGCCAAAACACTTGCAAACTTGGTACAAATTTAATAAGACCATGCCAAACACTTGCAAACTTGGAACAAACTTCCTAAGACCATGCCAAAACACTTGCAAACTTGGTACAAATTTAATAAGACTATGACAAAACACTTGCAAACTTGGGACAAACTTCCTAAGACCATGCCAAAACACTTGCAAACTTGGTACAAAATTAATAAGACCATGCCAAAACACTTGCGAACTTGGTACAAATTTAATAAGACCATGCCAAACACTTGCAAACTTGGTACAAATTTAATAAGACTATGACAAAACACTTGCAAACTTGGTACAAATTTAATAAGACCATGCCAAAACACTTGCAAACTTGGTACAAATTTAATAAGACCATGCCAAAACACTTGCAAACTTGGTACAAATTTAATAAGACGATGCCAAACACTTGCAAACTTCGAACAAACTTCCTAAGACCATGCCAAAACACTTGCAAACTTGGTACAAATTTAAGAAGACCATGCCAAACACTTGCAAACTTGGAACAAACTTCCTAAGACCATTTAAAAACACTTGCAAACTTGGTACAAATTTAATAAGACCATGCCAAACACTTGCAAACTTGGAACAAACTTCCTAAGACCATGCCAAAACACTTGCAAACTTGGTACAAATTTAATAAGACCATGCCAAAACACTTGCAAACTTGGAACAAACTTCCTAAGACCATGCCAAAACACTTGCAAACTTGGTACAAATTTCCTAAGACCATGCCAAAACACTTGCAAACTTGGTACAAATTTAATAAGACCATGCCAAAACACTTGCAAACTTGGTACAAATTTAATAAGACCATGCCAAAACACTTGCAAACTTGGTGCAAAATTAATAAGACCATGCCAAACACTTGCAAACTTGGAATAAACTTCCTAAGACCATGCCAAAACACTTGCAAACTTGGTACAAATTTAATAAGACCATGCCAAAACACTTGCAAACTTGGTACAAATTTAATAACACCATGCCAAAACATTTGCAAACTTGGTACAAATTTAATAAAACCATGCCAAAACACTTGCAAACTTGGTACAAATTTAATAAGACCAAGCCAAAACACTTGCAAACTTGGAACAAATTTAATAAGACCATGCCAAAACACTTGCAAACTTGGTACAAATTTAATAAGACCATGCCAAAACACTTGCAAACTTGGTACAAATTTAATAAGACCATGCCAAAACACTTGCAAACTTAGAACAAACTTCCTAAGACCATGCCAAAACACTTGCAAACTTGGTACAAATTTAATAAGACCCTGCCAAAACACTTGCAAACTTGGTACACATTTAATTAGACGATGGCAAACACTTGCAAACTTGGAACAAACTACCTAAGACCATGCCAAAACACTTGCAAACTTGGTACAAATTTAATAAGACCATGCCAAAACACTTGCCAACTTGGTACAAATTTAATAAGACCATGCCAAACACTTGCAAACTTGGAATAAACTTCCTAAGACCATGCCAAAACACTTGCAAACTTGGAACAAACTTCCTAAGACCATGCCAAAACACTTGCAAACTTGGTACAAATTTAATAAGACCATGCCAAAACACTTGCAAACTTGGTACAAATTTATTAAGACCAAGCCAAAACACTTGCAAACTTGGAACAAGTTTAATAAGACCATGCCAAAACACTTGCAAACTTGGTACAAATTTAATAAGACCATGCCAAAACACTTGCAAACATGGTACAAATTTAATAACACCATGCCAAAACACTGGCAAACTTGGTACAAATTTAATAAAACCATGCCAAAACACTTGCAAACTTGGTACAAATTTAATAAGACCATGTCAAAACACTTGCAAACTTGGTACAAATTTAATAAGACCATGCCAAAACACTTGCAAACTTGGAACAAATTTAATAAGACCATGCCAAAACACTTGCAAACTTGGTACAAATTTAATAAGACCATGCCAAAACACTTGCAAACTTGGAACAAACTTCCTAAGACCATACCAAAACACTTGCAAACTTGGAACAAACTTCCTAAGACCATGCCAAAACACTTGCAAACTTGGTACAAATTTAATAAGACCATGCCAAAACACTTGCAAACTTGGTACAAATTTAATAAGACCATGCCAAAACACTTGCAAACTTGGTACAAATTTAATAAGACGATGGCAAACACTTGCAAACTTGGAACAAACTTCCTTACACCATGCCAAAACACTTGCAAACTTGGTACAAATTTAATAAGACCATGCCAAAACACTTGCCAACTTGGTACAAATTTAATAAGACCATGCCAAACACTTGCAAACTTGGAACAAACTTCCTAAGACCATACCAAAACACTTGCAAACTTGGAACAAACTTCCTAAGACCATGCCAAAACACTTGCAAACTTGGTACAAATTTAATAAGACCATGCCAAAACACTTGCAAACTTGGTACAAATTTATTAAGACCAAGCCAAAACACTTGCAAACTTGGAACAAGTTTAATAAGACCATGCCAAAACACTTGCAAACTTGGTACAAATTTAATAAGACCATGCCAAAACACTTGCAAACTTGGTACAAATTTATTAAGACCAAGCCAAAACACAACTGCAAACTTGGAACAAGTTTAATAAGACCATGCCAAAACACTTGCAAACTTGGTACAAATTTAATAAGACCATGCCAAGACACTTGCAAACTTGGTACAAATTTAATAAGACGATGCCAAACACTTGCAAACTTGGAACAAACTTCCTAAGACCATGCCAAAACACTTGCAAACTTGGTACAAATTTGATAAGACCATGCCAAAACACTTGCAAACTTGGTACAAAATTAATAAGACCATGCCAAACACTTGCAAACTTGGAACAAACTTCCTAAGACCATGCCAAAACACTTGCAAACTTGGTACACATTTAATAAGACCATGCCAAAACACTTGCAAACATGGAACAAACTTCCTAAGACCATGCCAAAACACTTGCAAACTTGGTACAAATTTAATAAGACCAAGCCAAAACACTTGCAAACTTGGAACAAGTTTAATAAAACCATGCCAAAACACTTGCAAACTTGGTACAAATTTAATAAGACCATGCCAAAACACTTGCAAACTTGGTACAAATTTAATAAGACCATACCGAAACCCTTGCAAACTTGGTACAAATTTAATAAGACCATGCCAAAACACTTGCAAACTTGGTACAAAATTAATAAGACCATGCCAAACACTTGCAAACTTGGAACAAACTTCCTAAGACCATGCCAAAACACTTGCAAACTTGGTACAAATTTAATAAGACCATGCCAAAACACTTGCAAACTTGGTACAAATTTATTAAGACCAAGCCAAAACACTTGCAAACTTGGAACAAGTTTAATAAAACCATGCCAAAACACTTGCAAACTTGGTACAAATTTAATAAGACCATGCCAAAAGACTTGCAAACTTGGTACAAATTTAATAAGACCATACCGAAACCCTTGCAAACTTGGTACAAATTTAATAAGACCATGCCAAAACACTTGCAAACTTGGTACAAAATTAATAAGACCATGCCAAACACTTGCAAACTTGGAACAAACTTCCTAAGACCATGCCAAAACACTTGCAAACTTGGTACAAATTTAATAAGACCATGCCAAAACACTTGCAAACTTGGTACAAATTTAATAACACCATGCCAAAACACTTGCAAATTTGGTACAAATTTAATAAAACCATGCCAAAACACTTGCAAACTTGGTACAAATTTATTAAGACCATGCCAAAACACTTGCAAACATGGAACAAACTTCCTAAGACCATGCCAAAACACTTGCAACCTTGGTATAAATTTAATAAGACCATGCCAAAACACTTGCAAACTTGGAACAAACTTCCTAAGACCATGCCAAAACACTTGCAACCTTGATACAAATTTAATAAGACCATGCCAAAACACTTGCAAACTTGGTACAAATTTAATAAGACCATGCCAAACACTTGCAAACTTGGTACAAATTTCATAAGACCATGCCAAACACTTGCAAACTTGGAACAAACTTCCTAATACCATGCCAAAACACTTATAAACTTGGTACAAATTTAATAAGACCACGACAAAACACTTGCCAACTTGGTTCAAATTTAATAAGACCATGCCAAACACTTGCAAACTTGGAACAAACTTCCTAAGACCATGCCAAAACACTTGCAAACTTGGTACAAATTTAATAAGACCATGCCAAAACACTTGCAAACTTGGTACAAATTAAATAAGACCATGCCAAAACACTTGCAGACTTGGTACAAATTTAATAAGAACATGCCAAAACAGTTGCAGACTTGGAACAAACTTCCTAAGACCATGCCAAAACACTTGCAAACTTGGTACAAATTTAATAAGACCTTGCCAAACACTTGAAAACTTGGTACAAATTTAATAAGGCCATGCCAAACACTTGCAAACTTGAAACAAACTTCCTAATACCATGCCAAAACACTTATAAACTTGGTAAAAATTTAATAAGACCACGCCAAAACACTTGCAAACTTGGTACAAATTTAATAAGACCTTGCCAAAACACTTGCAAACTTGGTACAAATTTAATAAGGCCATGCCAAACACTTGCAAACTTGAAACAAACTTCCTAAGACCATGCCAAAACACTTGCAAACTTGGTACAAATTTAATAAGACCATGCCAAAACACTTGCAAACTTGGAACAAATTTAATAAGACCATGCCAAAACAGTTGCAGACTTGGAACAAACTTCCTAAGACCATGAAAAAACACTTGCAAACTTGGTACAAATTTAAAAAGACCTTGCCAAACACTTGAAAACTTGGTACAAATTTAATAAGGCCATGCCAAACACTTGCAAACTTGAAACAAACTTCCTAAGACCATGCCAAACACTTGCAAACTTGGTACAAATTTAATAAGCCCATGCCAAAACACTTGCAAACTTGGTACAAATTAAATAAGACCATGCCAAAACACTTGCAGACTTGGTACAAATTTAATAAGAACATGCCAAAACACTTGCAAACTTGGTACAAATTCAAAAAGACCATGCCAAACACTTGCAAACTTGGTACAAATTTAATAAGACCATGCCAAAACATATGCAAACTTGGTACAAATGTAATAAAACCATGCCAAAATACTTGCAAACTTGGAACAAATTTAATAAGCCCGTGCCAAAACACTTGCAAACTTGGTACAAATTTTATAAGACCATGCCAAAACACTTGCAAACTTGGAACAAACTTCCTAAGACCATGCCAAAACACTTGCAAACTTGGTACAAATTTAATAAGACCATGCCAAAACACTTGCAAACTTGGAACAAATTTAATAAGACCATACCAAAACACTTCCAAGTTTGTTACCAATTGAATAAGACCATGCCAAACACTTGGAAACTTGGTACAAATTTAATAAGACCATGCCAAACACTTGCAAACTTGGAACAAACTTCCTAAGACCATGCCAAAACACTTGCAAACTTGGTACAAATTTAATAAGACCATGCCCAAACACTTGCAAACTTGGTACAAATTTAATAAGACCATGCCAAAACACTAGCAAACTTGGTACAAATTTAATAAGACCATGCCAAAACACTTGCAAACTTGGTACAAATTTAATAAGACCATGCCAAACACTTGCAAACTTTAAACAAACTTCCTATGACCATGCCAAAACACTTGCAAACTTGGTACAAATTTAATAAGACCATGCCAAACACTTGCAAACTTTAAACAAACTTCCTATGACCATGCCAAAACACTTGCAAACTTGGTACAAATGTAATAAGACCATGCCAACACACTTGCAAACTTGGAACAAATTTAATAAGACCATGCCAAAACATTTGCAAACTTGGTACGATTTCAATAAGACCATGCCAAAACACTTGCAAACTTGGAACAAACAACCTAAGACCATGCCAAAACACTTGCAAAATTGGTACAAATTTAATAAGACCATGCCAAAACACTTGCAAACTTGGTACAAATTTAATAAGACCATGCCAAAACACTTGCAAACTTGGTAAAAATTTAATAAGACCATGCCAAACACTTGCAAACTTGGTACAAATTTAATAAGACCATGCCAAACACTTGGAAACTTGGAACAAACTTCCTAAGACCATGCCAAAACACTTGCCAACTTGGTACAAATTTAATGAAACCATGCCAAAACACTTGCAAACTTGGCACAAATTTAATAAGACCATGCCAAAACACTTGCAAACTTGGTACAAATTTAATAAGACCATGCCAAAACACTTGCAAACTTGGTACAAATTTAATGAGACCATTCCAAAACACTGGCAAACTTGGAACAAATTTAAAAAGACCATGCCAAAACACTTGCAAACTTGGTACAAATTTAATAAGACCATGCCAAAACACTTGCAAACTTGGAACAAACTTCTAAAGAACATGCCAAAACACTTGCAAACTTGGTACAAATTTAATACGACCATGCCAAACACTTGCAAACTTGGTACAAATTTAATAAGACCATGCCAAAACACTTGCAAACTTGGAAAAAACTTCCTAAGACCAAAACACTTGCAAACTTTGTACAAATTTAATAAGACCATGCCAAAACACTTGCAAACTTGGTACAAATTTAATAAGACCATGCCGAAACACTTGCACACTTGGAAAAAACTTCCTAAGATTATGCCAAAACACTTGCAAACTTGGTAGAAATTTAATAAGACCATGCCAAACACTTGCAAACTTGGAACAACTTTAATAAGACCATACCAAAACACTTGCAAGTTTGTTACCAATTGAATAAGACCATGCCAAACACTTGGAAACTTGGTACAAATTTAATAAGACCATGCCAAACACTTGCAAACTTGGAACAAACTTCCTAAGACCATGCCAAAACACTTGCAAACTTGGTACAAATTTAATAAGACCATGCCAAAACACTTGCAAACTTGGTACAAATTTAATAAGACGATGCCAAAACACTTGCAAACTTGGTACAAATTTAATAAGACGATGCCAAACACTTGCAAACTTCGAACAAACTTCCTAAGACCATGCCAAAACACTTGCAAACTTGGTACAAATTTAAGAAGACCATGCCAAACACTTGCAAACTTGGAACAAACTTCCTAAGACCATGCCAAAACACTTGCAAACTTGGTACAAATTTAATAAGACCATGCCAAACACTTGCAAACTTGGAACAAACTTCCTAAGACCATGCCAAAACACTTGCAAACTTGGTACAAATTTAATAAGACGATGCCAAAACACTTGCAAACTTGGTACAAATTTAATAAGACGATGCCAAACACTTGCAAACTTCGAACAAACTTCCTAAGACCATGCCAAAACACTTGCAAACGTGGTACAAATTTAAGAAGACCATGACAAACACTTGCAAACTTGGAACAAACTTCCTAAGACCATGCCAAAACACTTGCAAACTTGGTACAAATTTAAAAAGACCATGCCAAACACTTGCAAACTTGGAACAAACTTCCTAAGACCATGCCAAAACACTTGCAAACTTGGTACAAATTTAATAAGACCATGCCAAAACACTTGCAAACTTGGTACAAATTTAATAAGACGATGCCAAACACTTGCGAACTTGGAACAACCTTCCTAAGACCATGCCAGAACACTTGCAAACTTGGTACAAATTTAAAAACACCATGCCAAAACACTTGCAAACTTGGTACAAATTTAATGAAACCATGCCAAAACACTTGCAAACTTGGAACAAATTTAATAAGACCAAGCCAACACACTTGCAAACTTGGAACAAGTTTAATAAGACCATGCCAAAACACTTGCAAACTTGGTACAAATTTAATAAGATCATGCCAAAACACTTGCAAACTTGGTAAAAATTTAATAAGACCATGCCAAAACACTTGCAAACTTGGAAAAAACTTCCTAAGACCATGCCAAAACACTTGCAAACTTGGTACAAATTTAATAAGACCATGCCAAAACACTTGCAAACTTGGTACAAATTTAATAAGACGATGCCAAACACTTGCAAACTTCGAACAAACTTCCTAAGACCATGCCAAAACACTTGCAAACTTGGTATAAATTTAAGAAGAGCATGCCAAACAATTGCAAACTTGGAACAAACTTCCTAAGACCATGCCAAAACACTTGCAAACTTGGTACAAATTTTATAAGACCATGCCAAACACTTGCAAACTTGGAACAAACTTCCTGAGACCATGCCAAAACACTTGCAAACTTGGTACAAATTTAATAAGACCATGCCAAAACACTTGCAAACTTGGAACAAACTTCCTAAGACCATGCCAAAACACTTGCAAACTTGGTACAAAATTAATAAGACCATGCCAAAACACTTGCAAACTTGGTACAAATTTAATAAGACCATGCCAAAACACTTGCAAACTTGGTA
The DNA here is from genome assembly GCA_914969975.1 of Anopheles atroparvus. Classification (NCBI taxonomy): domain Eukaryota; kingdom Metazoa; phylum Arthropoda; class Insecta; order Diptera; family Culicidae; genus Anopheles; species Anopheles atroparvus. The sequence goes on along the minus strand of CAJZCY010000008.1, from coordinate 1,511,797 downwards.
CAAATTTAATAAGACCATACCAAAACGCTTGCAAACTTGGTACAAATTTTATAAGACCATGCCAAAACACTTGCAAACTTGGTACAAATTTAATAAGACCATGCCAAACACTTGCAAACTTGGAACAAACTTCCTAAGACCATGCCAAAACATTTGCAAACTTGGTACAAATTTAATAAGACCATGCCAAAACACTTGCAAACTTGGTACAAATTTAATAACACCATGCCAAAACACTTGCAAACTTGGTACAAATTTAATAAAACCATGCCAAAACACTTGCAAACTTGGTACAAATTTAATAAGACCAAGCCAAAACACTTGCAAACTTGGAACAAGTTTAATAAGAACATGCCAAAACACTTGCAAACTTGGTACAAATTTATTAAGACCATGCCAAAACACTTGCAAACTTGGTACAAATTTAATAAGACCATGCCAAAACACTTGCAAACTTGGTACAAATTTAATAAGACGATGCCAAACACTTGCAAACTTCGAACAAACTTCCTAAGACCATGCCAAAACACTTGCAAACTTGGTACAAATTTAATAAGACCATGCCAAACACTTGCAAACTTGGAACAAACTTCCTAAGACCATGCCAAAACACTTGCAAACTTGGTACAAATTTAATAAGACCATGCCAAACACTTGCAAACTTGGAACAAACTTCCCAAGACCATGCCAAAACACTTGCAAACTTGGTACAAATTTAATAAGACCATGCCAAAACACTTGCAAACTTGGTACAAATTTAATAAGACGATGCCAAACACTTGCAAACTTGGAACAAACTTCCTAAGACCATGCCAGAACACTTGCAAACTTGGTAAAAATTTAATAAGACCATGCCAAACACTTGCAAACTTGGAACAAACTTCCTGAGACCATGCCAAAACACTTGCAAACTTGGTACAAATTTAATAAGACCATGCCAAAACACTTGCAAACTTGGAACAAACTTCCTAAGACCATGCCAAAACACTTGCAAACTTGGTACAAAATTAAAAAGAGCATGCCAAAACACTTGCAAACTTAGTACAAATTTAATAAGACCATGCCAAAACACTTGCAAACTTGGTACAAATTTAATAAGACCATATCAAAAGACTTGCAAACTTGGTACAAATTTTATAAGACCATGCCAAAACACTTGCAAACTTGGTCAAATTTAATAAGACCATGCCAAACACTTGCAAGCTTGGAACAAACTTCCTAAGACCATGCCAAAACACTTGCAAACTTGGTACAAATTTAATAAGACCATGCCAAAACACTTGCAAACTTGGTACAAATTTAATAAGACGATGCCAAACACTTGCAAACTTCGAACAAACTTCCTAAGACCATGCCAAAACACTTGCAAACTTGGTACAACTTTAATAAGACCATGCCAAACACTTGCAAACTTGGAACAAGCTTCCTAAGACCATTCCAAAACACTTGCAAACTTGGTACAAATTTAATAAGACCATGCCAAACACTTGCAAACTTGGAACAAACTTCCTAAGACCATGCCAAAACACTTGCAAACTTCGTACAAATTTAATAAGACCATGCCAAAACACTTGCAAACTTGGCACAAATTTAATAAGACGATGCCAAACACTTGCAAACTTGGAACAAACTTCCTAAGACCATGCCAGAACACTTGAAAACTTGGTACAAATTTAATAACACCATGCCAAAACACTTGCAAACTTGGTACAAATTTAATAAAACCATGCCAAAACACTTGCAAACTTGGTACAAATTTAAAAAGACCAAGCCAAAACACTTGCAAACTTGGAACAAGTTTAATAAGACTATGCCAAAACACTTGCAAACTTGGAACAAACTTCCTAAGACCATGCCAAAACACTTGCAAACTTGGTACAAATTTAATAAAACCATGCCAAAACACTTGCAAACTTGGAAAAAACTTCCTAAGACCATGCCAAAACACTTGCAAACTTGGTACAAATTTAATAAGACCATGCCAAAACACTTGCAAACTTGGTACAAATTTAACAAGACGATGCCAAACACTTGCAAACTTCAAACAAACTTCCTAAGACCATGCCAAAACACTTGCAAACTTGGTACAAATTTAATAAGACCATGCCAAACACTTGCAAACTTGAAACAAACTTCCTAAGACCATGCCAAAACACTTGCAAACTTGGTACAAATTTAATAAGACCATGCCAAACACTTGCAAACTTGGAACAAACTTCCTAAGACCATGCCAAAACACTTGCAAACTTGGTAAAAATTTAATAAGACCATGCCAAAACACTTGCAAACTTGGAACAAACTTCCTAAGACCATGCCAAAACACTTGCAAACTTGGAACAAACTTCCTAAGACCATGCCAAAACACTTGCAAACTTGGTACAAATTTAATAAGACCATACCAAAACACTTGCAAACTTGGTACAAATTTAATAAGACCATGCCAAAACACTTGCAAACTTGGTGCAGTTTAATAAGACCATGCCAAACACTTGCAAACTTGGAACAAACGTCCTAAGACCATGCCAAAACACTTGCAAACATGGAACAAACTTCCTACGACCATGCCAAAACACTTGCAAACTTGGTACAAATTTAATAAGACCAAGCCAAAACACTTGCAAACTTGGAACAAATTTAATAAGACCATGCCAAAACACTTGCAAACTTGGTACAAATTTAATAAGACCATGCCAAAACACTTGCAAACTTGGAACAAGTTAAATAAGACCATGCCAAAACACTTGCAAACTTGGTACAAATTTTATAAGACCATGCCAAAACACTTGCAAACTTGGTACAAATTTAATAAGACCATGCCAAAACACTTGCAAACTTGGAAAAAACTTCCTAAGACCATGCCAAAACACTTGCAAACTTGGTACAAATTTAACAAGACCATGCCAAAACACTTGCAAACATGGTACAAATTTAATACGACGATGCCAAACACTTGCAAACTTCGAACAAACTTCCTAAGACCATGCCAAAACACTTGCAAACTTGGTACAAATTTAAGAAGACCATGCCAAACACTTGCAAACTTGGAACAAACTTCCTAAGACCATGCCAAAACACTTGCAAACTTGGTACAAATTTAATAAGACCATGCCAAACACTTGCAAACTTGGAACAAACTTCCTAAGACCATGCCAAAACACTTGCAAACTTGGCACAAATTTAATGAGACTATGCCAAACACTTGCAAACTTGGAACAAACTTCCTAAGACCATGCCAAAACACTTGCAAACTTGGTACAAATTTAATAAGACCATGCCAAAACACTTGCAAACTAGGTACAAATTTAAAAAGACCATGCCAAACACTTGCAAACTTGGAACAAACTTCCTAAGACCATGCCAGAACACTTGCAAACTTGGTACAAATTTAATAACACCATGCCCAAACACTTGCAAACTTGGTACAAATTTAATAAAACCATGCCAAAACACTTGCAAACTTGGTACAAATTTATTAAGACTAAGCCAAAACACTTGCAAACTTGGAACAAGTTTAATAAGACCATGCCAAAACACTTGCAAACTTGGTACAAATTTAATAAGACCATGCCAAAACACTTGCAAACTTGGTACAAATTTAATAAGACCATGCCAAAACACTTGCAAACTTGGAAAAAACTTCCTAAGACCATGCCAAAACACTTGCAAACTTGGTACAAATTTAATAAGACCATGCCAAAACACTTGCAAACTTGGTACAAATTAAATAAGACGATGCCAAACACTTGCAAACTTCGAACAAACTTCCTAAGACCATGCCAAAACACTTGCAAACTTGGTACAAATTTAAGAAGACCATGCCAAACACTTGCAAACTTGGAACAAACTTGCTAAGACCATGCCAAAACACTTGCAAACTTGGTACAAATTTAATAAGACCATGCCAAACACTTGCAAACTTGGAACAAACTTCCTAAGACCATGCCAAAACACTTGCAAACTTGGTACAAATTTAATAAGACTATGACAAAACACTTGCAAACTTGGGACAAACTTCCTAAGACCATGCCAAAACACTTGCAAACTTGGTACAAAATTAATAAGACCATGCCAAAACACTTGCGAACTTGGTACAAATTTAATAAGACCATGCCAAACACTTGCAAACTTGGTACAAATTTAATAAGACTATGACAAAACACTTGCAAACTTGGTACAAATTTAATAAGACCATGCCAAAACACTTGCAAACTTGGTACAAATTTAATAAGACCATGCCAAAACACTTGCAAACTTGGTACAAATTTAATAAGACGATGCCAAACACTTGCAAACTTCGAACAAACTTTCTAAGACCATGCCAAAACACTTGCAAACTTGGTACAAATTTAAGAAGACCATGCCAAACACTTGCAAACTTGGAACAAACTTCCTAAGACCATTTAAAAACACTTGCAAACTTGGTACAAATTTAATAAGACCATGCCAAACACTTGCAAACTTGGAACAAACTTCCTAAGACCATGCCAAAACACTTGCAAACTTGGTACAAATTTAATAAGACCATGCCAAAACACTTGCAAACTTGGAACAAACTTCCTAAGACCATGCCAAAACACTTGCAAACTTGGTACAAATTTCCTAAGACCATGCCAAAACACTTGCAAACTTGGTACAAATTTAATAAGACCATGCCAAAACACTTGCAAACTTGGTACAAATTTAATAAGACCATGCCAAAACACTTGCAAACTTGGTGCAAAATTAATAAGACCATGCCAAACACTTGCAAACTTGGAATAAACTTCCTAAGACCATGCCAAAACACTTGCAAACTTGGTACAAATTTAATAAGACCATGCCAAAACACTTGCAAACTTGGTACAAATTTAATAACACCATGCCAAAACATTTGCAAACTTGGTACAAATTTAATAAAACCATGCCAAAACACTTGCAAACTTGGTACAAATTTAATAAGACCAAGCCAAAACACTTGCAAACTTGGAACAAATTTAATAAGACCATGCCAAAACACTTGCAAACTTGGTACAAATTTAATAAGACCATGCCAAAACACTTGCAAACTTGGTACAAATTTAATAAGACCATGCCAAAACACTTGCAAACTTAGAACAAACTTCCTAAGACCATGCCAAAACACTTGCAAACTTGGTACAAATTTAATAAGACCCTGCCAAAACACTTGCAAACTTGGTACACATTTAATTAGACGATGGCAAACACTTGCAAACTTGGAACAAACTACCTAAGACCATGCCAAAACACTTGCAAACTTGGTACAAATTTAATAAGACCATGCCAAAACACTTGCCAACTTGGTACAAATTTAATAAGACCATGCCAAACACTTGCAAACTTGGAATAAACTTCCTAAGACCATGCCAAAACACTTGCAAACTTGGAACAAACTTCCTAAGACCATGCCAAAACACTTGCAAACTTGGTACAAATTTAATAAGACCATGCCAAAACACTTGCAAACTTGGTACAAATTTATTAAGACCAAGCCAAAACACTTGCAAACTTGGAACAAGTTTAATAAGACCATGCCAAAACACTTGCAAACTTGGTACAAATTTAATAAGACCATGCCAAAACACTTGCAAACATGGTACAAATTTAATAACACCATGCCAAAACACTGGCAAACTTGGTACAAATTTAATAAAACCATGCCAAAACACTTGCAAACTTGGTACAAATTTAATAAGACCATGTCAAAACACTTGCAAACTTGGTACAAATTTAATAAGACCATGCCAAAACACTTGCAAACTTGGAACAAATTTAATAAGACCATGCCAAAACACTTGCAAACTTGGTACAAATTTAATAAGACCATGCCAAAACACTTGCAAACTTGGAACAAACTTCCTAAGACCATACCAAAACACTTGCAAACTTGGAACAAACTTCCTAAGACCATGCCAAAACACTTGCAAACTTGGTACAAATTTAATAAGACCATGCCAAAACACTTGCAAACTTGGTACAAATTTAATAAGACCATGCCAAAACACTTGCAAACTTGGTACAAATTTAATAAGACGATGGCAAACACTTGCAAACTTGGAACAAACTTCCTAACACCATGCCAAAACACTTGCAAACTTGGTACAAATTTAATAAGACCATGCCAAAACACTTGCCAACTTGGTACAAATTTAATAAGACCATGCCAAACACTTGCAAACTTGGAACAAACTTCCTAAGACCATACCAAAACACTTGCAAACTTGGAACAAACTTCCTAAGACCATGCCAAAACACTTGCAAACTTGGTACAAATTTAATAAGACCATGCCAAAACACTTGCAAACTTGGTACAAATTTATTAAGACCAAGCCAAAACACTTGCAAACTTGGAACAAGTTTAATAAGACCATGCCAAAACACTTGCAAACTTGGTACAAATTTAATAAGACCATGCCAAAACACTTGCAAACTTGGTACAAATTTATTAAGACCAAGCCAAAACACAACTGCAAACTTGGAACAAGTTTAATAAGACCATGCCAAAACACTTGCAAACTTGGTACAAATTTAATAAGACCATGCCAAGACACTTGCAAACTTGGTACAAATTTAATAAGACGATGCCAAACACTTGCAAACTTGGAACAAACTTCCTAAGACCATGCCAAAACACTTGCAAACTTGGTACAAATTTGATAAGACCATGCCAAAACACTTGCAAACTTGGTACAAAATTAATAAGACCATGCCAAACACTTGCAAACTTGGAACAAACTTCCTAAGACCATGCCAAAACACTTGCAAACTTGGTACACATTTAATAAGACCATGCCAAAACACTTGCAAACATGGAACAAACTTCCTAAGACCATGCCAAAACACTTGCAAACTTGGTACAAATTTAATAAGACCAAGCCAAAACACTTGCAAACTTGGAACAAGTTTAATAAAACCATGCCAAAACACTTGCAAACTTGGTACAAATTTAATAAGACCATGCCAAAACACTTGCAAACTTGGTACAAATTTAATAAGACCATACCGAAACCCTTGCAAACTTGGTACAAATTTAATAAGACCATGCCAAAACACTTGCAAACTTGGTACAAAATTAATAAGACCATGCCAAACACTTGCAAACTTGGAACAAACTTCCTAAGACCATGCCAAAACACTTGCAAACTTGGTACAAATTTAATAAGACCATGCCAAAACACTTGCAAACTTGGTACAAATTTATTAAGACCAAGCCAAAACACTTGCAAACTTGGAACAAGTTTAATAAAACCATGCCAAAACACTTGCAAACTTGGTACAAATTTAATAAGACCATGCCAAAAGACTTGCAAACTTGGTACAAATTTAATAAGACCATACCGAAACCCTTGCAAACTTGGTACAAATTTAATAAGACCATGCCAAAACACTTGCAAACTTGGTACAAAATTAATAAGACCATGCCAAACACTTGCAAACTTGGAACAAACTTCCTAAGACCATGCCAAAACACTTGCAAACTTGGTACAAATTTAATAAGACCATGCCAAAACACTTGCAAACTTGGTACAAATTTAATAACACCATGCCAAAACACTTGCAAATTTGGTACAAATTTAATAAAACCATGCCAAAACACTTGCAAACTTGGTACAAATTTATTAAGACCATGCCAAAACACTTGCAAACATGGAACAAACTTCCTAAGACCATGCCAAAACACTTGCAAACTTGGTACAAATTTAATAAGACCAAGCCAAAACAATTGCAAACTCGGAACAAATTTAATAAGACCATGCCAAAACACTTGCAAACTTGGTACAAATTTTATAAGACCAAGCCAAAACACTTGCAAACTTGGAACAAGTTAAATAAGACCATGCCAAAACACTTGCAAACTTGGTACAAATTTTATAAGACCATGCCAAAACACTTGCAAACTTGGTACAAATTTTATAAGACCATGCCAAAACACTGGCAAACTTGGAAAAAACTTCCTAAGACCATACCAAAACACTTGCAAACTTGGTACAAATTTAACAAGACCATGCCAAAACACTTTCAAACTTGGTACAAATTTAATAAGACGATGCCAAACACTTGCAAACTTCGAACAAACTTCCTAAGACCATGCCAAAACACTTGCAAACTTGGTACAAATTTAAGATGACCATGCCAAACACTTGCAAATTTGGAACAAACTTCCTAAGACCATGCCAAATTACTTGCAAACTTGGTACAAATTTAATAAGACCATGCCAAACACTTGCAAACTTGGAACAAACTTCCTAAGACCATGCCAAAACACTTGCAAACTTGGTACAAATTTAATAAGATCAAGCCAAAACACTTGCAAACTTGGTACAAATTTAATAAGACCATGCCAAACACTTGCAAACTTGGAACAAACTTCCTAAGACCATGCCAAAACACTTGCAAACTTGGTAAAAATTTAATGAGACTATGCCAAACACTTGCAAACTTGGAACAAACTTCCTAAGACCATGCCAAAACACTTGCAAATTTGGTACAAATTTAATAAGACCATGCCAAAACACTTGCAAACTAGGTACAAATTTAATAAGACGATGCCAAACACTTGCAAACTTGGAACAAACTTCCTAAAACCATGCCAGAACACTTGCAAACTTGGTACAAATTTAATAACACCATGCCCAAACACTTGCAAACTTGGTACAAATTTATTTAAACCATGCCAAAACACTTGCAAACTTGGTACAAATTTTTTAAGACCAAGCCAAAACACTTGCAAACTTGGAACAAGTTTATTAAGACCATGCCAAAACACTTGCAAACTTGGTACAAATTTAATAAGACCATGCCAAAACACTTGCAAACTTGGTACAAATTTAATAAGACCATGCCTAAACACTTGCAAACTTGGAAAAAACTTCCTAAGACCATGCCAAAACACTTGCAAGCTTGGTACAAATTTAATAAGACCATGCCAAAACACTTGCAAACTTGGTACAAATTTAATAAGACGATGCCAAACACTTGCAAACTTCGAACAAACTTCCTAAGACCATGCCAAAACACTTGCAAACTTGGTACAAATTTAAGAAGACCATGCCAAACACTTGCAAACTTGGTACAAATTTAATAAGACCATGCCAAAACACTTGCAAACTTGGTACAAATTTAATAAGACCATGCCAAACACTTGCAAACTTGGAACAAACTTCCTAAGACCATGCCAAAACACTTGCAAACTTGGTACAAATTTAATAAGACCATGCCAAAACACTTGCAAACTTGGTACAAATTTAATAAGACGATGCCAAACACTTGCAAACTTCGAACGAACTTCCTAAAACCATGCCAAAACACTTGCAAACTTGGTACAAATTTAATAAGACCATGCAAAAACACTTGCAAACTTGGTACAAATTTAAGAAGACCATGCCAAACACTTGCAAACTTGGAACAAAATTAATAAGACCATGCCAAAACACTTGCGAACTTGGTACAAATTTAATAAGACCATGCCAAACACTTGCAAACTTGGTACAAATTTAATAAGACCATACCAAAACACTTGCAAACTTGGTACAAATTTAATAAGACCATGCCAAAACACTTGCAAACTTGGTACAAATTTAATAAGACCATGCCAAAACACTTGCAAACTTGGAACATACTTCCTAAGACCATGCCAAAACACTTGCAAACTTGGTACAAAATTAATAAGACCATGTCAAAACACTTGCAAACTTGGTACATATTTAATTGGTACATGGTATTGCATGCCAAAACACTTGCAAACGTGGTACAAATTTAATAAGACCATGCCAAAACACTTGCAAACTTGGTACAAATTTAATAAGACCATGCCAAAACACTTGCAAACTTGGAAAAAACTTCCTAAGACCATGCCAAAACACTTGCAAGCTTGGTACAAATTTAATAAGACCATGCCAAAACACTTGCAAACTTGGTACAAATTTAATAAGACGATGCCAAACACTTGCAAACTTCTAACAAACTTCCTAAAACCATGCCAAAACACTTGCAAACTTGGTACAAATTTAATAAGACCATGCAAAAACACTTGCAAACTTGGTACAAATTTAAGAAGACCATGCCAAACACTTGCAAACTTGGAACAAACTTCCTAAGACCATTTAAAAACACTTGCAAACTTGGTACAAATTTAATAAGACCATGCCAAACACTTGCAAACTTGGAACAAACTTCCTAAGACCATGCCAAAACACTTGCAAACTTGGTACAAATTTAATAAGACCATGCCAAAACACTTGCAAACTTGGAACAAACTTCCTAAGACTATGCCAAAACACTTGCAAACTTGGAACAAACTTCCTAAGACCATGCCAAAACACTTGCAAATTTGGTACAAATTTAATAAGACCATGCCAAAACACTTGCAAACTAGGTACAAATTTAATAAGACGATGCCAAAACACTTGCAAACTTGGTACAAAATTAAAAAGACCATGCCAAACACTTGCAAACTTGGAACAAACTTCCTAAGACCATGCCAAAATACTTGCAAACTTGGTACAAATTTAATAAGACCATGCCAAAACACTTGCAAACTTGGAACAAATTTAATAAGACCATACCGAAACACTTGCAAACTTGGTACAAATTTAATAAGACCATGCCAAAACACTTGCAAACTTGGGTCAAATTTAATAAGACCATGCCAAAACACTTGCAAACTTGGAACAAACTTCCTAAGACCATGCCAAAACACTTGCAAACTTGGTACAAATTTAATAAGACCATGCCAATACACTTGCAAACTTGGTACAAATTTAATAAGACGATGCCAAACACTTGCAAACTTGGAACAAACTTCCTAAGACCATGCCAAAACACTTGCAAACATGGTACAAATTTAATAAGACCATGCCAAAACACTTGCCAACTTGGTACAAATTAATAAGACCATGCCAAACACTTGCAAACTTGGAACAAACTTCCTAAGATCATGCCAAAACACTTGCAAACTTGGTACAAATTTAATAAGACCATGCCAAACACGTGCAAACTTGGAACAAACTTCCTAAGACCATGCCAAAACACTTGCAAACTTGGTACAAATTTAATAAGACCATGCCAAAACACTTGCAAGCTTGGAACAAACTTCCTAAGACCATGCCAAAACACTTGCAAACTTGGTTTAAATTTAATAAGACCAAGCCAAAACACTTGCAAACTTGGTACAAATTTAATAAGACCATGCCAAAACACTTGCAAACTTGGTACAAATTTAATAAGACCATGCCAAAACACTTGCAAACTTGGTACAAATTTAATAAGACCATGCCAAAACACTTGCAAACTTGGTACAAATTTAATAAGACCATGCCAAAACACTTGCAAACTTGGTACAAATTTAATAAAACCATGCCAAACACTTGCAAACTTGGAACAAACTTCCTAAGACCATGCCAAAACACTTGCAACCTTGGTACAAATTTAATAAGACTATGCCAAAACACTTGCAAACTTGGTACAAATTAAATAAGACCATGCCAAACACTTGCAAACTTGGAACAAACTTCCTAAGACCATGCCAAAACACTTGCAAACTTGGTACAAATTTAATAAGACGATGCCAAACACTTGCAAACTTGGAACAAACTTCCTAAGACCATGCCAAAACACTTGCAAACTTGGTACAAATTTAATAACACCATGCCAAAACACTTGCAAACTTGGAACAAATTTAATCAGACCAAGCCAAAACACTTGCAAACTTGGAACAAATTTAATAAGACCATGCGAAAACACTTGCAAACTTGGTACAAATTTAATAAGACCAAGCTAAAACACTTGCAAACTTTGTACACATTTAATAAGACCATGCCAAAACACTTGCAAACTTGGATCAAAATTCCTAAGACCATGCCAAAACACTTGCAAACTTGGTACAAATTTAATAAGACCATGCCAAAACACTTGCAAACTTGGTACAAATTTAATAAGACGTTGCCAAACACTTGCAAACTTGGAACAAACTTCCTAAGACCATGCCAAAACACTTGCAAACTTGGTACAAATTTGATAAGACCATGCCACAACACTTGCAAACTTGGTACAAAATTAATAAGACCATGCCAAACACTTGCAAACTTGGAACAAACTTCCTAAGACCATGCCAAAACACTTGCAACTTGGTACAAATTTAATAAGACCATGCCAAACACTTGCAAACTTGGAACAAACTTCCTAAGACCATGTCAAAACACTTGCAAACTTGGTACAAATTTAATAAGACCATGCCAAAACACTTGCAAACATGGAACAAACTTCCTAAGACCATGCCAAAACACTTGCAAACTTGGTACAAATTTAAAAAGACCAAGTCAAAACACTTGCAAACTTGGAACAAATTTAATAAGACCATGCCAAAACACTTGCAAACTTGGTACAAATTTACTAAGACCATGCCAAACACTTGCAAACTTGGAACAAACTTCCTAAGACCATGCCAAAACACTTGCAAACTTGGTACAAATTTACTAAGACCATGCCAATTACTTGCAAACTTGGAACAAACTTCCTAAGACCATGCCAAAACACTTGCAAACTTGGTACAAATTTAATAAGACCATGCCAAACACTTGCAAACTTGGAACAAACTTCCTAAGACCATGCCAAAACACTTGCAAACTTGGTACAAATTTAATAAGACCATGCCAAAACACTTGCCAACTTGGTACAAATTAATAAGACCATGCCAAACACTTGCAAACTTGGAACAAACTTCCTAAGATCATGCCAAAACACTTGCAAACTTGGTACAAATTTAATAAGACCATGCCAAACACGTGCAAACTTGGAACAAACTTCCTAAGACCATGCCAAAACACTTGCAAACTTGGTACAAATTTAATAAGACCATGCCAAAACACTTGCAAGCTTGGAACAAACTTCCTAAGACCATGCCAAAACACTTGCAAACTTGGTTCAAATTCAATAAGACCAAGCCAAAACACTCGCAAACTTGGTACAAATTTAATAAGACCATGCCAAAACACTTGCAAACTTGGTACAAATTTAATAAGACCATGCCAAAACACTTGCAAACTTGGAACAAACTTCCTAAGACCATGCCAAAACACTTGCAAACTTGGTACAAATTTAATAAGACCATGCCAAAACACTTGCAAACTTGGTACAAATTTAATAAAACCATGCCAAACACTTGCAAACTTGGAACAAGCTTCCTAATACCATGCCAAAACACTTGCAAACTTGGTACAAATTTAATAAGACCATGCCAAAACACTTGCAAACTTGGAACAAACTTCCTAAGACCATGCCAAAACACTTGCAAACTTGGTACAAATTTAATAAGACCATGCCAAACACTTGCAAACTTGGAACAAACTTCCTAAGACCATGCCAAAACACTTGCGAACTTGGTACAAATTTAATAAGACCATGCCAAAACACTTGCAAACTTGGTACAAATTTAATAAGACGATGCCAAACACTTGCAAACTTCGAACGAACTTCCTAAAACCATGCCAAAACACTTGCAAACTTGGTACAAATTTAATAAGACCATGCAAAAACACTTGCAAACTTGGTACAAATTTAAGAAGACCATGCCAAACACTTGCAAACTTGGAACAAAATTATTAAGACCATGCCAAACACTTGCAAACTTGGTACAAATTTAATAAGACCATACCAAAACACTTGCAAACTTGGTACAAATTTAATAAGACCATGCCAAAACACTTGCAAACTTGGGTCAAATTTAATAAGACCATGCCAAAACACTTGCAAACTTGGAACATACTTCCTAAGACCATGCCAAAACACTTGCAAACTTGGTACAAATTTAATAAGACCATGCCAAAACACTTGCAAACTTGGTACAAATTTAATAAGACGATGCCAAACACTTGCAAACTTCGAACAAACTTCCTAAGACCATGCCAAAACACTTGCAAACTTGGTACAAATTTAAGAAGACCATGCCAAACACTTGCAAACTTGGAACAAACTTCCTAAGACCATGCCAAAACACTTGCAAACTTGGTACAAATTTAATAAGACCATGCCAAACACTTGCAAACTTGGAACAAACTTCCTAAGACCATGCCAAAACACTTGCAAACTTGGTACAAATTTAAGAAGACCATGCCAAACACTTGCAAACTTGGAACAAACTTCCTAAGACCATGCCAAAACACTTGCAAACTTGGTACAAATTTAATAAGATCAAGCCAAAACACTTGCAAACTTGGTACAAATTTAATAAGACCATGCCAAACACTTGCAAACTTGGAACAAACTTCCTAAGACCATGCCAAAACACTTGCAAACTTGGTACAAATTTAATGAGACTATGCCAAACACTTGCAAACTTGGAACAAACTTCCTAAGACCATGCCAAAACACTTGCAAATTTGGTACAAATTTAATAAGACCATGCCAAAACACTTGCAAACTTGGTACAAATTTAATAAGACCATACCAAAACACTTGCAAACTTGGTACAAATTTAATAAGACCATGCCAAAACACTTGCAAACTTGGTACAAATTTAATAAGACGATGCCAAACACTTGCAAACTTGGTACAAATTTAATAAGACCATGCCAAAACACTTGCAAACTTGGTACAAATTTAATAAGACGATGCCAAACACTTGCAAACTTCGATCAAACTTCCTAAGACCATGCCAAAACACTTGCAAACTTGGTACAAATTTAATAAGACCATGCCAAAACACTTGCACACTTGGAAAAAACTTCCTAAGACCATGCCAAAACACTTGCAAACTTGGTACAAATTTAATAAGACCATGCCAATTACTTGCAAACCTGGTACAAATTTAACAAGACGATGCCAAACACTTGCAAACTTCGAACAAAATTCCTAAGACCATGCCAAAACACTTGCAAACTTGGTACAAATTTAAGAAGACCATGTCAAACACTTGCAAACTTGGTACAAATTTAATAAGACCATGCCAAACACTTGCAAACTTGGAACAAACTTCCTAAGACCATGCCAAAACACTTGCAAACTTGGTACAAATTTAATAAGACCATGCCAAACACTTTCAAACTTTGAACAAACTTCCTAAGACCATGCCAAAATATTTGCAAACTTGGTACAAATTTAATAAGACCATGCCAAAACACTTGCAAACTTGGTACAAATTTAATAAGACGATGCCAAACACTTGCAAACTTGGAACAAACTTCCTAAGACCATGCCAGAACACTTGCATACTTGGTACAAATTTAATAACACCATGCCAAAACACTTGCAAACTTGGTACAAATTTAATAAGACGATGCCAAACACTTGCAAACTTGGTACAAATTTAATAAGACCATGCCAAAACACTTGCAAACTTGGTACAAATTTAATAAGACGATGCCAAACACTTGCAAACTTCGATCAAACTTCCTAAGACCATGCCAAAACACTTGCAAACTTGGTACAACTTTAATAAGACCATGCCAAACACTTGCAAACTTGGAACAAACTTCCTAAGACCATGCCAGAACACTTGCAAACTTGGTACAAATTTAATAAGACCATGCCAAAACACTTGCAAACTTGGAACAAACTTCCTAAGACCATGCCAAAACACTTGCAAACTTGGTACAAAATTAAAAAGAGCATGCCAAAACACTTGCAAACTTAGTACAAATTTAATAAGACCATGCCAAAACACTTGCAAACTTGGAACAAATTTAAGAAGACCATACCAAAAGACTTGCAAACTTGGTACAAATTTTATAAGACCATGCCAAAACACTTGCAAACTTGGTACAAATTTAATAAGATCATGCCAAACACTTGCAAACTTGGAACAAACTTCCTAAGACCATGCCAAAACACTTGCAAGCTTGGTACCAATTTAATAAGACCATGCCAAAACACTTGCAAACTTGGTACAAATTTAATAACACCATGCCAAAACACTTGCAAACTTGGTACAAATTTAATAAAACAATGCCAAAACACTTGCAAACTTGGTACAAATTTAATAAGACCAAGCCAAAACACTTGCAAACTTGGAACAAGTTTAATAAGACCATGCCAAAACACTTGCAAACTTGGTACAAATTTATTAAGACCATGCCAAAACACTTGCAAACTTGGTATAAATTTAATAAGACCATGCCAAAACACTTGCAAACTTGGTACAAATTTAATAAGACGATGCCAAACACTTGCAAACTTCGAACAAACTTCCTAAGACCATGCCAAAACACTTGCAAACTTGGTACAACTTTAATAAGACCATGCCAAACACTTGCAAACTTGGAACAAACTTCCTAAGACCATTCCAAAACACTTGCAAACTTGGTACAAATTTAATAAGACCATGCCAAACACTTGCAAACTTGGAACAAACTTCCTAAGACCATGCCAAAACACTTGCAAACTTGGTACAAATTTAATAAGACCATGCCAAAACACTTGCAAACTTGGTACAAATTTAATAAGACGATGCCAAACACTTGCAAACTAGGAACAAACTTCCTAAGACCATGCCAGAACACTTGAAAACTTGGTACAAATTTAATAACACCATGCCAAATCACTTTCAAACTTGGTACAAATTTAATAAAACCATGCCAAAACACTTACAAACTTGGTACAAATTTAAAAAGACCAAGCCAAAACACTTGCAAACTTGGAACAAGTTTAATAAGACTATGCCAAAACACTTGCAAACTTGGAACAAACTTCCTAAGACCATGCCAAAACACTTGCAAACTTGGTACAAATTTAATAAAACCATGCCAAAACACTTGCAAACTTGGAAAAAACTTCCTTAGACCATGCCAAAACACTTGCAAACTTGGTACAAATTTAATAAGACCATGCCAAAACACTTGCAAACTTGGTACAAATTTAATAAGACGATGCCAAACACTTGCAAACTTCAAACAAACTTCCTAAGACCATGCCAAAACACTTGCAAACTTGGTACAAATTAAAGAAGACCATGCCAAACACTTGCAAACTTGGAACAAACTTCCTAAGACCATGCCAAAACACTTGCAAACTTGGTACAAATTTAATAAGACCATGCCAAACACTAGCAAACTTGGAACAAACTTCCTAAGACCATGCCAAAACACTTGCAAACTTGGAACAAATTTAATAAGACCATGCCAAACACTTGCAAACTTGGAACAAACTTCCTAAGACCATGCCAAAACACTTGCAAACTTGGTACAAATTTAATAAGACCATGCCAAAACACTTGCAAACATGGTACAAATTTCATAACACCATGCCAAAACACTTGCAAACTTGGTACAAATTTAATAAAACCATGCCAAAACACTTGCAAACTTGGTACAAATTTAATAAGACCAAGCCAAAACACTTGCAAACTTGGAACATGTTTAATAAGACCATGCCAAAACACTTGCAAACTTGGTACAAATTTAATAAGACCATGCCAAAACACTTGCAAACTTGGTACAAATTTAATAAGACCATGCCAAAACACTTGCACACTTGGAAAAAACTTCCTAAGACCATGCCAAAACACTTGCAAACTTGGTACAAATTTAATAAGACCATGCCAATTACTTGCAAACCTGGTACAAATTTAACAAGACGATGCCAAACACTTGCAAACTTCGAACAAAATTCCTAAGACCATGCCAAAACACTTGCAAACTTGGTACAAAGTTAAGAAGACCATGTCAAACACTTGCAAACTTGGTACAAATTTAATAAGACCATGCCAAACACTTGCAAACTTGGAACAAACTTCCTAAGACCATGCCAAAACACTTGCAAACTTGGTACAAATTTAATAAGACCATGCCAAACACTTTCAAACTTTGAACAAACTTCCTAAGACCATGCCAAAATATTTGCAAACTTGGTACAAATTTAATAAGACCATGCCAAAACACTTGCAAACTTGGTACAAATTTAATAAGACGATGCCAAACACTTGCAAACTTGGAACAAACTTCCTAAGACCATTCCAGAACACTTGCATACTTGGTACAAATTTAATAACACCATGCCAAAACACTTGCAAACTTGGTACAAATTTAATAAGACGATGCCAAACACTTGCAAACTTG
This sequence comes from Anopheles atroparvus, assembly GCA_914969975.1. NCBI lineage: Eukaryota > Metazoa > Arthropoda > Insecta > Diptera > Culicidae > Anopheles > Anopheles atroparvus. The sequence continues at coordinate 1,493,753 of CAJZCY010000008.1, read as the reverse complement.
GATCAAATTTAATAAGACCATGCCAAAACACTTGCAAACTTGGTACAAATTTAATAAGACGATGCCAAACACTTGCAAACTTCGAACAAACTTCCTAAGACCATGCCAAAACACTTGCAAACTTGGTACAACTTTAATAAGACCATGCCAAACACTTGCTAACTTGGAACAAACTTCCTAAGACCATGCCAAAACACTTGCAAACTTGGTACAAATTTAATAAGACCATGCCAAAACACTTGCAAACTTGGAACAAACTTCCTAAGACCATGCCAAAACACTTGCAAACTTGGTACAAATTTAATAAGACCATGCCAAAACACTTGCAAACTAGGTACAAATTTAATAAGACGATGCCAAACACTTGCAAACTTGGAACAAACTTCCTAAGACCATGCCAGAACACTTGCAAACATGGAACAAACTTCCTAAGACCATGCCAAAACACTTGCAAACTTGGTACAAATTTAATAAGACCAAGCCAAAACACTTGCAAACTTGGAACAAATTTAATAAGACCATGCCAAATCACTTGCAAACTTGGTACAAATTTAATAAGACCAAGCCAAAACACTTGCAAACTTGGAACAAGTTAAATAAGACCATGCCAAAACACTTGCAAACTTGGTACAAATTTTATAAGACCATGCCAAAACACTTGCAAACTTGGTACAAATTTAATAAGACCATGCCAAAACACTTGCAAACTTGGAAAAAACTTCCTAAGACCATGCCAAAACACTTGCAAACTTGGTACAAATTTAACAAGCCCATGCCAAAACACTTGCAAACTTGGTACAAATTTAATACGACGATGCCAAACACTTGCAAACTTCGAACAAACTTCCTAAGACCATGCCAAAACACTTGCAAACTTGGTACAAATTTAAGAAGACCATGCCAAACACTTGCAAACTTGGAACAAACTTCCTAAGACCATGCCAAAACACTTGCAAACTTGGTACAAATTTAATGAGACCATGCCAAACACTTGCAAACTTGGAACAAACTTCCTAAGACCATGCCAAAACACTTGCAAACTTGGTACAAATTTAATGAGACTATGCCAAACACTTGCAAACTTGGAACAAACTTCCTAAGACCATGCCAAAACACTTGCAAACTTGGTACAAATTTAATAAGACCATGCCAAAACACTTGCAAACTAGGTACAAATTTAATAAGACGATGCCAAACACTTGCAAACTTGGAACAAACTTCCTAAGACCATGCCAGAACACTTGCAAACTTGGTACAAATTTAATAACACCATGCCCAAACACTTGCAAATTTGGTACAAATTTAATAAAACCATGCCAAAACACTTGCAAACTTGGTACAAATTTATTAAGACTAAGCCAAAACACTTGCAAACTTGGAACAAGTTTAATAAGACCATGCCAAAACAGTTGCAAACTTGGTACAAATTTCCTAAGACCATGCCAAAACACTTGCAAACTTGGTACAAATTTAATAAGACCATGCCAAAACTCTTGCAAACTTGGAAAAAACTTCCTAAGACCATGCCAAAACACTTGCAAACTTGGTACAAATTTAATAAGACCATGCCAAAACACTTGCAAACTTGGTACAAATTAAATAAGACGATGCCAAACACTTGCAAACTTCGAACAAACTTCCTAAGACCATGCCAAAACACTTGCAAACTTGGTACAAATTTAAGAAGACCATGCCAAACACTTGCAAACTTGGAACAAACTTCCTAAGACCATGCCAAAACACTTGCAAACTTGGTACAAATTTAATAAGACCATGCCAAACACTTGCAAACTTGGAACAAACTTCCTAAGACCATGCCAAAACACTTGCAAACTTGGTACAAATTTAATAAGACTATGACAAAACACTTGCAAACTTGGGACAAACTTCCTAAGACCATGCCAAAACACTTGCAAACTTGGTACAAAATTAATAAGACCATGCCAAAACACTTGCGAACTTGGTACAAATTTAATAAGACCATGCCAAAACACTTGCAAACTTGGTACAAATTTAATAAGACTATGACAAAACACTTGCAAACTTGGTACAAATTTAATAAGATCATGCCAAAACACTTGCAAACTTGGTACAAATTTAATAAGACCATGCCAACACACTTGCAAACTTGGTACAAATTTAATAAGACGATGCCAAACACTTGCAAACTTCGAACAAACTTCCTAAGACCATGCCAAAACACTTGCAAACTTGGTACAAATTTAAGAAGACCATGCCAAACACTTGCAAACTTGGAACAAACTTCCTAACACCATTTAAAAACACTTGCAAACTTGGTACAAATTTAATAAGACCATGCCAAACACTTGCAAACTTGGAACAAACTTCCTAAGACCATGCCAAAACACTTGCAAACTTGGTACAAATTTAATAAGACCATGCCAAAACACTTGCAAACTTGGAACAAACTTCCTAAGACCATGCCAAAACACTTGCAAACTTGGTACAAATTTCCTAAGACCATGCCAAAACACTTGCAAACTTGGTACAAATTTAATAAGACCATACCAAAACACTTGCAAACTTGGTACAAATTTAATAAGACCATGCCAAAACACTTGCAAACTTGGTGCAAAATTAATAAGACCATGCCAAACACTTGCAAACTTGGAACAAACTTCCTAAGACCATGCCAAAACACTTGCAAACTTGGTACAAATTTAATAAGACCATGCCAAAACACTTGCAAACTTGGTACAAATTTAATAACACCATGCCAAAACACTTGCAAACTTGGTACAAATTTAATAAAACCATGCCAAAACACTTGCAAACTTGGTACAAATTTAATAAGACCAAGCCAAAACCATGCCAAACACTTGCAAACTTGGAACAAACTTCCTAAGACCATGCCAAAACACTTGCAAACTTGGAACAAACTTCCTAAGACCATGCCAAAACACTTGCAAACTTGGTACAAATTTATTAAGACCATGCCAAAACACTTGCAAACTTGGTACAAATTTATTAAGACCAAGCCAAAACACTTGCAAACTTGGAACAAGTTTAATAAGACCATGCCAAAACACTTGCAAACTTGGTACAAATTTAATAAGACCATGCCAAAACACTTGCAAACTTGGTACAAATTTAATAACACCATGCCAAAACACTTGCAAACTTGGTACAAATTTAATAAAACCATGCCAAAACACTTGCAAACTTGGTACAAATTTAATAAGACCATGTCAAAACACTTGCAAACTTGGTACAAATTTAATAAGACCATGCCAAAACACTTGCAAACTTGGAACAAATTTAATAAGACCATGCCAAAACACTTGCAAACTTGGTACAAATTTAATAAGACCATGCCAAAACACTTGCAAACTTGGAACAAACTTCCTTAGACCATGCCAAAACACTTGCAAACTTGGTACAAATTTAATAAGACCATGCCAAAACACTTGCAAACTTGGTACAAATTTAATAAGACGATGGCAAACACTTGCAAACTTGGAACAAACTTCCTAAGACCATGCCAAAACACTTGCAAACTTGGTACAAATTTAATAAGACCATGCCAAAACACTTGCCAACTTGGTACAAATTTAATAAGACCATGCCAAACACTTGCAAACTTGGAACAAACTTCCTAAGACCATGCCTAACACTTGCAAACTTGGAACAAACTTCCTAAGACCATGCCAAAACACTTGCAAACTTGGTACAAATTTAATAAGACCAAGCCAAAACACTTGCAAACTTGGAACAAATTTAATAAGACCATGCCAAAACACTTGCAAACTTGGTACAAATTTAATAAGACCATGCCAAAACACTTGCAAACTTGGTTCAAATTTAATAAGACCATACCGAAACCCTTGCAAACTTGGTACAAATTTAACAAGACCAAGCCAAAACACTTGCAAACTTGGAACAAATTTAATAAGACCATGCCAAAACACTTGCAAACTTGGTACAAATTTAATAAGACCATGCCAAAACACTTGCAAACTTGGTACAAATTTAATAAGACCATGCCAAAACACTTGCAAACTTGGTACAAATTTAAAAAGACCATGCCAAAACACTTGCAAACTTGGTACAAATTTATTAAGACCAAGCCAAAACACTTGCAAACTTGGAACAAGTTTAATAAGACCATGCCAAAACACTTGCAAACTTGGTACACATTTAATAAGACCATGCCAAAACACTTGCAAACATGGAACAAACTTCCTAAGACCATGCCAAAACACTTGCAAACTTGGTACAAATTTAATAAGACCAAGCCAAAACACTTGCAAACTTGGAACAAATTTAATAAGACCATGCCAAAACACTTGCAAACTTGGTACAAATTTAATAAGACCATGCCAAAACACTTGCAAACTTGGTTCAAATTTAATAAGACCATACCGAAACCCTTGCAAACTTGGTACAAATTTAATAAGACCATGCCAAAACACTTGCAAACTTGGTACAAAATTAATAAGACCATGCCAAACACTTGCAAACTTGGAACAAACTTCCTTAGACCATGCCAAAACACTTGCAAACTTGGTACAAATTTACTAAGACCATGCCAATTACTTGCAAACTTGGAACAAACTTCCTAAGACCATGCCAAAACACTTGCAAACTTGGTACAAATTTAATAAGACCATGCCAAACACTTGCAAACTTGGAACAAACTTCCTAAGACCATGCCAAAACACTTGCAAACTTGGTACAAATTTAATAAGACCATGCCAAAACACTTGCCAACTTGGTACAAATTAATAAGACCATGCCAAACACTTGCAAACTTGGAACAAACTTCCTAAGATCATGCCAAAACACTTGCAAACTTGGTACAAATTTAATAAGACCATGCCAAACACGTGCAAACTTGGAACAAACTTCCTAAGACCATGCCAAAACACTTGCAAACTTGGTATAAATTTAATAAGACCATGCCAAAACACTTGCAAGCTTGGAACAAACTTCCTAAGACCATGCCAAAACACTTGCAAACTTGGTTCAAATTCAATAAGACCAAGCCAAAACACTCGCAAACTTGGTACAAATTTAATAAGACCATGCCAAAACACTTGCAAACTTGGTACAAATTTAATAAGACCATGCCAAAACACTTGCAAACTTGGAACAAACTTCCTAAGACCATGCCAAAACACTTGCAAACTTGGTACAAATTTAATAAGACCATGCCAAAACACTTGCAAACTTGGTACAAATTTAATAAAACCATGCCAAACACTTGCAAACTTGGAACAAGCTTCCTAATACCATGCCAAAACACTTGCAAACTTGGTACAAATTTAATAAGACCATGCCAAAACACTTGCAAACTTGGAACAAACTTCCTAAGACCATGCCAAAACACTTGCAAACTTGGTACAAATTTAATAAGACCATGCCAAACACTTGCAAACTTGGAACAAACTTCCTAAGACCATGCCAAAACACTTGCGAACTTGGTACAAATTTAATAAGACCATGCCAAAACACTTGCAAACTTGGTACAAATTTAATAAGACGATGCCAAACACTTGCAAACTTCGAACGAACTTCCTAAAACCATGCCAAAACACTTGCAAACTTGGTACAAATTTAATAAGACCATGCAAAAACACTTGCAAACTTGGTACAAATTTAAGAAGACCATGCCAAACACTTGCAAACTTGGAACAAAATTAATAAGACCATGCCAAAACACTTGCGAACTTGGTACAAATTTAATAAGACCATGCCAAACACTTGCAAACTTGGTACAAATTTAATAAGACCATACCAAAACACTTGCAAACTTGGTACAAATTTAATAAGACCATGCCAAAACACTTGCAAACTTGGGTCAAATTTAATAAGACCATGCCAAAACACTTGCAAACTTGGAACATACTTCCTAAGACCATGCCAAAACACTTGCAAACTTGGTACAAATTTAATAAGACCATGCCAAAACACTTGCAAACTTGGTACAAATTTAATAAGACGATGCCAAACACTTGCAAACTTCGAACAAACTTCCTAAGACCATGCCAAAACACTTGCAAACTTGGTACAAATTTAATAAGACCATGCCAAACACTTGCAAACTTGGAACAAACTTCCTAAGACCATGCCAAAACACTTGCAAACTTGGTACAAATTTAATAAGACCATGCCAAACACTTGCAAACTTGGAACAAACTTCCTAAGACCATGCCAAAACACTTGCAAACTTGGTACAAATTTAAGAAGACCATGCCAAACACTTGCAAACTTGGAACAAACTTCCTAAGACCATGCCAAAACACTTGCAAACTTGGTACAAATTTAATAAGATCAAGCCAAAACACTTGCAAACTTGGTACAAATTTAATAAGACCATGCCAAACACTTGCAAACTTGGAACAAACTTCTTAAGACCATGCCAAAACACTTGCAAACTTGGTACAAATTTAATGAGACTATGCCAAACACTTGCAAACTTGGAACAAACTTCCTAAGACCATGCCAAAACACTTGCAAATTTGGTACAAATTTAATAAGACCATGCCAAAACACTTGCAAACTTGGTACAAATTTAATAAGACCATACCAAAACACTTGCAAACTTGGTACAAATTTAATAAGACCATGCCAAAACACTTGCAAACTTGGTACAAATTTAATAAGACGATGCCAAACACTTGCAAACTTGGTACAAATTTAATAAGACCATGCCAAAACACTTGCAAACTTGGTACAAATTTAATAAGACGATGCCAAACACTTGCAAACTTCGATCAAACTTCCTAAGACCATGCCAAAACACTTGCAAACTTGGTACAAATTTAATAAGACCATGCCAAAACACTTGCACACTTGGAAAAAACTTCCTAAGACCATGCCAAAACACTTGCAAACTTGGTACAAATTTAATAAGACCATGCCAATTACTTGCAAACCTGGTACAAATTTAACAAGACGATGCCAAACACTTGCAAACTTCGAACAAAATTCCTAAGACCATGCCAAAACACTTGCAAACTTGGTACAAATTTAAGAAGACCATGTCAAACACTTGCAAACTTGGTACAAATTTAATAAGACCATGCCAAACACTTGTAAACTTGGAACAAACTTCCTAAGACCATGCCAAAACACTTGCAAACTTGGTACAAATTTAATAAGACCATGCCAAACACTTTCAAACTTTGAACAAACTTCCTAAGACCATGCCAAAATATTTGCAAACTTGGTACAAATTTAATAAGACCATGCCAAAACACTTGCAAACTTGGTACAAATTTAATAAGACGATGCCAAACACTTGCAAACTTGGAACAAACTTCCTAAGACCATGCCAGAACACTTGCATACTTGGTACAAATTTAATAACACCATGCCAAAACACTTGCAAACTTGGTACAAATTTAATAAGACGATGCCAAACACTTGCAAACTTGGTACAAATTTAATAAGACCATGCCAAAACACTTGCAAACTTGGTACAAATTTAATAAGACGATGCCAAACACTTGCAAACTTCGATCAAACTTCCTAAGACCATGCCAAAACACTTGCAAACTTGGTACAACTTTAATAAGACCATGCCAAACACTTGCAAACTTGGAACAAACTTCCTAAGACCATGCCAGAACACTTGCAAACTTGGTACAAATTTAATAAGACCATGCCAAAACACTTGCAAACTTGGAACAAACTTCCTAAGACCATGCCAAAACACTTGCAAACTTGGTACAAAATTAAAAAGAGCATGCCAAAACACTTGCAAACTTAGTACAAATTTAATAAGACCATGCCAAAACACTTGCAAACTTGGAACAAATTTAAGAAGACCATACCAAAAGACTTGCAAACTTGGTACAAATTTTATAAGACCATGCCAAAACACTTGCAAACTTGGTACAAATTTAATAAGATCATGCCAAACACTTGCAAACTTGGAACAAACTTCCTAAGACCATGCCAAAACACTTGCAAACTTGGTACCAATTTAATAAGACCATGCCAAAACACTTGCAAACTTGGTACAAATTTAATAACACCATGCCAAAACACTTGCAAACTTGGTACAAATTTAATAAAACCATGCCAAAACACTTGCAAACTTGGTACAAATTTAATAAGACCAAGCCAAAACACTTGCAAACTTGGAACAAGTTTAATAAGACCATGCCAAAACACTTGCAAACTTGGTACAAATTTATTAAGACCATGCCAAAACACTTGCAAACTTGGTACAAATTTAATAAGACCATGCCAAAACACTTGCAAACTTGGTACAAATTTAATAAGACGATGCCAAACACTTGCAAACTTGGAACAAACTTCCTAAGACCATGCCAGAACACTTGAAAACTTGGTACAAATTTAATAACACCATGCCAAAACACTTGCAAACTTGGTACAAATTTAATAAAACCATGCCAAAACACTTACAAACTTGGTACAAATTTAAAAAGACCAAGCCAAAACACTTGCAAACTTGGAACAAACTTCCTAAGACCATGCCAAAACACTTGCAAACTTGGTACAAATTTAATAAGACCATGCCAAAACACTTGCAAACTTGGTACAAATTTAATAAGACGATGCCAAACACTTGCAAACTTCGAACAAACTTCCTAAGACCATGCCAGAACACTTGAAAACTTGGTACAAATTTAATAACACCATGCCAAAACACTTGCAAACTTGGTACAAATTTAATAAAACCATGCCAAAACACTTACAAACTTGGAACAAGTTTAATAAGACTATGCCAAAACACTTGCAAACTTGGAACAAACTTCCTAAGACCATGCCAAAACACTTGCAAACTTGGTACAAATTTAATAAAACCATGCCAAAACACTTGCAAACTTGGAAAAAACTTCCTTAGACCATGCCAAAACACTTGCAAACTTGGTACAAATTTAATAAGACCATGCCAAAACACTTGCAAACTTGGTACAAATTTAATAAGACGATGCCAAACACTTGCAAACTTCAAACAAACTTCCTAAGACCATGCCAAAACACTTGCAAACTTGGTACAAATTAAAGAAGACCATGCCAAACACTTGCAAACTTGGAACAAACTTCCTAAGACCATGCCAAAACACTTGCAAACTTGGTACAAATTTAATAAGACCATGCCAAACACTAGCAAACTTGGAACAAACTTCCTAAGACCATGCCAAAACACTTGCAAACTTGGTACAAATTTAATAAGACCATGCCAAAACACTTGCAAACTTGGAACAAACTTCCTTAGACCATGCCAAAACACTTGCAAACTTGGTACAAAATTAATAAGACCATGCCAAAACACTTGCAAACTTGGTACAAATTTAATAAGACCATGCCAAAACACTTGCAAACTTGGTACAAATTTCATAAGACCATGCCAAAACACTTGCAAACTTGGAACAAATTTAATAAGACCATGCCAAACACTTGCAAACTTGGAACAAACTTCCTAAGACCATGCCAAAACACTTGCAAACTTGGTACAAATTTAATAAGACCATGCCAAAACACTTGCAAACATGGTACAAATTTCATAACACCATGCCAAAACACTTGCAAACTTGGTACAAATTTAATAAAACCATGACAAAACACTTGCAAACTTGGTACAAATTTAATAAGACCAAGCCAAAACACTTGCCATCTTGGAACATGTTTAATAAGACCATGCCAAAACACTTGCAAACTTGGTACAAATTTAATAAGACCATGCCAAAACACTTGCAAACTTGGTACAAATTTAATAAGACCATGCCAAAACACTTGCACACTTGGAAAAAACTTCCTAAGACCATGCCAAAACACTTGCAAACTTGGTACAAATTTAATAAGACCATGCCAATTACTTGCAAACCTGGTACAAATTTAACAAGACGATGCCAAACACTTGCAAACTTCGAACAAAATTCCTAAGACCATGCCAAAACACTTGCAAACTTGGTACAAAGTTAAGAAGACCATGTCAAACACTTGCAAACTTGGTACAAATTTAATAAGACCATGCCAAAACACTTGCAAACTTGGAACAAACTTCCTAAGACCATGCCAAAACACTTGCAAACTTGGTACAAATTTAATAAGACCATGCCAAACACTTTCAAACTTTGAACAAACTTCCTAAGACCATGCCAAAATATTTGCAAACTTGGTACAAATTTAATAAGACCATGCCAAAACACTTGCAAACTTGGTACAAATTTAATAAGACGATGCCAAACACTTGCAAACTTGGAACAAACTTCCTAAGACCATTCCAGAACACTTGCATACTTGGTACAAATTTAATAACACCATGCCAAAACACTTGCAAACTTGGTACAAATTTAATAAGACGATGCCAAACACTTGCAAACTTGGTACAAATTTAATAAGACCATGCCAAAACACTTGCAAACTTGGTACAAATTTAATAAGACGATGCCAAACACTTGCAAACTTCGAACAAACTTCCTAAGACCATGCCAAAACACTTGCAAACTTGGTACAACTTTAATAAGACCATGCCAAACACTTGCAAACTTGGAACAAACTTCCTAAGACCATGCCAAAACACTTGCAAACTTGGTACAAATTTAATAAGACCATGCCAAAACACTTGCAAACTTGGTACAAATTTAATAAGACCATGCCAAACACTTGCAAACTTGGAACAAACTTCCTAAGACCATGCCAAAACATTTGCAAACTTGGAACAAACTTCCTAAGACCATGCCAAAACACTTGCAAACTTGGTACAAATTTAATAAGACCATGCCAAAACACTTGCAAACTTGGTACAAATTTAATAAGACCATACCAAAACACTTGCAAACTTGGTACAAATTTAATAAGACCATGCCAAAACACTTGCAAACTTGGTGCAAATTTAATAAGACCATGCCAAACACTTGCAACCTTGGAACAAACGTCCTAAGACCATGCCAAAACACTTGCAAACATGGAACAAACTTCCTAAGACCATGCCAAAACACTTGCAAACTTGGTACAAATTTAATAAGACCAAGCCAAAACACTTGCAAACTTGGAACAAATTTAATAAGACCATGCCAAATCACTTGCAAACTTGGTACAAATTTAATAAGACCAAGCCAAAACACTTGCAAACTTGGAACAAGTTATATAAGACCATGCCAAAACACTTGCAAACTTGGTACAAATTTTATAAGACCATGCCAAAACACTTGCAAACTTGGTACAAATTTAATAAGACCATGCCAAAACACTTGCAAACTTGGAAAAAACTTCCTAAGACCATGCCAAAACACTTGCAAACTTGGTACAAATTTAACAAGCCCATGCCAAAACACTTGCAAACTTGGTACAAATTTAATACGACGATGCCAAACACTTGCAAACTTCGAACAAACTTCCTAAGACCATGCCAAAACACTTGCAAACTTGGTACAAATTTAAGAAGACCATGCCAAACACTTGCAAACTTGGAACAAACTTCCTAAGACCATGCCAAAACACTTGCAAACTTGGTACAAATTTAATGAGACCATGCCAAACACTTGCAAACTTGGAACAAACTTCCTAAGACCATGCCAAAACACTTGCAAACTTGGTACAAATTTAATGAGACTATGCCAAACACTTGCAAACTTGGAACAAACTTCCTAAGACCATGCCAAAACACTTGCAAACTTGGTACAAATTTAATAAGACCATGCCAAAACACTTGCAAACTAGGTACAAATTTAATAAGACGATGCCAAACACTTGCAAACTTGGAACAAACTTCCTAAGACCATGCCAGAACACTTGCAAACTTGGTACAAATTTAATAACACCATGCCCAAACACTTGCAAATTTGGTACAAATTTAATAAAACCATGCCAAAACACTTGCAAACTTGGTACAAATTTATTAAGACTCAGCCAAAACACTTGCAAACTTGGAACAAGTTTAATAAGACCATGCCAAAACACTTGCAAACTTGGTACAAATTTAATAAGACCATGCCAAAACACTTGCAAACTTGGTACAAATTTAATAAGACCATGCCAAAACTCTTGCAAACTTGGAAAAAACTTCCTAAGACCATGCCAAAACACTTGCAAACTTGGTACAAATTTAATAAGACCATGCCAAAACACTTGCAAACTTGGTACAAATTAAATAAGACGATGCCAAACACTTGCAAACTTGGAACAAACTTCCTAACACCATTTAAAAACACTTGCAAACTTGGTACAAATTTAATAAGACCATGCCAAACACTTGCAAACTTGGAACAAACTTCCTAAGACCATGCCAAAACACTTGCAAACTTGGTACAAATTTAATAAGACCATGCCAAAACACTTGCAAACTTGGAACAAACTTCCTAAGACCATGCCAAAACACTTGCAAACTTGGTACAAATTTCCTAAGACCATGCCAAAACACTTGCAAACTTGGTACAAATTTAATAAGACCATACCAAAACACTTGCAAACTTGGTACAAATTTAATAAGACCATGCCAAAACACTTGCAAACTTGGTGCAAAATTAATAAGACCATGCCAAACACTTGCAAACTTGGAACAAACTTCCTAAGACCATGCCAAAACACTTGCAAACTTGGTACAAATTTAATAAGACCATGCCAAAACACTTGCAAACTTGGTACAAATTTAATAACACCATGCCAAAACACTTGCAAACTTGGTACAAATTTAATAAAACCATGCCAAAACACTTGCAAACTTGGTACAAATTTAATAAGACCAAGCCAAAACCATGCCAAACACTTGCAAACTTGGAACAAACTTCCTAAGACCATGCCAAAACACTTGCAAACTTGGAACAAACTTCCTAAGACCATGCCAAAACACTTGCAAACTTGGTACAAATTTAATAAGACCATGCCAAAACACTTGCAAACTTGGTACAAATTTATTAAGACCAAGCCAAAACACTTGCAAACTTGGAACAAGTTTAATAAGACCATGCCAAAACACTTGCAAACTTGGTACAAATTTAATAAGACCATGCCAAAACACTTGCAAACTTGGTACAAATTTAATAACACCATGCCAAAACACTTGCAAACTTGGTACAAATTTAATAAAACCATGCCAAAACACTTGCAAACTTGGTACAAATTTAATAAGACCATGTCAAAACACTTGCAAACTTGGTACAAATTTAATAAGACCATGCCAAAACACTTGCAAACTTGGAACAAATTTAATAAGACCATGCCAAAACACTTGCAAACTTGGTACAAATTTAATAAGACCATGCCAAAACACTTGCAAACTTGGAACAAACTTCCTTAGACCATGCCAAAACACTTGCAAACTTGGTACAAATTTAATAAGACCATGCCAAAACACTTGCAAACTTGGTACAAATTTAATAAGACGATGGCAAACACTTGCAAACTTGGAACAAACTTCCTAAGACCATGCCAAAACACTTGCAAACTTGGTACAAATTTAATTAGACCATGCCAAAACACTTGCCAACTTGGTACAAATTTAATAAGACCATGCCAAACACTTGCAAACTTGGAACAAACTTCCTAAGACCATGCCAAACACTTGCAAACTTGGAACAAACTTCCTAAGACCATGCCAAAACACTTGCAAACTTGGTACAAATTTAATAAGACCAAGCCAAAACACTTGCAAACTTGGAACAAATTTAATAAGACCATGCCAAAACACTTGCAAACTTGGTACAAATTTAATAAGACCATGCCAAAACACTTGCAAACTTGGTTCAAATTTAATAAGACCATACCGAAACCCTTGCAAACTTGGTACAAATTTAATAAGACCAAGCCAAAACACTTGCAAACTTGGAACAAATTTAATAAGACCATGCCAAAACACTTGCAAACTTGGTACAAATTTAATAAGACCATGCCAAAACACTTGCAAACTTGGTACAAATTTAATAAGACCATGCCAAAACACTTGCAAACTTGGTACAAATTTAAAAAGACCATGCCAAAACACTTGCAAACTTGGTACAAATTTATTAAGACCAAGCCAAAACACTTGCAAACTTGGAACAAGTTTAATAAGACCATGCCAAAACACTTGCAAACTTGGTACACATTTAATAAGACCGTGCCAAAACACTTGCAAACATGGAACAAACTTCCTAAGACCATGCCAAAACACTTGCAAACTTGGTACAAATTTAATAAGACCAAGCCAAAACACTTGCAAACTTGGAACAAATTTAATAAGACCATGCCAAAACACTTGCAAACTTGGTACAAATTTAATAAGACCATGCCAAAACACTTGCAAACTTGGTTCAAATTTAATAAGACCATACCGAAACCCTTGCAAACTTGGTACAAATTTAATAAGACCATGCCAAAACACTTGCAAACTTGGTACAAAATTAATAAGACCATGCCAAACACTTGCAAACTTGGAACAAACTTCCTTAGACCATGCCAAAACACTTGCAAACTTGGTACAAATTTAATAAGACCATGCCAAAACACTTGCAAACTTTGTACAAATTTATTAAGACCAAGCCAAAACACTTGCAAACTTGGAACAAGTTTAATAAGACCATGCCAAAACACTTGCAAACTTGGTACAAATTTAATAAGACCATGCCAAAACACTTGCAAACTTGGTACAAATTTATTAAGACCAAGCCAAAACACTTGCAAACTTGGAACAAGTTTAATAAGACCATGCCAAAACACTTGCAAACTTGGTACAAATTTAATAAGACCATGCCAAAACACTTGCAAACTTGGTACAAATTTAATAAGACGATGCCAAACACTTGCAAACTTGGAACAAACTTCCTAAGACCATGCCAAAACACTTGCAAACTTGGTACAAATTTGATAAGACCATGCCAAAACACTTGCAAACTTGGTACAAAATTAATAAGACCATGCCAAACACTTGCAAACTTGGAACAAACTTCCTAAGACCATGCCAAAACACTTGCAAACTTGGTACACATTTAATAAGACCATGCCAAAACACTTGCAAACATGTAACAAACTTCCTAAGACCATGCCAAAACACTTGCAAACTTGGTACAAATTTAATAAGACCAAGCCAAAACACTTGCAAACTTGGAACAAATTTAATAAGACCATGCCAAAACACTTGCAAACTTGGTACAAATTTAATAAGACCATGCCAAAACACTTGCAAACTTGGTACAAATTTAATAAGACCATGCCAAAACACTTGCAAACTTGGTACAAATTTAAAAAGACCATGCCAAAACACTTGCAAACTTGGTACAAATTTATTAAGACCAAGCCAAAACACTTGCAAACTTGGAACAAGTTTAATAAGACCATGCCAAAACACTTGCAAACTTGGTACAAATTTAATAAGACCATGCCAAAACACTTGCAAACTTGGTACAAATTTAATAAGACCATGCCAAAACACTTGCAAACTTGGTACAAATTTATTAAGACCATGCCAAAACACTTGCAAACTTGGAACAAGTTTAATAAAACCATGCCAAAACACTTGCAAACTTGGTACAAATTTAATAAGACCATGCCAAAACACTTGCAAACTTGGTACAAATTTAATACCCCATGCCAAAACACTTGCAAACTTGGTACAAATTTAATAAAACCATGCCAAAACACTTGCAAACTTGGTACAAATTTAATAAGACCATGCCAAAACACTTGCAAACATGGAACAAACTTCCTAAGACCATGCCAAAACACTTGCAAACTTGGTACAAAATTAATAAGACCATGCCAAACACTTGCAAACTTGGAACAAACTTCCTAAGACCATGCCAAAACACTTGCAAACTTGGTACAAATTTAATAAGACCATGCCAAACACTTGCAAACTTGGAACAAACTTCCTAAGACCATGCCAAAACACTTGCAAACTTGGTACAAATTTAATAAGACCATGCCAAAACACTTGCAAACTTGGTACAAATTTATTAAGACCAAGCCAAAACACTTGCAAACTTGGAACAAGTTTAATAAAACCATGCCAAAACACTTGCAAACTTGGTACAAATTTAATAACACCATGCCAAAACACTTGCAAACTTGGTACAAATTTAATAAAACCATGCCAAAACACTTGCAAACTTGGTACAAATTTAATAAGACCATGCCAAAACACTTGCAAACATGGAACAAACTTCCTAAGACCATGCCAAAACACTTGCAAACTTGGTACAAATTTATTAAGACCAAGCCAAAACACTTGCAAACTTGGAACAAGTTTAATAAAACCATGCCAAAACACTTGCAAACTTGGTACAAATTTAATAACACCATGCCAAAACACTTGCAAACTTGGTACAAATTTAATAAAACCATGCCAAAACACTTGCCAACTTGGAACAAATTTAATAAGACCATGCCAAAACACTTGCAAACATGGAACAAACTTCCTAAGACCATGCCAAAACACTTGCAAACTTGGTACAAATTTAATAAGACCAAGCCAAAACAATTGCAAACTCGGAACAAATTTAATAAGACCATGCCAAAACACTTGCAAACTTGGTACAAATTTTATAAGACCAAGCCAAAACACTTGCAAACTTGGAACAAGTTAAATAAGACCATGCCAAAACACTTGCAAACTTGGTACAAATTTTATAAGACCATGCCAAAACACTTGCAAACTTGGAACAAACTTCCTAAGACCATGCCAAAACACTTGCAAACTTGGTACAAATTTAATAAGACCATGCCAAAACACTTGCAAACATGGAACAAACTTCCTAAGACCATGCCAAAACACTTGCAAACTTGGTACAAAATTAATAAGACCATGCCAAACACTTGCAAACATGGAACAAACTTCCTAAGACCATGCCAAAACACTTGCAAACTTGGTACAAAATTAATAAGACCATGCCAAACACTTGCAAACTTGGAACAAACTTCCTAAGACCATGCCAAAACACTTGCAAACTTGGTACAAATTTAATAAGACCATGCCAAACACTTGCAAACTTGGAACAAACTTCCTAAGACCATGCCAAAACACTTGCAAACTTGGTACAAATTTAATAAGACCATGCCAAAACACTTGCAAACTTGGTACAAATTTATTAAGACCAAGCCAAAACACTTGCAAACTTGGAACAAGTTTAATAAAACCATGCCAAAACACTTGCAAACTTGGTACAAATTTAAAAACACCATGCCAAAACACTTGCAAACTTGGTACAAATTTAATAAAACCATGCCAAAACACTTGCAAACTTGGTACAAATTTAATAAGACTATGCCAAAACACTTGCAAACATGGAACAAACTTCCTAAGACCATGCCAAAACACTTGCAAACTTGGTACAAATTTATTAAGACCAAGCCAAAACACTTGCAAACTTGGAACAAGTTTAATAAAACCATGCCAAAACACTTGCAAACTTGGTACAAATTTAATAACACCATGCCAAAACACTTGCAAACTTGGTACAAATTTAATAAAACCATGCCAAAACACTTGCAAACTTGGTACAAATTTAATAAGACCATGCCAAAACACTTGCAAACATGGAACAAACTTCCTAAGACCATGCCAAAACACTTGCAAACTTGGTACAAAATTAATAAGACCATGCCAAACACTTGCAAACTTGGAACAAACTTCCTAAGACCATGCCAAAACACTTGCAAACTTGGTACAAATTTAATAAGACCATGCCAAACACTTGCAAACTTGGAACAAACTTCCTAAGACCATGCCAAAACACTTGCAAACTTGGTACAAATTTAATAAGACCATGCCAAAACACTTGCAAACTTGGTACAAATTTATTAAGACCAAGCCAAAACACTTGCAAACTTGGAACAAGTTTAATAAAACCATGCCAAAACACTTGCAAACTTGGTACAAATTTAATAAGACCATGCCAAAACACTTGCAAACTTGGTACAAATTTAATAAAACCATGCCAAAACACTTGCAAACTTGGTACAAATTTAATAAGACCATGCCAAAACACTTGCAAACATGGAACAAACTTCCTAAGACCATGCCAAAACACTTGCAAACTTGGTACAAATTTATTAAGACCAAGCCAAAACACTTGCAAACTTGGAACAAGTTTAATAAAACCATGCCAAAACACTTGCAAACTTGGTACAAATTTAATAACACCATGCCAAAACACTTGCAAACTTGGTACAAATTTAATAAAACCATGCCAAAACACTTGCAAACTTGGTACAAATTTAATAAGACCATGCCAAAACACTTGCAAACATGGAACAAACTTCCTAAGACCATGCCAAAACACTTGCAAACTTGGTACAAATTTAATAAGACCAAGCCAAAACAATTGCAAACTCGGAACAAATTTAATAAGACCATGCCAAAACACTTGCAAACTTGGTACAAATTTTATAAGACCAAGCCAAAACACTTGCAAACTTGGAACAAGTTAAATAAGACCATGCCAAAACACTTGCAAACTTGGTACAAATTTTATAAGACCATGCCAAAACACTTGCAAACTTGGTACAAATTTAATAAGACCATGCCAAAACACTTGCAAACTTGGAAAAAACTTCCTAAGACCATGCCAAAACACTTGCAAACTTGGTACAAATTTAACAAGACCATGCCAAAACACTTTCAAACTTGGTACAACTTTAATAAGACGATGCCAAACACTTGCAAACTTCGAACAAACTTCCTAAGACCATGCCAAAACACTTGCAAACTTGGTACAAATTTAAGATGACCATGCCAAACACTTGCAAACTTGGAACAAACTTCCTTAGACCATGCCAAAACACTTGCAAACTTGGTACAAATTTAATAAGACCATGCCAAACACTTGCAAACTTGGAACAAACTTCCTAAGACCATGCCAAAACACTTGCAAACTTGGTACAAATTTAATAAGATCAAGCCAAAACACTTGCAAACTTGGTACAAATTTAATAAGACCATGCCAAACACTTGCAAACTTGGAACAAACTTCCTAAGACCATGCCAAAACACTTGCAAACTTGGTACAAATTTAATGAGACTATGCCAAACACTTGCAAACTTGGAACAAACTTCCTAAGACCATGCCAAAACACTTGCAAATTTGGTACAAATTTAATAAGACCATGCCAAAACACTTGCAAACTAGGTACAAATTTAATAAGACGATGCCAAACACTTGCAAACTTGGAACAAACTTCCTAAGACCATGCCAGAACACTTGCAAACTTGGTACAAATTTAATAACACCATGCCCAAACACTTGCAAACTTGGTACAAATTTAATTAAACCATGCCAAAACACTTGCAAACTTGGTACAAATTTTTTAAGACCAAGCCAAAACACTTGCAAACTTGGAACAAGTTTAATAAGACCATGCCAAAACACTTGCAAACTTGGTACAAATTTAATAAGACCATGCCAAAACACTTGCAAACTTGGTACAAATTTAATAACACCATGCCAAAACACTTGCAAACTTGGTACAAATTTAATAAGACCAAGCCAAAACACTTACAAACTTGGAACAAATTTAATAAGACCATGCCAAAACACTTGCAAACTTGGAAAAAACTTCCTAAGACCATGCCAAAACACTTGCAAACTTGGTACAAATTTAATAAGACCATGCCAAAACACTTGCAAACTTGGTACAAATTTAATAAGACGATGCCAAACACTTGCAAACTTCGAACAAACTTCCTAAGACCATGCCAAAACACTTGCAAACTTGGTACAAATTTAAGAAGACCATGCCAAACACTTGCAAACTTGGAACAAACTTCCTAAGACCATGCCAAAACACTTGCAAACTTGGTAAAAATTTAATAAGACCATGCCAAACGCTTGCAAACTTGGAACAAACTTCCTAAGACCATGCCAAAACACTTGCAAACTTGGTACAAATTTAATAAGACCATGCAAAAACACTTGCAAACTTGGTACAAATTTAAGAAGACCATGCCAAACACTTGCAAACTTGGAACAAAATTAATAAGACCATGCCAAACACTTGCAAACTTGGTACAAATTTAATAAGACCATACCAAAACACTTGCAAATATGGTACAAATTTAATAAGACCATGCCAAAACACTTGCAAACTTGGTACAAATTTAATAAGACCATGCCAAAACACTTGCAAACTTGGAACATACTTCCTAAGACCATGCCAAAACACTTGCAAACTTGGTACAAAATTAATAAGACCATGTCAAAACACTTGCAAACTTGGTACATATATAATTGGTACATGGTATTGCATGCCAAAACACTTGCAAACGTGGTACAAATTTAATAAGACCATGCCAAAACACTTGCAAACTTCGAACGAACTTCCTAAAACCATGCCAAAACACTTGCAAACTTGGTACAAATTTAATAAGACCATGCAAAAACACTTGCAAACTTGGTACAAATTTAAGAAGACCATGCCAAACACTTGCAAACTTGGAACAAAATTAATAAGACCATGCCAAACACTTGCAAACTTGGTACAAATTTAATAAGACCATACCAAAACACTTGCAAATATGGTACAAATTTAATAAGACCATGCCAAAACACTTGCAAACTTGGTACAAATTTAATAAGACCATGCCAAAACACTTGCAAACTTGGAACATACTTCCTAAGACCATGCCAAAACACTTGCAAACTTGGTACAAAATTAATAAGACCATGTCAAAACACTTGCAAACTTGGTACATATATAATTGGTACATGGTATTGCATGCCAAAACACTTGCAAACGTGGTACAAATTTAATAAGACCATGCCAAAACACTTGCAAACTTGATACAAATTTAATAAGACCATGCCAAAACACTTGCAAACTTGGTACAAACTTCCTAAGACCATGCCAAAACACTTGCAAGCTTGGTACAAATTTAATAAGACCATGCCAAAACACTTGCAAACTTGGTACAAATTTAATAAGACGATGCCAAACACTTGCAAACTTCGAACAAACTTCCTAAAACCATGCCAAAACACTTGCAAACTTGGTACAAATTTAATAAGACCATGCAAAAACACTTGCAAACTTGGTACAAATTTAAGAAGACCATGCCAAACACTTGCAAACTTGGAACAAACTTCCTAAGACCATTTAAAAACACTTGCAAACTTGGTACAAATTTAATAAGTCCATGCCAAACACTTGCAAACTTGGAACAAACTTCCTAAGACCATGCCAAAACACTTGCAAACTTGGTACAAATTTAATAAGACCATGCCAAAACACTTGCAAACTTGGAACAAACTTCCTAAGACTATGCCAAAACACTTGCAAACTTGGTACAAATTTAATAAGACCATGCCAAAACACTTGCAAACTTGGTACAAATTTAATAAGACCATACCAAAACACTTGCAAACTTGGTACAAATTTAATAAGACCATGCCAAAACACTTGCAAACTTGGTACAAAATTAATAAGACCATGCCAAACACTTGCAAACTTGGAACAAACTTCCTAAGACCATGCCAAAATACTTGCAAACTTGGTACAAATTTAATAAGACCATGCCAAAACACTTGCAAACTTGGTAGAAATTTAATAACACCATGCCAAAACACTTGCAAACTTGGTACAAATTTAATAAAACCATGCCAAAACACTTGCAAACTTGGTACAAATTTAATAAGACCAAGCCAAAACACTTGCAAACTTGGAACAAATTTAATAAGACCATGCCGAAACACTTGCAAACTTGGTACAAATTTAATAAGACCATGCCAAAACACTTGCAAACTTGGGTCAAATTAAATAAGACCATGCCAAAACACTTGCAAACTTGGAACAAACTTCCTAAGACCATGCCAAAACACTTGCAAACTTGGTACAAATTTAATAAGACCATGCCAATACACTTGCAAACTTGGTACAAATTTAATAAGACGATGCCAAACACTTGCAAACTTGGAACAAACTTCCTAAGACCATGCCAAAACACTTGCAAACTTGGTACAAATTTAATAAGACCATGCCAAAACACTTGCCAACTTGGTACAAATTAATAAGACCATGCCAAACACTTGCAAACTTGGAACAAACTTCCTAAGATCATGCCAAAACACTTGCAAACTTGGTACAAATTTAATAAGACCATGCCAAACACGTGCAAACTTGGAACAAACTTCCTAAGACCATGCCAAAACACTTGCAAACTTGGTACAAATTTAATAATACCATGCCAAAACACTTGCAAGCTTGGAACAAACTTCCTAAGACCATGCCAAAACACTTGCAAACTTGATTCAAATTTAATAAGACCAAGCCAAAACACTTGCAAACTTGGTACAAATTTAATAAGACCATGCCAAAACACTTGCAAACTTGGTACAAATTTAATAAGACCATGCCAAAACACTTGCAAACTTGGAACAAATTTAATATAACCATGCCAAACACTTGCAAACTTGGAACAAACTTCCTAAGACCATGCCAAAACACTTGCAAACTTGGTACAAATTTAATAAGACTATGCCAAAACACTTGCAAACTTGGTAAAAATTTAATAAGACCATGCCAAACACTTGCAAACTTGGAACAAACTTCCTAAGACCATGCCAAAACACTTGCGAACTTGGTACAAATTTAATAAGACCATGCCAAAACACTTGCAAACTTGGAACAAATTTAATCAGACCAAGCCAAAACACTTGCAAACTTGGAACAAATTTAATAAGACCATGCCAAAACACTTGCAAACTTGGTACAAATTTAATAAGACCAAGCCAAAACACTTGCAAACTTTGTACACATTTAATAAGACCATGCCAAAACACTTGCAAACTTGGAACAAAATTCCTAAGACCATGCCAAAACACTTGCAAACTTGGTACAAATTTAATAAGACCATGCCAAAACACTTGCAAACTTGGTACAAATTTAATAAGACGTTGCCAAACACTTGCAAACTTGGAACAAACTTCCTAAGACCATGCCAAAACACTTGCAAACTTGGTACAAATTTGATAAGACCATGCCAAAACACTTGCAAACTTGGTACAAAATTAATAAGACCATGCCAAACACTTGCAAACTTGGAACAAACTTCCTAAGACCATGCCAAAACACTTGCAACTTGGTACAAATTTAATATGACCATGCCAAACACTTGCAAACTTGGAACAAACTTCCTAAGACCATGTCAAAACACTTGCAAACTTGGTACAAATTTAATAAGACCATGCCAAAACACTTGCAAACATGGAACAAACTTCCTAAGACCATGCCAAAACACTTGCAAACTTGGTACAAATTTAAAAAGACCAAGTCAAAACACTTGCAAACTTGGAACAAATTTAATAAGACCATGCCAAAACACTTGCAAACTTGGTACAAATTTATTAAAACCATGCCAAAACACTTGCAAACTTGGTACAAATTTAATAAAACCATGCCAAAACACTTGCAAACTTGGTACAAATTTAATAAGACCAAGCCAAAACACTTGCAAACTTGGAACAAATTTAATAAGACCATGCCGAAACACTTGCAAACTTGGTACAAATTTAATAAGACCATGCCAAAACACTTGCAAACTTGGGTCAAATTAAATAAGACCATGCCAAAACACTTGCAAACTTGGAACAAACTTCCTAAGACCATGCCAAAACACTTGCAAACTTGGTACAAATTTAATAAGACCATGCCAATACACTTGCAAACTTGGTACAAATTTAATAAGACGATGCCAAACACTTGCAAACTTGGAACAAACTTCCTAAGACCATGCCAAAACACTTGCAAACTTGGTACAAATTTAATAAGACCATGCCAAAACACTTGCCAACTTGGTACAAATTAATAAGACCATGCCAAACACTTGCAAACTTGGAACAAACTTCCTAAGATCATGCCAAAACACTTGCAAACTTGGTACAAATTTAATAAGACCATGCCAAACACGTGCAAACTTGGAACAAACTTCCTAAGACCATGCCAAAACACTTGCAAACTTGGTACAAATTTAATAAGACCATGCCAAAACACTTGCAAGCTTGGAACAAACTTCCTAAGACCATGCCAAAACACTTGCAAACTTGATTCAAATTTAATAAGACCAAGCCAAAACACTTGCAAACTTGGTACAAATTTAATAAGACCATGCGAAAACACTTGCAAACTTGGTACAAATTTAATAAGACCATGCCAAAACAATTGCAAACTTGGTACAAATTTAATAAGACCATGCCAAACACTTGCAAACTTGGAACAAACTTCCTAAGACCATGCCAAAACACTTGCAAACTTGGCACAAATTTAATAAGACCATGCCAAAACACTTGCAAACTTGGAACAAGCTTCCTAAGACCATGCCAAAACACTTGCAAACTTAGAACAAACTTCCTAAGACCATGCCAAAACACTTGCAAACTTGGTACAAATTTAATAAGACCATGCCAAACAGTTGCAAACTTGGAACAAACTTCCTAAGACCATGCCAAAACACTTGCAAACTTGGTACAAATTTTATAAGACCATGCCAAACACTTGCAAACTTGGAACAAACTTCCTAAGACCATGCCAAAACACTTGCAACCTTGGTACAAATTTAATACGACCATGCCAAACACTTGCAAACTTGGAACAAACTTCCTAAGACCATGCCAAAACAATTGCAAACTTGGTACAAATTTAATAAGACCATGCCAAACACTTGCAAACTTGGAACAAACTTCCTAAGACCATGCCAAAACACTTGCAAACTTGGCACCAATTTAATAAGACCATGCCAAAACACTTGCAAACTTGGAACAAGCTTCCTAAGACCATGCCAAAACACTTGCAAACTTAGAACAAACTTCCTAAGACCATGCCAAAACACTTGCAAACTTGGTACAAATTTAATAAGACCATGCCAAAACACTTGCAAACTTGGTACAAATTTAATAAGACCATGCCAAACACTTGCAAACTTGGTACAAATTTAATAAGACCATGCCAAAACACTTGCAAACTTGGAACAAACTTCCTAAGACCATGCCAAAACACTTGCAAACTTGGTACAAATTTAATAAGACCATGCCAAACACTTGCAAACTTGGAACAAACTTCCTAAGACCATGCCAAAACACTTGCAACCTTGGTACAAATTTAATAAGACCATGCCAAAACACTTGCAAACTTGGTACAAATGTAATGAGACCATGCCAAAACACTTGCAAACTTGGAACAAACTTCCTAAGACCATGCCAAAACACTTGCAAACTTGGTAAAAATTTAATAAGACCATGCCAAACACTTGCAAACTTGGAACAAACTTCCTAAGACCATGCCAAAACACTTGCAACCTTGGTACAAATTTAATAAGACCATGCCAAAACACTTGCAAACTTGGAACAAACTTCCTAAGACCATGCCAAAACACTTGCAAACTTGGTACAAATTTAATAAGACCATGCCAAACACTTGCAAACTTGGAACAAACTTCCTTAGACCATGCCAAAACACTTGCAACCTTGGTACAAATTTAATACGACCATGCCAAACACTTGCAAACTTGGAACAAATTTAATAAGACCATGCCAAACACTTGCAAACTTGGAACAAACTTCCTAAGACCATGCCAAAACACTTGCAAACTTGGTACAAATTTAATAAGACCATGCCAAACACTTGCAAACTTGGAACAAACTTCCTAAGACCATGCCAAAACACTTGCAACCTTGGTACAAATTTAATACGACCATGCCAAACACTTGCAAACTTGGAACAAACTTCCTAAGACCATGCCAAAACACTTGCAAACTTGGTACAAATTTAATAAGACCATGCCAAAACACTTGCAAACTTGGTACAAATTTAATAAGACCATGCCAAAACACTTGCAACCTTGGTACAAATTTAATACGACCATGCCAAACACTTGCAAACTTGGAACAAACTTCCTAAGACCATGCCAAAACACTTGCAAACTTGGTACAAATTTAATAGGACCATGCCAAACACTTGCAAACTTGGAACAAACTTCCTAAGACCATGCCAAAACACTTGCAAACTTGGTACAAATTTAATAAGACCATGCCAAACACTTGCAAACTTGGAACAAACTTCCTAAGACCATGCCAAAACACTTGCAAACTTGGAACAAACTTCCTAAGACCATGCCAAAACACTTGCAACCTTGGTACAAATTTAATAAGACCATGCCAAAACACTTGCAAACTTGGTACAAATGAAATAAGACCATGCCAAAACACTTGCAAACTTGGAACAAACTTCCTACGACCATGCCAAAACACTTGCAACCTTGCTACAAATTTAATACGACCATGACAAACACTTGCAAACTTGGAACAAATTTCATAAGACCATGCCAAAACAGTTGCAAGCTTGGAACAAACTTCCTAAGACCATGCCAAACACTTGCAAACTTGGTACAAATTTAATACGACCATGCCAAACACTTGCAAACTTGGAACAAACTTCCTAAGGCCATGCCAAAACACTTGCAAACTTGGTACAAATTTAATAAGACCATGCCAAAAAACTTGCAAACTTGGTACAAATTTAATAAGACCATGCCAAAACACTTGCAAACTTGGTACAAATGTAATAAGACCATGCCAAAACACTTGCAAACTTGGAACAAACTTCCTAAGACCATGCCAAAACACTTGCAACCTTGGTACAAATTTAATACGACCAAGCCAAAACACTTGCAAACTTGGAACAAACTTCCTAAGACCATGCCAAAACACTTGCAAACTTGGAACAAATTTAATAAGACCATGCCAAACACTTGCAAACTTGGAACAAACTTCCTAAGACCATGCCAAAACACTTGCAAACTTGGTACAAATTTAATAAGACCATGCCAAACACTTGCAAACTTAGAACAAACTTCCTAAGACCATGCCAAAACACTTGCAACCTTGGTACAAATTTAATAAGACCATGCCAAACACTTGCAAACTTGGAACAAACTTCCTATGACCATGCCAAAACACTTGCAAACTTGGTACAAATTTAATAAGACCATGCCAAACACTTGCAAACTTGGAACAAATTTAATAAGACCATGCCAAAACACTTGCAACCTTGGTACAAATTTAATACGACCATGCCAAACACTTGCAAACTTGGAACAAACTTCCTAAGACCATGCCAAAACACTTGCAACCTTGGTACAAATTTAATAAGACCATGCCAAAACACTTGCAAACTTGGAACAAACTTCCTAAGACCATGCCAAAACACTTGCAACCTTGGTACAAATTTAATAAGACCATGCCAAAACACTTGCAAACTTGGTACAAATGAAATAAGACCATGCCAAAACACTTGCAAACTTGGAACAAACTTCCTACGACCATGCCAAAACACTTGCAACCTTGCTACAAATTTAATACGACCATGACAAACACTTGCAAACTTGGAACAAATTTCATAAGACCATGCCAAAACAGTTGCAAGCTTGGAACAAACTTCCTAAGACCATGCCAAACACTTGCAAACTTGGTACAAATTTAATACGACCATGCCAAACACTTGCAAACTTGGAACAAACTTCCTAAGGCCATGCCAAAACACTTGCAAACTTGGTACAAATTTAATAAGACCATGCCAAAAAACTTGCAAACTTGGTACAAATTTAATAAGACCATGCCAAAACACTTGCAAACTTGGTACAAATGTAATAAGACCATGCCAAAACACTTGCAAACTTGGAACAAACTTCCTAAGACCATGCCAAAACACTTGCAACCTTGGTACAAATTTAATACGACCAAGCCAAAACACTTGCAAACTTGGAACAAACTTCCTAAGACCATGCCAAAACACTTGCAAACTTGGAACAAATTTAATAAGACCATGCCAAACACTTGCAAACTTGGAACAAACTTCCTAAGACCATGCCAAAACACTTGCAAACTTGGTACAAATTTAATAAGACCATGCCAAACACGTGCAAACTTGGAACAAACTTCCTAAGACCATGCCAAAACACTTGCAAACTTGGTACAAATTTAATAAGACCATGCCAAAACACTTGCAAGCTTGGAACAAACTTCCTAAGACCATGCCAAAACACTTGCAAACTTGATTCAAATTTAATAAGACCAAGCCAAAACACTTGCAAACTTGGTACAAATTTAATAAGACCATGCGAAAACACTTGCAAACTTGGTACAAATTTAATAAGACCATGCCAAAACAATTGCAAACTTGGTACAAATTTAATAAGACCATGCCAAACACTTGCAAACTTGGAACAAACTTCCTAAGACCATGCCAAAACACTTGCAAACTTGGCACAAATTTAATAAGACCATGCCAAAACACTTGCAAACTTGGAACAAGCTTCCTAAGACCATGCCAAAACACTTGCAAACTTAGAACAAACTTCCTAAGACCATGCCAAAACACTTGCAAACTTGGTACAAATTTAATAAGACCATGCCAAACAGTTGCAAACTTGGAACAAACTTCCTAAGACCATGCCAAAACACTTGCAAACTTGGTACAAATTTTATAAGACCATGCCAAACACTTGCAAACTTGGAACAAACTTCCTAAGACCATGCCAAAACACTTGCAACCTTGGTACAAATTTAATACGACCATGCCAAACACTTGCAAACTTGGAACAAACTTCCTAAGACCATGCCAAAACAATTGCAAACTTGGTACAAATTTAATAAGACCATGCCAAACACTTGCAAACTTGGAACAAACTTCCTAAGACCATGCCAAAACACTTGCAAACTTGGCACCAATTTAATAAGACCATGCCAAAACACTTGCAAACTTGGAACAAGCTTCCTAAGACCATGCCAAAACACTTGCAAACTTAGAACAAACTTCCTAAGACCATGCCAAAACACTTGCAAACTTGGTACAAATTTAATAAGACCATGCCAAAACACTTGCAAACTTGGTACAAATTTAATAAGACCATGCCAAACACTTGCAAACTTGGTACAAATTTAATAAGACCATGCCAAAACACTTGCAAACTTGGAACAAACTTCCTAAGACCATGCCAAAACACTTGCAAACTTGGTACAAATTTAATAAGACCATGCCAAACACTTGCAAACTTGGAACAAACTTCCTAAGACCATGCCAAAACACTTGCAACCTTGGTACAAATTTAATAAGACCATGCCAAAACACTTGCAAACTTGGTACAAATGTAATGAGACCATGCCAAAACACTTGCAAACTTGGAACAAACTTCCTAAGACCATGCCAAAACACTTGCAAACTTGGTAAAAATTTAATAAGACCATGCCAAACACTTGCAAACTTGGAACAAACTTCCTAAGACCATGCCAAAACACTTGCAACCTTGGTACAAATTTAATAAGACCATGCCAAAACACTTGCAAACTTGGAACAAACTTCCTAAGACCATGCCAAAACACTTGCAAACTTGGTACAAATTTAATAAGACCATGCCAAACACTTGCAAACTTGGAACAAACTTCCTTAGACCATGCCAAAACACTTGCAACCTTGGTACAAATTTAATACGACCATGCCAAACACTTGCAAACTTGGAACAAATTTAATAAGACCATGCCAAACACTTGCAAACTTGGAACAAACTTCCTAAGACCATGCCAAAACACTTGCAAACTTGGTACAAATTTAATAAGACCATGCCAAACACTTGCAAACTTGGAACAAACTTCCTAAGACCATGCCAAAACACTTGCAACCTTGGTACAAATTTAATACGACCATGCCAAACACTTGCAAACTTGGAACAAACTTCCTAAGACCATGCCAAAACACTTGCAAACTTGGTACAAATTTAATAAGACCATGCCAAAACACTTGCAAACTTGGTACAAATTTAATAAGACCATGCCAAAACACTTGCAACCTTGGTACAAATTTAATACGACCATGCCAAACACTTGCAAACTTGGAACAAACTTCCTAAGACCATGCCAAAACACTTGCAAACTTGGTACAAATTTAATAGGACCATGCCAAACACTTGCAAACTTGGAACAAACTTCCTAAGACCATGCCAAAACACTTGCAAACTTGGTACAAATTTAATAAGACCATGCCAAACACTTGCAAACTTGGAACAAACTTCCTAAGACCATGCCAAAACACTTGCAAACTTGGAACAAACTTCCTAAGACCATGCCAAAACACTTGCAACCTTGGTACAAATTTAATAAGACCATGCCAAAACACTTGCAAACTTGGTACAAATGAAATAAGACCATGCCAAAACACTTGCAAACTTGGAACAAACTTCCTACGACCATGCCAAAACACTTGCAACCTTGCTACAAATTTAATACGACCATGACAAACACTTGCAAACTTGGAACAAATTTCATAAGACCATGCCAAAACAGTTGCAAGCTTGGAACAAACTTCCTAAGACCATGCCAAACACTTGCAAACTTGGTACAAATTTAATACGACCATGCCAAACACTTGCAAACTTGGAACAAACTTCCTAAGGCCATGCCAAAACACTTGCAAACTTGGTACAAATTTAATAAGACCATGCCAAAAAACTTGCAAACTTGGTACAAATTTAATAAGACCATGCCAAAACACTTGCAAACTTGGTACAAATGTAATAAGACCATGCCAAAACACTTGCAAACTTGGAACAAACTTCCTAAGACCATGCCAAAACACTTGCAACCTTGGTACAAATTTAATACGACCAAGCCAAAACACTTGCAAACTTGGAACAAACTTCCTAAGACCATGCCAAAACACTTGCAAACTTGGAACAAATTTAATAAGACCATGCCAAACACTTGCAAACTTGGAACAAACTTCCTAAGACCATGCCAAAACACTTGCAAACTTGGTACAAATTTAATAAGACCATGCCAAACACTTGCAAACTTAGAACAAACTTCCTAAGACCATGCCAAAACACTTGCAACCTTGGTACAAATTTAATAAGACCATGCCAAACACTTGCAAACTTGGAACAAACTTCCTATGACCATGCCAAAACACTTGCAAACTTGGTACAAATTTAATAAGACCATGCCAAACACTTGCAAACTTGGAACAAATTTAATAAGACCATGCCAAAACACTTGCAACCTTGGTACAAATTTAATACGACCATGCCAAACACTTGCAAACTTGGAACAAACTTCCTAAGACCATGCCAAAACACTTGCAACCTTGGTACAAATTTAATAAGACCATGCCAAAACACTTGCAAACTTGGAACAAACTTCCTAAGACCATGCCAAAACACTTGCAAACTTGGCACAAATTTAATAAGACCATGCCAAAACACTCGCAAACTTGGTACAAATTTAATAAGACCATGCCAAAACACTTGCAAACTTGGTATAAATTTATTACGACCATACCAAACACTTGCAAACTTGGTACAAATTTAATAAGACCATGCCAAACACTTGCAAACTTGGAACAAACTTCCTAAGACCATGCCAAAACACTTGCAACCTTGGTACAAATTTAATACGACCATGCCAAACACTTGCAAACTTGGAACAAATTTAATAAGACCATGCCAAACACTTGCAAACTTGGAACAAACTTCCTAAGACCATGCCAAAACACTTGCAAACTTGGTACAAATTTAATAAGACCATGCGAAACACTTGCAAACTTGGAACAAACTTCCTAAGACCATGCCAAAACACTTGCAACCTTGGTACAAATTTAATACGACCATGCCAAACACTTGCAAACTTGGAACAAACTTCCTAAGACCATGCCAAAACACTTGCAAACTTGGTACAAATTTAATAAGACCATGCCAAAACACTTGCAAACTTGGTACAAATTTAATAAGACCATGCCAAAACACTTGCAACCTTGGCACAAATTTAATACGACCATGCCAAACACTTGCAAACTTGGAACAAACTTCCTAAGACCATGCCAAAACACTTGCAAACTTGGTACAAATTTAATAAGACCATGCCAAACACTTGCAAACTTGGAACAAACTTCCTAAGACCACGCCAAAACACTTGCAAACTTTGTACAAATTTAATAAGACCATGCCAAACACTTGCAAACTTGGAACAAACTTCCTAAGACCATGCCAAAACACTTGCAAACTTGGTACAAATTTAATAAGACCATGCCAAACACTTGCAAACTTGGAACAAACTTCCTAAGACCATGCCAAAACACTTGCACCCTTGGTACAAATTTAATAAGACCATGCCAAAACACTTGCTAACTTGGTACAAATTTAATAAGACCATGCCAAAACACTTGCAAACTTGGAACAAACTTCCTAAGACCATGCCAAACACTTGCAAACTTGGTACAAATTTAATACGACCATGCCAAGCACTTGCAAACTTGGAACAAACTTCCTAAGGCCATGCCAAAACACTTGCAAACTTGGTACAAATTTAATAAGACCATGCCAAACACTTGCAAACTTGGAACAAACTTCCTAAGGCCATGCCAAAACACTTGCAAACTTGGTACAAATTTAATAAGACCATGCCAAACACTTGCAAACTTGGAACAAACTTCCTAAGACCACGCCAAAACACTTGCAAACTTTGTACAAATTTAATAAGACCATGCCAAACACTTGCAAACTTGGAACAAACTTCCTAAGACCATGCCAAAACACTTGCAAACTTGGTACAAATTTAATAAGACCATGCCAAACACTTGCAAACTTGGAACAAACTTCCTAAGACCATGCCAAAACACTTGCACCCTTGGTACAAATTTAATAAGACCATGCCAAAACACTTGCTAACTTGGTACAAATTTAATAAGACCATGCCAAAACACTTGCAAACTTGGAACAAACTTCCTAAGACCATGCCAAACACTTGCAAACTTGGTACAAATTTAATACGACCATGCCAAGCACTTGCAAACTTGGAACAAACTTCCTAAGGCCATGCCAAAACACTTGCAAACTTGGTACAAATTTAATAAGACTATTACCGCGACGCCGTTATTGCGGAATTTCGGAACTATTCTCGGAATCCCCCGACCGCGTTATAAAACTGTAAGCTGTTTTTTAAACTCTTTATTCGAAAAGGTTAAAAAGTTACTGGCTTCGGTGGCGGTTCGCGGTAAAAAGAGCGACCACTTTTACTCCAACCCATAATTTCACCTCCGTTGGCGGCCAACTCAGGTCGTTCACCGTCCAGCTGATCGTCGGTCATCAGCCTAGCGTTGACCTGAGACGGCGATATGGGTTGGAGCGAGAACACCGTGCACTCGATCTCCAAGGGCGACCCGCGCGCCATCTAGATGTCGTCTGCGGCATCGGACCGTTGTTTGGCTGCTTTGCCACATAGGCAGCCCATGCAACAAAGACCATGCCAAAACACTTGCAAACTTGGTACAAATTTAATAAGACCATGCCAAAACACTTGCAAACTTGGAACAAATGTAATAAGACCATGCCAAAACACTTGCAAACTTGGAACAAACTTCCTAAGACCATGCCAAAACACTTGCAAACTTGGTACAAATTTAATAAGACCATGCCAAACAGTTGCAAACTTGGAACAAACTTCCTAAGACCATGCCAAAACACTTGCAACCTTGGTACAAATTTAATAAGACCATGCCAAAACACTTGCAAACTTGGTACAAATTTAATACGACCATGCCAAACACTTGCAAACTTGGAACAAACTTCCTAAGACCATGCCAAAACACTTGCAACCTTGGTACAAATTTAATAAGACCATGCCAAAACACTTGCAAACTTTGAACAAACTTCCTAAGACCATGCCAAAACACTTGCAAACTTAGCACAAATTTAATAAGACCATGCCAAAACACTTGCAAACTTGGTACAAACTTAATAAGACCATGCCAAAACACTTGCAAACTTTGTACAAATTTAATACGACCATGCCAAACACTTGCAAACTTGGTACAAATTTAAGAAGACCATGCCAAACACTTGCAAACTAGGAACAAACTTCCTAAGACCATGCCAAAACACTTGCAAACATGGAAAAATTTAATTAGACCATGCCAAAACATTTGCAAACTTGGTACAAATTTAATAAGACCATGCCAAAACACTTGCAAACTTGGAACAAACTTCCTAAGACCATGCCAAAACACTTGCAAACTTTGTACCAATTTAATAAGACCATGCCAAAACAATTGCAAACTTTGTACCAATTTAATAAGACCATGCCAAAACACTTGCAAACTTAGTACAAAATAAATAAGACCATGCCAAAACACTTGCAAACTTGGTACAAATTTGATAAGAGCATGCCAAAACACATGCAAACTTGGTACAAATTTAATCAGCCCATGCCCAAACACTTGCAAACTTGGTACAAATTTAATAAGACCATGCCAAACACTTGCAAACTTGGTACAAATTTAATAAGACCATGCCAAACACTTGCAAACTTGGAACAAACTTCCGTAGACCATGCCAAAACACAAGCAAACTTGGTACAAATTTTATAAGACCATGCCAAAACACTTGCAAACTTGGTACAAATTTAATAAGACCATGCCAAAACACGTGCAAACTTGGAACAAATTTAATAAGACCATGCCAAAACACTTGCAAACTTGGTACAAATTTAATAAGACCATGCCAAAACACTTGCAAACTTGGAAAAAATTTAATAAGACCATGCCAAAACACATGCAAACTTGGTACAAATTTAATAAGACCATGCCAAACACTTGCAAACTTGGAACAAACTTCCTAAGACCATACCAAAACACTTGCAAACTTGGAACAAATTTAATAAGACCATGCCAAAACACTTGCAAACTTGGTACAAATTTAATAAGACCATGCCAAAACACTTGCAAACTTGGAACAAACTTCCTAAGACCATGCCAAAACACTTGCAAACTTGGTACAAATTTAATAAGACCATGCCAAAACACTTGCAAACATGGAACAAACTTCCTAAGACCATGCCAAAACACTTGCAAACTTGGTACAAATTTAATAAAACCATGCCAAACACTTGCAAACTTGGAACAAACTTCCTAAGACCATGCCAAAACACTTGCAAACTTGGTACAAATTTCATAATACCATGCCAAAACACTTGCAAATTTGGTACAAATTTAATAAGACCATGCCAAAACACTTGCATACTTGGAACAAACTTCCTAAGACGATGCCAAACACTTGCAAAATTGGTACAAATTTAATTAGACCATGCCAAAACACTTGCAAACTTGGTACAAATTTAATAAGACCATGCCAAAAAACTTGCAAACTTGGAACAAATTTAATAAGACCATGCCAAAACACTTGCAAACTTGGTACAAATTTAATAAGACCATGCCAAAACACTTGCAAACATGGAACAAACTTCCTAAGACCATGCCAAAACACTTGCAAACTTGGTACAAATTTCATAAGACCATGCCAAAACACTTGCAAACTTGGTACAAATTTAATCAGCCCATGCCAAAACACTTGAAAACTTGGTACAAATTTAATAAGACCATGCCAAATTTAATAAGACCATGCCAAACACTTACAAACTTGGAACAAACTTCCTAAGACCATGCCAAACACTTGCAAACTTGGAACAAACTTCCTAAGACCATGCCAAAACACTTGCAAACTTATTACAAATTTAATAAGACCATGCCAAAAAACTTGCAAACTTGGAACAAATTTAATAAGACCATGCCAAAACACTTGCAAACTTGGTACAAGTTTAATAAGACCATGCCAAACACTTGCAAACTTGGAACAAACTTCCTAAGACCATGCCAAAACACTTGCAAACTTGGTACAAATTTCATAATACCATGCCAAAACACTTGCAAATTTGGTACAAATTTAATAAGACCATGCCAAAAAACTTGCAAACTTGGAACAAACTTCCTAAGACCATGCCAAACACTTGCAAAATTGGTACAAATTTAATTAGACCATGCCAAAACACTTGCAAACTTGGTACAAATTTAATAAGACCATGCCAAAACACTTGCAAACTTGGTACAAATTTAATAAGACCATGCAAAACACTTGCAAACATGGAACAAACTTCCTAAGACCATGCCAAAACACTTGCAAACTTGGTACAAATTTAATAAGACCATGCCAAACACTTGCAAACTTGGAACAAACTTCCTAAGACCATGCCAAAACACTTGCAAACTTGGTACAAATTTCATAATACCATGCCAAAACACTTGCAAATTTGGTACAAATTTAATAAGACCATGCCAAAAAACTTGCCAACTTGGAACAAACTTCCTAAGACCATGCCAAACACTTGCAAAATTGGTACAAATTTAATTAGACCATGCCAAAACACTTGCAAACTTGGTACAAATTTAATAAGACCATGCCAAAACACTTGCAAACTTGGTACAAATTTAATAAGACCATGCCAAAACACTTGCAAACTTGGTACAAATGTAATAAGACCATGCCAAAACACTTGCAAACTTGGTACAAATTTAATAAGAGCATGCCAAAACACATGCAAACTTGGTACAAATTTAATCAGCCCATGCCAAAACACTTGCAAACTTGGTACAAAATTGATAAGACCATGCCAAACACTTGCAAACTTGGTACAAATTTAATAAGACCATGCCAAACACTTGCAAACTTGGAACAAACTTCCGTAGACCATGCCAAAACACAAGCAAACTTGGTACAAATTTTATAAGACCATGCCAAAACACTTGCAAACTTGGTACAAATTTAATAAGACCATGCCAAAACACGTGCAAACTTGGCACAAATTTAATAAGACCATGCCAAAACACTTGCAAACTTGGTACAAATTTAATAAGACCATGCCAAAACACTTGCAAACTTGGAAAAAATTTAATGAGACCATGCCAAAACACATGCAAACTTGGTACAAATTTAATAAGACCATGCCAAACACTTGCAAACTTGGAACAAACTTCCTAAGACCATGCCAAAACACTTGCAAACATGGAAAAATTTAATTAGACCATGCCAAAACATTTGCAAACTTGGTACAAATTAAATAAGACCATGCCAAAACACTTGCAAACTTGGAACAAACTTCCTAAGACCATGCCAAAACACTTGCAAACTTTGTACCAATTTAATAAGACCATGCCAAAACAATTGCAAACTTTGTACCAATTAAATAAGACCATGCCAAAACACTTGCAAACTTAGTACAAAATAAATAAGACCATGCCAAAACACTTGCAAACTTGGTACAAATTTGATAAGAGCATGCCAAAACACATGCAAACTTGGTACAAATTTAATCAGCCCATGCCAAAACACTTGCAAACTTGGTACAAATTTAATAAGACCATGCCAAACACTTGCAAACTTGGTACAAATTTAATAAGACCATGCCAAACACTTGCAAACTTGGAACAAACTTCCGTAGACCATGCCAAAACACAAGCAAACTTGGTACAAATTTTATAAGACCATGCCAAAACACTTGCAAACTTGGTACAAATTTAATAAGACCATGCCAAAACACGTGCAAACTTGGAACAAATTTAATAAGACCATGCCAAAACACTTGCAAACTTGGTACAAATTTAATAAGACCATGCCAAAACACTTGCAAACTTGGAAAAAATTTAATAAGACCATGCCAAAACACATGCAAACTTGGTACAAATTTAATAAGACCATGCCAAACACTTGCAAACTTGGAACAAACTTCCTAAGACCATGCCAAAACACTTGCAAACTTGGTACAAATTTAATAAGACCATGCCAAAACACTTGCAAACTTGGTACAAATTTAATAAGACCATGCCAAAACAAATGCAAACTTGGAACAAATTTAATAAGACCATGCCAACACATTTGCAAACTTGGTACAAATTTAATAAGACCATGCCAAAACACTTGCAAACTTGGAACAAACTTCCTAAGACCATGCCAAAACACTTGCGAACTTTGTACCAATTTAATAAGACCATGCCAAAACACTTGCAAACTTAGTACAAAATAAATAAGACCATGCCAAAACACTTGCAAACTTGGTACATATTTGATAAGAGCATGCCAAACACTTGAAAACTTGGTACAAATTTAATAAGACCATGCCAAACACTTGCAAACTTGGTACAAATTTAATAAGACCATGCCAAACACTTGCAAACTTGGTACAAATTTTATAAGACCATGCCAAACACTTGCAAACTTGGCACAAATTTAATAAGACCATGCCAAAACACTTGCAAACTTGGTACAAATTTAATAAGACCATGCCAAAACACTTGCAAACTTGGAACAAACTTCCTAAGACCATGCCAAAACACTTGCAAATTTGGTACAAATGTAATAAGACCATGCCAAAACACTTGCAAACTTGGTACACATTAAATACGACCATGCCAAAACACTTGCAAACTTGGTACAAATTTAATAAGACCATGCCAAAACACTTGCAAACTTGGAACAAACTTCCTAAGACCATGCCAAAACACTTGCAAACTTGGTACAAATTTTATGAGACCAAGCTAAAACACTTGCAAACTTGGTACAAATTTAATAAGACCATGGCAAAACACTTGCAAACTTGGAACAAACTTCCTAAGACCATGCCAAAACACTTGCAAACTGGGTACAAATTTAATAAGACCATGCCAAAACACTTGCATACTTGGTAAAAATTTAAGAAGACCATGCCAAAACACTTGCAAACTTGCAAAAAATTTAATAAGACCATGCCAAACACTTGCAAACTTGGTACAAATTTAATAAGACCATGCCAAAACACTTGCAAACTTGGTACACATTTAATAAGACCATGCCGAAACACTTGCAAACTTGGTACAAATTAAATAAGACCATGCCAAAACACTTGCAAACTTGGAACAAATTTAATAAGATCATGCCAAACACATGCAAACTTGGTAAAAATTTAATAAGGCCATGCCAAAACACTTGCAAACTTGGAACAAATTTAATAAGACCATGCCAAAACACTTGCAAACTTGGTTCAAATTTAATAAGACCATGCCAAAACACTTGCAAACTTGGTACACATTTAATAAGACCATGCCAAAACACTTGCAAACTTGGTTCAAATTTAATAAGACCATGCCAAAACACTTGCAAACTTGGTACAAATTTAATAAGACCATGCCAAACACTTGCAAACTTGTAACAAACTTCCTAAGACCATGCCAAAACACTTGCAAACTTGGTACAAATTTAATAAGACCATGCCAAAACACTTGCAAACTTGGTACACATTTAATAAGACCATGCCAAAACACTTGCAAACTTGGTACAAATTTAATAAGACAAT
This sequence comes from Anopheles atroparvus, assembly GCA_914969975.1. NCBI lineage: Eukaryota > Metazoa > Arthropoda > Insecta > Diptera > Culicidae > Anopheles > Anopheles atroparvus. The sequence continues at coordinate 1,454,655 of CAJZCY010000008.1, read as the reverse complement.
GCCAAACACTTGCAAACTTGGTACAAATTTAATAAGACCATGCCAAAACATTTGCAAACTTGGTACAAATTTAATAAGACCATGCCAAACACTTGCAAACTTGGTACAAAATTAATAAGACCATCCCAAAACACTTGCAAACTTGGTACAAATTTAATAAGACCATGCCAAAACACTTGCAAACTTGGTACACATTTAATAAGACCATGCCAAAACACTTGCAAACTTGGTTCAAATTTAATAAGACCATGCCAAAACACTTGCAAACTTGGAACAAATTTAATAAGACCATGCCAAAACACTTGCAAACTTGGTTCAAATTTAATAAGACCATTCCAAAACACTTGCAAACTTGGTACACATTTAATAAGACCATGCCAAAACACTTGCAAACTTGGTTCAAATTTAATAAGACCATGCCAAAAAATCTTGCAAACTTGGTACAAATTTAATAAGATCATGCCAAACACTTGCAAACTTGGAACAAACTTCCTAAGACCATGCCAAAACACTTGCAAACTTGGGACAAATTTAATAAGACCATGCCAAAACACTTGCAAACTTGGTACACATTTAATAAGACCATGCCAAAACACTTGCAAACTTGGTACAAATTTAATAAGACAATGCCAAACACTTGCAAACTTGGTACAAATTTAATAAGACCATGCCAAAACACTTGCAAACTTGGAACAAATTTAATAAGACCATGCCAAAACATTTGCAAACTTGGTACAAATTTAATAAGACCATGCCAAAACACTTGCAAACTTGGAACAAACTTCCTAAGACCATGCCAAACACTTGCAAAATTGGTACAAATTTAATTAGACCATGCCAAAACACTTGCAAACTTGGTACAAATTTACTAAGACCATGCCAAAACACTTGCAAACTTGGAACAAATTTAATAAGACCATGCCAAAACACTTGCAAACTTGGTACAAATTTAATAAGACCATGCCAAAACACTTGCAAACATGGAACAAACTTCCTAAGACCATGCCAAAACACTTGCAAACTTGGTACAAATTTCATAAGACCATGCCAAAACACTTGCAAACTTGGTACAAATTTAATCTGCCCATGCCAAAACACTTGCAAACTTGGTACAAATTTAATAAGACCATGCCAAATTTAATAAGACCATGCCAAACACTTACAAACTTGGAACAAACTTCCTAAGACCGTGCCAAAACACTTGCAAACTTGGTACAAATTTTATAAGACCATGCCGAAACACTTGCAAACTTGGTACAAATTTAATAAGACCATGCCAAAACACGTGCAAACTTGGTACAAAATAAATAAGACCATGCCAAAACACTTGCAAACTTGGTACAAATTTGATAAGAGCATGCCAAACACTTGCAAACTTAGTACAAATTTAATAAGACCATGCCAAACACTTGCAAACTTGGCACAAATTTAATAAGACCATGCCAACACACTTGCAAACTTGGTACAAATTTAATAAGACCATGCCAAAACACTTGCAAACTTGGAACAAACTTCCTAAGACCATGCCAAAGCACTTGCAACTTTGGTACAAATTTAATAAGACCATGCCAAAACACTTGCAAACTTGGAACAAATTTAATAAGACCATGCCAAAACACTTGCAAACTTGGAACAAACTTCCTAAGACCATGCCAAACACTTGCAAAATTGGTACAAATTTAATTAGACCATGCCAAAACACTTGCAAACTTGGTACAAATTTAATAAGACCATGCCAAAACACTTGCAAACATGGAACAAATTTAATAAGACCATGCCAAAACATTTGCAAACTTGGTACAAATTTAATAAAACCATGCCAAAACACTTGCAAACTTGGAACAAACTTCCTAAGACCATGCCAAAACACTTGCAAACTTTGTACCAGTTTAATAAGACCATGCCAAAACAATTGCAAACTTTGTACCAATTTAATAAGACCATGCCAAAACACTTGCAAACTTAGTACGAAATAAATAAGACCATGCCAAAACACTTGCAAACTTGGTACAAATTTGATAAGAGCATGCCAAAACACATGCAAACTTGGTACAAATTTAATCAGCCCATGCCAAAACACTTGCAAACTTGGTACAAATTTAATAAGACCATGCCAAACACTTGCAAACTTGGTACAAATTTAATAAGACCATGCCAAACACTTGCAAACTCGGAACAAACTTCCGTAGACCATGCCAAAACACAAGCAAACTTGGTACAAATTTTATAAGACCATGCCAAAACACTTGCAAACTTGGTACAAATTTAATAAGACCATGCCAAAACACGTGCAAACTTGGTACAAATTTAATAAGACCATGCCAAAACACTTGCAAACTTGGTACAAATTTAATAAGACCATGCCAAAACACTTGCAAACTTGGTACAAATTTAATAAGACCATGCCAAAACACATGCAAACTTCGTACAAATTTAATAAGACCATGCCAAACACTTGCAAACTTGGAACAAACTTCCTAAGACCATGCCAAAACACTTGCAAACTTGGTACAAATTTAATAAGACCATGCCAAAACACTTGCAAACTTGGTACACATTTAATAAGACCATGCCAAAACACTTGCAAACTTGGTTCAAATTTATAAGACCATGCCAAAACACTTGCAAACTTGGTACAAATTTAATAAGACCATGCCAAACACTTGCAAACTTGGAACAAACTTCCTAAGACCATGCCAAAACACTTGCAAACTTGGTACAAATTTAATAAGACCATGCCAAAACACTTGCAAACTTGGAACACATTTAATAAGACCATGCGAAAACACTTGCAAACTTGGTACAAATTTAATAAGACCATGCCAAACACTTGCAAACTTGGTACAAATTTAATAAGACCATGCCAAAACACTTGCTAACTTGGTACAAATTTAATAAGACCATGCCAAAACACTTGCAAACTTGGAACACATTTAATAAGACCATGCGAAAACATTTGCAAACTTGGTACAAATTTAATAAGACCATGCCAAAACACTTGCAAACTTGGAACAAACTTCCTAAGACCATGCCAAAACACTTGCAAACTTTGTACCAATTTAATAAGACCATGCCAAAACACTTGCAAACTTAGTACAAAATAAATAAGACCATGCCAAAACACTTGCAAACTTGGTACAAATTTGATAAGAGCATGCCAAACACTTGAAAACTTGGTACAAATTTAATAAGACCATGCCAAACATTTGCAAACTTAGTACAAATTTAATAAGACCATGCCAAACACTTGCAAACTTGGTACAAATTTAATAAGACCATGCCAAACACTTGCAAACTTGGCACAAATTTAATAAGACCATGCCAAAACACTTGCACACTTGGTACAAATTTAATAAGACCATGCCAAAACACTTGCAAACTTGGAACAAACTTCCTAAGACCATGCCAAAACACTTTCAAATTTGGTACAAATTAAATAAGACCATGCCAACAAACTTGCAAACTTGGTACAAATTTAATCAGCCCATGCCAAAACACTTGCAAACTTGGTACAAATTTAATAAGACCATGCCAAACACTTGCAAACTTGGTAAAAATTTAATAAGAACATGCCAAACACTTACAAACTTGGAACAAACTTCCTAAGACCATGCCAAAACACTTGCAAACTTGGTACAAATTTAATAAGACCATGCCAAAACATTTGCAAACTTGGTACAAATTTAATAAGACCATGCCAAAACACTTGCAAACTTGGAACAAACTTCCTAAGACCATGCCAAAACACTTGCAAACTTTGTACCAATTTAATAAGACCATGCCAAAACACTTGCAAACTTAGTACAAAATAAATAAGACCATGCCAAAACACTTGCAAACTTGGTACAAATTTGATAAGAGCATGCCAAACACTTGAAAACTTGGTACAAATTTATAAGACCATGCCAAACACTTGCAAACTTGGTACAAATTTATTAAGACCATGCCAAACACTTGCAAACTTGGTACAAATTTAATAAGACCATGCCAGACACTTGCAAACTTGGCACAAATTTAATAAGACCATGCCAAAACACTTGCAAACTTGGTACAAATTTAATAAGACCATGCCAAAACAATTGCAAACTTGGAACAAACTTCCTAAGACCATGCCAAAACACTTGCAAATTTGGTACAAATTTAATAAGACCATGCCAAAACACTTGCAAACTTGGTACACATTTAATAAGGCCATGCCAAAACACTTGCATACTTGGTACAAATTTAATAAGACCATGGCAAAACACTTGCAAACATGGAATAAACTTCCTAAGACCAAGCCAAAACACTTGCAAACTTGGAACAAATTTAATAAGACCATGCCAAAACACTTGCAAACTTGGTACAAATTTAATAAGACCATGCCAAAACACTTGCAAACTTGGTACAAATTTAATAAGACCATGCTAAAACACTTGCAAACTTGGTACAAAGTTAATAAGACCATGCCAAACACTTGCAAACTTGGAACAAACTTCCTAAGATAAGCCAAAACACTTGCAAACTTGGAACAAATTTAATAAGACCATGCCAAAACACTTGCAAACTTGGTACAAATTTAATAAGACCAAGCCAAAACAATTGCAAACTTGGAACAAACTTCCTAAGACCATGCCAAAACACTTGCAAATTTGGTACAAATTTAATAAGACCATGCCAAAACACTTGCAAACTTGGTACACATTTAATAAGGCCATGCCAAAACACTTGCATACTTGGTACAAATTTAATAAGACCATGGCAAAACACTTGCAAACTTGGAATAAACTTCCTAAGACCAAGCCAAACACTTGCAAACTTGGAACAAATTTAATAAGACCATGCCAAAACACTTGCAAACTTGGTACAAATTTAATAAGACCATGCCAAAACACTTGCAAACTTGGTACAAATTTAATAAGACCATGCTAAAACACTTGCAAACTTGGTACAAAATTAATAAGACCATGCCAAACACTTGCAAACTTGGAACAAACTTCCTAAGATAAGCCAAAACACTTGCAAACTTGGAACAAATTTAATAAGACCATGCCAAAACACTTGCAAACTTGGTACAAATTTAATAAGACCAAGCTAAAACACTTGCAAACTTGGTACAAATTTAATAAGATCATGCCAAAACACTTGCAAACTTGGAACAAACTTCCTAAGACCATGCCAAAACACTTGCAAACTTGGTACAAATTTAATAAGACCATGCCAAAACACTTGCAAACTTGGTACAAATTTAATAAGACCTTGCCAAAACACTTGCAAACTTGGTACAAATTTAATAAGACCAAGCTTAAACACTTGCAAACTTGGTACAAATTTAATAAGACCATGCCAAAACACTTGCAAACTTGGAACAATTTTCCTAAGACCATGCCAAAACACTTGCAAACTTGGTACAAAATTAATAAGACCATGCCAAACACTTGCAAACTTGGAACAAACTTCCTTAGACCAAGCCAAAACACTTGCAAACTTGGAACAAATTTAATAAGACCATGCCAAAACACTTGCAAACTTGGAACAAATTTAATAAGACCATGCCAAAACACTTGCAAACTTGGTACAAATTTAATATGACCTTGCCAAAACACTTGCAAACTTGGTACAAATTTAATAAGACCAAGCTTAAACACTTGCAAACTTGGTACAAATTTAATAAGACCATGCCAAAACACTTGCAAACTTGGAACAAACTTCCTAATACCATGCCAAAACACTTGCAAACTTGGTACAAAATTAATAAGACCATGCCAAACACTTGCAAACTTGGAACAAACTTCCTAAGACCATGCCAAAACACTTGCAAACTTGGTACAAATTTAATAAGACCATGCCAAAACACTTGCAAACTTGGTACAAATTTAATAAGACGATGCCAAACACTTGCAAACTTGGAACAAACTTCCTAAGACCATGCCAAAACACTTGCAAACTTGGAACAGATTTAATAAGACCATGCCAAAACACTTGCAAACATGGTACAAATTTAATAAGACCAAGCTAAAACACTTGCAAACTTGGTATAAATTTAATAAGACCATGCCAAAACACTTGCAAACTTGGAACAATTTTCCTAAGACCAAGCCAAAACACTTGCAAACTTGGAACAAATTTAATAAGACCATGCCAAAACACTTGCAAACTTGGTACAAATTTAATAAGGCCATGCCAAAACACTTGCAAACTTGGAACAAACTTCCTAAGACCAAGCCAAAACACTTGCAAACTTGGAACAAATTTAATAAGACCATGCCAAACACTTGCAAACTTGGAAAAAACTTCCTAAGACCAAGCCAAAACACTTGCAAACCTGGTACAAATTTAATAAGACCATGCCAAAACACTTGCAAACTTGGTACAAATTTAATAAGACCATGCCAAACACTTGCAAACTTGGAACAAACTTCCTAAGACCATGCCAAAACACTTGCAAACTTGGTACAAATTTAATAAGGCCATGCCAAAACACTTGCAAACTTGGTACAAATTTAATAACACCATGCCAAAACACTTGCAAACTTGGAACAAATTTAATAAGACCATGCCAAAACACTTGCAAACTTGGTACAAAATTAAAAATCCATCCCAAACACTTGCAAACTTGGAACAAACTTCCTAAGACCAAGCCAAAACACTTGCAAACTTGGAACAAATTTAATAAGACCATGCCAAAACACTTGCAATCTTGGTAAAAATTTAATAAGACCAGGCCAAAACACTTGCAAACTTGGTACAAATTTAATAAGACCATGCCACAACACTTGCAAACTTGGTACAAAATTAATAAGACCATGCCAAACACTTGCAAACTTGGAACAAACTTCCTAAGACCAAGCCAAATCACTTGCAAACTTGGAACAAATTTAATAAGACCATGCCAAAACACTTGCAAACTTGGTACAAATTTAATAAGACCATGCCAAAACACTTGCAAACTTGGAACAAACTTCCTAAGACCATGCCAAAACACTTGCAAACTTGGTACAAATTTAATAAGACCATGCCAAAACACTTGCAAACTTGGTACAAACTTCCTAAGACGATGCCAAACACTTGCAAACTTGGAACAAACTTTCTAAGACCATGCCAAAACACTTGCAAACTTGGTACAAATTTAATAAGACCATGCCAAAACACTTGCAAACTTGGTACAAATTGGATAAGGCCATGCCAAAACACTTGCAAACTTGGTACAAATTTAATAAGACCATGCCAAACACTTGCAAACTTGGAACAAACTTCCTAAGACCAAGCCAAAACACTTGCAAACTTGGAACAAATTTAATAAGACCATGCCAAAACACTTGCAAACTTGGTACAAATTTAATAAGACCATGCCAAAACACTTGCAAACTTGGTAAAAATTTAATAAGACCATGCCAAAACACTTGCAAACTTGGTACAAAATTAATGAGACCATGCCAAACACTTGCAAACATGGTACAAATTTAATAAGACCAAGCTAAAACACTTGCAAACTTGGTACAAATTTAATAAGACCATGCCAAAACACTTGCAAACTTGGAACAAACTTCCTAAGACCATGCCAAAACACTTGCAAACTTGGTACCAATTTAATAAGACCATGCCAAAACACTTGCAAACTTGGTACAAACTTCCTAAGACGATGCCAAACACTTGCAAACTTGGAACAAACTTCCTAAGACCATGCCAACACACTTGCAAACTTGGTACAAATTTAATAAGACCATGCCAAAACACTTGCAAACTTGGTACAAATTGGATAAGACCATGCCAAAACACTTGCAAACTTGGTACAAATTTAATAAGACCATGCCAAACACTTGAAAACTTGGAACAAACTTCCTAAGACCAAGCCAAAACACTTGCAAACTTGGAAAAAATTTAATAAGACCATGCCAAAACACTTGCAAACTTGGTACAAATTTAATAAGACCAAGCTAAAACACTTGCAAACTTGGTACAAATTTAATAAGACCATGCCAAAAAACTTGCAAACTTGGAACAAACTTCCTAAGACCAAGCCAAAACACTTGAAAACTTGGAAAAAATTTAATAAGACCATGCCACAACACTTGCAAACTTGGTACAAAATTAATAAGACCATGCCAAACACTTGCAAACTTGGAACAAACTTCCTAAGACCAAGCCAAAACACTTGCAAACTTGGAACAAATTTAATAAGACCATGCCAAAACACTTGCAAACTTGGTACAAATTTAATAAGACCAAGCTAAAACACTTGCAAACTTGGTACAAATTTAATAAGACCATGCCAAAACACTTGCAAACTTGGGACAAACTTCCTAAGACCATGCCAAAACACTTGCAAACTTGGTACAAATTTAATAAGACCATGCCAAAACACTTGCAAACTTGGTACAAACTTCCTAAGACGATGCCAAACACTTGCAAACTTAGAACAAACTTCCTAAGACCATGCCAAAACACTTGCAAACTTGGTACAAATTTAATAAGACCATGCCAAAACACTTGCAAACTTGGTACAAATTGGATAAGACCATGCCAAAACACTTGCAAACTTGGTACATATTTAATAAGACCATGCCAAACACTTGAAAACTTGGAACAAACTTCCTAAGACCAAGCCAAAACACTTGCAAACTTGGAAAAAATTTAATAAGACCATGCCAAAACACTTGCAAACTTGGTACAAATTTAATAAGACCAAGCTAAAACACTTGCAAACTTGGTACAAATTTAATAAGACCATGCCAAAACACTTGCAAACTTGGAACAAACTTCCTAAGACCAAGCCAAAACACTTGCAAACTTGGAACAAATTTAATAAGACCATGCCAAAACACTTGCAAACTTGGTACAAATTTAATAAGGCCATGCCAAAACACTTGCAAACTTGGTACAAAATTAATAAGACCATGCCAAACACTTGCAAACCTGGAACAAACTTCCTAAGACCAAGCCAAAAAACTTGCAAACTTGGAACAAATTTAATAAGACCATGCCAAAACACTTGCAAACTTGGTACAAATTTAATAAGACCATGCCAAAACACTTGCAAACTTGGTAAAAATTTAATAAGACCATGCCAAAACACTTGCAAACTTGGTACAAAATTAATGAGACCATGCCAAACACTTTCAAACATGGTACAAATTTAATAAGACCAAGCTAAAACACTTGCAAACTTGGTACAAATTTAATAAGACCATGCCAAAACACTTGCAAACTTGGAACAAACTTCCTAAGACCATGCCAAAACACTTGCAAACTTGGTACAAATTTAATAAGACCATGCCAAAACACTTGCAAACTTGGTACAAACTTCCTAAGACGATGCCAAACACTTGCAAACTTGGAACAAACTTCCTAAGACCATGCCAAAACACTTGCAAACTTGGTACAAATTTAATAAGACCATGCCAAAACACTTGCAAACTTGGTACAAATTGGATAAGACCATGCCAAAACACTTGCAAACTTGGTACAAATTTAATAAGACCATGCCAAACACTTGAAAACTTGGAACAAACTTCCTAAGACCAAGCCAAAACACTTGCAAACTTGGAAAAAATTTAATAAGACCATGCCAAAACACTTGCAAACTTGGTACAAATTTAATAAGACCAAGCTAAAACACTTGCAAACTTGGTACAAATTTAATAAGACCATGCCAAAACACTTGCAAACTTGGAACAAACTTCCTAAGACCAAGCCAAAACACTTGCAAACTTGGAACAAATTTAATAAGACCATGCCAAAACACTTGCAAACTTGGTACAAATTTAATAAGGCCATGCCAAAACACTTGCAAACTTGGTACAAAATTAATAAGACCATGCCAAACACTTGCAAACTTGGAACAAACTTCCTAAGACCAAGCCAAAACACTTGCAAACTTGGAACAAATTTAATAAGACCATGCCAAAACACTTTCAAACTTGGTACAAATTTAATAAGACCATGCCAAAACACTTGCAAACTTGGTAAAAATTTAATAAGACCATGCCAAAACACTTGCAAACTTGGTACAAAATTAATGAGACCATGCCAAACACTTGCAAACATGGAACAAACTTCCTAAGACCAAGCCAAAACACTTGCAAACTTGGAACAAATTTAATAAGACCATGCCAAAACACTTGCAAACTTGGTACAAATTTAATAAGACCAAGCTAAAACACTTGCAAACTTGGTACAAATTTAATAAGACTATGCCAAAACACTTGCAAACTTGGAACAAACTTCCTAAGACCATGCCAAAACACTTGCAAACTTGGTACAAATTTAATAAGACCATGCCAAACACTTGCAAACTTGGTACAAAATTAATAAGACCAAGCTAAAACACTTGCAAACTTGGTACAAATTTAATAAGACCATGCCAAAACACTTGCAAACTCGGAACAAACTTCCTAAGACCATGCCAAAACACTTGCAAACTTGGTACAAATTTAATAAGACCATGCCAAACACTTGCAAACTTGATACAAATTTAATAAACCAAGCTAAAACACTTGCAAACTTGGTACAAATTTAATAAGACCATGCCAAAACACTTGCAAACTTGGAACAAACTTTATAAGACCAAGCCAAAACACTTGCAAACTTGGAACAAATTTAATTAGACCATGCCAAAACAATTGCAAACTTGGTAAAAATTTAATAAGGCCATGCCAAAACACTTGCAAACTTGGAACAAAATTAATAAGACCATGCCAAACACTTGCAAACTTGGAACAAACTTCCTAAGACCAAGCCAAAACACTTGCAAACTTGGAACAAATTTAATAAGACCATGCCAAAACACTTGCAAACTTGGTACAAATTTAATAAGACCATGCCAAAACACTTGCAAACTTGGTTAAAATTTAATAAGACCGTGCCAAAACACTTGCAAACTTGGTACAAAATTAATGAGACCATGCCAAACACTTGCAAACTTGGAACAAATTTAATAAAACTATGCCAAACACTAGCAAACTTGGAACAAACTTCCTAAGACCATGCCAAAACACTTGCAAACTTGGTACAAATTTAATAAGACCATGCCAAACACTTGCAAACTTGGAGCAAACTTCCTAAGACCATGCCAAAACACTTGCAAACTTGGTAAAAATTTAATAAGGCCATGCCAAAACACTTGCAAACTTGGAACAAAATTAATAAGACCATGCCAAACACTTGCAAACTTGGAACAAACTTCCTAAGACCAAGCCAAAACACTTGCAAACTTGGAACAAATTTAATAAGACCATTCCAAAACACTTGCAAACTTGGTACAAATTTAATAAGACCAAGCTAAAACACTTGCAAACTTGGTACAAATTTAATAAGACCATGCCAAAACACTTGCAAACTTGGAACAAACTTCCTAAGACCATGCCAAAACACTTGCAAACTTGAAACAAATTTAATAAGACCATGCCAAAACACTTGCAAACTTGGTACAAATTAAATAAGACCATGCCAAAACACTTGCAAACTTGGTACAAATCTAATAAGACCAAGCTAAAACACTTGCAAACTTGGTACAAATTTAATCAGACCATGCCAAAACATTTGCAAACTTGGAACAAACTTCCTAAGACCATGCCAAAACACTTGCATACTTGGTACAAATTTAATAAGACCTTGCCAAACACTTGCAAACTTGGAACAAACTTCCTAAGACCAAGCCAAAACACTTGCAAACTTGGAACAAATTTAATAAGACCATGCCAAAACACTTGCAAACTTGGTACAAATTTAATAAGACCACGCCAAAACACTTGCAAACTTGGTACAAATTTAATAAGACCATGCAAAACACTTGCAAACTTGGTACAAATCTAATAAGACCAAGCTAAAACACTTGCAAACTTGGTACAAATTTAATCAGACCATGCCAAAACATTTGCAAACTTGGAACAAATCTAATAAGACCAAGCTAAAACACTTGCAAACTTGGTACAAATTTAATCAGACCATGCCAAAACATTTGCAAACTTGGAACAAACTTCCTAAGACCATGCCAAAACACTTGCATACTTGGTACAAATTTAATAAGACCTTGCCAAACACTTGCAAACTTGGAACAAACTTCCTAAGACCAAGCCAAAACACTTGCAAACTTGGAACAAATTTAATAAGACCATGCCAAAACACTTGCAAACTTGGTACAAATTTAATAAGACCACGCCAAAACACTTGCAAACTTGGTACAAATTTAATAAGACCATGCAAAACACTTGCTAATTTGGAACAAACTTCCTAAGACCATGCCAAACACTTGCAAAATTGGTACAAATTTAATTAGACCATGCCAAAACACTTGCAAACTTGGTACAAATTTAATAAGACCATGCCAAAACACTTGCAAACATGGAACAAATTTAATAAGACCATGCCAAAACATTTGCAAACTTGGTACAAATTTAATAAAACCATGCCAAAACACTTGCAAACTTGGAACAAACTTCCTAAGACCATGCCAAAACACTTGCAAACTTTGTACCAGTTTAATAAGACCATGCCAAAACAATTGCAAACTTTGTACCAATTTAATAAGACCATGCCAAAACACTTGCAAACTTAGTACAAAATAAATAAGACCATGCCAAAACACTTGCAAACTTGGTACAAATTTGATAAGAGCATGCCAAAACACATGCAAACTTGGTACAAATTTAATCAGCCCATGCCAAAACACTTGCAAACTTGGTACAAATTTAATAAGACCATGCCAAACACTTGCAAACTTGGTACAAATTTAATAAGACCATGCCAAACACTTGCAAACTCGGAACAAACTTCCGTAGACCATGCCAAAACACAAGCAAACTTGGTACAAATTTTATAAGACCATGCCAAAACACTTGCAAACTTGGTACAAATTTAATAAGACCATGCCAAAACACGTGCAAACTTGGTACAAATTTAATAAGACCATGCCAAAACACTTGCAAACTTGGTACAAATTTAATAAGACCATGCCAAAACACTTGCAAACTTGGTACAAATTTAATAAGACCATGCCAAAACACATGCAAACTTCGTACAAATTTAATAAGACCATGCCAAACACTTGCAAACTTGGAACAAACTTCCTAAGACCATGCCAAAACACTTGCAAACTTGGTACAAATTTAATAAGACCATGCCAAAACACTTGCAAACTTGGTACACATTTAATAAGACCATGCCAAAACACTTGCAAACTTGGTTCAAATTTATAAGACCATGCCAAAACACTTGCAAACTTGGTACAAATTTAATAAGACCATGCCAAACACTTGCAAACTTGGAACAAACTTCCTAAGACCATGCCAAAACACTTGCAAACTTGGTACAAATTTAATAAGACCATGCCAAAACACTTGCAAACTTGGAACACATTTAATAAGACCATGCGAAAACACTTGCAAACTTGGTACAAATTTAATAAGACCATGCCAAACACTTGCAAACTTGGTACAAATTTAATAAGACCATGCCAAAACACTTGCTAACTTGGTACAAATTTAATAAGACCATGCCAAAACACTTGCAAACTTGGAACACATTTAATAAGACCATGCGAAAACATTTGCAAACTTGGTACAAATTTAATAAGACCATGCCAAAACACTTGCAAACTTGGAACAAACTTCCTAAGACCATGCCAAAACACTTGCAAACTTTGTACCAATTTAATAAGACCATGCCAAAACACTTGCAAACTTAGTACAAAATAATTAAGACCATGCCAAAACACTTGCAAACTTGGTACAAATTTGATAAGAGCATGCCAAACACTTGAAAACTTGGTACAAATTTAATAAGACCATGCCAAACATTTGCAAACTTAGTACAAATTTAATAAGACCATGCCAAACACTTGCAAACTTGGTACAAATTTAATAAGACCATGCCAAACACTTGCAAACTTGGCACAAATTTAATAAGACCATGCCAAAACACTTGCACACTTGGTACAAATTTAATAAGACCATGCCAAAACACTTGCAAACTTGGAACAAACTTCCTAAGACCATGCCAAAACACTTTCAAATTTGGTACAAATTAAATAAGACCATGCCAACAAACTTGCAAACTTGGTACAAATTTAATCAGCCCATGCCAAAACACTTGCAAACTTGGTACAAATTTAATAAGACCATGCCAAACACTTGCAAACTTGGTAAAAAATTAATAAGAACATGCCAAACACTTACAAACTTGGAACAAACTTCCTAAGACCATGCCAAAACACTTGCAAACTTGGTACAAATTTAATAAGACCATGCCAAAACATTTGCAAACTTGGTACAAATTTAATAAGACCATGCCAAAACACTTGCAAACTTGGAACAAACTTCCTAAGACCATGCCAAAACACTTGCAAACTTTGTACCAATTTAATAAGACCATGCCAAAACACTTGCAAACTTAGTACAAAATAAATAAGACCATGCCAAAACACTTGCAAACTTGGTACAAATTTGATAAGAGCATGCCAAACACTTGAAAACTTGGTACAAATTTATAAGACCATGCCAAACACTTGCAAACTTGGTACAAATTTATTAAGACCATGCCAAACACTTGCAAACTTGGTACAAATTTAATAAGACCATGCCAGACACTTGCAAACTTGGCACAAATTTAATAAGACCATGCCAAAACACTTGCAAACTTGGTACAAATTTAATAAGACCATGCCAAAACAATTGCAAACTTGGAACAAACTTCCTAAGACCATGCCAAAACACTTGCAAATTTGGTACAAATTTAATAAGACCATGCCAAAACACTTGCAAACTTGGTACACATTTAATAAGGCCATGCCAAAACACTTGCATACTTGGTACAAATTTAATAAGACCATGGCAAAACACTTGCAAACATGGAATAAACTTCCTAAGACCAAGCCAAAACACTTGCAAACTTGGAACAAATTTAATAAGACCATGCCAAAACACTTGCAAACTTGGTACAAATTTAATAAGACCATGCCAAAACACTTGCAAACTTGGTACAAATTTAATAAGACCATGCTAAAACACTTGCAAACTTGGTACAAAATTAATAAGACCATGCCAAACACTTGCAAACTTGGAACAAACTTCCTAAGATAAGCCAAAACACTTGCAAACTTGGAACAAATTTAATAAGACCATGCCAAAACACTTGCAAACTTGGTACAAATTTAATAAGACCAAGCCAAAACAATTGCAAACTTGGAACAAACTTCCTAAGACCATGCCAAAACACTTGCAAATTTGGTACAAATTTAATAAGACCATGCCAAAACACTTGCAAACTTGGTACACATTTAATAAGGCCATGCCAAAACACTTGCATACTTGGTACAAATTTAATAAGACCATGGCAAAACACTTGCAAACTTGGAATAAACTTCCTAAGACCAAGCCAAAACACTTGCAAACTTGGAACAAATTTAATAAGACCATGCCAAAACACTTGCAAACTTGGTACAAATTTAATAAGACCATGCCAAAACACTTGCAAACTTGGTACAAATTTAATAAGACCATGCTAAAACACTTGCAAACTTGGTACAAAATTAATAAGACCATGCCAAACACTTGCAAACTTGGAACAAACTTCCTAAGATAAGCCAAAACACTTGCAAACTTGGAACAAATTTAATAAGACCATGCCAAAACACTTGCAAACTTGGTACAAATTTAATAAGACCAAGCTAAAACACTTGCAAACTTGGTACAAATTTAATAAGATCATGCCAAAACACTTGCAAACTTGGAACAAACTTCCTAAGACCATGCCAAAACACTTGCAAACTTGGTACAAATTTAATAAGACCATGCCAAAACACTTGCAAACTTGGTACAAATTTAATAAGACCTTGCCAAAACACTTGCAAACTTGGTACAAATTTAATAAGACCAAGCTTAAACACTTGCAAACTTGGTACAAATTTAATAAGACCATGCCAAAACACTTGCAAACTTGGAACAATTTTCCTAAGACCATGCCAAAACACTTGCAAACTTGGTACAAAATTAATAAGACCATGCCAAACACTTGCAAACTTGGAACAAACTTCCTTAGACCAAGCCAAAACACTTGCAAACTTGGAACAAATTTAATAAGACCATGCCAAAACACTTGCAAACTTGGAACAAATTTAATAAGACCATGCCAAAACACTTGCAAACTTGGTACAAATTTAATATGACCTTGCCAAAACACTTGCAAACTTGGTACAAATTTAATAAGACCAAGCTTAAACACTTGCAAACTTGGTACAAATTTAATAAGACCATGCCAAAACACTTGCAAACTTGGAACAAACTTCCTAATACCATGCCAAAACACTTGCAAACTTGGTACAAAATTAATAAGACCATGCCAAACACTTGCAAACTTGGAACAAACTTCCTAAGACCATGCCAAAACACTTGCAAACTTGGTACAAATTTAATAAGACCATGCCAAAACACTTGCAAACTTGGTACAAATTTAATAAGACGATGCCAAACACTTGCAAACTTGGAACAAACTTCCTAAGACCATGCCAAAACACTTGCAAACTTGGAACAGATTTAATAAGACCATGCCAAAACACTTGCAAACATGGTACAAATTTAATAAGACCAAGCTAAAACACTTGCAAACTTGGTATAAATTTAATAAGACCATGCCAAAACACTTGCAAACTTGGAACAATTTTCCTAAGACCAAGCCAAAACACTTGCAAACTTGGAACAAATTTAATAAGACCATGCCAAAACACTTGCAAACTTGGTACAAATTTAATAAGGCCATGCCAAAACACTTGCAAACTTGGAACAAACTTCCTAAGACCAAGCCAAAACACTTGCAAACTTGGAACAAATTTAATAAGACCATGCCAAACACTTGCAAACTTGGAAAAAACTTCCTAAGACCAAGCCAAAACACTTGCAAACCTGGTACAAATTTAATAAGACCATGCCAAAACACTTGCAAACTTGGTACAAATTTAATAAGACCATGCCAAACACTTGCAAACTTGGAACAAACTTCCTAAGACCATGCCAAAACACTTGCAAACTTGGTACAAATTTAATAAGGCCATGCCAAAACACTTGCAAACTTGGTACAAATTTAATAACACCATGCCAAAACACTTGCAAACTTGGAACAAATTTAATAAGACCATGCCAAAACACTTGCAAACTTGGTACAAAATTAAAAATCCATCCCAAACACTTGCAAACTTGGAACAAACTTCCTAAGACCAAGCCAAAACACTTGCAAACTTGGAACAAATTTAATAAGACCATGCCAAAACACTTGCAATCTTGGTAAAAATTTAATAAGACCAGGCCAAAACACTTGCAAACTTGGTACAAATTTAATAAGACCATGCCACAACACTTGCAAACTTGGTACAAATTTAATAAGACCATGCCAAACACTTGCAAACTTGGAACAAACTTCCTAAGACCAAGCCAAAACACTTGCAAACTTGGAACAAATTTAATAAGACCATGCCAAAACACTTGCAAACATGGTACAAATTTAATAAGACCAAGCTAAAACACTTGCAAACTTGGTACAAATTTAATAAGACCATGCCAAAACACTTGCAAACTTGGAACAAACTTCCTAAGACCATGCCAAAACACTTGCAAACTTGGTACAAATTTAATAAGACCATGCCAAAACACTTGCAAACTTGGTACAAACTTCCTAAGACGATGCCAAACACTTGCAAACTTGGAACAAACTTCCTAAGACCATGCCAACACACTTGCAAACTTGGTACAAATTTAATAAGACCATGCCAAAACACTTGCAAACTTGGTACAAATTGGATAAGACCATGCCAAAACACTTGCAAACTTGGTACAAATTTAATAAGACCATGCCAAACACTTGAAAACTTGGAACAAACTTCCTAAGACCAAGCCAAAACACTTGCAAACTTGGAAAAAATTTAATAAGACCATGCCAAAACACTTGCAAACTTGGTACAAATTTAATAAGACCAAGCTAAAACACTTGCAAACTTGGTACAAATTTAATAAGACCATGCCAAAAAACTTGCAAACTTGGAACAAACTTCCTAAGACCAAACCAAAACACTTGAAAACTTGGAAAAAATTTAATAAGACCATGCCACAACACTTGCAAACTTGGTACAAAATTAATAAGACCATGCCAAACACTTGCAAACTTGGAACAAACTTCCTAAGACCAAGCCAAAACACTTGCAAACTTGGAACAAATTTAATAAGACCATGCCAAAACACTTGCAAACTTGGTACAAATTTAATAAGACCAAGCTAAAACACTTGCAAACTTGGTACAAATTTAATAAGACCATGCCAAAACACTTGCAAACTTGGGACAAACTTCCTAAGACCATGCCAAAACACTTGCAAACTTGGAACAAACTTCCTAAGACGATGCCAAACACTTGCAAACTTGGAACAAATTTAATAAGACCATGCCAAAACACTTGCAAACTTGGTACAAATTTAATAAGACCATGCCAAAACACTTTCAAACTTGGAACAAACTTCCTAAGACCATGCCAAAACACTTGCAAACTTGGAACAAACTTCCTAAGACCATGCCAAAACACTTGCAAACTTGGAACAAACTTCCTAAGACCATGCCAAAACACTTGCAAACTTGGTACAAATTGGATAAGACCATGCCAAAACACTTGCAAACTTGGTACAAATTTAATAAGACCAAGCTAAAACACTTGCAAACTTGGTACAAATTTAATAAGACCATGCCAAAACACTTGCAAACTTGGGACAAACTTCCTAAGACCATGCCAAAACACTTGCAAACTTGGAACAAACTTCCTAAGACGATGCCAAACACTTGCAAACTTGGAACAAATTTAATAAGACCATGCCAAAACACTTGCAAACTTGGTACAAATTTAATAAGACCATGCCAAAACACTTTCAAACTTGGAACAAACTTCCTAAGACCATGCCAAAACACTTGCAAACTTGGAACAAACTTCCTAAGACCATGCCAAAACACTTGCAAACTTGGAACAAACTTCCTAAGACCATGCCAAAACACTTGCAAACTTGGTACAAATTGGATAAGACCATGCCAAAACACTTGCAAACTTGGTACAAATTTAATAAGACCATGCCAAACACTTGAAAACTTGGAACAAACTTCCTAAGACCAAGCCAAAACACTTGCAAACTTGGAAAAAATTTAATAAGACCATGCCAAAACACTTGCAAACTTGGTACAAATTTAATAAGACCAAGCTAAAACACTTGCAAACTTGGTACAAATTTAATAAGACCATGCCAAAACACTTGCAAACTTGGAACAAACTTCCTAAGACCAAGCCAAAACACTTGCAAACTTGGAACAAATTTAATAAGACCATGCCAAAACACTTGCAAACTTGGTACAAATTTAATAAGGCCATGCCAAAACACTTGCAAACTTGGTACAAAATTAATAAGACCATGCCAAACACTTGCAAACCTGGAACAAACTTCCTAAGACCAAGCCAAAAAACTTGCAAACTTGGAACAAATTTAATAAGACCATGCCAAAACACTTGCAAACTTGGTACAAATTTAATAAGACCATGCCAAAACACTTGCAAACTTGGTAAAAATTTAATAAGACCATGCCAAAACACTTGCAAACTTGGTACAAAATTAATGAGACCATGCCAAACACTTTCAAACATGGTACAAATTTAATAAGACCAAGCTAAAACACTTGCAAACTTGGTACAAATTTAATAAGACCATGCCAAAACACTTGCAAACTTGGAACAAACTTCCTAAGACCATGCCAAAACACTTGCAAACTTGGTACAAATTTAATAAGACCATGCCAAAACACTTGCAAACTTGGTACAAACTTCCTAAGACGATGCCAAACACTTGCAAACTTGGAACAAACTTCCTAAGACCATGCCAAAACACTTGCAAACTTGGTACAAATTTAATAAGACCATGCCAAAACACTTGCAAACTTGGTACAAATTGGATAAGACCATGCCAAAACACTTGCAAACTTGGTACAAATTTAATAAGACCATGCCAAACACTTGAAAACTTGGAACAAACTTCCTAAGACCAAGCCAAAACACTTGCAAACTTGGAAAAAATTTAATAAGACCATGCCAAAACACTTGCAAACTTGGTACAAATTTAATAAGACCAAGCTAAAACACTTGCAAACTTGGTACAAATTTAATAAGACCATGCCAAAACACTTGCAAACTTGGAACAAACTTCCTAAGACCAAGCCAAAACACTTGCAAATTGGAACAAATTTAATAAGACCATGCCAAAACACTTGCAAACTTGGTACAAATTTAATAAGGCCATGCCAAAACACTTGCAAACTTGGTACAAAATTAATAAGACCATGCCAAACACTTGCAAACTTGGAACAAACTTCCTAAGACCAAGCCAAAACACTTGCAAACTTGGAACAAATTTAATAAGACCATGCCAAAACACTTTCAAACTTGGTACAAATTTAATAAGACCATGCCAAAACACTTGCAAACTTGGTAAAAATTTAATAAGACCATGCCAAAACACTTGCAAACTTGGTACAAAATTAATGAGACCATGCCAAACACTTGCAAACATGGAACAAACTTCCTAAGACCAAGCCAAAACACTTGCAAACTTGGAACAAATTTAATAAGACCACGCCAAAACACTTGCAAACTTGGTACAAATTTAATAAGACCAAGCTAAAACACTTGCAAACTTGGTACAAATTTAATAAGACTATGCCAAAACACTTGCAAACTTGGAACAAACTTCCTAAGACCATGCCAAAACACTTGCAAACTTGGTACAAATTTAATAAGACCATGCCAAACACTTGCAAACTTGGTACAAAATTAATAAGACCAAGCTAAAACACTTGCAAACTTGGTACAAATTTAATAAGACCATGCCAAAACACTTGCAAACTCGGAACAAACTTCCTAAGACCATGCCAAAACACTTGCAAACTTGGTACAAATTTAATAAGACCATGCCAAACACTTGCAAACTTGATACAAATTTAATAAACCAAGCTAAAACACTTGCAAACTTGGTACAAATTTAATAAGACCATGCCAAAACACTTGCAAACTTGGAACAAACTTTATAAGACCAAGCCAAAACACTTGCAAACTTGGAACAAATTTAATTAGACCATGCCAAAACAATTGCAAACTTGGTAAAAATTTAATAAGGCCATGCCAAAACACTTGCAAACTTGGAACAAAATTAATAAGACCATGCCAAACACTTGCAAACTTGGAACAAACTTCCTAAGACCAAGCCAAAACACTTGCAAACTTGGAACAAATTTAATAAGACCATGCCAAAACACTTGCAAACTTGGTACAAATTTAATAAGACCATGCCAAAACACTTGCAAACTTGGTTAAAATTTAATAAGACCGTGCCAAAACACTTGCAAACTTGGTACAAAATTAATGAGACCATGCCAAACACTTGCAAACTTGGAACAAATTTAATAAAACTATGCCAAACACTAGCAAACTTGGAACAAACTTCCTAAGACCATGCCAAAACACTTGCAAACTTGGTACAAATTTAATAAGACCATGCCAAACACTTGCAAACTTGGAGCAAACTTCCTAAGACCATGCCAAAACACTTGCAAACTTGGTAAAAATTTAATAAGGCCATGCCAAAACACTTGCAAACTTGGAACAAAATTAATAAGACCATGCCAAACACTTGCAAACTTGGAACAAACTTCCTAAGACCAAGCCAAAACACTTGCAAACTTGGAACAAATTTAATAAGACCATTCCAAAACACTTGCAAACTTGGTACAAATTTAATAAGACCAAGCTAAAACACTTGCAAACTTGGTACAAATTTAATAAGACCATGCCAAAACACTTGCAAACTTGGAACAAACTTCCTAAGACCATGCCAAAACACTTGCAAACTTGAAACAAATTTAATAAGACCATGCCAAAACACTTGCAAACTTGGTACAAATGAAATAAGACCATGCCAAAACACTTGCAAACTTGGTACAAATCTAATAAGACCAAGCTAAAACACTTGCAAACTTGGTACAAATTTAATCAGACCATGCCAAAACATTTGCAAACTTGGAACAAACTTCCTAAGACCATGCCAAAACACTTGCATACTTGGTACAAATTTAATAAGACCATGCCAAACACTTGCAAACCTGGAACAAACTTCCTAAGACCATGCCAAAACACTTGCAAACTTGGTACAAATTTAATAAGACCATGCCAAAACACTTGCAAACTTGGTACAAATTTAATAAAACCATGCCAAACACTTGCAAACTTGGAACAAACTTCCAAAGACCATGCCAAAACACTTGCAACCTTTGTACAAATTTAATAAGACCATGCCAAAACACTTGCAAACTTGGAACAAACTTCCTAAGACCATGCCAAAACACTTGCAAACTTGGAACAAACTTCCTAAGACCATGCCAAAACACTTGCAAACTTGGTACAAATTTAATAAGACCATGCCAAAACACTTGCAAACTTGGAACAAACTCCAGTACGCTCTCAGCTTTGTGAGCAATCAGACGTGCTACGCTGGACAAAGTGCCAAATAAACAAAACCGCCTAGTTTAAACCATGGATGCGCAAGGGAGATGGGAGAACTCCCTCCGCATTGATTTTTCCTCGCTCCCGATCAAGCCCTCGGAAACGGAGGTTCACGCCATCCTGGCCAGGATTGTGGGCCCAGCTGACGTGAAAAGGGCTCATCTGAACGCCGTAGACTGGAGCATCTACATTCAGATGAAGACGCAGGAGCAAGCCCGCGAATGTGTGGAGCAACATCGTGGCAAGCACGGTACCACCATCAATGGTGTGTACCACACATACAAAATCGAACTTCTGGACGGGTCAAGTGAGGTCAAAATTCTTGACCTGCCGTACTACGTGTCGGACGAGACCCTAGAACGCGAAATGTCCCAATACGGCAAAGTGTTGAGCATCACCGAACAAGTATACGGGGAGAAATCGCCGTTCGCTGGTGTGCTTAACGGTGTGCGTATCGTAAGGATGGTGCGAGAGAGGCCGATTGTCTCTTACCTCCAAATCGGTGGCGAGCTCACACGTGTGTCATATCAGGGACAAATCAAAACCTGCCGATACTGCGTGCTAAAAACACATCACGGCGTGACCTGCGCCCAAAACAGGCAAGAGGCAAAGCCTTCCTCTTACGCTAGCGCGCTGATGAGTCAGCACACACGCACACCATCGCGGGCGCAGCCGAAGCCGTCGCCGAAGATAACGCCAAAGAGCCGCGCTGAGAGAGACACGACGCTCTCTCACCCGTCAAGCCCGAAAGCGCCACGAGTGGCGCAAAACGGGCCGACGACGCCGGAGGACATCGCAAAAAGTGGAGAGAGCGATAAGCCTGCAACGAAGCCAGCAGGAGAACCGGCAACGGCTGCGGCGAGCAAACCAGCACCCACGCGCACACGCACTAGCGAGAGCGAGAAGTGTGTGCAGCCGGGAGAGAGGATGGCGCAAGCGAGCCACGCGGTGAATACCGTGGGAGCGAAAGCAGCGCATCCAGCTCCCGCTAGCAGCAAGAAGGACGATGATATCGTCTTCAAAGCCCCGCTCGATCTCCCTTCCCTTGTTGTCCCTGTTGTTCCTGTGGACTACACGCCTGCAGTGAAGCGTCCTGTTGACGCGGGATCCGAAAGCGACGCTTCCACTGCCAGCGATAACGCACCTGCCGTGAAGCGCCCTGTTGACGTGGGGTCCGAAAGTGACGCTTCCACCACGTCCGCGGGCGGAACGGTCAAGCGAAAGGTTGGCCGTCCTTGCAAGCAGGTAAAGGTACTTTAAACCCTTTCCTTCCCGTTTCCTCCTCCACCAACCCTTCCCCACTCTTTCCAACGTCAACTTTTGTTGATCTTAAATTAGCATCGTGATGGATAATTTAAGTAATGTTAGCTATAACTTTTCTTCAATTAACTTGAATGCAATTTCAAACCAAACAAAATTAGACGCTCTCCTCACCTTCACTAGGACCATGGACTTGGACATCATATTTCTTCAAGAGGTATATGCCCCTGACCTGGTTATCCCGGGTTTCATTGTACTTTCAAACGTCAACGAAACCAGGAGAGGAACGGCGATCGCTTTACGTGAGCGCCTAAAATTTTCTCAAGTCGAACGCAGCTTAGACTCACGTCTGATATGCGTCCGGCTTGAGAATACTGCCACCTTATGCAATGTTTACGCGCCTTCGGGGAGTCACCGAAGGGCAGAGCGGGAGGAGTTCTTGGGTCGCACGTTGCCGTTCTACCTGCGAAATGCACGGGAACCCGTCATTTTGGCAGGAGATTTCAACTGCGTGTTGAAATCGAAGGACGCGACGGGTGCCGGGAGTATCGGCCTTGCTCTGCAGCACGCTGTGGATAACATAGGCCTGTGTGATAGTTGGGAAGCTCTCAGAGGAAACGATGTTGAGTTTTCCTACATCACACGTGGTTCGGGCTCACGTATCGATCGTTGTTACGTGTCGACGTGCATACGGGATCGTCTCCGGACAACCGACATGCACGTGGTCTCCTTCTCCGACCACAAGGCACTGACGGTGCGGATCAGTCTCCAGTCTCTTCCGGTCCCTCGGAGGAACGGATACTGGCAACTTCGCCCACACATTTTATCTGATGAGGTATTGGAGGAACTCGAATGCAAGTGGAGTGGTTGGGTCCGACAACGGAGGAACTACGGTTCCTGGATGCTTTGGTGGGTCGAATGCGCCAAGCCCAGGATAAAGTCATTCTTTCGTTGGAAGACCAACGAAAAGTACAAAGACTTCCGCTTGCATCAGGGTATACTCCATGCTCAGCTGAGAGCCTCATATGATCGATACCTAAGTAACCCAGATGAGTTGGCGACGATTAACCTGGTGAAGGGAAGAATACTCTCCTTACAGAGGCGTTTTTCCCAGCATTTCACCAGGATAAACGAAACCCTCGTTGACGGTGAAAAAGTTTCCACCTTCCAGCTGGGAGAGCGGAGGAGGAGAAGTACCGTCATTGAGAACTTCCAAACCAACGATGGACGAACTCTCGCCTTGGAGGAGGAGATCGCCGAGTATTTGTACACTGAGTACAAGGCCCTCTACTCGTTCGAACAATGGTCTTATTGGCATGCATTGATCGCTGCTTCGTTGCCGGGCGCCTTTTCCCCGGGCCGATTCACGATCGATCTCGTTCACTCCTGTTGGTTTGCGACACTTGTTTTCGCAACTCGCTTTCGATCGTGATCGCTTTTCGGTCATTAGCTTTGTCGGTTCGCGCCTTCTCCTGAGCGGATGTTTACGACTTAAGTCCCAATCGTCCTCTTTATCGGTCATTGCTGATATCGAACGATCGTCCGGTGTTTTTCCATGCTGCGTTGTTCTTCCTTCATGGCGGATGTTTGTGACTTAAGTCACGTACGATATTTTCCCCGATGTCGATGCCCCCATGTCGTCATCACATTATTTGTCCAACCTGTGCTAAGGGTTTTGCGCCCTGCGTGTTGGTGTTGTTGCTCGCCCGTACGGGGCGGTCGCGCGTGAAGTGTCGTCTTGCACCGTAAGTGGGTCAGCCTGTTGAATGTAGGTCAGTTCTGGCTTATAGCTGACTCTGCGCTTTTCGTCGTTGAGTCCTATGCTGCGATGCGCTGTTCCCGTTGCGGCGATTCAGGCGTTGTCTTCTGGGGTTGTAGGCGAATTGCGGCGATTCAGGCGTATGATAATGGGGTGTAGGCGAAATGGGTGAATGTTGGGCTGAGGGACGCCGGAGGGACGCTTCACAAGTGTTTGGCATGATTTTTTAAATTTGTACCAAGTTTGCAAGTGTTTGGCATGGTCTTATTAAATTTGTACCAAGTTTGCAAGTGTTTTGGCATGGTCTTAGGAAGTTGTTCCATGTTTGCAAGTGTTTTGGCATGGTCTTATTAAATTTGTACCAAGTTTGCATGTGTTTTGGCATGGTCTTATTAAATTTGTACCAAGTTTGCAAGTGTTTTGGCATGGTCTTATTAAATTTGTACCAAGTTTGCAAGTGTTTTGACATGGTCTTAGGAAGTTTGTTCCAAGTTTGCAAGTGTTTGGCATGGTCTAATTAAATTTGTACCAAGTTTGCAAGTGCTTGGCATGGTCTTATTAAATTTGTACCAAGTTTGCAAGTGTTTTGGCATGGTCTTAGGAAGTTTGTTCCAAGTTTGCAAGTGTTTGGCATGGTCTTATTAAATTTGTACCAAGTTTGCAAGTGCTTGGCATGGTCTTATTAAATTTGTACCAAGTTTGCAAGTGTTTTGACATGGTCTTAGGAAGTTTGTTCCAACTTTGCAAGTGTTTGGCATGGTCTTATTAAATTTGTACCAAGTTTGCAAGTGCTTGGCATGGTCTTATTAAATTTGTACCAAGTTTGCAAGTGTTTTGGCATGGTCTTAGGAAGTTTGTTCCAAGTTTGCAAGTGTTTGGCATGGTCTTTTTAAAATTTGTACCAAGTTTGCAAGTGTTTTGGCATGGTCTTATTAAATTTGTACCAAGTTTGCAAGTGTTTTGGCATGGTCTTATTAAATTTGTACCAAGTTTGCAAGTGTTTTGACATGGTCTTAGGAAGTTTGTTCCAACTTTGCAAGTGTTTGGCATGGTCTTATTAAATTTGTACCAAGTGTGCAAGTGTTTTGGCTTGGTCTTAGGAAGTTTGTTCCATGTTTGCAAGTGTTTGGCATGGTCTCATTAATTTTGTACCAAGTTTGCAAGTGTTTTGGCATGGTCTTATTAAATTTTTACCAAGTTTGCAAGTGTTTTGGCATGGTCTTATTAAATTTGTACCAAGTTTGCAAGTGCTTGGCATGGTCTTATTAAATTTGTACCAAGTTTGCAAGTGTTTTGGCATGGTCTTAGGAAGTTTGTTCCAAGTTTGCAAGTGTTTGGCATGGTCTTATTAAATTTGTACCAAGTTTGCAAGTGCTTGGCATGGTCTTAATAAATTTGTACCAAGTTTGCAAGTGTTTTGGCATGGTCTTAGGAAGTTTGTTCCAAGTTTGCAAGTGTTTGGCATGGTCTTATTAAATTTGTACCAAGTTTGCAAGTGTTTTGGCATGGTCTTATTAAATTTGTACCAAGTTTGCAAGTGTTTTGGCATGGTCTTATTAAATTTGTACCAAGTTTGCAAGTGTTTTGACATGGTCTTAGGAAGTTTGTTCCAACTTTGCAAGTGTTTGGCATGGTCTTATTAAATTTGTACCAAGTTTGCAAGTGTTTTGGCATGGTCTTATTAAATTTGCACCAAGTTTGCAAGTGTTTTGGCATGGTCTTAGGAAGTTTGTTCCAAGCAATTTGTAACAAATTATAGCAAGTGTTTGGCATGGTCTTATTAAATTTGTACCAAGTTTGCAAGTGTTTTGGCATGGTCTAAGGAAGTTTGTTCCAAGTTTGCAAGTGTTTGGCATGGTCTTATTAAATTTGTACCAAGTTTGCAAGTGTTTTGGCATGGTCTTAGGAAGTTTGTTCCAAGTTTGCAAGTGTTTGGCATGGTCTTATTAAATTTGTACAAAGTTTGCAAGTGTTTTGGCATGGTCTTATTAAATTTGTACCAAGTTTGCAAGTGTTTTGGCAGGGTCTTATTAAATTTGTACCAAGTTTGCAAGTGTTTTGGCATGGTCTTAGGAAGTTTGTTTCAAGTTTGCAAGTGTTTTGGCATGGTCTTAGGTAGTTGTTCCAAGTTTGCAAGTGTTTTGGCATGGACTTATTAAATTTGTACCAAGTTTGCATGTGTTTTGGCATGGTCTTATCAAATTTGTACCAAGTTTGCAAGTGTTTGGCATGGTCTTATTAAATTTGTACCAAGTTTGCAAATGTTTGGCATGGTCTTATTAAATTTGTACCAAGTTTGCAAGTGTTTTGGCATGGTCTTATTAAATTTGTACCAAGTTTGCAAGTGTTTGGCATGGTCTTATTAAATTTGTACCAAGTTTGCAAGTGTTTTGGCATGGTCTTATGAAATTTGTACCAAGTTTGCAAGTGTTTTGGCATGGTCTTAGGAAGTTTGTTCCAAGTTTGCAAGTGTTTTGGCATGTTCGTATTAAATTTGTATCAAGTTTGCAAGTGTTTGGCATGGCCTTATTAAATTTGTACCAAGTTTGCAAGTGTTTTGGCATGGTCTTATTAAATTTGTACCAAGTTTGCAAGTGTTTTGACATGGTCTTAGGAATTTTGTTCCAAGTTTGTAAGTGTTTGGCATGGTCTTATTAAATTTGTACCAAGTTTGCAAGTTTTTTGGCATGGTCTTATTAAATTTGTACCAAGTTTGCAGGTGTTTTGGCATGGTCTTATTAAATTTGTACCAAGTTTGCAAGTGTTTTGGCATGGTCTTAGGAAGTTTGTTCCAAGCTTGCAAGTGTTTGGCATGGTCTTATTAAATTTGTACCAAGTTTGCAAGTGGTTTGACATGGTCTTAGGAAGTTTGTTCCAAGTTTGCAAGTGTTTGGCATGATTTTTTAAATGTGTACCAAGTTTGCAAGTGTTTGGCATGGTCTTATTAAATTTGTACCAAGTTTGCAAGTGTTTTGGCATGGTCTTATTAAATTTGTACCAAGTTTGCAAGTGTTTTGGCATGGTCTTATAAAATTTGAACCGAATTTGCAAGTTTTTTGGCATGGTCTTATTAAATTTGCACCAAGTTTGCAAGTGTTTTGGCATGGTCTTATTAAATTTGTACCAAGTTTGCAAGTGTTTGGCATGGTCTTATTAAATTTGCACCAAGTTTGCAAGTGTTTTGGCATGGTCTTATTAAATTTGTACCAAGTTTGCAAGTGTTTGGCATGGTCTTATTAAATTTGTACCAAGTTTGCAAGTGTTTTGGCATGGTCTTATTAAATTTGTACCAAGTTTGCATGTGTTTTGGCATGGTCTTATTAAATTTGTACCAAGTTTGCAAGTGTTTTGGCATGGTCTTATTAAATTTGTACCAAGTTTGCAAGTGTTTTGACATGGTCTTAGGAAGTTTGTTCCAAGTTTGCAAGTGTTTGGCATGGTCTTATTAAATTTGTACCAAGTTTGCAAGTGTTTTGGCATGGTCTTATTAAATTTTAACCAAGTTTGCAAGTGTTTTGGCATGGTCTTAGGAAGTTTGTTCCAAGCTTGCAAGTGTTTGGCATGGTCTTATTAAATTTGTACCAAGTTTGCAAGTGTTTTGACATGGTCTTAGGAAGTTTGTTCCAAGTTTGCAAGTGTTTGGCATGATTTTTTAAATTTGTACCAAGTTTGCAAGTGTTTGGCATGGTCTTATTAAATTTGTACCAAGTTTGCAAGTGTTTTGGCATGGTCTTAGGAAGTTTGTTCCAAGTTTGCAAGTGTTTGGCATGGTCTTATTAAATTTGTACCAAGTTTGCAAGTGTTTTGGCATGGTCTTGTTAAATTTGTACCAAGTTTGCAAGTGCTTGGCATGGTCTTATTAAATTTGTACCAAGTTTGCAAGTGTTTTGGCATGGTCTTAGGAAGTTTGTTTTAAGTTTGCAAGTGTTTTGACATGGTCTTAGGAAGTTGTTCCATGTTTGCAAGTGTTTTGGCATGGTCTTATTAAATTTGTACCAAGTTTGCAAGTGTTTTGGCATGGTCTTATTAAATTTGTACC
This sequence comes from Anopheles atroparvus, assembly GCA_914969975.1. Lineage (NCBI taxonomy): Eukaryota > Metazoa > Arthropoda > Insecta > Diptera > Culicidae > Anopheles > Anopheles atroparvus. Next base: position 1,425,057 of record CAJZCY010000008.1, on the reverse strand, counting down.
AAGTTTGCATGTGTTTTGGCATGGTCTTATTAAATTTGTACCAAGTTTGCAAGTGTTTTGGCATGGTCTTATTAAATTTGTACCAAGTTTGCAAGTGTTTTGACATGGTCTTAGGAAGTTTGTTCCAAGTTTGCAAGTGTTTGGCATGGTCTTATTAAATTTGTACCAAGTTTGCAAGTGTTTTGGCATGGTCTTATTAAATTTTAACCAAGTTTGCAAGTGTTTTGGCATGGTCTTTGGAAGTTTGTTCCAAGCTTGCAAGTGTTTGGCATGGTCTTAGGAAGTTTGTACCAAGTTTGCAAGTGTTTTGACATGGTCTTAGGAAGTTTGTTCCAAGTTTGCAAGTGTTTGGCATGATTTTTTAAATTTGTACCAAGTTTGCAAGTGTTTGGCATGGTCTTATTAAATTTGTACCAAGTTTGCAAGTGTTTTGGCATGGTCTTAGGAAGTTTGTTCCAAGTTTGCAAGTGTTTGGCATGGTCTTATTAAATTTGTACCAAGTTTGCAAGTGTTTTGGCATGGTCTTATTAAATTTGTACCAAGTTTGCAAGTGTTTTGGCATGGTCTTAGGAAGTTTGTTTCAAGTTAGCAAGTGTTTTGGCATGGTCTTAGGAAGTTGTTCCATGTTTGCAAGTGTTTTGGCATGGTCTTATTAAATTTGTACCAAGTTTGCATGTGTTTTGGCATGGTCTTATTAAATTTGTACCAAGTTTGCAAGTGTTTTGGCATGGTCTTATTAAATTTGTACCAAGTTTGCAAGTGTTTTGACATGGTATTAGGAAGTTTGTTCCAAGTTTGCAAGTGTTTGGCATGGTCTTGTTAAATTTGTACCAAGTTTGCAAGTGCTTGGCATGGTCTTATTAAATTTGTACCAAGTTTGCAAGTGTTTTGGCATGGTCTTAGGAAGTTTGTTCCAAGTTTGCAAGTGTTTTGGCATGGTCTTATTAAATTTGTACCAAGTTTGCAAGTGTTTTGACATGGTCTTAGGAAGTTTGTTCCAAGTTTGCAAGTATTTGGCATGGTTTTATTAAATTTGTACCAAGTTTGCAAGTGTTTGGCATGGTCTTATTAAATTTGTACCAAGTTTGCAAGTGTTTTGGCATGGTCTTAGGAAGTTTGTTCCAAGTTTGCAAGTGTTTGGCATGGTCTTAGGAAGTTTGTTCCAAGTTTGCAAGTGTTTTGGCATGGTCTTATTAAATTTGTACCAAGTTTGCAAGTGTTTTGGCATGGTCTTAGGAAGTTTGTTTCAAGTTTTCAAGTGTTTTGGCATGGTCTAAGGAAGTTGTTCCAAGTTTGCAATTGTTTTGGCATGGTCTTATTAAATTGGTACCAAGTTTGCAAGTGTGTGGCATGGTCCTATTAAATTTGTACCAAGTTTGCAAGTGTTTTGAAATGGTCTTAGGAAGTTTGTTCCAAGTTTGCAAGTGTTTGGCATGGTCTTATTAAATTTGTACCAAGTTTGCAAGTGTTTTGGCATGGTCTTATTAAATTTTAACCAAGTTTGCAAGTGTTTTGGCATGGTCTTAGGAAGTTTGTTCCAAGCTTGCAAGTGTTTGGCATGGTCTTATTAAATTTGTACCAAGTTTGCAAGTGTTTTGACATGGTCTTAGGAAGTTTGTTCCAAGTTTGCAAGTGTTTGGCATGGTCTTATTAAATTTGTACCAAGTTTGCAAGTGTTTTGGCATGGTCTTATTAAATTTGTACCAAGTTTGCAAGTGTTTTGGCATGGTCTTATTAAATTTGTACCAATTTTGCAAGTGTTTTAGCATGGTCTTATTAAATTTGTTCCAAGTTTGCAAGTGTTTTGGCAAGGTCTTATTAAATTTGTTCCAAGTTTGCAAGTGTTTTGGCATGGTCTTAGGAAGTTTGTCCCAAGTTTGCAAGTGTTTGGCATGGTCTTATTAATTGTGTACCAAGTTTGCAAGTGTTTTGGCATGGTCTTAGGAAGTTTGTTTCAAGTTTGCAAGTGTTTTGGCATGGTCTTAGGAAGTTTGTTCCAAGCTTGCAAGTGTTTGGCATGGTCTTGTTAAATTTGTACCAAGTTTGCAAGTGTTTTGACATGGTCTTAGGAAGTTTGTTCCAAGTTTGCAAGTATGTGGCATGGTTTGATTAAATTTGTACCAAGTTTGCAAGTGTTTGGCATGGTCTTATTAAATTTTTACCAAGTTTGCAAGTGTTTTGGCATGGTCTTAGGAGGTTTGTTCCAAGTTTGCATGTGTTTTGGCATGTTCGTATTAAATTTGTATCAAGTTTGCAAGTGTTTGGCATGGCCTTATTAAATTTGTACCAAGTTTGCAAGTGTTTTGGCATGGTCTTATTAAATTTGTACCAAGTTTGCAAGTGTTTTGACATGGTCTTAGGAATTTTGTTCCAAGTTTGTAAGTGTTTGGCATGGTCTTATTAAATTTGTACCAAGTTTGCAAGTTTTTTGGCATGGTCTTATTAAATTTGTACCAAGTTTGCAGGTGTTTTGGCATGGTCTTATTAAATTTGTACCAAGTTTGCAAGTGTTTTGGCATGGTCTTAGGAAGTTTGTTCCAAGCTTGCAAGTGTTTGGCATGGTCTTATTAAATTTGTACCAAGTTTGCAAGTGGTTTGACATGGTCTTAGGAAGTTTGTTCCAAGTTTGCAAGTGTTTGGCATGATTTTTTAAATGTGTACCAAGTTTGCAAGTGTTTGGCATGGTCTTATTAAATTTGTACCAAGTTTGCAAGTGTTTTGGCATGGTCTTATTAAATTTGTACCAAGTTTGCAAGTGTTTTGGCATGGTCTTATAAAATTTGAACCGAATTTGCAAGTTTTTTGGCATGGTCTTATTAAATTTGCACCAAGTTTGCAAGTGTTTTGGCATGGTCTTATTAAATTTGTACCAAGTTTGCAAGTGTTTGGCATGGTCTTATTAAATTTGCACCAAGTTTGCAAGTGTTTTGGCATGGTCTTATTAAATTTGTACCAAGTTTGCAAGTGTTTGGCATGGTCTTATTAAATTTGTACCAAGTTTGCAAGTGTTTTGGCATGGTCTTATTAAATTTGTACCAAGTTTGCATGTGTTTTGGCATGGTCTTATTAAATTTGTACCAAGTTTGCAAGTGTTTTGGCATGGTCTTATTAAATTTGTACCAAGTTTGCAAGTGTTTTGACATGGTCTTAGGAAGTTTGTTCCAAGTTTGCAAGTGTTTGGCATGGTCTTATTAAATTTGTACCAAGTTTGCAAGTGTTTTGGCATGGTCTTATTAAATTTTAACCAAGTTTGCAAGTGTTTTGGCATGGTCTTAGGAAGTTTGTTCCAAGCTTGCAAGTGTTTGGCATGGTCTTATTAAATTTGTACCAAGTTTGCAAGTGTTTTGACATGGTCTTAGGAAGTTTGTTCCAAGTTTGCAAGTGTTTGGCATGATTTTTTAAATTTGTACCAAGTTTGCAAGTGTTTGGCATGGTCTTATTAAATTTGTACCAAGTTTGCAAGTGTTTTGGCATGGTCTTAGGAAGTTTGTTCCAAGTTTGCAAGTGTTTGGCATGGTCTTATTAAATTTGTACCAAGTTTGCAAGTGTTTTGGCATGGTCTTATTAAATTTGTACCAAGTTTGCAAGTGTTTTGGCATGGTCTTATTAAATTTGTACCAAGTTTGCAAGTGTTTTGGCATGGTCTTAGGAAGTTTGTTTTAAGTTTGCAAGTGTTTTGACATGGTCTTAGGAAGTTGTTCCATGTTTGCAAGTGTTTTGGCATGGTCTTATTAAATTTGTACCAAGTTTGCAAGTGTTTTGGCATGGTCTTATTAAATTTGTACCAAGTTTGCATGTGTTTTGGCATGGTCTTATTAAATTTGTACCAAGTTTGCAAGTGTTTTGGCATGGTCTTATTAAATTTGTACCAAGTTTGCAAGTGTTTTGACATGGTCTTAGGAAGTTTGTTCCAAGTTTGCAAGTGTTTGGCATGGTCTTATTAAATTTGTACCAAGTTTGCAAGTGTTTTGGCATGGTCTTATTAAATTTTAACCAAGTTTGCAAGTGTTTTGGCATGGTCTTTGGAAGTTTGTTCCAAGCTTGCAAGTGTTTGGCATGGTCTTAGGAAGTTTGTACCAAGTTTGCAAGTGTTTTGACATGGTCTTAGGAAGTTTGTTCCAAGTTTGCAAGTGTTTGGCATGATTTTTTAAATTTGTACCAAGTTTGCAAGTGTTTGGCATGGTCTTATTAAATTTGTACCAAGTTTGCAAGTGTTTTGGCATGGTCTTAGGAAGTTTGTTCCAAGTTTGCAAGTGTTTGGCATGGTCTTATTAAATTTGTACCAAGTTTGCAAGTGTTTTGGCATGGTCTTATTAAATTTGTACCAAGTTTGCAAGTGTTTTGGCATGGTCTTAGGAAGTTTGTTTCAAGTTAGCAAGTGTTTTGGCATGGTCTTAGGAAGTTGTTCCATGTTTGCAAGTGTTTTGGCATGGTCTTATTAAATTTGTACCAAGTTTGCATGTGTTTTGGCATGGTCTTATTAAATTTGTACCAAGTTTGCAAGTGTTTTGGCATGGTCTTATTAAATTTGTACCAAGTTTGCAAGTGTTTTGACATGGTCTTAGGAAGTTTGTTCCAAGTTTGCAAGTGTTTGGCATGGTCTTGTTAAATTTGTACCAAGTTTGCAAGTGCTTGGCATGGTCTTATTAAATTTGTACCAAGTTTGCAAGTGTTTTGGCATGGTCTTAGGAAGTTTGTTCCAAGTTTGCAAGTGTTTTGGCATGGTCTTATTAAATTTGTACCAAGTTTGCAAGTGTTTTGACATGGTCTTAGGAAGTTTGTTCCAAGTTTGCAAGTATTTGGCATGGTTTTATTAAATTTGTACCAAGTTTGCAAGTGTTTGGCATGGTCTTATTAAATTTGTACCAAGTTTGCAAGTGTTTTGGCATGGTCTTAGGAAGTTTGTTCCAAGTTTGCAAGTGTTTGGCATGGTCTTAGGAAGTTTGTTCCAAGTTTGCAAGTGTTTTGGCATGGTCTTATTAAATTTGTACCAAGTTTGCAAGTGTTTTGGCATGGTCTTAGGAAGTTTGTTTCAAGTTTTCAAGTGTTTTGGCATGGTCTAAGGAAGTTGTTCCAAGTTTGCAATTGTTTTGGCATGGTCTTATTAAATTGGTACCAAGTTTGCAAGTGTGTGGCATGGTCCTATTAAATTTGTACCAAGTTTGCAAGTGTTTTGAAATGGTCTTAGGAAGTTTGTTCCAAGTTTGCAAGTGTTTGGCATGGTCTTATTAAATTTGTACCAAGTTTGCAAGTGTTTTGGCATGGTCTTATTAAATTTTAACCAAGTTTGCAAGTGTTTTGGCATGGTCTTAGGAAGTTTGTTCCAAGCTTGCAAGTGTTTGGCATGGTCTTATTAAATTTGTACCAAGTTTGCAAGTGTTTTGACATGGTCTTAGGAAGTTTGTTCCAAGTTTGCAAGTGTTTGGCATGGTCTTATTAAATTTGTACCAAGTTTGCAAGTGTTTTGGCATGGTCTTATTAAATTTGTACCAAGTTTGCAAGTGTTTTGGCATGGTCTTATTAAATTTGTACCAATTTTGCAAGTGTTTTAGCATGGTCTTATTAAATTTGTTCCAAGTTTGCAAGTGTTTTGGCAAGGTCTTATTAAATTTGTTCCAAGTTTGCAAGTGTTTTGGCATGGTCTTAGGAAGTTTGTCCCAAGTTTGCAAGTGTTTGGCATGGTCTTATTAATTGTGTACCAAGTTTGCAAGTGTTTTGGCATGGTCTTAGGAAGTTTGTTTCAAGTTTGCAAGTGTTTTGGCATGGTCTTAGGAAGTTTGTTCCAAGCTTGCAAGTGTTTGGCATGGTCTTGTTAAATTTGTACCAAGTTTGCAAGTGTTTTGACATGGTCTTAGGAAGTTTGTTCCAAGTTTGCAAGTATGTGGCATGGTTTGATTAAATTTGTACCAAGTTTGCAAGTGTTTGGCATGGTCTTATTAAATTTTTACCAAGTTTGCAAGTGTTTTGGCATGGTCTTAGGAGGTTTGTTCCAAGTTTGCATGTGTTTTGGCATGGTCTTATTAAATTTGTGCCAAGTTTGCAAGTGTTTTGGCATGGTCTTATTAAATTTGTACCAAGTTTGCAAGTGTTTTGGCATGGTCTTATTAAATTTGTACCAAGTTTGCATGTGTTTTGGCATGGTCTTATTAAATTTGTACCAAGTTTGCAAGTGTTTTGGCATGGTCTTATTAAATTTGTACCAAGTTTGCAAGTGTTTTGACATGGTCTTAGGAAGTTTGTTCCAAGTTTGCAAGTGTTTGGCATGGTCTTATTAAATTTGTACCAAGTTTGCAAGTGTTTTGGCATGGTCTTATTAAATTTTAACCAAGTTTGCAAGTGTTTTGGCATGGTCTTAGGAAGTTTGTTCCAAGCTTGCAAGTGTTTGGCATGGTCTTATTAAATTTGTACCAAGTTTGCAAGTGTTTTGACATGGTCTTAGGAAGTTTGTTCCAAGTTTGCAAGTGTTTGGCATGATTTTTTAAATTTGTACCAAGTTTGCAAGTGTTTGGCATGGTCTTATTAAATTTGTACCAAGTTTGCAAGTGTTTTGGCATGGTCTTAGGAAGTTTGTTCCAAGTTTGCAAGTGTTTGGCATGGTCTTATTAAATTTGTACCAAGTTTGCAAGTGTTTTGGCATGGTCTTATTAAATTTGTACCAAGTTTGCAAGTGTTTTGGCATGGTCTTAGGAAGTTTGTTTCAAGTTAGCAAGTGTTTTGGCATGGTCTTAGGAAGTTGTTCCATGTTTGCAAGTGTTTTGGCATGGTCTTATTAAATTTGTACCAAGTTTGCATGTGTTTTGGCATGGTCTTATTAAATTTGTACCAAGTTTGCAAGTGTTTTGGCATGGTCTTATTAAATTTGTACCAAGTTTGCAAGTGTTTTGACATGGTCTTAGGAAGTTTGTTCCAAGTTTGCAAGTGTTTGGCATGGTCTTATTAAATTTGTACCAAGTTTGCAAGTGTTTTGGCATGGTCTTATTAAATTTTAACCAAGTTTGCAAGTGTTTTGGCATGGTCTTAGGAAGTTTGTTCCAAGCTTGCAAGTGTTTGGCATGGTCTTATTAAATTTGTACCAAGTTTGCAAGTGTTTTGACATGGTCTTAGGAAGTTTGTTCCAAGTTTGCAAGTGTTTGGCATGGTCTTATTAAATTTGTACCAAGTTTGCAAGTGTTTTGGCATGGTCTTATTAAATTTGTACCAAGTTTGCAAGTGTTTTGGCATGGTCTTAGGAAGTTTGTTTCAAGTTAGCAAGTGTTTTGGCATGGTCTTAGGAAGTTGTTCCATGTTTGCAAGTGTTTTGGCATGGTCTTATTAAATTTGTACCAAGTTTGCATGTGTTTTGGCATGGTCTTATTAAATTTTTACCAAGTTTGCAAGTGTTTTGGCATGGTCTTATTAAATTTGTACCTAGTTTGCAAGTGTTTTGACATGGTCTTAGGAAGTTTGTACCAAGTTTGCAAGTGTTTGGCATGGTCTTGTTAAATTTGTACCAAGTTTGCAAGTGCTTGGCATGGTCTTATTAAATTTGTACCAAGTTTGCAAGTGTTTTGGCATGGTCTTAGGAAGTTTGTTTTAAGTTTGCAAGTGTTTTGGCATGGTCTTAGGAAGTTGTTCCATGTTTGCAAGTGTTTTGGCATGGTCTTAGGAAGTTTGTTCCAAGTTTGCAAGTGTTTGGCATGGTCTTATTAAATTTCTACAAAGTTTGCAAGTGTTTTGGCATGGTTTTATTAAATTTCTACCAAGTTTGCAAGTGTTTTGGCATGGTCTTATTAAATTTGTACCAAGTTTGGAAGTGTTTTGACATGGTCTTAGGAAGTTTGTTCCAAGTTTGCAAGTGTTTGGCATGGTCTTATTAAATTTGTACCAAGTTTGCAAGTGTTTTGGCATGGTCTTATTAAATTTGCACCAAGTTTGCAAGTGTTTTGGCATGGTCTTAGGAAGTTTGTTCCAAGCAATTTGTAACAAATTATAGCAAGTGTTTGGCATGGTCTTATTAAATTTGTACCAAGTTTGCAAGTGTTTGGCATGGTCTTATTAAATTTGTACCAAGTTTGGAAGTGTTTTGACATGGTCTTAGGAAGTTTGTTCTATGTTTGCAAGTGTTTGGCATGGTCTTATTAAATTTGTACCAAGTTTGCAAGTGTTTTGGCATGGTCTTATTAAATTTGCACCAAGTTTGCAAGTGTTTTGGCATGGTCTTATTAAATTTGTACCAAGTTTGCAAGTGTTTGGCATGGTCTTATTAAATTTGTACCAAGTTTGCAAGTGTTTTGGCATGGTCTTAGGAAGTTTGTTTCAAGTTTGCAAGTGTTTTGGCATGGTCTTAGGAAATTGTTCCAAGTTTGCAAGTGTTTTGGCATGGTCTTATTAAATTTGTACCAAGTTTGCAAGTGTTTTGACATGGTCTTAGGAAGTTTGTTCCAAGTTTGCAAGTATTTGGCATGGTTTTATTAAATTTGTACCAAGTTTGCAAGTGTTTGGCATGGTCTTATTAAATTTGTACCAAGTTTGCAAGTGTTTTGGCATGGTCTTAGGAAGTTTGTTCCAAGTTTGCAAGTGTTTGGCATGGTCTTAGGAAGTTTGTTCCAAGCTTGCAAGTGTTTTGGCATGGTCTTATTAAATTTGTACCAAGTTTGCAAGTGTTTTGGCATGGTCTTAGGAAGTTTGTTTCAAGTTTTCAAGTGTTTTGGCATGGTCTAAGGAAGTTGTTCCAAGTTTGCAAGTGTTTTGGCATGGTCTTATTAAATTGGTAGCAAGTTTGCAAGTGTTTGGCATGGTCTTATTAAATTTGTACCAAGTTTGCAAGTGTTTTGAAATGGTCTTAGGAAGTTTGTTCCAAGTTTGCAAGTATTTGGCATGGTTTTATTAAATTTGTACCAGGTTTGCAAGTGTTTGGCATGGTCTTATTAAATTTGTACCAAGTTTGGAAGTGTTTTGACATGGTCTTAGGAAGTTTGTTCCATGTTTGCAAGTGTTTTGGCATGGTCTTATTAAATTTGTACCAAGTTTGCAAGTGTTTTGGCATGGTCTTATTAAATTTGCACCAAGTTTGCAAGTGTTTTGGCATGGTCTTATTAAATTTGTACCAAGTTTGCAAGTGTTTGGCATGGTCTTATTAAATTTGTACCAAGTTTGCAAGTGTTTTGGCATGGTCTTAGGAAGTTTGTTTCAAGTTTGCAAGTGTTTTGGCATGGTCTTAGGAAGTTTGTTCCAAGCTTGCAAGTGTTTGGCATGGTCTTGTTAAATTTGTACCAAGTTTGCAAGTGTTTTGACATGGTCTTAGGAAGTTTGTTCCAAGTTTGCAAGTATGTGGCATGGTTTGATTAAATTTGTACCAAGTTTGCAAGTGTTTGGCATGGTCTTATTAAATTTTTACCAAGTTTGCAAGTGTTTTGGCATGGTCTTAGGAAGTTTGTTCCAAGTTTGCAAGTGTTTGGCATGGTCTTATTAAATTTGTACCAAGTTTGCAAGTGTTTTGGCACGGTCTTATTAAATTTGTACCAAGTTTGCAAGTGTTTTGGCATGGTCCTAGGAAGTTTGTTTCAAGTTTGCAAGTGTTTTGGCATGGTCTTAGGAAGTTGTTCCAAGTTTGCAAGTGTTTTGGCATGGTCTTATTAAATTAGTACCAAGTTTGCATGTGTTTTGGCATGGTCTTATTAAATTTGTACCAAGTTTGCAAGTGTTTTGGCATGGTCTTATTAAATTTGTACCAAGTTTGCAAGTGTTTTGGCATGGTCTTAGGAAGTTTGTTTCAAGTTTGCAAGTGTTTTGGCATGGTCTTAGGTAGTTGTTCCAAGTTTGCAAGTGTTTTGGCATGGACTTATTAAATTTGTACCAAGTTTGCATGTGTTTTGGCATGGTCTTATTAAATTTGTACCAAGTTTGCAAGTGTTTGGCATGGTCTTATTAAATTTGTACCAAGTTTGCAAGTGTTTGGCATGGTCTTATTAAATTTGTACCAAGTTTGCAAGTGTTTTGGCATGGTCTTATTAAATTTGTACCAAGTTTGCAAGTATTTGGCATGGCCTTATTAAATTTGTACCAAGTTTGCAAGTGTTTTGGCATGGTCTTATTAAATTTGTACCAAGTTTGCAAGTGTTTTGACATGGTCTTAGGAAGTTTGTTCCAAGTTTGCAAGTGTTTGGCATGGTCTTATTAAATTTGTACCAAGTTTGCAAGTGTTTTGGCATGGTCTTATTAAATTTGTACCAAGTTTGCAAGTGTTTTGGCATGGTCTTATTAAATTTGTACCAAGTTTGCAAGTGTTTTGGCATGGTCTTATTAATTTGTACCAAGTTTGCAAGTGTTTTGGCATGGTCTTATTAAATTTGTACCAAGTTTGCAAGTGTTTTGGCATGGTCTTAGGAAGTTTGTTCCAAGCTTGCAAGTGTTTGGCATGGTCTTATTAAATTTGTACCAAGTTTGAAAGTGTTTTGACATGGTCTTAGGAAGTTTGTTCCAAGTTTGCAAGTGTTTGGCATGATTTTTTAAATGTGTACCAAGTTTGCAAGTGTTTGGCATGGTCTTATTAAATTTGTACCAAGTTTGCAAGTGTTTTGGCATGGTCTTAGGAAGTTTGTTCCAAGTTTGCAAGTGTTTGGCATGGTCTTATTAAATTTGTACCAAGTTTGCAAGTGTTTTGGCATGGTCTTATCAAAATTGTACCAAGTTTGCAAGTGTTTTGGCATGGTCTTAGGAAGTTTGTTTCAAGTTTGCAAGTGTTTTGGCATGGTCTTAGAAAGTTGTTCCATGTTTGCAAGTGTTTTGGCATGGTCTTATTAAATTTGTACCAAGTTTGCATGTGTTTTTGCATGGTCTTATTAAATTTGTACCAAGTTTGCAAGTGTTTTGGCATGGTCTTAGGAAGTTTGTTTCAAGTTTGCAAGTGTTTTGGCATGGTCTTAGGAAGTTGTTCCATGTTTGCAAGTGTTTTGGCATGGTCTTATTAAATTTTTACCAAGTTTGCATGTGTTTTGGCATGGTCCTATTAAATTTGTACCAAGTTTGCAAGTGTTTCGACATGGTCTAAGGAAGTTTGTTCCAAGTTTGCAAGTGTTTCGACATGGTCTAAGGAAGTTTGTTCCAAGTTTGCAAGTGTTTGGCATGGTCTTATTAAATTTGTACCAAGTTTGCAAGTGTTTTGGCATGGTCTTATTAAATTTGTACCAAGTTTGCAAGTGTTTGGCATGGTCTTATTAAATTTGTAACAAGTTTGCAAGTGTTATGGCATGGTCTTATGAAATTTGTACCAAGTTTGCAAGTGTTTTGAAATGGTCTTAGGAAGTTTGTTCCAAGCTTGCAAGTGTTTGGCATGGTCTTATTAAATTTGTACCAAGTTTGCAAGTGTTTTGGCATGGTCTTAGGAAGTTTGTTCCAAGTTTGCAAGTGTTTGGCATGGTCTTATTAAATTTGTACCAAGTTTGCAAGTGTTTTGGCATGGTCTTTTTAAATTTGTACCAAGTTTGCAAGTGTTTTGGCATGGTCTTAGGAAGTTTGTTTCAAGTTTGCAAGTGTTTTGGCATGGTCTTAGGAAGTTGTTCCATGTTTGCAAGTGTTTTGGCATGGTCTTATTAAATTTGTACCAAGTTTGCATGTGTTTTTGCATGGTCTTATTAAATTTGTACCAAGTTTGCAAGTGTTTTGGCATGGTCTTAGGAAGTTTGTTTCAAGTTTGCAAGTGTTTTGGCATGGTCTTAGGAAGTTGTTCCATGTTTGCAAGTGTTTTGGCATGGTCTTATTAAATTTTTACCAAGTTTGCATGTGTTTTGGCATGGTCTTATGAAATTTGTACCAAGTTTGCAAGTGTTTTGGCATGGTCTTATTAAATTTGTACCAAGTTTGCAAGTGTTTCGACATGGTCTAAGGAAGTTTGTTCCAAGTTTGCAAGTGTTTGGCATGGTCTTATTAAATTTGTACCAAGTTTGCAAGTGTTTTGGCATGGTCTTATTAAATTTGTACCAAGTTTGCAAGTGTTTGGCATGGTCTTATTAAATTTGTAACAAGTTTGCAAGTGTTATGGCATGGTCTTATGAAATTTGTACCAAGCCAAGCACTGAAGCTCTCTTCATCGTGTGAAGAGACCAGTACCGTCGTCGCTCGCTCTTCGCCTGTCGGTTCTTCTCCCTTCTTTGCCATCGGTACCTCTGGCCACTCTTCTTCTGGTTTACTCAGCCATGCCGGCCCCGACCACCATTGTCTGGCCTGAAGAAATTCCTTTGGGTCACAACCTCTGGAAACTATATCTGCGGGATTCTCCACACCAGGTACGTGCCGCCACTGGCAACCCTCCGTGAGTCTTTGTATCTTCGCTGTCCGATTTGCCACGAACGTTTTCCAATTGTTGTGTGGAGACCTTATCCAATGCCATACGGTCATTGAATCCGTCCACAATACTACTCGTACTCCTGATGGCAAAGCCTTTCCTACTACTCGGTACAGGTTGCTACCGAGCAGAGCTGCACATAGCTCCAACCTCGCAATCGTCAACCTTTGGGATAATGGCGCGACCTTTGATTTCGAGACCATCAGCCTCACAGTTATCTCATTGGATGTTGACATGTTGCGAATGTAACAGCATGCTCCGTACCCCTTCTCTGACGCATCGACGAATACGTGGCATTGCATGTCGTCTGAGAGGGTGGCTATGGCTGTCCTTGGCACCATCACTTCAGCCAATAATGATAGTTGGGGATAAAAGGCTGCCCATTCCAACAGAACCTTTTCTGGCAATTCATCGTCCCAACCCCAAGGATTTCCCTTGTCATCCTTTAACGACCATATCTGTTGCATGAACAACTTCGCCTTCATCTTCACGGGATCTACAAACCCTAAGGGGTCATAAATCTTTGCCACGTAGGCCAACACTTGTCGCTTTGTTCGCTTCGCCTCGCCATCCTCCGGGAGTCTCACCTGCACCTGCAATACATCCGATGATGGAGTCCACAACAACCCCAAAGTTGACACTGCGTTATTGTCGGATTCCACTGCCAGCTCTTGCTGTTCGGTATTGGCGATGTACTCCGGTGAAATTGCTGCAAGCGCCTCGGGATTGTTAGAAGCCCACTTTCGGAGACCAAATCCTCCTTTGCTCAGCAGAGTATCCAATTCTCCTGCTATCTCTCTGGCTTCCTCTTTGCTGTCAGCGCCTGACAACAAATCATCGACGTAAAAGTCATCCATGCACCTCATTGCCTTAGGATACCTTACGCCCTCATCCTCGAAGATCCTCCTTAACGATCTGATGGCTAAGTATGGTGCACAAGCCATACCATACGTTACGGTGTTCAACCTGTACACCGCTACCTCCTCGTCAGTGTTCGCCCTCCACAACACGCGTTGCAAATCCTTATCCCGTTCCGATACTAAAACCTGCCGATACATTTTTTCTACATCGGCAACCAAAGCGACAGGTCTCATCCGGAACCGCAGTAAAATAGAAACAATGTCATCCTGTAACCTCGGCCCCGTCAGTAGAACGTCATTCAGGCTTCGGCCCGTGCTGCACCTACAGGACGCATCAAACACCACGCGGCACTTAGTCGTCGTGCTATCCACCTTCAACACAGCGTGGTGTGGCAAATAGAACCGAGGTCTTCCATCTTCCAAATCTTCATCACACGCGGAAACTTTCGTCATGTGCCCCAATTCAATGTACTCCGACATAAACTCCTTATACGCAGCATTTAGACGTTCATCTCCACTCAAACGTCGCTCTAACGCCTTAAAACGCCTAGTTGCCGCCGGTAACGAATCACCCAATACTTTCTCGAAGTTCTGAATCTTTGGCAACTGCACGATGTATCTCCCACCTTCAGTCCGACGAGTTGTATCCAAAAACCATTTTTCACAATCTTCCTCCTCCTTTGATACAGCTCGTTCCTCTGGCACTGCTTCAAGCTCCACTAATTGTTTCATCAACACGTTTAGATCGTCTTCTGCTACGCAGGAACATACTAAATCAGTGGTGGCTTCACACGGCATCTCTTCCTTTCCACTGACAATCCATCCAAGCCGTGTCTCAAGTAACATAGGAAGATTTGGAGCAAGCCTCAATTGGCCTTGCTGTAGCATCTCGGCAAAATGTTCTCCTCCGATCAACAAATCAATGCATTCACTCCTACAAAATGCCGGATCCGCCAACGTCAACCCAACCGGTATCTTCCAATGTTGTATAGTTCTGGTTTGCGCAGGAAACCTTGCCGTCACGCTAGGCAGCACCAAACAATTCAGTGAAGCCATAAAAGGTGAAACTCGTGACTTCATGGTTGCTGTCACTGTACTTTCAGCCCTTAGTTTCACAGCACCAATTCCGGACAAAGGCTTGTTGATTCGCCGTTTCCTCAACCGCAGTTGCTGAACAAGTCTTTCACTAATAAAGTTCGATTGCGATCCCTGGTCCAGCAGTGCTCTGGCGGGCAACTCCACACCATCTTCGTTGCACACCAAAACCTGGGCTGTCGACAACCAAACCAACCCTTGCTTGGCTACCTCAACCTGCGTGGTTGCGGTTATATTCCCTTCAGTCCTTGCTTGTGCGACCTTGGTGTCCTGCGTGCAAACCAACGTGTGATGCCTTCCTCTGCATCGGCCGCAACTTCTACCCACCCTACAGAATCTCGCCTGGTGACCCTTGCCAAGGCAGTTAAAGCATAATGCCTCTTCCTTCACAACCCTTTGACGGTCTTGAGTTGTCATCTTCTCGAAGGAAGGGCATTTTGTTAGGGTGTGGTCTGCATGACACACCTCGCATCCTCTAGGTGGCCTCCTTGGTGTCTGTGCAGCACAAGCTAATGTAGAGGTAGGATACTGTCTTTGAGTTTGCATACACGTCTTCCTTGGTGAAGCTTGCTCTTTACGTGGGTTTCGCGACTCTATTGCTTGCCTTGTCTCAATGCGGTTAGCTTTATTAACCACCGAATTGGTTAATATTTTTATCCTTCGCTCACAAAACTCCATCAGCGTCTCGAATGTGTCTTCTTGTACGTCGCTGGTGGCGAGCTCATACGCCATCAATGTTTCCACATCAAGCTTGTACCTCACCAAGCTAGATAGTGGCGTATTCCAACTAGCCACCGGTTCCTTTAGACGTCCCATGCCCCGAACCAGCCGCCTTGACTCGTTAACGATGCGAGTCAACTCCTCCGGGGTCGGCCCGGTCATCCCGTCGAGGTCCACCAGTGCCTTAAAATACTCTCTCTTTAGTGTTTTTGTATCATCGAACCGCTTTAGCAAAGCGTCCCAAGTTGATGCATAATTTCCTTCAATAAGCTGAACATGTTCGAATAGTGTTGCTGCCTCGCCTTTCAAGGACGCCAGCAAGTACTGCAGCTTAACCGTGTCCGACAAATCACTCACATCATGGACCATTGCGGTGAATCTATCTTTAAAACTTATCCACTGCGTGTGGTCGCCACTAAACGCCGGAAGCTCAATTTTCGGGAGCCGCATCTGCGAGGAGCTTGTAAACGTGTGCTGCATAGTGCTGTTTGCACTTGGTCGCGTACTCTCTACTCTGGTCTGTTTATCAAGTAAGAAGCCTTTCACCATGCTATACTTCTTGTTGAAGTCTGCTCTTTCATTGCGAAGCTGCACTTCATCGCACTCCTCCCACTCAGACAGCAGTTTTTCTCTCGCATTTATAAACAAAGTTTTATCATCTTCGAGAGCAACTAATTGGCAGCCCACTTCTACTATGTTTGCCTCCACGTAATTTTCCATAAATTGCACATACTGATCTATGCTGCTCAACCGATCCATGTACACCCGCTTCAACTGTCGCACCGTTTTATCAGTGACCGGCATTGTGGCGAGTTCGTACCAACAGCTAGCAATCAGCCACAAATCAATGTACTCAGCGTACAACACTCTCCAACAACGGTGAACAGCAACAGCAGCTACAGCACAATCCTCAACAGCAGCAACAGCATACAAATCTCCAACCAACAGATCAGCACAAGATAAATCTCTAAAGCATCAACAATCTCCAAACGCAGCAACAATCGCCAACAGCCGCAACAATAGAACAGCAACCGCCAACAGCAGCAACAATACAACCGCAATCTCTCAAAGCAGCAACAGTCTAACAAGAAACAACCGAGAGCGCGCGAAATCACACCTTTACGCAACTGCCAATAATTTGTCCACCACTGTATGGCAAGACCACTATGTCTGAACTGACGCCGAATTTTGAGCGGCAAACTGCTTATACAAAATGGTGCTTATACAAAATGGTTCCACGTTTCGACTTGACCGAATTAACCGTTTACCAAGCCTTTCATTAGCAGCATCCAACCAACTCTCCAGTATCCAGCATACTTCTCGTTCTCCACCAGCCCGCACGATTGATAATCAAAGTATTTGCGCACAAATCCACGCAACGCAGACACCAGCAAATTGCAATTATCACAACGTACAAATCGTACACCCGCGCAGTCGTAACCCGCGCGACCCGAATTGACCCGACGCGACCGGGTCCAGAGTTCGTCTTTTTTCTGCACCGCTACAAACTTCGTTCGCGCTGACTCTTCCAATACACGTCGAAATCACTTGACGTGAAACTCACAATGTCCCGTGAATCTAAGTAAATTCACCACCTGAACGCACTTCAATTTGCACCTCCGCGGCACGGTTCAATATCTCTCAACGGTTCGAAGGACCAAATGTTGGAGCGCACAAAGAGAACAACCCGTTCGGTAGAAGTGTAACCTTAGACTACTTTATTATTCCCAATGCAAGATATAACACGAATACTTATCTTCCGAACTAACACTAATCCTTGCACATACCCATGCACACTAATCCCATAATTCCTGTCATCACTGCGGCGCCTTAGCCTACATGTAGGCGCCAACACAAGTGTTTTGGCATGGTCTTAGGAAGTTTGTTTCAAGTTTGCAAGTGTTTTGGCATGGTCTTAGGAAGTTGTTCCAAGTTTGCAAGTGTTTTGGCATGGTCTTATTAAATTTGTACCAAGTTTGCATGTGTTTTGGCATGGTCTTATTAAATTTGTACCAAGTTTGCAAGTGTTTTGGCATGGTCTTATTAAATTTGTACCAAGTTTGCAAGTGTTTTGGCATGGTCTTAGGAAGTTTGTTTCAAGTTTGCAAGTGTTTTGGCATGGTCTTAGGTAGTTGTTCCAAGTTTGCAAGCGTTTTGGCATGGACTTATTAAATTTGTACCAAGTTTGCATGTGTTTTGGCATGGTCTTATTAAATTTGTACCAAGTTTGCAAGTGTTTGGCATGGTCTTATTAAATTTGTACCAAGTTTGCAAGTGTTTGGCATGGTCTTATTAAATTTGTACCAAGTTTGCAAGTGTTTTGGCATTGTCTTATTAAATTTGTACCAAAGTTTGCAAGTGTTTTGGCATGGTCTTATTAAATTTGTACCAAGTTTGCAAGTGTTTTGGCATGGTCTTATTAAATTTGTACCAAGTTTGCAAGTGTTTTGGCATGGTCTTAGGAAGTTTGTTCCAAGTTTGCAAGTGTTTGGCATGGTCTTATTAAATTTGTACCAAGTTTGCAAGTGTTTTGGCATGGTCTTATGAAATTTGTACCAAGTTTGCAAGTGTTTTGGCATGGTCTTAGGAAGTTTGTTCCAAGTTTGCAAGTGTTTTGGCATGGTCGTATTAAATTTGTACCAAGTTTGCAAGTATTTGGCATGGCCTTATTAAATTTGTACCAAGTTTGCAAGTGTTTTGGCATGGTCTTATTAAATTTGTACCAAGTTTGCAAGTGTTTTGACATGGTCTTAGGAAGTTTGTTCCAAGTTTGCAAGTGTTTGGCATGGTCTTATTAAATTTGTACCAAGTTTGCAAGTGTTTTGGCATGGTCTTATGAAATTTGTACCAAGTTTGCAAGTGTTTTGGCATGGTCTTAGGAAGTTTGTACCAAGCTTGCAAGTGTTTGGCATGGTCTTATTAAATTTGTACCAAGTTTGCAAGTGTTTTGACATGGTCTTAGGAAGTTTGTTCCAAGTTTGCAAGTGTTCGGCATGATTTTTTAAATGTGTACCAAGTTTGCAAGTGTTTGGCATGGTCTTATTAAATTTGTACCAAGTTTGCAAGTGTTTTGGCATGGTCTTAGGAAGTTTGTTCCAAGTTTGCAAGTGTTTGGCATGGTCTTATTAAAATTGTACCAAGTTTGCAAGTGTTTTGGCATGGTCTTAGGAAGTTTGTTTCAAGTTTGCAAGTGTTTTGGCATGGTCTTAGGAAGTTGTTCCATGTTTGCAAGTGTTTTGGCATGGTCTTATTAAATTTGTACCAAGTTTGCATGTGTTTTTGCATGGTCTTATTAAATTTGAACCAAGTTTGCAAGTGTTTTGGCATGGTCTTAGGAAGTTTGTTTCAAGTTTGCAAGTGTTTTGGCATGGTCTTAGGAAGTTGTTCCATGTTTGCAAGTGTTTTGGCATGGTCTTATTAAATTTTTACCAAGTTTGCATGTGTTTTGGCATGGTCTTATTAAATTTGTACCAAGTTTGCAAGTGTTTTGGCATGGTCTTATTAAATTTGTACCAAGTTTGCAAGTGTTTTGGCATGGTCTTAGGAAGTTTGTTCCAAGTTTGCAAGTGTTTGGCATGGTCTTATTAAATTTGTACCAAGTTTGCAAGTGTTTTGGCATGGTCTTATTAAATTTGTACCAAGTTTGCAAGTGTTTGGCATGGTCTTATTAAATTTGTACCAAGTTTGCAAGTGTTTTGGCATTGTCTTATTAAATTTGTACCAAAGTTTGCAAGTGTTTTGGCATGGTCTTATTAAATTTGTACCAAGTTTGCAAGTGTTTTGGCATGGTCTTATTAAATTTGTACCAAGTTTGCAAGTGTTTTGGCATGGTCTTAGGAAGTTTGTTCCAAGTTTGCAAGTGTTTGGCATGGTCTTATTAAATTTGTACCAAGTTTGCAAGTGTTTTGGCATGGTCTTATGAAATTTGTACCAAGTTTGCAAGTGTTTTGGCATGGTCTTAGGAAGTTTGTTCCAAGTTTGCAAGTGTTTTGGCATGGTCGTATTAAATTTGTACCAAGTTTGCAAGTATTTGGCATGGCCTTATTAAATTTGTACCAAGTTTGCAAGTGTTTTGGCATGGTCTTATTAAATTTGTACCAAGTTTGCAAGTGTTTTGACATGGTCTTAGGAAGTTTGTTCCAAGTTTGCAAGTGTTTGGCATGGTCTTATTAAATTTGTACCAAGTTTGCAAGTGTTTTGGCATGGTCTTATGAAATTTGTACCAAGTTTGCAAGTGTTTTGGCATGGTCTTAGGAAGTTTGTTCCAAGCTTGCAAGTGTTTGGCATGGTCTTATTAAATTTGTACCAAGTTTGCAAGTGTTTTGACATGGTCTTAGGAAGTTTGTTCCAAGTTTGCAAGTGTTCGGCATGATTTTTTAAATGTGTACCAAGTTTGCAAGTGTTTGGCATGGTCTTATTAAATTTGTACCAAGTTTGCAAGTGTTTTGGCATGGTCTTAGGAAGTTTGTTCCAAGTTTGCAAGTGTTTGGCATGGTCTTATTAAATTTGTACCAAGTTTGCAAGTGTTTTGGCATGGTCTTATTAAAATTGTACCAAGTTTGCAAGTGTTTTGGCATGGTCTTAGGAAGTTTGTTTCAAGTTTGCAAGTGTTTTGGCATGGTCTTAGGAAGTTGTTCCATGTTTGCAAGTGTTTTGGCATGGTCTTATTAAATTTGTACCAAGTTTGCATGTGTTTTTGCATGGTCTTGTTAAATTTGTACCAAGTTTGCAAGTGTTTTGGCATGGTCTTAGGAAGTTTGTTTCAAGTTTGCAAGTGTTTTGGCATGGTCTTAGGAAGTTGTTCCATGTTTGCAAGTGTTTTGGCATGGTCTTATTAAATTTTTACCAAGTTTGCATGTGTTTTGGCATGGTCCTATTAAATTTGTACCAAGTTTGCAAGTGTTTTGGCATGGTCTTATTAAATTTGTACCAAGTTTGCAAGTGTTTCGACATGGTCTTAGGAAGTTTGTTCCAAGTTTGCAAGTGTTTGGCATGGTCTTATTAAATTTGTACCAAGTTTGCAAGTGTTTTGGCATGGTCTTATTAAATTTGTACCAAGTTTGCAAGTGTTTGGCATGGTCTTATTAAATTTGTAACAAGTTTGCAAGTGTTATGGCATGGTCTTATGAAATTTGTACCAAGTTTGCAAGTGTTTTGAAATGGTCTTAGGAAGTTTGTTCCAAGCTTGCAAGTGTTTGGCATGGTCTTATTAAATTTGTACCAAGTTTGCAAGTGTTTTGGCATGGTCTTAGGAAGTTTGTTCCAAGTTTGCAAGTGTTTGGCATGGTCTTATTAAATTTGTACCAAGTTTGCAAGTGTTTTGGCATGGTCTTATTAAATTTGTACCAAGTTTGCAAGTGTTTTGGCATGGTCTTAGGAAGTTTGTTTCAAGTTTGCAAGTGTTTTGGCATGGTCTTAGGAAGTTGTTCCATGTTTGCAAGTGTTTTGGCATGGTCTTATTAAATTTGTACCAAGTTTGCATGTGTTTTTGCATGGTCTTATTAAATTTGTACCAAGTTTGCAAGTGTTTTGGCATGGTCTTAGGAAGTTTGTTTCAAGTTTGCAAGTGTTTTGGCATGGTCTTAGGAAGTTGTTCCATGTTTGCAAGTGTTTTGGCATGGTCTTATTAAATTTTTACCAAGTTTGCATGTGTTTTGGCAAGGTCTTATTAAATTTGTACCAAGTTTGCAAGTGTTTTGGCATGGTCTTATTAAATTTGTACCAAGTTTGCAAGTGTTTCGACATGGTCTAAGGAACTTTGTTCCAAGTTTGCAAGTGTTTGGCATGGTCTTATTAAATTTGTACCAAGTTTGCAAGTGTTTTGGCATGGTCTTATTAAATTTGTACCAAGTTTGCAAGTGTTTGGCATGGTCTTATTAAATTTGTAACAAGTTTGCAAGTGTTATGGCATGGTCTTATGAAATTTGTACCAAGTTTGCAAGTGTTTTGAAATGGTCTTAGGAAGTTTGTTCCAAGCTTGCAAGTTTTTGGCATGGTCTTATTAAATTTGTACCAAGTTTGCAAGTGTTTTGGCATGGTCTTAGGAAGTTTGTTCCAAGTTTGCAAGTGTTTGGCATGGTCTTAGGAAGTTGTTCCAAGTTTGCAAGTGTTTTGGCATGGACTTATTAAATTTGTACCAAGTTTGCATGTGTTTTGGCATGGTCTTATTAAATTTGTACCAAGTTTGCAAGTGTTTGGCATGGTCTTATTAAATTTGTACCAAGTTTGCAAGTGTTTGGCATGGTCTTATTAAATTTGTACCAAGTTTGCAAGTGTTATGGCATGGTCTTATGAAATTTGTTCCAAGTTTGCAAGTGTTTGGCATGGTCTTAGGAAGTTGTTCCAAGTTTGCAAGTGTTTTGGCATGGTCTTATTAAATTTGTACCAAGTTTGCAAGTGTTTGGCATGGTTTTATTAAATTTGTACCAAGTTTGCAAGTGTTTTGGCATGGTCTTATTAAATTTGTACCAAGTTTGCAAGTGTTTCGACATGGTCTAAGGAACTTTGTTCCAAGTTTGCAAGTGTTTGGCATGGTCTTATTAAATTTGTACCAAGTTTGCAAGTGTTTGGCATGGTCTTATTAAATTTGTACCAAGTTTGCAAGTGTTTTGGCATGGTCTTATGAAATTTGTACCAAGTTTGCAAGTGTTTGGCATGGCCTTATTAAATTTGTACCAAGTTTGCAAGTGTTTTGGCATGGTCTTATTAAATTTGTACCAAGTTTGCAAGTGTTTTGACATGGTCTTAGGAAGTTTGTTCCAAGTTTGCAAGTGTTTTGGCATGGTCGTATTAAATTTGTACCAAGTTTGCAAGTGTTTGGCATGGCCTTATTAAATTTGTACCAAGTTTGCAAGTGTTTTGGCATGGTCTTATTAAATTTGTACCAAGTTTGCAAGTGTTTTGACATGGTCTTAGGAAGTTTGTTCCAAGTTTGCAAGTGTTTGGCATGGTCTTAGGAAGTTGTTCCAAGTTTGCAAGTGTTTTGGCATGGACTTATTAAATTTGTACCAAGTTTGCAAGTGTTTTGACATGGTCTTAGGAAGTTGTTCCAAGTTTGCAAGTGTTTTGGCATGGTCTTATTAAATTTGTACCAAGTTTGCAAGTGTTTTGACATGGTCTTAGGAAGTTTGTTCCAAGTTTGCAAGTGTTTTGGCATGGTCGTATTAAATTTGTACCAAGTTTGCAAGTGTTTGGCATGGCCTTATTAAATTTGTACCAAGTTTGCAAGTGTTTGGCATGGTCTTATTAAATTTGTACCAAGTTTGCAAGTGTTTTGACATGGTCTTAGGAAGTTTGTTCCAAGTTTGCAAGTGTTTGGCATGGTCTTAGGAAGTTGTTCCAAGTTTGCAAGTGTTTTGGCATGGACTTATGAAATTTGTACCAAGTTTGCATGTGTTTTGGCATGGTCTTATTAAATTTGTACCAAGTTTGCAAGTGTTTGGCATGGTCTTATTAAATTTGTACCAAGTTTGCAAGTGTTTGGCATGGTCTTATTAAATTTGTACCAAGTTTGCAAGTGTTATGGCATGGTCTTATGAAATTTGTTCCAAGTTTGCAAGTGTTTGGCATGGTCTTAGGAAGTTGTTCCAAGTTTGCAAGTGTTTTGGCATGGTCTTATTAAATTTGTACCAAGTTTGCAAGTGTTTGGCATGGTCTTATTAAATTTGTACCAAGTTTGCAAGTGTTTTGGCATGGTCTTATGAAATTTGTACCAAGTTTGCAAGTGTTTTGGCATGGTCTTAGGAAGTTTGTTCCAAGTTTGCAAGTGTTTTGGCATGGTCGTATTAAATTTGTACCAAGTTTGCAAGTGTTTGGCATGGCCTTATTAAATTTGTACCAAGTTTGCAAGTGTTTTGGCATGGTCTTATTAAATTTGTACCAAGTTTGCAAGTGTTTTGACATGGTCTTAGGAAGTTTGTTCCAAGTTTGCAAGTGTTTGGCATGGTCTTATTAAATTTGTACCAAGTTTGCAAGTGTTTTGGCATGGTCTTATTAAATTTGTACCAAGTTTGCAAGTGTTTTGGCATGGTCTTAGGAGGTTTGTTCCAAGCTTGCAAGTGTTTGGCATGGTCTTATTAAATTTGTACCAAGTTTGCAAGTGTTTTGACATGGTCTTAGGAAGTTTGTTCCAAGTTTGCAAGTGTTTGGTATGATTTTTTAAATTTGTACCAAGTTTGCAAGTGTTTGGCATGGTCTTATTAAATTTGTACCAAGTTTGCAAGTGTTTTGGCATGGTCTTAGGAAGTTTGTTCCAAGTTTGCAAGTGTTTGGCATGGTCTTATTAAATATAAACCAAGTTTGCAAGTGTTTTGGCATGGTCTTATTAAATTTGTACCAAGTTTGCAAGTGTTTTGGCATGGTCTTAGGAAGTTTGTTTCAAGTTTGCAAGTGTTTTCTCATGGTCTTAGGAAGTTGTTCCATGTTTGCAAGTGTTTTGGCATGGTCTTATTAAATTTGTACCAAGTTTGCATGTGTTTTTGCATGGTCTTATTAAATTTGTACCAAGTTTGCAAGTGTTTTGGCATGGTCTTATTAAATTTGTACCAAGTTTGCAAGTGTTTTGACATGGTCTTAGGAAGTTTGTTCCAAGTTTGCAAGTGTTTGGCATGGTCTTATTAAAGTTTTACCAAGTTTGCAAGTGCTTGGCATGGTCTTATTAAATTTGTACCAAGTTTGCAAGTGTTTTGGCATGGTCTTAGGAAGTTTGTTCCAAGTTTGCAAGTGTTTGGCATGGTCTTATTAAATTTCTACCAAGCTTGCAAGTGTTTTGGCATGGTCTTATTAAATTTGTACCAAGTTTGCAAGTGTTTTGGCATGGTCTTAGGAAGTTTGATTCAAGTTTGCAAGTGTTTTGGCATGGTCTTAGAAAGTTTGTTCCAAGTTTGCAAGTGTTTTGGCATGGTCTTATTCAATTTGTGCAAAGTTTGCATGTTTTTTTGCATGGTCTAATTAAATTTGTACCAAGTTTGCAAGTGTTTGGCATGGTCTTATTAAATTTGTACCAAGTTTGGAAGTGTTTTGACATGGTCTGAGGAAGTTTGTTCCAAGTTTGCAAGTGTTTGGCATGGTTTTATTACATTTGTACCAAGTTTGCAAGTGTTTGGCGTGGTCTTAGGAAGTTTGTACCAAGTTTGCAAGTGTTTTGGCATGGTCTTAGTAAGTTTGTTCCAAGTTTGCAAGTGTTTGGCATGGTCTTATTAAATTTGTACCAAGTTTGCAAGTGTTTTGGCATGGTCTTACTAAATTTGTACCAAGTTTGCAAGTGTTTTGGCATGGTCTTAGGAAGTTGTTCCAATTTTGCAAGTGTTTTGGCATGGTCATATTAAATTTGTACCAAGTTTGCAAGTGTTTTGGCATGGTCTTAGGAAGTTTGTTCCAAGCTTGCAAGTGTTTGGCATGGTCTTATTAAATTTGTACCAAGTTTGCAAGTGTTTTGACATGGTCTTAGGAAGTTTGTTCCAAGTTTGCAAGTGTTTGGCATGGTCTTATTAAATTTGTACCAAGTTTGCAAGTGTTTTGGCATGGTCTTATTAAATTTGTACCAAGTTTGCAAGTGTTTTGGCATGGTCTTAGGAAGTTTGTTCCAAGTTTGCAAGTGTTTGGCATGGTCTTATTAAATTGGTACCAAGTTTGCAAGTGTTTTGGCATGGTCTTATTAAAATTGTACCAAGTTTGCAAGTGTTTTGGCATGGTCTTAGGAAGTTTGTTTCAAGTTTGCAAGTGTTTTGGCATGGTCTTAGAAAGTTGTTCCATGTTTGCAAGTGTTTTGGCATGGTCTTATTAAATTTGTATCAAGTTTGCATGTGTTTTTGCATGGTCTTATTAAATTTGTACCAAGTTTGCAAGTGTTTTGGCATGGTCTTAGGAAGTTTGTTTCAAGTTTGCAAGTGTTTTGGCATGGTCTTAGGAAGTTTGTTCCAAGTTTGCAAGTGTTTTGGCATGGTCTTATTAAATTTTTACCAAGTTTGCATGTGTTTTGGCATGGTCTTATTAAATTTGTACCAAGTTTGCAAGTGTTTTGGCATGGTCTTATTAAATTTGTACCAAGTTTGCAAGTGTTTCGACATGGTCTAAGGAAGTTTGTTCCAAGTTTGCAAGTGTTTGGCATGGTCTTATTAAATTTGTACCAAGTTTGCAAGTGTTTTGGCATGGTCTTATTAAATTTGTACCAAGTTTGCAAGTGTTTGGCATGGTCTTATTAAATTTGTAACAAGTTTGCAAGTGTTATGGCATGGTCTTATGAAATTTGTACCAAGTTTGCAAGTGTTTTGAAATGGTCTTAGGAAGTTTGTTCCAAGCTTGCAAGTGTTTGGCATGGTCTTATTAAATTTGTACCAAGTTTGCAAGTGTTTGGCATGGTCTTATTAAATTTGTACCAAGTTTGCAAGTGTTTTGGCATGGTCTTATTAAATTTGTACCAAGTTTGCAAGTGTTTTGGCATGGTCTTAGGAAGTTTGTTCCAAGTTTGCAAGTGTTTTGGCATGGTCTTAGGAAGTTGTTCCACGTTTGCAAGTGTTTTGGCATGGTCTTATTAAATTTGTACCAAGTTTGCAAGTGTTTTGACATGGTCTTAGGAAGTTTGTTCCAAGTTTGCAAGTATTTGGCATGGTTTTATTAAATTTGTACCAAGTTTGCAAGTGTTTGGCATGGTCTTATTAAATTTGTACCAAGTTTGCAAGTGTTTTGGCATGGTCTTAGGAAGTTTGTTCCAAGTTTGCAAGTGTTTGGCATGGTCTTAGGAAGTTTGTTCCAAGCTTGCAAGTGTTTTGGCATGGTCTTATTAAATTTGTACCAAGTTTGCAAGTGTTTTGGCATGGTCTTAGGAAGTTTGTTTCAAGTTTGCAAGTGTTTTGGCATGGTCTTAGGAAGTTGTTCCAAGTTTGCAAGTGTTTTGGCATGGTCTTATTAAATTGGTACCAAGTTTGCAAGTGTTTGGCATGGTCTTATTAAATTTGTACCAAGTTTGCAAGTGTTTTGACATGGTCTTAGGAAGTTTGTTCCAAGTTTGCAAGTATTTGGCATGGTTTTATTAAATTTGTACCAAGTTTGCAAGTGTTTGGCATGGTCTTATTAATTTTGTACCAAGTTTGGAAGTGTTTTGACATGGTCTTAGGAAGTTTGTTCCATGTTTGCAAGTGTTTGGCATGGTCTTATTAAATTTGTACCAAGTTTGCAAGTGTTTTGGCATGGTCTTATTAAATTTGCACCAAGTTTGCAAGTGTTTTGGCATGGTCTTATTAAATTTGTACCAAGTTTGCAAGTGTTTGGCATGGTCTTATTAAATTTGTACCAAGTTTGCAAGTGTTTTGGCATGGTCTTAGGAAGTTTGTTTCAAGTTTGCAAGTGTTTTGGCATGGTCTTAGGAAGTTTGTTCCAAGCTTGCAAGTGTTTGGCATGGTCTTGTTAAATTTGTACCAAGTTTGCAAGTGTTTTGACATGGTCTTAGGAAGTTTGTTCCAAGTTTGCAAGTATTTGGCATGGTTTGATTAAATTTGTACCAAGTTTGCAAGTGTTTGGCATGGTCTTATTAAATTTGTACCAAGTTTGCAAGTGTTTTGGCATGGTCTTAGGAAGTTTGTTCCAAGTTTGCAAGTGTTTGGCATGGTCTTATTAAATTTGTACCAAGTTTGCAAGTGTTTTGGCATGGTCTTAGGAAGTTTGTTTCAAGTTTGCAAGTGTTTTGGCATGGTCTTAGGAAGTTTGTTCCAAGCTTGCAAGTGTTTGGCATGGTCTTGTTAAAATTGTACCAAGTTTGCAAGTGTTTTGACATGGTCTTAGGAAGTTTGTTCCAAGTTTGCAAGTATTTGGCATGGTTTGATTAAATTTGTACCAAGTTTGCAAGTGTTTGGCATGGTCTTATTAAATTTGTACCAAGTTTGCAAGTGTTTTGGCATGGTCTTAGGAAGTTTGTTCCAAGTTTGCAAGTGTTTGGCATGGTCTTATTAAATTTGTACCAAGTTTGCAAGTGTTTTGGCACGGTCTTATTAAATTTGTACCAAGTTTGCAAGTGTTTTGGCATGGTCTTAGGAAGTTTGTTTCAAGTTTGCAAGTGTTTTGGCATGGTCTTAGGAAGTTGTTCCAAGTTTGCAAGTGTTTTGGCATGGTCTTATTAAATTTGTACCAAGTTTGCATGTGTTTTGGCATGGTCTTATTAAATTTGTACCAAGTTTGCAAGTGTTTTGGCATGGTCTTATTAAATTTGTACCAAGTTTGCAAGTGTTTTGGCATGGTCTTAGGAAGTTTGTTTCAAGTTTGCAAGTGTTTTGGCATGGTCTTAGAAAGTTTGTTCCAAGTTTGCAAGTGTTTTGGCATGGTCTTATTGATGATGATGATGATGATAAGTCCCACCACTTACCCCTACACAGGTTTGAGAAGGACGAAGGTATCTTAAGATATTAAATGTATATCACCAAACGAGAGGGGGCGTTGGGGCATTACTCTCAAGAACGTTCGCATTAAACTCTGTTCCATTCGTACAACGGTCGCCATCAATTGCACAAAGAGGTACATCTTAGATTTCCCATCTAGCAAAAGGGGACCACTTTCCGGAGTAAGGTAGGTATTTTCGTACTGTTTCCGTTTACACCGCCAGTTATCAATGGATGATAATGTGGTGAAACTAGGCAGCACTACTTAAGGGACCTGATCCTGTTCCTTGCATACAACGGTCCCGAACAATCACCGCGGAAGGTGAATCGCCGAGCCCCCCAAGGTTAACGAGGCACCACTCTCCGGAGTGTAAAAGGGTATTTTTGCTCTGTTAGAAGTTCACACCCACAGTTACCATTGGTTGATAATGTGGTGCCACCATAAAGAACCAAAAGGGACCCAACTACTGCGAGTTGATACTACTAGTTCTTTTCGTACAGCCATGTCCACCAATTGTCCTCATTAACGCGCGCGTGTCTCAAAGCTATGTAGACTCTTTCATTTAATTAAGTTAAATTAAAAAATCCCTATTCATTTTTTTTCTTATCATCACCATAATCAAAGACCATGTTGACAAATACAATACTACGGGCTCAGTAACTACAACATTTACATAAGTACATTACAACATCCAAGTACAGCGTCAGACTACCCGCTTCACATATACGGCGCAAAGGCGTTTGAATTCCCTTAGATTTTGAGCTTGTTTAATCTCTCTCGGCATCCTGTTGTAACATTGTAAACCTTTGAAGAACAACGAATTTCGGGCGTTCCCGGACAGATAGCTGGGAAGTCTCGGCTCACCGGCATTACGAGTGTGATACCGGTGCACGTCAGACCCAACCACAATCCTACCCCCCAAATACGCTGGTACCAGGCCTTTTAGAATTTTATACATAAAAAACTACAGTTTGGAACACTATCCGCTGCTTGACCGACATCCATTGTAAGACGTCGAGCATGACAGCCGACGGAGTATACCAGCCGCAACACAGAACCATTCGCATGACCCTGTTCTGCAACCTCTGCAGTCTTTGTAGCTGTCCTTGATTGCCGAGAAATAAAATTGATGCACAAAAATCAAAGTGTGGTGATATTAAAGATTTGTACAGCTGAACTTTACCGAAAAAATTCAGATTGTTGCTCAATCTACTTATCACACCACACTTTTTTGCCACTTTTGAGGTGACATTGTCAATATGAGGCCCGAAATTTAACCTTTCGTCCAATATAACTCCCAGATATTTCATCTGGGAGACTCTATCGATTGGTTCCTGATTGATGACAATAGCTAGTTGGTCATTATTTTGTCTTGGGGACAATACCATGAATTTGGTCTTCTTGATGTTCAAGGCCAATTTTCTGTACTTTAACCAACCATCTAAGGCATCTAGATCGATATTCAAAAGTCCCTCGGTCTGTTTTATATCCTTCCGCGAGACAAACAAGACTGTATCATCCACGAAAAGATTGATTTCACATGATTGTAAAATCTTTTTCATATCGTTTATATACATAATAAACAACACTGGACCAAGAACACTTCCTTGTGGAACCCCAAGGGTGTTTTCGATAGGGTTTGAACAATGGTTCATGAAAATCGTTCGTTGCGTTCTTCCACTAAGATAAGATGCGAACCATTCGAACTCAGTTCCTTGGATACCGAACCTTTTGATCGTTTCTAATAACAAAGGTCGCGATATCGTCTCAAACGCCCGTTTAAGATCCAAAAACACAGCAACAATTGGTTGTTTACGCTCCATTAACCCCTTCCACTTAGCTAATAAAAGGTTCAGCGCAGACTCACAAGAATGTCCTTCTCTATAGCCCGACTGTTCCTCTACCAGCAAGTTATACCTGTCAAGATACTGGACAAGTTGTTCTTTGACAACAAGTTCCAACACCTTTTCAAGTATATGAAGCATGTTAATCGGACGAAAATCCTCCGCATTGGTGGCCCCTGTCACTTTAGGAATTGGTACTACTAGAGACTCCTTCCATGAGTCAGGAAAGAAACCCCCCTCCAGTGATTGGTTAATCACCGAAAGAAAGACTCCCCCAACTACATGGAAGCAGTCCCGCAGCACCTGAGCTTTCACTTTGCTGATTCCAGCCTTGTTTTCTAAGCTACAACAAATCGATTTGAGTTTATCAATCGAAATTGGTTCAAACCTGAACTTCTGACTTGGGTTACTACCTGATCTCAATGCCAAAGGTTCAGCCACAGAAGGAATGCTTTGGTGAATAGAGTTGACACTGTTGACAAAAAAAGTGTTGAATCTTTCAGCAATGGTGCTTTCCTCAAAAATGGCACATCCTTCAAATGTCACACTCAAGCCAGGTTTATCATCTGGTTTGAGCATAGACTTGAGGATTTTCCATAGTTCCCTGCTATTACCTTGATGGTCCCTGATCTGGCTACTGAAGAACTGTTGCCTTGTTTCTTTCAAACGCATGGTGTATTCATTCCTCAGAGCGGTGTATTCCCACCACTGTTGAGAAATGTTTGTTCTCAAGAACTTTTTGTAGGCAAGGTCCCTCCTTTTCTTAAGCCTTGCCAGATCTGAGTTGTACCACTTGTTCGAATTTCTACAGGTAATAGTTCGCTCCTCTGTAAAGCTTTTCATGGCGTTCTCCAGAGATTCCCACAATTTTTTAGCCGTTTCATTAAAGCCGGATATTGTCCCCTGCAAACCCTCTGTAACAGAATTACAAAGAGATGTTTTAGAGTATCCGGCCAAACAAAAAATACGTTTTTGGACAATTACGGATTGCTCATTATGAAGGCTCAACCCCAGAGTCTCATGATCACTTATCTTGAAAGCCGGCACCGTAGTAACGGACACTGATTCGAAACTGCAGTACACATGATCAATCAAGGTCCTACTCAACCTCGTGATGCGAGTCGGTTGGTTAACCAGTTGTTTCATGTTGACTGCTTCCATTGCTCTTTTTAAGGGAACCGACTTTTCAGTGTTCAACCAGTCGATATTAAAGTCACCTAACACAATACTACGTTTATTGAAATCGATGAATCTGTCCAGCCACCCCTCCAGAATACTCACGAACCCAGAGTCACTGGAACTAGGAGAATGATACACAACTCCATAGTTCGCCGCCATCACACCGCGAGCAACCGCAATACCCAAAAACCAGTTGCGTTCTTGCATTTCATTTAATAGAACTTTGAATACAACCGAGTCTCTGGCATATATTGCAACTCCCCCAGTGTGTCGCGAGTTAGACAAACAAGATTCGACACGGTATCCCGGTATGTGAAACTGATCAAAAGCCTCAACCTCCGTAATATGAGTTTCGGTAACCAGAACCAACAATGGCTTAACTTTTTCTATTGTCGTTCGCAACATTGCATAGTTGGCTGGCAGCCCAGCAATATTCATATACAATATTTCATACTGCCGAACATTATCCAAACCAATTTGCTATTGCGAAGACTTCTTTCTTTTGTCAAACTCTTGTTGGAAAATTGGACACGCATTGCTATATGTGGCGTGTTTTGTATCAAGATTACTGTTTTTTAAATTATTAGCCTGTTCGCAGTTGACACACTTAAAAACAACAGACTTACAAATTGCTGTCTTGTGTTTGTCTCCGCATTTCGAACAAGCCAACTCATTTTTACAGTCATTAGTTATGTGCCCAAATTGTCCACATTTAAAACATCGCAAAATCCTGACCACTGGGTGCATACGACACGAATCGAACCCAATCCTAACCATGTTCCGGCTTTCAAGACACCGAGCTGATTCCTCATCAATATCCATAATTGCATTAAACCTTTCGTATTTAAGCAACTTGTTCTCATATTTTTTTAAGACCTTGACATGAGACCACGGAATTCCCTCATTTTGAGTTTTGAGGTAGTCTACCAATTCCGTATCTGTGTAGTCTTCAGTCATACCCACTAATTTCATCCTTGCCAGAGGCAGTGAAATAGAGTATGCATTACCAAGTGCTGTACCTAATCTTTCTTTTACGGTGTTCAAGCTCTCGCCAAGAGGAACTTTCACCGAAATTTGGCCCTCACCACCGTTGCGGAAGTCCGAAAGCTGATGACGCCTAGGATCCACCTTAGTCCGTATGTCGGTCCTTGTCACAGCGCAAGATTGACTGGCTTTCGGAATGATTACCAGTCGCCTTTGCTGTTGGTCCGACTGACTACTAACGGGCGCTGGTGCTGGTAACACTTTTACAAAATTACCTGCGTCAAATTGTTTTACTATGGTCGAAACAGAGCTGTTACGACCATTTGTCAATTTTTCTTTGACCACTTTAGACCAAGTCGACGAATCACCGGTTTTTTTTGCCGTAGATTTTTCAAACGGAGAAGAGATTGAGACCGTAGTAGGAGCGGCCAATTTTGGTTGCACCACCACGCTCGGTTCGTCAACGGTTCTCTCCAGCAAATCTGGCTCATTGGGCCGACGCTTGTCAACACTACTACTACCGTGCGATGATGCGTGCAACCCGCTATCCTTTTCTTTTTTTAGATCCTCTCTCAAAGATTGCAAATCTTTTTCTAATCTCTTACTCATTTTTACTTCGAACGTTTTGAACATTTCGTTCAAACGATCCATGGTACAAATACCACCACCAGAGTTCTTGTCCGCATTCTTTCCCGGCGGTTCTTTTGTGATGCAAGCGTCACATCGAAAACATAAGTTTAGATTGTCTTTCAACAATTTAAACTCCGATTTTTTTAAGGAGGTACAGCGACGGTGAAAGACACCACCACACTCTCCTTTACAAACTACCGGGTCCTCACTTTCAACTACGGCCTTGGAACATTTCGCACAGTTTTGCTGCTCCATGACCGTATCAAAATTTCCGGGCCAAGCCTCACCAAGGGACGCCCGCGCACATACACATAAAACAGTCCGAACACCGTACTTACCTGTACATGTACGACAAACAGGTGACGCTATAGCGTGCCCGCCAAAACACGGCTTTACAAAAACCCGTTATCTGGCGCGCCCGTAAACATTCACACAAAAATAAACACTTGGACAGACACTTAATAACGTTAGACACAATTATCGATGATCTGTCCGGAGAATATCCTTTCATTTCATGCAATAATAACACAATTATCTGGAGCCCACACAAATCTCAACTGCACCTGTCAACACGACTCTGACAGATTATTCAATTTGTACAAAGTTTGCATGTGTTTTTGCATGGTCTAATTAAATTTGTACCAAGTTTGCAAGTGTTTGGCATGGTCTTATTAAATTTGTACCAAGTTTGGAAGTGTTTTGACATGGTCTGAGGAAGTTTGTTCCAAGTTTGCAAGTGTTTGGCATGGTTTTATTAAATTTGTACCAAGTTTGCAAGTGTTTGGCGTGGTCTTAGGAAGTTTGTACCAAGTTTGCAAGTGTTTTGGCATGGTCTTAGTAAGTTTGTTCCAAGTTTGCAAGTGTTTGGCATGGTCTTATTAAATTTGTACCAAGTTTGCAAGTGTTTTGGCATGGTCTTATTAAATTTGTACCAAGTTTGCAAGTGTTTTGGCATGGTCTTAGGAAGTTGTTCCAATTTTGCAAGTGTTTTGGCATGGTCATATTAAATTTGTACCAAGTTTGCAAGTGTTTTGGCATGGTCTTAGGAAGTTTGTTCCAAGCTTGCAAGTGTTTGGCATGGTCTTATTAAATTTGTACCAAGTTTGCAAGTGTTTAGACATGGTCTTAGGAAGTTTGTTCCAAGTTTGCAAGTGTTTGGCATGGTCTTATTAAATTTGTACCAAGTTTGCAAGTGTTTTGGCATGGTCTTATTAAATTTGTACCAAGTTTGCAAGTGTTTTGGCATGGTCTTAGGAAGTTTGTTCCAAGCTTGCAAGTGTTTGGCATGGTCTTATTAAATTTGTACCAAGTTTGCAAGTGTTTTGACATGGTCTTAGGAAGTTTGTTCCAAGTTTGCAAGTGTTTGGCATGATTTTTTAAATGTGTACCAAGTTTGCAAGTGTTTGGCATGGTCTTATTAAATTTGTACCAAGTTTGCAAGTGTTTTGGCATGGTCTTAGGAAGTTTGTTCCAAGTTTGCAAGTGTTTGGCATGGTCTTATTAAATTTGTACCAAGTTTGCAAGTGTTTTGGCATGGTCTTATTAAAATTGTACCAAGTTTGCAAGTCTTTTGGCATGGTCTTAGGAAGTTTGTTTCAAGTTTGCAAGTGTTTTGGCATGGTCTTAGAAAGTTTGTACCAAGTTTGCAAGTGTTTTGACATGGTCTTAGGAAGTTTGTTCCAAGTTTGCAAGTGTTTTGGCATGGTCTTATTCAATTTGTACAAAGTTTGCATGTGTTTTTGCATGGTCTTATTAAATTTGTACCAAGTTTGCAAGTGTTTGGCATGGTCTTATTAAATTTGTACCAAGTTTGGAAGTGTTTTGACATGGTCTGAGGAAGTTTGTTCCAAGTTTGCAAGTGTTTGGCATGGTTTTATTAAATTTGTACCAAGTTTGCAAGTGTTTGGCGTGGTCTTAGGAAGTTTGTACCAAGTTTGCAAGTGTTTTGGCATGGTCTTAGTAAGTTTGTTCCAAGTTTGCAAGTGTTTGGCATGGTCTTATTAAATTTGTACCAAGTTTGCAAGTGTTTTGGCATGGTCTTATTAAATTTGTACCAAGTTTGCAAGTGTTTTGGCATGGTCTTAGGAAGTTGTTCCAATTTTGCAAGTGTTTTGGCATGGTCATATTAAATTTGTACCAAGTTTGCAAGTGTTTTGGCATGGTCTTAGGAAGTTTGTACCAAGTTTGCAAGTGTTTTGGCATGGTCTTATTAAATTTGTACCAAGTTTGCAAGTGTTTTGGCATGGTCTTAGGAAGTTTGTTCCAAGCTTGCAAGTGTTTGGCATGGTCTTATTAAATTTGTACCAAGTTTGCAAGTGTTTTGACATTGTCTTAGGAAGTTTGTTCCAAGTTTGCAAGTGTTTGGCATGATTTTTTAAATGTGTACCAAGTTTGCAAGTGTTTGGCATGGTCTTATTAAATTTGTACCAAGTTTGCAAGTGTTATGACATGGTCTTTTTAAAATTGTACCAAGTTTGCAAGTGTTTTGGCATGGTCTTAGGAAGTTTGTTTCAAGTTTGCAAGTGTTTTGGCATGGTCTTAGGAAGTTGTTCCATGTTTGCAAGTGTTTTGGCATGGTCTTATTAAATTTGTACCAAGTTTGCATGTGTTTTTGCATTGTCTTATTAAATTTGTACCAAGTTTGCAAGTGTTTTGGCATGGTCTTAGGAAGTTTGTTTCAAGTTTGCAAGTGTTTTGGCATGGTCTTAGGAAGTTGTTCCATGTTTGCAAGTGTTTTGGCATGGTCTTATTAAATTTTTACCAAGTTTGCATGTGTTTTGGCATGGTCTTATTAAATTTGTACCAAGTTTGCAAGTGTTTTGGCATGGTCTTATTAAATTTGTACCAAGTTTGCAAGTGTTTTGACATGGTCTAAGGAAGTTTGTTCCAAGTTTGCAAGTGTTTGGCATGGTCTTATTAAATTTGTACCAAGTTTGCAAGTGTTTTGGCATGGTCTTATTAAATTTGTACCAAGTTTGCAAGTGTTTGGCATGGTCTTATTAAATTTGTAACAAGTTTGCAAGTGTTATGGCATGGTCTTATGAAATTGGTACCAAGTTTGCAAGTGTTTTGAAATGGTCTTAGGAAGTTTGTTCCAAGCTTGCAAGTGTTTGGCATGGTCTTATTAAATTTGTACCAAGTTTGCAAGTGTTTTGGCATGGTCTTATTAAATTTGTACCAAGTTTGCAAGTGTTTTGGCATGGTCTTATTAAATCTGTACCAAGTTTGCAAGTGTTTTGGCATGGTCTTATTAAATTTGTACCAAGTTTGCAAGTGTTTGGCATGGTCTTATTAAATTTGTACCAAGTTTGCAGGTGTTTTGGCATGGTCTTAGGAAGTTTGTTTCAAGTTTGCAAGTGTTTTAGCATGGTCTTAGGAAGTTGTTCCAAGTTTGCAAGTGTTTTGGCATGGTCTTATTAAATTTGTACCAAGTTTGCAAGTGTTTTGACATGGTCTTAGGAAGTTTGTTCCAAGTTTGCAAGTATTTGGCATGGTTTTATTAAATATGTACCAAGTTTGCAAGTGTTTGGCATGGTCTTATTAAATTGGTACCAAGTTTGCAAGTGTTTTGGCATGGTCTTATTAAATTTGTACCAAGTTTGCAAGTGTTTTGGCATGGTCTTAGGAAGTTTGTTCCAAGTTTGCAAGTGTTTGGCATGGTCTTAGGAAGTTTGTTCCAAGCTTGCAAGTGTTTTGGCATGGTCTTATTAAATTTGTACCAAGTTTGCAAGTGTTTTGGCATGGTCTTAGGAAGTTTGTTCCAAGTTTGCAAGTGTTTGGCATGGTCTTATTAAATTTCTACCAAGCTTGCAAGTGTTTTGGCATGGTCTTATTAAATTTGTACCAAGTTTGCAAGTGTTTTGGCATGGTCTTAGGAAGTTTGATTCAAGTTTGCAAGTGTTTTGGCATGGTCTTATTAAATTTGCACCAAGTTTGCAAGTGTTTTGGCATGGTCTTATTAAATTTGTACCAAGTTTGCAAGTGTTTGGCATGGTCTTATTAAATTTGTACCAAGTTTGCAAGTGTTTTGGCATGGTCTTAGGAAGTTTGTTTCAAGTTTGCAAGTGTTTTGGCATGGTCTTAGGAAGTTTGTTCCAAGCTTGCAAGTGTTTGGCATGGTCTTGTTAAATTTGTACCAAGTTTGCAAGTGTTTTGACATGGTCTTAGGAAGTTTGTTCCAAGTTTGCAAGTATTTGGCATGGTTTGATTAAATTTGTACCAAGTTTGCAAGTGTTTGGCATGGTCTTATTAAATTTGTACCAAGTTTGCAAGTGTTTTGGCATGGTCTTAGGAACTTTGTTCCAAGTTTGCAAGTGTTTGGCAGGACTTATTAAATTTGTACCAAGTTTGCAAGTGTTTTGGCACGGTCTTATTAAATTTGTACCAAGTTTGCAAGTGTTTTGGCATGGTCTTAGGAAGATTGTTTCAAGTTTGCAAGTGTTCTGGCATGGTCTTAGGAAGTTGTTCCAAGTTTGCAAGTGTTTTGGCATGGTCTTATTAAATTTGTACCAAGTTTGCATGTGTTTTGGCATGGTCTTATTAAATTTGTACCAAGTTTGCAAGTGTCTTGGCATGGTCTTATTAAATTTGTACCAAGTTTGCAAGTGTTTTGGCATGGTCTTAGGAAGTTTGTTTCAAGTTTGCAAGTGTTTTGGCATGGTCTTAGGCAGTTGTTCCAAGTTTGCAAGTGTTTTGGCATGGACTTATTAAATTTGTACCAAGTTTGCATGTGTTTTGGCATGGTCTTATTAAATTTGTACCAAGTTTGCAAGTGTTTGGCATGGTCTTATTAAATTTGTACCAAGTTTGCAAGTGTTTGGCATGGTCTTATTAAATTTGTACCAAGTTTGCAAGTGTTTTGGCATGGTCTTATTAAATTTGTACCAAGTTTGCAAGTGTTTGGCATGGTCTTATTAAATTTGTACCAAGTTTGCAAGTGTTTTGGCATGGTCTTATGAAATTTGTACCAAGTTTGCAAGTGTTTTGGCATGGTCTTAGGAAGTTTGTTCCAAGTTTGCAAGTGTTTTGGCATGGTCGTATTAAATTTGTACCAAGTTTGCAAGTATTTGGCATGGCCTTATTAAATTTGTACCAAGTTTGCAAGTGTTTTGGCATGGTCTTATTAAATTTCTACCAAGTTTGCAAGTGTTTTGGCATGGTCTTATTAAATTTGTACCAAGTTTGCAAGTGTTTTGGCATG
Organism: Anopheles atroparvus; assembly: GCA_914969975.1. Taxonomy (NCBI): domain Eukaryota; kingdom Metazoa; phylum Arthropoda; class Insecta; order Diptera; family Culicidae; genus Anopheles; species Anopheles atroparvus. Next base: position 1,387,854 of record CAJZCY010000008.1, on the reverse strand, counting down.
GTCTTAGGAAGTTTGTTTCAAGTTTGCAAGTGTTTTGGCATGGTCTTAGAAAGTTTGTTCCAAGTTTGCAAGTGTTTTGGCATGGTCTTATTCAATTTGTACAAAGTTTGCATGTGTTTTTGCATGGTCTAATTAAATTTGTACCAAGTTTGCAAGTGTTTGGCATGGTCTTATTAAATTTGTACCAAGTTTGGAAGTGTTTTGACATGGTCTGAGGAAGTTTGTTCCAAGTTTGCAAGTGTTTGGCATGGTTTTATTAAATTTGTACCAAGTTTGCAAGTGTTTGGCGTGGTCTTAGGAAGTTTGTACCAAGTTTGCAAGTGTTTTGGCATGGTCTTAGTAAGTTTGTTCCAAGTTTGCAAGTGTTTGGCATGGTCTTATTAAATTTGTACCAAGTTTGCAAGTGTTTTGGCATGGTCTTATTAAATTTGTACCAAGTTTGCAAGTGTTTTGGCATGGTCTTAGGAAGTTGTTCCAATTTTGCAAGTGTTTGGCATGGTCTTATTAAATTTGTACCAAGTTTGCAAGTGTTTTGGCATGGTCTTAGGAAGTTTGTTCCAAGTTTGCAAGTGTTTGGCATGGTCTTATTAAATTTTTACCAAGTTTGCAAGTGTTTTGGCATGGTCTTATTAAATTTGTACCAAGTTTCGAAGTGTTTTGTCATGGTCTTATTAAATTTGTGCCAAGTTTGCAAGTGTTTTGGCATGGTCTTAGGAAGTTTGTTCCAAGTTTGCAAGTGTTTTGGTATGGTCTTATTAAATTTTTACCAAGGTTGCAAGTGTTTTGGCATGGTCTTAGGAAGTTTGTTCCAAGTTTGCAAGTGTTTGGCATGGTCTTATTAAATTTGTACCAAGTTTGCAAGTGTTTTGGCATGGTCTTAGGAAGTTTGTTCCAAGTTTGCAAGTGTTTGGCATGGTCTTATTAAATTTGTACCAATTTTGCAAGTGTTTGGCATGGTCGTAGTACATTTGTTCCAAGTTTGCAAGTGTTTTGGCATGGTCTTATTAAATTTGTTCCAAGTTTGCAAGTGTTTTGGCATGGTCTTATTAAATGTGTGCCAAGTTTGCAAGTGTTTTGGCATGGTCTTAGGAAGTTTGTTCCAAGTTTGCAAGAGTTTTGGCATGGTCTTATTAAATTTGTACCAAGGTTGCAAGTGTTTTGGCATGGTCTTAGGAAGTTTGTTCCAAGTTTGCAAGTGTTTGGCATGGTCTTATTAAATTTGTACCAAGTTTGCAAGTGTTTTGGCATGGTCTTAGGAAGTTTGTGCCAAGTTTGCAAGTGTTTTGGCATGGTCTTATTAAATTTGTACTAAGTTTGCAAGTGTTTGGCATGGTCTTAGGAAGTTTGTTCCAAGTTTGCAAGTGTTTTGGCATGGTCTTAATAAATTTGTACCAAGGTTGCAAGTGTTTTGGCATGGTCTTAGGAAGTTTGTTAAAAGTTTGCAAGTGTTTCGCATGGTCAATTTAAATTAGTACCAAGTTTGCAAGTGTTTTGGAATGGTCTTAGGAAGTTTGTTCCAAGTTTGCAAGTGTTTGGCATGGTCTTATTGAATTTGTACCAAGTTTGCTAGTGTTTGGCATGGTCGTATTAAATTTGTACCAAGTTTGCAAGTGTTTGGCATGGTCTTATTAAATTTGTACCAAGTTTACAAGTGTTTGGCATCATCGTATAAAATTTGTACCAAGTTTGCAAGTGTTTTGGCATGGTCTTATTAAATTTGTACCAAGTTTGCAAGTGTTTTGGCATGGTCTTATTAAATTTGTGCCAAGTTTGCAAGTGTTTTGGCATGTTCTTAGGAAGTTTGTTCCAAGTTTGCAAGTGTTTGGCATGGTCTAATTAAATTTGTACCAAGTTTGCAAGTGTTTTGGCATGGTCTTAGGAAGTTTGTTCCAAGTTTGCATGTGTTTTGGCATGGTCTTTTTAAATTTGTACCAAGTTTGCAAGTGTTTGGCATGGCCTTAGGAAGTTTGTTCCAAGTTTGCAAGTGTTTGGCATGGTCTTATTAAATTTGTACCAAGTTTGCAAGTGTTTTGGCATGGTCTTAGGAAGTTTGTTCCAAGTTTGCAAGTGTTTTGGCAAGGTCTTATTAAATTTGTACCAAGGTTGCAAGTGTTTTGGCATGGTCTTAGGAAGTTTGTTCCAAGTTTGCAAGTGTTTGGCATGGTCTTATTAAATTTGTACCAAGTTTGCAAGTGTTTTGGCATGGTCTTAGGAAGTTTGTTCCAAGTTTGCAAGTGTTTGGCATGGTCTTATTAAATTTGTACCAAGTTTGCAAGTGTTTGGCATGGTCTTAGGAAGTTTGTTCCAAGTTTGCAAGTGTTTTGGCATGGTCTTATTAAATTTGTACCAAGTTTGCAAGTGTTTTGGCATGGTCTTAGGAAGTTTGTTCCAAGTTTGCAAGTGTTTTGGCATGGTCTTATTAAATTTGTACCAAGGTTGCAAGTGTTTTGGAATGGTCTTAGGAAGTTTGTTCCAAGTTTGCAAGTGTTTGGCATTGTCTAATTAAATTTGTACCAAGTTTGCAAGTGTTTTGGCATGGTCTTAGGAAGTTTGTTCCAAGTTTGCAAGTGTTTGGCATGGTCTTATTAAATTTGTACCAAGTTTGCAAGTGTTTGGCCTGGTCGTATTAAATTTGTACCAAGTTTGCAAGTGTTTGGCACGGTCTTATTAAATTTGTACCAAGTTTGCAAGTGTTTTGGCATGGTCTTAGGAAGTTTTTTCCAAGTTTGCAAGTGTTTTGGCATGGTCTTAGGAAGTTTGTTCCAAGTTTGCAAGTGTTTGGCATGGTCTTATTAAATTTGTACCAAGTTTGCAAGTGTTTTGGCATGGTCTTATTAATTTTGTTCCAAGTTTGCAGGTGTATTGGCATTGTCTTAGGAAGTTTATTCCAAGTTTGCAAGTGTTTTGGCATGGTCTTATTAAATTTGTGCCAAGTTTGCAAGTGTTTTGGCATGGTCTCATTAAATTTGTACCAAGTTTGCAAGTGTTTTGGCAGGGTCTTATTACATTTGTACCAAGTTTGCAAGTGTTTTGGCATGGTCTTATTAAATTTGTACCAAGTTTGCAAGTGTTTTGGCATGGTTTTATTAAATTTGTACCAAGTTTGCAAGTGTTTTGGCATGGTCTTATTAAATTTGTACCAAGTTTGCAAGTGTTTGGCATGGTCTTATTAAATTTGTACCAAGTTTGCAAGTGTTTTGGCATGGTCTTATTAATTTTGTTCCAAGTTTGCAAGTGTTTTGGCATGGTCTTAGGAAGTTTGTTCCAAGTTTGCAAGTGTTTTGGCATGGTCTTATTAAATTTGTACAGAGTTTGCAAGTGTTTGGCATGGTCTTATTAAATTTGTACCAAGTTTGCAAGTGTTTTGGCATGGTCTTATTAAATTTGTACCAAGTTTGCAGGTGTTTTGGCATTGTCTTAGGAAGTTTTTTCCAAGTTTGCAAGTGTTTTGACATGGTCTTATTAAATTTGTGCCAAGTTTGCAAGTGTTTTGGCATGGTCTCATTAAATTTGTACCAAGTTTGCAAGTGTTTTGGCATGGTCTTAGGAAGTTTGTTCCAAGTTTGCAAGTGTTTTGGCATGGTCTTATTAAATTTGTACCAAGTTTGCAAGTGTTTGGCATTGTCATATTAAATTTGTACCAAGTTTGCAAGTGTTTGGCATGGTCTTATTAAATTTGTACCAAGTTTGCAAGTGTTTTGGCATGGTCTTAGGAAGTTTGTTCCAAGTTTGCAAGTGTTTGGCATGGTCTTATTAAATTTGTACCAAGTTTGCAAGTGTTTTGGCATGGTCTTAGGAAGTTTGTTCCAAGTTTGCAAGTGTTTGGCATGGTCGTATTAAATTTGTACCAAGTTTGCAGGTGTTTTGGTTTGGTCTTATTAAATTTTTATCAAGTTTGCAAGTGTTTTGGCATGGTCTTATTAAATTTTTACCAAGGTTGCAAGTGTTTTGGCATGGTCTTAGGAAGTTTGTTCCAAGTTTGCAGGTGTTTTGGCATGGTCTTATTAAATTTGTTCCAAGTTTGCAAGTGTTTTGGCATGGTCTTAGGAAGTTTGTTCCAAGTTTGCAAGTGTTTTGGCATGGTCTTATTAAATTTGTACCAAGTTTGCAAGTGTTTTGGCAAGGTCTTATTAAATTTGTTCCAAGTTTGCAAGTGTTTTGGCATGGTCTTATTAAATTTGTACCAAGGTTGCAAGTGTTTTGGCATGGTCTTATTAAATTTGTACCAAGTTTGCAAGTGTTTTGGCATGGTCTTAGGAAGTTTGTTCCAAGTTTGCAAGTGTTTTGGCAAGGTCTTATTAAATTTGTTCCAAGTTTGCAAGTGTTTTGGCATGGTCTTATTAAATTTGTACCAAGGTTGGAAGTGTTTTGGCATGGTCTTATTAAATTTGTACCAAGTTTGCAAGTGTTTTGGCATGGTCTTATTAATTTTGTACCAAGTTTGCAAGTGTTTTGGCATGGTCTTATTAAATTTGTACCAAGTTTGCAAGTGTTTTGGCATGGTCTTAGGAAGTTTGTTCCAAGTTTGCAAGTGTTTGGCATGGTCGTATTAAATTTGTACCAAGTTTGCAGGTGTTTTGGTTTGGTCTTATTAAATTTTTATCAAGTTTGCAAGTGTTTTGGCATGGTCTTATTAAATTTGTACCAAGGTTGCAAGTGTTTTGGCATGGTCTTAGGAAGTTTGTTCCAAGTTTGCAGGTGTTTTGGCATGGTCTTATTAAATTTGTTCCAAGTTTGCAAGTGTTTTGGCATGGTCTTAGGAAGTTTGTTCCAAGTTTGCATGTTTTGGCATGGTCTTATTAAATTTGTACCAAGTTTGCAAGTGTTTTGGCATGGTCTTAGTAAGTTTGTACCAAGTTTGCAGGTGTTTTGGCATGGTCTTATTAAATTTTGACCAAGTTTGCAAGTTTTTTGGCATGGTCTTATTAAATTTGTACCAAGTTTGCAGGTGTTTTGGCATGTCCTTATTAAATTTGTACCAAGTTTGCAAGTGTTTTGGCATGGTCTTTGGAAGTTTGTTCCAAGTTTGCAAGTGTTTTGGCAGGGTCTAATTAAATTTGTACCAAGGTTGCAAGTGTTTTGGCATGGTCTTAGGAAGTTTGTACCAAGTTTGCAAGTGTTTGGCATGGTCTTATTAAATTTGTACCAAGTTTGCAAGTGTTTTGGCATGGTCTTAGGAAGTTTGTACCAAGTTTGCAAGTGTTTTGGTATGGTCTTATTAAATTTGTACCAAGTTTGCAAGAGTTTTGGCATGGTCTTAGGAAGTTTGTTCCAAGTTTGCAAGTGTTTTGGCATGGTCTTGGAAAGTTTGTTTCAAGTTTGCAAGTGTTTTGGCAGGGTCTTATTAAGTTTGTACCAAGTTTGCAAGTGTTTTGGCATGGTCTTATAAAATTTGTTCCAAGTTTGCAAGTGTTTTGGCATGGTCTTATTAAATTTGTACCAAGTTTGCAAGTGTTTTGGCATGGTCTTATTAAATTTGTTCCAAGTTTGCAAGTGTTTTTGCATGGTCTTATTAAATTTGTACCAAGTTTGCAAGTGTTTTGGCATGGTCTTTTGAAATTTGTACCAAGTTTGCAAGTGTTTTGGCATGGTCTTATTAAATTTGTACCAAGTTTGCAAGTGTTTTGGCATGGTCTTATTTATTTTGTACCAAGTTTGCAAGTGTTTTGGCATGGTCTTATTAAATTTGTACCCAGTTTGCAAGTGTTTTGGCATGTCCTTATTAAATTTGCACCAAGGTTGCAAGTGTTTTGGCATGGTTTTAGGAAGTTTGTTCCAAGTTTGCAAGTTTTTGGCATGGTCTTATAAAATTTGTACCAAGTTTGCAAGTGTTTTGGCATGGTCTCATTAAATTTGTACCAAGTTTGCAAGTGTTTGGCATGGTCTTATTAAATTTGTACCAAGTTTGCAAGTGTTTTGGCATGGTCTTAGGAAGTTTGTACAAAGTTTGCAAGTGTTTTGGCATGGTCTCATTAAATTTGTTCCAAGCTTGCAGGTGTTTGGCATGGTCGTATTAAATTTGTACCAAGTTTGCAAGTGTTTTGGCATGGTCTTATTAAATTTGTATCCAGTTTGCAAGTGTTTTGACATGGTCTTAGGAAGTTTGTACCAAGATTGCAAGTGTTTTGGCATGGTCTTATTAAATTTGTATCAAGTTTGCAAGTGTTTTGACATGGTCTTAGGAAGTTTGTACCAAGTTTGCAAGTGTTTTGGCATGGTCTTATGAAATTTGTACCAAGTTTGCAAGTGTTTGGCATGGTCTTATTAAATTTGTACCAAGTTTGCAAGTGTTTTGGCATGGTCTTATTAAACTTGTACCAAGTTTGCAAGTGTTTTGGCAAGGTCTTATTAAATTTGTTCCAAGTTTGCAAGTGTTTTGGCATGGTCTTATTAAATTTGTACCAAGTTTGCAAGTGTTTTGGCATGGTCTTATTAAACTTGTACCAAGTTTGCAAGTGTTTTGGCAAGGTCTTATTAAATTTGTTCCAAGTTTGCAAGTGTTTTGGCATGGTCTTATTAAATTTGTATCAAGTTTGCAAGTGTTTTGGCATGTCCTTATTAAATTTGTACCAAGTTTGCAAGTGTTTTGGCATGGTCTTTGGAATTTTGTTCCAAGTTTGCAAGTGTTTGGCATGGTCTTATTAAATTTATATCAAGTTTGCAAGTGTTTTGGCATGGTCTTTGGAATTTTGTTCCAAGTTTGCAAGTGTTTTGGCATGGTCTTAGGAAGTTTGTACCAAGTTTGCAAGTGTTTGGCATGGTCTTATTAAATTTGTATCAAGTTTGCAAGTGTTTTGACATGGTCTTAGGAAGTTTGTACCAAGATTGCAAGTGTTTTGGCATGGTCTTATTAAATTTGTCCCAAGTTTGCAAGTGTTTTGGCATGGTCTTAGGAAGTTTGTTCCAAGTTTGCAAGTGTTTGGCATGGTCTTATTAAATTTATATCAAGTTTGCAAGTGTTTTGGCATGGTCTTAGGAAGTTTGTACCAAGTTTGCAAGTGTTTTGGCATGGTCTTATGAAATTTGTACCAAGTTTGCAAGTGTTTTGGCATGGTCTTATTAAATTTGTACCAAGTTTGCAAGTGTTTTGGCATGTCCTTATTAAATTTGTACCAAGTTTGCAAGTGTTTTGGCATGGTCTTTGGAATTTTGTTCCAAGTTTGCAAGTGTTTTGGCATGGTCTTAGGAAGTTTGTACCAAGTTTGCAAGTGTTTTGGCATGGTCTTATGAAATTTGTACCAAGTTTGCAAGTGTTTGGCATGGTCTTATTAAATTTGTACCAAGTTTGCAAGTGTTTTGGCATGGTCTTATTAAACTTGTACCAAGTTTGCAAGTGTTTTGGCAAGGTCTTATTAAATTTGTTCCAAGTTTGCAAGTGTTTTGGCATGGTCTTATTAAATTTGTACCAAGTTTGCAAGTGTTTTGGCATGGTCTTATTAAACTTGTACCAAGTTTGCAAGTGTTTTGGCAAGGTCTTATTAAATTTGTTCCAAGTTTGCAAGTGTTTTGGCATGGTCTTATTAAATTTGTATCAAGTTTGCAAGTGTTTTGGCATGTCCTTATTAAATTTGTACCAAGTTTGCAAGTGTTTTGGCATGGTCTTTGGAATTTTGTTCCAAGTTTGCAAGTGTTTGGCATGGTCTTATTAAATTTATATCAAGTTTGCAAGTGTTTTGGCATGGTCTTTGGAATTTTGTTCCAAGTTTGCAAGTGTTTTGGCATGGTCTTAGGAAGTTTGTACCAAGTTTGCAAGTGTTTTGGCATGGTCTTATTAAATTTGTATCAAGTTTGCAAGTGTTTTGACACGGTCTTAGGAAGTTTGTACCAAGATTGCAAGTGTTTTGGCATGGTCTTATTAAATTTGTATCAAGTTTGCAAGTGTTTTGGCATGGTCTTTGGAATTTTGTTCCAAGTTTGCAAGTGTTTTGGCATGGTCTTAGGAAGTTTGTACCAAGTTTGCAAGTGTTTTGGCATGGTCTTATGAAATTTGTACCAAGTTTGCAAGTGTTTTGACATGGTCTTAGGAAGTTTGTACCAAGATTGCAAGTGTTTTGGCATGGTCTTATTAAATTTGTATCAAGTTTGCAAGTGTTTTGACATGGTCTTAGGAAGTTTGTTCCAAGTTTGCAAGTGTTTGGCATGGTCTTATTAAATTTGTATCAAGTTTGCAAGTGTTTTGACATGGTCTTAGGAAGTTTGTACCAAGATTGCAAGTGTTTTGGCATGGTCTTATTAAATTTGTCCCAAGTTTGCAAGTGTTTTGGCATGGTCTTAGGAAGTTTGTTCCAAGTTTGCAAGTGTTTGGCATGGTCTTATTAAATTTATATCAAGTTTGCAAGTGTTTTGGCATGGTCTTTGGAATTTTGTTCCAAGTTTGCAAGTGTTTTGGCATGGTCTTAGGAAGTTTGTACCAAGTTTGCAAGTGTTTTGGCATGGTCTTATTAAATTTGTACCAAGTTTGCAAGTGTTTTGGCATGTCCTTATTAAATTTGTACCAAGTTTGCAAGTGTTTTGGCATGGTCTTTGGAATTTTGTTCCAAGTTTGCAAGTGTTTTGGCATGGTCTTAGGAAGTTTGTACCAAGTTTGCAAGTGTTTTGGCATGGTCTTATGAAATTTGTACCAAGTTTGCAAGTGTTTGGCATGGTCTTATTAAATTTGTACCAAGTTTGCAAGTGTTTTGGCATGGTCTTATTAAACTTGTACCAAGTTTGCAAGTGTTTTGGCAAGGTCTTATTAAATTTGTTCCAAGTTTGCAAGTGTTTTGGCATGGTCTTATGAAATTTGTACCAAGTTTGCAAGTGTTTTGGCATGGTCTTATTAAACTTGTACCAAGTTTGCAAGTGTTTTGGCAAGGTCGTATTAAATTTGTACCAAGTTTGCAAGTGTTTTGGCATGGTCTTATTAAATTTGTATCCAGTTTGCAAGTGTTTTGACATGGTCTTAGAAAGTTTGTACCAAGATTGCAAGTGTTTTGGCATGGTCTTATTAAATTTGTATCAAGTTTGCAAGTGTTTTGACATGGTCTTAGGAAGTTTGTTCCAAGTTTGCAAGTGTTTGGCATGGTCTTATTAAATTTGTATCAAGTTTGCAAGTGTTTTGACATGGTCTTAGGAAGTTTGTACCAAGATTGCAAGTGTTTTGGCATGGTCTTATTAAATTTGTCCCAAGTTTGCAAGTGTTTTGGCATGGTCTTAGGAAGTTTGTTCCAAGTTTGCAAGTGTTTGGCATGGTCTTATTAAATTTATATCAAGTTTGCAAGTGTTTTGGCATGGTCTTTGGAATTTTGTTCCAAGTTTGCAAGTGTTTTGGCATGGTCTTAGGAAGTTTGTACCAAGTTTGCAAGTGTTTTGGCATGGTCTTATTAAATTTGTACCAAGTTTGCAAGTGTTTTGGCATGTCCTTATTAAATTTGTACCAAGTTTGCAAGTGTTTTGGCATGGTCTTTGGAATTTTGTTCCAAGTTTGCAAGTGTTTTGGCATGGTCTTAGGAAGTTTGTACCAAGTTTGCAAGTGTTTTGGCATGGTCTTATGAAATTTGTACCAAGTTTGCAAGTGTTTGGCATGGTCTTATTAAATTTGTACCAAGTTTGCAAGTGTTTTGGCATGGTCTTATTAAACTTGTACCAAGTTTGCAAGTGTTTTGGCAAGGTCTTATTAAATTTGTTCCAAGTTTGCAAGTGTTTTGGCATGGTCTTATTAAATTTGTACCAAGTTTGCAAGTGTTTTGGCATGGTCTTATTAAACTTGTACCAAGTTTGCAAGTGTTTTGGCAAGGTCTTATTAAATTTGTTCCAAGTTTGCAAGTGTTTTGGCATGGTCTTATTAAATTTGTACCAAGGTTGCAAGTGTTTTGGCATGGTCTTATTAAATTTGTACCAAGTTTGCAAGTGTTTTGGCATGGTCTTAGGAAGTTTGTTCCAAGTTTGCAAGTGTTTGGCATGGTCGTATTAAATTTGTACCAAGTTTGCAGGTGTTTTGGCATGGTCTTATTAAATTTTTATCAAGTTTGCAAGTGTTTTGGCATGGTCTTATTAAATTTGTACCAAGGTTGCAAGTGTTTTGGCATGGTCTTAGGAAGTTTGTTCCAAGTTTGCAGGTGTTTTGGCATGGTCTTATTAAATTTGTTCCAAGTTTTCAAGTGTTTTGGCATGGTCTTAGGAAGTTTGTTCCAAGTTTGCATGTTTTGGCATGGTCTTATTAAATTTGTACCAAGTTTGCAAGTGTTTTGGCATGGTCTTAGTAAGTTTGTACCAAGTTTGCAGGTGTTTTGGCATGGTCTTATTAAATTTTGACCAAGTTTGCAAGTTTTTTGGCATGGTCTTATTAAATTTGTACCAAGTTTGCAGGTGTTTTGGCATGTCCTTATTAAATTTGTACCAAGTTTGCAAGTGTTTTGGCATGGTCTTTGGAAGTTTGTTCCAAGTTTGCAAGTGTTTTGGCAGGGTCTAATTAAATTTGTACCAAGGTTGCAAGTGTTTTGGCATGGTCTTAGGAAGTTTGTACCAAGTTTGCAAGTGTTTGGCATGGTCTTATTAAATTTGTACCAAGTTTGCAAGTGTTTTGGCATGGTCTTAGGAAGTTTGTACCAAGTTTGCAAGTGTTTTGGTATGGTCTTATTAAATTTGTACCAAGTTTGCAAGTGTTTTGGCATGGTCTTAGGAAGTTTGTTCCAAGTTTGCAAGTGTTTTGGCATGGTCTTTGGAAGTTTGTTTCAAGTTTGCAAGTGTTTTGGCAGGGTCTTATTAAATTTGTACCAAGGTTGCAAGTGTTTTGGCATGGTCTTAGGAAGTTTGTACCAAGTTTGCAAGTGTTTGGCATGGTCTTATTAAATTTGTACCAAGTTTGCAAGTGTTTTGGCATGGTCTTAGGAAGTTTGTACCAAGTTTGCAAGTGTTTGGCATGGTCTTATTAAATTTGTACCAAGTTTGCAAGTGTTTTGGCATGGTCTTATAAAATTTGTTCCAAGTTTGCAAGTGTTTTGGCATGGTCTTATTAAATTTGTACCAAGTTTGCAAGTGTTTTGGCATGGTCTTATTAAATTTGTACCAAGTTTATAAGTGTTTTGGCATGGTCTTATTAAATTTGTACCAAGTTTGCAAGTGTTTTGGCATGGTCTTATTAAATTTGTACCAAGTTTGCAAGTGTTTTGGCATGGTCTTATTAAATTTGTACCAAGTTTGCAGGTGTTTTGGCATGGTCTTCGGAAGTTTGTTCCAAGTTTGCAAGTGTTTTGGCATGGTCTTATTAAATTTGTACCAAGTTTGCAAGTGTTTTGGCATGGTCTTATTAAATTTGTACCAAGTTTGCAAGTGTTTTGGCAAGGTCTTATTAAATTTGTACCAAGTTTGCAAGTGTTTTGCCATGGTCTTATTAAATTTGTACCAAGTTTATAAGTGTTTTGGCATGGTCTTATTAAATTTGTACCAAGTTTGCAAGTGTTTTCGCATGGTCTTATTAAATTTGTACCAAGTTTGCAGGTGTTTTGGCATGGTCTTCGGAAGTTTGTTCCAAGTTTGCAAGTGTTTTGGCATGGTCTTATTAAATTTGTACCAAGTTTGCAAGTGTTTTGGCATGGTCTTATTAAATTTGTACCAAGTTTGCAAGTGTTTTGGCAAGGTCTTATTAAATTTGTACCAAGTTTGCAAAAGTTTTGGCATGGTCGTATTAAATTTGTACCAAGTTTGCAAGTGTTTTGGCATGGTCTTAGGAAGTTTGTTCCAAGTTTGCAAGTGTTTTGGCATGGTCTTATTAAATTTGTGCCAAGTTTGCAAGTGTTTTGGCATGGTCTTATTAAATTTGTTCCAAGTTTGCAATTGTTTTGGCAGGGTCTTATTAAATTTGTACCAAGTTTGCAAGTGTTTTGGCATGGTCTTATTAAACTTGTACCATGTTTGCAAGTGTTTTGGCATGGTATTATTCCATTTGTACAAAGTTTGCAGGTGTTTTGGCATGGTCTTATTAAATTTGTACCAAGTTTGCAAGTGTTTTGGCATGGTCTTAGGAGTTTTTTCCAAGTTTGCAAGTGTTTTGGCATGGTCTTAGGAAGTTTGTTCCAAGTTTGCAAGTGTTTGGCATGGTCTTATTAAATTTGTTCCAAGTTTGCAAGTGTTTTGGCATGGTCTTATTAAATTTGTACAGAGTTTGCAAGTGTTTGGCATGGTCTTATTAAATTTGTACCAAGTTTGCAAGTGTTTTGGCATGGTCGTATTAAATTTGTACCAAGTTTGCAAGTGTTTGGCACGGTCTTATTAAATTTGTACCAAGTTTGCAAGTGTTTTGGCATGGTCTTAGGAAGTTTTTTCCAAGTTTGCAAGTGTTTTGGCATGGTCTTAGGAAGTTTGTTCCAAGTTTGCAAGTGTTTGGCATGGTCTTATTAAATTTGTACCAAGTTTGCAAGTGTTTTGGCATGGTCTTATTAATTTTGTTCCAAGTTTGCAGGTGTATTGGCATTGTCTTAGGAAGTTTATTCCAAGTTTGCAAGTGTTTTGGCATGGTCTTATTAAATTTGTGCCAAGTTTGCAAGTGTTTTTGCATGGTCTCATTAAATTTGTACCAAGTTTGCAAGTGTTTTGGCAGGGTCTTATTACATTTGTACCAAGTTTGCAAGTGTTTTGGCATGGTCTTATTAAATTTGTACCAAGTTTGCAAGTGTTTTGGCATGGTTTTATTAAATTTGTACCAAGTTTGCAAGTGTTTTGGCATGGTCTTATTAAATTTGTACCAAGTTTGCAAGTGTTTGGAATGGTCTTATTAAATTTGTACCAAGTTTGCAAGTGTTTTGGCATGGTCTTATTAATTTTGTTCCAAGTTTGCAAGTGTTTTGGCATGGTCTTAGGAAGTTTGTTCCAAGTTTGCAAGTGTTTTGGCATGGTCTTATTAAATTTGTACAGAGTTTGCAAGTGTTTGGCATGGTCTTATTAAATTTGTACCAAGTTTGCAAGTGTTTTGGCATGGTCTTATTAAATTTGTACCAAGTTTGCAGGTGTTTTGGCATTGTCTTAGGAAGTTTTTTCCAAGTTTGCAAGTGTTTTGGCATGGTCTTATTAAATTTGTGCCAAGTTTGCAAGTGTTTTGGCATGGTCTCATTAAATTTGTACCAAGTTTGCAAGTGTTTTGGCATGGTCTTAGGAAGTTTTTTCCAAGTTTGCAAGTGTTTTGGCATGGTCTTATTAAATTTGTACCAAGTTTGCAAGTGTTTGGCATGGTCATATTAAATTTGTACCAAGTTTGCAAGTGTTTGGCATGGTCTTATTAAATTTGTACCAAGTTTGCAAGTGTTTTGGCATGGTCTTAGGAAGTTTGTTCCAAGTTTGCAAGTGTTTGGCATGGTCTTATTAAATTTGTACCAAGTTTGCAAGTGTTTGGGCATGGTCTTATTTAATTTGTACCAAGTTTGCAAGTGTTTTGGCATGGTCTTAGGAAGTTTGTTCCAAGTTTGCAAGTGTTTTGGCATGGTCTTATTAAATTTGTACCAAGTTTGCAAGTGTTTTGGCATGGTCTTATTAAATTTGTACCAAGTTTGCAAGTGTTTTGGCATGGTCTTATTAAATTTGTACCAAGTTTGCAAGTGTTTTGGCATGGTCGTTTTAAATTTTGACCAAGTTTGCAAGTGTTTTGGCATGGTCTTAGGAAGTTTGTTCCATGTTTGCAAGTGTTTTGGCATGGTCTTATTAAATTTGTACCAAGTTTGCAAGTGTTTTGGCATGGTCTTAGGAAGTTTGTTCCAAGTTTGCAAGTGTTTTGGCATGGTCTTATTAAATTTGTGCCAAGTTTGCAAGTGTTTTGGCATGGTCTTATTAAATTTGTTCCAAGTTTGCAATTGTTTTGGCAGGGTCTTATTAAATTTGTACCAAGTTTGCAAGTGTTTTGGCATGGTCTTATTAAACTTGTACCATGTTTGCAAGTGTTTTGGCATGGTATTATTCCATTTGTACAAAGTTTGCAGGTGTTTTGGCATGGTCTTATTAAATTTGTACCAAGTTTGCAAGTGTTTTGGCATGGTCTTAGGAAGTTTTTTCCAAGTTTGCAAGTGTTTTGGCATGGTCTTAGGAAGTTTGTTCCAAGTTTGCAAGTGTTTGGCATGGTCTTATTAAATTTGTACCAAGTTTGCAAGTGTTTTGGCATGGTCTTATTAAATTTGTACAGAGTTTGCAAGTGTTTGGCATGGTCTTATTAAATTTGTACCAAGTTTGCAAGTGTTTTGGCATGGTCGTATTAAATTTGTACCAAGTTTGCAAGTGTTTGGCACGGTCTTATTAAATTTGTACCAAGTTTGCAAGTGTTTTGGCATGGTCTTAGGAAGTTTTTTCCAAGTTTGCAAGTGTTTTGGCATGGTCTTAGGAAGTTTGTTCCAAGTTTGCAAGTGTTTGGCATGGTCTTATTAAATTTGTACCAAGTTTGCAAGTGTTTTGGCATGGTCTTATTAATTTTGTTCCAAGTTTGCAGGTGTATTGGCATTGTCTTAGGAAGTTTATTCCAAGTTTGCAAGTGTTTTGGCATGGTCTTATTAAATTTGTGCCAAGTTTGCAAGTGTTTTGGCATGGTCTCATTAAATTTGTACCAAGTTTGCAAGTGTTTTGGCAGGGTCTTATTACATTTGTACCAAGTTTGCAAGTGTTTTGGCATGGTCTTATTAAATTTGTACCAAGTTTGCAAGTGTTTTGGCATGGTTTTATTAAATTTGTACCAAGTTTGCAAGTGTTTTGGCATGGTCTTATTAAATTTGTACCAAGTTTGCAAGTGTTTGGCATGGTCTTATTAAATTTGTACCAAGTTTGCAAGTGTTTTGGCATGGTCTTATTAATTTTGTTCCAAGTTTGCAAGTGTTTTGGCATGGTCTTAGGAAGTTTGTTCCAAGTTTGCAAGTGTTTTGGCATGGTCTTATTAAATTTGTACAGAGTTTGCAAGTGTTTGGCATGGTCTTATTAAATTTGTACCAAGTTTGCAAGTGTTTTGGCATGGTCTTATTAAATTTGTACCAAGTTTGCAGGTGTTTTGGCATGGTCTCATTAAATTTGTACCAAGTTTGCAAGTGTTTTGGCATGGTCTTAGGAAGTTTTTTCCAAGTTTGCAAGTGTTTTGGCATGGTCTTATTAAATTTGTGCCAAGTTTGGAAGTGTTTTGGCATGGTCTCATTAAATTTGTACCAAGTTTGCAAGTGTTTTGGCATGGTCTTAGGAAGTTTGTTCCAAGTTTGCAAGTGTTTTGGCAGGGTCTTATTAAATTTGTACCAAGTTTGCAAGTGTTTGGCATGGTCATATTAAATTTGTACCAAGTTTGCAAGTGTTTGGCATGGTCTTATTAAATTTGTACCAAGTTTGCAAGTGTTTTGGCATGGTCTTAGGAAGTTTGTTCCAAGTTTGCAAGTGTTTGGCATGGTCTTATTAAATTTGTACCAAGTTTGCAAGTGTTTTGGCATGGTCTTAGGAAGTTTGTTCCAAGTTTGCAAGTGTTTGGCATGGTCGTATTAAATTTGTACCAAGTTTGCAGGTGTTTTGGTTTGGTCTTATTAAATTTTTATCAAGTTTGCAAGTGTTTTGGCATGGTCTTATTAAATTTGTACCAAGGTTGCAAGTGTTTTGGCATGGTCTTAGGAAGTTTGTTCCAAGTTTGCAGGTGTTTTGGCATGGTCTTATTAAATTTGTTCCAAGTTTGCAAGTGTTTTGGCATGGTCTTAGGAAGTTTGTTTCAAGTTTGCAAGTGTTTTGGCATGGTCTTATTAAATTTGTACCAAGTTTGCAAGTGTTTTGGCAAGGTCTTATTAAATTTGTTCCAAGTTTGCAAGTGTTTTGGCATGGTCTTATTAAATTTGTACCAAGGTTGCAAGTGTTTTGGCATGGTCTTATTAAATTTGTACCAAGTTTGCAAGTGTTTTGGCATGGTCTTAGGAAGTTTGTTCCAAGTTTGCAAGTGTTTTGGCAAGGTCTTATTAAATTTGTTCCAAGTTTGCAAGTGTTTTGGCATGGTCTTATTAAATTTGTACCAAGGTTGCAAGTGTTTTGGCATGGTCTTATTAAATTTGTACCAAGTTTGCAAGTGTTTTGGCATGGTCTTATTAAACTTGTACTAAGTTTGCAAGTGTTTTGGCAAGGTCTTATTAAATTTGTTCCAAGTTTGCAAGTGTTTTGGCATGGTCTTATTAAATTTGTACCAAGGTTGCAAGTGTTTTGGCATGGTCTTATTAAATTTGTACCAAGTTTGCAAGTGTTTTGGCATGGTCTTAGGAAGTTTGTTCCAAGTTTGCAAGTGTTTGGCATGGTCGTATTAAATTTGTACCAAGTTTGCAGGTGTTTTGGTTTGGTCTTATTAAATTTTTATCAAGTTTGCAAGTGTTTTGGCATGGTCTTATTAAATTTGTACCAAGGTTGCAAGTGTTTTGGCATGGTCTTAGGAAGTTTGTTCCAAGTTTGCAGGTGTTTTGGCATGGTCTTATTAAATTTGTTCCAAGTTTGCAAGTGTTTTGGCATGGTCTTAGGAAGTTTGTTCCAAGTTTGCATGTTTTGGCATGGTCTTATTAAATTTGTACCAAGTTTGCAAGTGTTTTGGCATGGTCTTAGTAAGTTTGTACCAAGTTTGCAGGTGTTTTGGCATGGTCTTATTAAATTTTGACCAAGTTTGCAAGTTTTTTGGCATGGTCTTATTAAATTTGTACCAAGTTTGCAGGTGTTTTGGCATGTCCTTATTAAATTTGTACCAAGTTTGCAAGTGTTTTGGCATGGTCTTTGGAAGTTTGTTCCAAGTTTGCAAGTGTTTTGGCAGGGTCTAATTAAATTTGTACCAAGGTTGCAAGTGGTTTGGCATGGTCTTAGGAAGTTTGTACCAAGTTTGCAAGTGTTTGGCATGGTCTTATTAAATTTGTACCAAGTTTGCAAGTGTTTTGGCATGGTCTTAGGAAGTTTGTACCAAGTTTGCAAGTGTTTTGGTATGGTCTTATTAAATTTGTACCAAGTTTGCAAGAGTTTTGGCATGGTCTTAGGAAGTTTGTTCAAGTTTGCAAGTGTTTTGGCATGGTCTTTGGAAGTTTGTTTCAAGTTTGCAAGTGTTTTGGCAGGGTCTTATTAAATTTGTACCAAGTTTGCAAGTGTTTTGGCATGGTCTTATAAAATTTGTTCCAAGTTTGCAAGTGTTTTGGTATGGTCTTATTAAATTTGTACCAAGTTTGCAAGTGTTTTGGCATGGTCTTAGGAAGTTTGTACCAAGTTTGCAAGTGTTTGGCATGGTCTTATTAAATTTGTATCAAGTTTGCAAGTGTTTTGACATGGTCTTAGGAAGTTTGTTCCAAGTTTGCAAGTGTTTGGCATGGTCTTATTAAATTTGTATCAAGTTTGCAAGTGTTTTGACATGGTCTTAGGAAGTTTGTACCAAGATTGCAAGTGTTTTGGCATGGTCTTATTAAATTTGTCCCAAGTTTGCAAGTGTTTTGGCATGGTCTTAGGAAGTTTGTTCCAAGTTTGCAAGTGTTTGGCATGGTCTTATTAAATTTATATCAAGTTTGCAAGTGTTTTGGCATGGTCTTTGGAAGTTTGTTTCAAGTTTGCAAGTGTTTTGGCAGGGTCTTATTAAATTTGTACCAAGTTTGCAAGTGTTTTGGCATGGTCTTATTAAATTTGTGCCAAGTTTGCAAGTGTTTTTGCATGGTCTCATTAAATTTGTACCAAGTTTGCAAGTGTTTTGGCAGGGTCTTATTACATTTGTACCAAGTTTGCAAGTGTTTTGGCATGGTCTTATTAAATTTGTACCAAGTTTGCAAGTGTTTTGGCATGGTTTTATTAAATTTGTACCAAGTTTGCAAGTGTTTTGGCATGGTCTTATTAAATTTGTACCAAGTTTGCAAGTGTTTGGAATGGTCTTATTAAATTTGTACCAAGTTTGCAAGTGTTTTGGCATGGTCTTATTAATTTTGTTCCAAGTTTGCAAGTGTTTTGGCATGGTCTTAGGAAGTTTGTTCCAAGTTTGCAAGTGTTTTGGCATGGTCTTATTAAATTTGTACAGAGTTTGCAAGTGTTTGGCATGGTCTTATTAAATTTGTACCAAGTTTGCAAGTGTTTTGGCATGGTCTTATTAAATTTGTACCAAGTTTGCAGGTGTTTTGGCATTGTCTTAGGAAGTTTTTTCCAAGTTTGCAAGTGTTTTGGCATGGTCTTATTAAATTTGTGCCAAGTTTGCAAGTGTTTTGGCATGGTCTCATTAAATTTGTACCAAGTTTGCAAGTGTTTTGGCATGGTCTTAGGAAGTTTTTTCCAAGTTTGCAAGTGTTTTGGCATGGTCTTATTAAATTTGTACCAAGTTTGCAAGTGTTTGGCATGGTCATATTAAATTTGTACCAAGTTTGCAAGTGTTTGGCATGGTCTTATTAAATTTGTACCAAGTTTGCAAGTGTTTTGGCATGGTCTTAGGAAGTTTGTTCCAAGTTTGCAAGTGTTTGGCATGGTCTTATTAAATTTGTACCAAGTTTGCAAGTGTTTGGGCATGGTCTTATTTAATTTGTACCAAGTTTGCAAGTGTTTTGGCATGGTCTTAGGAAGTTTGTTCCAAGTTTGCAAGTGTTTTGGCATGGTCTTATTAAATTTGTACCAAGTTTGCAAGTGTTTTGGCATGGTCTTATTAAATTTGTACCAAGTTTGCAAGTGTTTTGGCATGGTCTTATTAAATTTGTACCAAGTTTGCAAGTGTTTTGGCATGGTCGTATTAAATTTTGACCAAGTTTGCAAGTGTTTTGGCATGGTCTTAGGAAGTTTGTTCCATGTTTGCAAGTGTTTTGGCATGGTCTTATTAAATTTGTACCAAGTTTGCAAGTGTTTTGGCATGGTCTTAGGAAGTTTGTTCCAAGTTTGCAAGTGTTTTGGCATGGTCTTATTAAATTTGTGCCAAGTTTGCAAGTGTTTTGGCATGGTCTTATTAAATTTGTTCCAAGTTTGCAATTGTTTTGGCAGGGTCTTATTAAATTTGTACCAAGTTTGCAAGTGTTTTGGCATGGTCTTATTAAACATGTACCATGTTTGCAAGTGTTTTGGCATGGTATTATTCCATTTGTACAAAGTTTGCAGGTGTTTTGGCATGGTCTTATTAAATTTGTACCAAGTTTGCAAGTGTTTTGGCATGGTCTTAGGAAGTTTTTTCCAAGTTTGCAAGTGTTTTGGCATGGTCTTAGGAAGTTTGTTCCAAGTTTGCAAGTGTTTGGCATGGTCTTATTAAATTTGTACCAAGTTTGCAAGTGTTTTGGCATGGTCTTATTAAATTTGTACAGAGTTTGCAAGTGTTTGGCATGGTCTTATTAAATTTGTACCAAGTTTGCAAGTGTTTTGGCATGGTCGTATTAAATTTGTACCAAGTTTGCAAGTGTTTGGCACGGTCTTATTAAATTTGTACCAAGTTTGCAAGTGTTTTGGCATGGTCTTAGGAAGTTTTTTCCAAGTTTGCAAGTGTTTTGGCATGGTCTTAGGAAGTTTGTTCCAAGTTTGCAAGTGTTTGGCATGGTCTTATTAAATTTGTACCAAGTTTGCAAGTGTTTTGGCATGGTCTTATTAATTTTGTTCCAAGTTTGCAGGTGTATTGGCATTGTCTTAGGAAGTTTATTCCAAGTTTGCAAGTGTTTTGGCATGGTCTTATTAAATTTGTGCCAAGTTTGCAAGTGTTTTGGCATGGTCTCATTAAATTTGTACCAAGTTTGCAAGTGTTTTGGCAGGGTCTTATTACATTTGTACCAAGTTTGCAAGTGTTTTGGCATGGTCTTATTAAATTTGTACCAAGTTTGCAAGTGTTTTGGCATGGTTTTATTAAATTTGTACCAAGTTTGCAAGTGTTTTGGCATGGTCTTATTAAATTTGTACCAAGTTTGCAAGTGTTTGGCATGGTCTTATTAAATTTGTACCAAGTTTGCAAGTGTTTTGGCATGGTCTTATTAATTTTGTTCCAAGTTTGCAAGTGTTTTGGCATGGTCTTAGGAAGTTTGTTCCAAGTTTGCAAGTGTTTTGGCATGGTCTTATTAAATTTGTACAGAGTTTGCAAGTGTTTGGCATGGTCTTATTAAATTTGTACCAAGTTTGCAAGTGTTTTGGCATGGTCTTATTAAATTTGTACCAAGTTTGCAGGTGTTTTGGCATTGTCTTAGGAAGTTTTTTCCAAGTTTGCAAGTGTTTTGGCATGGTCTTATTAAATTTGTGCCAAGTTTGGAAGTGTTTTGGCATGGTCTCATTAAATTTGTACCAAGTTTGCAAGTGTTTTGGCATGGTCTTAGGAAGTTTGTTCCAAGTTTGCAAGTGTTTTGGCAGGGTCTTATTAAATTTGTACCAAGTTTGCAAGTGTTTGGCATGGTCATATTAAATTTGTACCAAGTTTGCAAGTGTTTGGCATGGTCTTATTAAATTTGTACCAAGTTTGCAAGTGTTTTGGCATGGTCTTAGGAAGTTTGTTCCAAGTTTGCAAGTGTTTGGCATGGTCTTATTAAATTTGTACCAAGTTTGCAAGTGTTTTGGCATGGTCTTAGGAAGTTTGTTCCAAGTTTGCAAGTGTTTGGCATGGTCGTATTAAATTTGTACCAAGTTTGCAGGTGTTTTGGTTTGGTCTTATTAAATTTTTATCAAGTTTGCAAGTGTTTTGGCATGGTCTTATTAAATTTGTACCAAGGTTGCAAGTGTTTTGGCATGGTCTTAGGAAGTTTGTTCCAAGTTTGCAGGTGTTTTGGCATGGTCTTATTAAATTTGTTCCAAGTTTGCAAGTGTTTTGGCATGGTCTTAGGAAGTTTGTTTCAAGTTTGCAAGTGTTTTGGCATGGTCTTATTAAATTTGTACCAAGTTTGCAAGTGTTTTGGCAAGGTCTTATTAAATTTGTTCCAAGTTTGCAAGTGTTTTGGCATGGTCTTATTAAATTTGTACCAAGGTTGCAAGTGTTTTGGCATGGTCTTATTAAATTTGTACCAAGTTTGCAAGTGTTTTGGCATGGTCTTAGGAAGTTTGTTCCAAGTTTGCAAGTGTTTTGGCAAGGTCTTATTAAATTTGTTCCAAGTTTGCAAGTGTTTTGGCATGGTCTTATTAAATTTGTACCAAGGTTGCAAGTGTTTTGGCATGGTCTTATTAAATTTGTACCAAGTTTGCAAGTGTTTTGGCATGGTCTTATTAAACTTGTACTAAGTTTGCAAGTGTTTTGGCAAGGTCTTATTAAATTTGTTCCAAGTTTGCAAGTGTTTTGGCATGGTCTTATTAAATTTGTACCAAGGTTGCAAGTGTTTTGGCATGGTCTTATTAAATTTGTACCAAGTTTGCAAGTGTTTTGGCATGGTCTTAGGAAGTTTGTTCCAAGTTTGCAAGTGTTTGGCATGGTCGTATTAAATTTGTACCAAGTTTGCAGGTGTTTTGGTTTGGTCTTATTAAATTTTTATCAAGTTTGCAAGTGTTTTGGCATGGTCTTATTAAATTTGTACCAAGGTTGCAAGTGTTTTGGCATGGTCTTAGGAAGTTTGTTCCAAGTTTGCAGGTGTTTTGGCATGGTCTTATTAAATTTGTTCCAAGTTTGCAAGTGTTTTGGCATGGTCTTAGGAAGTTTGTTCCAAGTTTGCATGTTTTGGCATGGTCTTATTAAATTTGTACCAAGTTTGCAAGTGTTTTGGCATGGTCTTAGTAAGTTTGTACCAAGTTTGCAGGTGTTTTGGCATGGTCTTATTAAATTTTGACCAAGTTTGCAAGTTTTTTGGCATGGTCTTATTAAATTTGTACCAAGTTTGCAGGTGTTTTGGCATGTCCTTATTAAATTTGTACCAAGTTTGCAAGTGTTTTGGCATGGTCTTTGGAAGTTTGTTCCAAGTTTGCAAGTGTTTTGGCAGGGTCTAATTAAATTTGTACCAAGGTTGCAAGTGTTTTGGCATGGTCTTAGGAAGTTTGTACCAAGTTTGCAAGTGTTTGGCATGGTCTTATTAAATTTGTACCAAGTTTGCAAGTGTTTTGGCATGGTCTTAGGAAGTTTGTACCAAGTTTGCAAGTGTTTTGGTATGGTCTTATTAAATTTGTACCAAGTTTGCAAGAGTTTTGGCATGGTCTTAGGAAGTTTGTTCAAGTTTGCAAGTGTTTTGGCATGGTCTTTGGAAGTTTGTTTCAAGTTTGCAAGTGTTTTGGCAGGGTCTTATTAAATTTGTACCAAGTTTGCAAGTGTTTTGGCATGGTCTTATAAAATTTGTTCCAAGTTTGCAAGTGTTTTGGTATGGTCTTATTAAATTTGTACCAAGTTTGCAAGTGTTTTGGCATGGTCTTATTAAATTTGTTCCAAGTTTGCAAGTGTTTTTGTTGGTCTTATTAAATTTGTACCAAGTTTGCAAGTGTTTTGGCATGGTCTTTTGAAATTTGTACCAAGTTTGCAAGTGTTTTGGCATGGTCTTATTAAATTTGTACCAAGTTTGCAAGTGTTTTGGCATGGTCTTATTTATTTTGTACCAAGTTTGCAAGTGTTTTGGCATGGTCTTATTAAATTTGTACCCAGTTTGCAAGTGTTTTGGAATGTCCTTATTAAATTTGCACCAAGGTTGCAAGTGTTTTGGCATGGTCTTATTAAATTTGTACCAAGTTTGCAAGTGTTTTGGCATGGTCTTAGGAAGTTTGTACCAAGTTTGCAAGTGTTTTGGCATGGTCTCATTAAATTTGTACCAAGTTTGCAAGTGTTTGGCATGGTCTTATTAAATTTGTACCAAGTTTGCAAGTGTTTTGGCATGGTCTTAGGAAGTTTGTACAAAGTTTGCAAGTGTTTTGGCATGGTCTCATTAAATTTGTTCCAAGCTTGCAGGTGTTTGGCATGGTCGTATTAAATTTGTACCAAGTTTGCAAGTGTTTTGGCATGGTCTTATTAAATTTGTATCCAGTTTGCAAGTGTTTTGACATGGTCTTAGGAAGTTTGTTCCAAGTTTGCAAGTGTTTGGCATGGTCTTATTAAATTTGTATCAAGTTTGCAAGTGTTTTGGCATGGTCTTAGGAAGTTTGTACCAAGATTGCAAGTGTTTTGGCATGGTCTTATTAAATTTGTATCAAGTTTGCAAGTGTTTTGACATGGTCTTAGGAAGTTTGTTCCAAGTTTGCAAGTGTTTGGCATGGTCTTATTAAATTTGTATCAAGTTTGCAAGTGTTTTGACATGGTCTTAGGAAGTTTGTACCAAGATTGCAAGTGTTTTGGCATGGTCTTATTGAATTTGTCCCAAGTTTGCAAGTGTTTTGGCATGGTCTTAGGAAGTTTGTTCCAAGTTTGCAAGTGTTTGGCATGGTCTTATTAAATTTATATCAAGTTTGCAAGTGTTTTGGCATGGTCTTAGGAAGTTTGTACCAAGTTTGCAAGTGTTTTGGCATGGTCTTATGAAATTTGTACCAAATTTGCAAGTGTTTTGGCATGGTCTTATTAAATTTGTACCAAGTTTGCAAGTGTTTTGGCATGTCCTTATTAAATTTGTACCAAGTTTGCAAGTGTTTTGGCATGGTCTTTGGAATTTTGTTCCAAGTTTGCAAGTGTTTTGGCATGGTCTTAGGAAGTTTGTACCAAGTTTGCAAGTGTTTTGGCATGGTCTTATTAAATTTGTACCAAGTTTGCAAGTGTTTTGGCATGTCCTTATTAAATTTGTTCCAAGTTTGCAAGTGTTTTGGCATGGTCTTATTAAATTTGTACCAAGGTTGCAAGTGTTTTGGCATGGTCTTATTAAATTTGTACCAAGTTTGCAAGTGTTTTGGCATGGTCTTATTAAATTTGTACCAAGTTTGCAAGTGTTTTGGCATGGTCTTATTAAACTTGTACCAAGTTTGCAAGTGTTTTGGCAAGGTCTTATTAAATTTGTTCCAAGTTTGCAAGTGTTTTGGCATGGTCTTATTAAATTTGTACCAAGGTTGCAAGTGTTTTGGCATGGTCTTATTAAATTTGTACCAAGTTTGCAAGTGTTTTGGCATGGTCTTAGGAAGTTTGTTCCAAGTTTGCAAGTGTTTGGCATGGTCGTATTAAATTTGTACCAAGTTTGCAGGTGTTTTGGCATGGTCTTATTAAATTTTTATCAAGTTTGCAAGTGTTTTGGCATGGTCTTATTAAATTTGTACCAAGGTTGCAAGTGTTTTGGCATGGTCTTAGGAAGTTTGTTCCAAGTTTGCAGGTGTTTTGGCATGGTCTTATTAAATTTGTTCCAAGTTTGCAAGTGTTTTGGCATGGTCTTAGGAAGTTTGTTCCAAGTTTGCATGTTTTGGCATGGTCTTATTAAATTTGTACCAAGTTTGCAAGTGTTTTGGCATGGTCTTAGTAAGTTTGTACCAAGTTTGCAGGTGTTTTGGCATGGTCTTATTAAATTTTGACCAAGTTTGCAAGTTTTTTGGCATGGTCTTATTAAATTTGTACCAAGTTTGCAGGTGTTTTGGCATGTCCTTATTAAATTTGTACCAAGTTTGCAAGTGTTTTGGCATGGTCTTTGGAAGTTTGTTCCAAGTTTGCAAGTGTTTTGGCAGGGTCTAATTAAATTTGTACCAAGGTTGCAAGTGTTTTGGCATGGTCTTAGGAAGTTTGTACCAAGTTTGCAAGTGTTTGGCATGGTCTTATTAAATTTGTACCAAGTTTGCAAGTGTTTTGGCATGGTCTTAGGAAGTTTGTACCAAGTTTGCAAGTGTTTTGGTATGGTCTTATTAAATTTGTACCAAGTTTGCAAGTGTTTTGGCATGGTCTTAGGAAGTTTGTTCCAAGTTTGCAAGTGTTTTGGCATGGTCTTTGGAAGTTTGTTTCAAGTTTGCAAGTGTTTTGGCAGGGTCTTATTAAATTTGTACCAAGGTTGCAAGTGTTTTGGCATGGTCTTAGGAAGTTTGTACCAAGTTTGCAAGTGTTTGGCATGGTCTTATTAAATTTGTACCAAGTTTGCAAGTGTTTTGGCATGGTCTTAGGAAGTTTGTACCAAGTTTGCAAGTGTTTGGCATGGTCTTATTAAATTTGTACCAAGTTTGCAAGTGTTTTGGCATGGTCTTATAAAATTTGTTCCAAGTTTGCAAGTGTTTTGGCATGGTCTTATTAAATTTGTACCAAGTTTGCAAGTGTTTTGGCATGGTCTTATTAAATTTGTTCCAAGTTTGCAAGTGTTTTTGCATGGTCTTATTAAATTTGTACCAAGTTTGCAAGTGTTTTGGCATGGTTTTTTGAAATTTGTACCAAGTTTGCAAGTGTTTTGGCATGGTCTTATTAAATTTGTACCAAGTTTGCAAGTGTTTTGGCATGGTCTTATTAATTTTGTACCAAGTTTGCAAGTGTTTTGGCATGGTCTTATTAAACTTGTACCCAGTTTGCAAGTGTTTTGGCATGTCCTTATTAAATTTGTACCAAGGTTGCAAGTGTTTTGGCATGGTTTTAGGAAGTTTGTTCCAAGTTTGCAAGTTTTTGGCATGGTCTTATTAAATTTGTACCAAGTTTGCAAGTGTTTTGGCATGGTCTCATTAAATTTGTACCAAGTTTGCAAGTGTTTGGCATGGTCTTATTAAATTTGTACCAAGTTTGCAAGTGTTTTGGCATGATCTTAGGAAGTTTGTACAAAGTTTGCAAGTGTTTTGGCATGGTCTCATTAAATTTGTTCCAAGCTTGCAGGTGTTTGGCATGGTCGTATTAAATTTGTACCAAGTTTGCAAGTGTTTTGGCATGGTCTTATTAAATTTGTATCCAGTTTGCAAGTGTTTTGACATGGTCTTAGGAAGTTTGTACCAAGATTGCAAGTGTTTTGGCATGGTCTTATTAAATTTGTATCAAGTTTGCAAGTGTTTTGACATGGTCTTAGAAAGTTTGTTCCAAGTTTGCAAGTGTTTGGCATGGTCTTATTAAATTTGTATCAAGTTTGCAAGTGTTTTGACATGGTCTTAGGAAGTTTGTACCAAGATTGCAAGTGTTTTGGCATGGTCTTATTAAATTTGTCCCAAGTTTGCAAGTGTTTTGGCATGGTCTTAGGAAGTTTGTTCCAAGTTTGCAAGTGTTTGGCATGGTCTTATTAAATTTGTATCAAGTTTGCAAGTGTTTTGGCATGGTCTTAGGAAGTTTGTACCAAGTTTGCAAGTGTTTTGGCATGGTCTTATGAAATTTGTACCAAGTTTGCAAGTGTTTTGGCATGGTCTTATTAAATTTGTACCAAGTTTGCAAGTGTTTTGGCATGTCCTTATTAAATTTGTACCAAGTTTGCAAGTGTTTTGGCATGGTCTTTGGAATTTTGTTCCAAGTTTGCAAGTGTTTTGGCAGGGTCTTATTAAATTTGTACCAAGGTTGCAAGTGTTTTGGGCATGGTCTTAGGAAGTTTGTACCAAGTTTGCAAGTGTTTGGCATGGTCTTATTAAATTTGTACCAAGTTTGCAAGTGTTTTGGCATGGTCTTAGGAAGTTTGTACCAAGTTTGCAAGTGTTTTGGCATGGTCTTATTAAATTTGTACCAAGTTTGCAAGTGTTTTGGCATGGTCTTAGGAAGTTTGTTCCAAGTTTGCAAGTGTTTTGGCATGGTCTTTGGAAGTTTGTTCCAAGTTTGCAAGTGTTTTGGCAGGGTCTTATTAAATTTGTACCAAGGTTGCAAGTGTTTTGACATGGTCTTAGGAAGTTTGTACCAAGTTTGCAAGCGTTTGGCATGGTCTTATTAAATTTGTACCAAGTTTGCAGGTGTTTTGGCATGGTCTTAGGAAGTTTGTACCAAGTTTGCAAGTGTTTGGCATGGTCTTATTAAATTTGTACCAAGTTTGCAAGTGTTTTGGCATGGTCTTCGGAAGTTTGTTCCAAGTTTGCAAGTGTTTTGGCATGGTCTTATTAAATTTGTACCAAGTTTGCAGGTGTTTTGGCATGGTCTTAGGAAGTTTTTTCCAAGTTTGCAAGTGTTTTGGCATGGTCTTAGGAAGTTTGTTCCAAATATGTAAGTGTTTGGCATGGTCTTCGGAAGTTGTTCCAAGTTTGCAAGTGTTTTGGCATGGTCTCATTAAATTTGTACCAAGTTTGCAAGTGTTTTGGCATGGTCTTATTAAATTTGTACCAAGTTTGCAGGTGTTTTGGCATGGTCTTATTGAATTTGTACCAAGTTTGCAGGTGTTTTGGCAAGGTCTTCGGAAGTTTGTTCCAAGTTTGCAGGTGTTTTGGCATGGTCTTATTAAATTTGTACCAAGTTTGCAGGTGTTTTGGCATGGTCTTCGGAAGTTTGTTCCAAGTTTGCAAGTGTTTTGGCATGGTCTTATTAAATTTGTACCAAGTTTGCAGGTGTTTTGGCATGGTCTTAGGAAGTTTTTTCCAAGTTTGCAAGTGTTTTGGCATGGTCTTAGGAAGTTTGTTCCAAATATGCAAGTGTTTGGCATGGTCTTCGGAAGTTTGTTCCAAGTTTGCAAGTGTTTTGGCATGGTCTCATTAAATTTGTACCAAGTTTGCAAGTGTTTTGGCAAGGTCTTATTAAATTTGTACCAAGTTTGCAAGTGTTTTGGCATGGTCTTATTAAATTTGTACCAAGTTTGCAGGTGTTTTGGCATGGTCTTATTAAATTTGTACCAAGTTTGCAGGTGTTTTGGCATGTCCTTATTAAATTTGTACCAAGTTTGCAAGTGTTTTGGCATGGTCTTTGGAAGTTTGTTCCAAGTTTGCAAGTGTTTTGGCAGGGTCTAATTAAATTTGTACCAAGGTTGCAAGTGTTTTGGCATGGTCTTAGGAAGTTTGTACCAAGTTTGCAAGTGTTTGGCATGGTCTTATTAAATTTGTACCAAGTTTGCAAGTGTTTTGGCATGGTCTTAGGAAGTTTGTACCAAGTTTGCAAGTGTTTTGGCATGGTCTTATTAAATTTGTACCAAGTTTGCAAGTGTTTTGGCATGGTCTTTGGAAGTTTGTTCCAAGTTTGCAAGTGTTTTGGCAGGGTCTTATTAAATTTGTACCAAGGTTGCAAGTGTTTTGGCATGGTCTTAGGAAGTTTGTACCAAGTTTGCAAGTGTTTGGCATGGTCTTATTAAATTTGTACCAAGTTTGCAGGTGTTTTGGCATGGTCTTAGGAAGTTTGTACCAAGTTTGCAAGTGTTTGGCATGGTCTTATTAAATTTTTACCAAGTTTGCAAGTGTTTTGGCATGGTCTTATTAAATTTGTTCCAAGTTTGCAAGTGTTTTGGCATGGTCTTTTTAAATTTGTACCAAGTTTGCAAGTGTTTTGGCATGGTCTTATAAAATTTGTTCCAAGTTTGCAAGTGTTTTTGCATGGTCTTATTAAATTTGTACCAAGTTTGCAAGTGTTTTGGCCTGGTCTTTTGAAATTCGTACCAAGTTTGCAAGTGTTTTGGCATGGTCTTATTAAATTTGTACCAAGTTTGCAAGTGTCTTGGCATGGTCTTATTAATTTTGTACCAAGTTTGCAAGTGTTTCGGCATGGTCTTATTAAATTTGTACCCAGTTTGCAAGTGTTTTGGCATGTCCTTATTAAATTTGTACCAAGGTTGCAAGTGTTTTGGCATGGTTTTAGGAAGTTTGTTCCAAGTTTGCAAGTGTTTGGCATGGTCTCATTAAATTTGTACCAAGTTTGCAAGTGTTTGGCATGGTCTTATTAAATTTGTACCAAGTTTGCAAGTGTTTTGGCATGGTCTTAGGAAGTTTGTACAAAGTTTGCAAGTGTTTTGGCATGGTCTCATTAAATTTGTTCCAAGTTTGCAGGTGTTTGGCATGGTCGTATTAAATTTGTACCATGTTTGCAAGTGTTTTGGCATGGTCTTATTAAATTTGTATCAAGTTTGCAAGTGTTTTGACATGGTCTTAGGAAGTTTGTACCAAGATTGCAAGTGTTTTGGCATGGTCTTATTAAATTTGTATCAAGTTTGCAAGTGTTTTGACATGGTCTTAGGAAGTTTGTTCCAAGTTTGCAAGTGTTTGGCATGGTCTTATTAAATTTGTATCAAGTTTGCAAGTGTTTTGACATGGTCTTAGGAAGTTTGTACCAAGATTGCAAGTGTTTTGGCATGGTCTTATTAAATTTGTCCCAAGTTTGCAAGTGTTTTGGCATGGTCTTAGGAAGTTTGTTCCAAGTTTGCAAGTGTTTGGCATGGTCTTATTAAATTTGTATCAAGTTTGCAAGTGTTTTGGCATGGTCTTAGGAAGTTTGTACCAAGTTTGCAAGTGTTTTGGCATGGTCTTATTAAATTTGTACCAAGTTTGCAAGTGTTTTGGCATGGTCTTATAAAATTTGTACCAAGTTTGCAAGTGTTTTGGCATGTCCTTATTAAATTTGTACCAAGTTTGCAAGTGTTTTGGCATGGTCCTTGGAAGTTTGTTCCAAGTTTGCAAGTGTTTTGGCAGGGTCTTATTAAATTTGTACCAAGGTTGCAAGTGTTTTGGCATGGTCTTAGGAAGTTTGTTCCAAGTTTGCAAGTGTTTGGCATGGTCTTATTAAATTTGTACCAAGTTTGCAAGTGTTTTGGCATGGTCTTAGGAAGTTTGTACCAAGTTTGCAAGTGTTTTGGCATGGTCTTATTAAATTCGTACCAAGTTTGCAAGTGTTTTGGCATGGTCTTAGGAAGTTTGTTCCAAGTTTGCAAGTGTTTTGGCATGGTCTTTGGAAGTTTGTTCCAAGTTTGCAAGTGTTTTGACAGGGTCTTATTAAATTTGTACCAAGGTTGCAAGTGTTTTGACATTGTCTTAGGAAGTTTGTACCAAGTTTGCAAGTGTTTGGCATGGTCTTATTAAATTTGTACCAAGTTTGCAGGTGTTTTGGCATGGTCTTAGGAAGTTTGTACCAAGTTTGCAAGTGTTTGGCATGGTCTTATTAAATTTGTACCAAGTTTGCAAGTGTTTTGGCATGGTCTTATTAAATTTGTTCCAAGTTTGCAAGTGTTTTGGCATGGTCTTATTAAATTTGTACCAAGTTTGCAAGTGTTTTGGCATGGTCTTATTAAATTTGTTCCAAGTTTGCAAGTGTTTTGGCATGGTCTTATTAAATTTGTACCAAGTTTGCAAGTGTTTTGGCATGGTCTTTTGAAATTTGTACCAAGTTTGCAAGTGTTTTGGCATGGTCTTATTAAATTTGTACCAAGTTTGCAAGTGTTTTGGCATGGTCTTATTAATTTTGTACCAAGTTTGCAAGTGTTTTGGCATGGTCTTATTAAATTTGTACCAAGTTTGCAAGTGTTTTGGCATGTCCTTATTAAATTTGTACCAAGGTTGCAAGTGTTTTGGCATGGTTTTAGGAAGTTTGTTCCAAGTTTGCAAGTGTTTGGCATGGTCTTATTAAATTTGTACCAAGTTTGCAAGTGTTTTGGCATGGTCTCATTAAATTTGTACCAAGTTTGCAAGTGTTTGGCATGGTCTTATTAAATTTGTACCAAGTTTGCATGTGTTTTGGCATGGTCTAAGGAAGTTTGTACAAAGTTTGCAAGTGTTTTGGCATGGTCTCATTAAATTTGTTCCAAGTTTGCAGGTGTTTGGCATGGTCGTATTAAATTTGTACCAAGTTTGCAAGTGTTTTGGCATGGTCTTATTAAATTTGTATCAAGTTTGCAAGTGTTTTGACATGGTCTTAGGAAGTTTGTACCAAGATTGCAAGTGTTTTGGCATGGTCTTATTAAATTTGTACCAAGTTTGCAAGTGTTTGGCATGGTCTTATTAAATTTGTGCCAAGTTTGCAAGTGTTTTGGCATGGTCTTATTAAATTTGTACCAAGTTTGCAAGTGTTTTGGCATGGTCTTATTAAATTTGTACCAAGTTTGCAAGTGTTTTGGCATGGTCTTAGGAAGTTTGTACCAAGTTTGCAAGTGTTTTGGCATGGTCTTAGGAAGTTTGTTCCAAGTTTGCAAGTGTTTTGGCATGGTCTTAGGAAGTTTGTTCCAAGTTTGCAAGTGTTTTGGCATGGTCTTAGGAAGTTTGTACCAAGTTTGCAAGTGTTTTGGCATGGTCTTAGGAAGTTTGTTCCAAGTTTGCAAGTGTTTTGGCATGGTCTAAGGAAGTTTGTTCCAAGTTTGCAAGTGTTTTGGCATGGTCTTATTAAATTTGTACCAAGTTTGCAAGTGTTTTGGCATGGTCTTAGGAAGTTTGTTCCAAGTTTGCAATTGTTTTGGCATGGTCTTATTAAATTTGTACCAAGTTTGCAATTGTTTTGGCATGGTCTTATTAAATTTGTACCAAGTTTGCAAGTGTTTTGGCATGGTCTTAGGAAGTTTGTTCCAAGTTTGCAAGTGTTTCGGCATGGTCTTATTAAATTTGTACCAAGTTTGCAAGTGTTTTGGCATGGTCTTATTAAATTTGTACCAAGTTTGCAAGCGTTTTGGCATGGTCTTAATAAATTTGTTCCAAGTTTGCAAAAGTTTTGGCATGGTCTTATTAAATTTGTACCAAGTTTGCAAGTGTTTTGGCATGGTCTTATTAAACTTGTACCAAGTTTGCAAGTGTTTTGGCATGGTCTTAGGAAGTTTGTTCCAAGTTTGCAAGAGATTTGGCATGGTCTTAGGAAGTTTGTTTCAAGTTTGCAAGTGTTTTGGCATGGTCTTATTAAATTTGTACCAAGATTGCAAGTGTTTTGGCATGGTCTTATTAAATTTTTATCAGGTTTGCATGTGTAGGCATGTTCTTATTAAATTTTTACCAAGTTTGCAAATGTTTGGCATGGTCGTATTAAATTTGTACCAAGTTTGCAAGTGTTTGGCATGGTCGTTTTAAATTTGTACCAAGTTTGCAAGTGTTTTGGCATGGTCTTATAAAACTTGTACCAAGTTTGCAAGTGTTTTGGCATGGTCTTATTAAATTTGTACCAAGTTTGCAAGTGTTTTGGCATGGTCTTAGTAAGTTTGTTCCAAGTTTGCAAGTGTTTTGGCATGGTGTTATTAAATTTGTACCAAGTTTGCAAGTGTTTTGGCATGGTCTTATTAAATTTGTACCAAGTTTGCAAGTGTTTTGGCATGGTCTTAGGAAGTTTGTTCCAAGTTTGCAAGTGTTTGGCATGGTCTTAGGAAGTTTTTTCCAAGTTTGCAAGTGTTTTGGCATGGTCTTAGGAAGTTTGTTCCAAGTTTGCAAGTGTTTGGCATGGTCTTAGGAAGTTTTTTCCAAGTTTGCAAGTGTTTTGGCATGGTCTTAGGAAGTTTGTACCAAGTTTGCAAGTGTTTTGGCATGGTCTTATTAAATTTGTACCAAGTTTGCAAGTGTTTTGGCATGGTCTTTTGAAATTTGTACCAAGTTTGCAAGTGTTTTGGCATGGTCTTATTAAATTTGTACCAAGTTTGCAAGTGTTTTGGCATGGTCTTATTAATTTTGTACCAAGTTTGCAAGTGTTTTGGCATGGTCTTATTAAATTTGTACCAAGTTTGCAAGTGTTTTGGCATGGTCTTATTAAATTTGTACCAAGTTTGCAAGTGTTTTGGCATGGTCTTAATAAATTTGTTCCAAGTTTGCAAGTGTTTTGGCATGGTCTTATTAAATTTTTACCAAGTTTGCAAGTGTTTTGGCATGGTCTTTTGAAATTTGTACCAAGTTTGCAAGTGTTTTGGCATGGTCTTATTAAATTTGTACCAAGTTTGCAAGTGTTTTGGCATGTTCTTATTAATTTTGTACCAAGTTTGCAAGTGTTTTGGCATGGTCTTATTAAATTTGTACCAAGTTTGCAAGTGTTTTGGCATGTCCTTATTAAATTTGTACCAAGGTTGCAAGTGTTTTGGCATGGTTTTAGGAAGTTTGTTCCAAGTTTGCAAGTGTTTGGCATGGTCTTATTAAATTTGTACCAAGTTTGCAAGTGTTTTGGCATGGTCTCATTAAATTTGTACCAAGTTTGCAAGTGTTTGGCATGGTCTTATTAAATTTGTACCAAGTTTGCATGTGTTTTGGCATGGTCTTAGGAAGTTTGTACAAAGTTTGAAAGTGTTTTGGCATGGTCTCATTAAATTTGTTCCAAGTTTGCAGGTGTTTGGCATGGTCGTATTAAATTTGTACCAAGTTTGCAAGTGTTTTGGCATGGTCTTATTAAATTTGTATCAAGTTTGCAAGTGTTTTGACATGGTCTTAGGAAGTTTGTACCAAGATTGCAAGTGTTTTGGCATGGTCTTATTAAATTTGTACCAAGTTTGCAAGTGTTTGGCATGGTCTTATTAAATTTGTGCCAAGTTTGCAAGTGTTTTGGCATGGTCTTATTAAATTTGTACCAAGTTTGCAAGTGTTTTGGCATGGTCTTAGGAAGTTTGTACCAAGTTTGCAAGTGTTTTGGCATGGTCTTAGGAAGTTTGTTCCAAGTTTGCAAGTGTTTTGGCATGGTCTTAGGAAGTTTGTTCCAAGTTTGCAAGTGTTTTGGCATGGTCTTAGGAAGTTTGTACCAAGTTTGCAAGTGTTTTGGCATGGTCTTAGGAAGTTTGTTCCAAGTTTGCAAGTGTTTTGGCATGGTCTTAGGAAGTTTGTTCCAAGTTTGCAAGTGTTTTGGCATGGTCTTATTAAATTTGTACCAAGTTTGCAAGTGTTTTGGCATGGTCTTAGGAAGTTTGTTCCATGTTTGCAATTGTTTTGGCATGGTCTTATTAAATTTGTACCAAGTTTGCAATTGTTTTGGCATGGTCTTATTAAATTTGTACCAAATTTGCAAGTGTTTTGGCATGGTCTTAGGAAGTTTGTTCCAAGTTTGCAAGTGTTTCGGCATGGTCTTATTAAATTTGTACCAAGTTTGCAAGTGTTTTGGCATGGTCTTATTAAATTTGTACCAAGTTTGCAAGCGTTTTGGCATGGTCTTAATAAATTTGTTCCAAGTTTGCAAAAGTTTTGGCATGGTCTTATTAAATTTGCACCAAGTTTGCAAGTGTTTTGGCATGGTCTTATTAAACTTGTACCAAGTTTGCAAGTGTTTTGGCATGGTCTTAGGAAGTTTGTTCCAAGTTTGCAAGTGATTTGGCATGGTCTTAGGAAGTTTGTTCCAAGTTTGCAAGTGTTTTGGCATGGTCTTATTAAATTTGTACCAAGATTGCAAGTGTTTTGGCATGGTCTTATTAAATTTTTATCAGGTTTGCATGTGTAGGCATGTTCTTATTAAATTTTTACCAAGCTTGCAAATGTTTGGCATGGTCGTATTAAATTTGTACCAAGTTTGCAAGTGTTTGGCATGGTCGTTTTAAATTTGTACCAAGTTTGCAAGTGTTTTGGCATGGTCTTATAAAACTTGTACCAAGTTTGCAAGTGTTTTGGCATGGTCTTATTAAATTTGTACCAAGTTTGCAAGTGTTTTGGCATGGTCTTAGTAAGTTTGTTCCAAGTTTGCAAGTGTTTTGGCATGGTGTTATTAAATTTGTACCAAGTTTGCAAGTGTTTTGGCATGGTCTTATTAAATTTGTACCAAGTTTGCAAGTGTTTTGGCATGGTCTTAGGAAGTTTGTTCCAAGTTTGCAAGTGTTTGGCATGGTCTTAGGAAGTTTTTTCCAAGTTTGCAAGTGTTTTGGCATGGTCTTAGGAAGTTTGTTCCAAGTTTGCAAGTGTTTGGCATGGTCTTAGGAAGTTTTTTCCAAGTTTGCAAGTGTTTTGGCATGGTCGTATAAAATTTGTACCAAGTTTGCAAGTGTTTTGGCATGGTCTTATTATATTTGTACCAAGTTTGCAGGTGTTTTGGCATGGTCTTAGGAAGTTTGTTCCAAGTTTGCAAGTGTTTGGCATGGTCTTATTAAATTTGTACCAAGTTTGCAGGTGTTTTGGCATGGTCTTAGGAAGTTTGTTCCAAGCTTGCAAGTGTTTTGGCATGGTCTTATAAAATTTGTTCCAAGGTTGCAAGTGTTTAGGCATGGTCTTATTAAATTTGTACCAAGTTTGCAAGTGTTTTGGCATGGTCTTATTAAATTTGTACCAAGTTTGCAAGTGTTTGGCATGGTCTTATTAAATTTGTACCAAGTTTGCAAGTTTTTTGGCATGGTCTCATTAAATTTGTACCAAGTTTGCAAAAGTTTTGGCATGGTCGTATTAAATTTGTACCAAGTTTGCAAGTGTTTTGGCATGGTCTCATTAAATTTGTACCAAGGTTGCAAGTGTTTTGGCATGGTCTTAGGAAGTTTGTTCCAAGTTTGCAAGTGTTTGGCATGGTCTTATTAAATTTGTACCAAGTTTGCAAGTGTTTGGGCATGGTCTTATTAAATTTGTACCAAGTTTGCAAGTGTTTTGGCATGGTCTTAGGAAGTTTGTTCCAAGTTTGCAAGTGTTTTGGCATGGTCTTATTAAATTTGTACCAAGTTTGCAAGTGTTTTGACATGGTCTTATTAAATTTGTACCAAGTTTGCAAGTGTTTTGGCATGGTCTTATTAAATTTGTACCAAGTTTGCAAGTGTTTTGGCACGGTCGTATTAAATTTTGACCAAGTTTGCAAGTGTTTTGGCATGGTCTTAGGAAGTTTGTTCCAAGTTTGCAAGTGTTTTGGCATGGTCTTATTAAATTTGTACCAAGTTTGCAAGTGTTTTGGCATGGTCTTAGGAAGTTTGTTCCAAGTTTGCAAGTGTTTGGCATGGTCTTAGGAAGTTTGTTCCAAGTTTGCAAGTGTTTTGGCATGGTCTTATTAAATTTGTGCCAAGTTTGCAAGTGTTTTGGCATGGTCTTATTAAATTTGTTCCAAGTTTGCAAGTGTTTTGGCATGGTCTTAGGAAGTTTGTTCCAAGTTTGCAAGTGTTTGGCATGGTCGTATTAAATTTGTACCCAGTTTGCAAGTGTTTTGGCATGGTCTTATTAAATTTGTACCAAGTTTTTTTTTTTATAAAACATAACTATTTATTTAATAAATAGCGAACATAAATAACAAACTTTTTCTTAATGTCTAGAGTTAAACAAACAGGGCACATTTAAGGACTTCTAAATCGATCGCAGCATCGTTGTTGCCAACGATGTGGATGATATAGTTTGAAAAAAGACGCAGGACATTTATCCGCTTGGTGGCGCTGATTTCGCTTAGCATCGGTAAGCGGAGACATTGAAACGAAGGTTGACACCCTGGAGCTTCCTTCCTGATATATTGCTGCAGCACGTTCCAGGCCGCAATCACGCGAGTGCATGAGGTGAATTTGTGCTCCAAGGTGTCAGCGTTGGTGCAGTGTGAACAGGATGCATCGGGTAACCGGCTCATCCGAGAAAGAAGCTCACCGTGTGCTATCTTGCCGTTCGCCAGTAAATAAAGCGTCGAACGCTGCTCAGATGAGAGTTTGCCGCTATTGATGTTCCCCCAAACTCTTCTCCAGTTGATCCCCCGGTATGACGTCTCCACTTTGGGTGCGGGGAGGCGGTCCACCAGTAGACGTCGAAGGGTTCGGGTGGAAGGATTTTTCCCAAATGAGGGAGGAATGTACGCCATCTGCAGTATGACGCTTCTCAGACATGGGTATGAGGTCGGAATAGAAGCAATATCGGGGGGGTTTCCAGCACACGAAATGTGCTGGGCACCGACCCAGAGGCTCCCTTGCTCCGCCACATACCGGTTGGTCAGCAATGCTGTTGTGTTGATGGAGGGAATATGGAGGTTGAGTCCTCCACGGTTGCGAGGTAACGCTAGCTGCAGGATCGGGATGCGTATGCCTCCGGAGCCGTTCCAGAGGAGAGAACCGATGATGCTCTTGACCTTAGCTATGTCCTTTGACCGGGCGCCACATACCGACGCAATGAGCCATAGCTTTGGCAGTAAAAATGTGTTGAGCAGAACTATCTTCTGCATAAGGTTCAGATCTCTCACTCTGTGGAGCCACACCAGCTGCCGGAAGTGCTGAATCACCGTGTCCCAGTTGTGACTGGCCGCCTCTCGAACGTTGTTGGTGAACAGGATCCCAAGAAGCCGGAGACGTTCCACGGTGTGCAGCCAAGGTACGGAAATCCTGTTTTCCAGCGTTATCTTGCCAATGTCCAAGGCCGTGGTCTTTTCGACATTCAACCTAGCACCAGAGCAGACGCCATAAGCCTCAATGGCCGCCCTAACTCGCTCGATTGTGGATGGGGAAGTACTCACCACTGAGACGTCGTCAGCATAAGCATTGATCAGGTCATCCGGATCGCAGCAGATGCCTTCAAGTCTAGTGATGAGGGGATGGAGGTAAAGGATGAACAAGTGCATTGACAAGGGGTCTCCTTGTCGCACGGAACGTTGGATGGGAAAGGCGTGGGATAGGGAGCCGTTTACAAGCACACGGGACGTGGATTTTCCACCAATTGTCCTCAAAAGTCGTACTAGATCGGGATTGAACCCCAATGAACCCATCGTTTCAAACAGAAAACCCCTGTCGACGCGGTCAAACGCAAGTTTGCAAGTGTTTGGCATGGTCGTATTAAATTTGTACCAAGTTTGCAAGTGTTTTGGCATGGTCCTATTAAATTTGTTCCAAGTTTGCAAGTGTTTTGGCATGGTCTTAGGAAGTTTGTTCCAAGTTTGCAAGTGTTTTGGCATGGTTTTAGGAAGTTTGTTCCAAGTTTGCAGGTGTTTTGGCATGGTCTTAGGAATTTTTTTCCAAGTTTGCAAGTGTTTTGGCACTGTCTTAGGAAGTTTGTTCCAAGTTTGCAAGTGTTTGGCATGGTCTTAGGAAGTTTGTTCCAAGTTTTCAAGTGTTTTGGCATGGTCTTATTAAATTTGTTCCAAGTTTGCAAGTGTTTTGGCATGGTCTTAGGAAGTTTGTACCAAGTTTGCAAGTGTTTTGGCAAGGTCTTATTAAATTTTTACCAAGTTTGCAAGTGTTTTGGCATGGTTTTAGGAAGTTTGTACCAAGTTTGCAATTGTTTTGGCAGGGTCTTATTAAATTTGTACCAAGTTTGCAAGTGTTTTGGCATGGTCTTATTAAACTTGTACCATGTTTGCAAGTGTTTTGGCATGGTATTATTACATTTGTACCAAGTTTGCAGGTGTTTTGGCATGGTCTTATTAAATTTGTACCAAGTTTGCAGGTGTTTTGGCATGGTCTTAGGAAGTTTGTTCCAAGCTTGCAAGTGTTTTGGCATGGTTTATAAAATTTGTTCCAAGGTTGCAAGTGTTTTGGCATGGTCTTATTAAATTTGTACCAAGTTTGCAAGTGTTTTGGCATGGTCTTATTAAATTTGTACCAAGTTTGCAAGTGTTTTGGCATGGTCTTTGGAATTTTGTTCCAAGTTTGCAAGTGTTTTGGCATGGTCTTAGGAAGTTTGTACCAAGTTTGCAAGTGTTTTGGCATGGTCTTATTAAAATTGTACCAAGTTTGCAAGTGTTTTGGCATGTCCTTATTAAATTTGTACCAAGTTTGCAAGTGTTTTGGCATGGTCTTTGGAATTTTGTTCCAAGTTTGCAAGTGTTTTGGCATGGTCTTAGGAAGTTTGTACCAAGTTTGCAAGTGTTTTGGCATGGTCTTATGAAATTTGTACCAAGTTTGCAAGTGTTTGGCATGGTCTTATTAAATTTGTACCAAGTTTGCAAGTGTTTTGGCATGGTCTTATTAAACTTGTACCAAGTTTGCAAGTGTTTTGGCAAGGTCTTATTAAATTTGTTCCAAGTTTGCAAGTGTTTTGGCATGGTCTTATTAAATTTGTACCAAGTTTGCAAGTGTTTTGGCATGGTCTTATTAAACTTGTACCAAGTTTGCAAGTGTTTTGGCAAGGTCTTAGGAAGTTTGTTCCAAGTTTGCAAGTGTTTGGCATGGTCTTATTAAATTTGTATCCAGTTTGCAAGTGTTTTGACATGGTCTTAGGAAGTTTGTACCAAGATTGCAAGTGTTTTGGCATGGTCTTATTAAATTTGTCCCAAGTTTGCAAGTGTTTTGGCATGGTCTTAGGAAGTTTGTTCCAAGTTTGCAAGTGTTTGGCATGGTCTTATTAAATTTATATCAAGTTTGCAAGTGTTTTGGCATGGTCTTAGGAAGTTTGTACCAAGTTTGCAAGTGTTTTGGCATGGTCTTATGAAATTTGTACCAAGTTTGCAAGTGTTTTGGCACGGTCTTATTAAATTTGTACCAAGTTTGCAAGTGTTTTGGCATGTCCTTATTAAATTTGTACCAAGTTTGCAAGTGTTTTGGCATGGTCTTTGGAATTTTGTTCCAAGTTTGCAAGTGTTTTGGCATGGTCTTAGGAAGTTTGTACCAAGTTTGCAAGTGTTTTGGCAAGGTCTTCTTAAATTTGTACCAAGTTTGCAAGTGTTTTGGCATGGTCTTATTAAATTTGTACCAAGTTTGCAGGTGTTTTGGCATGGTCTTATTAAATTTGTACCAAGTTTGCAAGTGTTTTGGCAAGGTCTTATTAAATTTGTACCAAGTTTGCAAGTGTTTTGGCATGGTCTTAAGAAGTTTGTTCCAAATATGCAAGTGTTTTGGCATGGTCTTATTAAATTTGTACCAAATTTGCAAGTGTTTTGGCATGGTCTTATTAAATTTGTACCAAGTTTGCAAGTGTTTTGGCAAGGTCTTATTAAATTTGTACCAAGTTTGCAAGTGTTTTGGCATGGTCTTATTAAATTTGTACCAAGTTTGCAGGTGTTTTGGCATGGTCTTATTAAATTTGTACCAAGTTTGCAGGTGTTTTGGCATGGTCTTCGGAAGTTTGTTCCAAGTTTGCAAGTGTTTTGGCATGGTCTTATTGAATTTGTACCAAGTTTGCAAGTGTTTTGGCAAGGTCTTATTAAAGTTGTACCAAGTTTGCAAGTGTTTTGGCATGGTCTTATTAAATTTGTACCAAGTTTGCAGGTGTTTTGGCATGGTCTTATTAAATTTGTACCAAGTTTGCAGGTGTTTTGGCATGGTCTTCGGAAGTTTGTTCCAAGTTGGAAGTGTTTTGGCATGGTCTTATTAAATTTGTACCAAGTTTGCAAGTGTTTTGACAAGGTCTTATTAAATTTGTACCAAGTTTGCAAGTGTTTTGGCATGGTCTTATTAAATTTGTACCAAGTTTGCAGGTGTTTTGGCATGGTCTTATTAAATTTGTACCAAGTTTGCAGGTGTTTTGGCATGGTCTTCGGAAGTTTGTTCCAAGTTTGCAGGTGTTTTGGCATGGTCTTATTAAATTTGTACCAAGTTTGCAGGTGTTTTGGCATGGTCTTAGGAAGTTTTTTCCAAGTTTGCAAGTGTTTTGGCATGGTCTTAGGAAGTTTGTTCCAAATATGCAAGTGTTTGGCATGGTCTTCGGAAGTTTGTTCCAAGTTTGCAAGTGTTTTGGCATGGTCTCATTAAATTTGTACCAAGTTTGCAAGTGTTTGGCATGGTCTTATTAAATTTGTACCAAGTTTGCAAGTGTTTTGGCATGGTCTTATAAAATTTGTACCAAGTTTGCAAGTGTTTTGGCATGGTCTTATTAAATTTGTACCAAGTTTGCAAGTGTTTTGGCAAGGTCTTATTAAATTTGTACCAAGTTTGCAAGTGTTTTGGCATGGTCTTAGGAAGTTTTTTCCAAGTTTGCAGGTGTTTTGGCATGGTCTTAGGAAGTTTTTTCCAAGTTTGCAAGTGTTTTGGCATGGTCTTAGGAAGTTTGTTCCAAGTTTGCAAGTGTTTTGGCATGGTCTTATTAAATTTGTACCAAGTTTGCAAGTGTTTTGGCAAGGTCTTATTAAATTTGTACCAAGTTTGCAAGTGTTTTGGCATGGTCTTATTAAATTTGTACCAAGTTTGCAGGTGTTTTGGCATGGTCTTATTGAATTTGTACCAAGTTTGCAGGTGTTTTGGCATGGTCTTCGGAAGTTCGTTCCAAGTTTGCAGGTGTTTTGGCATGGTCTTATTAAATTTGTACCAAGTTTGCAGGTGTTTTTGCATGGTCTTCGGAAGTTTGTTCCAAGTTTGCAAGTGTTTTGGCATGGTCTTATTAAATTTGTGCCAAGTTTGCAAGTGTTTTGGCAAGGTCTTATTAAATTTGTACCAAGTTTGCAAGTGTTTTGGCATGGTCTTAGGAAGTTTTTTCCAAGTTTGCAGGTGTTTTGGCATGGTCTTAGGAAGTTTTTTCCAAGTTTGCAAGTGTTTTGGCATGGTCTTAGGAAGTTTGTTCCAAGTTTGCAAGTGTTTTGGCATGGTCTTATTAAATTTGTACCAAGTTTGCAAGTGTTTTGGCAAGGTCTTATTAAATTTGTACCAAGTTTGCAAGTGTTTTGGCATGGTCTTATTAAATTTGTACCAAGTTTGCAGGTGTTTTGGCATGGTCTTATTGAATTTGTACCAAGTTTGCAGGTGTTTTGGCATGGTCTTCGGAAGTTCGTTCCAAGTTTGCAGGTGTTTTGGCATGGTCTTATTAAATTTGTACCAAGTTTGCAGGTGTTTTGGCATGGTCTTCGGATGTTTGTTCCAAGTTTGCAAGTGTTTTGGCATGGTCTTATTAAATTTGTACCAAGTTTGCAGGTGTTTTGGCATGGTCTTAGGAAGTTTTTTCCAAGTTTGCAAGTGTTTTGGCATGGTCTTAGGAAGTTTGTTCCAAATATGCAAGTGTTTGGC
The DNA here is from genome assembly GCA_914969975.1 of Anopheles atroparvus. NCBI lineage: Eukaryota > Metazoa > Arthropoda > Insecta > Diptera > Culicidae > Anopheles > Anopheles atroparvus. The sequence goes on along the minus strand of CAJZCY010000008.1, from coordinate 1,346,551 downwards.
ATGGTCTTCGGAAGTTTGTTCCAAGTTTGCAAGTGTTTTGGCATGGTCTCATTAAATTTGTACCAAGTTTGCAAGTGTTTTGGCAAGGTCTTATTAAATTTGTACCAAGTTTGCAAGTGTTTTGGCATGGTCTTATTAAATTTGTACCAAGTTTGCAGGTGTTTTGGCATGGTCTTATTAAATTTGTACCAAGTTTGCAGGTGTTTTGTCATGTCCTTATTAAATTTGTACCAAGTTTGCAAGTGTTTTGGCATGGTCTTTGGAAGTTTGTTCCAAGTTTGCAAGTGTTTTGGCAGGGTCTAATTAAATTTTTACCAAGGTTGCAAGTGTTTTGGCATGGTCTTAGGAACTTTGTACCAAGTTTGCAAGTGTTTGGCATGGTCTTATTAAATTTGTACCAAGTTTGCAAGTGTTTTGGCATGGTCTTAGGAAGTTTGTACCAAGTTTGCAAGTGTTTTGGCATGGTCTTATTAAATTTGTACCAAGTTTGCAAGTGTTTTGGCATGGTCTTAGGAAGTTTGTTCCAAGTTTGCAAGTGTTTTGGCATGGTCTTTGGAAGTTTGTTCCAAGTTTGCAAGTGTTTTGGCAGGGTCTTATTAAATTTGTACCAAGGTTGCAAGTGTTTTGGCATGGTCTTAGGAAGTTTGTACCAAGTTTGCAAGTGTTTGGCATGGTCTTATTAAATTTGTACCAAGTTTGCAGGTGTTTTTGCATGGTCTTATTAAATTTGTACCAAGTTTGCAAGTGTTTTGGCCTGGTCTTTTGAAATTTGTACCAAGTTTGCAAGTGTTTTGGCATGGTCTTATTAAATTTGTACCAAGGTTGCAAGTGTTTTGGCATGGTCTTAGGAAGTTTGTACCAAGTTTGCAAGTGTTTGGCATGGTCTTATTAAATTTGTACCAAGTTTGCAGGTGTTTTTGCATGGTCTTATTAAATTTGTACCAAGTTTGCAAGTGTTTTGGCCTGGTCTTTTGAAATTTGTACCAAGTTTGCAAGTGTTTTGGCATGGTCTTATTAAATTTGTACCAAGTTTGCAAGTGTCTTGGCATGGTCTTATTAATTTTGTACCAAGTTTGCAAGTGTTTTGGCATGGTCTTATTAAATTTGTACCCAGTTTGCAAGTGTTTTGGCATGTCCTTATTAAATTTGTACCAAGGTTGCAAGTGTTTTGGCATGGTTTTAGGAAGTTTGTTCCAAGTTTGCAAGTGTTTGGCATGGTCTCATTAAATTTGTACCAAGTTTACAAGTGTTTGGCATGGTCTTATTAAATTTGTACCAAGTTTGCAGGTGTTTTGGCATGGTCTTCGGAAGTTTGTTCTAAGTTTGCAAGTGTTTTGGCATGGTCTCATTAAATTTGTACCAAGTTTGCAAGTGTTTTGGCATGGTCTTATTAAATTTGTACCAAGTTTGCAAGTGTTTTTGCAAGGTCTTATTAAATTTGTACCAAGTTTGCAAGTGTTTTGGCATGGTCTTATTAAATTTGTACCAAGTTTGCAGGTGTTTTGGCATGGTCTTCGGAAGTTTGTTCTAAGTTTGCAAGTGTTTTGGCATGGTCTCATTAAATTTGTACCAAGTTTGCAAGTGTTTTGGCATGGTCTTATTAAATTTGTACCAAGTTTGCAATTGTTTTGCCATGGTCTCATTAAATTTGTACCAAGTTTATAAGTGTTTTGGCATGGTCTTATTAAATTTGTACCAAGTTTGCAAGTGTTTTGGCATGGTCTTATTGAATTTGTACCAAGTTTGCAGGTGTTTTGGCATGGTCTTCGGAAGTTTGTTCCAAGTTTGCAAGTGTTTTGGCATGGTCTTATTAAATTTGTACCAAGTTTGCAAGTGTTTTGGCATGGTCTTATTAAATTTGTACCAAGTTTGCAAGTGTTTTGGCATGGTCTTATTAAATTTGTACCAAGTTTGCAGGTGTTTTGGCATGGTCTTCGGAAGTTTGTTCTAAGTTTGCAAGTGTTTTGGCATGGTTTCATTAAATTTTTACCAAGTTTGCAAGTGTTTTGGCATGGTCTTATTAAATTTGTACCAAGTTTGCAAGTGTTTTGGCATGGTCTTATTAAATTTGTACCAAGTTTGCAGGTGTTTTGGCATGGTCTTCGGAAGTTTGTTCCAAGTTTGCAAGTGTTTTGGCATGGTCTTATTAAATTTGTACCAAGTTTGCAAGTGTTTTGGCATGGTCTTATTAAATTTGTACCAAGTTTGCAGGTGTTTTGGCATAGTCTTCGGAAGTTTGTTCCAAGTTTGCAAGTGTTTTGTCATGGTCTTATTAAATTTGTACCAAGTTTATAAGTGTTTTGGCATGGTCTTATTAAATTTGTACCAAGTTTGCAAGTGTTTTGGCATGGTCTTATTAAATTTGTACCAAGTTTGCAGGTGTTTTGGCATGGTCTTCGGAAGTTTGTTCCAAGTTTACAAGTGTTTTGGCATGGTCTTATTAAATTTGTACCAAGTTTGCAAGTGTTTTGGCATGGTCTTATTAAATTTGTACCAAGTTTGCAAGTGTTTTGGCAAGGTCTTATTAAATTTGTACCAAGTTTGCAGGTGTTTTGGCATGGTCTTAGGAAGTTTTTTCCAAGTTTGCAAGTGTTTTGGCATGGTCTTAGGAAGTTTGTTCCAAGTTTGCAAGTGTTTGGCATGGTCTCATTAAATTTGTACCAAGTTTGCAAGTGTTTTGGCATGGTCTTATTAAATTTGTACCAAGTTTGCAAGTGTTTTGGCATGGTCTTATAAAATTTGAACCAAATTTGCAAGTGTTTTGGCATGGTCTTATTAAATTTGTACCAAGTTTGCAAGTGTTTTGGCATGGTCTTATTAAATTTGTACCAAGTTTGCAAGTGTTTTGGCATGGTCTTATTAAATTTGTACCAAGTTTGCAAGTGTTTTGGCATGGTCTTATTAAATTTGTACCAAGTTTGCAAGTGTTTTGGCATCGTCTTATTAAATTTGTACCAAGTTTGCAGGTGTTTTGGCATGGTCTTAGGAAGTTTTTTCCAAGTTTGCAAGTGTTTTGGCATGGTCTTAGGAAGTTTGTTCCAAGTTTGCAAGTGTTTGGCATGGTCTTATTAAATTTGTACCAAGTTTGCAAGTGTTTTGGCATGGTCTTATTAAATTTGTACCAAGTTTGCAAGTGTTTTGGCATGGTCTTATAAAATTTGAACCAAATTTGCAAGTGTTTTGGCATGGTCTTATTAAATTTGTACCAAGTTTGCAAGTGTTTTGCCATGGTCTTATTAAATTTGTACCAAGTTTATAAGTGTTTTGGCATGGTCTTATTAAATTTGTACCAAGTTTGCAGGTGTTTTGGCATGGTCTTCGGAAGTTTGTTCCAATTTTGCAAGTGTTTTGGCATGGTGTTATTAAATTTATACCAAGTTTGCAAGTGTTTTGGCATGGTCTTATTCAAGTTGTACCAAGTTTGCAAGCGTTTTGGCAAGGTCTTATTAAATTTGTACCAAGTTTGCAAGTGTTTGGCATGGTCTTATTAAATTTGTACCAAGTTTGCAGGTGTTTTGGCATGGTCTTCGGAAGTTTGTTCTAAGTTTGCAAGTGTTTTGGCATGGTCTCATTAAATTTGAACCAAGTTTGCAAGTGTTTTGGCATGGTCTTATTAAATTTGTACCAAGTTTGCAAGTGTTTTGGCATGGTCTTATTAAATTTGTACCAAGTTTGCAGGTGTTTTGGCATGGTCTTCGGAAGTTTGTTCCAAGTTTGCAAGTGTTTTGGCATGGTCTTATTAAATTTGTACCAAGTTTGCAAGTGTTTTGGCATGGTCTTATTAAATTTGTACCAAGTTTGCAGGTGTTTTGGCATGGTCTTCGGAAGTTTGTTCCAAGTTTGCAAGTGTTTTGTCATGGTCTTAGGAAGTTTGTTCCAAGTTTGCAAGTGTTTGGCATGGTCTCATTAAATGTGTACCAAGTTTGCAAGTGTTTTGGCATGGTCTTATTAAATTTGTACCAAGTTTGCAAGTGTTTTGGCAAGGTCTAAGGAATTTTGTTCCAAATATGCAAGTGTTTTGGCATGGTCTTATTAAACTTGTACCAAGTTTGCAAGTGTTTTGGCATGGTCTTATTAAATTTGTACCAAGTTTGCAAGTGTTTTGGCATGGTCTTATTAAATTTGTACCAAGCTTGCAAGTGTTTTGGCATGGTCTTATTAAATTTGTACCAAGTTTGCAAGTGTTTTGGCATGGTCTTATTAAATTTGTACCAAGTTTGTAAGTGTTTTGGCAAGGTCTTATTAAATTTGTACCAAGTTTGCAGGTGTTTTGGCATGGTCTTAGGAAGTTTTTTCCAAGTTTGCAAGTGTTTTGGCATGGTCTTAGGAAGTTTGTTCCAAGTTTGCAAGTGTTTGGCATGGTCTCATTAAATGTGTACCAAGTTTGCAAGTGTTTTGGCATGGTCTTATTAAATTTGTACCAAGTTTGCAAGTGTTTTGGCAAGGTCTAAGGAATTTTGTTCCAAATATGCAAGTGTTTTGGCATGGTCTTATTAAATTTGTACCAAGTTTGCAAGTGTTTTGGCATGGTCTTATTAAATTTGTACCAAGTTTGCAAGTGTTTTGGCATGGTCTTATTAAATTTGTACCAAGCTTGCAAGTGTTTTGGCATGGTCTTATTAAATTTGTACCAAGTTTGCAGGTGTTTTGGCATGGTCTTATTAAATTTGTACCAAGTTTGCAGGTGTTTTGGCATGGTCTTCGGAAGTTTGTTCCAAGTTTGCAAGGGTTTTGGCATGGTCTTACTAAATTTGTACCAAGTTTGCAGGTGTTTTGGCATGGTCTAAGGAAGTTTTTTCCAAGTTTGCAAGTGTTTTGGCATGGTCTTAGGAAGTTTTGTTTTGGCATGGTCTTATTAAATTTGTACCAAGTTTGCAAGTGTTTTGCCATGGTCTTATTAAATTTGTACCAAGTTTGCAGGTGTTTTGGCATGGTCTTCGGAAGTTTGTTCCAAGTTTGCAAGTGTTTTGGCATGGTCTTATTAAATTTGTACCAAGTTTGCAAGTGTTTTGGCATGGTCTTATTAAATTTGTACCAAGTTTGCAAGTGTTTTGGCAAGGTCTTATTAAATTTGTACCAAGTTTGCAAGTGTTTTGGCATGGTCTTATTAAATTTGTACCAAGTTTGCAGGTGTTTTGGCATGGTCTTATTAAATTTGTACCAAGTTTGCAAGTGTTTTGGCAAGGTCTTATTAAATTTGTACCAAGTTTGCAAGTGTTTTGGCATGGTCTTAGGAAGTTTGTTCCAAATATGCAAGTGTTTTGGCATGGTCTTATTAAATTTGTACCAAGTTTGCAAGTGTTTTGGCAAGGTCTTATTAAATTTGTACCAAGTTTGCAAGTGTTTTGGCATGGTCTTATTAAATTTATACCAAGTTTGCAGGTGTTTTGGCATGGTCTTATTAAATTTGTACCAAGTTTGCAGGTGTTTTGGCATGGTCTTCGGAAGTTTGTTCCAAGTTTGCAAGTGTTTTGGCATGGTCTTATTGAAATTGTACCAAGTTTGCAAGTGTTTTGGCAAGGTCTTATTAAATTTGTACCAAGTTGCAAGTGTTTTGGCATGGTCTTATTAAATTTGTACCAAGTTTGCAAGTGTTTTGGCATGGTCTTATTAAATTTGTACCAAGTTTGCAAGTGTTTTGGCAAGGTCTTATTAAATTTGTACCAAGTTTGCAAGTGTTTTGGCATGGTCTTATTAAATTTGTACCAAGTTTGCAGGTGTTTTGGCATGGTCTTATTAAATTTGTACCAAGTTTGCAAGTGTTTTGGCAAGGTCTTATTAAATTTGTACCAAGTTTGCAAGTGTTTTGGCATGGTCTTAGGAAGTTTGTTCCAAATATGCAAGTGTTTTGGCATGGTCTTATTAAATTTGTACCAAGTTTGCAAGTGTTTTGGCAAGGTCTTATTAAATTTGTACCAAGTTTGCAAGTGTTTTGGCATGGTCTTATTAAATTTGTACCAAGTTTGCAGGTGTTTTGGCATGGTCTTATTTAATTTGTACCAAGTTTGCAGGTGTTTTGGCATGGTCTGCGGAAGTTTGTTCCAAGTTTGCAAGTGTTTTGGCATGGTCTTATTGAAATTGTACCAAGTTTGCAAGTGTTTTGGCAAGGTCTTATTAAATTTGTACCAAGTTTGCAAGTGTTTTGCCATGGTCTTATTAAATTTGTACCAAGTTTATAAGTGTTTTGGCATGGTCTTATTAAATTTGTACCAAGTTTGCAAGTGTTTTGGCATGGTCTTATTAAATTTGTACCAAGTTTGCAGGTGTTTTGGCATGGTCTTCGGAAGTTTGTTCCAAGTTTGCAAGTGTTTTGGCATGGTCTTATTAAATTTGTACCAAGTTTGCAAGTGTTTTGGCATGGTCTTATTAAATTTGTACCAAGTTTGCAAGTGTTTTGGCAAGGTCTTATTAAATTTGTACCAAGTTTGCAAGTGTTTTGGCATGGTCTTATTAAATTTGTACCAAGTTTGCAGGTGTTTTGGCATGGTCTTATTAAATTTGTACCAAGTTTGCAAGTGTTTTGGCAAGGTCTTATTAAATTTGTACCAAGTTTGCAAGTGTTTTGGCATGGTCTTAGGAAGTTTGTTCCAAATATGCAAGTGTTTTGGCATGGTCTTATTAAATTTGTACCAAATTTGCAGGTGTTTTGGCATGGTCTTATTAAATTTGTACCAAGTTTGCAAGTGTTTTGGCAAGGTCTTATTAAATTTGTACCAAGTTTGCAAGTGTTTTGGCATGGTCTTATTAAATTTCTACCAAGTTTGCAGGTGTTTTGGCATGGTCTTATTAAATTTGTACCAAGTTTGCAGGTGTTTTGGCATGGTCTTCGGAAGTTTGTTCCAAGTTTGCAAGTGTTTTGGCATGGTCTTATTGAATTTGTACCAAGTTTGCAAGTGTTTTGGCAAGGTCTTATTAAATTTGTACCAAGTTTGCAAGTGTTTTGGCATGGTCTTATTAAATTTGTACCAAGTTTGCAGGTGTTTTGGCATGGTCTTTTTAAATTTGTACCAAGTTTGCAGGTGTTTTGGCATGGTCTTCGGAAGTTTGTTCCAAGTTGGGAGTGTTTTGGCATGGTCTTATTAAATTTGTACCAAGTTTGCAAGTGTTTTGACAAGGTCTTATTAAATTTGTACCAAGTTTGCAAGTGTTTTGGCATGGTCTTATTAAATTTGTACCAAGTTTGCAGGTGTTTTGGCATGGTCTTATTAAATTTGTACCAAGTTTTCAGGTGTTTTGGCATGGTCTTCGGAAGTTTGTTCCAAGTTTGCAAGTGTTTTGGCATGGTCTTATTAAATTTGTACCAAGTTTGCAGGTGTTTTGGCATGGTCTTAGGAAGTTTTTTCCAAGTTTGCAAGTGTTTTGGCATGGTCTTAGGAAGTTTGTTCCAAATATGCAAGTGTTTGGCATGGTCTTCGGAAGTTTGTTCCAAGTTTGCAAGTGTTTTGGCATGGTCTCATTAAATTTGTACCAAGTTTGCAAGTGTTTGGCATGGTCTTATTAAATTTGTACCAAGTTTGCAAGTGTTTTGGCATGGTCTTATAAAATTTGTACCAAGTTTGCAAGTGTTTTGGCATGGTCTTATTAAATTTGTACCAAGTTTGCAGGTGTTTTTGCATGGTCTTCGGAAGTTTGTTCCAAGTTTGCAAGTGTTTTGGCATGGTCTTATTAAATTTGTACCAAGTTTGCAAGTGTTTTGGCAAGGTCTTATTAAATTTGTACCAAGTTTGCAAGTGTTTTGGCATGGTCTTAGGAAGTTTGTTCCAAGCTTGCAAGTGTTTTGGCATGGTCTTATAAAATTTGTACCAAGTTTGCAAGTGTTTTGGCATGGTCTTAGGAAGTTTGTTCCAAGTTTGCAAGTGTTTGGCATGGTCTTAGGAAGTTTGTTCCAAGTTTGCAAGTGTTTTGGCATGGTCTTATTAAATTTGTGCCAAGTTTGCAAGTGTTTTGGCATGGTCTTATTAAATTTGTTCCAAGTTTGCAATTGTTTTGGCATGGTCTTAGGAAGTTTGTACCAAGTTTGCAAGTGTTTTGGCATGGTCTTATTAAATTTGTACCAAGTTTGCAAGTGTTTTGGCATGGTCTTATTAAATTTGTACCAAGTTTGCAAGTGTTTTGGCATGGTCGTATTAAATTTTGACCAAGTTTGCAAGTGTTTTGGCATGGTCTTAGGAAGTTTTTTCCAAGTTTGCAAGTGTTTTGGCATGGTCTTAGGAAGTTTTGTTTTGGCATGGTCTTATTAAATTTGTACCAAGTTTGCAAGTGTTTTGCCATGGTCTTATTAAATTTGTACCAAGTTTATAAGTGTTTTGGCATGGTCTTATTAAATTTGTACCAAGTTTGCAAGTGTTTTGGCATGGTCTTATTAAATTTGTACCAAGTTTGCAGGTGTTTTGGCATGGTCTTCGGAAGTTTGTTCCAAGTTTGCAAGTGTTTTGGCATGGTCTTATTAAATTTGTACCAAGTTTGCAAGTGTTTTGGCATGGTCTTATTAAATTTGTACCAAGTTTGCAAGTGTTTTGGCAAGGTCTTATTAAATTTGTACCAAGTTTGCAAAAGTTTTGGCATGGTCGTATTAAATTTGTACCAAGTTTGCAAGTGTTTTGGCATGGTCTTAGGAAGTTTGTTCCAAGTTTGCAAGTGTTTTGGCATGGTCTTATTAAATTTGTGCCAAGTTTGCAAGTGTTTTGGCATGGTCTTATTAAATTTGTTCCAAGTTTGCAATTGTTTTGGCAGGGTCTTATTAAATTTGTACCAAGTTTGCAAGTGTTTTGGCATGGTCTTATTAAACTTGTACCATGTTTGCAAGTGTTTTGGCATGGTATTATTCCATTTGTACAAAGTTTGCAGGTGTTTTGGCATGGTCTTATTAAATTTGTACCAAGTTTGCAAGTGTTTTGGCATGGTCTTCGGAAGTTCGTTCCAAGTTTGCAGGTGTTTTGGCATGGTCTTATTAAATTTGTACCAAGTTTGCAAGTGTTTGGCATGGTCTTATTAAATTTGTACCAAGTTTGCAAGTGTTTTGGCATGGTTTAATTAAATTTGTACCAAGTTTGCAAGTGTTTTGGTATGGTCTTATTAAATTTGTACCAAGGTTGTAAGTGTTTTGGCATGGTGTTATTAAATTTGTACCAAGTTTGCAGGTGTTTTGGCATGGTCTTCGGAAGTTTGTTCCAAGTTTGCAAGTGTTTTGGCATGGTCTTATTAAATTTGTACCAAGTTTGCAAGTGTTTTGGCATGGTCGTATTAAATTTTGACCAAGTTTGCAAGTGTTTTGGCATGGTCTTAGGAAGTTTGTTCCATGTTTGCAAGTGTTTTGGCATGGTCTTATTAAATTTGTACCAAGTTTGCAAGTGTTTTGGCATGGTCTTAGGAAGTTTGTTCCAAGTTTGCAAGTGTTTTGGCATGGTCTTATTAAATTTGTGCCAAGTTTGCAAGTGTTTTGGCATGGTCTTATTAAATTTGTTCCAAGTTTGCAATTGTTTTGGCAGGGTCTTATTAAATTTGTACCAAGTTTGCAAGTGTTTTGGCATGGTCTTATTAAACTTGTTCCATGTTTGCAAGTGTTTTGGCATGGTATTATTCCATTTGTACAAAGTTTGCAGGTGTTTTGGCATGGTCTTATTAAATTTGTACCAAGTTTGCAAGTGTTTTGGCATGGTCTTAGGAAGTTTTTTCCAAGTTTGCAAGTGTTTTGGCATGGTCTTAGGAAGTTTGTTCCAAGTTTGCAAGTGTTTGGCATGGTCTTATTAAATTTGTACCAAGTTTGCAAGTGTTTTGGCATGGTCTTATTAAATTTGTACAGAGTTTGCAAGTGTTTGGCATGGTCTTATTAAATTTGTACCAAGTTTGCAAGTGTTTTGGCATGGTCGTATTAAATTTGTACCAAGTTTGCAAGTGTTTGGCACGGTCTTATTAAATTTGTACCAAGTTTGCAAGTGTTTTGGCATGGTCTTAGGAAGTTTTTTCCAAGTTTGCAAGTGTTTTGGCATGGTCTTAGGAAGTTTGTTCCAAGTTTGCAAGTGTTTGGCATGGTCTTATTAAATTTGTACCAAGTTTGCAAGTGTTTTGGCATGGTCTTATTAATTTTGTTCCAAGTTTGCAGGTGTATTGGCATTGTCTTAGGAAGTTTATTCCAAGTTTGCAAGTGTTTTGGCATGGTCTTATTAAATTTGTGCCAAGTTTGCAAGTGTTTTGGCATGGTCTCATTAAATTTGTACCAAGTTTGCAAGTGTTTTGGCAGGGTCTTATTACATTTGTACCAAGTTTGCAAGTGTTTTGGCATGGTCTTATTAAATTTGTACCAAGTTTGCAAGTGTTTTGGCATGGTTTTATTAAATTTGTACCAAGTTTGCAAGTGTTTTGGCATGGTCTTATTAAATTTGTACCAAGTTTGCAAGTGTTTGGCATGGTCTTATTAAATTTGTACCAAGTTTGCAAGTGTTTTGGCATGGTCTTATTAATTTTGTTCCAAGTTTGCAAGTGTTTTGGCATGGTCTTAGGAAGTTTGTTCCAAGTTTGCAAGTGTTTTGGCATGGTCTTATTAAATTTGTACAGAGTTTGCAAGTGTTTGGCATGGTCTTATTAAATTTGTACCAAGTTTGCAAGTGTTTTGGCATGGTCTTATTAAATTTGTACCAAGTTTGCAGGTGGTTTGGCATTGTCTTAGGAAGTTTTTTCCAAGTTTGCAAGTGTTTTGGCATGGTCTTATTAAATTTGTGCCAAGTTTGCAAGTGTTTTGGCATGGTCTCATTAAATTTGTACCAAGTTTGCAAGTGTTTTGGCATGGTCTTAGGAAGTTTGTTCCAAGTTTGCAAGTGTTTTGGCATGGTCTTGTTAAATTTGTACCAAGTTTGCAAGTGTTTGGCATGGTCTTATTAAATTGGTACCAAGTTTGCAAGTGTTTGGCATGGTCTTATTAAATTTGTACCAAGTTTGCAAGTGTTTTGGCATGGTCTTAGGAAGTTTGTTCCAAGTTTGCAAGTGTTTGGCATGGTCGTATTAAATTTGTACCAAGTTTGCAGGTGTTTTGGTTTGGTCTTATTAAATTTTTATCAAGTTTGCAAGTGTTTTGGCATGGTCTTATTAAATTTGTACCAAGGTTGCAAGTGTTTTGGCATGGTCTTAGGAAGTTTGTTCCAAGTTTGCAGGTGTTTTGGCATGGTCTTATTAAATTTGTTCCAAGTTTGCAAGTGTTTTGGCATGGTCTTAGGAAGTTTGTTCCAAGTTTGCAAGTGTTTTGGCATGGTCTTATTAAATTTGTACCAAGTTTGCAAGTGTTTTGGCAAGGTCTTATTAAATTTGTTCCAAGTTTGCAAGTGTTTTGGCATGGTCTTATTAAATTTGTACCAAGGTTGCAAGTGTTTTGGCATGGTCTTATTAAATTTGTACCAAGTTTGCAAGTGTTTTGGCATGGTCTTAGGAAGTTTGTTCCAAGTTTGCAAGTGTTTTGGCAAGGTCTTATTAAATTTGTACCAAGTTTGCAAGTGTTTTGGCAAGGTCTTATTAAATTTGTTCCAAGTTTGCAAGTGTTTTGGCATGGTCTTATTAAATTTGTACCAAGGTTGCAAGTGTTTTGGCATGGTCTTATTAAATTTGTACCAAGTTTGCAAGTGTTTTGGCATGGTCTTAGGAAGTTTGTTCCAAGTTTGCAAGTGTTTTGGCAAGGTCTTATTAAATTTGTTCCAAGTTTGCAAGTGTTTTGGCATGGTCTTATTAAATTTGTACCAAGGTTGCAAGTGTTTTGGCATGGTCTTATTAAATTTGTACCAAGTTTGCAAGTGTTTTGGCATGGTCTTATTAAACTTGTACTAAGTTTGCAAGTGTTTTGGCAAGGTCTTATTAAATTTGTTCCAAGTTTGCAAGTGTTTTGGCATGGTCTTATTAAATTTGTACCAAGGTTGCAAGTGTTTTGGCATGGTCTTATTAAATTTGTACCAAGTTTGCAAGTGTTTTGGCATGGTCTTAGGAAGTTTGTTCCAAGTTTGCAAGTGTTTGGCATGGTCGTATTAAATTTGTACCAAGTTTGCAGGTGTTTTGGTTTGGTCTTATTAAATTTTTATCAAGTTTGCAGGTGTTTTGGCATGGTCTTATTAAATTTGTACCAAGGTTGCAAGTGTTTTGGCATGGTCTTAGGAAGTTTGTTCCAAGTTTGCAGGTGTTTTGGCATGGTCTTATTAAATTTGTTCCAAGTTTGCAAGTGTTTTGGCATGGTCTTAGGAAGTTTGTTCCAAGTTTGCATGTTTTGGCATGGTCTTATTAAATTTGTACCAAGTTTGCAAGTGTTTTGGCATGGTCTTAGTAAGTTTGTACCAAGTTTGCAGGTGTTTTGGCATGGTCTTATTAAATTTTGACCAAGTTTGCAAGTTTTTTGGCAAGGTCTTATTAAATTTGTACCAAGTTTGCAGGTGTTTTGGCATGTCCTTATTAAATTTGTACCAAGTTTGCAAGTGTTTTGGCATGGTCTTTGGAAGTTTGTTCCAAGTTTGCAAGTGTTTTGGCAGGGTCTAATTAAATTTGTACCAAGGTTGCAAGTGTTTTGGCATGGTCTTAGGAAGTTTGTACCAAGTTTGCAAGTGTTTGGCATGGTCTTATTAAATTTGTACCAAGTTTGCAAGTGTTTTGGCATGGTCTTAGGAAGTTTGTACCAAGTTTGCAAGTGTTTTGGTATGGTCTTATTAAATTTGTGCCAAGTTTGCAAGAGTTTTGGCATGGTCTTAGGAAGTTTGTTCCAAGTTTGCAAGTGTTTTGGCATGGTCTTTGGAAGTTTGTTTCAAGTTTGCAAGTGTTTTGGCAGGGTCTTATTAAATTTGTACCAAGTTTGCAAGTGTTTTGGCATGGTCTTATAAAATTTGTTCCAAGTTTGCAAGTGTTTTGGCATGGTCTTATTAAATTTGTACCAAGTTTGCAAGTGTTTTGGCATGGTCTTATTAAATTTGTTCCAAGTTTGCAAGTGTTTTTGCATGGTCTTATTAAATTTGTACCAAGTTTGCAAGTGTTTTGGCATGGTCTTTTGAAATTTGTACCAAGTTTGCAAGTGTTTTGGCATGGTCTTATTAAATTTGTACCAAGTTTGCAAGTGTTTTGGCATGGTCTTATTTATTTTGTACCAAGTTTGCAAGTGTTTTGGCATGGTCTTATTAAATTTGTGACCAGTTTGCAAGTGTTTTGGCATGTCCTTATTAAATTTGCACCAAGGTTGCAAGTGTTTTGGCATGGTTTTAGGAAGTTTGTTCCAAGTTTGCAAGTTTTTGGCATGGTCTTATAAAATTTGTACCAAGTTTGCAAGTGTTTTGGCATGGTCTCATTAAATTTGTACCAAGTTTGCAAGTGTTTGGCATGTTCTTATTAAATTTGTACCAAGTTTGCAAGTGTTTTGGCATGGTCTTAGGAAGTTTGTACAAAGTTTGCAAGTGTTTTGGCATGGTCTCATTAAATTTGTTCCAAGCTTGCAGGTGTTTGGCATGGTCGTATTAAATTTGTACCAAGTTTGCAAGTGTTTTGGCATGGTCTTATTAAATTTGTATCCAGTTTGCAAGTGTTTTGACATGGTCTTAGGAAGTTTGTACCAAGATTGCAAGTGTTTTGGCATGGTCTTATTAAATTTGTATCAAGTTTGCAAGTGTTTTGACATGGTCTTAGGAAGTTTGTTCCAAGTTTGCAAGTGTTTGGCATGGTCTTATTAAATTTGTATCAAGTTTGCAAGTGTTTTGACATGGTCTTAGGAAGTTTGTACCAAGATTGCAAGTGTTTTGGCATGGTCTTATTAAATTTGTCCCAAGTTTGCAAGTGTTTTGGCATGGTCTTAGGAAGTTTGTTTCAAGTTTGCAAGTGTTTGGCATGGTCTTATTAAATTTATATCAAGTTTGCAAGTGTTTTGGCATGGTCTTAGGAAGTTTGTACCAAGTTTGCAAGTGTTTTGGCATGGTCTTATGAAATTTGTACCAAGTTTGCAAGTGTTTTGGCATGGTCTTATTAAATTTGTACCAAGTTTGCAAGTGTTTTGGCATGTCCTTATTAAATTTGTACCAAGTTTGCAAGTGTTTTGGCATGGTCTTTGGAATTTTGTTCCAAGTTTGCAAGTGTTTTGGCATGGTCTTAGGAAGTTTGTACCAAGTTTGCAAGTGTTTTGGCATGGTCTTATTAAAATTGTACCAAGTTTGCAAGTGTTTTGGCATGTCCTTATTAAATTTGTACCAAGTTTGCAAGTGTTTTGGCATGGTCTTTGGAATTTTGTTCCAAGTTTGCAAGTGTTTTGGCATGGTCTTAGGAAGTTTGTACCAAGTTTGCAAGTGTTTTGGCATGGTCTTATGAAATTTGTACCAAGTTTGCAAGTGTTTGGCATGGTCTTATTAAATTTGTACCAAGTTTGCAAGTGTTTTGGCATGGTCTTATTAAACTTGTACCAAGTTTGCAAGTGTTTTGGCAAGGTCTTATTAAATTTGTTCCAAGTTTGCAAGTGTTTTGGCATGGTCTTATTAAATTTGTACCAAGTTTGCAAGTGTTTTGGCATGGTCTTATTAAACTTGTACCAAGTTTGCAAGTGTTTTGGCAAGGTCTTAGGAAGTTTGTTCCAAGTTTGCAAGTGTTTGGCATGGTCTTATTAAATTTGTATCCAGTTTGCAAGTGTTTTGACATGGTCTTAGGAAGTTTGTACCAAGATTGCAAGTGTTTTGGCATGGTCTTATTAAATTTGTCCCAAGTTTGCAAGTGTTTTGGCATGGTCTTAGGAAGTTTGTTCCAAGTTTGCAAGTGTTTGGCATGGTCTTATTAAATTTATATCAAGTTTGCAAGTGTTTTGGCATGGTCTTAGGAAGTTTGTACCAAGTTTGCAAGTGTTTTGGCATGGTCTTATGAAATTTGTACCAAGTTTGCAAGTGTTTTGGCACGGTCTTATTAAATTTGTACCAAGTTTGCAAGTGTTTTGGCATGTCCTTATTAAATTTGTACCAAGTTTGCAAGTGTTTTGGCATGGTCTTTGGAATTTTGTTCCAAGTTTGCAAGTGTTTTGGCATGGTCTTAGGAAGTTTGTACCAAGTTTGCAAGTGTTTTGGCAAGGTCTTCTTAAATTTGTACCAAGTTTGCAAGTGTTTTGGCATGGTCTTATTAAATTTGTACCAAGTTTGCAGGTGTTTTGGCATGGTCTTATTAAATTTGTACCAAGTTTGCAAGTGTTTTGGCAAGGTCTTATTAAATTTGTACCAAGTTTGCAAGTGTTTTGGCATGGTCTTAAGAAGTTTGTTCCAAATATGCAAGTGTTTTGGCATGGTCTTATTAAATTTGTACCAAATTTGCAAGTGTTTTGGCATGGTCTTATTAAATTTGTACCAAGTTTGCAAGTGTTTTGGCAAGGTCTTATTAAATTTGTACCAAGTTTGCAAGTGTTTTGGCATGGTCTTATTAAATTTGTACCAAGTTTGCAGGTGTTTTGGCATGGTCTTATTAAATTTGTACCAAGTTTGCAGGTGTTTTGGCATGGTCTTCGGAAGTTTGTTCCAAGTTTGCAAGTGTTTGGCATGGTCTTATTAAATTTGTACCAAGTTTGCAAGTGTTTTGGCATGGTCTTATTAAATTTGTACCAAGTTTGTTACTGTTTTGGCATGGTCTTATTAAATTTGTACAAAGTTTGCAAGTGTTTTGGCATGGTCTTAGGAAGTTTGTTCCAAGTTTGCAAGTGTTTGGCATGGTCTTAGTAAATTTGTACCAAGTTTGCAAGTGTTTTGGCATGGTCTTATTGAATTTGTACCAAGTTTGCAAGTGTTTTGGCAAGGTCTTATTAAAGTTGTACCAAGTTTGCAAGTGTTTTGGCATGGTCTTATTAAATTTGTACCAAGTTTGCAGGTGTTTTGGCATGGTCTTATTAAATTTGTACCAAGTTTGCAGGTGTTTTGGCATGGTCTTCGGAAGTTTGTTCCAAGTTTGAAGTGTTTTGGCATGGTCTTATTAAATTTGTACCAAGTTTGCAAGTGTTTTGACAAGGTCTTATTAAATTTGTACCAAGTTTGCAAGTGTTTTGGCATGGTCTTATTAAATTTGTACCAAGTTTGCAGGTGTTTTGGCATGGTCTTATTAAATTTGTATTAAGTTTGCAGGTGTTTTGGCATGGTCTTCGGAAGTTTGTTCCAAGTTTGCAAGTGTTTTGGCATGGTCTTATTAAATTTGTACCAAGTTTGCAGGTGTTTTGGCATGGTCTTAGGAAGTTTTTTCCAAGTTTGCAAGTGTTTTGGCATGGTCTTAGGAAGTTTGTTCCAAATATGCAAGTGTTTGGCATGGTCTTCGGAAGTTTGTTCCAAGTTTGCAAGTGTTTTGGCATGGTCTCATTAAATTTGTACCAAGTTTGCAAGTGTTTGGCATGGTCTTATTAAATTTGTACCAAGTTTGCAAGTGTTTTGGCATGGTCTTATAAAATTTGTACCAAGTTTGCAAGTGTTTTGGCATGGTCTTATTAAATTTGTACCAAGTTTGCAAGTGTTTTGGCAAGGTCTTATTAAATTTGTACCAAGTTTGCAAGTGTTTTGGCATGGTCTTAGGAAGTTTTTTCCAAGTTTGCAGGTGTTTTGGCATGGTCTTAGGAAGTTTTTTCCAAGTTTGCAAGTGTTTTGGCATGGTCTTAGGAAGTTTGTTCCAAGTTTGCAAGTGTTTTGGCATGGTCTTATTAAATTTGTACCAAGTTTGCAAGTGTTTTGGCAAGGTCTTATTAAATTTGTACCAAGTTTGCAAGTGTTTTGGCATGGTCTTATTAAATTTGTACCAAGTTTGCAGGTGTTTTGGCATGGTCTTATTGAATTTGTACCAAGTTTGCAGGTGTTTTGGCATGGTCTTCGGAAGTTCGTTCCAAGTTTGCAGGTGTTTTGGCATGGTCTTATTAAATTTGTACCAAGTTTGCAGGTGTTTTTGCATGGTCTTCGGAAGTTTGTTCCAAGTTTGCAAGTGTTTTGGCATGGTCTTATTAAATTTGTACCAAGTTTGCAAGTGTTTTGGCAAGGTCTTATTAAATTTGTACCAAGTTTGCAAGTGTTTTGGCATGGTCTTAGGAAGTTTTTTCCAAGTTTGCAGGTGTTTTGGCATGGTCTTAGGAAGTTTTTTCCAAGTTTGCAAGTGTTTTGGCATGGTCTTAGGAAGTTTGTTCCAAGTTTGCAAGTGTTTTGGCATGGTCTTATTAAATTTGTACCAAGTTTGCAAGTGTTTTGGCAAGGTCTTATTAAATTTGTACCAAGTTTGCAAGTGTTTTGGCATGGTCTTATTAAATTTGTACCAAGTTTGCAGGTGTTTTGGCATGGTCTTATTGAATTTGTACCAAGTTTGCAGGTGTTTTGGCATGGTCTTCGGAAGTTCGTTCCAAGTTTGCAGGTGTTTTGGCATGGTCTTATAAAATTTGTACCAAGTTTGCAGGTGTTTTGGCATGGTCTTCGGAAGTTTGTTCCAAGTTTGCAAGTGTTTTGGCATGGTCTTATTAAATTTGTACCAAGTTTGCAGGTGTTTTGGCATGGTCTTAGGAAGTTTTTTCCAAGTTTGCAAGTGTTTTGGCATGGTCTTAGGAAGTTTGTTCCAAATATGCAAGTGTTTGGCATGGTCTTCGGAAGTTTGTTCCAAGTTTGCAAGTGTTTTGGCATGGTCTCATTAAATTTGTACCAAGTTTGCAAGTGTTTTGGCAAGGTCTTATTAAATTTGTACCAAGTTTGCAAGTGTTTTGGCATGGTCTTATTAAATTTGTACCAAGTTTGCAGGTGTTTTGGCATGGTCTTATTAAATTTGTACCAAGTTTGCAGGTGTTTTGTCATGTCCTTATTAAATTTGTACCAAGTTTGCAAGTGTTTTGGCATGGTCTTTGGAAGTTTGTTCCAAGTTTGCAAGTGTTTTGGCAGGGTCTAATTAAATTTTTACCAAGGTTGCAAGTGTTTTGGCATGGTCTTAGGAAGTTTGTACCAAGTTTGCAAGTGTTTGGCATGGTCTTATTAAATTTGTACCAAGTTTGCAAGTGTTTTGGCATGGTCTTAGGAAGTTTGTACCAAGTTTGCAAGTGTTTTGGCATGGTCTTATTAAATTTGTACCAAGTTTGCAAGTGTTTTGGCATGGTCTTAGGAAGTTTGTTCCAAGTTTGCAAGTGTTTTGGCATGGTCTTTGGAAGTTTGTTCCAAGTTTGCAAGTGTTTTGGCAGGGTCTTATTAAATTTGTACCAAGGTTGCAAGTGTTTTGGCATGGTCTTAGGAAGTTTGTACCAAGTTTGCAAGTGTTTGGCATGGTCTTATTAAATTTGTACCAAGTTTGCAGGTGTTTTTGCATGGTCTTATTAAATTTGTACCAAGTTTGCAAGTGTTTTGGCCTGGTCTTTTGAAATTTGTACCAAGTTTGCAAGTGTTTTGGCATGGTCTTATTAAATTTGTACCAAGGTTGCAAGTGTTTTGGCATGGTCTTAGGAAGTTTGTACCAAGTTTGCAAGTGTTTGGCATGGTCTTATTAAATTTGTACCAAGTTTGCAGGTGTTTTTGCATGGTCTTATTAAATTTGTACCAAGTTTGCAAGTGTTTTGGCCTGGTCTTTTGAAATTTGTACCAAGTTTGCAAGTGTTTTGGCATGGTCTTATTAAATTTGTACCAAGTTTGCAAGTGTCTTGGCATGGTCTTATTAATTTTGTACCAAGTTTGCAAGTGTTTTGGCATGGTCTTATTAAATTTGTACTCAGTTTGCAAGTGTTTTGGCATGTCCTTATTAAATTTGTACCAAGGTTGCAAGTGTTTTGGCATGGTTTTAGGAAGTTTGTTCCAAGTTTGCAAGTGTTTGGCATGGTCTCATTAAATTTGTACCAAGTTTACAAGTGTTTGGCATGGTCTTATTAAATTTGTACCAAGTTTGCAGGTGTTTTGGCATGGTCTTCGGAAGTTTGTTCTAAGTTTGCAAGTGTTTTGGCATGGTCTCATTAAATTTGTACCAAGTTTGCAAGTGTTTTGGCATGGTCTTATTAAATTTGTACCAAGTTTGCAAGTGTTTTTGCAAGGTCTTATTAAATTTGTACCAAGTTTGCAAGTGTTTTGGCATGGTCTTATTAAATTTGTACCAAGTTTGCAGGTGTTTTGGCATGGTCTTCGGAAGTTTGTTCTAAGTTTGCAAGTGTTTTGGCATGGTCTCATTAAATTTGTACCAAGTTTGCAAGTGTTTTGGCATGGTCTTATTAAATTTGTACCAAGTTTGCAATTGTTTTGCCATGGTCTCATTAAATTTGTACCAAGTTTATAAGTGTTTTGGCATGGTCTTATTAAATTTGTACCAAGTTTGCAAGTGTTTTGGCATGGTCTTATTGAATTTGTACCAAGTTTGCAGGTGTTTTGGCATGGTCTTCGGAAGTTTGTTCCAAGTTTGCAAGTGTTTTGGCATGGTCTTATTAAATTTGTACCAAGTTTGCAAGTGTTTTGGCATGGTCTTATTAAATTTGTACCAAGTTTGCAAGTGTTTTGGCATGGTCTTATTAAATTTGTACCAAGTTTGCAGGTGTTTTGGCATGGTCTTCGGAAGTTTGTTTTAAGTTTGCAAGTGTTTTGGCATGGTTTCATTAAATTTGTACCAAGTTTGCAAGTGTTTTGGCATGGTCTTATTAAATTTGTACCAAGTTTGCAAGTGTTTTGGCAAGGTCTTATTAAATTTGTACCAAGTTTGCAGGTGTTTTGGCATGGTCTTCGGAAGTTTGTTCCAAGTTTGCAAGTGTTTTGGCATGGTCTTATTAAATTTGTACCAAGTTTGCAAGTGTTTTGGCATGGTCTTATTAAATTTGTACCAAGTTTGCAGGTGTTTTGGCATAGTCTTCGGAAGTTTGTTCCAAGTTTGCAAGTGTTTTGTCATGGTCTTATTAAATTTGTACCAAGTTTATAAGTGTTTTGGCATGGTCTTATTAAATTTGTACCAAGTTTGCAAGTGTTTTGGCATGGTCTTATTAAATTTGTACCAAGTTTGCAGGTGTTTTGGCATGGTCTTCGGAAGTTTGTTCCAAGTTTACAAGTGTTTTGGCATGGTCTTATTAAATTTGTACCAAGTTTGCAAGTGTTTTGGCATGGTCTTATTAAATTTGTACCAAGTTTGCAAGTGTTTTGGCAAGGTCTTATTAAATTTGTACCAAGTTTGCAGGTGTTTTGGCATGGTCTTAGGAAGTTTTTTCCAAGTTTGCAAGTGTTTTGGCATGGTCTTAGGAAGTTTGTTCCAAGTTTGCAAGTGTTTGGCATGGTCTCATTAAATTTGTACCAAGTTTGCAAGTGTTTTGGCATGGTCTTATTAAATTTGTACCAAGTTTGCAAGTGTTTTGGCATGGTCTTATAAAATTTGAACCAAATTTGCAAGTGTTTTGGCATGGTCTTATTAAATTTGTACCAAGTTTGCAAGTGTTTTGGCATGGTCTTATTAAATTTGTACCAAGTTTGCAAGTGTTTTGGCATGGTCTTATTAAATTTGTACCAAGTTTGCAAGTGTTTTGGCATGGTCTTATTAAATTTGTACCAAGTTTGCAAGTGTTTTGGCATGGTCTTATTAAATTTGTACCAAGTTTGCAGGTGTTTTGGCATGGTCTTAGGAAGTTTTTTCCAAGTTTGCAAGTGTTTTGGCATGGTCTTAGGAAGTTTGTTCCAAGTTTGCAAGTGTTTGGCATGGTCTTATTAAATTTGTACCAAGTTTGCAAGTGTTTTGGCATGGTCTTATTAAATTTGTACCAAGTTTGCAAGTGTTTTGGCATGGTCTTATAAAATTTGAACCAAATTTGCAAGTGTTTTGGCATGGTCTTATTAAATTTGTACCAAGTTTGCAAGTGTTTTGCCATGGTCTTATTAAATTTGTACCAAGTTTATAAGTGTTTTGGCATGGTCTTATTAAATTTGTACCAAGTTTGCAGGTGTTTTGGCATGGTCTTCGGAAGTTTGTTCCAATTTTGCAAGTGTTTTGGCATGGTGTTATTAAATTTGTACCAAGTTTGCAAGTGTTTTGGCATGGTCTTATTCAAGTTGTACCAAGTTTGCAAGCGTTTTGGCAAGGTCTTATTAAATTTGTACCAAGTTTGCAAGTGTTTTGGCATGGTCTTATTAAATTTGTACCAAGTTTGCAGGTGTTTTGGCATGGTCTTCGGAAGTTTGTTCTAAGTTTGCAAGTGTTTTGGCATGGTCTCATTAAATTTGAACCAAGTTTGCAAGTGTTTTGGCATGGTCTTATTAAATTTGTACCAAGTTTGCAAGTGTTTTGGCATGGTCTTATTAAATTTGTACCAAGTTTGCAGGTGTTTTGGCATGGTCTTCGGAAGTTTGTTCCAAGTTTGCAAGTGTTTTGGCATGGTCTTATTAAATTTGTACCAAGTTTGCAAGTGTTTTGGCATGGTCTTATTAAATTTGTACCAAGTTTGCAGGTGTTTTGGCATGGTCTTCGGAAGTTTGTTCCAAGTTTGCAAGTGTTTTGTCATGGTCTTAGGAAGTTTGTTCCAAGTTTGCAAGTGTTTGGCATGGTCTCATTAAATGTGTACCAAGTTTGCAAGTGTTTTGGCATGGTCTTATTAAATTTGTACCAAGTTTGCAAGTGTTTTGGCAAGGTCTAAGGAATTTTGTTCCAAATATGCAAGTGTTTTGGCATGGTCTTATTAAATTTGTACCAAGTTTGCAAGTGTTTTGGCATGGTCTTATTAAATTTGTACCAAGTTTGCAAGTGTTTTGGCATGGTCTTATTAAATTTGTACCAAGCTTGCAAGTGTTTTGGCATGGTCTTATTAAATTTGTACCAAGTTTGCAAGTGTTTTGGCATGGTCTTATTAAATTTGTACCAAGTTTGTAAGTGTTTTGGCAAGGTCTTATTAAATTTGTACCAAGTTTGCAGGTGTTTTGGCATGGTCTTAGGAAGTTTTTTCCAAGTTTGCAAGTGTTTTGGCATGGTCTTAGGAAGTTTGTTCCAAGTTTGCAAGTGTTTGGCATGGTCTCATTAAATGTGTACCAAGTTTGCAAGTGTTTTGGCATGGTCTTATTAAATTTGTACCAAGTTTGCAAGTGTTTTGGCAAGGTCTAAGGAATTTTGTTCCAAATATGCAAGTGTTTTGGCATGGTCTTATTAAATTTGTACCAAGTTTGCAAGTGTTTTGGCATGGTCTTATTAAATTTGTACCAAGTTTGCAAGTGTTTTGGCATGGTCTTATTAAATTTGTACCAAGCTTGCAAGTGTTTTGGCATGGTCTTATTAAATTTGTACCAAGTTTGCAGGTGTTTTGGCATGGTCTTATTAAATTTGTACCAAGTTTGCAGGTGTTTTGGCATGGTCTTCGGAAGTTTGTTCCAAGTTTGCAAGGGTTTTGGCATGGTCTTACTAAATTTGTACCAAGTTTGCAGGTGTTTTGGCATGGTCTAAGGAAGTTTTTTCCAAGTTTGCAAGTGTTTTGGCATGGTCTTACGAAGTTTTGTTTTGGCATGGTCTTATTAAATTTGTACCAAGTTTGCAAGTGTTTTGCCATGGTCTTATTAAATTTGTACCAAGTTTATAAGTGTTTTGGCATGGTCTTATTAAATTTGTACCAAGTTTGCAGGTGTTTTGGCATGGTCTTCGGAAGTTTGTTCCAAGTTTGCAAGTGTTTTGGCATGGTCTTATTAAATTTGTACCAAGTTTGCAAGTGTTTTGGCATGGTCTTATTAAATTTGTACCAAGTTTGCAAGTGTTTTGACAAGGTCTTATTAAATTTGTACCAAGTTTGCAAGTGTTTTGGCATGGTCTTATTAAATTTGTACCAAGTTTGCAGGTGTTTTGGCATGGTCTTATTAAATTTGTACCAAGTTTGCAAGTGTTTTGGCAAGGTCTTATTAAATTTGTACCAAGTTTGCAAGTGTTTTGGCATGGTCTTAGGAAGTTTGTTCCAAATATGCAAGTGTTTTGGCATGGTCTTATTAAATTTGTACCAAGTTTGCAAGTGTTTTGGCAAG
Source organism: Anopheles atroparvus (assembly GCA_914969975.1). Taxonomy (NCBI): domain Eukaryota; kingdom Metazoa; phylum Arthropoda; class Insecta; order Diptera; family Culicidae; genus Anopheles; species Anopheles atroparvus. The sequence continues at coordinate 1,323,632 of CAJZCY010000008.1, read as the reverse complement.
GTCTTATTAAATTTGTACCAAGTTTGCAAGTGTTTTGGCATGGTCTTATTAAATTTATACCAAGTTTGCAGGTGTTTTGGCATGGTCTTATTAAATTTGTACCAAGTTTGCAGGTGTTTTGGCATGGTCTTCGGAAGTTTGTTCCAAGTTTGCAAGTGTTTTGGCATGGTCTTATTGAAATTGTACCAAGTTTGCAAGTGTGTTGGCAAGGTCTTATTAAATTTGTACCAAGTTGCAAGTGTTTTGGCATGGTCTTATTAAATTTGTACCAAGTTTGCAAGTGTTTTGGCATGGTCTTATTAAATTTGTACCAAGTTTGCAAGTGTTTTGGCAAGGTCTTATTAAATTTGTACCAAGTTTGCAAGTGTTTTGGCATGGTCTTATTAAATTTGTACCAAGTTTGCAGGTGTTTTGGCATGGTCTTATTAAATTTGTACCAAGTTTGCAAGTGTTTTGGCAAGGTCTTATTAAATTTGTACCAAGTTTGCAAGTGTTTTGGCATGGTCTTAGGAAGTTTGTTCCAAATATGCAAGTGTTTTGGCATGGTCTTATTAAATTTGTACCAAGTTTGCAAGTGTTTTGGCAAGGTCTTATTAAATTTGTACCAAGTTTGCAAGTGTTTTGGCATGGTCTTATTAAATTTGTACCAAGTTTGCAGGTGTTTTGGCATGGTCTTATTAAATTTGTACCAAGTTTGCAGGTGTTTTGGCATGGTCTGCGGAAGTTTGTTCCAAGTTTGCAAGTGTTTTGGCATGGTCTTATTGAAATTGTACCAAGTTTGCAAGTGTTTTGGCAAGGTCTTATTAAATTTGTACCAAGTTTGCAAGTGTTTTGCCATGGTCTTATTAAATTTGTACCAAGTTTATAAGTGTTTTGGCATGGTCTTATTAAATTTGTACCAAGTTTGCAAGTGTTTTGGCATGGTCTTATTAAATTTGTACCAAGTTTGCAGGTGTTTTGGCATGGTCTTCGGAAGTTTGTTCCAAGTTTGCAAGTGTTTTGGCATGGTCTTATTAAATTTGTACCAAGTTTGCAAGTGTTTTGGCATGGTCTTATTAAATTTGTACCAAGTTTGCAAGTGTTTTGGCAAGGTCTTATTAAATTTGTACCAAGTTTGCAAGTGTTTTGGCATGGTCTTATTAAATTTGTACCAAGTTTGCAGGTGTTTTGGCATGGTCTTATTAAATTTGTACCAAGTTTGCAAGTGTTTTGGCAAGGTCTTATTAAATTTGTACCAAGTTTGCAAGTGTTTTGGCATGGTCTTAGGAAGTTTGTTCCAAATATGCAAGTGTTTTGGCATGGTCTTATTAAATTTGTACCAAATTTGCAGGTGTTTTGGCATGGTCTTATTAAATTTGTACCAAGTTTGCAAGTGTTTTGGCAAGGTCTTATTAAATTTGTACCAAGTTTGCAAGTGTTTTGGCATGGTCTTATTAAATTTCTACCAAGTTTGCAGGTGTTTTGGCATGGTCTTATTAAATTTGTACCAAGTTTGCAGGTGTTTTGGCATGGTCTTCGGAAGTTTGTTCCAAGTTTGCAAGTGTTTTGGCATGGTCTTATTGAATTTGTACCAAGTTTGCAAGTGTTTTGGCAAGGTCTTATTAAATTTGTACCAAGTTTGCAAGTGTTTTGGCATGGTCTTATTAAATTTGTACCAAGTTTGCAGGTGTTTTGGCATGGTCTTTTTAAATTTGTACCAAGTTTGCAGGTGTTTTGGCATGGTCTTCGGAAGTTTGTTCCAAGTTGGGAGTGTTTTGGCATGGTCTTATTAAATTTGTACCAAGTTTGCAAGTGTTTTGACAAGGTCTTATTAAATTTGTACCAAGTTTGCAAGTGTTTTGGCATGGTCTTATTAAATTTGTACCAAGTTTGCAGGTGTTTTGGCATGGTCTTATTAAATTTGTACCAAGTTTTCAGGTGTTTTGGCATGGTCTTCGGAAGTTTGTTCCAAGTTTGCAAGTGTTTTGGCATGGTCTTATTAAATTTGTACCAAGTTTGCAGGTGTTTTGGCATGGTCTTAGGAAGTTTTTTCCAAGTTTGCAAGTGTTTTGGCATGGTCTTAGGAAGTTTGTTCCAAATATGCAAGTGTTTGGCATGGTCTTCGGAAGTTTGTTCCAAGTTTGCAAGTGTTTTGGCATGGTCTCATTAAATTTGTACCAAGTTTGCAAGTGTTTGGCATGGTCTTATTAAATTTGTACCAAGTTTGCAAGTGTTTTGGCATGGTCTTATAAAATTTGTACCAAGTTTGCAAGTGTTTTGGCATGGTCTTATTAAATTTGTACCAAGTTTGCAGGTGTTTTTGCATGGTCTTCGGAAGTTTGTTCCAAGTTTGCAAGTGTTTTGGCATGGTCTTATTAAATTTGTACCAAGTTTGCAAGTGTTTTGGCAAGGTCTTATTAAATTTGTACCAAGTTTGCAAGTGTTTTGGCATGGTCTTAGGAAGTTTGTTCCAAGCTTGCAAGTGTTTTGGCATGGTCTTATAAAATTTGTACCAAGTTTGCAAGTGTTTTGGCATGGTCTTAGGAAGTTTGTTCCAAGTTTGCAAGTGTTTGGCATGGTCTTAGGAAGTTTGTTCCAAGTTTGCAAGTGTTTTGGCATGGTCTTATTAAATTTGTGCCAAGTTTGCAAGTGTTTTGGCATGGTCTTATTAAATTTGTTCCAAGTTTGCAATTGTTTTGGCATGGTCTTAGGAAGTTTGTACCAAGTTTGCAAGTGTTTTGGCATGGTCTTATTAAATTTGTACCAAGTTTGCAAGTGTTTTGGCATGGTCTTATTAAATTTGTACCAAGTTTGCAAGTGTTTTGGCTTGGTCGTATTAAATTTTGACCAAGTTTGCAAGTGTTTTGGCATGGTCTTAGGAAGTTTTTTCCAAGTTTGCAAGTGTTTTGGCATGGTCTTAGGAAGTTTGTTCCAAGTTTGCAAGTGTTTTGGCATGGTCTTATTAAATTTGTACCAAGTTTGCAGGTGTTTTGGCATGGTCTTAGGAAGTTTGTTCCAAGTTTGCAAGTGTTTTGGCATGGTCTTAGGAAGTTTGTTCCAAGTTTGCAAGTGTTTTGGCATGGTCTTATTAAATTTGTGCCAAGTTTGCAAGTGTTTTGGCATGGTCTTATTAAATTTGTTCCAAGTTTGCAATTGTTTTGGCATGGTCTTCGGAAGTTTGTTCCAAGTTTGCAAGTGTTTTGGCATGGTCTTATTAAATTTGTACCAAGTTTGCAGGTGTTTTGGCATGGTCTTAGGAAGTTTTTTCCAAGTTTGCAAGTGTTTTGGCATGGTCTTAGGAAGTTTGTTCCAAATATGCAAGTGTTTGGCATGGTCTTCGGAAGTTTGTTCCAAGTTTGCAAGTGTTTTGGCATGGTCTCATTAAATTTGTACCAAGTTTGCAAGTGTTTTGGCATGGTCTTATTAAATTTGTTCCAAGTTTGCAATTGTTTTGGCATGGTCTTAGGAAGTTTGTACCAAGTTTGCAAGTGTTTTGGCATGGTCTTATTAAATTTGTACCAAGTTTGCAGGTGTTTTGGCATGGTCTTAGGAAGTTTGTTCCAAGTTTGCAAGTGTTTTGGCATGGTCTTAGGAAGTTTGTTCCAAGTTTGCAAGTGTTTTGGCATGGTCTTATTAAATTTGTGCCAAGTTTGCAAGTGTTTTGGCATGGTCTTATTAAATTTGTTCCAAGTTTGCAATTGTTTTGGCATGGTCTTAGGAAGTTTGTACCAAGTTTGCAAGTGTTTTGGCATGGTCTTATTAAATTTGTACCAAGTTTGCAAGTGTTTTGCCATGGTCTTATTAAATTTGTACCAAGTTTATAAGTGTTTTGGCATGGTCTTATTAAATTTGTACCAAGTTTGCAAGTGTTTTGGCATGGTCTTATTAAATTTGTACCAAGTTTGCAGGTGTTTTGGCATGGTCTTCGGAAGTTTGTTCCAAGTTTGCAAGTGTTTTGGCATGGTCTTATTAAATTTGTACCAAGTTTGCAAGTGTTTTGGCATGGTCTTATTAAATTTGTACCAAGTTTGCAAGTGTTTTGGCAAGGTCTTATTAAATTTGTACCAAGTTTGCAAAAGTTTTGGCATGGTCGTATTAAATTTGTACCAAGTTTGCAAGTGTTTTGGCATGGTCTTAGGAAGTTTGTTCCAAGTTTGCAAGTGTTTTGGCATGGTCTTATTAAATTTGTGCCAAGTTTGCAAGTGTTTTGGCATGGTCTTATTAAATTTGTTCCAAGTTTGCAATTGTTTTGGCAGGGTCTTATTAAATTTGTACCAAGTTTGCAAGTGTTTTGGCATGGTCTTATTAAACTTGTACCATGTTTGCAAGTGTTTTGGCATGGTATTATTCCATTTGTACAAAGTTTGCAGGTGTTTTGGCATGGTCTTATTAAATTTGTACCAAGTTTGCAAGTGTTTTGGCATGGTCTTAGGAAGTTTTTTCCAAGTTTGCAAGTGTTTTGGCATGGTCTTAGGAAGTTTGTTCCAAGTTTGCAAGTGTTTGGCATGGTCTTATTAAATTTGTACCAAGTTTGCAAGTGTTTTGGCATGGTCTTATTAAATTTGTACAGAGTTTGCAAGTGTTTGGCATGGTCTTATTAAATTTGTACCAAGTTTGCAAGTGTTTTGGCATGGTCTTATTAAATTTGTACCAAGTTTGCAAGTGTTTTGGCATGGTCTTAGGAAGTTTGTTCCAAGTTTGCAAATGTTTTGGCATGGTCTTATTAAATTTGTACAGAGTTTGCAAGTGTTTTGGCATGGTCTTATTAAACTTGTACCATGTTTGCAAGTGTTTTGGCATGGTATTATTCCATTTGTACAAAGTTTGCAGGTGTTTTGGCATGGTCTTATTAAATTTGTACCAAGTTTGCAAGTGTTTTGGCATGGTCTTATTAAATTTGTACCAAGTTTGCAAGTGTTTTGGCAAGGTCTTATTCAATTTGTACCAAGTTTGCAAAAGTTTTGGCATGGTCGTATTAAATTTGTACCAAGTTTGCAAGTGTTTTGGCATGGTCTTATTAAATTTGTACCAAGTTTGCAAGTGTTTTGGCAAGGTCTTATTAAATTTGTACCAAGTTTGCAAGTGTTTTGGCATGGTCTTATTAAATTTGTACCAAGTTTGCAGGTGTTTTGGCATGGTCTTATTAAATTTGTACCAAGTTTGCAGGTGTTTTGGCATGGTCTGCGGAAGTTTGTTCCAAGTTTGCAAGTGTTTTGGCATGGTCTTATTGAAATTGTACCAAGTTTGCAAGTGTTTTGGCAAGGTCTTATTAAATTTGTACCAAGTTTGCAAGTGTTTTGCCATGGTCTTATTAAATTTGTACCAAGTTTATAAGTGTTTTGGCATGGTCTTATTAAATTTGTACAAAGTTTGCAAGTGTTTTGGCATGGTCTTATTAAATTTGTACCAAGTTTGCAGGTGTTTTGGCATGGTCTTCGGAAGTTTGTTCCAAGTTTGCAAGTGTTTTGGCATGGTCTTATTAAATTTGTACCAAGTTTGCAAGTGTTTTGGCATGGTCTTATTAAATTTGTACCAAGTTTGCAAGTGTTTTGGCAAGGTCTTATTAAATTTGTACCAAGTTTGCAAGTGTTTTGGCATGGTCTTATTAAATTTTTACCAAGTTTGCAGGTGTTTTGGCATGGTCTTATTAAATTTGTACCAAGTTTGCAAGTGTTTTGGCAAGGTCTTATTAAATTTGTACCAAGTTTGCAAGTGTTTTGGCATGGTCTTTTTAAATTTGTACCAAGTTTGCAGGTGTTTTGGCATGGTCTTCGGAAGTTTGTTCCAAGTTGGGAGTGTTTTGGCATGGTCTTATTAAATTTGTACCAAGTTTGCAAGTGTTTTGACAAGGTCTTATTAAATTTGTACCAAGTTTGCAAGTGTTTTGGCATGGTCTTATTAAATTTGTACCAAGTTTGCAGGTGTTTTGGCATGGTCTTATTAAATTTGTACCAAGTTTTCAGGTGTTTTGGCATGGTCTTCGGAAGTTTGTTCCAAGTTTGCAAGTGTTTTGGCATGGTCTTATTAAATTTGTACCAAGTTTGCAGGTGTTTTGGCATGGTCTTAGGAAGTTTTTTCCAAGTTTGCAAGTGTTTTGGCATGGTCTTAGGAAGTTTGTTCCAAATATGCAAGTGTTTGGCATGGTCTTCGGAAGTTTGTTCCAAGTTTGCAAGTGTTTTGGCATGGTCTCATTAAATTTGTAACAAGTTTGCAAGTGTTTGGCATGGTCTTATTAAATTTGTACCAAGTTTGCAAGTGTTTTGGCATGGTCTTATAAAATTTGTACCAAGTTTGCAAGTGTTTTGGCATGGTCTTATTAAATTTGTACCAAGTTTGCAGGTGTTTTTGCATGGTCTTCGGAAGTTTGTTCCAAGTTTGCAAGTGTTTTGGCATGGTCTTATTAAATTTGTACCAAGTTTGCAAGTGTTTTGGCATGGTCTTATTAAATTTGTACCAAGTTTGCAAGTGTTTTGGCATGGTCTTAGGAAGTTTGTTCCAAGCTTGCAAGTGTTTTGGCATGGTCTTATAAAATTTGTACCAAGTTTGCAAGTGTTTTGGCATGGTCTTAGGAAGTTTGTTCCAAGTTTGCAAGTGTTTGGCATGGTCTTAGGAAGTTTGTTCCAAGTTTGCAAGTGTTTTGGCATGGTCTTATTAAATTTGTGCCAAGTTTGCAAGTGTTTTGGCATGGTCTTATTAAATTTGTTCCAAGTTTGCAATTGTTTTGGCATGGTCTTAGGAAGTTTGTACCAAGTTTGCAAGTGTTTTGGCATGGTCTTATTAAATTTGTACCAAGTTTGCAAGTGTTTTGGCATGGTCTTATTAAATTTGTACCAAGTTTGCAAGTGTTTTGGCATGGTCGTATTAAATTTTGACCAAGTTTGCAAGTGTTTTGGCATGGTCTTAGGAAGTTTTTTCCAAGTTTGCAAGTGTTTTGGCATGGTCTTAGGAAGTTTTGTTTTGGCATGGTCTTATTAAATTTGTACCAAGTTTGCAAGTGTTTTGCCATGGTCTTATTAAATTTGTACCAAGTTTATAAGTGTTTTGGCATGGTCTTATTAAATTTGTACCAAGTTTGCAAGTGTTTTGGCATGGTCTTATTAAATTTGTACCAAGTTTGCAGGTGTTTTGGCATGGTCTTCGGAAGTTTGTTCCAAGTTTGCAAGTGTTTTGGCATGGTCTTATTAAATTTGTACCAAGTTTGCAAGTGTTTTGGCATGGTCTTATTAAATTTGTACCAAGTTTGCAAGTGTTTTGGCAAGGTCTTATTAAATTTGTACCAAGTTTGCAAAAGTTTTGGCATGGTCGTATTAAATTTGTACCAAGTTTGCAAGTGTTTTGGCATGGTCTTAGGAAGTTTGTTCCAAGTTTGCAAGTGTTTTGGCATGGTCTTATTAAATTTGTGCCAAGTTTGCAAGTGTTTTGGCATGGTCTTATTAAATTTGTTCCAAGTTTGCAATTGTTTTGGCAGGGTCTTATTAAATTTGTACCAAGTTTGCAAGTGTTTTGGCATGGTCTTATTAAACTTGTACCATGTTTGCAAGTGTTTTGGCATGGTATTATTCCATTTGTACAAAGTTTGCAGGTGTTTTGGCATGGTCTTATTAAATTTGTACCAAGTTTGCAAGTGTTTTGGCATGGTCTTAGGAAGTTTTTTCCAAGTTTGCAAGTGTTTTGGCATGGTCTTAGGAAGTTTGTTCCAAGTTTGCAAGTGTTTGGCATGGTCTTATTAAATTTGTACCAAGTTTGCAAGTGTTTTGGCATGGTCTTATTAAATTTGTACAGAGTTTGCAAGTGTTTGGCATGGTCTTATTAAATTTGTACCAAGTTTGCAAGTGTTTTGGCATGGTCTTATTAAATTTGTACCAAGTTTGCAAGTGTTTTGGCATGGTCTTAGGAAGTTTGTTCCAAGTTTGCAAGTGTTTTGGCATGGTCTTATTAAATTTGTACAGAGTTTGCAAGTGTTTTGGCATGGTCTTATTAAACTTGTACCATGTTTGCAAGTGTTTTGGCATGGTATTATTCCATTTGTACAAAGTTTGCAGGTGTTTTGGCATGGTCTTATTAAATTTGTACCAAGTTTGCAAGTGTTTTGGCATGGTCTTAGGAAGTTTTTTCCAAGTTTGCAAGTGTTTTGGCATGGTCTTAGGAAGTTTGTTCCAAGTTTGCAAGTGTTTGGCATGGTCTTATTAAATTTGTACCAAGTTTGCAAGTGTTTTGGCATAGTCTTATTAAATTTGTACAGAGTTTGCAAGTGTTTGGCATGGTCTTATTAAATTTGTACCAAGTTTGCAAGTGTTTTGGCATGGTCGTATTAAATTTGTACCAAGTTTGCAAGTGTTTGGCACGGTCTTATTAAATTTGTACCAAGTTTGCAAGTGTTTTGGCATGGTCTTAGGAAGTTTTTTCCAAGTTTGCAAGTGTTTTGGCATGGTCTTAGGAAGTTTGTTCCAAGTTTGCAAGTGTTTGGCATGGTCTTATTAAATTTGTACCAAGTTTGCAAGTGTTTTGGCATGGTCTTATTAATTTTGTTCCAAGTTTGCAGGTGTATTGGCATTGTCTTAGGAAGTTTATTCCAAGTTTGCAAGTGTTTTGGCATGGTCTTATTAAATTTGTGCCAAGTTTGCAAGTGTTTTGGCATGGTCTCATTAAATTTGTACCAAGTTTGCAAGTGTTTTGGCATGGTCTTAGGAAGTTTGTACAAAGTTTGCAAGTGTTTTGGCATGGTCTCATTAAATTTGTTCCAAGTTTGCAGGTGTTTGGCATGGTCGTATTAAATTTGTTACAAGTTTGCAAGTGTTTTGGCATGGTCTTATTAAATTTGTGTCAAGTTTGCAAGTGTTTTGACATGGTCTTAGGAAGTTTGTACCAAGATTGCAAGTGTTTTGGCATGGTCTTATTAAATTTGTATCAAGTTTGCAAGTGTTTTGACATGGTCTTAGGAAGTTTGTTCCAAGTTTGCAAGTGTTTGGCATGGTCTTATTAAATTTGTATCAAGTTTGCAAGTGTTTTGACATGGTCTTAGGAAGTTTGTACCAAGATTGCAAGTGTTTTGGCATGGTCTTATTAAATTTGTCCCAAGTTTGCAAGTGTTTTGGCATGGTCTTAGGAAGTTTGTTCCAAGTTTGCAAGTGTTTGGCATGGTCTTATTAAATTTGTATCAAGTTTGCAAGTGTTTTGGCATGGTCTTAGGAAGTTTGTACCAAGTTTGCAAGTGTTTTGGCATGGTCTTATTAAATTTGTACCAAGTTTGCAAGTGTTTTGGCATGGTCTTATTAAATTTGTACCAAGTTTGCAAGTGTTTTGGCATGTCCTTATTAAATTTGTACCAAGTTTGCAAGTGTTTTGGCATGGTCTTTGGAAGTTTGTTCCAAGTTTGCAAGTGTTTTGGCAGGGTCTTATTAAATTTGTACCAAATTTGCAAGTGTTTTGGCATGGTTTTATTAAATTTGTACCAAGTTTGCAAGTGTTTTGGCATGGTGTTATTAAATTTGTACCAAGTTTGCAAGTGTTTTGGCATGGTCTTAGGAAGTTTGTCCCAAGTTTGCAAGTGTTTTGGCATGGTCTTATTAAATTTGTACCAAGTTTGCAAGTGTTTTGGCATGGTCTTATTAAATTTGTACCAAGTTTGCAAGTGTTTTGGCAAGGTCTTATTAAATTTGTACCAAGTTTGCAAGTGTTTTGGCATGGTCTTATTAAATTTGTACCAAGTTTGCAGGTGTTTTGGCATGGTCTTCGGAAGTTTGTTCTAAGTTTGCAAGTGTTTTGGCATGGTCTCATTAAATTTGTACCAAGTTTGCAAGTGTTTTGGCATGGTCTTATTAAATTTGTACCAAGTTTGCAAGTGTTTTTGCAAGGTCTTATTAAATTTGTACCAAGTTTGCAAGTGTTTTGGCATGGTCTTATTAAATTTGTACCAAGTTTGCAGGTGTTTTGGCATGGTCTTCGGAAGTTTGTTCTAAGTTTGCAAGTGTTTTGGCATGGTCTCATTAAATTTGTACCAAGTTTGCAAGTGTTTTGGCATGGTCTTATTAAATTTGTACCAAGTTTGCAATTGTTTTGCCATGGTCTCATTAAATTTGTACCAAGTTTATAAGTGTTTTGGCATGGTCTTATTAAATTTGTACCAAGTTTGCAAGTGTTTTGGCATGGTCTTATTGAATTTGTACCAAGTTTGCAGGTGTTTTGGCATGGTCTTCGGAAGTTTGTTCCAAGTTTGCAAGTGTTTTGGCATGGTCTTATTAAATTTGTACCAAGTTTGCAAGTGTTTTGGCATGGTCTTATTAAATTTGTACCAAGTTTGCAAGTGTTTTGGCATGGTCTTATTAAATTTGTACCAAGTTTGCAGGTGTTTTGGCATGGTCTTCGGAAGTTTGTTCTAAGTTTGCAAGTGTTTTGGCATGGTTTCATTAAATTTGTACCATGTTTGCAAGTGTTTTGGCATGGTCTTATTAAATTTGTACCAAGTTTGCAAGTGTTTTGGCATGGTCTTATTAAATTTGTACCAAGTTTGCAGGTGTTTTGGCATGGTCTTCGGAAGTTTGTTCCAAGTTTGCAAGTGTTTTGGCATGGTCTTATTAAATTTGTACCAAGTTTGCAAGTGTTTTGGCATGGTCTTATTAAATTTGTACCAAGTTTGCAGGTGTTTTGGCATAGTCTTCGGAAGTTTGTTCCAAGTTTGCAAGTGTTTTGTCATGGTCTTATTAAATTTGTACCAAGTTTATAAGTGTTTTGGCATGGTCTTATTAAATTTGTACCAAGTTTGCAAGTGTTTTGGCATGGTCTTATTAAATTTGTACCAAGTTTGCAGGTGTTTTGGCATGGTCTTCGGAAGTTTGTTCCAAGTTTACAAGTGTTTTGGCATGGTCTTATTAAATTTGTACCAAGTTTGCAAGTGTTTTGGCATGGTCTTATTAAATTTGTACCAAGTTTGCAAGTGTTTTGGCAAGGTCTTATTAAATTTGTACCAAGTTTGCAGGTGTTTTGGCATGGTCTTAGGAAGTTTTTTCCAAGTTTGCAAGTGTTTTGGCATGGTCTTAGGAAGTTTGTTCCAAGTTTGCAAGTGTTTGGCATGGTCTCATTTAATTTGTACCAAGTTTGCAAGTGTTTTGGCATGGTCTTATTAAATTTGTACCAAGTTTGCAAGTGTTTTGGCATGGTCTTATAAAATTTGAACCAAATTTGCAAGTGTTTTGGCATGGTCTTATTAAATTTGTACCAAGTTTGCAAGTGGTTTGGCATGGTCTTATTAAATTTGTACCAAGTTTGCAAGTGTTTTGGCATGGTCTTATTAAATTTGTACCAAGTTTGCAAGTGTTTTGGCATGGTCTTATTAAATTTGTACCAAGTTTGCAAGTGTTTTGGCATGGTCTTATTAAATTTGTACCAAGTTTGCAGGTGTTTTGGCATGGTCTTAGGAAGTTTTTTCCAAGTTTGCAAGTGTTTTGGCATGGTCTTAGGAAGTTTGTTCCAAGTTTGCAAGTGTTTGGCATGGTCTGATTAAATTTGTACCAAGTTTGCAAGTGTTTTGGCATGGTCTTATTAAATTTGTACCAAGTTTGCAAGTGTTTTGGCATGGTCTTATAAAATTTGAACCAAATTTGCAAGTGTTTTGGCATGGTCTTATTAAATTTGTACCAAGTTTGCAAGTGTTTTGCCATGGTCTTATTAAATTTGTACCAAGTTTATAAGTGTTTTGGCATGGTCTTATTAAATTTGTACCAAGTTTGCAGGTGTTTTGGCATGGTCTTCGGAAGTTTGTTCCAATTTTGCAAGTGTTTTGGCATGGTGTTATTAAATTTGTACCAAGTTTGCAAGTGTTTTGGCATGGTCTTATTCAAGTTGTACCAAGTTTGCAAGCGTTTTGGCAAGGTCTTATTAAATTTGTACCAAGTTTGCAAGTGTTTTGGCATGGTCTTATTAAATTTGTACCAAGTTTGCAGGTGTTTTGGCATGGTCTTCGGAAGTTTGTTCTAAGTTTGCAAGTGTTTTGGCATGGTCTCATTAAATTTGAACCAAGTTTGCAAGTGTTTTGGCATGGTCTTATTAAATTTGTACCAAGTTTGCAAGTGTTTTGGCATGGTCTTATTAAATTTGTACCAAGTTTGCAGGTGTTTTGGCATGGTCTTCGGAAGTTTGTTCCAAGTTTGCAAGTGTTTTGGCATGGTCTTATTAAATTTGTACCAAGTTTGCAAGTGTTTTGGCATGGTCTTATTAAATTTGTACCAAGTTTGCAGGTGTTTTGGCATGGTCTTCGGAAGTTTGTTCCAAGTTTGCAAGTGTTTTGTCATGGTCTTAGCAAGTTTGTTCCAAGTTTGCAAGTGTTTGGCATGGTCTCATTAAATGTGTACCAAGTTTGCAAGTGTTTTGGCATGGTCTTATTAAATTTGTACCAAGTTTGCAAGTGTTTTGGCAAGGTCTAAGGAATTTTGTTCCAAATATGCAAGTGTTTTGGCATGGTCTTATTAAATTTGTACCAAGTTTGCAAGTGTTTTGGCATGGTCTATTTAAATTTGTACCAAGTTTGCAAGTGTTTTGGCATGGTCTTATTAAATTTGTACCAAGCTTGCAAGTGTTTTGGCATGGTCTTATTAAATTTGTACCAAGTTTGCAAGTATTTTGGCATGGTCTTATTAAATTTGTACCAAGTTTGTAAGTGTTTTGGCAAGGTCTTATTAAATTTGTACCAAGTTTGCAGGTGTTTTGGCATGGTCTTAGGAAGTTTTTTCCAAGTTTGCAAGTGTTTTGGCATGGTCTTAGGAAGTTTGTTCCAAGTTTGCAAGTGTTTGGCATGGTCTCATTAAATGTGTACCAAGTTTGCAAGTGTTTTGGCATGGTCTTATTAAATTTGTACCAAGTTTGCAAGTGTTTTGGCAAGGTCTAAGGAATTTTGTTCCAAATATGCAAGTGTTTTGGCATGGTCTTATTAAATTTGTACCAAGTTTGCAAGTGTTTTGGCATGGTCTTATTAAATTTGTACCAAGTTTGCAAGTGTTTTGGCATGGTCTTATTAAATTTGTACCAAGCTTGCAAGTGTTTTGGCATGGTCTTATTAAATTTGTACCAAGTTTGCAGGTGTTTTGGCACGGTCTTATTAAATTTGTACCAAGTATGCAGGTGTTTTGGCATGGTCTTCGGAAGTTTGTTCCAAGTTTGCAAGGGTTTTGGCATGGTCTTACTAAATTTGTACCAAGTTTGCAGGTGTTTTGGCATGGTCTAAGGAAGTTTTTTCCAAGTTTGCAAGTGTTTTGGCATGGTCTTAGGAAGTTTTGTTTTGGCATGGTCTTATTAAATTTGTACCAAGTTTGCAAGTGTTTTGCCATGGTCTTATTAAATTTGTACCAAGTTTATAAGTGTTTTGGCATGGTCTTATTAAATTTGTACCAAGTTTGCAAGTGTTTTGGCATGGTCTTATTAAATTTGTACCAAGTTTGCAGGTGTTTTGGCATGGTCTTCGGAAGTTTGTTCCAAGTTTGCAAGTGTTTTGGCATGGTCTTATTAAATTTGTACCAAGTTTGCAAGTGTTTTGGCATGGTCTTATTAAATTTGTACCAAGTTTGCAAGTGTTTTGGCAAGGTCTTATTAAATTTGTACCAAGTTTGCAAGTGTTTTGGCATGGTCTTATTAAATTTGTACCAAGTTTGCAGGTGTTTTGGCATGGTCTTATTAAATTTGTACCAAGTTTGCAAGTGTTTTGGCAAGGTCTTATTAAATTTGTACCAAGTTTGCAAGTGTTTTGGCATGGTCTTAGGAAGTTTGTTCCAAATATGCAAGTGTTTTGGCATGGTCTTATTAAATTTGTACCAAGTTTGCAAGTGTTTTGGCAAGGTCTTATTAAAATTGTACCAAGTTTGCAAGTGTTTTGGCATGGTCTTATTAAATTTATACCAAGTTTGCAGGTGTTTTGGCATGGTCTTATTAAATTTGTACCAAGTTTGCAGGTGTTTTGGCATGGTCTTCGGAAGTTTGTTCCAAGTTTGCAAGTGTTTTGGCATGGTCTTATTGAAATTGTACCAAGTTTGCAAGTGTTTTGGCAAGGTCTTATTAAATTTGTACCAAGTTGCAAGTGTTTTGGCATGGTCTTATTAAATTTGTACCAAGTTTGCAAGTGTTTTGGCATGGTCTTATTAAATTTGTACCAAGTTTGCAAGTGTTTTGGCAAGGTCTTATTAAATTTGTACCAAGTTTGCAAGTGTTTTGGCATGGTCTTATTAAATTTGTACCAAGTTTGCAGGTGTTTTGGCATGGTCTTATTAAATTTGTACCAAGTTTGCAAGTGTTTTGGCAAGGTCTTATTAAATTTGTACCAAGTTTGCAAGTGTTTTGGCATGGTCTTAGGAAGTTTGTTCCAAATATGCAAGTGTTTTGGCATGGTCTTATTAAATTTGTACCAAGTTTGCAAGTGTTTTGGCAAGGTCTTATTAAATTTGTACCAAGTTTGCAAGTGTTTTGGCATGGTCTTATTAAATTTGTACCAAGTTTGCAGGTGTTTTGGCATGGTCTTATTAAATTTGTACCAAGTTTGCAGGTGTTTTGGCATGGTCTGCGGAAGTTTGTTCCAAGTTTGCAAGTGTTTTGGCATGGTCTTATTGAAATTGTACCAAGTTTGCAAGTGTTTTGGCAAGGTCTTATTAAATTTGTACCAAGTTTGCAAGTGTTTTGCCATGGTCTTATTAAATTTGTACCAAGTTTATAAGTGTTTTGGCATGGTCTTATTAAATTTGTACCAAGTTTGCAAGTGTTTTGGCATGGTCTTATTAAATTTGTACCAAGTTTGCAGGTGTTTTGGCATGGTCTTCGGAAGTTTGTTCCAAGTTTGCAAGTGTTTTGGCATGGTCTTATTAAATTTGTACCAAGTTTGCAAGTGTTTTGGCATGGTCTTATTAAATTTGTACCAAGTTTGCAAGTGTTTTGGCAAGGTCTTATTAAATTTGTACCAAGTTTGCAAGTGTTTTGGCATGGTCTTATTAAATTTGTACCAAGTTTGCAGGTGTTTTGGCATGGTCTTATTAAATTTGTACCAAGTTTGCAAGTGTTTTGGCAAGGTCTTATTAAATTTGTACCAAGTTTGCAAGTGTTTTGGCATGGTCTTAGGAAGTTTGTTCCAAATATGCAAGTGTTTTGGCATGGTCTTATTAAATTTGTACCAAATTTGCAGGTGTTTTGGCATGGTCTTATTAAATTTGTACCAAGTTTGCAAGTGTTTTGGCAAGGTCTTATTAAATTTGTACCAAGTTTGCAAGTGTTTTGGCATGGTCTTATTAAATTTCTACCAAGTTTGCAGGTGTTTTGGCATGGTCTTATTAAATTTGTACCAAGTTTGCAGGTGTTTTGGCATGGTCTTCGGAAGTTTGTTCCAAGTTTGCAAGTGTTTTGGCATGGTCTTATTGAATTTGTACCAAGTTTGCAAGTGTTTTGGCAAGGTCTTATTAAATTTGTACCAAGTTTGCAAGTGTTTTGGCATGGTCTTATTAAATTTGTACCAAGTTTGCAGGTGTTTTGGCATGGTCTTTTTAAATTTGTACCAAGTTTGCAGGTGTTTTGGCATGGTCTTCGGAAGTTTGTTCCAAGTTGGGAGTGTTTTGGCATGGTCTTATTAAATTTGTACCAAGTTTGCAAGTGTTTTGACAAGGTCTTATTAAATTTGTACCAAGTTTGCAAGTGTTTTGGCATGGTCTTATTAAATTTGTACCAAGTTTGCAGGTGTTTTGGCATGGTCTTATTAAATTTGTACCAAGTTTTCAGGTGTTTTGGCATGGTCTTCGGAAGTTTGTTCCAAGTTTGCAAGTGTTTTGGCATGGTCTTATTAAATTTGTTTCAAGTTTGCAGGTGTTTTGGCATGGTCTTAGGAAGTTTTTTCCAAGTTTGCAAGTGTTTTGGCATGGTCTTAGGAAGTTTGTTCCAAATATGCAAGTGTTTGGCATGGTCTTCGGAAGTTTGTTCCAAGTTTGCAAGTGTTTTGGCATGGTCTCATTAAATTTGTACCAAGTTTGCAAGTGTTTGGCATGGTCTTATTAAATTTGTACCAAGTTTGCAAGTGTTTTGGCATGGTCTTATAAAATTTGTACCAAGTTTGCAAGTGTTTTGGCATGGTCTTATTAAATTTGTACCAAGTTTGCAGGTGTTTTTGCATGGTCTTCGGAAGTTTGTTCCAAGTTTGCAAGTGTTTTGGCATGGTCTTATTAAATTTGTACCAAGTTTGCAAGTGTTTTGGCAAGGTCTTATTAAATTTGTACCAAGTTTGCAAGTGTTTTGGCATGGTCTTAGGAAGTTTGTTCCAAGCTTGCAAGTGTTTTGGCATGGTCTTATAAAATTTGTACCAAGTTTGCAAGTGTTTTGGCATGGTCTTAGGAAGTTTGTTCCAAGTTTGCAAGTGTTTGGCATGGTCTTAGGAAATTTGTTCCAAGTTTGCAAGTGTTTTGGCATGGTCTTATTAAATTTGTGCCAAGTTTGCAAGTGTTTTGGCATGGTCTTATTAAATTTGTTCCAAGTTTGCAATTGTTTTGGCATGGTCTTAGGAAGTTTGTACCAAGTTTGCAAGTGTTTTGGCATGGTCTTATTAAATTTGTACCAAGTTTGCAAGTGTTTTGGCATGGTCTTATTAAATTTGTACCAAGTTTGCAAGTGTTTTGGCATGGTCGTATTAAATTTTGACCAAGTTTGCAAGTGTTTTGGCATGGTCTTAGGAAGTTTTTTCCAAGTTTGCAAGTGTTTTGGCATGGTCTTAGGAAGTTTTGTTTTGGCATGGTCTTATTAAATTTGTACCAAGTTTGCAAGTGTTTTGCCATGGTCTTATTAAATTTGTACCAAGTTTATAAGTGTTTTGGCATGGTCTTATTAAATTTGTACCAAGTTTGCAAGTGTTTTGGCATGGTCTTATTAAATTTGTACCAAGTTTGCAGGTGTTTTGGCATGGTCTTCGGAAGTTTGTTCCAAGTTTGCAAGTGTTTTGGCATGGTCTTATTAAATTTGTACCAAGTTTGCAAGTGTTTTGGCATGGTCTTATTAAATTTGTACCAAGTTTGCAAGTGTTTTGGCAAGGTCTTATTAAATTTGTACCAAGTTTGCAAAAGTTTTGGCATGGTCGTATTAAATTTGTACCCAGTTTGCAAGTGTTTTGGCATGGTCTTAGGAAGTTTGTTCCAAGTTTGCAAGTGTTTTGGCATGGTCTTATTAAATTTGTGCCAAGTTTGCAAGTGTTTTGGCAAGGTCTTATTAAATTTGTACCAAGTTTGCAAGTGTTTTGGCATGGTCTTATTAAATTTATACCAAGTTTGCAGGTGTTTTGGCATGGTCTTATTAAATTTGTACCAAGTTTGCAGGTGTTTTGGCATGGTCTTCGGAAGTTTGTTCCAAGTTTGCAAGTGTTTTGGCATGGTCTTATTGAAATTGTACCAAGTTTGCAAGTGTTTTGGCATGGTCTTCGGAAGTTTGTTTCAAGTTTGCAAGTGTTTTGGCATGGTCTTATTAAATTTGTACCAAGTTTGCAAGTGTTTTGGCATGGTCTTATTAAATTTGTACCAAGTTTGCAAGTGTTTTGGCATGGTCTTATTAAATTTGTACCAAGTTTGCAAGTGTTTTGGCATGGTCTTATTAAATTTGTACCAAGTTTGCAGGTGTTTTGGCATGGTCTTATTAAATTTGTACCAAGTTTGCAAGTGTTTTGGCAAGGTCTTATTAAATTTGTACCAAGTTTGCAAGTGTTTTGGCATGGTCTTAGGAAGTTTGTTCCAAATATGCAAGTGTTTTGGCATGGTCTTATTAAATTTGTACCAAATTTGCAGGTGTTTTGGCATGGTCTTATTAAATTTGTACCAAGTTTGCAAGTGTTTTGGCAAGGTCTTATTAAATTTGTACCAAGTTTGCAAGTGTTTTGGCATGGTCTTATTAAATTTCTACCAAGTTTGCAGGTGTTTTGGCATGGTCTTATTAAATTTGTACCAAGTTTGCAGGTGTTTTGGCATGGTCTTCGGAAGTTTGTTCCAAGTTTGCAAGTGTTTTGGCATGGTCTTATTGAATTTGTACCAAGTTTGCAAGTGTTTTGGCAAGGTCTTATTAAATTTGTACCAAGTTTGCAAGTGTTTTGGCATGGTCTTATTAAATTTGTACCAAGTTTGCAGGTGTTTTGGCATGGTCTTTTTAAATTTGTACCAAGTTTGCAGGTGTTTTGGCATGGTCTTCGGAAGTTTGTTCCAAGTTGGGAGTGTTTTGGCATGGTCTTATTAAATTTGTACCAAGTTTGCAAGTGTTTTGACAAGGTCTTATTAAATTTGTACCAAGTTTGCAAGTGTTTTGGCATGGTCTTATTAAATTTGTACCAAGTTTGCAGGTGTTTTGGCATGGTCTTATTAAATTTGTACCAAGTTTTCAGGTGTTTTGGCATGGTCTTCGGAAGTTTGTTCCAAGTTTGCAAGTGTTTTGGCATGGTCTTATTAAATTTGTACCAAGTTTGCAGGTGTTTTGGCATGGTCTTAGGAAGTTTTTTCCAAGTTTGCAAGTGTTTTGGCATGGTCTTAGGAAGTTTGTTCCAAATATGCAAGTGTTTGGCATGGTCTTCGGAAGTTTGTTCCAAGTTTGCAAGTGTTTTGGCATGGTCTCATTAAATTTGTACCAAGTTTGCAAGTGTTTGGCATGGTCTTATTAAATTTGTACCAAGTTTGCAAGTGTTTTGGCATGGTCTTATAAAATTTGTATCAAGTTTGCAAGTGTTTTGGCATGGTCTTATTAAATTTGTACCAAGTTTGCAGGTGTTTTTGCATGGTCTTCGGAAGTTTGTTCCAAGTTTGCAAGTGTTTTGGCATGGTCTTATTAAATTTGTACCAAGTTTGCAAGTGTTTTGGCAAGGTCTTATTAAATTTGTACCAAGTTTGCAAGTGTTTTGGCATGGTCTTAGGAAGTTTGTTCCAAGCTTGCAAGTGTTTTGGCATGGTCTTATAAAATTTGTACCAAGTTTGCAAGTGTTTTGGCATGGTCTTAGGAAGTTTGTTCCAAGTTTGCAAGTGTTTGGCATGGTCTTAGGAAGTTTGTTCCAAGTTTGCAAGTGTTTTGGCATGGTCTTATTAAATTTGTGCCAAGTTTGCAAGTGTTTTGGCATGGTCTTATTAAATTTGTTCCAAGTTTGCAATTGTTTTGGCATGGTCTTAGGAAGTTTGTACCAAGTTTGCAAGTGTTTTGGCATGGTCTTATTAAATTTGTACCAAGTTTGCAAGTGTTTTGGCATGGTCTTATTAAATTTGTACCAAGTTTGCAAGTGTTTTGGCATGGTCGTATTAAATTTTGACCAAGTTTGCAAGTGTTTTGGCATGGTCTTAGGAAGTTTTTTCCAAGTTTGCAAGTGTTTTGGCATGGTCTAAGGAAGTTTTGTTTTGGCATGGTCTTATTAAATTTGTACCAAGTTTGCAAGTGTTTTGCCATGGTCTTATTAAATTTGTACCAAGTTTATAAGTGTTTTGGCATGGTCTTATTAAATTTGTACCAAGTTTGCAAGTGTTTTGGCATGGTCTTATTAAATTTGTACCAAGTTTGCAGGTGTTTTGGCATGGTCTTCGGAAGTTTGTTCCAAGTTTGCAAGTGTTTTGGCATGGTCTTATTAAATTTGTACCAAGTTTGCAAGTGTTTTGGCATGGTCTTATTAAATTTGTACCAAGTTTGCAAGTGTTTTGGCAAGGTCTTATTAAATTTGTACCAAGTTTGCAAAAGTTTTGGCATGGTCGTATTAAATTTGTACCCAGTTTGCAAGTGTTTTGGCATGGTCTTAGGAAGTTTGTTCCAAGTTTGCAAGTGTTTTGGCATGGTCTTATTAAATTTGTGCCAAGTTTGCAAGTGTTTTGGCATGGTCTTATTAAATTTGTTCCAAGTTTGCAATTGTTTTGGCAGGGTCTTATTAAATTTGTACCAAGTTTGCAAGTGTTTTGGCATGGTCTTATTAAACTTGTACCATGTTTGCAAGTGTTTTGGCACGGTATTATTCCATTTGTACAAAGTTTGCAGGTGTTTTGGCATGGTCTTATTAAATTTGTACCAAGTTTGCAAGTGTTTTGGCATGGTCTTAGGAAGTTTTTTCCAAGTTTGCAAGTGTTTTGGCATGGTCTTAGGAAGTTTGTTCCAAGTTTGCAAGTGTTTGGCATGGTCTTATTAAATTTGTACCAAGTTTGCAAGTGTTTTGGCATGGTCTTATTAAATTTGTACAGAGTTTGCAAGTGTTTGGCATGGTCTTATTAAATTTGTACCAAGTTTGCAAGTGTTTTGGCATGGTCGTATTAAATTTGTACCAAGTTTGCAAGTGTTTGGCACGGTCTTATTAAATTTGTACCAAGTTTGCAAGTGTTTTGGCATGGTCTTAGGAAGTTTTTTCCAAGTTTGCAAGTGTTTTGGCATGGTCTTAGGAAGTTTGTTCCAAGTTTGCAAGTGTTTGGCATGGTCTTATTAAATTTGTACCAAGTTTGCAAGTGTTTTGGCATGGTCTTATTAATTTTGTTCCAAGTTTGCAGGTGTATTGGCATTGTCTTAGGAAGTTTATTCCAAGTTTGCAAGTGTTTTGGCATGGTCTTATTAAATTTGTGCCAAGTTTGCAAGTGTTTTGGCATGGTCTCATTAAATTTGTACCAAGTTTGCAAGTGTTTTGGCAGGGTCTTATTACATTTGTACCAAGTTTGCAAGTGTTTTGGCATGGTCTTATTAAATTTGTACCAAGTTTGCAAGTGTTTTGGCATGGTTTTATTAAATTTGTACCAAGTTTGCAAGTGTTTTGGCATGGTCTTATTAAATTTGTACAGAGTTTGCAAGTGTTTGGCATGGTCTTATTAAATTTGTACCAAGTTTGCAAGTGTTTTGGCATGGTCTTATTAAATTTGTACCAAGTTTGCAAGTGTTTTGGCATGGTCTTAGGAAGTTTGTTCCAAGTTTGCAAGTGTTTTGGCATGGTCTTATTAAATTTGTACAGAGTTTGCAAGTGTTTGGCATGGTCTTATTAAATTTGTACCAAGTTTGCAAGTGTTTTGGCATGGTCTTATTAAATTTGTACCAAGTTTGCAGGTGTTTTGGCATTGTCTTAGGAAGTTTTTTCCAAGTTTGCAAGTGTTTTGGCATGGTCTTATTAAATTTGTGCCAAGTTTGCAAGTGTTTTGGCATGGTCTCATTAAATTTGTACCAAGTTTGCAAGTGTTTTGGCATGGTCTTAGGAAGTTTGTTCCAAGTTTGCAAGTGTTTTGGCATGGTCTTATTAAATTTGTACCAAGTTTGCAAGTGTTTGGCATGGTCATATTAAAATTGTACCAAGTTTGCAAGTGTTTGGCATGGTCTTATTAAATTTGTACCAAGTTTGCAAGTGTTTTGGCATGGTCTTAGGAAGTTTGTTCCAAGTTTGCAAGTGTTTGGCATGGTCTTATTAAATTTGTACCAAGTTTGCAAGTGTTTGGGCATGGTCTTATTTAATTTGTACCAAGTTTGCAAGTGTTTTGGCATGGTCTTAGGAAGTTTGTTCCAAGTTTGCAAGTGTTTTGGCATGGTCTTATTAAATTTGTACCAAGTTTGCAAGTGTTTTGGCATGGTCTTATTAAATTTGTACCAAGTTTGCAAGTGTTTTGGCATGGTCTTATTAAATTTGTACCAAGTTTGCAAGTGTTTTGGCATGGTCGTATTAAATTTTGACCAAGTTTGCAAGTGTTTTGGCATGGTCTTAGGAAGTTTGTTCCATGTTTGCAAGTGTTTTGGCATGGTCTTATTAAATTTGTACCAAGTTTGCAAGTGTTTTGGCATGGTCTTAGGAAGTTTGTTCCAAGTTTGCAAGTGTTTTGGCATGGTCTTATTAAATTTGTGCCAAGTTTGCAAGTGTTTTGGCATGGTCTTATTAAATTTGTTCCAAGTTTGCAATTGTTTTGGCAGGGTCTTATTAAATTTGTACCAAGTTTGCAAGTGTTTTGGCATGGTCTTATTAAACTTGTACCATGTTTGCAAGTGTTTTGGCATGGTATTATTCCATTTGTACAAAGTTTGCAGGTGTTTTGGCATGGTCTTATTAAATTTGTACCAAGTTTGCAAGTGTTTTGGCATGGTCTTAGGAAGTTTTTTCCAAGTTTGCAAGTGTTTTGGCATGGTCTTAGGAAGTTTGTTCCAAGTTTGCAAGTGTTTGGCATGGTCTTATTAAATTTGTACCAAGTTTGCAAGTGTTTTGGCATGGTCTTATTAAATTTGTACAGAGTTTGCAAGTGTTTGGCATGGTCTTATTAAATTTGTACCAAGTTTGCAAGTGTTTTGGCATGGTCGTATTAAATTTGTACCAAGTTTGCAAGTGTTTGGCACGGTCTTATTAAATTTGTACCAAGTTTGCAAGTGTTTTGGCATGGTCTTAGGAAGTTTTTTCCAAGTTTGCAAGTGTTTTGGCATGGTCTTAGGAAGTTTGTTCCAAGTTTGCAAGTGTTTGGCATGGTCTTATTAAATTTGTACCAAGTTTGCAAGTGTTTTGGCATGGTCTTATTAATTTTGTTCCAAGTTTGCAGGTGTATTGGCATTGTCTTAGGAAGTTTATTCCAAGTTTGCAAGTGTTTTGGCATGGTCTTATTAAATTTGTGCCAAGTTTGCAAGTGTTTTGGCATGGTCTCATTAAATTTGTACCAAGTTTGCAAGTGTTTTGGCAGGGTCTTATTAAATTTGTACCAAGTTTGCAAGTGTTTTGGCATGGTCTTATTAAATTTGTACCAAGTTTGCAAGTGTTTTGGCATGGTTTTATTAAATTTGTACCAAGTTTGCAAGTGTTTTGGCATGGTCTTATTAAATTTGTACCAAGTTTGCAAGTGTTTGGCATGGTCTTATTAAATTTGTACCAAGTTTGCAAGTGTTTTGGCATGGTCTTATTAATTTTGTCCCAAGTTTGCAAGTGTTTTGGCATGGTCTTAGGAAGTTTGTTCCAAGTTTGCAAGTGTTTTGGCATGGTCTTATTAAATTTGTACAGAGTTTGCAAGTGTTTGGCATGGTCTTATTAAATTTGTACCAAGTTTGCAAGTGTTTTGGCATGGTCTTATTAAATTTGTACCAAGTTTGCAGGTGTTTTGGCATTGTCTTAGGAAGTTTTTTCCAAGTTTGCAAGTGTTTTGGCATGGTCTTATTAAATTTGTGCCAAGTTTGCAAGTGTTTTGGCATGGTCTCATTAAATTTGTACCAAGTTTGCAAGTGTTTTGGCATGGTCTTAGGAAGTTTGTTCCAAGTTTGCAAGTGTTTTGGCATGGTCTTATTAAATTTGTACCAAGTTTGCAAGTGTTTGGCATGGTCATATTAAATTTGTACCAAGTTTGCAAGTGTTTGGCATGGTCTTATTAAATTTGTACCAAGTTTGCAAGTGTTTTGGCATGGTCTTAGGAAGTTTGTTCCAAGTTTGCAAGTGTTTGGCATGGTCTTATTAAATTTGTACCAAGTTTGCAAGTGTTTTGGCATGGTCTTAGGAAGTTTGTTCCAAGTTTGCAAGTGTTTGGCATGGTCGTATTAAATTTGTACCAAGTTTGCAGGTGTTTTGGTTTGGTCTTATGAAATTTTTATCAAGTTTGCAAGTGTTTTGGCATGGTCTTATTAAATTTGTACCAAGGTTACAAGTGTTTTGGCATGGTCTTAGGAAGTTTGTTCCAAGTTTGCAGGTGTTTTGGCATGGTCTTATTAAATTTGTTCCAAGTTTGCAAGTGTTTTGGCATGGTCTTAGGAAGTTTGTTCCAAGTTTGCAAGTGTTTTGGCATGGTCTTATTAAATTTGTACCAAGTTTGCAAGTGTTTTGGCAAGGTCTTATTAAATTTGTTCCAAGTTTGCAAGTGTTTTGGCATGGTCTTATTAAATTTGTACCAAGGTTGCAAGTGTTTTGGCATGGTCTTATTAAATTTGTACCAAGTTTGCAAGTGTTTTGGCATGGTCTTAGGAAGTTTGTTCCAAGTTTGCAAGTGTTTTGGCAAGGTCTTATTAAATTTGTTCCAAGTTTGCAAGTGTTTTGGCATGGTCTTATTAAATTTGTACCAAGGTTGCAAGTGTTTTGGCATGGTCTTATTAAATTTGTACCAAGTTTGCAAGTGTTTTGGCATGGTCTTATTAAACTTGTACTAATTTTGCAAGTGTTTTGGCAAGGTCTTATTAAATTTGTTCCAAGTTTGCAAGTGTTTTGGCATGGTCTTATTAAATTTGTACCATGGTTGCAAGTGTTTTGGCATGGTCTTATTAAATTTGTACCAAGTTTGCAAGTGTTTTGGCATGGTCTTAGGAAGTTTGTTCCAAGTTTGCAAGTGTTTGGCATGGTCGTATTAAATTTGTACCAAGTTTGCAGGTGTTTTGGTTTGGTCTTATTAAATTTTTATCAAGTTTGCAAGTGTTTTGGCATGGTCTTATTAAATTTGTACCAAGGTTGCAAGTGTTTTGGCATGGTCTTAGGAAGTTTGTTCCAAGTTTGCAGGTGTTTTGGCATGGTCTTATTAAATTTCTTCCAAGTTTGCAAGTGTTTTGGCATGGTCTTAGGAAGTTTGTTCCAAGTTTGCATGTTTTGGCATGGTCTTATTAAATTTGTACCAAGTTTGCAAGTGTTTTGGCATGGTCTTAGTAAGTTTGTACCAAGTTTGCAGGTGTTTTGGCATGGTCTTATTAAATTTTGACCAAGTTTGCAAGTTTTTTGGCATGGTCTTATTAAATTTGTACCAAGTTTGCAGGTGTTTTGGCATGTCCTTATTAAATTTGTACCAAGTTTGCAAGTGTTTTGGCATGGTCTTTGGAAGTTTGTTCCAAGTTTGCAAGTGTTTTGGCAGGGTCTAATTAAATTTGTACCAAGGTTGCAAGTGTTTTGGCATGGTCTTAGGAAGTTTGTACCAAGTTTGCAAGTGTTTGGCATGGTCTTATTAAATTTGTACCAAGTTTGCAAGTGTTTTGGCATGGTCTTAGGAAGTTTGTACCAAGTTTGCAAGTGTTTTGGTATGGTCTTATTAAATTTGTACCAAGTTTGCAAGAGTTTTGGCATGGTCTTAGGAAGTTTGTTCCAAGTTTGCAAGTGTTTTGGCATGGTCTTTGGAAGTTTGTTTCAAGTTTGCAAGTGTTTTGGCAGGGTCTTATTAAATTTGTACCAAGTTTGCAAGTGTTTTGGCATGGTCTTATAAAATTTGTTCCAAGTTTGCAAGTGTTTTGGCATGGTCTTATTAAATTTGTACCAAGTTTGCAAGTGTTTTGGCATGGTCTTATTAAATTTGTTCCAAGTTTGCAAGTGTTTTTGCATGGTCTTATTAAATTTGTACCAAGTTTGCAAGTGTTTTGGCATGGTCTTTTGAAATTTGTACCAAGTTTGCAAGTGTTTTGGCATGGTCTTATTAAATTTGTACCAAGTTTGCAAGTGTTTTGGCATGGTCTTATTTATTTTGTACCAAGTTTGCAAGTGTTTTGGCATGGTCTTATTAAATTTGTACCCAGTTTGCAAGTGTTTTGGCATGTCCTTATTAAATTTGCACCAAGGTTGCAAGTGTTTTGGCATGGTTTAAGGAAGTTTGTTCCAAGTTTGCAAGTTTTTGGCATGGTCTTATAAAATTTGTACCAAGTTTGCAAGTGTTTTGGCATGGTCTCATTAAATTTGTACCAAGTTTGCAAGTGTTTGGCATGGTCTTATTAAATTTGTACCAAGTTTGCAAGTGTTTTGGCATGGTCTTAGGAAGTTTGTACAAAGTTTGCAAGTGTTTTGGCATGGTCTCATTAAATTTGTTCCAAGCTTGCAGGTGTTTGGCATGGTCGTATTAAATTTGTACCAAGTTTGCAAGTGTTTTGGCATGGTCTTATTAAATTTGTATCCAGTTTGCAAGTGTTTTGACATGGTCTTAGGAAGTTTGTACCAAGATTGCAAGTGTTTTGGCATGGTCTTATTAAATTTGTATCAAGTTTGCAAGTGTTTTGACATGGTCTTAGGAAGTTTGTTCCAAGTTTGCAAGTGTTTGGCGGGGTCTTATTAAATTTGTATCAAGTTTGCAAGTGTTTTGACATGGTCTTAGGAAGTTTGTACCAAGATTGCAAGTGTTTTGGCATGGTCTTATTAAATTTGTCCCAAGTTTGCAAGTGTTTTGGCATGGTCTTAGGAAGTTTGTTCCAAGTTTGCAAGTGTTTGGCATGGTCTTATTAAATTTATATCAAGTTTGCAAGTGTTTTGGCATGGTCTTAGGAAGTTTGTACCAAGTTTGCAAGTGTTTTGGCATGGTCTTATGAAATTTGTACCAAGTTTGCAAGTGTTTTGGCATGGTCTTATTAAATTTGTACCAAGTTTGCAAGTGTTTTGGCATGTCCTTATTAAATTTGTACCAAGTTTGCAAGTGTTTTGGCATGGTCTTTGGAATTTTGTTCCAAGTTTGCAAGTGTTTTGGCATGGTCTTAGGAAGTTTGTACCAAGTTTGCAAGTGTTTTGGCATGGTCTTATTAAATTTGTACCAAGTTTGCAAGTGTTTTAGCATGTCCTTATTAAATTTGTACCAAGTTTGCAAGTGTTTTGGCATGGTCTTTGGAATTTTGTTCCAAGTTTGCAAGTGTTATGGCATGGTCTTAGGAAGTTTGTACCAAGTTTGCAAGTGTTTTGGCATGGTCTTATGAAATTTGTACCAAGTTTGCAAGTGTTTGGCATGGTCTTATTAAATTTGTACCAAGTTTGCAAGTGTTTTGGCATGGTCTTATTAAACTTGTACCAAGTTTGCAAGTGTTTTGGCAAGGTCTTATTAAATTTGTTCCAAGTTTGCAAGTGTTTTGGCATGGTCTTATTAAATTTGTACCAAGTTTGCAAGTGTTTTGGCATGGTCTTATTAAACTTGTACCAAGTTTGCAAGTGTTTTGGCAAGGTCTTATTAAATTTGTTCCAAGTTTGCAAGTGTTTTGGCATGGTCTTATTAAATTTGTACCAAGGTTGCAAGTGTTTTGGCATGGTCTTATTAAATTTGTACCAAGTTTGCAAGTGTTTTGGCATGGTCTTAGGAAGTTTGTTCCAAGTTTGCA
This sequence comes from Anopheles atroparvus, assembly GCA_914969975.1. Taxonomy (NCBI): domain Eukaryota; kingdom Metazoa; phylum Arthropoda; class Insecta; order Diptera; family Culicidae; genus Anopheles; species Anopheles atroparvus. The sequence goes on along the minus strand of CAJZCY010000008.1, from coordinate 1,296,683 downwards.
AGTGTTTGGCATGGTCGTATTAAATTTGTACCAAGTTTGCAGGTGTTTTGGCATGGTCTTATTAAATTTTTATCAAGTTTGCAAGTGTTTTGGCATGGTCTTATTAAATTTGTACCAAGGTTGCAAGTGTTTTGGCATGGTCTTAGGAAGTTTGTTCCAAGTTTGCAAGTGTTTTGGCATGGTCTTATTAAATTTGTTCCAAGTTTGCAAGTGTTTTGGCATGGTCTTAGGAAGTTTGTTCCAAGTTTGCATGTTTTGGCATGGTCTTATTAAATTTGTACCAAGTTTGCAAGTGTTTTGGCATGGTCTTAGTAAGTTTGTACCAAGTTTGCAGGTGTTTTGGCATGGTCTTATTAAATTTTGACCAAGTTTGCAAGTTTTTTGGCATGGTCTTATTAAATTTGTACCAAGTTTGCAGGTGTTTTGGCATGTCCTTATTAAATTTGTACCAAGTTTGCAAGTGTTTTGGCATGGTCTTTGGAAGTTTGTTCCAAGTTTGCAAGTGTTTTGGCAGGGTCTAATTAAATTTGTACCAAGGTTGCAAGTGTTTTGGCATGGTCTAAGGAAGTTTGTACCAAGTTTGCAAGTGTTTGGCATGGTCTTATTAAATTTGTACCAAGTTTGCAAGTGTTTTGGCATGGTCTTAGGAAGTTTGTACCAAGTTTGCAAGTGTTTTGGTATGGTCTTATTAAATTTGTACCAAGTTTGCAAGTGTTTTGGCATGGTCTTAGGAAGTTTGTTTCAAGTTTGCAAGTGTTTTGGCATGGTCTTTGGAAGTTTGTTTCAAGTTTGCAAGTGTTTTGGCAGGGTCTTATTAAATTTGTACCAAGGTTGCAAGTGTTTTGGCATGGTCTTAGGAAGTTTGTACCAAGTTTGCAAGTGTTTGGCATGGTCTTATTAAATTTGTACCAAGTTTGCAAGTGTTTTGGCATGGTCTTAGGAAGTTTGTTCCAAGTTTGCAAGTGTTTGGCATGGTCTTATTAAATTTGTACCAAGTTTGCAAGTGTTTTGGCATGGTCTTATAAAATTTGTTCCAAGTTTGCAAGTGTTTTGGCATGGTCTTATTAAATTTGTACCAAGTTTGCAAGTGTTTTGGCATGGTCTTATTAAATTTGTACCAAGTTTATAAGTGTTTTGGCATGGTCTTATTAAATTTGTACCAAGTTTGCAAGTGTTTTGGCATGGTCTTATTAAATTTGTACCAAGTTTGCAGGTGTTTTGGCATGGTCTTATTAAATTTGTACCAAGTTTGCAAGTGTTTTGGCATGGTCTTAAGAAGTTTTTTCCAAGTTTGCAAGTGTTTTGGCATGGTCTTAGGAAGTTTGTTCCAAGTTTGCAAGTGTTTGGCATGGTCTTATTAAATTTGTACCAAGTTTGCAAGTGTTTTGGCATGGTCTTATTAAATTTGTACAGAGTTTGCAAGTGTTTGGCATGGTCTTATTAAATTTGTACCAAGTTTGCAAGTGTTTTGGCATGGTCGTATTAAATTTGTACCAAGTTTGCAAGTGTTTGGCACGGTCTTATTAAATTTGTACCAAGTTTGCAAGTGTTTTGGCATGGTCTTAGGAAGTTTTTTCCAAGTTTGCAAGTGTTTTGGCATGGTCTTAGGAAGTTTGTTCCAAGTTTGCAAGTGTTTGGCATGGTCTTATTAAATTTGTACCAAGTTTGCAAGTGTTTTGGCATGGTCTTATTAATTTTGTTCCAAGTTTGCAGGTGTATTGGCATTGTCTTAGGAAGTTTATTCCAAGTTTGCAAGTGTTTGGCATGGTCGTATTAAATTTGTACCAAGTTTGCAGGTGTTTTGGTTTGGTCTTATTAAATTTTTATCAAGTTTGCAAGTGTTTTGGCATGGTCTTATTAAATTTGTACCAAGGTTGCAAGTGTTTTGGCATGGTCTTAGGAAGTTTGTTCCAAGTTTGCAGGTGTTTTGGCATGGTCTTATTAAATTTGTTCCAAGTTTGCAAGTGTTTTGGCATGGTCTTAGGAAGTTTGTTCCAAGTTTGCAAGTGTTTTGGCATGGTCTTATTAAATTTGTACCAAGTTTGCAAGTGTTTTGGCAAGGTCTTATTAAATTTGTTCCAAGTTTGCAAGTGTTTTGGCATGGTCTTATTAAATTTGTACCAAGGTTGCAAGTGTTTTGGCATGGTCTTATTAAATTTGTACCAAGTTTGCAAGTGTTTTGGCATGGTCTTAGGAAGTTTGTTCCAAGTTTGCAAGTGTTTTGGCAAGGTCTTATTAAATTTGTTCCAAGTTTGCAAGTGTTTTGGCATGGTCTTATTAAATTTGTACCAAGGTTGCAAGTGTTTTGGCATGGTCTCATTAAATTTGTACCAAGTTTGCAAGTGTTTTGGCATGGTCTTATTAAACTTGTACTAAGTTTGCAAGTGTTTTGGCAAGGTCTTATTAAATTTGTTCCAAGTTTGCAAGTGTTTTGGCATGGTCTTATTAAATTTGTACCAAGGTTGCAAGTGTTTTGGCATGGTCTTATTAAATTTGTACCAAGTTTGCAAGTGTTTTGGCATGGTCTTAGGAAGTTTGTTCCAAGTTTGCAAGTGTTTGGCATGGTCGTATTAAATTTGTACCAAGTTTGCAGGTGTTTTGGTTTGGTCTTATTAAATTTTTATCAAGTTTGCAAGTGTTTTGGCATGGTCTTATTAAATTTGTACCAAGGTTGCAAGTGTTTTGGCATGGTCTTAGGAAGTTTGTTCCAAGTTTGCAGGTGTTTTGGCATGGTCTTATTAAATTTGTTCCAAGTTTGCAAGTGTTTTGGCATGGTCTTAGGAAGTTTGTTCCAAGTTTGCATGTTTTGGCATGGTCTTATTAAATTTGTACCAAGTTTGCAAGTGTTTTGGCATGGTCTTAGTAAGTTTGTACCAAGTTTGCAGGTGTTTTGGCATGGTCTTATTAAATTTTGACCAAGTTTGCAAGTTTTTTGGCATGGTCTTATTAAATTTGTACCAAGTTTGCAGGTGTTTTGGCATGTCCTTATTAAATTTGTACCAAGTTTGCAAGTGTTTTGGCATGGTCTTTGGAAGTTTGTTCCAAGTTTGCAAGTGTTTTGGCAGGGTCTAATTAAATTTGTACCAAGGTTGCAAGTGTTTTGGCATGGTCTTAGGAAGTTTGTACCAAGTTTGCAAGTGTTTGGCATGGTCTTATTAAATTTGTACCAAGTTTGCAAGTGTTTTGGCATGGTCTTAGGAAGTTTGTACCAAGTTTGCAAGTGTTTTGGTATGGTCTTATTAAATTTGTACCAAGTTTGCAAGAGTTTTGGCATGGTCTTAGGAAGTTTGTTCCAAGTTTGCAAGTGTTTTGGCATGGTCTTTGGAAGTTTGTTTCAAGTTTGCAAGTGTTTTGGCAGGGTCTTATTAAATTTGTACCAAGTTTGCAAGTGTTTTGGCATGGTCTTATAAAATTTGTTCCAAGTTTGCAAGTGTTTTGGCATGGTCTTATTAAATTTGTACCAAGTTTGCAAGTGTTTTGGCATGGTCTTATTAAATTTGTTCCAAGTTTGCAAGTGTTTTTGCATGGTCTTATTAAATTTGTACCAAGTTTGCAAGTGTTTTGGCATGGTCTTTTGAAATTTGTACCAAGTTTGCAAGTGTTTTGGCATGGTCTTATTAAATTTGTACCAAGTTTGCAAGTGTTTTGGCATGGTCTTATTTATTTTGTACCAAGTTTGCAAGTGTTTTGGCATGGTCTTATTAAATTTGTACCCAGTTTGCAAGTGTTTTGGCATGTCCTTATTAAATTTGCACCAAGGTTGCAAGTGTTTTGGCATGGTTTTAGGAAGTTTGTTCCAAGTTTGCAAGTTTTTGGCATGGTCTTATAAAATTTGTACCAAGTTTGCAAGTGTTTTGGCATGGTCTCATTAAATTTGTACCAAGTTTGCAAGTGTTTGGCATGGTCTTATTAAATTTGTACCAAGTTTGCAAGTGTTTTGGCATGGTCTTAGGAAGTTTGTACAAAGTTTGCAAGTGTTTTGGCATGGTCTCATTAAATTTGTTCCAAGCTTGCAGGTGTTTGGCATGGTCGTATTAAATTTGAACCAAGTTTGCAAGTGTTTTGGCATGGTCTTATTAAATTTGTATCCAGTTTGCAAGTGTTTTGACATGGTCTTAGGAAGTTTGTACCAAGATTGCAAGTGTTTTGGCATGGTCTTATTAAATTTGTATCAAGTTTGCAAGTGTTTTGACATGGTCTTAGGAAGTTTGTTCCAAGTTTGCAAGTGTTTGGCATGGTCTTATTAAATTTGTATCAAGTTTGCAAGTGTTTTGACATGGTCTTAGGAAGTTTGTACCAAGATTGCAAGTGTTTTGGCATGGTCTTATTAAATTTGTCCCAAGTTTGCAAGTGTTTTGGCATGGTCTTAGGAAGTTTGTTCCAAGTTTGCAAGTGTTTGGCATGGTCTTATTAAATTTATATCAAGTTTGCAAGTGTTTTGGCATGGTCTTAGGAAGTTTGTACCAAGTTTGCAAGTGTTTTGGCATGGTCTTATGAAATTTGTACCAAGTTTGCAAGTGTTTTGGCATGGTCTTATTAAATTTGTACCAAGTTTGCAAGTGTTTTGGCATGTCCTTATTAAATTTGTACCAAGTTTGCAAGTGTTTTGGCATGGTCTTTGGAATTTTGTTCCAAGTTTGCAAGTGTTTTGGCATGGTCTTAGGAAGTTTGTACCAAGTTTGCAAGTGTTTTGGCATGGTCTTATTAAATTTGTACCAAGTTTGCAAGTGTTTTGGCATGTCCTTATTAAATTTGTACCAAGTTTGCAAGTGTTTTGGCATGGTCTTTGGAATTTTGTTCCAAGTTTGCAAGTGTTTTGGCATGGTCTTAGGAAGTTTGTACCAAGTTTGCAAGTGTTTTGGCATGGTCTTATGAAATTTGTACCAAGTTTGCAAGTGTTTGGCATGGTCTTATTAAATTTGTACCAAGTTTGCAAGTGTTTTGGCATGGTCTTATTAAACTTGTACCAAGTTTGCAAGTGTTTTGGCAAGGTCTTATTAAATTTGTTCCAAGTTTGCAAGTGTTTTGGCATGGTCTTAGGAAGTTTGTTCCAAGTTTGCAAGTGTTTTGGCATGGTCTTTGGAAGTTTGTTCCAAGTTTGCAAGTGTTTTGGCAGGGTCTTATTAAATTTGTACCAAGGTTGCAAGTGTTTTGGCATGGTCTTAGGAAGTTTGTACCAAGTTTGCAAGTGTTTGGCATGGTCTTATTAAATTTGTACCAAGTTTGCAGGTGTTTTTGCATGGTCTTATTAAATTTGTACCAAGTTTGCAAGTGTTTTGGCCTGGTCTTTTGAAATTTGTACCAAGTTTGCAAGTGTTTGACATGGTCTTATTAAATTTGTACCAAGTTTGCAAGTGTCTTGGCATGGTCTTATTAATTTTGTACCAAGTTTGCAAGTGTTTTGGCATGGTCTTATTAAATTTGTACCCAGTTTGCAAGTGTTTTGGCATGTCCTTATTAAATTTGTACCAAGGTTGCAAGTGTTTTGGCATGGTTTTAGGAAGTTTGTTCCAAGTTTGCAAGTGTTTGGCATGGTCTCATTAAATTTGTACCAAGTTTACAAGTGTTTGGCATGGTCTTATTAAATTTGTACCAAGTTTGCAAGTGTTTTGGCATGGTCTTAGGAAGTTTGTACAAAGTTTGCAAGTGTTTTGGCATGGTCTCATTAAATTTGTTCCAAGTTTGCAGGTGTTTGGCATGGTCGTATTAAATTTGTTACAAGTTTGCAAGTGTTTTGGCATGGTCTTATTAAATTTGTGTCAAGTTTGCAAGTGTTTTGACATGGTCTTAGGAAGTTTGTACCAAGATTGCAAGTGTTTTGGCATGGTCTTATTAAATTTGTATCAAGTTTGCAAGTGTTTTGACATGGTCTTAGGAAGTTTGTTCCAAGTTTGCAAGTGTTTGGCATGGTCTTATTAAATTTGTATCAAGTTTGCAAGTGTTTTGACATGGTCTTAGGAAGTTTGTACCAAGATTGCAAGTGTTTTGGCATGGTCTTATTAAATTTGTCCCAAGTTTGCAAGTGTTTTGGCATGGTCTTAGGAAGTTTGTTCCAAGTTTGCAAGTGTTTGGCATGGTCTTATTAAATTTGTATCAAGTTTGCAAGTGTTTTGGCATGGTCTTAGGAAGTTTGTACCAAGTTTGCAGGTGTTTTGGCATGGTCTTATTAAATTTGTACCAAGTTTGCAAGTGTTTTGGCATGGTCTTATTAAATTTGTACCAAGTTTGCAAGTGTTTTGGCATGTCCTTATTAAATATGTACCAAGTTTGCAAGTGTTTTGGCATGGTCTTTGGAAGTTTGTTCCAAGTTTGCAAGTGTTTTGGCAGGGTCTTATTAAATTTGTACCAAATTTGCAAGTGTTTTGGCATGGTTTTATTAAATTTGTACCAAGTTTGCAAGTGTTTTGGCATGGTGTTATTAAATTTGTACCAAGTTTGCAAGTGTTTTGGCATGGTCTTAGGAAGTTTGTCCCAAGTTTGCAAGTGTTTTGGCATGGTCTTATTAAATTTGTACCAAGTTTGCAAGTGTTTTGGCATGGTCTTATTAAATTTGTACCAAGTTTGCAAGTGTTTTGGCAAGGTCTTATTAAATTTGTACCAAGTTTGCAAGTGTTTTGGCATGGTCTTATTAAATTTGTACCAAGTTTGCAGGTGTTTTGGCATGGTCTTCGGAAGTTTGTTCTAAGTTTGCAAGTGTTTTGGCATGGTCTCATTAAATTTGTACCAAGTTTGCAAGTGTTTTGGCATGGTCTTATTAAATTTGTACCAAGTTTGCAAGTGTTTTGGCAAGGTCTTATTAAATTTGTACCAAGTTTGCAAGTGTTTTGGCATGGTCTTATTAAATTTGTACCAAGTTTGCAGGTGTTTTGGCATGGTCTTCGGAAGTTTGTTCTAAGTTTGCAAGTGTTTTGGCATGGTCTCATTAAATTTGTACCAAGTTTGCAAGTGTTTTGGCATGGTCTTATTAAATTTGTACCAAGTTTGCAATTGTTTTGCCATGGTCTCATTAAATTTGTACCAAGTTTATAAGTGTTTTGGCATGGTCTTATTAAATTTGTACCAAGTTTGCAAGTGTTTTGGCATGGTCTTATTAAATTTGTACCAAGTTTGCAGGTGTTTTGGCATGGTCTTCGGAAGTTTGTTCCAAGTTTGCAAGTGTTTTGGCATGGTCTTATTAAATTTGTACCAAGTTTGCAAGTGTTTTGGCATGGTCTTATTAAATTTGTACCAAGTTTGCAAGTGTTTTGGCATGGTCTTATTAAATTTGTACCAAGTTTGCAGGTGTTTTGGCATGGTCTTCGGAAGTTTGTTCTAAGTTTGCAAGTGTTTTGGCATGGTTTCATTAAATTTGTACCAAGTTTGCAAGTGTTTTGGCATGGTCTTATTAAATTTGTACCAAGTTTGCAAGTGTTTTGGCATGGTCTTATTAAATTTGTACCAAGTTTGCAGGTGTTTTGGCATGGTCTTCGGAAGTTTGTTCCAAGTTTGCAAGTGTTTTGGCATGGTCTTATGAAATTTGTACCAAGTTTGCAAGTGTTTTGACATGGTCTTATTAAATTTGTACCAAGTTTGCAGGTGTTTTGGCATAGTCTTCGGAAGTTTGTTCCAAGTTTGCAAGTGTTTTGTCATGGTCTTATTAAATTTGTACCAAGTTTATAAGTGTTTTGGCATGGTCTTATTAAATTTTTACCAAGTTTGCAAGTGTTTTGGCATGGTCTTATTAAATTTGTACCAAGTTTGCAGGTGTTTTGGCATGGTCTTCGGAAGTTTGTTCCAAGTTTACAAGTGTTTTGGCATGGTCTTATTAAATTTGTACCAAGTTTGCAAGTGTTTTGGCATGGTCTTATTAAATTTGTACCAAGTTTGCAAGTGTTTTGGCAAGGTCTTATTAAATTTGTACCAAGTTTGCAGGTGTTTTGGCATGGTCTTAGGAAGTTTTTTCCAAGTTTGCAAGTGTTTTGGCATGGTCTTAGGAAGTTTGTTCCACGTTTGCAAGTGTTTGGCATGGTCTCATTAAATTTGTACCAAGTTTGCAAGTGTTTTGGCATGGTCTTATTAAATTTGTACCAAGTTTGCAAGTGTTTTGGCATGGTCTTATAAAATTTGAACCAAATTTGCAAGTGTTTTGGCATGGTCTTATTAAATTTGTACCAAGTTTGCAAGTGTTTTGGCATGGTCTTATTAAATTTGTACCAAGTTTGCAAGTGTTTTGGCATGGTCTTATTAAATTTGTACCAAGTTTGCAAGTGTTTTGGCATGGTCTTATTAAATTTGTACCAAGTTTGCAAGTGTTTTGGCATGGTCTTATTAAATTTGTACCAAGTTTGCAGGTGTTTTGGCATGGTCTTAGGAAGTTTTTTCCAAGTTTGCAAGTGTTTTGGCATGGTCTTAGGAAGTTTGTTCCAAGTTTGCAAGTGTTTGGCATGGTCTTATTAAATTTGTACCAAGTTTGCAAGTGTTTTGGCATGGTCTTATTAAATTTGTACCAAGTTTGCAAGTGTTTTGGCATGGTCTTATAAAATTTGAACCAAATTTGCAAGTGTTTTGGCATGGTCTTATTAAATTTGTACCAAGTTTGCAAGTGTTTTGCCATGGTCTTATTAAATTTGTACCAAGTTTATAAGTGTTTTGGCATGGTCTTATTAAATTTGTACCAAGTTTGCAGGTGTTTTGGCATGGTCTTCGGAAGTTTGTTCCAATTTTGCAAGTGTTTTGGCATGGTGTTATTAAATTTGTACCAAGTTTGCAAGTGTTTTGGCATGGTCTTATTCAAGTTGTACCAAGTTTGCAAGCGTTTTGGCAAGGTCTTATTAAATTTGTACCAAGTTTGCAAGTGTTTTGGCATGGTCTTATTAAATTTGTACCAAGTTTGCAGGTGTTTTGGCATGGTCTTCGGAAGTTTGTTCTAAGTTTGCAAGTGTTTTGGCATGGTCTCATTAAATTTGAACCAAGTTTGCAAGTGTTTTGGCATGGTCTTATTAAATTTGTACCAAGTTTGCAAGTGTTTTGGCATGGTCTTATTAAATTTGTACCAAGTTTGCAGGTGTTTTGGCATGGTCTTCGGAAGTTTGTTCCAAGTTTGCAAGTGTTTTGGCATGGTCTTATTAAATTTGTACCAAGTTTGCAAGTGTTTTGGCATGGTCTTATTAAATTTGTACCAAGTTTGCAGGTGTTTTGGCATGGTCTTCGAAAGTTTGTTCCAAGTTTGCAAGTGTTTTGTCATGGTCTTAGGAAGTTTGTTCCAAGTTTGCAAGTGTTTGGCATGCTCTCATTAAATGTGTACCAAGTTTGCAAGTGTTTTGGCATGGTCTTATTAAATTTGTACCAAGTTTGCAAGTGTTTTGGCAAGGTCTAAGGAATTTTGTTCCAAATATGCAAGTGTTTTGGCATGGTCTTATTAAATTTGTACCAAGTTTGCAAGTGTTTTGGCATGGTCTTATTAAATTTGTACCAAGTTTGCAAGTGTTTTGGCATGGTCTTATTAAATTTGTACCAAGCTTGCAAGTGTTTTGGCATGGTCTTATTAAATTTGTACCAAGTTTGCAAGTGTTTTGGCATGGTCTTATTAAATTTGTACCAAGTTTGTAAGTGTTTTGGCAAGGTCTTATTAAATTTGTACCAAGTTTGCAGGTGTTTTGGCATGGTCTTAGGAAGTTTTTTCCAAGTTTGCAAGTGTTTTGGCATGGTCTTAGGAAGTTTGTTCCAAGTTTGCAAGTGTTTGGCATGGTCTCATTAAATGTGTACCAAGTTTGCAAGTGTTTTGGCATGGTCTTATTAAATTTGTACCAAGTTTGCAAGTGTTTTGGCAAGGTCTAAGGAATTTTGTTCCAAATATGCAAGTGTTTTGGCATGGTCTTATTAAATTTGTACCAAGTTTGCAAGTGTTTTGGCGTGGTCTTATTAAATTTGTACCAAGTTTGCAAGTGTTTTGGCATGGTCTTATTAAATTTGTACCAAGCTTGCAAGTGTTTTGGCATGGTCTTATTAAATTTGTACCAAGTTTGCAGGTGTTTTGGCATGGTCTTATTAAATTTGTACCAAGTTTGCAGGTGTTTTGGCATGGTCTTCGGAAGTTTGTTCCAAGTTTGCAAGGGTTTTGGCATGGTCTTACTAAATTTGTACCAAGTTTGCAAGTGTTTTGGCATGGTCTTTGGAAGTTTGTTCCAAGTTTGCAAGTGTTTTGGCAGGGTCTTATTAAATTTGTAACAAATTTGCAAGTGTTTTGGCATGGTTTTATTAAATTTGTACCAAGTTTGCAAGTGTTTTGGCATGGTGTTATTAAATTTGTACCAAGTTTGCAAGTGTTTTGGCATGGTCTTAGGAAGTTTGTCCCAAGTTTGCAAGTGTTTTGGCATGGTCTTATTAAATTTGTACCAAGTTTGCAAGTGTTTTGGCATGGTCTTATTAAATTTGTACCAAGTTTGCAAGTGTTTTGGCAAGGTCTTATTAAATTTGTACCAAGTTTGCAAGTGTTTTGGCATGGTCTTATTAAATTTGTACCAAGTTTGCAGGTGTTTTGGCATGGTCTTCGGAAGTTTGTTCTAAGTTTGCAAGTGTTTTGGCATGGTCTCATTAAATTTGTACCAAGTTTGCAAGTGTTTTGGCATGGTCTTATTAAATTTGTACCAAGTTTGCAAGTGTTTTGGCAAGGTCTTATTAAATTTGTACCAAGTTTGCAAGTGTTTTGGCATGGTCTTATTAAATTTGTACCAAGTTTGCAGGTGTTTTGGCATGGTCTTCGGAAGTTTGTTCTAAGTTTGCAAGTGTTTTGGCATGGTCTCATTAAATTTGTACCAAGTTTGCAAGTGTTTTGGCATGGTCTTATTAAATTTGTACCAAGTTTGCAATTGTTTTGCCATGGTCTCATTAAATTTGTACCAAGTTTATAAGTGTTTTGGCATGGTCTTATTAAATTTGTACCAAGTTTGCAAGTGTTTTGGCATGGTCTTATTAAATTTGTACCAAGTTTGCAGGTGTTTTGGCATGGTCTTCGGAAGTTTGTTCCAAGTTTGCAAGTGTTTTGGCATGGTCTTATTAAATTTGTACCAAGTTTGCAAGTGTTTTGGCATGGTCTTATTAAATTTGTACCAAGTTTGCAAGTGTTTTGGCATGGTCTTATTAAATTTGTACCAAGTTTGCAGGTGTTTTGGCATGGTCTTCGGAAGTTTGTTCTAAGTTTGCAAGTGTTTTGGCATGGTTTCATTAAATTTGTACCAAGTTTGCAAGTGTTTTGGCATGGTCTTATTAAATTTGTACCAAGTTTGCAAGTGTTTTGGCATGGTCTTATTAAATTTGTACCAAGTTTGCAGGTGTTTTGGCATGGTCTTCGGAAGTTTGTTCCAAGTTTGCAAGTGTTTTGGCATGGTCTTATGAAATTTGTACCAAGTTTGCAAGTGTTTTGGCATGGTCTTATTAAATTTGTACCAAGTTTGCAGGTGTTTTGGCATAGTCTTCGGAAGTTTGTTCCAAGTTTGCAAGTGTTTTGTCATGGTCTTATTAAATTTGTACCAAGTTTATAAGTGTTTTGGCATGGTCTTATTAAATTTGTACCAAGTTTGCAAGTGTTTTGGCATGGTCTTATTAAATTTGTACCAAGTTTGCAGGTGTTTTGGCATGGTCTTCGGAAGTTTGTTCCAAGTTTACAAGTGTTTTGGCATGGTCTTATTAAATTTGTACCAAGTTTGCAAGTGTTTTGGCATGGTCTTATTAAATTTGTACCAAGTTTGCAAGTGTTTTGGCAAGGTCTTATTAAATTTGTACCAAGTTTGCAGGTGTTTTGGCATGGTCTTAGGAAGTTTTTTCCAAGTTTGCAAGTGTTTTGGCATGGTCTTAGGAAGTTTGTTCCACGTTTGCAAGTGTTTGGCATGGTCTCATTAAATTTGTACCAAGTTTGCAAGTGTTTTGGCATGGTCTTATTAAATTTGTACCAAGTTTGCAAGTGTTTTGGCATGGTCTTATAAAATTTGAACCAAATTTGCAAGTGTTTTGGCATGGTCTTATTAAATTTGTACCAAGTTTGCAAGTGTTTTGGCATGGTCTTATTAAATTTGTACCAAGTTTGCAAGTGTTTTGGCATGGTCTTATTAAATTTGTACCAAGTTTGCAAGTGTTTTGGCATGGTCTTATTAAATTTGTACCAAGTTTGCAAGTGTTTTGGCATGGTCTTATTAAATTTGTACCAAGTTTGCAGGTGTTTTGGCATGGTCTTAGGAAGTTTTTTCCAAGTTTGCAAGTGTTTTGGCATGGTCTTAGGAAGTTTGTTCCAAGTTTGCAAGTGTTTGGCATGGTCTTATTAAATTTGTACCAAGTTTGCAAGTGTTTTGGCATGGTCTTATTAAATTTGTACCAAGTTTGCAAGTGTTTTGGCATGGTCTTATAAAATTTGAACCAAATTTGCAAGTGTTTTGGCATGGTCTTATTAAATTTGTACCAAGTTTGCAAGTGTTTTGCCATGGTCTTATTAAATTTGTACCAAGTTTATAAGTGTTTTGGCATGGTCTTATTAAATTTGTACCAAGTTTGCAGGTGTTTTGGCATGGTCTTCGGAAGTTTGTTCCAATTTTGCAAGTGTTTTGGCATGGTGTTATTAAATTTGTACCAAGTTTGCAAGTGTTTTGGCATGGTCTTATTCAAGTTGTACCAAGTTTGCAAGCGTTTTGGCAAGGTCTTATTAAATTTGTACCAAGTTTGCAAGTGTTTTGGCATGGTCTTATTAAATTTGTACCAAGTTTGCAGGTGTTTTGGCATGGTCTTCGGAAGTTTGTTCTAAGTTTGCAAGTGTTTTGGCATGGTCTCATTAAATTTGAACCAAGTTTGCAAGTGTTTTGGCATGGTCTTATTAAATTTGTACCAAGTTTGCAAGTGTTTTGGCATGGTCTTATTAAATTTGTACCAAGTTTGCAGGTGTTTTGGCATGGTCTTCGGAAGTTTGTTCCAAGTTTGCAAGTGTTTTGGCATGGTCTTATTAAATTTGTACCAAGTTTGCAAGTGTTTTGGCATGGTCTTATTAAATTTGTACCAAGTTTGCAGGTGTTTTGGCATGGTCTTCGAAAGTTTGTTCCAAGTTTGCAAGTGTTTTGTCATGGTCTTAGGAAGTTTGTTCCAAGTTTGCAAGTGTTTGGCATGCTCTCATTAAATGTGTACCAAGTTTGCAAGTGTTTTGGCATGGTCTTATTAAATTTGTACCAAGTTTGCAAGTGTTTTGGCAAGGTCTAAGGAATTTTGTTCCAAATATGCAAGTGTTTTGGCATGGTCTTATTAAATTTGTACCAAGTTTGCAAGTGTTTTGGCATGGTCTTATTAAATTTGTACCAAGTTTGCAAGTGTTTTGGCATGGTCTTATTAAATTTGTACCAAGCTTGCAAGTGTTTTGGCATGGTCTTATTAAATTTGTACCAAGTTTGCAAGTGTTTTGGCATGGTCTTATTAAATTTGTACCAAGTTTGTAAGTGTTTTGGCAAGGTCTTATTAAATTTGTACCAAGTTTGCAGGTGTTTTGGCATGGTCTTAGGAAGTTTTTTCCAAGTTTGCAAGTGTTTTGGCATGGTCTTAGGAAGTTTGTTCCAAGTTTGCAAGTGTTTGGCATGGTCTCATTAAATGTGTACCAAGTTTGCAAGTGTTTTGGCATGGTCTTATTAAATTTGTACCAAGTTTGCAAGTGTTTTGGCAAGGTCTAAGGAATTTTGTTCCAAATATGCAAGTGTTTTGGCATGGTCTTATTAAATTTGTACCAAGTTTGCAAGTGTTTTGGCGTGGTCTTATTAAATTTGTACCAAGTTTGCAAGTGTTTTGGCATGGTCTTATTAAATTTGTACCAAGCTTGCAAGTGTTTTGGCATGGTCTTATTAAATTTGTACCAAGTTTGCAGGTGTTTTGGCATGGTCTTATTAAATTTGTACCAAGTTTGCAGGTGTTTTGGCATGGTCTTCGGAAGTTTGCTCCAAGTTTGCAAGGGTTTTGGCATGGTCTTACTAAATTTGTACCAAGTTTGCAGGTGTTTTGGCATGGTCTAAGGAAGTTTTTTCCAAGTTTGCAAGTGTTTTGGCATGGTCTTAGGAAGTTTTGTTTTGGCATGGTCTTATTAAATTTGTACCAAGTTTGCAAGTGTTTTGCCATGGTCTTATTAAATTTGTACCAAGTTTATAAGTGTTTTGGCATGGTCTTATTAAATTTGTACCAAGTTTGCAAGTGTTTTGGCATGGTCTTATTAAATTTGTACCAAGTTTGCAGGTGTTTTGGCATGGTCTTCGGAAGTTTGTTCCAAGTTTGCAAGTGTTTTGGCATGGTCTTATTAAATTTGTACCAAGTTTGCAAGTGTTTTGGCATGGTCTTATTAAATTTGTACCAAGTTTGCAAGTGTTTTGGCAAGGTCTTATTAAATTTGTACCAAGTTTGCAAGTGTTTTGGCATGGTCTTATTAAATTTGTACCAAGTTTGCAGGTGTTTTGGCATGGTCTTATTTAATTTGTACCAAGTATGCAAGTGTTTTGGCAAGGTCTTATTAAATTTGTACCAAGTTTGCAAGTGTTTTGGCATGGTCTTAGGAAGTTTGTTCCAAATATGCCAGTGTTTTGGCATGGTCTTATTAAATTTGTACCAAGTTTGCAAGTGTTTTGGCAAGGTCTTATTAAATTTGTACCAAGTTTGCAAGTGTTTTGGCATGGTCTTATTAAATTTGTACCAAGTTTGCAGGTGTTTTGGCATGGTCTTATTAAATTTGTACCAAGTTTGCAGGTGTTTTGGCATGGTCTTATTAAATTTGTACCAAGTTTGCAAGTGTTTTGGCAAGGTCTTATTAAATTTGTACCAAGTTTGCAAGTGTTTTGGCATGGTCTTATTAAATTTGTACCAAGTTTGCAGGTGTTTTGGCATGGTCTTATTAAATTTGTACCAAGTTTGCAGGTGTTTTGGCATGGTCTTATTAAATTTGTACCAAGTTTGCAAGTGTTTTGGCATGGTCTTATTAAATTTGTACCAAGTTTGCAAGTGTTTTGGCATGGTCTTATTAAATTTGTACCAAGTTTGCAAGTGTTTTCGCAAGGTCTTATTAAATTTGTACCAAGTTTGCAAGTGTTTTGGCATGGTCTTATTAAATTTGTACCAAGTTTGCAAGTGTTTTGGCATGGTCTTATTAAATTTGTACCAAGTTTGCAAGTGTTTTGGCAAGGTCTTATTAAATTTGTACCAAGTTGCAAGTGTTTTGGCATGGTCTTATTAAATTTGTACCAAGTTTGCAAGTGTTTTGGCATGGTCTTATTAAATTTGTACCAAGTTTGCAAGTGTTTTCGCAAGGTCTTATTAAATTTGTACCAAGTTTGCAAGTGTTTTGGCATGGTCTTATTAAATTTGTACCAAGTTTGCAG
Organism: Anopheles atroparvus; assembly: GCA_914969975.1. Classification (NCBI taxonomy): domain Eukaryota; kingdom Metazoa; phylum Arthropoda; class Insecta; order Diptera; family Culicidae; genus Anopheles; species Anopheles atroparvus. The sequence continues at coordinate 1,281,321 of CAJZCY010000008.1, read as the reverse complement.
GTGTTTTGGCATGGTCTTCGGAAGTTTGTTCCAAGTTTGCAAGTGTTTTGGCATGGTCTTATTGAAATTGTACCAAGTTTGCAAGTGTTTTGGCAAGGTCTTATTAAATTTGTACCAAGTTGCAAGTGTTTTGGCATGGTCTTATTAAATTTGTACCAAGTTTGCAAGTGTTTTGGCATGGTCTTATTAAATTTGTACCAAGTTTGCAAGTGTTTTCGCAAGGTCTTATTAAATTTGTACCAAGTTTGCAAGTGTTTTGGCATGGTCTTATTAAATTTGTACCAAGTTTGCAGGTGTTTTGGCATGGTCTTATTAAATTTGTACCAAGTTTGCAAGTGTTTTGGCAAGGTCTTATTAAATTTGTACCAAGTTTGCAAGTGTTTTGGCATGGTCTTAGGAAGTTTGTTCCAAATATGCAAGTGTTTTGGCATGGTCTTATTAAATTTGTACCAAGTTTGCAAGTGTTTTGGCAAGGTCTTATTAAATTTGTACCAAGTTTGCAAGTGTTTTGGCATGGTCTTATTAAATTTGTACCAAGTTTGCAGGTGTTTTGGCATGGTCTTATTAAATTTGTACCAAGTTTGCAGGTGTTTTGGCATGGTCTGCGGAAGTTTGTTCCAAGTTTGCAAGTGTTTTGGCATGGTCTTATTGAAATTGTACCAAGTTTGCAAGTGTTTTGGCAAGGTCTTATTAAATTTGTACCAAGTTTGCAAGTGTTTTGCCATGGTCTTATTAAATTTGTACCAAGTTTATAAGTGTTTTGGCATGGTCTTATTAAATTTGTACCAAGTTTGCAAGTGTTTTGGCATGGTCTTATTAAATTTGTACCAAGTTTGCAGGTGTTTTGGCATGGTCTTCGGAAGTTTGTTCCAAGTTTGCAAGTGTTTTGGCATGGTCTTATTAAATTTGTACCAAGTTTGCAAGTGTTTTGGCATGGTCTTATTAAATTTGTACCAAGTTTGCAAGTGTTTTGGCAAGGTCTTATTAAATTTGTACCAAGTTTGCAAGTGTTTTGGCATGGTCTTATTAAATTTGTACCAAGTTTGCAGGTGTTTTGGCATGGTCTTATTAAATTTGTACCAAGTTTGCAAGTGTTTTGGCAAGGTCTTATTAAATTTGTACCAAGTTTGCAAGTGTTTTGGCATGGTCTTAGGAAGTTTGTTCCAAATATGCAAGTGTTTTGGCATGGTCTTATTAAATTTGTACCAAATTTGCAAGTGTTTTGGCATGGTCTTATTAAATTTGTACCAAGTTTGCAAGTGTTTTGGCAAGGTCTTATTAAATTTGTACCAAGTTTGCAAGTGTTTTGGCATGGTCTTATTAAATTTGTACCAAGTTTGCAGGTGTTTTGGCATGGTCTTATTAAATTTGTACCAAGTTTGCAGGTGTTTTGGCATGGTCTTCGGAAGTTTGTTCCAAGTTTGCAAGTGTTTTGGCATGGTCTTATTGAATTTGTACCAAGTTTGCAAGTGTTTTGGCAAGGTCTTATTAAATTTGTATCAAGTTTGCAAGTGTTTTGGCATGGTCTTATTAAATTTGTACCAAGTTTGCAGGTGTTTTGGCATGGTCTTTTTAAATTTGTACCAAGTTTGCAGGTGTTTTGGCATGGTCTTAGTAAATTTGTTCCAAGTTTGCAAGTGTTTTGGCATGGTCTTTTTAAATTTGTACCAAGTTTGCAAGTGTTTTGGCAAGGTCTTATTAAATTTGTACCAAGTTTGCAAGTGTTTTGGCATGGTCTTATTAAATTTGTACCAAGTTTGCAGGTGTTTTGGCATGGTCTTATTAAATTTGTACCAAGTTTGCAGGTGTTTTGGCATGGTCTTCGGAAGTTTGTTCCAAGTTGGAAGCGTTTTGGCATGGTCTTATTAAATTTGTACCAAGTTTGCAAGTGTTTTGACAAGGTCTTATTAAATTTGTACCAAGTTTGCAAGTGTTTTGGCATGGTCTTATTAAATTTGTACCAAGTTTGCAGGTGTTTTGGCATGGTCTTATTAAATTTGTACCAAGTTTTCAGGTGTTTTGGCATGGTCTTCGGAAGTTTGTTCCAAGTTTGCAAGTGTTTTGGCATGGTCTTATTAAATTTGTACCAAGTTTGCAGATGTTTTGGCATGGTCTTAGGAAGTTTTTTCCAAGTTTGCAAGTGTTTTGGCATGGTCTTAGGAAGTTTGTTCCAAATATGCAAGTGTTTGGCATGGTCTTCGGAAGTTTGTTCCAAGTTTGCAAGTGTTTTGGCATGGTCTCATTAAATTTGTACCAAGTTTGCAAGTGTTTGGCATGGTCTTATTAAATTTGTACCAAGTTTGCAAGTGTTTTGGCATGGTCTTATAAAATTTGTACCAAGTTTGCAAGTGTTTTGGCATGGTCTTATTAAATTTGTACCAAGTTTGCAGGTGTTTTTGCATGGTCTTCGGAAGTTTGTTCCAAGTTTGCAAGTGTTTTGGCATGGTCTTATTAAATTTGTACCAAGTTTGCAAGTGTTTTGGCAAGGTCTTATTAAATTTGTACCAAGTTTGCAAGTGTTTTGGCATGGTCTTAGGAAGTTTGTTCCAAGCTTGCAAGTGTTTTGGCATGGTCTTATAAAATTTGTACCAAGTTTGCAAGTGTTTTGGCATGGTCTTAGGAAGTTTGTTCCAAGTTTGCAAGTGTTTGGCATGGTCTTAGGAAGTTTGTTCCAAGTTTGCAAGTGTTTTGGCATGGTCTTATTAAATTTGTGCCAAGTTTGCAAGTGTTTTGGCATGGTCTTATTAAATTTGTTCCAAGTTTGCAATTGTTTTGGCATGGTCTTAGGAAGTTTGTACCAAGTTTGCAAGTGTTTTGGCATGGTCTTATTAAATTTGTACCAAGTTTGCAAGTGTTTTGGCATGGTCTTATTAAATTTGTACCAAGTTTGCAAGTGTTTTGGCATGGTCGTATTAAATTTTGACCAAGTTTGCAAGTGTTTTGGCATGGTCTTAGGAAGTTTTTTCCAAGTTTGCAAGTGTTTTGGCATGGTCTTAGGAAGTTTTGTTTGGGCATGGTCTTATTAAATTTGTACCAAGTTTGCAAGTGTTTTGCCATGGTCTTATTAAATTTGTACCAAGTTTATAAGTGTTTTGGCATGGTCTTATTAAATTTGTACCAAGTTTGCAAGTGTTTTGGCATGGTCTTATTAAATTTGTACCAAGTTTGCAGGTGTTTTGGCATGGTCTTCGGAAGTTTGTTCCAAGTTTGCAAGTGTTTTGGCATGGTCTTATTAAATTTGTACCAAGTTTGCAAGTGTTTTGGCATGGTCTTATTAAATTTGTACCAAGTTTGCAAGTGTTTTGGCAAGGTCTTATTAAATTTGTACCAAGTTTGCAAAAGTTTTGGCATGGTCGTATTAAATTTGTACCAAGTTTGCAAGTGTTTTGGCATGGTCTTAGGAAGTTTGTTCCAAGTTTGCAAGTGTTTTGGCATGGTCTTATTAAATTTGTGCCAAGTTTGCAAGTGTTTTGGCATGGTCTTATTAAATTTGTTCCAAGTTTGCAATTGTTTTGGCAGGGTCTTATTAAATTTGTACCAAGTTTGCAAGTGTTTTGGCATGGTCTTATTAAACTTGTACCATGTTTGCAAGTGTTTTGGCATGGTCTTATTAAATTTGTACCAAGTTTGTAAGTGTTTTGGCAAGGTCTTATTAAATTTGTACCAAGTTTGCAGGTGTTTTGGCATGGTCTTAGGAAGTTTTTTCCAAGTTTGCAAGTGTTTTGGCATGGTCTTAGGAAGTTTGTTCCAAGTTTGCAAGTGTTTGGCATGGTCTCATTAAATGTGTACCAAGTTTGCAAGTGTTTTGGCATGGTCTTATTAAATTTGTACCAAGTTTGCAAGTGTTTTGGCAAGGTCTAAGGAATTTTGTTCCAAATATGCAAGTGTTTTGGCATGGTCTTATTAAATTTGTACCAAGTTTGCAAGTGTTTTGGCGTGGTCTTATTAAATTTGTACCAAGTTTGCAAGTGTTTTGGCATGGTCTTATTAAATTTGTACCAAGCTTGCAAGTGTTTTGGCATGGTCTTATTAAATTTGTACCAAGTTTGCAGGTGTTTTGGCATGGTCTTATTAAATTTGTACCAAGTTTGCAGGTGTTTTGGCATGGTCTTCGGAAGTTTGCTCCAAGTTTGCAAGGGTTTTGGCATGGTCTTACTAAATTTGTACCAAGTTTGCAGGTGTTTTGGCATGGTCTAAGGAAGTTTTTTCCAAGTTTGCAAGTGTTTTGGCATGGTCTTAGGAAGTTTTGTTTTGGCATGGTCTTATTAAATTTGTACCAAGTTTGCAAGTGTTTTGCCATGGTCTTATTAAATTTGTACCAAGTTTATAAGTGTTTTGGCATGGTCTTATTAAATTTGTACCAAGTTTGCAAGTGTTTTGGCATGGTCTTATTAAATTTGTACCAAGTTTGCAGGTGTTTTGGCATGGTCTTCGGAAGTTTGTTCCAAGTTTGCAAGTGTTTTGGCATGGTCTTATTAAATTTGTACCAAGTTTGCAAGTGTTTTGGCATGGTCTTATTAAATTTGTACCAAGTTTGCAAGTGTTTTGGCAAGGTCTTATTAAATTTGTACCAAGTTTGCAAGTGTTTTGGCATGGTCTTATTAAATTTGTACCAAGTTTGCAGGTGTTTTGGCATGGTCTTATTTAATTTGTACCAAGTATGCAAGTGTTTTGGCAAGGTCTTATTAAATTTGTACCAAGTTTGCAAGTGTTTTGGCATGGTCTTAGGAAGTTTGTTCCAAATATGCCAGTGTTTTGGCATGGTCTTATTAAATTTGTACCAAGTTTGCAAGTGTTTTGGCAAGGTCTTATTAAATTTGTACCAAGTTTGCAAGTGTTTTGGCATGGTCTTATTAAATTTGTACCAAGTTTGCAGGTGTTTTGGCATGGTCTTATTAAATTTGTACCAAGTTTGCAGGTGTTTTGGCATGGTCTTATTAAATTTGTACCAAGTTTGCAAGTGTTTTGGCAAGGTCTTATTAAATTTGTACCAAGTTTGCAAGTGTTTTGGCATGGTCTTATTAAATTTGTACCAAGTTTGCAGGTGTTTTGGCATGGTCTTATTAAATTTGTACCAAGTTTGCAGGTGTTTTGGCATGGTCTTATTAAATTTGTACCAAGTTTGCAAGTGTTTTGGCATGGTCTTATTAAATTTGTACCAAGTTTGCAAGTGTTTTGGCATGGTCTTATTAAATTTGTACCAAGTTTGCAAGTGTTTTCGCAAGGTCTTATTAAATTTGTACCAAGTTTGCAAGTGTTTTGGCATGGTCTTATTAAATTTGTACCAAGTTTGCAAGTGTTTTGGCATGGTCTTATTAAATTTGTACCAAGTTTGCAAGTGTTTTGGCAAGGTCTTATTAAATTTGTACCAAGTTGCAAGTGTTTTGGCATGGTCTTATTAAATTTGTACCAAGTTTGCAAGTGTTTTGGCATGGTCTTATTAAATTTGTACCAAGTTTGCAAGTGTTTTCGCAAGGTCTTATTAAATTTGTACCAAGTTTGCAAGTGTTTTGGCATGGTCTTATTAAATTTGTACCAAGTTTGCAGGTGTTTTGGCATGGTCTTCGGAAGTTTGTTCCAAGTTTGCAAGTGTTTTGGCATGGTCTTATTGAAATTGTACCAAGTTTGCAAGTGTTTTGGCAAGGTCTTATTAAATTTGTACCAAGTTGCAAGTGTTTTGGCATGGTCTTATTAAATTTGTACCAAGTTTGCAAGTGTTTTGGCATGGTCTTATTAAATTTGTACCAAGTTTGCAAGTGTTTTCGCAAGGTCTTATTAAATTTGTACCAAGTTTGCAAGTGTTTTGGCATGGTCTTATTAAATTTGTACCAAGTTTGCAGGTGTTTTGGCATGGTCTTATTAAATTTGTACCAAGTTTGCAAGTGTTTTGGCAAGGTCTTATTAAATTTGTACCAAGTTTGCAAGTGTTTTGGCATGGTCTTAGGAAGTTTGTTCCAAATATGCAAGTGTTTTGGCATGGTCTTATTAAATTTGTACCAAGTTTGCAAGTGTTTTGGCAAGGTCTTATTAAATTTGTACCAAGTTTGCAAGTGTTTTGGCATGGTCTTATTAAATTTGTACCAAGTTTGCAGGTGTTTTGGCATGGTCTTATTAAATTTGTACCAAGTTTGCAGGTGTTTTGGCATGGTCTGCGGAAGTTTGTTCCAAGTTTGCAAGTGTTTTGGCATGGTCTTATTGAAATTGTACCAAGTTTGCAAGTGTTTTGGCAAGGTCTTATTAAATTTGTACCAAGTTTGCAAGTGTTTTGCCATGGTCTTATTAAATTTGTACCAAGTTTATAAGTGTTTTGGCATGGTCTTATTAAATTTGTACCAAGTTTGCAAGTGTTTTGGCATGGTCTTATTAAATTTGTACCAAGTTTGCAGGTGTTTTGGCATGGTCTTCGGAAGTTTGTTCCAAGTTTGCAAGTGTTTTGGCATGGTCTTATTAAATTTGTACCAAGTTTGCAAGTGTTTTGGCATGGTCTTATTAAATTTGTACCAAGTTTGCAAGTGTTTTGGCAAGGTCTTATTAAATTTGTACCAAGTTTGCAAGTGTTTTGGCATGGTCTTATTAAATTTGTACCAAGTTTGCAGGTGTTTTGGCATGGTCTTATTAAATTTGTACCAAGTTTGCAAGTGTTTTGGCAAGGTCTTATTAAATTTGTACCAAGTTTGCAAGTGTTTTGGCATGGTCTTAGGAAGTTTGTTCCAAATATGCAAGTGTTTTGGCATGGTCTTATTAAATTTGTACCAAATTTGCAAGTGTTTTGGCATGGTCTTATTAAATTTGTACCAAGTTTGCAAGTGTTTTGGCAAGGTCTTATTAAATTTGTACCAAGTTTGCAAGTGTTTTGGCATGGTCTTATTAAATTTGTACCAAGTTTGCAGGTGTTTTGGCATGGTCTTATTAAATTTGTACCAAGTTTGCAGGTGTTTTGGCATGGTCTTCGGAAGTTTGTTCCAAGTTTGCAAGTGTTTTGGCATGGTCTTATTGAATTTGTACCAAGTTTGCAAGTGTTTTGGCAAGGTCTTATTAAATTTGTATCAAGTTTGCAAGTGTTTTGGCATGGTCTTATTAAATTTGTACCAAGTTTGCAGGTGTTTTGGCATGGTCTTTTTAAATTTGTACCAAGTTTGCAGGTGTTTTGGCATGGTCTTAGTAAATTTGTTCCAAGTTTGCAAGTGTTTTGGCATGGTCTTTTTAAATTTGTACCAAGTTTGCAAGTGTTTTGGCAAGGTCTTATTAAATTTGTACCAAGTTTGCAAGTGTTTTGGCATGGTCTTATTAAATTTGTACCAAGTTTGCAGGTGTTTTGGCATGGTCTTATTAAATTTGTACCAAGTTTGCAGGTGTTTTGGCATGGTCTTCGGAAGTTTGTTCCAAGTTGGAAGCGTTTTGGCATGGTCTTATTAAATTTGTACCAAGTTTGCAAGTGTTTTGACAAGGTCTTATTAAATTTGTACCAAGTTTGCAAGTGTTTTGGCATGGTCTTATTAAATTTGTACCAAGTTTGCAGGTGTTTTGGCATGGTCTTATTAAATTTGTACCAAGTTTTCAGGTGTTTTGGCATGGTCTTCGGAAGTTTGTTCCAAGTTTGCAAGTGTTTTGGCATGGTCTTATTAAATTTGTACCAAGTTTGCAGATGTTTTGGCATGGTCTTAGGAAGTTTTTTCCAAGTTTGCAAGTGTTTTGGCATGGTCTTAGGAAGTTTGTTCCAAATATGCAAGTGTTTGGCATGGTCTTCGGAAGTTTGTTCCAAGTTTGCAAGTGTTTTGGCATGGTCTCATTAAATTTGTACCAAGTTTGCAAGTGTTTGGCATGGTCTTATTAAATTTGTACCAAGTTTGCAAGTGTTTTGGCATGGTCTTATAAAATTTGTACCAAGTTTGCAAGTGTTTTGGCATGGTCTTATTAAATTTGTACCAAGTTTGCAGGTGTTTTTGCATGGTCTTCGGAAGTTTGTTCCAAGTTTGCAAGTGTTTTGGCATGGTCTTATTAAATTTGTACCAAGTTTGCAAGTGTTTTGGCAAGGTCTTATTAAATTTGTACCAAGTTTGCAAGTGTTTTGGCATGGTCTTAGGAAGTTTGTTCCAAGCTTGCAAGTGTTTTGGCATGGTCTTATAAAATTTGTACCAAGTTTGCAAGTGTTTTGGCATGGTCTTAGGAAGTTTGTTCCAAGTTTGCAAGTGTTTGGCATGGTCTTAGGAAGTTTGTTCCAAGTTTGCAAGTGTTTTGGCATGGTCTTATTAAATTTGTGCCAAGTTTGCAAGTGTTTTGGCATGGTCTTATTAAATTTGTTCCAAGTTTGCAATTGTTTTGGCATGGTCTTAGGAAGTTTGTACCAAGTTTGCAAGTGTTTTGGCATGGTCTTATTAAATTTGTACCAAGTTTGCAAGTGTTTTGGCATGGTCTTATTAAATTTGTACCAAGTTTGCAAGTGTTTTGGCATGGTCGTATTAAATTTTGACCAAGTTTGCAAGTGTTTTGGCATGGTCTTAGGAAGTTTTTTCCAAGTTTGCAAGTGTTTTGGCATGGTCTTAGGAAGTTTTGTTTGGGCATGGTCTTATTAAATTTGTACCAAGTTTGCAAGTGTTTTGCCATGGTCTTATTAAATTTGTACCAAGTTTATAAGTGTTTTGGCATGGTCTTATTAAATTTGTACCAAGTTTGCAAGTGTTTTGGCATGGTCTTATTAAATTTGTACCAAGTTTGCAGGTGTTTTGGCATGGTCTTCGGAAGTTTGTTCCAAGTTTGCAAGTGTTTTGGCATGGTCTTATTAAATTTGTACCAAGTTTGCAAGTGTTTTGGCATGGTCTTATTAAATTTGTACCAAGTTTGCAAGTGTTTTGGCAAGGTCTTATTAAATTTGTACCAAGTTTGCAAAAGTTTTGGCATGGTCGTATTAAATTTGTACCAAGTTTGCAAGTGTTTTGGCATGGTCTTAGGAAGTTTGTTCCAAGTTTGCAAGTGTTTTGGCATGGTCTTATTAAATTTGTGCCAAGTTTGCAAGTGTTTTGGCATGGTCTTATTAAATTTGTTCCAAGTTTGCAATTGTTTTGGCAGGGTCTTATTAAATTTGTACCAAGTTTGCAAGTGTTTTGGCATGGTCTTATTAAACTTGTACCATGTTTGCAAGTGTTTTGGCATGGTATTATTCCATTTGTACAAAGTTTGCAGGTGTTTTGGCATGGTCTTATTAAATTTGTACCAAGTTTGCAAGTGTTTTGGCATGGTCTTAGGAAGTTTTTTCCAAGTTTGCAAGTGTTTTGGCATGGTCTTAGGAAGTTTGTTCCAAGTTTGCAAGTGTTTGGCATGGTCTTATTAAATTTGTACCAAGTTTGCAAGTGTTTTGGCATGGTCGTATTAAATTTGTACCAAGTTTGCAAGTGTTTGGCACGGTCTTATTAAATTTGTACCAAGTTTGCAAGTGTTTTGGCATGGTCTTAGGAAGTTTTTTCCAAGTTTGCAAGTGTTTTGGCATGGTCTTAGGAAGTTTGTTCCAAGTTTGCAAGTGTTTGGCATGGTCTTATTAAATTTGTACCAAGTTTGCAAGTGTTTTGGCATGGTCTTATTAATTTTGTTCCAAGTTTGCAGGTGTATTGGCATTGTCTTAGGAAGTTTATTCCAAGTTTGCAAGTGTTTTGGCATGGTCTTATTAAATTTGTGCCAAGTTTGCAAGTGTTTTGGCATGGTCTCATTAAATTTGTACCAAGTTTGCAAGTGTTTTGGCAGGGTCTTATTACATTTGTACCAAGTTTGCAAGTGTTTTGGCATGGTCTTATTAAATTTGTACCAAGTTTGCAAGTGTTTTGGCATGGTTTTATTAAATTTGTACCAAGTTTGCAAGTGTTTTGGCATGGTCTTATTAAATTTGTACAGAGTTTGCAAGTGTTTGGCATGGTCTTATTAAATTTGTACCAAGTTTGCAAGTGTTTTGGCATGGTCTTATTAAATTTGTACCAAGTTTGCAAGTGTTTTGGCATGGTCTTAGGAAGTTTGTTCCAAGTTTGCAAGTGTTTTGGCATGGTCTTATTAAATTTGTACAGAGTTTGCAAGTGTTTGGCATGGTCTTATTAAATTTGTACCAAGTTTGCAAGTGTTTTGGCATGGTCTTATTAAATTTGTACCAAGTTTGCAGGTGTTTTGGCATTGTCTTAGGAAGTTTTTTCCAAGTTTGCAAGTGTTTTGGCATGGTCTTATTAAATTTGTGCCAAGTTTGCAAGTGTTTTGGCATGGTCTCATTAAATTTGTACCAAGTTTGCAAGTGTTTTGGCATGGTCTTAGGAAGTTTGTTCCAAGTTTGCAAGTGTTTTGGCATGGTCTTATTAAATTTGTACCAAGTTTGCAAGTGTTTGGCATGGTCATATTAAATTTGTACCAAGTTTGCAAGTGTTTGGCATGGTCTTATTAAATTTGTACCAAGTTTGCAAGTGTTTTGGCATGGTCTTAGGAAGTTTGTTCCAAGTTTGCAAGTGTTTGGCATGGTCTTATTAAATTTGTACCAAGTTTGCAAGTGTTTGGGCATGGTCTTATTTAATTTGTACCAAGTTTGCAAGTGTTTTGGCATGGTCTTAGGAAGTTTGTTCCAAGTTTGCAAGTGTTTTGGCATGGTCTTATTAAATTTGTACCAAGTTTGCAAGTGTTTTGGCATGGTCTTATTAAATTTGTACCAAGTTTGCAAGTGTTTTGGCATGGTCTTATTAAATTTGTACCAAGTTTGCAAGTGTTTTGGCATGGTCGTATTAAATTTTGACCAAGTTTGCAAGTGTTTTGGCATGGTCTTAGGAAGTTTGTTCCATGTTTGCAAGTGTTTTGGCATGGTCTTATTAAATTTGTACCAAGTTTGCAAGTGTTTTGGCATGGTCTTAGGAAGTTTGTTCCAAGTTTGCAAGTGTTTTGGCATGGTCTTATTAAATTTGTGCAAAGTTTGCAAGTGTTTTGGCATGGTCTTATTAAATTTGTTCCAAGTTTGCAATTGTTTTGGCAGGGTCTTATTAAATTTGTACCAAGTTTGCAAGTGTTTTGGCATGGTCTTATTAAACTTGTACCATGTTTGCAAGTGTTTTGGCATGGTATTATTCCATTTGTACAAAGTTTGCAAGTGTTTTTGCATGGTCTTATTAAATTTGTACCAAGTTTGCAAGTGTTTTGGCATGGTCTTAGGAAGTTTTTTCCAAGTTTGCAAGTGTTTTGGCATGGTCTTAGGAAGTTTGTTCCAAGTTTGCAAGTGTTTGGCATGGTCTTATTAAATGTGTACCAAGTTTGCAAGTGTTTTGGCATGGTCTTATTAAATTTGTACAGAGTTTGCAAGTGTTTGGCATGGTCTTATTAAATTTGTACCAAGTTTGCAAGTGTTTTGGCATGGTCGTATTAAATTTGTACCAAGTTTGCAAGTGTTTGGCACGGTCTTATTAAATTTGTACCAAGTTTGCAAGTGTTTTGGCATGGTCTTAGGAAGTTTTTTCCAAGTTTGCAAGTGTTTTGGCATGGTCTTAGGAAGTTTGTTCCAAGTTTGCAAGTGTTTGGCATGGTCTTATTAAATTTGTACCAAGTTTGCAAGTGTTTTGGCATGGTCTTATTAATTTTGTTCCAAGTTTGCAGGTGTATTGGCATTGTCTTAGGAAGTTTATTCCAAGTTTGCAAGTGTTTTGGCATGGTCTTATTAAATTTGTGCCAAGTTTGCAAGTGTTTTGGCATGGTCTCATTAAATTTGTACCAAGTTTGCAAGTGTTTTGGCAGGGTCTTATTACATTTGTACCAAGTTTGCAAGTGTTTTGGCATGGTCTTATTAAATTTGTACCAAGTTTGCAAGTGTTTTGGCATGGTTTTATTAAATTTGTACCAAGTTTGCAAGTGTTTTGGCATGGTCTTATTAAATTTGTACCAAGTTTGCAAGTGTTTGGCATGGTCTTATTAAATTTGTACCAAGTTTGCAAGTGTTTTGGCATGGTCTTATTAATTTTGTTCCAAGTTTGCAAGTGTTTTGGCATGGTCTTAGGAAGTTTGTTCCAAGTTTGCAAGTGTTTTGGCATGGTCTTATTAAATTTGTACAGAGTTTGCAAGTGTTTGGCATGGTCTTATTAAATTTGTACCAAGTTTGCAAGTGTTTTGGCATGGTCTTATTAAATTTGTACCAAGTTTGCAGGTGTTTTGGCATTGTCTTAGGAAGTTTTTTCCAAGTTTGCAAGTGTTTTGGCATGGTCTTATTAAATTTGTGCCAAGTTTGCAAGTGTTTTGGCATGGTCTCATTAAATTTGTACCAAGTTTGCAAGTGTTTTGGCATGGTCTTAGGAAGTTTGTTCCAAGTTTGCAAGTGTTTTGGCATGGTCTTATTAAATTTGTACCAAGTTTGCAAGTGTTTGGCATGGTCATATTAAATTTGTACCAAGTTTGCAAGTGTTTGGCATGGTCTTATTAAATTTGTACCAAGTTTGCAAGTGTTTTGGCATGGTCTTAGGAAGTTTGTTCCAAGTTTGCAAGTGTTTGGCATGGTCTTATTAAATTTGTACCAAGTTTGCAAGTGTTTTGGCATGGTCTTAGGAAGTTTGTTCCAAGTTTGCAAGTGTTTGGCATGGTCGTATTAAATTTGTACCAAGTTTGCAGGTGTTTTGGTTTGGTCTTATTAAATTTTTATCAAGTTTGCAAGTGTTTTGGCATGGTCTTATTAAATTTTTACCAAGGTTGCAAGTGTTTTGGCATGGTCTTAGGAAGTTTGTTCCAAGTTTGCAGGTGTTTTGGCATGGTCTTATTAAATTTGTTCCAAGTTTGCAAGTGTTTTGGCATGGTCTTAGGAAGTTTGTTCCAAGTTTGCAAGTGTTTTGGCATGGTCTTATTAAATTTGTACCAAGTTTGCAAGTGTTTTGGCAAGGTCTTATTAAATTTGTTCCAAGTTTGCAAGTGTTTTGGCATGGTCTTTTTAAATTTGTACCAAGGTTGCAAGTGTTTTGGCATGGTCTTATTAAATTTGTACCAAGTTTGCAAGTGTTTTGGCATGGTCTTAGGAAGTTTGTTCCAAGTTTGCAAGTGTTTTGGCAAGGTCTTATTAAATTTGTTCCAAGTTTGCAAGTGTTTTGGCATGGTCTTATTAAATTTGTACCAAGGTTGCAAGTGTTTTGGCATGGTCTTATTAAATTTGTACCAAGTTTGCAAGTGTTTTGGCATGGTCTTATTAAACTTGTACTAAGTTTGCAAGTGTTTTGGCAAGGTCTTATTAAATTTGTTCCAAGTTTGCAAGTGTTTTGGCATGGTCTTATTAAATTTGTACCAAGGTTGCAAGTGTTTTGGCATGGTCTTATTAAATTTGTACCAAGTTTGCAAGTGTTTTGGCATGGTCTTAGGAAGTTTGTTCCAAGTTTGCAAGTGTTTGGCATGGTCGTATTAAATTTGTACCAAGTTTGCAGGTGTTTTGGTTTGGTCTTATTAAATTTTTATCAAGTTTGCAAGTGTTTTGGCATGGTCTTATTAAATTTGTACCAAGGTTGCAAGTGTTTTGGCATGGTCTTAGGAAGTTTGTTCCAAGTTTGCAGGTGTTTTGGCATGGTCTTATTAAATTTGTTCCAAGTTTGCAAGTGTTTTGGCATGGTCTTAGGAAGTTTGTTCCAAGTTTGCATGTTTTGGCATGGTCTTATTAAATTTGTACCAAGTTTGCAAGTGTTTTGGCATGGTCTTAGTAAGTTTGTACCAAGTTTGCAGGTGTTTTGGCATGGTCTTATTAAATTTTGACCAAGTTTGCAAGTTTTTTGGCATGGTCTTATTAAATTTGTACCAAGTTTGCAGGTGTTTTGGCATGTCCTTATTAAATTTGTACCAAGTTTGCAAGTGTTTTGGCATGGTCTTTGGAAGTTTGTTCCAAGTTTGCAAGTGTTTTGGCAGGGTCTAATTAAATTTGTACCAAGGTTGCAAGTGTTTTGGCATGGTCTTAGGAAGTTTGTACCAAGTTTGCAAGTGTTTGGCATGGTCTTATTAAATTTGTACCAAGTTTGCAAGTGTTTTGGCATGGTCTTAGGAAGTTTGTACCAAGTTTGCAAGTGTTTTGGTATGGTCTTATTAAATTTGTACCAAGTTTGCAAGAGTTTTGGCATGGTCTTAGGAAGTTTGTTCCAAGTTTGCAAGTGTTTTGGCATGGTCTTGGAAAGTTTGTTTCAAGTTTGCAAGTGTTTTGGCAGGGTCTTATTAAGTTTGTACCAAGTTTGCAAGTGTTTTGGCATGGTCTTATAAAATTTGTTCCAAGTTTGCAAGTGTTTTGGCATGGTCTTATTAAATTTGTACCAAGTTTGCAAGTGTTTTGGCATGGTCTTATTAAATTTGTTCCAAGTTTGCAAGTGTTTTTGCATGGTCTTATTAAATTTGTACCAAGTTTGCAAGTGTTTTGGCATGGTCTTTTGAAATTTGTACCAAGTTTGCAAGTGTTTTGGCATGGTCTTATTAAATTTGTACCAAGTTTGCAAGTGTTTTGGCATGGTCTTATTTATTTTGTACCAAGTTTGCAAGTGTTTTGGCATGGTCTTATTAAATTTGTACCCAGTTTGCAAGTGTTTTGGCATGTCCTTATTAAATTTGCACCAAGGTTGCAAGTGTTTTGGCATGGTTTTAGGAAGTTTGTTCCAAGTTTGCAAGTTTTTGGCATGGTCTTATAAAATTTGTACCAAGTTTGCAAGTGTTTTGGCATGGTCTCATTAAATTTGTACCAAGTTTGCAAGTGTTTGGCATGGTCTTATTAAATTTGTACCAAGTTTGCAAGTGTTTTGGCATGGTCTTAGGAAGTTTGTACAAAGTTTGCAAGTGTTTTGGCATGGTCTCATTAAATTTGTTCCAAGCTTGCAGGTGTTTGGCATGGTCGTATTAAATTTGTACCAAGTTTGCAAGTGTTTTGGCATGGTCTTATTAAATTTGTATCCAGTTTGCAAGTGTTTTGACATGGTCTTAGGAAGTTTGTACCAAGATTGCAAGTGTTTTGGCATGGTCTTATTAAATTTGTATCAAGTTTGCAAGTGTTTTGACATGGTCTTAGGAAGTTTGTTCCAAGTTTGCAAGTGTTTGGCATGGTCTTATTAAATTTGTATCAAGTTTGCAAGTGTTTTGACATGGTCTTAGGAAGTTTGTACCAAGATTGCAAGTGTTTTGGCATGGTCTTATTAAATTTGTCCCAAGTTTGCAAGTGTTTTGGCATGGTCTTAGGAAGTTTGTTCCAAGTTTGCAAGTGTTTGGCATGGTCTTATTAAATTTATATCAAGTTTGCAAGTGTTTTGGCATGGTCTTAGGAAGTTTGTACCAAGTTTGCAAGTGTTTTGGCATGGTCTTATGAAATTTGTACCAAGTTTGCAAGTGTTTTGGCATGGTCTTATTAAATTTGTACCAAGTTTGCAAGTGTTTTGGCATGTCCTTATTAAATTTGTACCAAGTTTGCAAGTGTTTTGGCATGGTCTTTGGAATTTTGTTCCAAGTTTGCAAGTGTTTTGGCATGGTCTTAGGAAGTTTGTACCAAGTTTGCAAGTGTTTTGGCATGGTCTTATTAAATTTGTACCAAGTTTGCAAGTGTTTTGGCATGTCCTTATTAAATTTGTACCAAGTTTGCAAGTGTTTTGGCATGGTCTTTGGAATTTTGTTCCAAGTTTGCAAGTGTTTTGGCATGGTCTTAGGAAGTTTGTACCAAGTTTGCAAGTGTTTTGGCATGGTCTTATGAAATTTGTACCAAGTTTGCAAGTGTTTGGCATGGTCTTATTAAATATGTACCAAGTTTGCAAGTGTTTTGGCCTGGTCTTATTAAACTTGTACCAAGTTTGCAAGTGTTTTGGCAAGGTCTTATTAAATTTGTTCCAAGTTTGCAAGTGTTTTGGCATGGTCTTATTAAATTTGTACCAAGTTTGCAAGTGTTTTGGCATGGTCTTATTAAACTTGTACCAAGTTTGCAAGTGTTTTGGCAAGGTCTTATTAAATTTGTTCCAAGTTTGCAAGTGTTTTGGCATGGTCTTATTAAATTTGTACCAAGGTTGCAAGTGTTTTGGCATGGTCTTATTAAATTTGTACCAAGTTTGCAAGTGTTTTGGCATGGTCTTAGGAAGTTTGTTCCAAGTTTGCAAGTGTTTGGCATGGTCGTATTAAATTTGTACCAAGTTTGCAGGTGTTTTGGCATGGTCTTATTAAATTTTTATCAAGTTTGCAAGTGTTTTGGCATGGTCTTATTAAATTTGTACCAAGGTTGCAAGTGTTTTGGCATGGTCTTAGGAAGTTTGTTCCAAGTTTGCAAGTGTTTGGCATGGTCTTATTAAATTTGTTCCAAGTTTGCAAGTGTTTTGGCATGGTCTTAGGAAGTTTGTTCCAAGTTTGCATGTTTTGGCATGGTCTTATTAAATTTGTACCAAGTTTGCAAGTGTTTTGGCATGGTCTTAGTAAGTTTGTACCAAGTTTGCAGGTGTTCTGGCATGGTCTTATTAAATTTTGACCAAGTTTGCAAGTTTTTTGGCATGGTCTTATTAAATTTGTACCAAGTTTGCAGGTGTTTTGGCATGTCCTTATTAAATTTGTACCAAGTTTGCAAGTGTTTTGGCATGGTCTTTGGAAGTTTGTTCCAAGTTTGCAAGTGTTTTGGCAGGGTCTAATTAAATTTGTACCAAGGTTGCAAGTGTTTTGGCATGGTCTTAGGAAGTTTGTACCAAGTTTGCAAGTGTTTGGCATGGTCTTATTAAATTTGTACCAAGTTTGCAAGTGTTTTGGCATGGTCTTAGGAAGTTTGTACCAAGTTTGCAAGTGTTTTGGTATGGTCTTATTAAATTTGTACCAAGTTTGCAAGTGTTTTGGCATGGTCTTAGGAAGTTTGTTCCAAGTTTGCAAGTGTTTTGGCATGGTCTTTGGAAGTTTGTTTCAAGTTTGCAAGTGTTTTGGCAGGGTCTTATTAAATTTGTACCAAGGTTGCAAGTGTTTTGGCATGGTCTTAGGAAGTTTGTACCAAGTTTGCAAGTGTTTGGCATGGTCTTATTAAATTTGTACCAAGTTTGCAAGTGTTTTGGCATGGTCTTAGGAAGTTTGTACCAAGTTTGCAAGTGTTTGGCATGGTCTTATTAAATTTGTACCAAGTTTGCAAGTGTTTTGGCATGGTCTTATAAAATTTGTTCCAAGTTTGCAAGTGTTTTGGCATGGTCTTATTAAATTTGTACCAAGTTTGCAAGTGTTTTGGCATGGTCTTATTAAATTTGTACCAAGTTTATAAGTGTTTTGGCATGGTCTTATTAAATTTGTACCAAGTTTGCAAGTGTTTTGGCATGGTCTTATTAAATTTGTACCAAGTTTGCAAGTGTTTTGGCATGGTCTTATTAAATTTGTACCAAGTTTGCAGGTGTTTTGGCATGGTCTTCGGAAGTTTGTTCCAAGTTTGCAAGTGTTTTGGCATGGTCTTATTAAATTTGTACCAAGTTTGCAAGTGTTTTGGCATGGTCTTATTAAATTTGTACCAAGTTTGCAAGTGTTTTGGCAAGGTCTTATTAAGTTTGTACCAAGTTTGCAAGTGTTTTGCCATGGTCTTATTAAATTTGTACCAAGTTTATAAGTGTTTTGGCATGGTCTTATTAAATTTGTACCAAGTTTGCAAGTGTTTTGGCATGGTCTTATTAAATTTGTACCAAGTTTGCAGGTGTTTTGGCATGGTCTTCGGAAGTTTGTTCCAAGTTTGCAAGTGTTTTGGCATGGTCTTATTAAATTTGTACCAAGTTTGCAAGTGTTTTGGCATGGTCTTATTAAATTTGTACCAAGTTTGCAAGTGTTTTGGCAAGGTCTTATTAAATTTGTACCAAGTTTGCAAAAGTTTTGGCATGGTCGTATTAAATTTGTACCAAGTTTGCAAGTGTTTTGGCATGGTCTTAGGAAGTTTGTTCCAAGTTTGCAAGTGTTTTGGCATGGTCTTATTAAATTTGTGCCAAGTTTGCAAGTGTTTTGGCATGGTCTTATTAAATTTGTTCCAAGTTTGCAATTGTTTTGGCAGGGTCTTATTAAATTTGTACCAAGTTTGCAAGTGTTTTGGCATGGTCTTATTAAACTTGTACCATGTTTGCAAGTGTTTTGGCATGGTATTATTCCATTTGTACAAAGTTTGCAGGTGTTTTGGCATGGTCTTATTAAATTTGTACCAAGTTTGCAAGTGTTTTGGCATGGTCTTAGGAGTTTTTTCCAAGTTTGCAAGTGTTTTGGCATGGTCTTAGGAAGTTTGTTCCAAGTTTGCAAGTGTTTGGCATGGTCTTATTAAATTTGTACCAAGTTTGCAAGTGTTTTGGCATGGTCTTATTAAATTTGTACAGAGTTTGCAAGTGTTTGGCATGGTCTTATTAAATTTGTACCAAGTTTGCAAGTGTTTTGGCATGGTCGTATTAAATTTGTACCAAGTTTGCAAGTGTTTGGCACGGTCTTATTAAATTTGTACCAAGTTTGCAAGTGTTTTGGCATGGTCTTATTAAATTTGTACCAAGTTTGCAAGTGTTTGGCATGGTCATATTAAATTTGTACCAAGTTTGCAAGTGTTTGGCATGGTCTTATTAAATTTGTACCAAGTTTGCAAGTGTTTTGGCATGGTCTTAGGAAGTTTGTTCCAAGTTTGCAAGTGTTTGGCATGGTCTTATTAAATTTGTACCAAGTTTGCAAGTGTTTGGGCATGGTCTTATTTAATTTGTACCAAGTTTGCAAGTGTTTTGGCATGGTCTTAGGAAGTTTGTTCCAAGTTTGCAAGTGTTTTGGCATGGTCTTATTAAATTTGTACCAAGTTTGCAAGTGTTTTGGCATGGTCTTATTAAATTTGTACCAAGTTTGCAAGTGTTTTGGCATGGTCTTATTAAATTTGTACCAAGTTTGCAAGTGTTTTGGCATGGTCGTATTAAATTTTGACCAAGTTTGCAAGTGTTTTGGCATGGTCTTAGGAAGTTTGTTCCATGTTTGCAAGTGTTTTGGCATGGTCTTATTAAATTTGTACCAAGTTTGCAAGTGTTTTGGCATGGTCTTAGGAAGTTTGTTCCAAGTTTGCAAGTGTTTTGGCATGGTCTTATTAAATTTGTGCAAAGTTTGCAAGTGTTTTGGCATGGTCTTATTAAATTTGTTCCAAGTTTGCAATTGTTTTGGCAGGGTCTTATTAAATTTGTACCAAGTTTGCAAGTGTTTTGGCATGGTCTTATTAAACTTGTACCATGTTTGCAAGTGTTTTGGCATGGTATTATTCCATTTGTACAAAGTTTGCAAGTGTTTTGGCATGGTCTTATTAAATTTGTACCAAGTTTGCAAGTGTTTTGGCATGGTCTTAGGAAGTTTTTTCCAAGTTTGCAAGTGTTTTGGCATGGTCTTAGGAAGTTTGTTCCAAGTTTGCAAGTGTTTGGCATGGTCTTATTAAATGTGTACCAAGTTTGCAAGTGTTTTGGCATGGTCTTATTAAATTTGTACAGAGTTTGCAAGTGTTTGGCATGGTCTTATTAAATTTGTACCAAGTTTGCAAGTGTTTTGGCATGGTCGTATTAAATTTGTACCAAGTTTGCAAGTGTTTGGCACGGTCTTATTAAATTTGTACCAAGTTTGCAAGTGTTTTGGCATGGTCTTAGGAAGTTTTTTCCAAGTTTGCAAGTGTTTTGGCATGGTCTTAGGAAGTTTGTTCCAAGTTTGCAAGTGTTTGGCATGGTCTTATTAAATTTGTACCAAGTTTGCAAGTGTTTTGGCATGGTCTTATTAATTTTGTTCCAAGTTTGCAGGTGTATTGGCATTGTCTTAGGAAGTTTATTCCAAGTTTGCAAGTGTTTTGGCATGGTCTTATTAAATTTGTGCCAAGTTTGCAAGTGTTTTGGCATGGTCTCATTAAATTTGTACCAAGTTTGCAAGTGTTTTGGCAGGGTCTTATTACATTTGTACCAAGTTTGCAAGTGTTTTGGCATGGTCTTATTAAATTTGTACCAAGTTTGCAAGTGTTTTGGCATGGTTTTATTAAATTTGTACCAAGTTTGCAAGTGTTTTGGCATGGTCTTATTAAATTTGTACCAAGTTTGCAAGTGTTTGGCATGGTCTTATTAAATTTGTACCAAGTTTGCAAGTGTTTTGGCATGGTCTTATTAATTTTGTTCCAAGTTTGCAAGTGTTTTGGCATGGTCTTAGGAAGTTTGTTCCAAGTTTGCAAGTGTTTTGGCATGGTCTTATTAAATTTGTACAGAGTTTGCAAGTGTTTGGCATGGTCTTATTAAATTTGTACCAAGTTTGCAAGTGTTTTGGCATGGTCTTATTAAATTTGTACCAAGTTTGCAGGTGTTTTGGCATTGTCTTAGGAAGTTTTTTCCAAGTTTGCAAGTGTTTTGGCATGGTCTTATTAAATTTGTGCCAAGTTTGCAAGTGTTTTGGCATGGTCTCATTAAATTTGTACCAAGTTTGCAAGTGTTTTGGCATGGTCTTAGGAAGTTTGTTCCAAGTTTGCAAGTGTTTTGGCATGGTCTTATTAAATTTGTACCAAGTTTGCAAGTGTTTGGCATGGTCATATTAAATTTGTACCAAGTTTGCAAGTGTTTGGCATGGTCTTATTAAATTTGTACCAAGTTTGCAAGTGTTTTGGCATGGTCTTAGGAAGTTTGTTCCAAGTTTGCAAGTGTTTGGCATGGTCTTATTAAATTTGTACCAAGTTTGCAAGTGTTTTGGCATGGTCTTAGGAAGTTTGTTCCAAGTTTGCAAGTGTTTGGCATGGTCGTATTAAATTTGTACCAAGTTTGCAGGTGTTTTGGTTTGGTCTTATTAAATTTTTATCAAGTTTGCAAGTGTTTTGGCATGGTCTTATTAAATTTTTACCAAGGTTGCAAGTGTTTTGGCATGGTCTTAGGAAGTTTGTTCCAAGTTTGCAGGTGTTTTGGCATGGTCTTATTAAATTTGTTCCAAGTTTGCAAGTGTTTTGGCATGGTCTTAGGAAGTTTGTTCCAAGTTTGCAAGTGTTTTGGCATGGTCTTATTAAATTTGTACCAAGTTTGCAAGTGTTTTGGCAAGGTCTTATTAAATTTGTTCCAAGTTTGCAAGTGTTTTGGCATGGTCTTTTTAAATTTGTACCAAGGTTGCAAGTGTTTTGGCATGGTCTTATTAAATTTGTACCAAGTTTGCAAGTGTTTTGGCATGGTCTTAGGAAGTTTGTTCCAAGTTTGCAAGTGTTTTGGCAAGGTCTTATTAAATTTGTTCCAAGTTTGCAAGTGTTTTGGCATGGTCTTATTAAATTTGTACCAAGGTTGCAAGTGTTTTGGCATGGTCTTATTAAATTTGTACCAAGTTTGCAAGTGTTTTGGCATGGTCTTATTAAACTTGTACTAAGTTTGCAAGTGTTTTGGCAAGGTCTTATTAAATTTGTTCCAAGTTTGCAAGTGTTTTGGCATGGTCTTATTAAATTTGTACCAAGGTTGCAAGTGTTTTGGCATGGTCTTATTAAATTTGTACCAAGTTTGCAAGTGTTTTGGCATGGTCTTAGGAAGTTTGTTCCAAGTTTGCAAGTGTTTGGCATGGTCGTATTAAATTTGTACCAAGTTTGCAGGTGTTTTGGTTTGGTCTTATTAAATTTTTATCAAGTTTGCAAGTGTTTTGGCATGGTCTTATTAAATTTGTACCAAGGTTGCAAGTGTTTTGGCATGGTCTTAGGAAGTTTGTTCCAAGTTTGCAGGTGTTTTGGCATGGTCTTATTAAATTTGTTCCAAGTTTGCAAGTGTTTTGGCATGGTCTTAGGAAGTTTGTTCCAAGTTTGCATGTTTTGGCATGGTCTTATTAAATTTGTACCAAGTTTGCAAGTGTTTTGGCATGGTCTTAGTAAGTTTGTACCAAGTTTGCAGGTGTTTTGGCATGGTCTTATTAAATTTTGACCAAGTTTGCAAGTTTTTTGGCATGGTCTTATTAAATTTGTACCAAGTTTGCAGGTGTTTTGGCATGTCCTTATTAAATTTGTACCAAGTTTGCAAGTGTTTTGGCATGGTCTTTGGAAGTTTGTTCCAAGTTTGCAAGTGTTTTGGCAGGGTCTAATTAAATTTGTACCAAGGTTGCAAGTGTTTTGGCATGGTCTTAGGAAGTTTGTACCAAGTTTGCAAGTGTTTGGCATGGTCTTATTAAATTTGTACCAAGTTTGCAAGTGTTTTGGCATGGTCTTAGGAAGTTTGTACCAAGTTTGCAAGTGTTTTGGTATGGTCTTATTAAATTTGTACCAAGTTTGCAAGAGTTTTGGCATGGTCTTAGGAAGTTTGTTCCAAGTTTGCAAGTGTTTTGGCATGGTCTTGGAAAGTTTGTTTCAAGTTTGCAAGTGTTTTGGCAGGGTCTTATTAAGTTTGTACCAAGTTTGCAAGTGTTTTGGCATGGTCTTATAAAATTTGTTCCAAGTTTGCAAGTGTTTTGGCATGGTCTTATTAAATTTGTACCAAGTTTGCAAGTGTTTTGGCATGGTCTTATTAAATTTGTTCCAAGTTTGCAAGTGTTTTTGCATGGTCTTATTAAATTTGTACCAAGTTTGCAAGTGTTTTGGCATGGTCTTTTGAAATTTGTACCAAGTTTGCAAGTGTTTTGGCATGGTCTTATTAAATTTGTACCAAGTTTGCAAGTGTTTTGGCATGGTCTTATTTATTTTGTACCAAGTTTGCAAG
The DNA here is from genome assembly GCA_914969975.1 of Anopheles atroparvus. Taxonomy (NCBI): domain Eukaryota; kingdom Metazoa; phylum Arthropoda; class Insecta; order Diptera; family Culicidae; genus Anopheles; species Anopheles atroparvus. Next base: position 1,258,714 of record CAJZCY010000008.1, on the reverse strand, counting down.
TGTTTTGGCATGGTCTTATTAAATTTGTACCCAGTTTGCAAGTGTTTTGGCATGTCCTTATTAAATTTGCACCAAGGTTGCAAGTGTTTTGGCATGGTTTTAGGAAGTTTGTTCCAAGTTTGCAAGTTTTTGGCATGGTCTTATAAAATTTGTACCAAGTTTGCAAGTGTTTTGGCATGGTCTCATTAAATTTGTACCAAGTTTGCAAGTGTTTGGCATGGTCTTATTAAATTTGTACCAAGTTTGCAAGTGTTTTGGCATGGTCTTAGGAAGTTTGTACAAAGTTTGCAAGTGTTTTGGCATGGTCTCATTAAATTTGTTCCAAGCTTGCAGGTGTTTGGCATGGTCGTATTAAATTTGTACCAAGTTTGCAAGTGTTTTGGCATGGTCTTATTAAATTTGTATCCAGTTTGCAAGTGTTTTGACATGGTCTTAGGAAGTTTGTACCAAGATTGCAAGTGTTTTGGCATGGTCTTATTAAATTTGTATCAAGTTTGCAAGTGTTTTGACATGGTCTTAGGAAGTTTGTTCCAAGTTTGCAAGTGTTTGGCATGGTCTTATTAAATTTGTATCAAGTTTGCAAGTGTTTTGACATGGTCTTAGGAAGTTTGTACCAAGATTGCAAGTGTTTTGGCATGGTCTTATTAAATTTGTCCCAAGTTTGCAAGTGTTTTGGCATGGTCTTAGGAAGTTTGTTCCAAGTTTGCAAGTGTTTGGCATGGTCTTATTAAATTTATATCAAGTTTGCAAGTGTTTTGGCATGGTCTTAGGAAGTTTGTACCAAGTTTGCAAGTGTTTTGGCATGGTCTTATGAAATTTGTACCAAGTTTGCAAGTGTTTTGGCATGGTCTTATTAAATTTGTACCAAGTTTGCAAGTGTTTTGGCATGTCCTTATTAAATTTGTACCAAGTTTGCAAGTGTTTTGGCATGGTCTTTGGAATTTTGTTCCAAGTTTGCAAGTGTTTTGGCATGGTCTTAGGAAGTTTGTACCAAGTTTGCAAGTGTTTTGGCATGGTCTTATTAAATTTGTACCAAGTTTGCAAGTGTTTTGGCATGTCCTTATTAAATTTGTACCAAGTTTGCAAGTGTTTTGGCATGGTCTTTGGAATTTTGTTCCAAGTTTGCAAGTGTTTTGGCATGGTCTTAGGAAGTTTGTACCAAGTTTGCAAGTGTTTTGGCATGGTCTTATGAAATTTGTACCAAGTTTGCAAGTGTTTGGCATGGTCTTATTAAATATGTACCAAGTTTGCAAGTGTTTTGGCATGGTCTTATTAAACTTGTACCAAGTTTGCAAGTGTTTTGGCAAGGTCTTATTAAATTTGTTCCAAGTTTGCAAGTGTTTTGGCATGGTCTTATTAAATTTGTACCAAGTTTGCAAGTGTTTTGGCATGGTCTTATTAAACTTGTACCAAGTTTGCAAGTGTTTTGGCAAGGTCTTATTAAATTTGTTCCAAGTTTGCAAGTGTTTTGGCATGGTCTTATTAAATTTGTACCAAGGTTGCAAGTGTTTTGGCATGGTCTTATTAAATTTGTACCAAGTTTGCAAGTGTTTTGGCATGGTCTTAGGAAGTTTGTTCCAAGTTTGCAAGTGTTTGGCATGGTCGTATTAAATTTGTACCAAGTTTGCAGGTGTTTTGGCATGGTCTTATTAAATTTTTATCAAGTTTGCAAGTGTTTTGGCATGGTCTTATTAAATTTGTACCAAGGTTGCAAGTGTTTTGGCATGGTCTTAGGAAGTTTGTTCCAAGTTTGCAAGTGTTTGGCATGGTCTTATTAAATTTGTTCCAAGTTTGCAAGTGTTTTGGCATGGTCTTAGGAAGTTTGTTCCAAGTTTGCATGTTTTGGCATGGTCTTATTAAATTTGTACCAAGTTTGCAAGTGTTTTGGCATGGTCTTAGTAAGTTTGTACCAAGTTTGCAGGTGTTCTGGCATGGTCTTATTAAATTTTGACCAAGTTTGCAAGTTTTTTGGCATGGTCTTATTAAATTTGTACCAAGTTTGCAGGTGTTTTGGCATGTCCTTATTAAATTTGTACCAAGTTTGCAAGTGTTTTGGCATGGTCTTTGGAAGTTTGTTCCAAGTTTGCAAGTGTTTTGGCAGGGTCTAATTAAATTTGTACCAAGGTTGCAAGTGTTTTGGCATGGTCTTAGGAAGTTTGTACCAAGTTTGCAAGTGTTTGGCATGGTCTTATTAAATTTGTACCAAGTTTGCAAGTGTTTTGGCATGGTCTTAGGAAGTTTGTACCAAGTTTGCAAGTGTTTTGGTATGGTCTTATTAAATTTGTACCAAGTTTGCAAGTGTTTTGGCATGGTCTTAGGAAGTTTGTTCCAAGTTTGCAAGTGTTTTGGCATGGTCTTTGGAAGTTTGTTTCAAGTTTGCAAGTGTTTTGGCAGGGTCTTATTAAATTTGTACCAAGGTTGCAAGTGTTTTGGCATGGTCTTAGGAAGTTTGTACCAAGTTTGCAAGTGTTTGGCATGGTCTTATTAAATTTGTACCAAGTTTGCAAGTGTTTTGGCATGGTCTTAGGAAGTTTGTACCAAGTTTGCAAGTGTTTGGCATGGTCTTATTAAATTTGTACCAAGTTTGCAAGTGTTTTGGCATGGTCTTATAAAATTTGTTCCAAGTTTGCAAGTGTTTTGGCATGGTCTTATTAAATTTGTACCAAGTTTGCAAGTGTTTTGGCATGGTCTTATTAAATTTGTACCAAGTTTATAAGTGTTTTGGCATGGTCTTATTAAATTTGTACCAAGTTTGCAAGTGTTTTGGCATGGTCTTATTAAATTTGTACCAAGTTTGCAAGTGTTTTGGCATGGTCTTATTAAATTTGTACCAAGTTTGCAGGTGTTTTGGCATGGTCTTCGGAAGTTTGTTCCAAGTTTGCAAGTGTTTTGGCATGGTCTTATTAAATTTGTACCAAGTTTGCAAGTGTTTTGGCATGGTCTTATTAAATTTGTACCAAGTTTGCAAGTGTTTTGGCAAGGTCTTATTAAATTTGTACCAAGTTTGCAAGTGTTTTGCCATGGTCTTATTAAATTTGTACCAAGTTTATAAGTGTTTTGGCATGGTCTTATTAAATTTGTACCAAGTTTGCAAGTGTTTTGGCATGGTCTTATTAAATTTGTACCAAGTTTGCAGGTGTTTTGGCATGGTCTTCGGAAGTTTGTTCCAAGTTTGCAAGTGTTTTGGCATGGTCTTATTAAATTTGTACCAAGTTTGCAAGTGTTTTGGCATGGTCTTATTAAATTTGTACCAAGTTTGCAAGTGTTTTGGCAAGGTCTTATTAAATTTGTACCAAGTTTGCAAAAGTTTTGGCATGGTCGTATTAAATTTGTACCAAGTTTGCAAGTGTTTTGGCATGGTCTTAGGAAGTTTGTTCCAAGTTTGCAAGTGTTTTGGCATGGTCTTATTAAATTTGTGCCAAGTTTGCAAGTGTTTTGGCATGGTCTTATTAAATTTGTTCCAAGTTTGCAATTGTTTTGGCAGGGTCTTATTAAATTTGTACCAAGTTTGCAAGTGTTTTGGCATGGTCTTATTAAACTTGTACCATGTTTGCAAGTGTTTTGGCATGGTATTATTCCATTTGTACAAAGTTTGCAGGTGTTTTGGCATGGTCTTATTAAATTTGTACCAAGTTTGCAAGTGTTTTGGCATGGTCTTAGGAGTTTTTTCCAAGTTTGCAAGTGTTTTGGCATGGTCTTAGGAAGTTTGTTCCAAGTTTGCAAGTGTTTGGCATGGTCTTATTAAATTTGTACCAAGTTTGCAAGTGTTTTGGCATGGTCTTATTAAATTTGTACAGAGTTTGCAAGTGTTTGGCATGGTCTTATTAAATTTGTACCAAGTTTGCAAGTGTTTTGGCATGGTCGTATTAAATTTGTACCAAGTTTGCAAGTGTTTGGCACGGTCTTATTAAATTTGTACCAAGTTTGCAAGTGTTTTGGCATGGTCTTAGGAAGTTTTTTCCAAGTTTGCAAGTGTTTTGGCATGGTCTTAGGAAGTTTGTTCCAAGTTTGCAAGTGTTTGGCATGGTCTTATTAAATTTGTACCAAGTTTGCAAGTGTTTTGGCATGGTCTTATTATTTTTGTTCCAAGTTTGCAGGTGTATTGGCATTGTCTTAGGAAGTTTATTCCAAGTTTGCAAGTGTTTTGGCATGGTCTTATTAAATTTGTGCCAAGTTTGCAAGTGTTTTTGCATGGTCTCATTAAATTTGTACCAAGTTTGCAAGTGTTTTGGCAGGGTCTTATTACATTTGTACCAAGTTTGCAAGTGTTTTGGCATGGTCTTATTAAATTTGTACCAAGTTTGCAAGTGTTTTGGCATGGTTTTATTAAATTTGTACCAAGTTTGCAAGTGTTTTGGCATGGTCTTATTAAATTTGTACCAAGTTTGCAAGTGTTTGGAATGGTCTTATTAAATTTGTACCAAGTTTGCAAGTGTTTTGGCATGGTCTTATTAATTTTGTTCCAAGTTTGCAAGTGTTTTGGCATGGTCTTAGGAAGTTTGTTCCAAGTTTGCAAGTGTTTTGGCATGGTCTTATTAAATTTGTACAGAGTTTGCAAGTGTTTGGCATGGTCTTATTAAATTTGTACCAAGTTTGCAAGTGTTTTGGCATGGTCTTATTAAATTTGTTCCAAGTTTGCAGGTGTTTTGGCATTGTCTTAGGAAGTTTTTTCCAAGTTTGCAAGTGTTTTGGCATGGTCTTATTAAATTTGTGCCAAGTTTGCAAGTGTTTTGGCATGGTCTCATTAAATTTGTACCAAGTTTGCAAGTGTTTTGGCATGGTCTTAGGAAGTTTTTTCCAAGTTTGCAAGTGTTTTGGCATGGTCTTATTAAATTTGTACCAAGTTTGCAAGTGTTTGGCATGGTCATATTAAATTTGTACCAAGTTTGCAAGTGTTTGGCATGGTCTTATTAAATTTGTACCAAGTTTGCAAGTGTTTTGGCATGGTCTTAGGAAGTTTGTTCCAAGTTTGCAAGTGTTTGGCATGGTCTTATTAAATTTGTACCAAGTTTGCAAGTGTTTGGGCATGGTCTTATTTAATTTGTACCAAGTTTGCAAGTGTTTTGGCATGGTCTTAGGAAGTTTGTTCCAAGTTTGCAAGTGTTTTGGCATGGTCTTATTAAATTTGTACCAAGTTTGCAAGTGTTTTGGCATGGTCTTATTAAATTTGTACCAAGTTTGCAAGTGTTTTGGCATGGTCTTATTAAATTTGTACCAAGTTTGCAAGTGTTTTGGCATGGTCGTATTAAATTTTGACCAAGTTTGCAAGTGTTTTGGCATGGTCTTAGGAAGTTTGTTCCATGTTTGCAAGTGTTTTGGCATGGTCTTATTAAATTTGTACCAAGTTTGCAAGTGTTTTGGCATGGTCTTAGGAAGTTTGTTCCAAGTTTGCAAGTGTTTTGGCATGGTCTTATTAAATTTGTGCCAAGTTTGCAAGTGTTTTGGCATGGTCTTATTAAATTTGTTCCAAGTTTGCAATTGTTTTGGCAGGGTCTTATTAAATTTGTACCAAGTTTGCAAGTGTTTTGGCATGGTCTTATTAAACTTGTACCATGTTTGCAAGTGTTTTGGCATGGTATTATTCCATTTGTACAAAGTTTGCAGGTGTTTTGGCATGGTCTTATTAAATTTGTACCAAGTTTGCAAGTGTTTTGGCATTGTCTTAGGAAGTTTTTTCCAAGTTTGCAAGTGTTTTGGCATGGTCTTAGGAAGTTTGTTCCAAGTTTGCAAGTGTTTGGCATGGTCTTATTAAATTTGTACCAAGTTTGCAAGTGTTTTGGCATGGTCTTATTAAATTTGTACAGAGTTTGCAAGTGTTTGGCATGGTCTTATTAAATTTGTACCAAGTTTGCAAGTGTTTTGGCATGGTCGTATTAAATTTGTACCAAGTTTGCAAGTGTTTGGCACGGTCTTATTAAATTTGTACCAAGTTTGCAAGTGTTTTGGCATGGTCTTAGGAAGTTTTTTCCAAGTTTGCAAGTGTTTTGGCATGGTCTTAGGAAGTTTGTTCCAAGTTTGCAAGTGTTTGGCATGGTCTTATTAAATTTGTACCAAGTTTGCAAGTGTTTTGGCATGGTCTTATTAATTTTGTTCCAAGTTTGCAGGTGTATTGGCATTGTCTTAGGAAGTTTATTCCAAGTTTGCAAGTGTTTTGGCATGGTCTTATTAAATTTGTGCCAAGTTTGCAAGTGTTTTGGCATGGTCTCATTAAATTTGTACCAAGTTTGCAAGTGTTTTGGCAGGGTCTTATTACATTTGTACCAAGTTTGCAAGTGTTTTGGCATGGTCTTATTAAATTTGTACCAAGTTTGCAAGTGTTTTGGCATGGTTTTATTAAATTTGTACCAAGTTTGCAAGTGTTTTGGCATGGTCTTATTAAATTTGTACCAAGTTTGCAAGTGTTTGGCATGGTCTTATTAAATTTGTACCAAGTTTGCAAGTGTTTTGGCATGGTCTTATTAATTTTGTTCCAAGTTTGCAAGTGTTTTGGCATGGTCTTAGGAAGTTTGTTCCAAGTTTGCAAGTGTTTTGGCATGGTCTTATTAAATTTGTACAGAGTTTGCAAGTGTTTGGCATGGTCTTATTAAATTTGTACCAAGTTTGCAAGTGTTTTGGCATGGTCTTATTAAATTTGTACCAAGTTTGCAGGTGTTTTGGCATGGTCTTAGGAAGTTTTTTCCAAGTTTGCAAGTGTTTTGGCATGGTCTTATTAAATTTGTGCCAAGTTTGGAAGTGTTTTGGCATGGTCTCATTAAATTTGTACCAAGTTTGCAAGTGTTTTGGCATGGTCTTAGGAAGTTTGTTCCAAGTTTGCAAGTGTTTTGGCAGGGTCTTATTAAATTTGTACCAAGTTTGCAAGTGTTTGGCATGGTCATATTAAATTTGTACCAAGTTTGCAAGTGTTTGGCATGGTCTTATTAAATTTGTACCAAGTTTGCAAGTGTTTTGGCATGGTCTTAAGAAGTTTGTTCCAAGTTTGCAAGTGTTTGGCATGGTCTTATTAAATTTGTACCAAGTTTGCAAGTGTTTTGGCATGGTCTTAGGAAGTTTGTTCCAAGTTTGCAAGTGTTTGGCATGGTCGTATTAAATTTGTACCAAGTTTGCAGGTGTTTTGGTTTGGTCTTATTAAATTTTTATCAAGTTTGCAAGTGTTTTGGCATGGTCTTATTAAATTTGTACCAAGGTTGCAAGTGTTTTGGCATGGTCTTAGGAAGTTTGTTCCAAGTTTGCAGGTGTTTTGGCATGGTCTTATTAAATTTGTTCCAAGTTTGCAAGTGTTTTGGCATGGTCTTAGGAAGTTTGTTTCAAGTTTGCAAGTGTTTTGGCATGGTCTTATTAAATTTGTACCAAGTTTGCAAGTGTTTTGGCAAGGTCTTATTAAATTTGTTCCAAGTTTGCAAGTGTTTTGGCATGGTCTTATTAAATTTGTACCAAGGTTGCAAGTGTTTTGGCATGGTCTTATTAAATTTGTACCAAGTTTGCAAGTGTTTTGGCATGGTCTTAGGAAGTTTGTTCCAAGTTTGCAAGTGTTTTGGCAAGGTCTTATTAAATTTGTTCCAAGTTTGCAAGTGTTTTGGCATGGTCTTATTAAATTTGTACCAAGGTTGCAAGTGTTTTGGCATGGTCTTATTAAATTTGTACCAAGTTTGCAAGTGTTTTGGCATGGTCTTATTAAACTTGTACTAAGTTTGCAAGTGTTTTGGCAAGGTCTTATTAAATTTGTTCCAAGTTTGCAAGTGTTTTGGCATGGTCTTATTAAATGTGTACCAAGGTTGCAAGTGTTTTGGCATGGTCTTATTAAATTTGTACCAAGTTTGCAAGTGTTTTGGCATGGTCTTAGGAAGTTTGTTCCAAGTTTGCAAGTGTTTGGCATGGTCGTATTAAATTTGTACCAAGTTTGCAGGTGTTTTGGTTTGGTCTTATTAAATTTTTATCAAGTTTGCAAGTGTTTTGGCATGGTCTTATTAAATTTGTACCAAGGTTGCAAGTGTTTTGGCATGGTCTTAGGAAGTTTGTTCCAAGTTTGCAGGTGTTTTGGCATGGTCTTATTAAATTTGTTCCAAGTTTGCAAGTGTTTTGGCATGGTCTTAGGAAGTTTGTTCCAAGTTTGCATGTTTTGGCATGGTCTTATTAAATTTGTACCAAGTTTGCAAGTGTTTTGGCATGGTCTTAGTAAGTTTGTACCAAGTTTGCAGGTGTTTTGGCATGGTCTTATTAAATTTTGACCAAGTTTGCAAGTTTTTTGGCATGGTCTTATTAAATTTGTACCAAGTTTGCAGGTGTTTTGGCATGTCCTTATTAAATTTGTACCAAGTTTGCAAGTGTTTTGGCATGGTCTTTGGAAGTTTGTTCCAAGTTTGCAAGTGTTTTGGCAGGGTCTAATTAAATTTGTACCAAGGTTGCAAGTGTTTTGGCATGGTCTTAGGAAGTTTGTACCAAGTTTGCAAGTGTTTGGCATGGTCTTATTAAATTTGTACCAAGTTTGCAAGTGTTTTGGCATGGTCTTATTAAATTTGTACCAAGTTTGCAGGTGTTTTGGCATGGTCTTCGGAAGTTTGTTCTAAGTTTGCAAGTGTTTTGGCATGGTCTCATTAAATTTGTACCAAGTTTGCAAGTGTTTTGGCATGGTCTTATTAAATTTGTACCAAGTTTGCAATTGTTTTGCCATGGTCTCATTAAATTTGTACCAAGTTTATAAGTGTTTTGGCATGGTCTTATTAAATTTGTACCAAGTTTGCAAGTGTTTTGGCATGGTCTTATTAAATTTGTACCAAGTTTGCAGGTGTTTTGGCATGGTCTTCGGAAGTTTGTTCCAAGTTTGCAAGTGTTTTGGCATGGTCTTATTAAATTTGTACCAAGTTTGCAAGTGTTTTGGCATGGTCTTATTAAATTTGTACCAAGTTTGCAAGTGTTTTGGCATGGTCTTATTAAATTTGTACCAAGTTTGCAGGTGTTTTGGCATGGTCTTCGGAAGTTTGTTCTAAGTTTGCAAGTGTTTTGGCATGGTTTCATTAAATTTGTACCAAGTTTGCAAGTGTTTTGGCATGGTCTTATTAAATTTGTACCAAGTTTGCAAGTGTTTTGGCATGGTCTTATTAAATTTGTACCAAGTTTGCAGGTGTTTTGGCATGGTCTTCGGAAGTTTGTTCCAAGTTTGAAAGTGTTTTGGCATGGTCTTATGAAATTTGTACCAAGTTTGCAAGTGTTTTGGCATGGTCTTATTAAATTTGTACCAAGTTTGCAGGTGTTTTGGCATAGTCTTCGGAAGTTTGTTCCAAGTTTGCAAGTGTTTTGTCATGGTCTTATTAAATTTGTACCAAGTTTATAAGTGTTTTGGCATGGTCTTATTAAATTTGTACCAAGTTTGCAAGTGTTTTGGCATGGTCTTATTAAATTTGTACCAAGTTTGCAGGTGTTTTGGCATGGTCTTCGGAAGTTTGTTCCAAGTTTACAAGTGTTTTGGCATGGTCTTATTAAATTTGTACCAAGTTTGCAAGTGTTTTGGCATGGTCTTATTAAATTTGTACCAAGTTTGCAAGTGTTTTGGCAAGGTCTTATTAAATCTGTACCAAGTTTGCAGGTGTTTTGGCATGGTCTTAGGAAGTTTTTTCCAAGTTTGCAAGTGTTTTGGCATGGTCTTAGGAAGTTTGTACCAAGTTTGCAAGTGTTTTGGCATGGTCTCATTAAATTTGTACCAAGTTTGCAAGTGTTTGGCATGGTCTTATTAAATTTGTACCAAGTTTGCAAGTGTTTTGGCATGGTCTTAGGAAGTTTGTACAAAGTTTGCAAGTGTTTTGGCATGGTCTCATTAAATTTGTTCCAAGCTTGCAGGTGTTTGGCATGGTCGTATTAAATTTGTACCAAGTTTGCAAGTGTTTTGGCATGGTCTTATTAAATTTGTATCCAGTTTGCAAGTGTTTTGACATGGTCTTAGGAAGTTTGTTCCAAGTTTGCAAGTGTTTGGCATGGTCTTATTAAATTTGTATCAAGTTTGCAAGTGTTTTGGCATGGTCTTAGGAAGTTTGTACCAAGATTGCAAGTGTTTTGGCATGGTCTTATTAAATTTGTATCAAGTTTGCAAGTGTTTTGACATGGTCTTAGGAAGTTTGTTCCAAGTTTGCAAGTGTTTGGCATGGTCTTATTAAATTTGTATCAAGTTTGCAAGTGTTTTGACATGGTCTTAGGAAGTTTGTACCAAGATTGCAAGTGTTTTGGCATGGTCTTATTAAATTTGTCCCAAGTTTGCAAGTGTTTTGGCATGGTCTTAGGAAGTTTGTTCCAAGTTTGCAAGTGTTTGGCATGGTCTTATTAAATTTATATCAAGTTTGCAAGTGTTTTGGCATGGTCTTAGGAAGTTTGTACCAAGTTTGCAAGTGTTTTGGCATGGTCTTATGAAATTTGTACCAAATTTGCAAGTGTTTTGGCATGGTCTTATTAAATTTGTACCAAGTTTGCAAGTGTTTTGGCATGTCCTTATTAAATTTGTACCAAGTTTGCAAGTGTTTTGGCATGGTCTTTGGAATTTTGTTCCAAGTTTGCAAGTGTTTTGGCATGGTCTTAGGAAGTTTGTACCAAGTTTGCAAGTGTTTTGGCATGGTCTTATTAAATTTGTACCAAGTTTGCAAGTGTTTTGGCATGTCCTTATTAAATTTGTTCCAAGTTTGCAAGTGTTTTGGCATGGTCTTATTAAATTTGTACCAAGGTTGCAAGTGTTTTGGCATGGTCTTATTAAATTTGTACCAAGTTTGCAAGTGTTTTGGCATGGTCTTATTAAATTTGTACCAAGTTTGCAAGTGTTTTGGCATGGTCTTATTAAACTTGTACCAAGTTTGCAAGTGTTTTGGCAAGGTCTTATTAAATTTGTTCCAAGTTTGCAAGTGTTTTGGCATGGTCTTATTAAATTTGTACCAAGGTTGCAAGTGTTTTGGCATGGTCTTATTAAATTTGTACCAAGTTTGCAAGTGTTTTGGCATGGTCTTAGGAAGTTTGTTCCAAGTTTGCAAGTGTTTGGCATGGTCGAATTAAATTTGTACCAAGTTTGCAGGTGTTTTGGCATGGTCTTATTAAATTTTTATCAAGTTTGCAAGTGTTTTGGCATGGTCTTATTAAATTTGTACCAAGGTTGCAAGTGTTTTGGCATGGTCTTAGGAAGTTTGTTCCAAGTTTGCAGGTGTTTTGGCATGGTCTTATTAAATTTGTTCCAAGTTTGCAAGTGTTTTGGCATGGTCTTAGGAAGTTTGTTCCAAGTTTGCATGTTTTGGCATGGTCTTATTAAATTTGTACCAAGTTTGCAAGTGTTTTGGCATGGTCTTAGTAAGTTTGTACCAAGTTTGCAGGTGTTTTGGCATGGTCTTATTAAATTTTGACCAAGTTTGCAAGTTTTTTGGCATGGTCTTATTAAATTTGTACCAAGTTTGCAGGTGTTTTGGCATGTCCTTATTAAATTTGTACCAAGTTTGCAAGTGTTTTGGCATGGTCTTTGGAAGTTTGTTCCAAGTTTGCAAGTGTTTTGGCAGGGTCTAATTAAATTTGTACCAAGGTTGCAAGTGTTTTGGCGTGGTCTTAGGAAGTTTGTACCAAGTTTGCAAGTGTTTGGCATGGTCTTATTAAATTTGTACCAAGTTTGCAAGTGTTTTGGCATGGTCTTAGGATGTTTGTACCAAGTTTGCAAGTGTTTTGGTATGGTCTTATTAAATTTGTACCAAGTTTGCAAGTGTTTTGGCATGGTCTTAGGAAGTTTGTTCCAAGTTTGCAAGTGTTTTGGCATGGTCTTTGGAAGTTTGTTTCAAGTTTGCAAGTGTTTTGGCAGGGTCTTTTTAAATTTGTACCAAGGTTGCAAGTGTTTTGGCATGGTCTTAGGAAGTTTGTACCAAGTTTGCAAGTGTTTGGCATGGTCTTATTAAATTTGTACCAAGTTTGCAAGTGTTTTGGCATGGTCTTAGGAAGTTTGTACCAAGTTTGCAAGTGTTTGGCATGGTCTTATTAAATTTGTACCAAGTTTGCAAGTGTTTTGGCATGGTCTTATAAAATTTGTTCCAAGTTTGCAAGTGTTTTGGCATGGTCTTATTAAATTTGTACCAAGTTTGCAAGTGTTTTGGCATGGTCTTATTAAATTTGTTCCAAGTTTGCAAGTGTTTTTGCATGGTCTTATTAAATTTGTACCAAGTTTGCAAGTGTTTTGGCATGGTCTTTTGAAATTTGTACCAAGTTTGCAAGTGTTTTGGCATGGTCTTATTAAATTTGTACCAAGTTTGCAAGTGTTTTGGCATGGTCTTATTAATTTTGTACCAAGTTTGCAAGTGTTTTGGCATGGTCTTATTAAACTTGTACCCAGTTTGCAAGTGTTTTGGCATGTCCTTATTAAATTTGTACCAAGGTTGCAAGTGTTTTGGCATGGTTTTAGGAAGTTTGTTCCAAGTTTGCAAGTTTTTGGCATGGTCTTATTAAATTTGTACCAAGTTTGCAAGTGTTTTGGCATGGTCTCATTAAATTTGTACTAAGTTTGCAAGTGTTTGGCATGGTCTTATTAAATTTGTACCAAGTTTGCAAGTGTTTTGGCATGATCTTAGGAAGTTTGTACAAAGTTTGCAAGTGTTTTGGCATGGTCTCATTAAATTTGTTCCAAGCTTGCAGGTGTTTGGCATGGTCGTATTAAATTTGTACCAAGTTTGCAAGTGTTTTGGCATGGTCTTATTAAATTTGTATCCAGTTTGCAAGTGTTTTGACATGGTCTTAGGAAGTTTGTACCAAGATTGCAAGTGTTTTGGCATGGTCTTATTAAATTTGTATCAAGTTTGCAAGTGTTTTGACATGGTCTTAGAAAGTTTGTTCCAAGTTTGCAAGTGTTTGGCATGGTCTTATTAAATTTGTATCAAGTTTGCAAGTGTTTTGACATGGTCTTAGGAAGTTTGTACCAAGATTGCAAGTGTTTTGGCATGGTCTTATTAAATTTGTCCCAAGTTTGCAACTGTTTTGGCATGGTCTTAGGAAGTTTGTTCCAAGTTTGCAAGTGTTTGGCATGGTCTTATTAAATTTGTATCAAGTTTGCAAGTGTTTTGGCATGGTCTTAGGAAGTTTGTACCAAGTTTGCAAGTGTTTTGGCATGGTCTTATGAAATTTGTACCAAGTTTGCAAGTGTTTTGGCATGGTCTTATTAAATTTGTACCAAGTTTGCAAGTGTTTTGGCATGTCCTTATTAAATTTGTACCAAGTTTGCAAGTGTTTTGGCATGGTCTTTGGAATTTTGTTCCAAGTTTGCAAGTGTTTTGGCAGGGTCTTATTAAATTTGTACCAAGGTTGCAAGTGTTTTGGGCATGGTCTTAGGAAGTTTGTACCAAGTTTGCAAGTGTTTGGCATGGTCTTATTAAATTTGTACCAAGTTTGCAAGTGTTTTGGCATGGTCTTAGGAAGTTTGTACCAAGTTTGCAAGTGTTTTGGCATGGTCTTATTAAATTTGTACCAAGTTTGCAAGTGTTTTGGCATGGTCTTAGGAAGTTTGTTCCAAGTTTGCAAGTGTTTTGGCATGGTCTTTGGAAGTTTGTTCCAAGTTTGCAAGTGTTTTGGCAGGGTCTTATTAAATTTGTACCAAGGTTGCAAGTGTTTTGACATGGTCTTAGGAAGTTTGTACCAAGTTTGCAAGCGTTTGGCATGGTCTTATTAAATTTGTACCAAGTTTGCAGGTGTTTTGGCATGGTCTTAGGAAGTTTGTACCAAGTTTGCAAATGTTTGGCATGGTCTTATTAAATTTGTACCAAGTTTGCAAGTGTTTTGGCATGGTCTTCGGAAGTTTGTTCCAAGTTTGCAAGTGTTTTGGCATGGTCTTATTAAATTTGTACCAAGTTTGCAGGTGTTTTGGCATGGTCTTAGGAAGTTTTTTCCAAGTTTGCAAGTGTTTTGGCATGGTCTTAGGAAGTTTGTTCCAAATATGTAAGTGTTTGGCATGGTCTTCGGAAGTTGTTCCAAGTTTGCAAGTGTTTTGGCATGGTCTCATTAAATTTGTACCAAGTTTGCAAGTGTTTTGGCATGGTCTTATTAAATTTGTACCAAGTTTGCAGGTGTTTTGGCATGGTCTTATTGAATTTGTACCAAGTTTGCAGGTGTTTTGGCATGGTCTTCGGAAGTTTGTTCCAAGTTTGCAGGTGTTTTGGCATGGTCTTATTAAATTTGTACCAAGTTTGCAGGTGTTTTGGCATGGTCTTCGGAAGTTTGTTCCAAGTTTGCAAGTGTTTTGGCATGGTCTTATTAAATTTGTACCAAGTTTGCAGGTGTTTTGGCATGGTCTTAGGAAGTTTTTTCCAAGTTTGCAAGTGTTTTGGCATGGTCTTAGGAAGTTTGTTCCAAATATGCAAGTGTTTGGCATGGTCTTCGGAAGTTTGTTCCAAGTTTGCAAGTGTTTTGGCATGGTCTCATTAAATTTGTACCAAGTTTGCAAGTGTTTTGGCAAGGTCTTATTAAATTTGTACCAAGTTTGCAAGTGTTTTGGCATGGTCTTATTAAATTTGTACCAAGTTTGCAGGTGTTTTGGCATGGTCTTATTAAATTTGTACCAAGTTTGCAGGTGTTTTGGCATGTCCTTATTAAATTTGTACCAAGTTTGCAAGTGTTTTGGCATGGTCTTTGGAAGTTTGTTCCAAGTTTGCAAGTGTTTTGGCAGGGTCTAATTAAATTTGTACCAAGGTTGCAAGTGTTTTGGCATGGTCTTAGGAAGTTTGTACCAAGTTTGCAAGTGTTTGGCATGGTCTTATTAAATTTGTACCAAGTTTGCAAGTGTTTTGGCATGGTCTTAGGAAGTTTGTACCAAGTTTGCAAGTGTTTTGGCATGGTCTTATTAAATTTGTACCAAGTTTGCAAGTGTTTTGGCATGGTCTTTGGAAGTTTGTTCCAAGTTTGCAAGTGTTTTGGCAGGGTCTTATTAAATTTGTACCAAGGTTGCAAGTGTTTTGGCATGGTCTTAGGAAGTTTGTACCAAGTTTGCAAGTGTTTGGCATGGTCTTATTAAATTTGTACCAAGTTTGCAGGTGTTTTGGCATGGTCTTAGGAAGTTTGTACCAAGTTTGCAAGTGTTTGGCATGGTCTTATTAAATTTGTACCAAGTTTGCAAGTGTTTTGGCATGGTCTTATTAAATTTGTTCCAAGTTTGCAAGTGTTTTGGCATGGTCTTTTTAAATTTGTACCAAGTTTGCAAGTGTTTTGGCATGGTCTTATAAAATTTGTTCCAAGTTTGCAAGTGTTTTTGCATGGTCTTATTAAATTTGTACCAAGTTTGCAAGTGTTTTGGCCTGGTCTTTTGAAATTTGTACCAAGTTTGCAAGTGTTTTGGCATGGTCTTATTAAATTTGTACCAAGTTTGCAAGTGTCTTGGCATGGTCTTATTAATTTTGTACCAAGTTTGCAAGTGTTTCGGCATGGTCTTATTAAATTTGTACCCAGTTTGCAAGTGTTTTGGCATGTCCTTATTAAATTTGTACCAAGGTTGCAAGTGTTTTGGCATGGTTTTAGGAAGTTTGTTCCAAGTTTGCAAGTGTTTGGCATGGTCTCATTAAATTTGTACCAAGTTTGCAAGTGTTTGGCATGGTCTTACTAAATTTGTACCAAGTTTGCAAGTGTTTTGGCATGGTCTTAGGAAGTTTGTACAAAGTTTGCAAGTGTTTTGGCATGGTCTCATTAAATTTGTTCCAAGTTTGCAGGTGTTTGGCATGGTCGTATTAAATTTGTACCATGTTTGCAAGTGTTTTGGCATGGTCTTATTAAATTTGTATCAAGTTTGCAAGTGTTTTGACATGGTCTTAGGAAGTTTGTACCAAGATTGCAAGTGTTTTGGCATGGTCTTATTAAATTTGTATCAAGTTTGCAAGTGTTTTGACATGGTCTTAGGAAGTTTGTTCCAAGTTTGCAAGTGTTTGGCATGGTCTTATTAAATTTGTATCAAGTTTGCAAGTGTTTTGACATGGTCTTAGGAAGTTTGTACCAAGATTGCAAGTGTTTTGGCATGGTCTTATTAAATTTGTCCCAAGTTTGCAAGTGTTTTGGCATGGTCTTAGGAAGTTTGTTCCAAGTTTGCAAGTGTTTGGCATGGTCTTATTAAATTTGTATCAAGTTTGCAAGTGTTTTGGCATGGTCTTAGGAAGTTTGTACCAAGTTTGCAAGTGTTTTGGCATGGTCTTATTAAATTTGTACCAAGTTTGCAAGTGTTTTGGCATGGTCTTATAAAATTTGTACCAAGTTTGCAAGTGTTTTGGCATGTCCTTATTAAATTTGTACCAAGTTTGCAAGTGTTTTGGCATGGTCCTTGGAAGTTTGTTCCAAGTTTGCAAGTGTTTTGGCAGGGTCTTATTAAATTTGTACCAAGGTTGCAAGTGTTTTGGCATGGTCTTAGGAAGTTTGTTCCAAGTTTGCAAGTGTTTGGCATGGTCTTATTAAATTTGTACCAAGTTTGCAAGTGTTTTGGCATGGTCTTAGGAAGTTTGTACCAAGTTTGCAAGTGTTTTGGCATGGTCTTATTAAATTTGTACCAAGTTTGCAAGTGTTTTGGCATGGTCTTAGGAAGTTTGTTCCAAGTTTGCAAGTGTTTTGGCATGGTCCTTGGAAGTTTGTTCCAAGTTTGCAAGTGTTTTGACAGGGTCTTATTAAATTTGTACCAAGGTTGCAAGTGTTTTGACATTGTCTTAGGAAGTTTGTACCAAGTTTGCAAGTGTTTGGCATGGTCTTATTAAATTTGTACCAAGTTTGCAGGTGTTTTGGCATGGTCTTAGGAAGTTTGTACCAAGTTTGCAAGTGTTTGGCATGGTCTTATTAAATTTGTACCAAGTTTGCAAGTGTTTTGGCATGGTCTTATTAAATTTGTTCCAAGTTTGCAAGTGTTTTGGCATGGTCTTATTAAATTTGTACCAAGTTTGCAAGTGTTTTGGCATGGTCTTATTAAATTTGTTCCAAGTTTGCAAGTGTTTTGGCATGGTCTTATTAAATTTGTACCAAGTTTGCAAGTGTTTTGGCATGGTCTTTTGAAATTTGTACCAAGTTTGCAAGTGTTTTGGCATGGTCTTATTAAATTTGTACCAAGTTTGCAAGTGTTTTGGCATGGTCTTATTAATTTTGTACCAAGTTTGCAAGTGTTTTGGCATGGTCTTATTAAATTTGTACCAAGTTTGCAAGTGTTTTGGCATGTCCTTATTAAATTTGTACCAAGGTTGCAAGTGTTTTGGCATGGTTTTAGGAAGTTTGTTCCAAGTTTGCAAGTGTTTGGCATGGTCTTATTAAATTTGTACCAAGTTTGCAAGTGTTTTGGCATGGTCTCATTAAATTTGTACCAAGTTTGCAAGTGTTTGGCATGGTCTTATTAAATTTGTACCAAGTTTGCATGTGTTTTGGCATGGTCTTAGGAAGTTTGTACAAAGTTTGCAAGTGTTTTGGCATGGTCTCATTAAATTTGTTCCAAGTTTGCAGGTGTTTGGCATGGTCGTATTAAATTTGTACCAAGTTTGCAAGTGTTTTGGCATGGTCTTATTAAATTTGTATCAAGTTTGCAAGTGTTTTGACATGGTCTTAGGAAGTTTGTACCAAGATTGCAAGTGTTTTGGCATGGTCTTATTAAATTTGTACCAAGTTTGCAAGTGTTTGGCATGGTCTTATTAAATTTGTGCCAAGTTTGCAAGTGTTTTGGCATGGTCTTATTAAATTTGTACCAAGTTTGCAAGTGTTTTGGCATGGTCTTATTAAATTTGTACCAAGTTTGCAAGTGTTTTGGCATGGTCTTAGGAAGTTTGTACCAAGTTTGCAAGTGTTTTGGCATGGTCTTAGGAAGTTTGTTCCAAGTTTGCAAGTGTTTTGGCATGGTCTTAGGAAGTTTGTTCCAAGTTTGCAAGTGTTTTGGCATGGTCTTAGGAAGTTTGTACCAAGTTTGCAAGTGTTTTGGCATGGTCTTAGGAAGTTTGTTCCAAGTTTGCAAGTGTTTTGGCATGGTCTTAGGAAGTTTGTTCCAAGTTTGCAAGTGTTTTGGCATGGTCTTATTAAATTTGTACCAAGTTTGCAAGTGTTTTGGCATGGTCTTAGGAAGTTTGTTCCAAGTTTGCAATTGTTTTGGCATGGTCTTATTAAATTTGTATCAAGTTTGCAAGTGTTTTGACATGGTCTTAGGAAGTTTGTACCAAGATTGCAAGTGTTTTGGCATGGTCTTATTAAATTTGTACCAAGTTTGCAAGTGTTTGGCATGGTCTTATTAAATTTGTGCCAAGTTTGCAAGTGTTTTGGCATGGTCTTATTAAATTTGTACCAAGTTTGCAAGTGTTTTGGCATGGTCTTATTAAATTTGTACCAAGTTTGCAAGTGTTTTGGCATGTCCTTATTAAATTTGTACCAAGGTTGCAAGTGTTTTGGCATGGTTTTAGGAAGTTTGTTCCAAGTTTGCAAGTGTTTGGCATGGTCTTATTAAATTTGTACCAAGTTTGCAAGTGTTTTGGCATGGTCTCATTAAATTTGTACCAAGTTTGCAAGTGTTTGGCATGGTCTTATTAAATTTGTACCAAGTTTGCATGTGTTTTGGCATGGTCTTAGGAAGTTTGTACAAAGTTTGCAAGTGTTTTGGCATGGTCTCATTAAATTTGTTCCAAGTTTGCAGGTGTTTGGCATGGTCGTATTAAATTTGTACCAAGTTTGCAAGTGTTTTGGCATGGTCTTATTAAATTTGTATCAAGTTTGCAAGTGTTTTGACATGGTCTTAGGAAGTTTGTACCAAGATTGCAAGTGTTTTGGCATGGTCTTATTAAATTTGTACCAAGTTTGCAAGTGTTTGGCATGGTCTTATTAAATTTGTGCCAAGTTTGCAAGTGTTTTGGCATGGTCTTATTAAATTTGTACCAAGTTTGCAAGTGTTTTGGCATGGTCTTATTAAATTTGTACCAAGTTTGCAAGTGTTTTGGCATGGTCTTAGGAAGTTTGTACCAAGTTTGCAAGTGTTTTGGCATGGTCTTAGGAAGTTTGTTCCAAGTTTGCAAGTGTTTTGGCATGGTCTTAGGAAGTTTGTTCCAAGTTTGCAAGTGTTTTGGCATGGTCTTAGGAAGTTTGTACCAAGTTTGCAAGTGTTTTGGCATGGTCTTAGGAAGTTTGTTCCAAGTTTGCAAGTGTTTTGGCATGGTCTTAGGAAGTTTGTTCCAAGTTTGCAAGTGTTTTGGCATGGTCTTATTAAATTTGTACCAAGTTTGCAAGTGTTTTGGCATGGTCTTAGGAAGTTTGTTCCAAGTTTGCAATTGTTTTGGCATGGTCTTATTAAATTTGTACCAAGTTTGCAATTGTTTTGGCATGGTCTTATTAAATTTGTACCAAGTTTGCAAGTGTTTTGGCATGGTCTTAGGAAGTTTGTTCCAAGTTTGCAAGTGTTTCGGCATGGTCTTATTAAATTTGTACCAAGTTTGCAAGTGTTTTGGCATGGTCTTATTAAATTTGTACCAAGTTTGCAAGCGTTTTGGCATGGTCTTAATAAATTTGTTCCAAGTTTGCAAAAGTTTTGGCATGGTGTTATTAAATTTGTACCAAGTTTGCAAGTGTTTTGGCATGGTCTTATTAAACTTGTACCAAGTTTGCAAGTGTTTTGGCATGGTCTTAGGAAGTTTGTTCCAAGTTTGCAAGAGATTTGGCATGGTCTTAGGAAGTTTGTTTCAAGTTTGCAAGTGTTTTGGCATGGTCTTATTAAATTTGTACCAAGATTGCAAGTGTTTTGGCATGGTCTTATTAAATTTTTATCAGGTTTGCATGTGTAGGCATGTTCTTATTAAATTTTTACCAAGTTTGCAAATGTTTGGCATGGTCGTATTAAATTTGTACCAAGTTTGCAAGTGTTTGGCATGGTCGTTTTAAATTTGTACCAAGTTTGCAAGTGTTTTGGCATGGTCTTATAAAACTTGTACCAAGTTTGCAAGTGTTTTGGCATGGTCTTATTAAATTTGTACCAAGTTTGCAAGTGTTTTGGCATGGTCTTAGTAAGTTTGTTCCAAGTTTGCAAGTGTTTTGGCATGGTGTTATTAAATTTGTACCAAGTTTGCAAGTGTTTTGGCATGGTCTTATTAAATTTGTACCAAGTTTGCAAGTGTTTTGGCATGGTCTTAGGAAGTTTGTTCCAAGTTTGCAAGTGTTTGGCATGGTCTTAGGAAGTTTTTTCCAAGTTTGCAAGTGTTTTGGCATGGTCTTAGGAAGTTTGTTCCAAGTTTGCAAGTGTTTGGCATGGTCTTAGGAAGTTTTTTCCAAGTTTGCAAGTGTTTTGGCATGGTCTTAGGAAGTTTGTACCAAGTTTGCAAGTGTTTTGGCATGGTCTTATTAAATTTGTACCAAGTTTGCAAGTGTTTTGGCATGGTCTTTTGAAATTTGTACCAAGTTTGCAAGTGTTTTGGCATGGTCTTATTAAATTTGTACCAAGTTTGCAAGTGTTTTGGCATGGTCTTATTAATTTTGTACCAAGTTTGCAAGTGTTTTGGCATGGTCTTATTAAATTTGTACCAAGTTTGCAAGTGTTTTGGCATGGTCTTATTAAATTTGTACCAAGTTTGCAAGTGTTTTGGCATGGTCTTAATAAATTTGTTCCAAGTTTGCAGGTGTTTTGGCATGGTCTTATTAAATTTTTACCAAGTTTGCAAGTGTTTTGGCATGGTCTTTTGAAATTTGTACCAAGTTTGCAAGTGTTTTGGCATGGTCTTATTAAATTTGTACCAAGTTTGCAAGTGTTTTGGCATGTTCTTATTAATTTTGTACCAAGTTTGCAAGTGTTTTGGCATGGTCTTATTAAATTTGTACCAAGTTTGCAAGTGTTTTGGCATGTCCTTATTAAATTTGTACCAAGGTTGCAAGTGTTTTGGCATGGTTTTAGGAAGTTTGTTCCAAGTTTGCAAGTGTTTGGCATGGTCTTATTAAATTTGTACCAAGTTTGCAAGTGTTTTGGCATGGTCTCATTAAATTTGTACCAAGTTTGCAAGTGTTTGGCATGGTCTTATTAAATTTGTACCAAGTTTGCATGTGTTTTGGCATGGTCTTAGGAAGTTTGTACAAAGTTTGAAAGTGTTTTGGCATGGTCTCATTAAATTTGTTCCAAGTTTGCAGGTGTTTGGCATGGTCGTATTAAATTTGTACCAAGTTTGCAAGTGTTTTGGCATGGTCTTATTAAATTTGTATCAAGTTTGCAAGTGTTTTGACATGGTCTTAGGAAGTTTGTACCAAGATTGCAAGTGTTTTGGCATGGTCTTATTAAATTTGTACCAAGTTTGCAAGTGTTTGGCATGGTCTTATTAAATTTGTGCCAAGTTTGCAAGTGTTTTGGCATGGTCTTATTAAATTTGTACCAAGTTTGCAAGTGTTTTGGCATGGTCTTATTAAATTTGTACCAAGTTTGCAAGTGTTTTGGCATGGTCTTAGGAAGTTTGTACCAAGTTTGCAAGTGTTTTGGCATGGTCTTAGGAAGTTTGTTCCAAGTTTGCAAGTGTTTTGGCATGGTCTTAGGAAGTTTGTTCCAAGTTTGCAAGTGTTTTGGCATGGTCTTAGGAAGTTTGTACCAAGTTTGCAAGTGTTTTGGCATGGTCTTAGGAAGTTTGTTCCAAGTTTGCAAGTGTTTTGGCATGGTCTTAGGAAGTTTGTTCCAAGTTTGCAAGTGTTTTGGCATGGTCTTATTAAATTTGTACCAAGTTTGCAAGTGTTTTGGCATGGTCTTAGGAAGTTTGTTCCAAGTTTGCAATTGTTTTGGCATGGTCTTATTAAATTTGTACCAAGTTTGCAATTGTTTTGGCATGGTCTTATTAAATTTGTACCAAATTTGCAAGTGTTTTGGCATGGTCTTAGGAAGTTTGTTCCAAGTTTGCAAGTGTTTCGTCATGGTCTTATTAAATTTGTACCAAGTTTGCAAGTGTTTTGGCATGGTCTTATTAAATTTGTACCAAGTTTGCAAGCGTTTTGGCATGGTCTTAATAAATTTGTTCCAAGTTTGCAAAAGTTTTGGCATGGTCTTATTAAATTTGCACCAAGTTTGCAAGTGTTTTGGCATGGTCTTATTAAACTTGTACCAAGTTTGCAAGTGTTTTGGCATGGTCTTAGGAAGTTTGTTCCAAGTTTGCAAGTGATTTGGCATGGTCTTAGGAAGTTTGTTCCAAGTTTGCAAGTGTTTTGGCATGGTCTTATTAAATTTGTACCAAGATTGCAAGTGTTTTGGCATGGTCTTATTAAATTTTTATCAGGTTTGCATGTGTAGGCATGTTCTTATTAAATTTTTACCAAGCTTGCAAATGTTTGGCATGGTCGTATTAAATTTGTACCAAGTTTGCAAGTGTTTGGCATGGTCGTTTTAAATTTGTACCAAGTTTGCAAGTGTTTTGGCATGGTCTTATAAAACTTGTACCAAGTTTGCAAGTGTTTTGGCATGGTCTTATTAAATTTGTACCAAGTTTGCAAGTGTTTTGGCATGGTCTTAGTAAGTTTGTTCCAAGTTTGCAAGTGTTTTGGCATGGTGTTATTAAATTTGTACCAAGTTTGCAAGTGTTTTGGCATGGTCTTATTAAATTTGTACCAAGTTTGCAAGTGTTTTGGCATGGTCTTAGGAAGTTTGTTCCAAGTTTGCAAGTGTTTGGCATGGTCTTAGGAAGTTTTTTCCAAGTTTGCAAGTGTTTTGGCATGGTCTTAGGAAGTTTGTTCCAAGTTTGCAAGTGTTTGGCATGGTCTTAGGAAGTTTTTTCCAAGTTTGCAAGTGTTTTGGCATGGTCGTATAAAATTTGTACCAAGTTTGCAAGTGTTTTGGCATGGTCTTATTATATTTGTACCAAGTTTGCAGGTGTTTTGGCATGGTCTTAGGAAGTTTGTTCCAAGTTTGCAAGTGTTTTGGCATGGTCTTATAAAATTTGTTCCAAGGTTGCAAGTGTTTTGGCATGGTCTTATTAAATTTGTACCAAGTTTGCAAGTGTTTTGGCATGGTCTTATTAAATTTGTACCAAGTTTGCAAGTGTTTGGCATGGTCTTATTAAATTTGTACCAAGTTTGCAAGTTTTTTGGCATGGTCTCATTAAATTTGTACCAAGTTTGCAAAAGTTTTGGCATGGTCGTATTAAATTTGTACCAAGTTTGCAAGTGTTTTGGCATGGTCTCATTAAATTTGTACCAAGGTTGCAAGTGTTTTGGCATGGTCTTAGGAAGTTTGTTCCAAGTTTGCAAGTGTTTGGCATGGTCTTATTAAATTTGTACCAAGTTTGCAAGTGTTTGGGCATGGTCTTATTAAATTTGTACCAAGTTTGCAAGTGTTTTGGCATGGTCTTAGGAAGTTTGTTCCAAGTTTGCAAGTGTTTTGGCATGGTCTTATTAAATTTGTACCAAGTTTGCAAGTGTTTTGACATGGTCTTATTAAATTTGTACCAAGTTTGCAAGTGTTTTGGCATGGTCTTATTAAATTTGTACCAAGTTTGCAAGTGTTTTGGCACGGTCGTATTAAATTTTGACCAAGTTTGCAAGTGTTTTGGCATGGTCTTAGGAAGTTTGTTCCAAGTTTGCAAGTGTTTTGGCATGGTCTTATTAAATTTGTACCAAGTTTGCAAGTGTTTTGGCATGGTCTTAGGAAGTTTGTTCCAAGTTTGCAAGTGTTTGGCATGGTCTTAGGAAGTTTGTTCCAAGTTTGCAAGTGTTTTGGCATGGTCTTATTAAATTTGTGCCAAGTTTGCAAGTGTTTTGGCATGGTCTTATTAAATTTGTTCCAAGTTTGCAAGTGTTTTGGCATGGTCTTAGGAAGTTTGTTCCAAGTTTGCAAGTGTTTGGCATGGTCGTATTAAATTTGTACCCAGTTTGCAAGTGTTTTGGCATGGTCTTATTAAATTTGTACCAAGTTTTTTTTTTTATAAAACATAACTATTTATTTAATAAATAGCGAACATAAATAACAAACTTTTTCTTAATGTCTAGAGTTAAACAAACAGGGCACATTTAAGGACTTCTAAATCGATCGCAGCATCGTTGTTGCCAACGATGTGGATGATATAGTTTGAAAAAAGACGCAGGACATTTATCCGCTTGGTGGCGCTGATTTCGCTTAGCATCGGTAAGCGGAGACATTGAAACGAAGGTTGACACCCTGGAGCTTCCTTCCTGATGTATTGCTGCAGCACGTTCCAGGCCGCAATCACGCGAGTGCATGAGGTGAATTTGTGCTCCAAGGTGTCAGCGTTGGTGCAGTGTGAACAGGATGCATCGGGTAACCGGCTCATCCGAGAAAGAAGCTCACCGTGTGCTATCTTGCCGTTCGCCAGTAAATAAAGCGTCGAACGCTGCTCAGATGAGAGTTTGCCGCTATTGATGTTCCCCCAAACTCTTCTCCAGTTGATCCCCCGGTATGACGTCTCCACTTTGGGTGCGGGGAGGCGGTCCACCAGTAGACGTCGAAGGGTTCGGGTGGAAGGATTTTTCCCAAATGAGGGAGGAATGTACGCCATCTGCAGTATGACGCTTCTCAGACATGGGTATGAGGTCGGAATAGAAGCAATATCGGGGGGGTTTCCAGCACACGAAATGTGCTGGGCACCGACCCAGAGGCTCCCTTGCTCCGCCACATACCGGTTGGTCAGCAATGCTGTTGTGTTGATGGAGGGAATATGGAGGTTGAGTCCTCCACGGTTGCGAGGTAACGCTAGCTGCAGGATCGGGATGCGTATGCCTCCGGAGCCGTTCCAGAGGAGAGAACCGATGATGCTCTTGACCTTAGCTATGTCCTTTGACCGGGCGCCACATACCGACGCAATGAGCCATAGCTTTGGCAGTAAAAATGTGTTGAGCAGAACTATCTTCTGCATAAGGTTCAGATCTCTCACTCTGTGGAGCCACACCAGCTGCCGGAAGTGCTGAATCACCGTGTCCCAGTTGTGACTGGCCGCCTCTCGAACGTTGTTGGTGAACAGGATCCCAAGAAGCCGGAGACGTTCCACGGTGTGCAGCCAAGGTACGGAAATCCTGTTTTCCAGCGTTATCTTGCCAATGTCCAAGGCCGTGGTCTTTTCGACATTCAACCTAGCACCAGAGCAGACGCCATAAGCCTCAATGGCCGCCCTAACTCGCTCGATTGTGGATGGGGAAGTACTCACCACTGAGACGTCGTCAGCATAAGCATTGATCAGGTCATCCGGATCGCAGCAGATGCCTTCAAGTCTAGTGATGAGGGGATGGAGGTAAAGGATGAACAAGTGCATTGACAAGGGGTCTCCTTGTCGCACGGAACGTTGGATGGGAAAGGCGTGGGATAGGGAGCCGTTTACAAGCACACGGGACGTGGATTTTCCACCAATTGTCCTCAAAAGTCGTACTAGATCGGGATTGAACCCCAATGAACCCATCGTTTCAAACAGAAAACCCCTGTCGACGCGGTCAAACGCAAGTTTGCAAGTGTTTGGCATGGTCGTATTAAATTTGTACCAAGTTTGCAAGTGTTTTGGCATGGTCCTATTAAATTTGTTCCAAGTTTGCAAGTGTTTTGGCATGGTCTTAGGAAGTTTGTTCCAAGTTTGCAAGTGTTTTGGCATGGTTTTAGGAAGTTTGTTCCAAGTTTGCAGGTGTTTTGGCATGGTCTTAGGAATTTTTTTCCAAGTTTGCAAGTGTTTTGGCACTGTCTTAGGAAGTTTGTTCCAAGTTTGCAAGTGTTTGGCATGGTCTTAGGAAGTTTGTTCCAAGTTTGCAAGTGTTTTGGCATGGTCTTATTAAATTTGTACCAAGTTTGCAAGTGTTTTGGCATGGTCTTATTGAATTTGTACCAAGGTTGCAAGTATTTTGGCATGGTCTTATTACATTTGTACCAAGTTTGCAAGTGTTTTGGCATGGTCTTATTAAATTTTTATCAAGTTTGCAAGTGTTTTGGCATGGTCTTAGGAAGTTTGTTCCAAGTTTGCAAGTGTTTTGGCAAGGTCTTATTAAATTTTTACCAAGTTTGCAAGTGTTTTGGCATGGTTTTAGGAAGTTTGTACCAAGTTTGCAATTGTTTTGGCAGGGTCTTATTAAATTTGTACCAAGTTTGCAAGTGTTTTGGCATGGTCTTATTAAACTTGTACCATGTTTGCAAGTGTTTTGGCATGGTATTATTACATTTGTACCAAGTTTGCAGGTGTTTTGGCATGGTCTTATTAAATTTGTACCAAGTTTGCAGGTGTTTTGGCATGGTCTTAGGAAGTTTGTTCCAAGCTTGCAAGTGTTTTGGCATGGTTTATAAAATTTGTTCCAAGGTTGCAAGTGTTTTGGCATGGTCTTATTAAATTTGTACCAAGTTTGCAAGTGTTTTGGCATGGTCTTATTAAATTTGTACCAAGTTTGCAAGTGTTTGGCATGGTCTTATTAAATTTGTACCAAGTTTGCAAGTTTTTTGGCATGGTCTCATTAAATTTGTACCAAGTTTGCAAAAGTTTTGGCATGGTCGTATTAAATTTGTACCAAGTTTGCAAGTGTTTTGGCATGGTCTCATTAAATTTGTACCAAGGTTGCAAGTGTTTTGGCATGGTCTTAGGAAGTTTGTTCCAAGTTTGCAAGTGTTTGGCATGGTCTTATTAAATTTGTACCAAGTTTGCAAGTGTTTGGGCATGGTCTTATTAAATTTGTACCAAGTTTGCAAGTGTTTTGGCATGGTCTTAGGAAGTTTGTTCCAAGTTTGCAAGTGTTTTGGCATGGTCTTATTAAATTTGTACCAAGTTTGCAAGTGTTTTGACATGGTCTTATTAAATTTGTACCAAGTTTGCAAGTGTTTTGGCATGGTCTTATTAAATTTGTACCAAGTTTGCAAGTGTTTTGGCATGGTCGTATTAAATTTTGACCAAGTTTGCAAGTGTTTTGGCATGGTCTTAGGAAGTTTGTTCCAAGTTTGCAAGTGTTTTGGCATGGTCTTATTAAATTTGTACCAAGTTTGCAAGTGTTTTGGCATGGTCTTAGGAAGTTTGTTCCAAGTTTGCAAGTGTTTGGCATGGTCTTAGGAAGTTTGTTTCAAGTTTGCAAGTGTTTTGGCATGGTCTTATTAAATTTGTGCCAAGTTTGCAAGTGTTTTGGCATGGTCTGATTAAATTTGTTCCAAGTTTGCAAGTGTTTTGGCATGGTCTTAGGAAGTTTGTTCCAAGTTTGCAAGTGTTTGGCATGGTCGAATTAAATTTGTACCCAGTTTGCAAGTGTTTTGGCATGGTCTTATTAAATTTGTACCAAGTTTTTTTTTTTATAAAACATAACTATTTATTTAATAAATAGCGAACATAAATAACAAACTTTTTCTTAATGTCTAGAATTAAACAAACAGGGCACATTTAAGGACTTCTAAATCGATCGCAGCATCGTTGTTGCCAACGATGTGGATGATATAGTTTGAAAAAAGACGCAGGACATTTATCCGCTTGGTGGCGCTGATTTCGCTTAGCATCGGTAAGCGGAGACATTGAAACGAAGGTTGACACCCTGGAGCTTCCTTCCTGATGTATTGCTGCAGCACGTTCCAGGCCGCAATCACGCGAGTGCATGAGGTGAATTTGTGCTCCAAGGTGTCAGCGTTGGTGCAGTGTGAACAGGATGCATCGGGTAACCGGCTCATCCGAGAAAGAAGCTCACCGTGTGCTATCTTGCCGTTCGCCAGTAAATAAAGCGTCGAACGCTGCTCAGATGAGAGTTTGCCGCTATTGATGTTCCCCCAAACTCTTCTCCAGTTGATCCCCCGGTATGACGTCTCCACTTTGGGTGCGGGGAGGCGGTCCACCAGTAGACGTCGAAGGGTTCGGGTGGAAGGATTTTTCCCAAATGAGGGAGGAATGTACGCCATCTGCAGTATGACGCTTCTCAGACATGGGTATGAGGTCGGAATAGAAGCAATATCGGGGGGGTTTCCAGCACACGAAATGTGCTGGGCACCGACCCAGAGGCTCCCTTGCTCCGCCACATACCGGTTGGTCAGCAATGCTGTTGTGTTGATGGAGGGAATATGGAGGTTGAGTCCTCCACGGTTGCGAGGTAACGCTAGCTGCAGGATCGGGATGCGTATGCCTCCGGAGCCGTTCCAGAGGAGAGAACCGATGATGCTCTTGACCTTAGCTATGTCCTTTGACCGGGCGCCACATACCGACGCAATGAGCCATAGCTTTGGCAGTAAAAATGTGTTGAGCAGAACTATCTTCTGCATAAGGTTCAGATCTCTCACTCTGTGGAGCCACACCAGCTGCCGGAAGTGCTGAATCACCGTGTCCCAGTTGTGACTGGCCGCCTCTCGAACGTTGTTGGTGAACAGGATCCCAAGAAGCCGGAGACGTTCCACGGTGTGCAGCCAAGGTACGGAAATCCTGTTTTCCAGCGTTATCTTGCCAATGTCCAAGGCCGTGGTCTTTTCGACATTCAACCTAGCACCAGAGCAGACGCCATAAGCCTCAATGGCCGCCCTAACTCGCTCGATTGTGGATGGGGAAGTACTCACCACTGAGACGTCGTCAGCATAAGCATTGATCAGGTCATCCGGATCGCAGCAGATGCCTTCAAGTCTAGTGATGAGGGGATGGAGGTAAAGGATGAACAAGTGCATTGACAAGGGGTCTCCTTGTCGCACGGAACGTTGGATGGGAAAGGCGTGGGATAGGGAGCCGTTTACAAGCACACGGGACGAGGATTTTCCACCAATTGTCCTCAAAAGTCGTACTAGATCGGGATTGAACCCCAATGAACCCATCGTTTCAAACAGAAAACCCCTGTCGACGCGGTCAAACGCAAGTTTGCAAGTGTTTGGCATGGTCGTATTAAATTTGTACCAAGTTTGCAAGTGTTTTGGCATGGTCCTATTAAATTTGTTCCAAGTTTGCTAGTGTTTTGGCATGGTCTTAGGAAGTTTGTTCCAAGTTTGCAAGTGTTTTGGCATGGTCTTAGGAAGTTTGTTCCAAGTTTGCAGGTGTTTTGGCATGGTCTTAGGAATTTTTTTCCAAGTTTGCAAGTGTTTTGGCATGGTCTTAGGAAGTTTGTTCCAAGTTTGCAAGTGTTTGGCATGGTCTTAGGAAGTTTGTTCCAAGTTTGCAAGTGTTTTGGCATGGTCTTATTAAATTTGTACCAAGTTTGCAAGTGTTTTGGCATGGTCTTATTAAATTTGTACCAAGGTTGCAAGTATTTTGGCATGGTCTTATTACATTTGTACCAAGTTTGCAAGTGTTTTGGCATGGTCTTATTAAATTTTTATCAAGTTTGCAAGTGTTTTGGCATGGTCTTAGGAAGTTTGTACCAAGTTTGCAAGTGTTTTGGCAAGGTCTTATTAAATTTTTACCAAGTTTGCAAGTGTTTTGGCATGGTTTTAGGAAGTTTGTACCAAGTTTGCAATTGTTTTGGCAGGGTCTTATTAAATTTGTACCAAGTTTGCAAGTGTTTTGGCATGGTCTTATTAAACTTGTACCATGTTTGCAAGTGTTTTGGCATGGTATTATTACATTTGTACCAAGTTTGCAGGTGTTTTGGTATGGTCTTATTAAATTTGTACCAAGTTTGCAAGTGTTTTGGCATGGTCTTAGGAAGTTTGTTCCAAGTTTGCAAGTGTTTTGGCATGGTCTTATTAAACTTGTTCCAAGTTTGCAAGTGTTTTGGTATGGTCTTATTAAATTTGTACCAAGTTTGCAAGTGTTTTGGCATGGTCTTATTAAATTTGTACCAAGTTTGCAAGTGTTTTGGCATGGTCTTATTAAATGTGTGCCAAGTTTGCAAGTGTTTAGCATGGTCTTATTAAATTTGTGCCAAGTTTGCAAGTGTTTTGGCATGGTCTTATTAAATTTGTACCAAGTTTGCAAGTGTTTTGGCATGGTCTTATTAAATTTGTACCAAGTTTGCAAGTGTTTTGGCATGGTCTTATTAAATTTGTACCAAGTTTGCAAGTGTTTGGCATGGTCTTATTAATTTTGTTCCAAGTTTGCAAGTGTTTTGGCATGGTCTTAGGAAGTTTGTTCCAAGTTTGCAAGTGTTTTGGCATGGTCTTATTAAATTTGTACAGAGTTTGCAAGTGTTTGGCATGGTCTTATTAAATTTGTCCCAAGTTTGCAAGTGTTTTGGCATGGTCTTATTAAATTTGTACCAAGTTTGTAAGTGATTTTGGCATAGTCTTAGGAAGTTTGTTCCAAGTTTGCAAGTGTTTGGCATGGTCTTATTAAATTTGTACCAAGTTTGCAAGTGTTTTGGCATGGTCTTATTAAATTTGTACCAAGTTTGCAAGTGTTTTGGCATGGTCTTATTAAATTTGTACCAAGTTTGCAGGTGTTTTGGCATTGTCTTAGGAAGTTTTTTCCAAGTTTGCAAGTGTTTTGGCATGGTCTTATTAAATTTGTGCCAAGTTTGCAAGTGTTTTGGCATGGTCTCATTAAATTTGTACCAAGTTTGCAAGTTTTTTGGCAGGGTCTTATTACATTTGTACCAAGTTTGCAAGTGTTTTGGCATGGTCTTATTAAATTTGTACCAAGTTTGCAAGTGTTTTGGCATGGTTTTATTAAATTTGTACCAAGTTTGCAAGCGTTTTGGCATGGTCTTATTAAATTTGAACCAAGTTTGCAAGTGTTTGGCATGGTCTTATTAAATTTGTACCAAGTTTGCAAGTGTTTTGGCATGGTCTTATTAATTTTGTTCCAAGTTTGCAAGTGTTTTGGCATGGTCTTAGGAAGTTTGTTCCAAGTTTGCAAGTGTTTTGGCATGGTCTTAGGAAGTTTGTTCCAAGTTTGCAAGTGTTTGGCATGGTCTTATTAAATTTGTACCAAGTTTGCAAGTGTTTTGGCATGGTCTTATTAATTTTGTTCCAAGTTTGCAGGTGTTTTGGCATTGTCTTAGGAAGTTTTTTCCAAGTTTGCAAGTGTTTTGGCATGGTCTTATTAAATTTGTGCCAAGTTTGCAAGTGTTTTGGCATGGTCTCATTAAATTTGTACCAAGTTTGCAAGTGTTTTGGCAGGGTCTTATTACATTTGTACCAAGTTTGCAAGTGTTTTGGCATGGTCTTATTAAATTTGTACCAAGTTTGCAAGTGTTTTGGCATGGTTTTATTAAATTTGTACCAAGTTTGCAAGTGTTTTGGCATGGTCTTATTAAATTTGTACCAAGTTTGCAAGTGTTTTGGCATGGTCTTATTAATTTTGTTCCAAGTTTGCAAGTGTTTTGGCATGGTCTTAGGAAGTTTGTTCCAAGTTTGCAAGTGTTTTGGCATGGTCTTATTAAATTTGTTGTTACTTTGTAACAGGTCGCCCGGATGATAAACCACGTTTTTTAAATAACTTGAACAACCGTATTTTTCTTTTGCTTTCAATCGTCCAAAATTTATTAAAAAATTTGCCGTAACTTTTTTCCACTACCGTTTGCGACCCTGAGCCCGCTTGCGCGCTCCGTTTTAAAGCCGCTTGTCGTATCCTCTTTCGTCGCGCGACATCCTCGGCCCTTGACCCTTTGGCCCTGATCGACGATCGATCGTTACCCTCGTCGATCAGCTGGTTCTTCTAACTCTCCGAAGGCACCAACACTTATAGCCATCTGATGGCGGCCATCACTAATTCCCTGTAAGTGTGGCGCCCTCTCTATCTGATTATCCTAAACCTTATCTATACATTCGAAATTCCTATCGGACCGTTGCTCGCAACACTGGCCCCCAGTTCTTGACTCAAATGTCGAGCACTCTATGTCGGTCCGATGTCAAGCCTGGCTATTTTGACGGCTGGCCGCTCGATTGTTTTGCCGGATCCCAGACGAACGTGCACGCGTCTGATCTGCCCGTCCTTTGACGGTTCTGCTTTGACGATTCTCCCTTTTGGCCAGCACCCTCGAGGTAGATTCTCATCAACAACCAGAACTACATCGCCTTCCTTCAATGGTTTAGTAGGCGCGAACCATTTTGACCTCCTTGTTAGTGTTGGGAGATAGGATGCGAGCCACTTTCTCCAAAATTTGTCGGCGTATGTTTGTGAAGTCGTCCAGTTGTTCCTCAGTGCCTCCGGTGTGTCGTTGAAGCTCGTGAGCGGTTTTACTCCGGACGATGATCCTAGTAAAAAGTGGTTTGGGGTTAACGGTTCTTCTTCTTCGTGACTTACGGCCACCTGGGTCAGCGGCCTTGAGTTTATAATGTGTTCCACTTCTATCAGCCAATTATACAAAATCGCATCTGTTGGTGTTCTGGTGAATTGGATGTTGCTTAAAGTTTTCTTCACAGATTGCACAAGCCGCTCCCACGCGCCCCCGAAGTGTGGTGCTGCTGGTGGATTAAAGGTCCACTTGGTATCCGGTAGATCCATTGCGTCAATCAACTCATTCATGTTTATCATACCGAGGGCATCTTTCAACTCCCGGTTAGCTCCGATGAAATTCGTACCTCTATCAGAACAAATTTCGAGAGGGTTCCCTCTTCGAGAGACGAAATTACGAACGGCGATGATGCAAGAACTGGTCGTAAGGCTCGGGGCCACTTCGATGTGTATTGCGCGAATTGTCAAACATGTAAACAATACGCCCCAGCGTTTTTCTGTTCTCCGTCCGTTGACTACCATCAATGGTCCAAAATAGTCAATGCCGGTGAATGAGAAGGGCCGACAAAATGCAGACAGACGAGCAGCAGGTAAATCGCCCATCATTGGAGGTTGCGGTAAGGTGCTACGAATTTTACAGAATATGCATTTGTTCCTCACCCGATGACAGGCACTACGTAATGCCGGGACGTCGTATTTTTGCCGGATCTCATTCATCACTGTCTGGTGATTTGCGTGTCTGTAGCGGCGGTGGTATCTGTCGACGATCAGATCAGTTAGATGTCCGCTTCTTGGTAGAATTATCGGCCGCTTCGTTTCCTCGCCAACGTGCTGGCAAGCGTCTACCCGACCTCTCACTCTAAGTATCTCTTCGCCATCGATGTATGGGCTTCTGCGGTAAAGATTACTGCTTTTACTCAAAATATTCTTTCTCGTTTTAGCCTGTGCTTGGGATTTAAGCAGATTATATTCGCTTGGGAAAGCCTGCCGCTGTGCTTCCCTGATGATGGTACGTTCGGCCCGTTGCAGCTCGCAATGTGTGAGATGTCCGCGCTCACGATCTGCTTTCGCTGCCTTCGTATTGTTTATGAACCGCCAAACTAGAGCCACCGATCGATGAAGTCTTCTCCAATTCGAAAAACTGTCGAATTCTATTAATGGTTCGGCTACCTGGTGCGCAGTAACGGTGTACCGAATCTCTTCTTCTGTAGTCATTGGATCGAGACGATCCGTTTTCCACTGACTTTCCAGAGCAAAACCCTCCTTTAGTGCTGCATCCATTCGGGCTTCAAGGTTGTCGCAATCACAAATGTTTATGTGATTGAGGCTGAGCGTACGATTTCCATCTTCGCGTACATTACAACCGCCTGACAGAACCCAGCCCAATCGAGTTTCTATAGCGATCGGTTCTTCTGGCGCTCCTTCTAGGGCCTGTAGCGGGCGCATTAAGAATGCGCTGGAACTCCCAATTAGGATCCTCGGTCTAGCGTTGTAGTACGAAGTTACTGGGGCAGATGAAAGATGCGCGTACCTAGATGCCAGCCGTTTCATGTTCACCGATTGTGATCCCAAATCCAGGCATTGAACGCTGCGCACCCTCGGTATCCAATACGTTTTGTCGTCTGCTCTTGCCCCGGATACCTCGATAGCTAGTTCTACTGACCCCTGCTCCACTCTCTGCTGACCGCCCGTCCATCTGAGACACAGAGGTTTTGGCTGCCCTTCCAAGCCAAGCTCAATCAGCAAACCCTCCTCCACTAGCGTCACTTTTGATCCGTCGTCGAGCAATGCGAAGGCGGTAACACTACCACGCGGTCCGTGAATTTTTACTGGGAGATATTTTAGCAGTGCTCCTCCCTCTGCCTGATGGCTCAGTTGCGCTACCTCCGCCTGTCGTCTCGGCCCCTCCTCTGCATGGAGTGCTCGGTGATGCTTCGCTTTGCACCCTTCTTTTCCGCAAGGTCTTAAAATTCTGCAGGCGCCAGGGTGGAGTTTTAGGCAACCTATACATAGATTAGTTGCTTTTGCGTGGCTCCATCGTTGTGCGACGTTCATTTTCCAGAATGCCTCGCAATCCAGAACGGAAGCACAATCACCCTCACGGCAGGCACACACCTTCTTCGTCGGTTTTGGTGCTTGCTGGCTAATGGTGTGCACGTTGACCCGCGTAACCTGCCTCTTCTCTTCTTGGTGTACGCGGTATGCGGGTGTTGGTTTGGTGACCTGTAGAGTGGCATTTTTTATATTTGTCGCCCACTTACCAAACTCCTCCAAACTGGCCCTCGGTAGAGTGATGCAGTGCAGTCCCCACAGCAGCTTCACCATACCTGGCAATCGATCGACCAGCTCTTGTAGAATCGGACCGTCGAAGCGATTCTCCACCCCGCTCGTGCGCACCGTCGAGCAGATCTCCTCAACGACCAGCCCAAAATCGATAAGTGTTTCCACCTTATCCACTCTTGGTTGCGGGGCTCGCCTTATCTGTTCCAGGAGGGAATCTACGATGATTTCCGGTCGCCCGAACATTGTTTGAAGGGTTTCCAGCACCTCCTGCAAGTTCGCCGCATGCCGCAACCGGCACTGTACGGCCTTCAACGCCCTTCCCTTCAGGGCCTGTTGCAGACGTA
Source organism: Anopheles atroparvus (assembly GCA_914969975.1). NCBI lineage: Eukaryota > Metazoa > Arthropoda > Insecta > Diptera > Culicidae > Anopheles > Anopheles atroparvus. Next base: position 1,224,123 of record CAJZCY010000008.1, on the reverse strand, counting down.
GGATATTTTCCCCGTCCGAGAATCCGCACAGCCGAGTTGTTTCCTTAAAGCTGGCTAGGAACATCGGCCATTCTTCGGGGTTGCCTCCGAACGTGGGAAGTCTGCCGGTGACCGCTTGTCTTGCTGAAAGCTGGCTCCTCGTTAACTCACCCTCGGCCTGCTCGTAAAATGCCGTAGAACATGGCGGTGGCTCTCTCCATGTCGAATGCTGTTCACGGCCGTAAGCCTCCATTTTCTGCGTCATTGCTTCTATCTTCTCCTCTAGCCTTTTAATATGGCTCTCTTTTCTGCGTGCTTCGTCGTTGTCCCTTAACGCCATCTTGAAGATCCGCGAGATCTCCCTTAACGTCGTATCGTCATGGGTTGCCGATGGTGGTACAGAATCGACCTCCGGAGTCCTTGCCCGTAGGGTAAGGGGTGTTCTCGGCACTTGTGCAGCGCATGGTGAAGATGTTCCGGGCCGCGCCGCTGGAAGACACTGCATGCACCGCCACTCGCGGCTCGTTACCGATGCGTCCTCGTTCACGCATCGGAAATGGTACCATTTGTAACATTGGTCACATGTTACCACTCCGTCCTGGGTTGCTCCGAGACACACGCCACATTGTTCTCCTTCTTCCTCCATTGTCTTGCTTCGAGATTGCACTTTCTGGTCACTCGTTGCACTGTGCAAATACTCGCTCTAACGTCCGTCGCGACTGCCCACTGATCTTTGCCGTCGGGTCAGGCACACGTTTTCACTATTGTTCGCCGCGGCTGCCCACTGATCTTTGCCGTCGGGTCAGGCACGCGTTTTCACCTTTGTCCACCAAACTTCTTGAACGATCACGTTGCTGCTCACTGATCGTAGCCGTCGAGTCAGCTACTCACTTTTCCTATCGTTGAGAACCGTGGCAAATGTGGCAAATTTTTTAAGATGTTACTTTGTAACAGGTCGCCCGGATGATAAACCACGTTTTTTAAATAACTTGAACAACCGTATTTTTCTTTTGCTTTCAATCGTCCAAAATTTATTAAAAAATTTGCCGTAACTTTTTTCCACTACCGTTTGCGACCCTGAGCCCGCTTGCGCGCTCCGTTTTAAAGCCGCTTGTCGTATCCTCTTTCGTCGCGCGACATCCTCGGCCCTTGACCCTTTGGCCCTGATCGACGATCGATCGTTACCCTCGTCGATCAGCTGGTTCTTCTAACTCTCCGAAGGCACCAACACTTATAGCCATCTGATGGCGGCCATCACTAATTCCCTGTAAGTGTGGCGCCCTCTCTATCTGATTATCCTAAACCTTATCTATACATTCGAAATTCCTATCGGACCGTTGCTCGCAACATTTGTACAGAGTTTGCAAGTGTTTGGCATGGTCTTATTAAATTTGTCCCAAGTTTGCAAGTGTTTTGGCATGGTCTTATTAAATTTGTACCAAGTTTGCAGGTGTTTTGGCATTGTCTTAGGAAGTTTGTTCCAAGTTTGCAAGTGTTTTGGCATGGTCTTATTAAATTTGTGCCAAGTTTGCAAGTGTTTTGGCATGGTCTCATTAAATTTGTACCAAGTTTGCAAGTGTTTTGGCATGGTCTTAGGAAGTTTATTCCAAGTTTGCAAGTGTTTTGGCATGGTCTTATTAAATTTGTACCAAGTTTGCAAGTGTTTGGCATGGTCATATTAAATTTGTACCAAGTTTGCAAGTGTTTGGCATGGTCTTATTAAATTTGTACCAAGTTTGCAAGTGTTTTGGCATGGTCTTAGGAAGTTTGTTTCAAGTTTGCAAGTGTTTGGCATGGTCTTATTAAATTTGTACCAAGTTTGCAAGTGTTTGGCATGGTCTTATTAAATTTGTACCAAATTTGCAAGTGTTTTGGCATGGTCTTATTAAACTTGTACCAAGTTTGCAAGTGTTTTGGCAAGGTCTTATTAAATTTGTTCCAAGTTTGCAAGTGTTTTGGCATGGTCTTATTAAATTTGTACCAAGGTTGCAAGTGTTTTGGCATGGTCTTATTAAATTTGTACCAAGTTTGCAAGTGTTTTGGCATGGTCTTAGGAAGTTTGTTCCAAGTTTGCAAGTGTTTTGGCAAGGTCTTATTAAATTTGTTCCAAGTTTGCAAGTGTTTTGGCATGGTCTTATTAAATTTGTACCAAGGTTGCAAGTGTTTTGGCATGGTCTTATTAAATTTGTACCAAGTTTGCAAGTGTTTTGGCATGGTCTTATTAAACTTGTACCAAGTTTGCAAGTGTTTTGGCAAGGTCTTATTAAATTTGTTCCAAGTTTGCAAGTGTTTTGGCATGGTCTTATTAAATTTGTACCAAGTTTGCAAGTGTTTTGGCATGGTCTTATTAAATTTGTTCCAAGTTTGCAAGTGTTTTTGCATGGTCTTATTAAATTTGTACCAAGTTTGCAAGTGTTTTGGCATGGTCTTTTGAAATTTGTACCAAGTTTGCAAGTGTTTTGGCATGGTCTTATTAAATTTGTACCAAGTTTGCAAGTGTTTTGGCATGGTCTTATTAATTTTGTACCAAGTTTGCAAGTGTTTTGGCATGGTCTTATTAAATTTGTACCCAGTTTGCAAGTGTTTTGGCATGTCCTTATTAAATTTGTACCAAGTTTGCAAGTGTTTTGGCATGGTTTTAGGAAGTTTGTTCCAAGTTTGCAAGTTTTTGGCATGGTCTTATTAAATTTGTACCAAGTTTGCAAGTGTTTTGGCATGGTCTCATTAAATTTGTACCAAGTTTGCAAGTGTTTGGCATGGTCTTATTAAATTTGTACCAAGTTTGCTAGTGTTTTGGCATGGTCTTAGGAAGTTTATACAAAGTTTGCAAGTGTTTTGGCATGGTCTCGTTAAATTTGTTCCAAGCTTGCAGGTGTTTGGCATGGTCGTATTAAATTTGTACCAAGTTTGCAAGTGTTTTGGCATGGTCTTATTAAATTTGTATCCAGTTTGCAAATGTTTTGACATGGTCTTAGGAAGTTTGTACCAAGATTGCAAGTGTTTTGGCATGGTCTTATTAAATTTGTATCAAGTTTGCAAGTGTTTTGACATGGTCTTAGGAAGTTTGTTCCAAGTTTGCAAGTGTTTGGCATGGTCTTATTAAATTTGTATCAAGTTTGCAAGTGTTTTGACATGGTCTTAGGAAGTTTGTACCAAGATTGCAAGTGTTTTGGCATGGTCTTATTAAATTTGTCCCAAGTTTGCAAGTGTTTTGGCATGGTCTTAGGAAGTTTGTTCCAAGTTTGCAAGTGTTTGGCATGGTCTTATTAAATTTGTATCAAGTTTGCAAGTGTTTTGGCATGGTCTTAGGAAGTTTGTACCAAGTTTGCAAGTGTTTTGGCATGGTCTTATGAAATTTGTACCAAGTTTGCAAGTGTTTTGGCATGGTCTTATTAAATTTGTACCAAGTTTGCAAGTGTTTTGGCATGTCCTTATTAAATTTGTACCAAGTTTGCAAGTGTTTTGGCATGGTCTTTGGAAGTTTGTTCCAAGTTTGCAAGTGTTTTGGCAGGGTCTTATTAAATTTGTACCAAGGTTGCAAGTGTTTTGGCATGGTCTTAGGAAGTTTGTACCAAGATTGCAAGTGTTTGGCATGGTCTTATTAAATTTGTACCAAGTTTGCAAGTGTTTTGGCATGGTCTTAGGAAGTTTGTACCAAGTTTGCAAGTGTTTTGGCATGGTCTTATTAAATTTGTACCAAGTTTGCAAGTGTTTTGGCATGGTCTTAGGAAGTTTGTTTCAAGTTTGCAAGTGTTTTGGCATGGTCTTTGGAAGTTTGTTCCAAGTTTGCAAGTGTTTTGGCAGGGTCTTATTAAATTTGTACCAAGGTTGCAAGTGTTTTGACATGGTCTTAGGAAGTTTGTACCAAGTTTGCAAGCGTTTGGCATGGTCTTATTAAATTTGTACCAAGTTTGCAGGTGTTTTGGCATGGTCTTAGGAAGTTTGTTCCAAGTTTGCAAGTGTTTGGCATGGTCTTATTAAATTTGTACCAAGTTTGCAAGTGTTTTGGCATGGTCTTATTAAATTTGTTCCAAGTTTGCAAGTGTTTTGGCATGGTCTTATTAAATTTGTACCAAGTTTGCAAGTGTTTTGGCATGTTCTTATTAAATTTGTTCCAAGTTTGCAAGTGTTTTGGCATGGTCTTATTAAATTTGTACCAAGTTTGCAAGTGTTTTGGCATGGTCTTTTGAAATTTGTACCAAGTTTGCAAGTGTTTTGGCATGGTCTTATTAAATTTGTACCAAGTTTGCAAGTGTTTTGGCATGGTCTTATTAATTTTGTACCAAGTTTGCAAGTGTTTTGGCACGGTCTTATTAAATTTGTACCAAGTTTTCAAGTGTTTTGGCGTGTCCTTATTAAATTTGTACCAAGGTTGCAAGTGTTTTGGCATGGTTTTAGGAAGTTTGTTCCAAGAGTGCAAGTGTTTGGCATGGTCTTTTTAAATTTGTACCAAGTTTGCAAGTGTTTTGGCATTGTCTCATTAAATTTGTACCAAGTTTGCAAGTGTTTGGCATGGTCTTATTAAATTTGCACCAAGTTTGCAAGTGTTTTGGCATGGTCTTAGGAAGTTTGTACAAAGTTTGCAAGTGTTTTGGCATGGTCTCATTAAATTTGTTCCAAGTTTGCAGGTGTTTGGCATGGTCGTATTAAATGTGTACCAAGTTTGCAAGTGTTTTGGCATGGTCTTAATAAATTTGTATCAAGTTTGCAAGTGTTTTGACATGGTCTTAGGAAGTTTGTACCAAGATTGCAAGTGTTTTGGCATGGTCTTATTAAATTTGTTCCAAGTTTGCAAGTGTTTGGCATGGTCTTATTAAATTTGTGCCAAGTTTGCAAGTGTTTTGGCATGGTCTTATTAAATTTGTACCAAGTTTGCAAGTGTTTTGGCATGGTCTTATTAAATTTGTTCCAAGTTTGCAAGTGTTTTGGCATGGTCTTAGTAAGTTTGTTCCAAGTTTGCAAGTGTTTTGGCATGGTCTAATTAAATTTGTACCAAGTTTGCAAGTGTTTTGGCATGGTCTTATTAAATTTGTACCAAGTTTGCAAGTGTTTTGGCATGGTCTTATTAAATTTGTACCAAGTTTGCAAGTGTTTTGGCATGTCCTTATTAAATTTGTACCAAGTTTGCAAGTGTTTTGGCATGGTCTTTGGAAGTTTGTTCCAAGTTTGCAAGTGTTTTGGCAGGGTCTTATTAAATTTGTACCAAGGTTGCAAGTGTTTTGGCATGGTCTTAGGAAGTTTGTACCAAGATTGCAAGTGTTTGGCATGGTCTTATTAAATTTGTACCAAGTTTGCAAGTGTTTTGGCATGGTCTTAGGAAGTTTGTACCAAGTTTGCAAGTGTTTTGGCATGGTCTTATTAAATTTGTACCAAGTTTGCAAGTGTTTTGGCATGGTCTTAGGAAGTTTGTTTCAAGTTTGCAAGTGTTTTGGCATGGTCTTTGGAAGTTTGTTCCAAGTTTGCAAGTGTTTTGGCAGGGTCTTATTAAATTTGTACCAAGGTTGCAAGTGTTTTGACATGGTCTTAGGAAGTTTGTACCAAGTTTGCAAGCGTTTGGCATGGTCTTATTAAATTTGTACCAAGTTTGCAGGTGTTTTGGCATGGTCTTAGGAAGTTTGTTCCAAGTTTGCAAGTGTTTGGCATGGTCTTATTAAATTTGTACCAAGTTTGCAAGTGTTTTGGCATGGTCTTATTAAATTTGTTCCAAGTTTGCAAGTGTTTTGGCATGGTCTTATTAAATTTGTACCAAGTTTGCAAGTGTTTTGGCATGTTCTTATTAAATTTGTTCCAAGTTTGCAAGTGTTTTGGCATGGTCTTATTAAATTTGTACCAAGTTTGCAAGTGTTTTGGCATGGTCTTTTGAAATTTGTACCAAGTTTGCAAGTGTTTTGGCATGGTCTTATTAAATTTGTACCAAGTTTGCAAGTGTTTTGGCATGGTCTTATTAATTTTGTACCAAGTTTGCAAGTGTTTTGGCACGGTCTTATTAAATTTGTACCAAGTTTTCAAGTGTTTTGGCGTGTCCTTATTAAATTTGTACCAAGGTTGCAAGTGTTTTGGCATGGTTTTAGGAAGTTTGTTCCAAGAGTGCAAGTGTTTGGCATGGTCTTTTTAAATTTGTACCAAGTTTGCAAGTGTTTTGGCATTGTCTCATTAAATTTGTACCAAGTTTGCAAGTGTTTGGCATGATCTTATTAAATTTGTACCAAGTTTGCAAGTGTTTTGGCATGGTCTTAGGAAGTTTGTACAAAGTTTGCAAGTGTTTTGGCATGGTCTCATTAAATTTGTTCCAAGTTTGCAGGTGTTTGGCATGGTCGTATTAAATGTGTACCAAGTTTGCAAGTGTTTTGGCATGGTCTTAATAAATTTGTATCAAGTTTGCAAGTGTTTTGACATGGTCTTAGGAAGTTTGTACCAAGATTGCAAGTGTTTTGGCATGGTCTTATTAAATTTGTTCCAAGTTTGCAAGTGTTTGGCATGGTCTTATTAAATTTGTGCCAAGTTTGCAAGTGTTTTGGCATGGTCTTATTAAATTTGTACCAAGTTTGCAAGTGTTTTGGCATGGTCTTATTAAATTTGTTCCAAGTTTGCAAGTGTTTTGGCATGGTCTTAGTAAGTTTGTTCCAAGTTTGCAAGTGTTTTGGCATGGTCTAATTAAATTTGTACCAAGTTTGCAAGTGTTTTGGCATGGTCTTATTAAATTTGTACCAAGTTTGCAAGTGTTTTGGCATGGTCTTAGGAAGTTTGTACCAAGTTTGCAAGTGTTTTGGCATGGTCTTAGGAAGTTTGTTCCAAGTTTGCAAGTGTTTTGGCATGGTCTTAGGAAGTTTGTTCCAAGTTTGCAAGTGTTTTGGCATGGTCTTAGGAAGTTTGTACCAAGTTTGCAAGTGTTTTGGCATGGTCTTAGGAAGTTTGTTCCAAGTTTACAAGTGTTTTGGCATGGTCTTAGGAAGTTTGTTCCAAGTTTGCAAGTGTTTTGGCATGGTCTTATTAAATTTGTACCAAGTTTGCAAGTGTTTTGGCATGGTCTTAGGAAGTTTGTTCCAAGTTTGCAATTGTTTTGGCTTAATCTTATTAAATTTGTACCAAGTTTGCAATTGTTTTGGCATGGTCTTATTAAATTTGTACCAAGTTTGCAAGTGTTTTGGCATGGTCTTAGGAAGTTTGTACCAAGTTTGCAGGTGTTTTGGCATGGTGTTATTAAATTTGTACCAAATTTGCAGGTGTTTTGGCATGGTCTTAGGAAGTTTGTTCCAAGTTTGCAAGTGTTTTGGCATGGTCTTATTAAATTTGTACCAAGTTTGCAAGTGTTTTGGCATGGTCTTATTAAATTTGTACCAAGGTTGCAAGTGTTTTGGAATGGTCTTAGGAAGTTTGTACCAAGTTTGCAAGTGTTTTGGCATGGTCTTATTAAATTTGTACCAAGTTTGCAAGTGTTTTGGCATGGTCTTATTAAATTTGTTCCAAGATTGCAAGTGTTTTGGCATGGTCTTATTAAATTTTTATCAGGTTTGCATGTGTAGGCATGTTCTTATTAAATTTGTATCAAGTTTGCAAGTGTTTCGCATGGTCGTATTAAATTTGTACCAAGTTTGCAAGTGTTTGGCATGGTCGTTTTAAATTTGTACCAAGTTTGCAAGTGTTTTGGCATGGTCTTATTAAACTTGTACCAAGTTTGCAAGTGTTTTGGCATGGTCTTATTAAATTTGTACCAAGTTTGCAAGTGTTTTGGCATGGTCTTAGTAAGTTTGTTCCAAGTTTGCAAGTGTTTTGGCATGGTGTTATTAAATTTGTACCAAGTTTGCAAGTGTTTTGGCATGGTCTTATTAAATTTGTACCAAGTTTGCAGGTGTTTTGGCATGGTCTTATTAAATTTGTACCAAGTTTGCAAGTGTCTTGGCATGGTCTAATTTCATTTGTACCAAGTTTGCAAGTGTTTTGGCATGGTCTTATTAAATTTGTACCAAGTTTGCAAGTGTTTTGGCAAGGTCTTATCAAATTTGTACCAAGTTTGCAGGTGTTTTGGCATGGTCTTAGGAAGTTTTTTCCACGTTTGCAAGTGTTTTGGCATGGTATTAGGAAGTTTGTTCCAAGTTTGCAAGTGTTTTGGCATGGTCTTAGGAAGTTTGTTCCAAGTTTGCAAGTGTTTGGCATGGTCTTAGGAAGTTTTTTCCAAGTTTGCAAGTGTTTTGGCATGGTCTTAGGAAGTTTGTACCAAGTTTGCAAGTGTTTTGGCATGGTCTTATTAAATTTGTACCAAGTTTGCAGGTGTTTTGGCATGGTCTTAGGAAGTTTTTTCCAAGCTTGCAATTGTTTTGGCATGGTCTTATTAAATTTGTACCAAGTTTGCAAGTGTTTTGGCATGGTCTTAGGAAGTTTGTTCCAAGTTTGCAAGTGGTTTGGCATGGTCATAGGAAGTTTGTACCAAGTTTGCAGGTGTTTTGGCATGGTCTTAGGAAGTTTTTTCCAAGTTTGCAAGTGTTTTGGCATGGTCGTATTAAATTTGTACCAAGTTTGCAAGTGTTTTGGCATGGTCTTATTAACTTTGTGCCAAGTTTGCAAGTGTATTGGCATGGTCTCATTAAATTTGTACCAAGTTTGCAAGTGTTTTGGCATGGTCTTATTAAATTTGTACCAAGTTTGCAAGGGTTTTGGCATGGTCTTATTAAATTTGTACCAAGTTTGCAAGTGTTTTGGCATGGTCTTAGTAAGTTTGTTCCAAGTTTGCAAGTGTTTTGGCATGGTGTTATTAAATTTGTACCAAGTATGCAAGTGTTTTGGCATGGTCTTATTAAATTTGTACCAAGTTTGCAAGTGTTTTGGCATGGTCTTAGGAAGTTTGTTCCAAGTTTGCAAGTGTTTGGCATGGTCTTAGGAAGTTTTTTCCAAGTTTGCAAGTGTTTTGGCATGGTCTTAGGAAGTTTGTTCCAAGTTTGCAAGTGTTTTGGCATGGTCTTATTAAGTTTGTTCCAAGTTTGCAAGTGTTTGGCATGGTCTTAGGAAGTTTTTTCCAAGTTTGCAAGTGTTTTGGCATGGTCTTAGGAAGTTTGTACCAAGTTTGCAAGTGTTTTGGCATGGTCTTATGAAATTTGTACCAAGTTTGCAGGTGTTTTGGCATGGTCTTAGGAAGTTTTTTCTAAGCTTGCAAGTGTTTTGGCATGGTCTTATTAAATTTGTACCAAGTTTGCAAGTGTTTTGGCATGGTCTTAGGGAGTTTGTTCCAAGTTTGCAAGTGGTTTGGCATGGTCTTAGGAAGTTTGTACCAAGTTTGCAGGTGTTTTGGCATGGTCTTAGGAAGTTTGTTCCAAGTTTGCAAGTGTTTTGGCATGGTGTTATTAAATTTGTACCAAGTTTGCAAGTGTTTTGGCATGGTCTCATTAAATTTGTACCAACTTTGCAGGTGTTTTGGCATGGTCTTAGGAAGTTTTTTCCAAGTTTGCAAGTGTTTTGGCATGGTCTTAGGAAGTTTGTTCCAAGTTTGCAAGTGTTTTGGCATGGTCTTTGTAAGTTTGTTCCAAGTTTGCAAGTGTTTGGCATGGTCTTAGGAAGTTTTTTCCAAGTTTGCAAGTGTTTTGGCATGGTCTTAGGAAGTTTGTACCAAGTTTGCAAGTGTTTTGGCATGGTCTTATTAAATTTGTACCAAGTTTGCAGGTGTTTTGGCATGGTCTTTTGAAATTTGTACCAAGTTTGCAAGTGTTTTGGCATGGTCTTATTAAATTTGTACCAAGTTTGCAAGTGTTTTGGCATGGTCTTATTAATTTTGTACCAAGTTTGCAAGTGTTTTGGCATGGTCTTATTAAATTTGTACCCAGTTTGCAAGTGTTTTGGCATGTCCTTATTAAATTTGTACCAAGTTTGCAAGTGTTTTGGCATGGTTTTAGGAAGTTTGTTCCAAGTTTGCAAGTTTTTGGCATGGTCTTATTAAATTTGTACCAAGTTTGCAAGTGTTTTGGCATGGTCTCATTAAATTTGTACCAAGTTTGCAAGTGTTTGGCATGGTCTTATTAAATTTGTACCAAGTTTGCAAGTGTTTTGGCATGGTCTTAGGAAGTTTATACAAAGTTTGCAAGTGTTTTGGCATGGTCTCATTAAATTTGTTCCAAGCTTGCAGGTGTTTGGCATGGTCGTATTAAATTTGTACCAAGTTTGCAAGTGTTTTGGCATGGTCTTATTAAATTTGTATCCAGTTTGCAAATGTTTTGACATGGTCTTAGGAAGTTTGTACCAAGATTGCAAGTGTTTTGGCATGGTCTTATTAAATTTGTATCAAGTTTGCAAGTGTTTTGACATGGTCTTAGGAAGTTTGTTCCAAGTTTGCAAGTGTTTGGCATGGTCTTATTAAATTTGTATCAAGTTTGCAAGTGTTTTGACATGGTCTTAGGAAGTTTGTACCAAGATTGCAAGTGTTTTGGCATGGTCTTATTAAATTTGTCCCAAGTTTGCAAGTGTTTTGGCATGGTCTTAGGAAGTTTGTTCCAAGTTTGCAAGTGTTTGGCATGGTCTTATTAAATTTGTATCAAGTTTGCAAGTGTTTGGCATGGTCTTATTAAATTTGTACCAAGTTTGCAAGTGTTTTGGCATGGTCTTATTAAATTTGTACCAAGGTTGCAAGTGTTTTGGCATGTCCTTATTAAATTTGTATCAAGTTTGCAAGTGTTTTGGCATGGTCTTTGGAAGTTTGTTCCAAGTTTGCAAGTGTTTTGGCAGGGTCTTATTAAATTTGTACCAAGGTTGCAAGTGTTTTGACATGGTCTTAGGAAGTTTGTACCAAGTTTGCAAGCGTTTGGCATGGTCTTATTAAATTTGTACCAAGGTTGCAAGTGTTTTGGCATGGTCTTAGGAAGTTTGTTCCAAGTTTGCAAGTGTTTTGGCATGGTCTTATGAAATTTGTACCAAGTTTGCAAGTGTTTTGGCATGGTCTTATTAAATTTGTACCAAGTTTGCAAGTGTTTTGGCATGTCCTTATTAAATTTGTACCAAGTTTGCAAGTGTTTTGGCATGGTCTTTGGAAGTTTGTTCCAAGTTTGCAAGTGTTTTGGCAGGGTCTTATTAAATTTGTACCAAGGTTGCAAGTGTTTTGGCATGGTCTTAGGAAGTTTGTACCAAGATTGCAAGTGTTTGGCATGGTCTTATTAAATTTGTACCAAGTTTGCAAGTGTTTTGGCATGGTCTTAGGAAGTTTGTACCAAGTTTGCAAGTGTTTTGGCATGGTCTTATTAAATTTGTACCAAGTTTGCAAGTGTTTTGGCATGGTCTTAGGAAGTTTGTTCCAAGTTTGCAAGTGTTTTGGCATGGTCTTTGGAAGTTTGTTCCAAGTTTGCAAGTGTTTTGGCAGGGTCTTATTAAATTTGTACCAAGGTTGCAAGTGTTTTGACATGGTCTTAGGAAGTTTGTACCAAGTTTGCAAGCGTTTGGCATGGTCTTATTAAATTTGTACCAAGTTTGCAGGTGTTTTGGCATGGTCTTAGGAAGTTTGTTCCAAGTTTGCAAGTGTTTGGCATGGTCTTATTAAATTTGTACCAAGTTTGCAAGTGTTTTGGCATGGTCTTATTAAATTTGTTCCAAGTTTGCAAGTGTTTTGGCATGGTCTTATTAAATTTGTACCAAGTTTGCAAGTGTTTTGGCATGTTCTTATTAAATTTGTTCCAAGTTTGCAAGTGTTTTGGCATGGTCTTATTAAATTTGTACCAAGTTTGCAAGTGTTTTGGCATGGTCTTTTGAAATTTGTACCAAGTTTGCAAGTGTTTTGGCATGGTCTTATTAAATTTGTACCAAGTTTGCAAGTGTTTTGGCATGGTCTTATTAATTTTGTACCAAGTTTGCAAGTGTTTTGGCACGGTCTTATTAAATTTGTACCAAGTTTTCAAGTGTTTTGGCATGTCCTTATTAAATTTGTACCAAGGTTGCAAGTGTTTTGGCATGGTTTTAGGAAGTTTGTTCCAAGAGTGCAAGTGTTTGGCATGGTCTTATTAAATTTGTACCAAGTTTGCAAGTGTTTTGGCATTGTCTCATTAAATTTGTACCAAGTTTGCAAGTGTTTGGCATGGTCTTATTAAATTTGTACCAAGTTTGCAAGTGTTTTGGCATGGTCTTTGGAAGTTTGTACAAAGTTTGCAAGTGTTTTGGCATGGTCTCATTAAATTTGTTCCAAGTTTGCAGGTGTTTGGCATGGTCGTATTAAATGTGTACCAAGTTTGCAAGTGTTTTGGCATGGTCTTAATAAATTTGTATCAAGTTTGCAAGTGTTTTGACATGGTCTTAGGAAGTTTGTACCAAGATTGCAAGTGTTTTGGCATGGTCTTATTAAATTTGTTCCAAGTTTGCAAGTGTTTGGCATGGTCTTATTAAATTTGTGCCAAGTTTGCAAGTGTTTTGGCATGGTCTTATTAAATTTGTACCAAGTTTGCAAGTGTTTTGGCATGGTCTTATTAAATTTGTTCCAAGTTTGCAAGTGTTTTGGCATGGTCTTAGTAAGTTTGTTCCAAGTTTGCAAGTGTTTTGGCATGGTCTAATTAAATTTGTACCAAGTTTGCAAGTGTTTTGGCATGGTCTTATTAAATTTGTACCAAGTTTGCAAGTGTTTTGGCATGGTCTTAGGAAGTTTGTACCAAGTTTGCAAGTGTTTTGGCATGGTCTTAGGAAGTTTGTTCCAAGTTTGCAAGTGTTTTGGCATGGTCTTAGGAAGTTTGTTCCAAGTTTGCAAGTGTTTTGGCATGGTCTTAGGAAGTTTGTACCAAGTTTGCAAGTGTTTTGGCATGGTCTTAGGAAGTTTGTTCCAAGTTTGCAAGTGTTTTGGCATGGTCTTAGGAAGTTTGTTCCAAGTTTGCAAGTGTTTTGGCATGGTCTTATTAAATTTGTACCAAGTTTGCAAGTGTTTTGGCATGGTCTTAGGAAGTTTGTTCCAAGTTTGCACTTGTTTTGGCATAATCTTATTAAATTTGTACCAAGTTTGCAATTGTTTTGGCATGGTCTTATTAAATTTGTACCAAGTTTGCAAGTGTTTTGGCATGGTCTTAGGAAGTTTGTACCAAGTTTGCAGGTGTTTTGGCATGGTGTTATTAAATTTGTACCAAATTTGCAGGTGTTTTGGCATGGTCTTAGGAAGTTTGTTCCAAGTTTGCAAGTGTTTTGGCATGGTCTTATTAAATTTGTACCAAGTTTGCAAGTGTTTTGGCATGGTCTTATTAAATTTGTACCAAGTTTGCAAGTGTTTTGACATGGTCTTATTAAATTTGTTCCAAGTTTGCAAAAGTTTTGGCATGGTCTTATTAAATTTGTACCAAGTTTGCAAGTGTTTTGGCATGGTCTTATTAAATTTGTACCAAGGTTGCAAGTGTTTTGGAATGGTCTTAGGAAGTTTGTACCAAGTTTGCAAGTGTTTTGGCATGGTCTTATTAAATTTGTACCAAGTTTGCAAGTGTTTTGGCATGGTCTTATTAAATTTGTTCCAAGATTGCAAGTGTTTTGGCATGGTCTTATTAAATTTTTATCAGGTTTGCATGTGTAGGCATGTTCTTATTAAATTTGTATCAAGTTTGCAAGTGTTTCGCATGGTCGTATTAAATTTGTACCAAGTTTGCAAGTGTTTGGCATGGTCGTTTTAAATTTGTACCAAGTTTGCAAGTGTTTTGGCATGGTCTTATTAAACTTGTACCAAGTTTGCAAGTGTTTTGGCATGGTCTTATTAAATTTGTACCAAGTTTGCAAGTGTTTTGGCATGGTCTTAGTAAGTTTGTTCCAAGTTTGCAAGTGTTTTGGCATGGTGTTATTAAATTTGTACCAAGTTTGCAAGTGTGTTGGCATGGTCTTATTAAATTTGTACCAAGTTTGCAGGTGTTTTGGCATGGTCTTAGGAAGTTTTTTCCAAGTTTGCAAGTGTTTTGGCATGGTCTTAGGAAGTTTGTTCCAAGTTTGCAAGTGTTTTGGCATGGTCTTTGTAAGTTTGTTCCAAGTTTGCAAGTGTTTGGCATGGTCTTAGGAAGTTTTTTCCAAGTTTGCAAGTGTTTTGGCATGGTCTTAGGAAGTTTGTACCAAGTTTGCAAGTGTTTTGGCATGGTCTTATTAAATTTGTACCAAGTTTGCAGGTGTTTTGGCATGGTCTTAGGAAGTTTTTTCCAAGCTTGCAAGTGTTTTGGCATGGTCTTATTAAATTTGTACCAAGTTTGCAAGTGTTTTGGCATGGTCTTAGGAAGTTTGTTCCAAGTTTGCAAGTGGTTTGGCATGGTCTTAGGAAGTTTGTACCAAGTTTGCAGGTGTTTTGGCATGGTCTTAGGAAGTTTTTTCCAAGTTTGCAAGTGTTTTGGCATGGTCGTATTAAATTTGTACCAAGTTTGCAAGTGTTTTGGCATGGTCTTATTAACTTTGTGCCAAGTTTGCAAGTGTATTGGCATGGTCTCATTAAATTTGTACCAAGTTTGCAAGTGTTTTGGCATGGTCTTAGTAAGTTTGTTCCAAGTTTGCAAGTGTTTTGGCATGGTCTTATTAAATTTGTACCAAGTTTGCAAGGGTTTTGGCATGGTCTTATTAAATTTGTACCAAGTTTGCAAGTGTTTTGGCATGGTCTTAGTAAGTTTGTTCCAAGTTTGCAAGTGTTTTGGCATGGTCTTATTAAATTTGTACCAAGTTTGCAAGTGTTTTGGCATGGTCTTATTAAATTTGTACCAAGTTTGCAAGTGTTTTGGCATGGTCTTATTAAATTTGTACCAAGTTTGCAAGTGTTTTGGCATGGTCTTATTAAATTTGTACCAAGTTTGCAAGGGTTTTGGCATGGTCTTATTAAATTTGTACCAAGTTTGCAAGTGTTTTGGCATGGTCTTAGTAAGTTTGTTCCAAGTTTGCAAGTGTTTTGGCATGGTGTTATTAAATTTGTACCAAGTATGCAAGTGTTTTGGCATGGTCTTATTAAATTTGTACCAAGTTTGCAAGTGTTTTGGCATGGTCTTAGGAAGTTTGTTCCAAGTTTGCAAGTGTTTGGCATGGTCTTAGGAAGTTTTTTCCAAGTTTGCAAGTGTTTTGGCATGGTCTTAGGAAGTTTGTTCCAAGTTTGCAAGTGTTTTGGCATGGTCTTATTAAGTTTGTACCAAGTTTGCAAGTGTTTGGCATGGTCTTAGGAAGTTTTTTCCAAGTTTGCAAGTGTTTTGGCATGGTCTTAGGAAGTTTGTACCAAGTTTGCAAGTGTTTTGGCATGGTCTTATAAAATTTGTACCAAGTTTGCAGGTGTTTTGGCATGGTCTTAGGAAGTTTTTTCTGAGCTTGCAAGTGTTTTGGCATGGTCTTATTAAATTTGTACCAAGTTTGCAAGTGTTTTGGCATGGTCTTAGGAAGTTTGTTCCAAGTTTGCAAGTGGTTTGGCATGGTCTTAGGAAGTTTGTACCAAGTTTGCAGGTGTTTTGGCATGGTCTTAGGAAGTTTGTTCCAAGTTTGCAAGTGTTTTGGCATGGTGTTATTAAATTTGTACCAAGTTTGCAAGTGTTTTGGCATGGTCTTATTAAATTTGTACCAAGTTTGCAGGTGTTTTGGCATGGTCTTAGGAAGTTTTTTCCAAGTTTGCAAGTGTTTTGGCATGGTCTTAGGAAGTTTGTTCCAAGTTTGCAAGTGTTTTGGCATGGTCTTTGTAAGTTTGTTCCAAGTTTGCAAGTGTTTGGCATGGTCTTAGGAAGTTTTTTCCAAGTTTGCAAGTGTTTTGGCATGGTCTTAGGAAGTTTGTACCAAGTTTGCAAGTGTTTTGGCATGGTCTTATTAAATTTGTACCAAGTTTGCAGGTGTTTTGGCATGGTCTTAGGAAGTTTTTTCCAAGCTTGCAAGTGTTTTGGCATGGTCTTATTAAATTTGTACCAAGTTTGCAAGTGTTTTGGCATGGTCTTAGGAAGTTTGTTCCAAGTTTGCAAGTGGTTTGGCATGGTCTTAGGAAGTTTGTACCAAGTTTGCAGGTGTTTTGGCATGGTCGTAGGAAGTTTTTTCCAAGTTTGCAAGGGTTTTGGCATGGTCGTATTAAATTTGTACCAAGTTTGCAAGTGTTTTGGCATGGTCTTATTAACTTTGTGCCAAGTTTGCAAGTGTATTGGCATGGTCTCATTAAATGTGTACCAAGTTTGCAAGTGTTTTGGCATGGTCTTATTAAATTTGTACCAAGTTTGCAAGTGTTTTAGCATGGTCTTATTAAATTTGTACCAAGTTTGCAAGTGTTTGGCATGGTCATATTAAATTTGTACCAAGTTTGCAAGTGTTTGGCATGGTCTTATTAAATTTGTACCAAGTTTGCAAGTGTTTTGGCATGGTCTTAGGAAGTTTGTTCCAAGTTTGCAAGTGTTTGGCATGGTCTTATTAAATTTGTACCAAGTTTGCAAGTGTTTGGCATGGTCTTATTAAATTTGTACCAAGTTTGCAAGTGTTTTGGCATGGTCTTTTTAAACTTGTACCAAGTTTGCAAGTGTTTTGGCAAGGTCTTATTAAATTTGTTCCAAGTTTGCAAGTGTTTTGGCATGGTCTTATTAAATTTGTACCAAGGTTGCAAGTGTTTTGGCATGGTCTTATTAAATTTGTACCAAGTTTGCAAGTGTTTTGGCATGGTCTTAGGAAGTTTGTTCCAAGTTTGCAAGTGTTTGGCATGGTCTTATTAAATTTGTACAAAGTTTGCAGGTGTTTTGGCATGGTCTTATTAAATTTGTACCAAGTTTGCAAGTGTTTTGGCATGGTCTTAGGAAGTTTGTTCCAAGTTTGCGAGTGTTTTGGCATGGTCTTAGGAAGTTTGTTCCAAGTTTGCAAGTGTTTTGGCATGGTCTTATTAAATTTATACCAAGTTTGCAAGTGCTTTGGCATGGTCTTAGGAAGTTTGTTCCAAGTTTGCAAGTGTTTGGCATGGTCGTATTAAATTTGTACCAAGTTTGCAGGTGTTTTGGCATGGTCTTATTAAATTTTTATCAAGTTTGCAAGTGTTTTGGCATGGTCTTATTAAATTGGTACCAAGGTTGCAAGTGTTTTGGCATGGTCTTAGGAAGTTTGTTCCAAGTTTGCAGGTGTTTTGCCATGGTCTTATTAAATTTGTTCCAAGTTTGCAAGTGTTTTGGCATGGTCTTAGGAAGTTTGTTCCAAGTTTGCATGTTTTGGCATGGTCTTATTAAATTTGTACCAAGTTTGCAAGTGTTTTGGCATGGTCTTAGTAAGTTTGTACCAAGTTTGCAGGTGTTTTCGCATTGTCTTATTAAATTTGACCAAGTTTGCAAGTTTTTTGGCATGGTCTTATTAAACTTGTACCAAGTTTGCAGGTGTTTTGGCATGTCCTTATTAAATTTGTACCAAGTTTGCAAGTGTTTTGGCATGGTCTTTGGAAGTTTGTTCCAAGTTTGCAAGTGTTTTGGCAGGGTCTAATTAAATTTGTACCAAGGTTGCAAGTGTTTTGGCATGGTCTTAGGAAGTTTGTGCCAAGTTTGCAAGTGTTTGGCATGGTCTTATTAAATTTGTACCAAGTTTGCAAGTGTTTTGGCATGGTCTTAGGAAGTTTGTACCAAGTTTGCAAGTGTTTTGGCATGGTCTTATTAAATTTGTACCAAGTTTGCAAGTGTTTTGGCATGGTCTTAGGAAGTTTGTTCCAAGTTTGCAAGTGTTTTGGCATGGTATTTGGAAGTTTGTTCCAAGTTTGCAAGTGTTTTGGCAGGGTCTTATTAAATTTTTACCAAGGTTGCAAGTGTTTTGGCATGGTCTTAGGAAGTTTGTACCAAGTTTGCAAGTGTTTGGCATGGTCTTATTAAATTTGTTCCTAGTTTGCAGGTGTTTTGGCATGGTCTTAGGAAGTTTGTACCAAGTTTGCAAGTGTTTGGCATGGTCGTATTAAATTTGTACCAAATTTGCAAGTGTTTTGGCATGGTCTTATTAAATTTGTTCCAAGTTTGCAAGTGTTTTGGCATGGTCTTATTAAATTTGTACCAAGTTTGCAAGTGTTTTGGCATGGTCTTATTAAATTTGTTCCAAGTTTGCAAGTGTTTTTGCATGGTCTTATTAAATTTGTACCAAGTTTGCAAGTGTTTTGGCATGGTCTTTTGAAATTTGTACCAAGTTTGCAAGTGTTTTGGCATGGTCTTATTAAATTTGTACCAAGTTTGCAAGTGTTTTGGCATGGTCTTATTAATTTTGTACCAAGTTTGCAAGTGTTTTGGCATGGTCTTATTAAATTTGTACCCAGTTTGCAAGTGTTTTGGCATGTCCTTATTAAATTTGTACCAAGATTGCAAGTGTTTTGGCATGGTTTTAGGAAGTTTGTTCCAAGTTTGCAAGTGTTTGGCATGGTCTTATTAAATTTGTACCAAGTTTGCAAGTGTTTTGGCATGGTCTCATTAAATTTGTACCAAGTTTGCAAGTGTTTGGTATGGTCTTATTAAATTTGTACCAAGTTTGCAAGTGTTTTGGCATGGTCTTAGGAAGTTTGTACAAAGTTTGCAAGTGTTTTGGCATGGTCTCATTAAATTTGTTCCAAGTTTGCAGGTGTTTGGCATGGTTGTATTAAATTTGTACCAAGTTTGCAAGTGTTTTGGCATGGTCTTATTAAATTTGTATCAAGTTTGCAAGTGTTTTGACATGGTCTTAGGAAGTTTGTACCAAGATTGCAAGTGTTATGGCATGGTCTTATTAAATTTGTATCAAGTTTGCAAGTGTTTTGGCATGTTCTTTGGAAGTTTGTTCCAAGTTTGCAAGTGTTTTGGCATGGTCTTATTAAATTTGTACCAAGGTTGCAAGTGTTTTGGCATGGTCTTAGGAAGTTTGTACCAAGTTTGCAAGTGTTTGGCATGGTCTTATTAAATTTGTACCAAGTTTGCAAGTGTTTTGGCATGGTCTTAGGAAGTTTGTACCAAGTTTGCAAGTGTTTTGGCATGGTCTTATTAAATTTGTACCAAGTTTGCAAGTGTTTTGGCATGGTCTTAGGAAGTTTGTTCCAAGTTTGCAAGTGTTTTGGCATGGTCTTATTAAATTTGTACCAAGTTTGCAAGTGTTTTGGCATGGTCTTATTAAATTTGTACCAAGTTTGCAGGTGTTTTGGCATGGTCTTAGGAAGTTTTTTCCAAGCTTGCAAGTGTTTTGGCATGGTCTTATTAAATTTGTACCAAGTTTGCAAGTGTTTTGGCATGGTCTTAGGAAGTTTGTTCCAAGTTTGCAAGTGGTTTGGCATGGTCTTAGGAAGTTTGTACCAAGTTTGCAGGTGTTTTGGCATGGTCGTAGGAAGTTTTTTCCAAGTTTGCAAGGGTTTTGGCATGGTCGTATTAAATTTGTACCAAGTTTGCAAGTGTTTTGGCATGGTCTTATTAACTTTGTGCCAAGTTTGCAAGTGTATTGGCATGGTCTCATTAAATTTGTACCAAGTTTGCAAGTGTTTTGGCATGGTCTTATTAAATTTGTACCAAGTTTGCAAGTGTTTTAGCATGGTCTTATTAAATTTGTACCAAGTTTGCAAGTGTTTGGCATGGTCATATTAAATTTGTACCAAGTTTGCAAGTGTTTGGCATGGTCTTATTAAATTTGTACCAAGTTTGCAAGTGTTTTGGCATGGTCTTAGGAAGTTTGTTCCAAGTTTGCAAGTGTTTGGCATGGTCTTATTAAATTTGTACCAAGTTTGCAAGTGTTTGGCATGGTCTTATTAAATTTGTACCAAGTTTGCAAGTGTTTTGGCATGTTCTTTTTAAACTTGTACCAAGTTTGCAAGTGTTTTGGCAAGGTCTTATTAAATTTGTTCCAAGTTTGCAAGTGTTTTGGCATGGTCTTATTAAATTTGTACCAAGGTTGCAAGTGTTTTGGCATGGTCTTATTAAATTTGTACCAAGTTTGCAAGTGTTTTGGCATGGTCTTAGGAAGTTTGTTCCAAGTTTGCAAGTGTTTGGCATGGTCTTATTAAATTTGTACCAAGTTTGCAGGTGTTTTGGCATGGTCTTATTAAATTTGTACCAAGTTTGCAAGTGTTTTGGCATGGTCTTAGGAAGTTTGTTCCAAGTTTGCGAGTGTTTTGGCATGGTCTTAGGAAGTTTGTTCCAAGTTTGCAAGTGTTTTGGCATGGTCTTATTAAATTTGTACCAAGTTTGCAAGTGCTTTGGCATGGTCTTAGGAAGTTTGTTCCAAGTTTGCAAGTGTTTGGCATGGTCTTTTTAAATTTGTACCAAGTTTGCAGGTGTTTTGGCATGGTCTTATTAAATTTTTATCAAGTTTGCTAGTGTTTTGGCATGGTCTTATTAAATTTGTACCAAGGTTGCAAGTGTTTTGGCATGGTCTTAGGAAGTTTGTTCCAAGTTTGCATGTTTTGGCATGGTCTTATTAAATTTGTACCAAGTTTGCAAGTGTTTTGGCATGGTCTTAGTAAGTTTGTACCAAGTTTGCAGGTGTTTTCGCATTGTCTTATTAAATTTGACCAAGTTTGCAAGTTTTTTGGCATGGTCTTATTAAATTTGTACCAAGTTTGCAGGTGTTTTGGCATGGTCTTATTAAATTTGTACCAAGTTTGCAAGTGTTTTGGCATGGTCTTAGGAAGTTTGTTCCAAGTTTGCAGGTGTTTTGCCATGGTCTTATTAAATTTGTTCCAAGTTTGCAAGTGTTTTGGCATGGTCTTAGGAAGTTTGTTCCAAGTTTGCATGTTTTGGCATGGTCTTATTAAATTTGTACCAAGTTTGCAAGTGTTTTGGCATGGTCTTAGTAAGTTTGTACCAAGTTTGCAGGTGTTTTCGCATTGTCTTATTAAATTTGACCAAGTTTGCAAGTTTTTTGGCATGGTCTTATTAAATTTGTACCAAGTTTGCAGGTGTTTTGGCATGGTCTTATTAAATTTGTACCAAGTTTGCAAGTGTTTTGGCATGGTCTTTGGAAGTTTGTTCCAAGTTTGCAAGTGTTTTGGCAGGGTCTAATTAAATTTGTACCAAGGTTGCAAGTGTTTTGGCATGGTCTTAGGAAGTTTGTGCCAAGTTTGCAAGTGTTTGGCATGGTCTTATTAAATTTGTACCAAGTTTGCAAGTGTTTTGGCATGGTCTTAGGAAGTTTGTTCCAAGTTTGCAAGTGTTTTGGCATGGTCTTAGGAAGTTTGTTCCAAGTTTGCAAGTGTTTTGGCATGGTCTTATTAAATTTGTACCAAGTTTGCAAGTGTTTGGCATGGTCTTATTAAATTTGTACCAAGTTTGCAAGTGTTTTGGCATGTTCTTTTTAAACTTGTACCAAGTTTGCAAGTGTTTTGGCAAGGTCTTATTAAATTTGTTCCAAGTTTGCAAGTGTTTTGGCATGGTCTTATTAAATTTGTACCAAGGTTGCAAGTGTTTTGGCATGGTCTTATTAAATTTGTACCAAGTTTGCAAGTGTTTTGGCATGGTCTTAGGAAGTTTGTTCCAAGTTTGCAAGTGTTTGGCATGGTCTTATTAAATTTGTACCAAGTTTGCAGGTGTTTTGGCATGGTCTTATTAAATTTGTACCAAGTTTGCAAGTGTTTTGGCATGGTCTTAGGAAGTTTGTTCCAAGTTTGCGAGTGTTTTGGCATGGTCTTAGGAAGTTTGTTCCAAGTTTGCAAGTGTTTTGGCATGGTCTTATTAAATTTGTACCAAGTTTGCAAGTGCTTTGGCATGGTCTTAGGAAGTTTGTTCCAAGTTTGCAAGTGTTTGACATGGTCTTTTTAAATTTGTACCAAGTTTGCAGGTGTTTTGGCATGGTCTTATTAAATTTTTATCAAGTTTGCAAGTGTTTTGGCATGGTCTTATTAAATTTGTACCAAGGTTGCAAGTGTTTTGGCATGGTCTTAGGAAGTTTGTTCCAAGTTTGCATGTTTTGGCATGGTCTTATTAAATTTGTACCAAGTTTGCAAGTGTTTTGGCATGGTCTTAGTAAGTTTGTACCAAGTTTGCAGGTGTTTTCGCATTGTCTTATTAAATTTGACCAAGTTTGCAAGTTTTTTGGCATGGTCTTATTAAATTTGTACCAAGTTTGCAGGTGTTTTGGCATGGTCTTATTAAATTTGTACCAAGTTTGCAAGTGTTTTGGCATGGTCTTAGGAAGTTTGTTCCAAGTTTGCAGGTGTTTTGCCATGGTCTTATTAAATTTGTTCCAAGTTTGCAAGTGTTTTGGCATGGTCTTAGGAAGTTTGTTCCAAGTTTGCATGTTTTGGCATGGTCTTATTAAATTTGTACCAAGTTTGCAAGTGTTTTGGCATGGTCTTAGTAAGTTTGTACCAAGTTTGCAGGTGTTTTCGCATTGTCTTATTAAATTTGACCAAGTTTGCAAGTTTTTTGGCATGGTCTTATTAAATTTGTACCAAGTTTGCAGGTGTTTTGGCATGGTCTTATTAAATTTGTACCAAGTTTGCAAGTGTTTTGGCATGGTCTTTGGAAGTTTGTTCCAAGTTTGCAAGTGTTTTGGCAGGGTCTAATTAAATTTGTACCAAGGTTGCAAGTGTTTTGGCATGGTCTTAGGAAGTTTGTGCCAAGTTTGCAAGTGTTTGGCATGGTCTTATTAAATTTGTACCAAGGTTGCAAGTGTTTTGGCATGGTCTTAGGAAGTTTGTGCCAAGTTTGCAAGTGTTTGGCATGGTCTTATTAAATTTGTACCAAGTTTGCAAGTGTTTTGGCATGGTCTTAGGAAGTTTGTTCCAAGTTTGCAAGTGTTTTGGCATGGTCTTAGGAAGTTTGTACCAAGTTTGCAAGTGTTTTGGCATGGTCTTATTAAATTTGTACCAAGTTTGCAAGTGTTTTGGCATGGTCTTAGGAAGTTTGTTCCAAGTTTGCAAGTGTTTTGGCATGGTATTTGGAAGTTTGTTCCAAGTTTGCAAGTGTTTTGGCAGGGTCTTATTAAATTTGTACCAAGGTTGCAAGTGTTTTGGCATGGTCTTAGGAAGTTTGTACCAAGTTTGCAAGTGTTTGGCATGGTCTTATTAAATTTGTACCAAGTTTGCAGGTGTTTTGGCATGGTCTTAGGAAGTTTGTACCAAGTTTGCAAGTGTTTGGCATGGTCGTATTAAATTTGTACCAAGTTTGCAAGTGTTTTGGCATGGTCTTATTAAATTTGTTCCAAGTTTGCAAGTGTTTTGGCATGGTCTTATTAAACTTGTACCAAGTTTGCAAGTGTTTTGGCATGGTCTTATTAAATTTGTTCCAAGTTTGCAAGTGTTTTTGCATGGTCTTATTAAATTTGTACCAAGTTTGCAAGTGTTTTGGCATGGTCTTTTGAAATTTGTACCAAGTTTGCAAGTGTTTTGGCATGGTCTTATTAAATTTGTACCAAGTTTGCAAGTGTTTTGGCATGGTCTTATTAATTTTGTACCAAGTTTGCAAGTGTTTTGGCATGGTCTTATTAAATTTGTACCCAGTTTGCAAGTGTTTTGGCATGTCCTTATTAAATTTGTACCAAGGTTGCAAGTGTTTTGGCATGGTTTTAGGAAGTTTGTTCCAAGTTTGCAAGTGTTTGGCATGGTCTTATTAAATTTGTACCAAGTTTGCAAGTGTTTTGGCATGGTCTCATTAAATTTGTACCAAGTTTGCAAGTGTTTGGTATGGTCTTATTAAATTTGTACCAAGTTTGCAAGTGTTTTGGCATGGTCTTAGGAAGTTTGTACAAAGTTTGCAAGTGTTTTGGCATGGTCTCATTAAATTTGTTCCAAGTTTGCAGGTGTTTGGCATGGTCGTATTAAATTTGTACCAAGTTTGCAAGTGTTTTGGCATGGTCTTATTAAATTTGTATCAAGTTTGCAAGTGTTTTGACATGGTCTTAGGAAGTTTGTACCAAGATTGCAAGTGTTATGGCATGGTCTTGTTAAATTTGTATCAAGTTTGCAAGTGTTTTGACATGATCTTAGGAAGTTTGTTCCAAGTTTGCAAGTGTTTGGCATGGTCTTATTAAATTTGTATCAAGTTTGCAAGTGTTTTGACATGGTCTTAGGAAGTTTGTACCAAGATTGCAAGTGTTTTGGCATGGTCTTATTAAATTTGTCCCAAATTTGCAAGTGTTTTGGCATGGTCTTAGGAAGTTTGTTCCAAGTTTGCAAGTGTTTGGCATGGTCTTATTAAATTTGTATCAAGTTTGCAAGTGTTTTTGCATGGTCTTAGGAAGTTTGTGCCAAGTTTGCAAGTGTTTTGGCATGGTCTTATTAAATTTGTACCAAGTTTGCAAGTGTTTTGGCATGGTCTTATTAAATTTGTACCAAGTTTGCAAGTGTTTTGGCATGTCCTTATTAAATTTGTACCAAGTTTGCAAGTGTTTTGGCATGTTCTTTGGAAGTTTGTTCCAAGTTTGCAAGTGTTTTGGCATGGTCTTATTAAATTTGTACCAAGGTTGCAAGTGTTTTGGCATGGTCTTAGGAAGTTTGTACCAAGTTTGCAAGTGTTTGGCATGGTCTTATTAAATTTGTACCAAGTTTGCAAGTGTTTTGGCATGGTCTTAGGAAGTTTGTACCAAGTTTGCAAGTGTTTTGGCATGGTCTTATTAAATTTGTACCAAGTTTGCAAGTGTTTTGGCATGGTCTTAGGAAGTTTGTTCCAAGTTTGCAAGTGTTTTGGCATGGTCTTAGGAAGTTTGTTCCAAATATGCAAGTGTTTGGCATGGTCTTCGGAAGTTTGTTCCAAGTTTGCAAGTGTTTTGGCATGGTCTCATTAATTTTGTACCAAGTTTGCAAGTGTTTGGCATGGTCTTATTAAATTTGTACCAAGTTTGCAAGTGTTTTGGCATGGTCTTATAAAATTTGTACCAAGTTTGCAAGTGTTTTGGCATGGTCTTATTAAATTTGTACCAAGTTTGCAGGTGTTTTTGCATGGTCTTCGGAAGTTTGTTCCAAGTTTGCAAGTGTTTTGGCATGGTCTTATTAAATTTGTACCAAGTTTGCAAGTGTTTTGGCAAGGTCTTATTAAATTTGTACCAAGTTTGCAAGTGTTTTGGCATGGTCTTAGGAAGTATTTTCCAAGTTTGCAGGTGTTTTGGCATGGTCTTAGGAAGTTTTTTCCAAGTTTGCAAGTGTTTTGGCATGGTCTTAGGAAGTTTGTTCCAAGTTTGCAAGTGTTTTGGCATGGTCTTATTAAATTTGTACCAAGTTTGCAAGTGTTTTGGCAAGGTCTTATTAAATTTGTACCAAGTTTGCAAGTGTTTTGGCATGGTCTTATTAAAATTGTACCAAGTTTGCAGGGGTTTTGGCATGGTCTTATTAAATTTGTACCAAGTTTGCAGGTGTTTTGGCATGGTCTTCGGAAGTTTGTTCCAAGTTTGCAGGTGTTTTGGCATGGTCTTATTAAATTTGTACCAAGTTTGCAGGTGTTTTGGCATGGTCTTCGGAAGTTTGTTCCAAGTTTGCAAGTGTTTTTGCATGGTCTTATTAAATTTGTACCAAGTTTGCAGGTGTTTTGGCATGGTCTTAGGAAGTTTTTTCCAAGTTTGCAAGTGTTTTGGCATGGTCTTAGGAAGTTTGTTCCAAATATGCAAGTGTTTGGCATGGTCTTCGGAAGTTTGTTCCAGGTTTGCAAGTGTTTTGGCATGGTCTCATTAAATTTGTACCAAGTTTGCAAGTGTTTTGGCAAGGTCTTATTAAATTTGTACCAAGTTTGCAAGTGTTTTGGCATGGTCTTATTAAATTTGTACCAAGTTTGCAGGTGTTTTGGCATGGTCTTATTAAATTTGTACCAAGTTTGCAGGTGTTTTGGCATGTCCTTATTAAATTTGTACCAAGTTTGCAAGTGTTTTGGCATGGTCTTTGGAAGTTTTTTCCAAGTTTGCAAGTGTTTTGGCAGGGTCTAATTAAATTTGTACCAAGGTTGCAAGTGTTTTGGCATGGTCTTAGGAAGTTTGTACCAAGTTTGCAAGTGTTTGGCATGGTCTTATTAAATTTATACCAAGTTTGCAAGTGTTTTGGCATGGTCTTAGGAAGTTTGTACCAAGTTTGCAAGTGTTTTGGCATGGTCTTATTAAATTTGTACCAAGTTTGCAAGTGTTTTGGCATGGTCTTAGGAAGTTTGTTCCAAGTTTGCAAGTGTTTTGGCATGGTCTTTGGAAGTTTGTTCCAAGTTTGCAAGTGTTTTGGCAGGGTCTTATTAAATTTGTACCAAGGTTGCAAGTGTTTTGGCATGGTCTTAGGAAGTTTGTACCAAGTGTGCAAGTGTTTGGCATGGTCTTATTAAATTTGTACCAAGTTTGCAGGTGTTTTGGCATGGTCTTAGGAAGTTTGTACCAAGTTTGCAAGTGTTTGGCATGGTCTTATTAAATTTGTACCAAGTTTGCAAGTGTTTTGGCATGGTCTTATTAAATTTGTTCCAAGTTTGCAAGTGTTTTGGCATGGTCTTATTAAATTTGTACCAAGGTTGCAAGTGTTTTGGCATGGTTTTAGGAAGTTTGTTCGAAGAGTGCAAGTGTTTGGCATGGTCTTATTAAATTTGTACCAAGTTTGCAAGTGTTTTGGCATGGTCTCATTAAATTTGTACCAAGTTTGGAAGTGTTTGGTATGGTCTTATTAAATTTGTACCAAGTTTGCAAGTGTTTTGGCATGGTCTTAGGAAGTTTGTACAAAGTTTGCAAGTATTTTGGCATGGTCTCATTAAATTTGTTCCAAGTTTGCAGGTGTTTGGCATGGTCGTATTAAATTTGTACCAAGTTTGCAAGTGTTTTGGCATGGTCTTATTAAATTTGTATCAAGTTTGCAAGTGTTTTGGCATGGTCTTATTAAATTTGTACCAAGTTTGCAAGTGTTTTGGCATGGTCTTAGGAAGTTTGTTCCAAGTTTGCAAGTGTTTTGGCATGGTATTTGGAAGTTTGTTCCAAGTTTGCAAGTATTTTGGCAGGGTCTAATTAAATTTGTACCAAGGTTGCAAGTGTTTTGGCATGGTCTTAGGAAGTTTGTGCCAAGTTTGCAAGTGTTTGGCATGGTCTTATTAAATTTGTACCAAGTTTGCAAGTGTTTTGGCATGGTCTTAGGAAGTTTGTACCAAGTTTGCAGGTGTTTTGGCATGGTGTTATTAAATTTGTACCAAATTTGCAATTGTTTTGGCATGGTCTTATTAAATTTGTACCAAGTTTGCAAAAGTTTTGGCATGGTCTTATTAAATTTGTACCAAGTTTGCAAGTGTTTTGGCATGGTCTTATTAAATTTGTACCAAGGTTGCAAGTGTTTTGGAATGGTGTTAGGAAGTTTGTACCAAGTTTGCAAGTGTTTTGGCATGGTCTTATTAAATTTGTACCAAGTTTGCAAGTGTTTTGGCATGGTCTTATTAAATTTGTACCAAGATTGCAAGTGTTTTGGCATGGTCTTATTAAATTTTTATCAGGTTTGCATGTGTAGGCATGTTCTTATTAAATTTGTATCAAGTTTGCAAGTGTTTCGCATGGTCGTATTAATTTTGTACCAAGTTTGCAAGTGTTTGGCATGGTCGTTTTAAATTTGTACCAAGTTTGCAAGTGTTTTGGCATGGTCTTATTAAACTTGTACCAAGTTTGCAAGTGTTTTGGCATGGTCTTATTAAATTTGTACCAAGTTTGCAAGTGTTTTGGCATGGTCTTAGTAAGTTTGTTCCAAGTTTGCAAGTGTTTTGGCATGGTGTTATTAAATTTGTACCAAGTTTGCAAGTGTTTTGGCATGGTCTTATTAAATTTGTACCAAGTTTGCAGGTGTTTTGGCATGGTCTTAGGAAGTTTTTTCCAAGTTTGCAAGTGTTTTGGCATGGTCTTAGGAAGTTTGTTCCAAGTTTGCAAGTGTTTTGGCATGGTCTTTGTAAGTTTGTTCCAAGTTTGCAAGTGTTTGGCATGGTCTTAGGAAGTTTTTTCCAAGTTTGCAAGTGTTTTGGCATGGTCTTAGGAAGTTTGTACCAAGTTTGCAAGTGTTTTGGCATGGTCTTATTAAATTTGTACCAAGTTTGCAGGTGTTTTGGCATGGTCTTAGGAAGTTTTTTCCAAGCTTGCAAGTGTTTTGGCATGGTCTTATTAAATTTGTACCAAGTTTGCAAGTGTTTTGGCATGGTCTTAGGAAGTTTGTTCCAAGTTTGCAAGTGGTTTGGCATGGTCTTAGGAAGTTTGTACCAAGTTTGCAGGTGTTTTGGCATGGTCTTAGGAAGTTTTTTCCAAGTTTGCAAGTGTTTTGGCATGGTCGTATTAAATTTGTACCAAGTTTGCAAGTGTTTTGGCATGGTCTTATTAACTTTGTGCCAAGTTTGCAAGTGTATTGGCATGGTCTCATTAAATTTGTACCAAGTTTGCAAGTGTTTTGGCATGGTCTTATAAAATTTGTACCAAGTTTGCAAGTGTTTTGGCATGGTCTTATTAAATTTGTACCAAGTTTGCAAGTGTTTTGGCATGGTCTTAGGAAGTTTGTACCAAGTTTGCAAGTGTTTGGCATGGTCTTATTAAATTTGTACCAAGTTTGCAAGTGTTTTGGCATGGTCTTATTAAATTTGTACCAAGTTTGCAAGTGTTTTGGCATGGTCTTAGGAAGTTTGTTCCAAGTTTGCAAGTGTTTGGCATGGTCTTAGGAAGTTTTTTCCAAGTTTGCAAGTGTTTTGGCATGGTCTAAGGAAGTTTGTTCCAAGTTTGCAAGTGTTTGGCATGGTCTTATTAAATTTGTACCAAGTTTGCAGGTGTTTTGGCATGGTCTTATTAAATTTGTACCAAGTTTGCAAGTGTTTTGGCATGGTCTTAGGAAGTTTGTACCAAGTTTGCAGGTGTTTTGGCATGGTCGTAGGAAGTTTTTTCCAAGTTTGCAAGGGTTTTGGCATGGTCGTATTAAATTTGTACCAAGTTTGCAAGTGTTTTGGCATGGTCTTATTAACTTTGTGCCAAGTTTGCAAGTGTATTGGCATGGTCTCATTAAATTTGTACCAAGTTTGCAAGTGTTTTGGCATGGTCTTATTAAATTTGTACCAAGTTTGCAAGTGTTTTAGCATGGTCTTATTAAATTTGTACCAAGTTTGCAAGTGTTTGGCATGGTCATATTAAATTTGTACCAAGTTTGCAAGTGTTTGGCATGGTCTTATTAAATTTGTACCAAGTTTGCAAGTGTTTTGGCATGGTCTTAGGAAGTTTGTTCCAAGTTTGCAAGTGTTTGGCATGGTCTTATTAAATTTGTACCAAGTTTGCAAGTGTTTGGCATGGTCTTATTAAATTTGTACCAAGTTTGCAAGTGTTTTGGCATGGTCTTTTTAAACTTGTACCAAGTTTGCAAGTGTTTTGGCAAGGTCTTATTAAATTTGTTCCAAGTTTGCAAGTGTTTTGGCATGGTCTTATTAAATTTGTACCAAGTTTGCAAGTGTTTTAGCATGGTCTTATTAAATTTGTACCAAGTTTGCAAGTGTTTGGCATGGTCATATTAAATTTGTACCAAGTTTGCAAGTGTTTGGCATGGTCTTATTAAATTTGTACCAAGTTTGCAAGTGTTTTGGCATGGTCTTAGGAAGTTTGTTCCAAGTTTGCAAGTGTTTGGCATGGTCTTATTAAATTTGTACCAAGTTTGCAAGTGTTTGGCATGGTCTTATTAAATTTGTACCAAGTTTGCAAGTGTTTTGGCATGGTCTTTTTAAACTTGTACCAAGTTTGCAAGAGTTTTGGCATGGTCTTATTAAATTTGTACCAAGTTTGCAAGTGTTTTGGCATGGTCTTATTAAATTTGTACCAAGTTTGCAAGTGTTTTGGCATGGTCTTATTAAATTTGTACCAATTTTGCAAGTGTTTTGGCATGGTCTTATTAAATTTGTACCAAGTTTGCAAGTGTTTTGGCATGGTCTTATTAAATATGTACCAAGTTTGCAAGTGTTTGGGCATGGTCTTATTAAATTTGTACCAAGTTTGCAAGTGTTTTGGCATGGTCTTAGGAAGTTTGTTCCAAGTTTGCAAGTGTTTGGCATGGTCGTATAAAATTTGTACCAAGTTTGCAAGTGTTTTGGCATGGTCTTATTAAATTTGTACCAAGTTTGCAAGTGTTTGGCATGGTCGTATTAAATTTGTACCAAGTTTGTAAGTGTTTTTGCATGGTCTTATTAAATTTGTACCAAATTTGCAAGTGTTTTGGCATGGTCTTATTAAATTTCTGCCAAGTTTGCAAGTGTTTTGGCATGGTCTTAGGAAGTTTGTTCCAAGTTTGCAAGTGTTTTGGCATGGTCTTATTAAATTTGAACCAAGGTTGCAAGTGTTTTGGCATGGTCTTAGGAAGTTTGTTCCAAGTTTGCAAGTGTTTTGGCATGGTCTTATTAAATTTGTACCAAGTTTGCAAGTGTTTTGGCATGGTCTTAGGAAGTTTGTTCCTAGTTTGCAAGTGTTTGGCATGGTCTTATTAAATTTGTACCAAGTTTGCAAGTGTTTGGCATGGTCGTATTAAATTTGTACCAAGTTTGCAAGTGTTTTGGCATGGTCTTATTAAATTTGTACCAAGTTTGTAAGTGTTTGGCATGGTCTTAATAAATTTGTGCCAAGTTTGCAAGTGTTTTGGCATGGTCTTAGGAAGTTTGTTCCAAGTTTGCAAGTGTTTTGGCATGGTCTTATTAAATTTGTTCCAAGTTTGCAAGTGTTTGGCATGGTCGTATTAAATTTGTACCAAGTTTGCAAGTGTTTTGGCATGGTCTTATTAAATTTGTACCAAGGTTGCAAGTGTTTTGGCATGGTCTTAGGAAGTTTGTTCCAAGTTTGCAACTGTTTGGCATGGTCTTATTAAATTTGTACCAAGTTTGCAAGTGTTTTGGCATGGTCTTAGGAAGTTTGTTCCAAGTTTGCAAGTGTTTTGGCATGGTCTTAGTACATTTGTACCAAGTTTGCAAGTGTTTTGGCATGGTCGTATAAAATTTGTTCCAAGTTTGCAACTGTTTGGCATGGTCTTATTAAATTTGTACCAAGTTTGCAAGTGTTTTGGCATGGTCTTAGGAAGTTTGTTCCAAGTTTGCAAGTGTTTTGGCATGGTCTTATTAAATTTGTTCCAAGTTTGCAAGTGTTTGGCATGGTCGTATTAAATTTGTACCAAGTTTGCAAGTGTTTGGCATGGTCTTAGGAAGTTTGTTCCAAGCTTGCAACTGTTTTGGCATCATCTTATTAAATTTGTTCCAAGTTTGCAAGTGTTTGGCATGGTCGTATTAAATTTGTACCAAGGTTGCAAGTGTTTTGGCATGGTCTTAGGAAGT
Source organism: Anopheles atroparvus (assembly GCA_914969975.1). Classification (NCBI taxonomy): domain Eukaryota; kingdom Metazoa; phylum Arthropoda; class Insecta; order Diptera; family Culicidae; genus Anopheles; species Anopheles atroparvus. The sequence goes on along the minus strand of CAJZCY010000008.1, from coordinate 1,193,071 downwards.
TTGTTCCAAGTTTGCAAGTGTTTTGGCATGGTCTTATTAAATTTGTACCAAGTTTGCAAGTGTTTTGGCATGGTCTTAGGAAGCTTGTTCCAAGTTTGCAACTGTTTGGCATGGTCTTATTAAATTTGTACCAAGTTTGCAAGTGTTTTGGCATGGTCTTAGGAAGTTTGTTCCAAGTTTACAAGTGTTTTGGCATGGTCTTAGGAAGTTTGTTCCAAGTTTGCAAGTGTTTTGGCATGGTCTTATTACATTTGTACCAAGTTTGCAAGTGTTTTGGCATGGTCTTATTAAATGTGTACCAAGTTTGCAAGTGTTTTGGCATGGTCTTATTAAATTTGTATCAAGTTTGCAAGTGTTTTGGCATGGCCTTAGGAAGTTTGTTCCAAGTTTGCAAGTGTTTTGGCATGGTCTTATTAAATTTGTTCCAAGTTTGCAAGTGTTTGGCATGGTCGTATTAAATTTGTACCAAGTTTGCAAGTGTTTTGGCATGGTCTTATTAAATTTGTACCAAGGTTGAAAGTGTTTTGGCATGGTCTTAGGAAGTTTGTTCCAAGTTTGCAACTGTTTGGCATGGTCTTATTAAATTTGTACCAAGTTTGCAAGTGTTTTGGCATGGTCTTAGGAAGTTTGTTCCAAGTTTGCAAGTGTTTTGGCATGGTCTTAGGAAGTTTGTTCCAAGTTTGCAAGTGTTTTGGCATGGTCTTAGGAAGTTTGTTCCAAGTTTGCAAGTGTTTTGGCATGGTCTTATTAAATTTGTACCAAGGTTGCAAGTGTTTTGGCATGGTCTTAGGAAGTTTGTGCCAAGTTTGCAAGTGTTTTGGCATGGTCTTAGGAAATTTGTTCCAAGTTTGGAAGTGTTTGGCATGGTCTTATTAAATTTGTACCAAGTTTGCAAGTGTTTGGCATGGTCGTATTAAATTTGTACCAAGTTTGCAAGTGTTTTGGCATGGTGTTATTAAATTTGTGCCTAGTTTGCAAGTGTTTTGGCATGGTCTTAGGAAGTTTGTTCCAAGTTTGCAAGTGTTTTGGCATGGTCTTATGAAATTTGTACCAAGGTTGCAAGTGTTTTGGCATGGTCTTAGGAAGTTTGTTCCAAGTTTGCAAGTGTTTGGCATGGTCTTATTAAATTTGTACCAAGTTTGAAAGTGTTTGGCATGGTCTTATTAAATTTGTACCAAGTTTGCAAGTGTTTGGCATGGTCGTATTAAATTTGTACTAAGTTGCAAGTGTTTTGGCATGGTCTTATTAAATTTGTACCAAGTTTGCAAGTGTTTTGGCATGGTCTTATTAAATTTGTGCCAAGTTTGCAAGTGTTTTGGCATGGTCTTAGGAAGTTTGTTCCAAGTTTGCAAGTGTTTTGGCATGGTCTTATTAAATTTGTACCAAGTTTGCAAGTGTTTTGGCATGGTCTTAGGAAGTTTGTTCCAAGTTTGCAAGTGTTTGGCATGGTCTTATTAAATTTGTACCAAGTTTGCAAGTGTTTTGGCATGGTCTTAGGAAGTTTGTTCCAAGTTTGCAAGTGTTTGGCATGGTCGTATTAAATTTGTACCAAGGTTGCAAGTGTTTTGGCATGGTCTTAGGAAGTTTGTTCCAAGTTTGCAAGTGTTTGGCATGGTCTTATTAAATTTGTACCAAGTTTGCAAGTGTTTTGGCATGGTCTTAGGAATTTTGTTCCAAGTTTGCAAGTGTTTGGCATGGTCGTAATAAATTTGTACCAAGGTTGCAAGTGTTTTGGCATGGTCTTAGGAAGTTTGTTCCAAGTTTGCAAGTGTTTTGGCATGGTCTTAGGAAGTTTGTTACAAGTTTGCAAGTGTTTTGGCATGGTCTTATTAAATTTGTACCAAGGTTGCAAGTGTTTTGGCATGGTCTTAGGAAGTTTGTTCCAAGTTTGCAAGTGTTTGGCATGGTCTTATTAAATTTGTACCAAAATTGCAAGTGTTTTGGCATGGTCTTAGGAAGTTTGTTCCAAGTTTGCAAGTGTTTTGGCATGGTCTTAGGAAGTTTGTTCCAAGTTTGCAAGTGTTTTGACATGGTCTTATTAAATTTGTGCCAAGTTTGCAAGTATTTTGGCATGGTCTTAGGAAGTTTGTTCCAAGTTTGCAAGTGTTTGGCATGGTCTTATTAACTTTGTACCAAGTTTGCAAGTGTTTTGGCATGGTCTTAGGAAGTTTGTTCCAAGTTTGCTAGTGTTTGGCATGGTCTTATTAAATTTGTACCAAGTTTGCAAGTGTTTGGCATGGTCGTATTAAATTTGTACCAAGTTTGCAAGTGTTTTGGCATGGTCTTTGTTGCTACTCACACACAAGCAACACCGTCACTGTCAGCTGCACTATCAGTCAAGTGACAGCCGCGGCGGCTAATTCAGAGGCGGCCCATGCAGCAGCGTTGGAGATTAGTGTAAAGTGGGGATAAAAGGGCTGGGCGAGCAGCCGGGCGCTCTCTTTAAGTCGAAGTTGCTGTGATAGCAAGAAGCCGAAATAAAAGCACTAATTTGTGGTAACTTTGTAAAAACCAAGATACCGACATTTTCGCTTTTTTCTTATATCACTAGCAACATTCCACAAATTAACTTTACGCGTAATTCGAACGGTGCTGTAAAGCCAAAGGGTTTGCATCGCGAATAGTACAAAGTAAAACTGCCCGGTCGTTAAAGTGTCGCGTCGCGAATCGATCGTACGGTGTAGTAAAACCGGTGGGTTTACACCGCGAATCGTGTGTTCTAGTGCGTGAAGATGGAGGACAATCGTGACGAACCGACACCCCGCTACGCGGATACCGAAGGAAGTGGGAGCACGGCATCATCACCGCCCGCTAAACCCACGTTCATGGATCGCGAGCTGGAAGTGGCGCGAAAACGTTTCGCGCTGGAACGACGGGCATTCGAGATAGAAATCTCGCAAAGGGAATTAGAACTTGAGGAGCTCGCCATCGCGATCGAGAAGGGAATGGCCCAACGGGAATCGTCCAAACTGCCCAGTGCCCCGGGAGACCAACCTGCCGAAAACGCGATGGCGCAAGGCCACTCGTCGAGCTTTTACACTGCTCCGGGTGTGCGAACTACCAGAACCGCGATGGCGCAAGGCCACTCGTCGAGCCAGTACACTGCTCCGGGTGCGCGACCAGCCGAAGCCGCGATGGCGCCGAATCACTCGTCGAGTGTTCACCCGGTCGCGGTTCAAGGCACGGCAGGGTCAATGACCGCAGGCCCAAGTTGGCGCTACACAGTATCGCAAATGCCGGTCACACAGGAGCAGTCGATTCGGCACGAAACCATCCAGGAGCGTCAATCGCAGGAGTATGCGCGATGGAGCCAATATTTGGATGATTTTCGCAATTCCCGTGCCAGACAAAGTCATCCAAGCACCAGCGAGCGGCACAACACGATGGCGACAAAACCGGTGATGGAAAATGGTGGGCCGTCGAGCACCGCCAGATAGTCAGCTTCGCACCTTAACAATACACGCGAGCTGAACTCGACGCAGAAGGCGGCCAGGAGAATTACGGATGACCTGCCAACGTTTTCGGGTGATATAACGCACTGGCCAATGTTTATATCGAACTACGAGACGTCCACCGAGATTTGCGGGTTTTCGAACGTTGAAAACATTTTCCGACTGCAGAAAGCCCTCAAAGGACCCGCATACGAGGCAGTCGAGCAGCTGCTTTATTACCCCGAGGGGCTGAACGAGGCAATAAGTGTGCTGCGCGAGGAGTTTGGTCGGACGGACCTTCTGATCGAGGCACTAATCGACAAGGTGCGAAGGATGCCGGGACCACGGGTGGAGCGCTTGGAAACCGTAGCGGCGTACGGGAAAGCGGTCCGCAATATGTGTGCCACCATTCGTATTTCCGGGCTCAAGGATTACGAGTGCAATGTGTCACTTTTGAAGGAGCTTACGGAGAAACTTCCCCCAACACTACGTCTCCAATGGGCACAAACAAAGGAGTTCTTGCCAGAGGTGTCGCTGACGGAGTTTGGTAAGTGGATCGCGGGGGTTGCGAGGGCCGTGAGCGGCGAAATCTCCACTTTTCCTAGCGCCAGGATGCCAGATCGACCGAGGACGGAGACAGCACCACAGCGTAACACTAACCGGGAACAGCAGCCGACGCGACGCGCATCCTTCCTCAACTACCACACCGCGGAAACCCGGAAGATTGACAGCTGCACGCTGTGCAGTAGGGAGTGTCGGTCATTGGTACACTGTGATCGCTTCCTTGCCCTCACCCCGCGGCAGCGTGCATCACTGGTGAGGGAAAGGAAACTTTGCCAGAGGTGTTTACGCGCGCATAAGAAGCCATGTCGTGTGCGGGACATTTGTGGCGATAACGGTTGTCGCGGGAAACACCATTGGCTTCTCCACTACCTCGACAACGACAGTGACGCGCACCACGAGAGACAAGTAAACACTGAACAAGTAAACACTGGAGGCACCACGCACACCACTACCACAGTCACCGGGCGAGGACGCGCACTCGAGCACTGCAACACTCACATGAACGGCAATGGCACTCTGTTTCGGTATGTGCCTGTAGTAGTGTATGGTGCTGGTGATAGAAGGATAAACACTTTCGCGTTTTTCGACGATGGAGCGTCATCTACCTTTGCTGATCGCTCGTTGATCGATGAGCTGGGATTGGTCGGGGAGCCGCACCCGCTGTGCTTGAAGATGACGGGAGATAGTGAGAGACAGGAGGAGGACTCCGTTGAAGTGAGGCTGGGAATTTCGGGGGTGCATCCCTCGGCGAAGGTGTTTCAGCTAGCGAAGGTCCACACAGTGCAAAGCCTGTCTCTCTCTGAGCAATCGGCTTGCATGGAAGACCTCGGGAAGCAATTTTGTCACTTGAAGGGCCTTCCCATAGCGTCCTACAAAAAGGCGATACCGAGGATACTGATTGGTATCGATAACTGCCATTTAGGAATATCCCTCAAGAGCAAAGAGGGACGAGTCGGGGAGCCTGTGGCGGAGACGACACGCTTGGGCTGGACTGTGTTTGGGCCAACATTGTCGAGCACGAAGGCAAAGCACAGTATATTCCACATTTGCTCCTGTGAAGTTTCCAATAGCTCATTGGATGACGCATTGAGGGAATACTTCACGCTAGATTCGCATGGGATAACTACTCCGGGTCGATTATTATCCAATGACGAAGAAAGGGCGTTGCAGCTTCTACAGAGCAACACACGTCTTCTGGACAGCCGATACGAAACTGGTTTGTTATGGATATACGATGATGTTAGACTTCCGCCCAGCAGAGCAATGGCCCTGAGACGCCACACGTGCCTCGTAAGGAAGCTGAAAAAAGATAAAAATTTAGCAGAGGCGATGAAATTGAAGATGAAGGAATATGAGGAGAAGGGCTACATAAGGCGTGTACAAACTTGTGAGCTGCTTGAGAGGGGGCTGAAAGATTGGTTCCTACCCATCTTTCCAGTGAGCAACCCAAATAAGCCCGGGAAGGTCAGGGTAGTTTTCGATGCGGCTGCACAAGCGCATGGTGTGAGTTTAAATGACTACTTGCTTCCTGGCCCAGACCAAATCGTAAGTCTCGTCGGTGTGCTGTACAAATTTCGCGAACACCTAGTAGCAGTTGCTGGCGACATACGGGAAATGTTCTTCCAGGTGCGGATGAGGCAAGAAGATCAGCGAAGCCAGATGTTTCTCTGGCTCGAAGGTGATGACATCGATGCTGAGCCAGTCGTGTTTGCGGTCGCCGTTATGACATTCGGGGCAACGTGCTCCCCAGCGAGCGCACACTTTGTCAAGAACCAGAACGCCGAACGGTTTGCTGAAGAATTTCCACGGGCAGCTGAATGCATCATAGGCGAACACTACGTCGACGATATGCTGGCAAGTGCTGAAACGGAAGAAGAAACGATAAGCTTGGCATCAAACGTTCGCTCCATTCACGCTCGAGGCGGTTTCGAGATCCGCAACTGGGTTTCGAACTCATTGCGGGTGGCGGACGAGTTACGGCTGGGAGCAGATCACGTCAGCGTCGTAAGCATGTGTCCTCCATCGGCGGTAGAGAAGGTGCTTGGTCTCTGGTGGGACACATTTTCAGACACCTTTACATTCAGGCTCAATCCACGGCATGACGAGGAACTGCTGACCGGAAGGAGATCGCCGACTAAGCGCGAGGTGTTGCGGACGCTTATGATGATCTACGATCCCCTCGGTCTCATCGGTCATTTCTTAATGTTCCTGAAGGTCCTCCTGCAGGACGTTTGGCGGTCCAGTATACAATGGGACGACACCTTGGAAGGAGCCCTTGCCGAGCAGTGGATGGCGTGGATTACGGTGCTACCAACAATATCACAGGTGAGCGTTCCTAGATGCTACCGCAATCTTGCACCGATCGACACCATCAATATCCAGCTTCACGTGTTCTGCGACGCTAGTGAAAGGGGAATGGCCGCGGTCGGTTATTTGCGTTTCGAACACGACGGAACGATAGAATGTGCTCTTGTTGGCTCAAAAACCAAGGTAGCCCCGCTGAAGCCCCTATCAATTCCACGGCTCGAGTTAAATTCTGCAGTCATTGGCTCACGCTTGGCCCGTAACATTTGTGCGAATCATCGTCTGTCAATCGCACGTAAAGTGTTCTGGACGGACTCCCGCAACGTTGTGTGTTGGCTTCAATCGGACCACAGGCAATACAACCAGTATGTTTCCTGTAGAGTTGGTGAGATTCTGGAAGCATCAGGCACAAATGAATGGCGATGGGTGTCGACGAAACTAAACGTTGCCGACGATGGGACCAAGTGGCAAAGAGCCCCGGATATGACTCCTTCAAGCCGATGGTTCCGTGGTCCGAGCTTCCTGTGGGAATCGGAAAGAGAGTGGCCGACAGCGGCCGATCCTGGGAACACATCGGCCGACCTAAAAAGAAGACTAATGCATCACGAGGTGTCGGAACGAATCATCGATTATACAAGATTTTCCAGATGGAAGAGAATGGTTCGAGCTGTAGCTTACGTTAGAAGGTACATTGACAACCTTCGGTGCCGAGTACGACGCGAGGCAGAACGGCAGGAAGAGCTGGGCCATGATGAAGTAATCGAAGCCGAAAACACAATAATAAGGCTGGTGCAGGCAGAAGCTTTTCCTATCGAAGTGAAGCGCCTGAGGGACGCAACGCAAGCAACACATCCGTGGAAGACGCCAATTCCCAAGGATAGTGCCTTATTCAAACTTACCCCGGACCTCGATGATAAGGGAATAATACGGCTGCGTGGGCGGTTGAGCAGCTGTAAAATGATCAACGAAGACCTGAAACAACCAACAATATTACCAAGGAGGCACTACGTAACCGACCTGATCATAGCCGACATTCATGAAAAGTACTTCCATACAAATCATCAGACTGTCGTAAACCAAATCAGAAGGAGATATTACGTACCAAGGCTTCGGGTAGAGTTCAATAGGGTTCGACGAGCATGCCAGATGTGTAAGGTCCGCCAGGCTAAGCCGAGTCCGCCAATGATGGGTGATATTCCAGCGCAACGAGTAGCGGTGCACCAATGTCCGTTTACGTACTGCGGGGTCGACTATTTCGGTCCAATAACGGTTGCAGTGGGTAGACGTCATGAAAAACGCTGGGGTGTGTTGTTCACATGCATGACGGTACGGGCAGTACACATTGAGCTGGCACACTCTCTCTCAACCGAATCATGTTTGATGGCCATCCGGCGATTCGTGGCCGAACGCGGAACCCCCGTTGAATTTATGAGCGACTGTGGCACTAACTTTGTCGGAGCGGCCCGGGCTCTATCATCGGAGGTAAAATGGACATTCAATCCACCTGGTGGGCCACACTTCGGGGGGTGTTGGGAGCGGCTAGTGCGATCAGTGAAGAACACGCTTCAAAGGATGAATCTCCCACGCGCGCCGACGGACGAGGTACTAATAACCACCCTAAAGGAGATAGAAAATATTATTAATTCCAGGCCGCTTACACACGTACCGCTGGACGACCTGGACGACTCACCTATCACACCAAACCATCTTCTGCTCGGAAACTCAGACGGGAGCAAGCCGGCCGCAGGTTTTGATGATACTTCGAAGGCTGTCAGGTCATCGTGGGTGGCTTCTCAGCGCAACGCTGACCAATTCTGGAAGCTGTGGTTGGAAAACTATCTTCCAACACTCACCCGCAGGACAAAGTGGTTCGCGCCGGCAAGACCTGCAAGGGAGGGAGATGTAGTTGTGGTAGCGGATAACAACTTACCTCGTAACAGCTGGCCAAAGGGACGAGTCGTCAAAACCCTCGTGGCAAAGGATGGACAGGTTCGCCGAGTCACAGTCGAGACGAACAACGGTATATACGAGCGGCCCGCCACAAAAATTGCAGTTCTCGACGTCGATCCACGAGGCACCGATTGCTAGCTGACTGCAGGACGGAACGGTAAGTGGCGACACTTTGTTTGCCACTGGCTGGGAGAATGTTGCTACTCACACACAAGCAACACCGTCACTGTCAGCTGCACTATCAGTCAAGTGACAGCCGCGGCGGCTAATTCAGAGGCGGCCCATGCAGCAGCGTTGGAGATTAGTGTAAAGTGGGGATAAAAGGGCTGGGCGAGCAGCCGGGCGCTCTCTTTAAGTCGAAGTTGCTGTGATAGCAAGAAGCCGAAATAAAAGCACTAATTTGTGGTAACTTTGTAAAAACCAAGATACCGACATTTTCGCTTTTTTCTTATATCACTAGCAACAGTCTTATTAAATTTTTACCAAGGTTGCAAGTGTTTTGGCATGGTCTTATTAAATTTGTGCCAAGTTTGCAAGTGTTTTGGCATGGTCTTAGGAAGTTTGTTCCAAGTTTGCAAGTGTTTGGCATGGTCTTTTTAAATTTGTACCAAGTTTGCAAGTGTTTTGGCATGGTCTTAGGATGTTTGTTCCAAGTTTGCAAGTGTTTGGCATGGTCGTATTAAATTTATACCAAGTTTGCAAGTGTTTTGGCATGGTCTTAGGAAGTTTGTTCCAAGTTTGCAAGTGTTTTGGCATGGTCTTAGGAAGTTTGTTCCAAGTTTGCAAGTGTTTTGGCATGGTCTTATTAAATTTGTGCCAAGTTTGCAAGTGTTTTGGCATGGTCTTAGGAAGTTTGTTCTAAGTTTGCAAGTGTTTGGCATGGTCTTATTAAATTTGTACCAAGTTTGCAAGTGTTTTGGCATGGTCTTAGGAAGTTTGTTCCAAGTTTGCAAGTGTTTTGGCATGGTCTTATTAAATTTGTACCAAGTTTACAAGTGTTTTGGCATGGTCTTATTAAATTTGTACCAAGTTTACAAGTGTTTTGGCATGGTCTTATTTAGTTGGTACCAAGGTTGCAAGTGTTTTGGCATGGTTTTATTAAATTTGTACCTAGTTTGCAAGTGTTTTGGCATGGTCTTAGGAAGTTTGTTCCAAGTTTGCAAGTGTTTTGGCATGGTCTTATTAAATTTGTACCAAGTTTGCAAGTGTTTTGGCATTGTCTTATTGAATTTGTACCAAGTTTGCAAGTGTTTTGGCATGGTCTTATTAAATTTGTTCCAAGTTTGCAAGTGTTTTGCCGTGGTCTTATTAAATTTGTTCCAAGTTTACAAGTGTTTTGGCATGGTCTTAGGAAGTTTGTTCCAAGTTTGCAAGTGTTTGGCATGGTCTTATTACATTTGTACCAAGTTTGCAAGTGTTTTGGCATGGTCTTATTAAATTTGTACCAAGTTTGCAAGTGTTTTGGCATGGTCTTAGGAAATTTGTTCCAAGTTTGCAAGTGTTTGGCATCGTCTTATTAAATTTGTACCAAGTTTGCAAGTGTTTTGGCATGGTCTTATTAAATTTGTACCAAGTTTGCAAGTGTTTTGGCATGGTCTTAGGAAGTTTGTTCCAAGTTTGCAAGTTTTTTGGCATGGTCTTATTAAATTTGTACCAAGTTTGCAAGTGTTTTGGCATGGTCTTATTAAATTTGTACCAAGTTTGCAAGTGTTTTGCCGTGGTCTTATTAAATTTGTTCCAAGTTTGCAAGTGTTTTGGCTTGGTCTTATTAAATTTGTACCAAATTTGCAAGTGTTTTGGCATGGTTTTATTAAATTTGTACCAAGTTTGCAAGTGTTTTGGCATGGTGTTATTAAATTTGTACCAAGTTTGCAAGTGTTTTGGCATGGGCTTAGGAAGTTTGTTCCAAGTTTGCAAGTGTTTGGCATGGTCGTATTAAATTTGTACCAAGTTTGCAAGTGTTTTGGCATGGTCTTATTAAATTTGTACCAAGTTTGCAAGTGTTTTGGCATGGTCTTATTAAATTTGTACCAAGTTTGCAAGTGTTTTGACATGGTCTTATTAAATTTGTACCAAGTTTGCAAGTGTTTTGTCATGGTCTTAGGAAGTTTGTTCCAAGTTTGCAAGTGTTTGGCATGGTCTTATTAAATTTGTACCAAGTTTGCAAGTGTTTTGGCATGGTCTTATTGAATTTGTACCAAGTTTGCAAGTGTTTTGGCATGGTCTTATTAAATTTGTACCAAGTTTGCAAGTGTTTTGGCATGGTCTTATTAAATTTGTACCAAGTTTGCAAGTGTTTTGGCATGGTCTTAGGAAGTTTGTTCCAAGTTTGCAAGTGTTTGGCATGGTCTTATTAAATTTGTACCAAGTTTGCAAGTGTTTTGGCATGGTCTTATTAAATTTGTACCAAGTTTGCAAGTGTTTTGGCATGGTCTTATTAAATTTGTACCAAGTTTGCAAGTGTTTTGGCATGGTCTTAGGAAGTTTGTTCCAAGTTTGCAAGTGTTTGGCATGGTCGTATTAAATTTGTACCAAGTTTGCAAGTGTTTTGGCATGGTCTTATTAAATTTGTACCAAGTTTACAAGTGTTTTGGCATGGTCTTAGGAAGTTTGTTCCAAGTTTGCAAGTATTTTGGCATGGTCTTATTAAATTTATACTAAGTTTGCAAGTGTTTTGGCATGGTCTTATTAAATTTGTACCAAGTTTGCAAGTGTTTTGGCATGGTCTTAGGAAGTTTGTTCCAAGTTTGCAAGTGTTTGGCATGGTCTTATTAAAATTGTACCAAGTTTGCAAGTGTTTTGGAATGGTCTTAGGAAGTTTGTTCCAAGTTTGCAAGTGTTTTGGCATGGTCTTATTAAATTTGTACCAAGTTTGCAAGTGTTTTGGCATGGTCTTATTAAATTTGTACCAAGTTTGCAAGTGTTTTGGCATGGTCTTATTAAATTTGTTCCAAGTTTGCAAGTGTTTTGGCATGGTCTTATTAAATTTGTACCAAGTTTGCAAGTGTTTTGGCATGGTCTTAGGAAGTTTGTTCCAAGTTTGCAAGTGTTTGGCATGGTCTTATTAAATTTGTTCCAAGTTTGCAAGTGTTTTGGCATGGTCTTATTAAATTTGTACCAAGTTTGCAAGTGTTTTGGCATGGTCTTATTAAATTTGTACCAAGTTTGCAAGTGTTTTGGCATGGTCTTATTAAATTTGTACCAAGTTTGCAAGTGTTTTGGCATGGTCTTAGGAAGTTTGTTCCAAGTTTGCAAGTGTTTGGCATGGTCTTATTAAAATTGTACCAAGTTTGCAAGTGTTTTGGCATGGTCTTAGGAAGTTTGTTCCAAGTTTGCAAGTGTTTTGGCATGGTCTTATTAAATTTGTACCAAGTTTGCAAGTGTTTTGGCATGCTCTTATTAAATTTGTACCAAGTTTGCAAGTGTTTTGGCATGGTCTTATTAAATTTGTTCCAAGTTTGCAAGTGTTTTGGCATGGTCTGATTAAATTTGTACCAAGTTTGCAAGTGTTTTGGCGTGGTCTAAGGAAGTTTGTTCCAAGTTTGCAAGTGTTTGGCATGGTCTTATTAAATTTGTACTAAGTTTGCAAGTGTTTTGGCATGGTTTTATTATATTTGTACCAAGTTTGCAAGTGTTTTGGCATGGTCTTAGAAAGTTTGTGCCAAATTTGCAAGTGTTTGGCATGGTCTTATTTAATTTGTACCAAGTTTGCAAGTGTTTTGGCATGGTCTTATGAAATTTGTACCAAGCTTGCAAGTGTTTTGGCATGGTCTTATTAAATTTGTTCCAAGTTTACAAGTGTTTTGGCTTGGTCTTATTAAATTTGTACCAAGTTTGCAAGTGTTTTGGCATTGTCTTAGGAAGTTTGTTCCAAGTTTGCAAGTGTTTAGGCATGGTCTTATTAAATGTGTACCAAGTTTGCAAGTGTTTTGGCATGGTCTTATTAAATTTGTACCAAGTTTGCAAGTGTTTTGGCATGGTCTTAGGAAGTTTGTTCCAAGTTTGCAAGTGTTTTGGCATGGTCTTATTAAATTTGTACCAAGTTTTCAAGTGTTTTGGCATGGTCTTATTAAATTTGTACCAAGTTTGCAAGTGTTTTGCCGTGGTCTTATTAAATTTGTTCCAAGTTTGCAAGTGTTTTGGCTTGGTCTTATTAAATTTGTACCAAATTTGCAAGTGTTTTGGCATGGTTTTATTAAATTTGTACCAAGTTTGCAAGTGTTTTGGCATGGTCTTATTAAATTTGTACCAAGTTTGCAAGTGTTTTGGCATGGGCTTAGGAAGTTTGTTCCAAGTTTGCAAGTGTTTGGCATGGTCGTATTAAATTTGTACCAAGTTTGCAAGTGTTTTGGCATGGTCTTATTAAATTTGTACCAAGTTTGCAAGTGTTTTGGCATGGTCTTATTAAATTTGTACCAAGTTTGCAAGTGTTTTGGCATGGTCTTATTAAATTTGTACCAAGTTTGCAAGTGTTTTGGCATGGTCTTAGGAAGTTTGTTCCAAGTTTGCAAGTGTTTGGCATGGTCTTATTAAATTTGTACCAAGTTTGCAAGTGTTTTGGCATGGTCTTATTAAATTTGTACCAAGTTTGCAAGTGTTTTGGCATGGTTTTATTAAATTTGTACCAAGTTTGCAAGTGTTTTGGCATGGTATTTTTAAATTTGTACCAAGTTTGCAAGTGTTTTGGCATGGTGTTAGGAAGTTTGTTCCAAGTTTGCAAGTGTTTGGCATGGTCTTATTAAATTTGTACCAAGTTTGCAAGTGTTTTGGCATGGTCTTATGAAATTTGTACCAAGCTTGCAAGTGTTTTGGCATGGTCTTATTAAATTTGTTCCAAGTTTGCAAGTGTTTTGGCTTGGTCTTATTAAATTTGTACCAAGTTTGCAAGTGTTTTGGCATGGTCCTAGGAAGTTTGTTCCAAGTTTGCAAGTGTTTTGGCATGGTCTTATTAAATGAGTACCAAGTTTGCAAGTGTTTTGGCATGGTCTTATTCAATTTGTACCAAGTTTGCAAGTGTTTTGGCATGGTCTTAGGAAGTTTGTTCCAAGTTTGCAAGTGTTTTGGCATGGTCTTATTAAATTTGTACCAAGCTTGCAAGTGTTTTGGCATGGTCTTATTAAATTTGTACTAAGTTTGCAAGTGTTTTGCCGTGGTCTTATTAAATTTGTTCCAAGTTTGCAAGTGTTTTGGCTTGGTCTTATTAAATTTGTACCAAGTTTGCAAGTGTTTTGGCATGGTTTTATTAAATTTGTACCAAGTTTGCAAGTGTTTTGGCATGGTGTTATTAAATTTGTACCAAGTTTGCAAGTGTTTTGGCATGGGCTTAGGAAGTTTGTTACAAGTTTGCAAGTGTTTGGCATGGTCGTATTAAATTTGTACCAAGTTTGCAAGTGTTTTGGCATGGTCTTATTAAATTTGTACCAAGTTTGCAAGTGTTTTGGCATGGTCTTATTAAATTTGTACCAAGTTTGCAAGTGTTTTGACATGGTCTTATTAAATTTGTACCAAGTTTGCAAGTGTTTTGTCATGGTCTTAGGAAGTTTGTTCCAAGTTTGCAAGTGTTTGGCATGGTCTTATTAAATTTGTACCAAGTTTGCAAGTGTTTTGGCATGGTCTTATTAAATTTGTACCAAGTTTGCAAGTGTTTTGGCATGGTCTTATTAAATTTGTACCAAGTTTGCAAGTGTTTTGGCATGGTCTTATTAAATTTGTACCAAGTTTGCAAGTGTTTTGGCATGGTCTTAGGAAGTTTGTTCCAAGTTTGCAAGTGTTTGGCATGGTCTTATTAAATTTGTACCAAGTTTGCAAGTGTTTTGGCATGGTCTTATTAAATTTGTACCAAGGTTGCAAGTGTTTTGGCATGGTCTTATTAAATTTGTACCAAGTTTGCAAGTGTTTTGGCATGGTATTTTTAAATTTGTACCAAGTTTGCAAGTGTTTTGGCATGGTGTTATTAAATTTGTAGCAAGTTTGCAAGTGTTTTGGCATGGTCTTATTAAATTTGTACCAAGTTTGCAAGTGTTTTGGCATGGTCTAAGGAAGTTTGTTCCTAGTTTGCAAGTGTTTTGGCTTGGTCTTATTAAATTTGTACCAAATTTGCAAGTGTTTTGGCATGGTTTTATTAAATTTGTACCAAGTTTGCAAGTGTTTTGGCATGGTGTTATTAAATTTGTACCAAGTTTGCAAGTGTTTTGGCATGGGCTTAGGAAGTTTGTTCCAAGTTTGCAAGTGTTTGGCATGGTCGTATTAAATTTGTACCAAGTTTGCAAGTGTTTTGGCATGGTCTTATTAAATTTGTACCAAGTTTGCAAGTGTTTTGGCATGGTCTTATTAAATTTGTACCAAGTTTGCAAGTGTTTTGGCATGGTCTTATTAAATTTGTACCAAGTTTGCAAGTGTTTTGGCATGTTTTTTTTTTAATTTTTACCAAGTTTGCAAGTGTTTTGGCATGGTATTTTTAAATTTGTACCAAGTTTGCAAGTGTTTTGGCATGGTCTTATTAAATTTGTACCAAGTTTGCAAGTGTTTTGGCATGGTCTTATTAAATTTGTACCAAGTTTGCAAGTGTTTTGGCATGGTCTTAGGAAGTTTGTTCCAAGTTTGCAAGTGTTTTGGCATGGTCTTATTAAATTTGTACCAAGTTTGCAAGTGTTTTGGCATGGGCTTAGGAAGTTTGTTCCAAGTTTGCAAGTGTTTGGCATGGTCGTATTAAATTTGTACCAAGTTTGCAAGTGTTTTGGCATGGTCTTATTAAATTTGTACCAAGTTTGCAAGTGTTTTGGCATGGTCTTATTAAATTTGTACCAAGTTTGCAAGTGTTTTGGCATGGTCTTATTAAATTTGTACCAAGTTTGCAAGTGTTTTGGCATGGTCTTATTAAATTTGTACCAAGTTTGCAAGTGTTTTGGCATGGTCTTATTAAATTTGTTCCAAGTTTGCAAGTGTTTTGGCTTGGTCTTATTAAATTTGTACCAAGTTTGCAAGTGTTTTGGCATGGTCTTAGGAAGTTTGTTCCAAGTTTGCAAGTGTTTGGCATGGTCTTATTAAATGTGTACCAAGTTTGCAAGTGTTTTGGCATGGTCTTAGGAAGTTTGTTCCAAGTTTGCAAGTGTTTGGCATGGTCTTATTAAATTTGTACCAAGTTTGCAAGTGTTTGGCATGGTCTTAGGATGTTTGTTCCAAGTTTGCAAGTGTTTGGCATGGTCTTATTAATTTTGTACCAAGTTTGCAAGTGTTTTGGCATGGTCTTATTAAATTTGTACCAAGTTTGCAAGTGTTTTGGCATGGTCTTAGGAAGTTTGTTCCAAGTTTGCAAGTGTTTTGGCATGGTCTTAGGAAGTTTGTTCCAAGTTTGCAAGTGTTTTGGCATGGTCTTAGGAAGTTTGTTCCAAGTTTGCAAGTGTTTTGGCATGGTCTTATTAAATTTGTACCAAGGTTGCAAGTGTTTTGGCATGGTCTTAGGAAGTTTGTGCCAAGTTTGCAAGTGTTTTGGCATGGTCTTAGGAAGTTTGTTCCAAGTTTGCAAGTGTTTTGGCATGGTCTTATTACATTTGTACCAAGTTTGCAAGTGTTTTGGCATGGTCTTATTAAATTTGTACCAAGTTTGCAAGTGTTTTGGCATGGTCTTAATAAATTTGTACCAAGTTTGCAATTGTTTTGGCATGGTCTTAGGAAGTTTGTTCCAAGTTTGCAAGTGTTTGGCATGGTCGTATTAAATTTGTTCCAAGTTTGCAACTGTTTGGCTTGGTCTTATTAATTTTGTACCAAGTTTGCAAGTGTTTTGGCATGGTCTTATTAAATTTGTACCAAGTTTGAAAGTGTTTTGGCATGGTCCTATTAAATTTGTACCAAGGTTGCAAGTGTTTTGGCATGGTCTTAGGAAGTTTGTGCCAAGTTTGCAAGTGTTTTGGCATGGTCTTAGGAAGTTTGTTCCAAGTTTGCAAGTGTTTTGGCATGGTATTATTACATTTGTACCAAGTTTGCAAGTGTTTTGGCATGGTCTTATTAAATTTGTACCAAGTTTGCAAGGGTTTTGGCATGGTCTTAATAAATTTGTACCAAGTTTGCAATTGTTTTGGCATGGTCTTAGGAAGTTTGTTCCAAGTTTGCAAGTGTTTGGCATGGTCGTATTAAATTTGTTCCAAGTTTGCAACTGTTTGGCTTGGTCTTATTAATTTTGTACCAAGTTTGCAAGTGTTTTGGCATGGTCTTATTAAATTTGTACCAAGTTTGAAAGTGTTTTGGCATGGTCCTATTAAATTTGTGCCAAGTTTGCAAGTGTTTTGGCATGGTCTTAGGAAGTTTGTTCCAAGTTTGCAAGTGTTTTGGCATGGTCTTAGGAAGTTTGTACCAAGTTTGCAAGTGTTTTGGCATGGTCTTAGGAAGTTTGTTCCAAGTTTGCAAGTGTTTTGGCATGGTCTTATTAAATTTGTACCAAGTTTGCAAGTGTTTTGGCATGGTCTTATTAAATTTGTTCCAAGTTTGCAAGTGTTTTGGCATGGTCTGATTAAATTTGTACCAAGTTTGCAAGTGTTTTGGCATGGTCTTATTAAATTTGTACCAAGTTTGCAAGTGTTTTGGCATGGTCTTAGGAAGTTTGTTCCAAGTTTGCAAGTGTTTGGCATGGTCTTAGGAAGTTTGTTCCAAGTTTGCAAGTGTTTTGGCATGGTCTTATTACATTTGTACCAAGTTTGCAAGTGTTTTGGCATGGTCTTATTAAATTTGTACCAAGTTTGCAAGTGTTTTGGCATGGTCTTATTAAATTTGTACCAAGTTTGCAAGTGTTTTGGCATGGTCTTGGGAAGTTTGTTCCAAGTTTGCAAGTGTTCGGCATGGTCTTATTAAATTTGTACCAAGTTTGCAAGTGTTTTGGCATGGTCTTTGGAAGTTTGTTCCAAGTTTGCAAGTGTTTTGGCATGGTCTTAGGAAGTTTGTACCAAGTTTGCAAGTGTTTTGGCATGGTCTTAGGAAGTTTGTTCCAAGTTTGCAAGTGTAATGGCATGGTCTTATTACATTTGTACCAAGTTTGCAAGTGTTTTGGCATGGTCTTATCAAATTTGTACCAAGTTTGCAAGTGTTTTGGCATGGTCTTATTAAATTTGTACCAAGTTTGCAAGTGTTTTGGCATGGTCTTAGGAAGTTTGTTCCAAGTTTGCAAGTGTTTGGCATGGTCGTATTAAATTTGTTCCAAGTTTGCAACTGTTTGGCATGGTCTTATTAATTTTGTACCAAGTTTGCAAGTGTTTTGGCATGGTCTTATTAAATTTGTACCAAGTTTGAAAGTGTTTTGGCATGGTCCTATTAAATTTGTGCCAAGTTTGCAAGTGTTTTGGCATGGTCTTTGGAAGTTTGTTCCAAGTTTGCAAGTGTTTTGGCATGGTCTTAGGAAGTTTGTACCAAGTTTGCAAGTGTTTTGGCATGGTCTTAGGAAGTTTGTTCCAAGTTTGCAAGTGTTTTGGCATGGTCTTATTACATTTGTACCAAGTTTGCAAGTGTTTTGGCATGGTCTTATTAAATTTGTACCAAGTTTGCAAGTGTTTTGGCATGGTCTTATTAAATTTGTACCAAGTTTGCAAGTGTTTTGGCATGGTCCTATTAAATTTGTGCCAAGTTTGCAAGTGTTTTGGCATGGTCTTAGGAAGTTTGTTCCAAGTTTGCAAGTGTTTTGGCATGGTCTTAGGAAGTTTGTACCAAGTTTGCAAGTGTTTTGGCATGGTCTTAGGAAGTTTGTTCCAAGTTTGCAAGTGTTTTGGCATGGTCTTAGGAAGTTTGTTCCAAGTTTGCAAGTGTTTTGGCATGGTCTTATTAAATTTGTACCAAGTTTGAGAGTGTTTTGGCATGGTCTTATTAAATTTGTACCAAGTTTGCAAGTGTTTTGGCATGGTCTTAGGAAGTTTGTTCCAAGTTTGCAAGTGTTTGGCATGGTCTTAGGAAGTTTGTTCCAAGTTTGCAACTGTTTGGCATGGTCTTATTAATTTTGTACCAAGTTTGCAAGTGTTTTGGCATGGTGTTAATAAATTTGTACCAAGTTTGCAAGTGTTTTGGCATGGTCTTAGGAAGTTTGTTCCAAGTTTGCAAGTGTTTGGCATGGTCGTATTAAATTTGTTCCAAGTTTGCAACTGTTTGGCATGGTCTTATTAATTTTGTACCAAGTTTGCAAGTGTTTTGGCATGGTCTTATTAAATTGGACCAAGTTTGGAAGTGTTTTGGCATGGTCCTATTAAATTTGTGCCAAGTTTGCAAGTGTTTTGGCATGGTCTTAGGAAGTTTGTTCCAAGTTTGCAAGTGTTTTGGCATGGTCTTATTAAATTTGTACCAAGGTTGCAAGTGTTTTGGCATGGTCTTAGGAAGTTTGTACCAAGTTTGCAAGTGTTTGGCATGGTCTTATTAAATTCGTACCAAGTTTGCAAGTGTTTTGGCATGGTCTTTGGAAGTTTGTTCCAAGTTTGCAAGTGTTTTGGCATGGTCTTAGGAAGTTTGTACCAAGTTTGCAAGTGTTTTGGCATGGTCTTAGGAAGTTTGTTCCAAGTTTGCAAGTGTTTTGGCATGGTCTTATTACATTTGTACCAAGTTTGCAAGTGTTTTGGCATGGTCTTATTAAATTTGTACCAAGTTTTTTTTTTATAAAAGACGTTTATTAAGGGTGTACAATATTTCTTACATACTATTTAATCACATTTACATAGGTTTTGTTTCCTTCGCACGTGTTGGACGGGAAACAAAGGCAAGACTTTACAAACAGATTGATTTAAAGAGAACAGGAAAGTACATCTACATCAATCGCAACATCATTGTTTCCAATGATGTGGATGATGTAGTTTGAAAATACGGAGAGTACTGCACTGCGTGTGCCCGCTCTTATCCTGTTTAGAGCGGGCCAGTGCAGGTCGACAAAACGAAGATGGGACCCTGGAGCAACTTGTTGCAGCCGCTGTTGTAGAGTGTCCCACGCCAGCGACACGCGGGGACATGCTGCAAACTTGTGCTCCAGGGTCTCGACAGCGGGACAAAACGTGCACGTTGGTGTGTCGGCTCTGCCGGTTTCGAAAAGATGCTCCGCGTGCGAGATCTTCCCGTTTGCCAGCAGGTAAAGGGCGGAACGTTGTGCAGACGTCAGCATCCTTGAGCTTTTGTTTCCCCACACTCTTCTCCACAGCGTGTGTGGGGAAGCTCCAACCACCCTTGGGTCCGGTAGGGCGTTTGTTGCTGCGCGTCGCAGTCCTCGTGTTGATGGCGATCGTCGGAGGGTCTCTGGCACGTATGCCAGGTGCTGGATAACCTTGCGGAGGCAGGGGTAAGACGACGGGACGGAGTTGGTGTCGGGTGGGTTCCCAGCGTTGGCGATATACTGAGACCCGATCACCAAACATCCTTGCTCCGCAAGGTACCGGTTGGTGAGTAGCGATTGTGTGGTGATGATGGGGATGTGGAGATTAAGTCCACCGCGATCTCGTGGTAGCGCCAGCTGGAGTAGAGGAACGCGGATGCCACCAGAGCCGTTCCACAGCAGTGATCCAATCATGTGAGAGACCTTTGCAACGTCCCGCTGCCGAGCGCCACAGACAGACGCGACAAACCACAGCCTGGGGAGCAGGAAGGTGTTGAGAAGCAACACCTTCTGGGCCAGGTTCAGGTCTCTCACACGATGAAGCCAGACCAACTGCCGAAACTTCTGGATCACCACGTCCCAGTTGTGCGCCATGGCCTCGCGGATGTTGTTGGAGAACAATATCCCGAGAAGCCGGAGACGCTCCTCGGTGCGTAGCCATGGGACGTGGATCCTCGTTGCTGGAGTGACTTGTCCGATGTCGATCGCGATGGTCTTCCCCACGTTCAGTCTGGCCCCTGAGCAAAGGCCGAACGTCTCGAACGCCTCTCTGACCCGCTCGATTTTGGAAAGGGAGGAAGTAATCACTGAGACATCGTCGGCATATGCATTGATCAGGTCATCCTGATCGCAGCAAATACTTTCGAGCTCAGTAATAAGGGGATGAAGGTAAAGGACAAACAGATGCATGGAAAGAGGATCGCCCTGTCTGACGGAACGTTGGATGGGGAAGGGAGAGGACAGCTGTCCATTCACAAGCAGACGGGAAGAAGACCGCTCACCAATTGACCTGAGAAGCCCAACCAGCCGGGGACTGAATCCCAGGGAGGTCATGGTCGTCCACAGGAAGTCTCGGTCGACGCGGTCAAACGCCTGCGAGAGGTCGAAGGAAACGAGCTTGCCGCTTTTCTTCCTCCTCTTCAAGTCCAGAATTCTCTCCTTAACCGAGAGAACAGCTTGAAAAATGTTGTGCGGCTTGTTGCTGCATTTTTGGGCTGGGGAAATTATCTGCCACTTGTCGATGATCACATCGACCCGAAGCTTCAAAATTCTCGCCAGCAGCTTGTAATCAGTGTTAAGGAGAGAAATCGGACGGAAAGAGGGCATTGCACTCCCAGTTCCCTTCTTTCTCACAAGCACTATGACACCGTCGACGAAGCTTCGAGGAAATTCCCCATGAAGGGCCTCGTTGAGGACGTACCCGAGCTCCCGTCCCACAATGTGGAACGCGCGGAGATAGAACTCCCTGGGAATCCCGTCCGGGCCAGGTGACTTCCGAGGTGCCGATTTTTTGACTGCATCAAAGATCTCACTAGGGGTGATTTCCGCCATGCAGTCATTGTTGGCTTCGCAGTCCTCCGGGATAACCCGTCTACTAGTAAAATTGTTATGCGTAACCGTGTTTTTGACCGAGTAGAGGGCCTTGTACTCAGTGTACAAATACTCGGCGATCTCCTCCTCCAAGGCGAGAGTTCGTCCATCGTTGGTTTGGAAGTTCTCAATGACGGTACTTCTCCTCCTCCGCTCTCCCAGCTGGAAGGTGGAAACTTTTTCACCGTCAACGAGGGTTTCGTTTATCCTGGTGAAATGCTGGGAAAAACGCCTCTGTAAGGAGAGTATTCTTCCCTTCACCAGGTTAATCGTCGCCAACTCATCTGGGTTACTTAGGTATCGATCATATGAGGCTCTCAGCTGAGCATGGAGTATACCCTGATGCAAGCGGAAGTCTTTGTACTTTTCGTTGGTCTTCCAACGAAAGAATGACTTTATCCTGGGCTTGGCGCATTCGACCCACCAAAGCATCCAGGAACCGTAATTCCTCCGTTGTCGGACCCAACCACTCCACTTGCATTCGAGTTCCTCCAATACCTCATCAGATAAAATGTGTGGGCGAAGTTGCCAGTATCCGTTCCTCCGCGGGACCGGAAGAGACTGGAGACTGATCCGCACCGTCAGTGCCTTGTGGTCGGAGAAGGAGACCACGTGCATGTCGGTTGTCCGGAGACGATCCCGTATGCACGTCGACACGTAACAACGATCGATACGTGAGCCCGAACCACGTGTGATGTAGGAAAACTCAACATCGTTTCCTCTGAGAAGTTTGCAAGTGTTTTGGCATGGTCTTATTAAATTGTTACCAAGTTTGCAAGTGTTTTGGCATGGTCTTATTAAATTTGTACCAAGGTTGCAAGTGTTTTGGCATGGTCTTAGGAAGTTTGTTCCAAGTTTGCAAGTGTTTGGCATGGTCTTATTAAATTTGTACCAAGTTTGCAAGTGTTTTGGCATGGTCTTAGGAAGTTTGTTCCAAGTTTGCAAGTGTTTGGCATGGTCTTATTAAATTTGTACCAAGTTTGAAAGTGGTTTGGCATGGTCTTATTAAATTTGTACCAAGTTTGCAAGTGTTTTGGCATGGTCTTATTAAATTTGAACCAAATTTGCAAGTGTTTTGGCATGGTCTTATTAAATTTGTACCAAGTTTGCAGGTGTTTGGCATTGTCTTAGGAAGTTTGTTCCAAGTTTGCAAGTGTTTTGGCATGGTCTTAGTAAGTTTGTTCCAAGTTTGCAAGTGTTTGGCATGGTCTTTTTAAATTTGTACCAAGTTTGCAAGTGTTTGGCATGGTCTTATTAAATTTGTACCAAGTTTGCAAGTGTTTTGGCATGGTCTTAGGAAGTTTGTTCCAAGTTTGCAAGTGTTTTGGCATGGTTTTTTTATATTTGTACCAAGTTTGCAAGTGTTTTGGCATGGTCTTAGGAAGTTTGTTCCAAGTTTGCAAGTGTTTGGCATGATCTTATTAAATTTGTACCAAGTTTGCAAGTGTTTGGCATGGTCTTATTCAATTTGTACCAAGTTTGCAATTGTTTTGGCATGGTCTTATTAAATTTGTACCAAGTTTGCAAGTGTTTTGGCATGGTCTTATTAAATTTGTACCAAGTTTGCAAGTGTTTTGGCATGGTCTTAGGAAGTTGGTTCCAAGTTTGCAAGTGTTTTGGCATGGTCTTATTAAATTTGTACCAAGTTTGCAAGTGTTTTGGCATGGTGTTATTAAATTTGTACCAAGTTTGCAAGTGTTTTGGCATGGTCTTATTAAATATGTTTCAAGTTTGCAAGTGTTTTGGCATGGTCTTATTAAATTTGTACCAAGTTTGCAAGTGGTTTGGCATGGTCTTAGGAAGTTTGTTCCAAATTTGCAAGTGTTTGGCATGGTCTTATTAAATATGTACCAAGTTTGCAAGTGTTTTGGCATGGTCTTAGTAAGTTTGTTCCAAGTTTGCAAGTGTTTGGCATGGTCTTTTTAAATTTGTACCAAGTTTGCAAGTGTTTGGCATGGTCTTATTAAATTTGTACCAAGTTTGCAAGTGTTTTGGCATGGTCTTATTAAATTTGTACCAAGTTTGCAAGTGTTTTGGCATGGTCTTAGGAAGTTTGTTCCAAGTTTGCAAGTGTTTTGGCATGGTTTTATTATATTTGTACCAAGTTTCAAGTGTTTTGGCATGGTCTTATAAAATTTGAACCAAATTTGCCAGTGTTTTGGCATTGTCTTAGGAAGTTTGTTCCAAGTTTGCAAGTGTTTTGGCATGGTCTTAGTAAGTTTGTTCCTAGTTTGCAAGTGTTCGGCATGGTCTTATTAAACTTGTACCAATTTTGCAAGTGTTTTGGCATGGTCTTATTAAATTTGTTCCAAGTTTGCAAGTGTTTTGGCATGGTCTTATTAAATTTGTACCAAGTTTGCAAGTGTTTTGGCATGGTCTTATAAAATTTGAACCAAATTTGCCAGTGTTTTGGCATGGTCTTATTAAATTTGTACCAAGTTTGCTAGTGGTTTGGCATGGGCTTATTAAATTTGTACCAAGTTTGCAAGTGTTTTGGCATGGTCTTATTAAATTTGTACCAAGTTTGCAAGTGTTTTGGCATGGTCTTAGGAAGTTTGTTCCAAGTTTGCAAGTTTTTTGGCATGGTTTTTTTATATTTGTACCAAGTTTGCAAGTGTTTTGGCATGGTCTTAGGAAGTTTGTTCCAAGTTTGCAAGTGTTTGGCATGATCTTATTAAATTTGTACCAAGTTTGCAAGTGTTTGGCATGGTCTTATTCAATTTGTACCAAGTTTGCAATTGTTTTGGCATGGTCTTATTAAATTTGTACCAAGTTTGCAAGTGTTTTGGCATGGTCTTATTAAATTTGTACCAAGTTTGCAAGTGTTTTGGCATGGTCTTAGGAAGTTGGTTCCAAGTTTGCAAGTGTTTTGGCATGGTCTTATTAAATTTGTACCAAGTTTGCAAGTGTTTTGGCATGGTGTTATTAAATTTGTACCAAGTTTGCAAGTGTTTTGGCATGGTCTTATTAAATATGTTTCAAGTTTGCAAGTGTTTTGGCATGGTCTTATTAAATTTGTACCAAGTTTGCAAGTGGTTTGGCATGGTCTTAGGAAGTTTGTTCCAAATTTGCAAGTGTTTGGCATGGTCTTATTAAATATGTTCCAAGTTTGCAAGTGTTTTGGCATGGTCTTAGGAAGTTTGTGCCAAGTTTGCAAATGTTTTGGCATGGTCTTATTAAATTTGTCCCAAGTTTGCAAGTGCTTTGGCATGGTCTTATTCAATTGGTACCAAGTTTGCAAGTGTTTTGGCATGGTCTTATTAAATTTGTACCAAGTTTGCAAGTGTTTTGGCATTTGCAGGTGTTTTGGCATTGTCTTAGGAAGTTTGTTCCAAGTTTGCAAGTGTTTTGGCATGGTCTTAGTAAGTTTGTTCCAAGTTTGCAAGTGTTTGGCATGGTCTTAGGAAGTTTGTTCCAAGTTTGCAAGTGTTTTGGCATGGTCTTATTACATTTGTACCAAGTTGGTAAGTGTTTTGGCATGGTCTTATTAAATTTGTACCAAGTTTGGAAGTGTTTGGCATGGTCTTATTAAATTTGTACCAAGTTTGCAAGTGTTTTGGCATGGTCTTATTAAATTTGAACCAAGTTTGCAAGTGTTTTGGCATGGTCTTATGAAATTTGTACCAAGTTTGCAAGTGTTTTGACATGGTGTTATTAAATTTGTACAAAATTTGCAAGTGTTTTGGCATGGTCTTATTAAATTTGTAACAAGTTTGCAAGTGTTCGGCATGGTCTTATTAAACTTGTACCAATTTTGCAAGTGTTTTGGCATGGTCTTATTAAATTTGTTCCAAGTTTGCAAGTGTTTTGGCATGGTCTTATTAAATTTGTACCAAGTTTGCAAGTGTTTTGGCATGGTCTTATAAAATTTTTACCAAATTTGCCAGTGTTTTGGCATGGTCTTATTAAATTTGTACCAAGTTTGCTAGTGGTTTGGCATGGTCTTAGGAAGTTTGTTCCAAGTTTGCAAGTGTTTGGCATGGTCTTATTAAATTT
The DNA here is from genome assembly GCA_914969975.1 of Anopheles atroparvus. Lineage (NCBI taxonomy): Eukaryota > Metazoa > Arthropoda > Insecta > Diptera > Culicidae > Anopheles > Anopheles atroparvus. The sequence continues at coordinate 1,168,129 of CAJZCY010000008.1, read as the reverse complement.
GTACCAAGTTTGCAAGTGTTTTGGCATGGTCTTATTAAATTTGTACCAAGTTTGCAAGTGTTTTGGCATTGTCTTATTAAATTTGTACCAAGTTTGCAAGTGTTTTGGCATGGTTTTATTAAATTTGTACCAAGTTTGCAAGTGTTTTGGCATGGTCTTAGGAAGTTGGTTCCAAGCTTGCAAGTGTTTGGCATGGTCTCATTTAATTTGTACCAAGTTTGCAAGTGTTTTGGCATGGTCTTAGGAAGTTTGTTCCAAGTTTGCAAGTGTTTTGGCATGGTCTTATTAAATTTGTACCAAGTTTGCAAGTGTTTTGGCATGGTCTTATTAAATTTGTACCAAGTTTGCAAGTGTTTTGGCATGGTCTTATTAAATTTGTACCTAGTTTGCAAGTGTTTTGGCATGGTCTTATTAAATTTTTATCAAGTTTGCAAGTGTTTTGGCATGGTCTTAATAAATTTGTACCAAGTTTGCAAGTGTTTTGGCATGGTATTATTAAATTTGTACCAAGTTTGCAAGTGTTTTGGCATGGTCTTTTGAAATTTACCAAGTTTGCAAGTGTTTTGGCATGGTTTTATTACATTTGTACCAAGTTTGCAAGTGTTTTGGCATGGTCTTATTACATTTGTACCAAATTTGCAAGTGTTTTGGCATGGTCTTATTAAATTTGTACTAAATTTGCAAGTGTTTTGGCATGGTCTTATTAAATATGTACCAAGTTTGCAAGTGTTTTGGCATGGTCTTAGGAAGTTTGTTCCAAATTTGCAAGTGTAGGCATGGTCTTATTAATTTTGTACCAAGTTTGCAATTGTTTTGGCATGGTCATAGGAAGTTTGTTCCAAGTTTGCAAGTGTTAGGCATGGTCTTATTAAATTTGTACCAAGTTTGCAAGTGTTTGGCATGGTCTTTTTAAATTTGTACCAAGTTTTCAAGTGTTTTGGCATGGTCTTATTAAATTTGTACCAAGTTTGCAAGTGTTTTGGCATGGTCTTAGGAAGTTTGTTCCAAGTTTGCAAGTGTTTGGCATGGTCTTATTAAATTTGTACCAAGTTTGCAAGTGTTTTGGCATGGTCTTATTAAATTTGTACCAAGTTTGCAAGTGTTTTGGCATGGTCTTATTAAATTTGTACCAAGTTTGCAAGTGTTTTGGCATGGTTTGATTAAATTTGTACCAAGTTTGCAAGTGTTTTGGCATGTTCTTAGGAAGTTTGTTCCAAATTTGCAAGTGTTTGGCATGGTCTTATTTAATTTGTACCAAGTTTGCAAGTGTTTTGGCATGGTCTTATTAAATTTGTTCCAAGTTTGCAAGTGTTTTGGCATGGTCTTATTAAATTTGTACCAAGTTTGCAAGTGTTTTGGCATGGTCTTATTACATTTGTACCAAGTTTGCAAGTGTTTTGGCATGGTCTTAGGAAGTTTGTTCCAAGTTTGCAAGCGTTTGGCATGGTCTTATTAAATTTGCACCAAGTTTGCAAGTGTTTTGGCATGGTCTTATTAAATTTGTACCAAGTTTGCAAGTGTTTTGGCATGGTCTTATTAAATTTGTACCAAGTTTGCAAGTGTTTTGGCATGGTTTGATTAAATTTGTACCAAGTTTGCAAGTGTTTTGGCATGGTCTTAGGAAGTTTGTTCCAAATTTGCAAGTGTTTGGCATGGTCTTATTTAATTTGTACCAAGTTTGCAAGTGTTTTGGCATGGTCTTATTAAATTTGTACCAAGTTTGCAAGTGTTTTGGCATGGTCCTATAAATTTGTCTCAAGTTTGCAAGTGCTTTGGCATGGTCTTATTAAATTTGTACCAAGTTTGCAAGTGTTTTGGCATGGTCTTATACAATTTGAACCAAATTTGCCAGTGTTTTGGCATGGTCTTATTATATTTGTACCAAGTTTGCAAGTGTTTTGGCATGGTCTTAGGAAGTTTGTTCCAAGTTTGCAAGTGTTTGGCATGATCTTATTAAATTTGTACCAAGTTTGCAAGTGTTTGGCATGGTCTTATTCAATTTGTACCAAGTTTGCAATTGTTTTGGCATGGTCTTATTAAATTTGTACCAAGTTTGCAAGTGTTTTGGCATGGTCTTATTAAATTTGTACCAAGTTTGCAAGTGTTTTGGCATGGTCTTAGGAAGTTGGTTCCAAGTTTGCAAGTGTTTTGGCATGGTCTTATTAAATTTGTACCAAGTTTGCAAGTGTTTTGGCATGGTGTTATTAAATTTGTACCAAGTTTGCAAGTGTTTTGGCATGGTCTTATTAAATATGTTTCAAGTTTGCAAGTGTTTTGGCATGATCTTATTAAATTTGTACCAAGTTTGCAAGTGGTTTGGCATGGTCTTAGGAAGTTTGTTCCAAATTTGCAAGTGTTTGGCATGGTCTTATTAAATATGTACAAAGTTTGCAAGTGTTTTGGCATGGTCTTAGGAAGTTTGTGCCAAGTTTGCAAGTGTTTTGGCATGGTCTTATTGAATTTGTCCCAAGTTTGCAAGTGCTTTGGCATGGTCTTATTAAATTTGTACCTAGTTTGCAAGTGTTTTGGCATGGTCTTATTAAATTTTTATCAAGTTTGCAAGTGTTTTGGCATGGTCTTAATAAATTTGTACCAAGTTTGCAAGTGTTTTGGCATGGTCTTATTAAATTTGTACCAAGTTTGCAAGTGTTTGGCATGGTCTTTTGAAATTTACCAAGTTTGCAAGTGTTTTGGCATGGTCTTATTACATTTGTACCAAGTTTGCAAGTGTTTTGGCATGGTCTTATTACATTTGTACCAAGTTTGCAAGTGTTTTGGCATGGTCTTATTAAATTTGTACTAAATTTGCAAGTGTTTTGGCATGGTCTTAATAAATTTGTACCAAGTTTGCAAGTGTTTGGCATGGTCTTATTAAATTTGTACCAAGTTTGCAAGTGTTTTGGCATGGTCTTAGGAAATTTGTACCAAGTTTGCAAGTGTTTTGGCATGGTCTTATTACATTTGTACCAAGTTTGCAAGTGTTTTGGCATGGTCTTAGGAAGTTTGTTCCAAGTTTGCAAGTGTTTGGCATGGTCTTATTAAATTTGTTCCAAGTTTGCAAGTGTTTTGGCATGGTCTTATTAAATTTGTACCAAGTTTGCAAGTGTTTTGGCATGGTCTTATTAAATTTGAACCAAATTTGCAAGTGTTTTGGCATGGTCTTATTAAATTTGTACCAAGTTTGCAGGTGTTTTGGCATTGTCTTAGTAAGTTTGTTCCAAGTTTGCAAGTGTTTTGGCATGGTCTTAGTAAGTTTGTTCCAAGTTTGCAAGTGTTTGGCATGGTCTTTTTAAATTTGTACCAAGTTTGCAAGTGTTTGGCATGGTCTTATTAAATTTGTACCAAGTTTGCAAGTGTTTTGGCATGGTCTTATTAAATTTGTACCAAGTTTGCAAGTGTTTTGGCATGGTCTTAGGAAGTTTGTTCCAAGTTTGCAAGTGTTTTGGCATGGTTTTATTATATTTGTACCAAGTTTGCAAGTGTTTTGGCATGGTCTTATAAAATTTGAACCAAATTTGCCAGTGTTTTGGCATTGTCTTAGGAAGTTTGTTCCAAGTTTGCAAGTGTTTTGGCATGGTTTTATTATATTTGTACCAAGTTTGCAAGTGTTTTGGCATGGTCTTATAAAATTTGAACCAAATTTGCCAGTGTTTTGGCATTGTCTTAGGAAGTTTGTTCCAAGTTTGCAAGTGTTTTGGCATGGTCTTAGTAAGTTTGTTCCAAGTTTGCAAGTGTTCGGCATGGTCTTATTAAACTTGTACCAATTTTGCAAGTGTTTTGGCATGGTCTTATTAAATTTGTTCCAAGTTTGCAAGTGTTTTGGCATGGTCTTATTAAATTTGTACCAAGTTTGCAAGTGTTTTGGCATGGTCTTATAAAATTTGAACCAAATTTGCCAGTGTTTTGGCATGGTCTTATTAAATTTGTACCAAGTTTGCTAGTGGTTTGGCATGGGCTTATTAAATTTGTACCAAGTTTGCAAGTGTTTTGGCATGGTCTTATTAAATTTGTACCAAGTTTGCAAGTGTTTTGGCATGGTCTTAGGAAGTTTGTTCCAAGTTTGCAAGTGTTTTGGCATGGTTTTTTTATATTTGTACCAAGTTTGCAAGTGTTTTGGCATGGTCTTAGGAAGTTTGTTCCAAGTTTGCAAGTGTTTGGCATGATCTTATTAAATTTGTACCAAGTTTGCAAGTGTTTGGCATGGTCTTATTCAATTTGTACCAAGTTTGCAATTGTTTTGGCATGGTCTTATTAAATTTGTACCAAGTTTGCAAGTGTTTTGGCATGGTCTTATTAAATTTGTACCAAGTTTGCAAGTGTTTTGGCATGGTCTTAGGAAGTTGGTTCCAAGTTTGCAAGTGTTTTGGCATGGTTTTATTAAATTTGTACCAAGTTTGCAAGTGTTTTGACATGGTGTTATTAAATTTGTACCAAGTTTGCAAGTGTTTTGGCATGGTCTTATTAAATATGTTTCAAGTTTGCAAGTGTTTTGGCATGGTCTTATTAAATTTGTACCAAGTTTGCAAGTGGTTTGGCATGGTCTTAGGAAGTTTGTTCCAAATTTGCAAGTGTTTGGCATGGTCTTATTAAATATGTACCAAGTTTGCAAGTGTTTTGGCATGGTCTTAGGAAGTTTGTGCCAAGTTTGCAAATGTTTTGGCATGGTCTTATTAAATTTGTCCCAAGTTTGCAAGTGCTTTGGCATGGTCTTATTCAATTGGTACCAAGTTTGCAAGTGTTTTGGCATGGTCTTATTAAATTTGTACCAAGTTTGCAAGTGTTTTGGCATTTGCAGGTGTTTTGGCATTGTCTTAGGAAGTTTGTTCCAAGTTTGCAAGTGTTTTGGCATGGTCTTAGTAAGTTTGTTCCAAGTTTGCAAGTGTTTGGCATGGTCTTAGGAAGTTTGTTCCAAGTTTGCAAGTGTTTTGGCTTGGTCTTATTACATTTGTACCAAGTTGGTCAGTGTTTTGGCATGGTCTTATTAAATTTGTACCAAGTTTGGAAGTGTTTGGCATGGTCTTATTAAATTTGTCCCAAGTTTGCAAGTATTTTGGCATGGTCTTATTAAATTTGTACCAAGTTTGCAAGTGTTTTGGCATGGTGTTATTAAATTTGTACCAAGTTTGCAAGTGTTTTGGCATGGTCTTATTAAATATGTTTCAAGTTTGCAAGTGTTTTGGCATGATCTTATTAAATTTGTACCAAGTTTGCAAGTGGTTTGGCATGGTCTTAGGAAGTTTGTTCCAAATTTGCAAGTGTTTGGCATGGTCTTATTAAATATGTACCAAGTTTGCAGGTGTTTTGGCATGGTCTTAGGAAGTTTGTGCCAAGTTTGCAAGTGTTTTGGCATGGTCTTATTAAATTTGTCCCAAGTTTGCAAGTGCTTTGGCATGGTCTTATTAAATTTGTACCTAGTTTGCAAGTGTTTTGGCATGGTCTTATTAAATTTTTATCAAGTTTGCAAGTGTTTTGGCATGGTCTTATTAAATTTGTACCAAGTTTGCAAGTGTTTTAGCATGGTCTTATTAAATTTGTACCAAGTTTGCAAGTGTTTGGCATGGTCTTTTGAAATTTACCAAGTTTGCAAGTGTTTTGGAATGGTCTTATTACATTTGTACCAAGTTTGCAAGTGTTTTGGCATGGTCTTATTACATTTGTACCAAGTTTGCAAGTGTTTTGGCATGGTCTTATTAAATTTGTACTAAATTTGCAAGTGTTTTGGCATGGTCTTAATAAATTTGTACCAAGTTTGCAAGTGTTTGGCATGGTCTTTTTAAATTTGTACCAAGTTTGCAAGTGTTTTGGCATGGTCTTAGGAAATTTGTACCAAGTTTGCAAGTGTTTTGGCATGGTCTTATTACATTTGTACCAAGTTTGCAAGTGTTTTGGCATGGTCTTAGGAAGTTTGTTCCATGTTTGCAAGTGTTTGGCATGGTCTTATTAAATTTGTACCAAGTTTGCAAGTGTTTTGGCATGGTCGTAATAAATTTGTACCAAGTTTGCAAGTGTTTTGGCATGGTCTTATTAAATTTGTACCAAGTTTGCAAGTGTTTTGGCATGGTTTGATTAAATTTGTACCAAGTTTTCAAGTGTTTTGGCATGGTCTTAGGAAGTTTGTTCCAAAATTGCAAGTGTTTGGCATGGTCTTATTTAATTTGTACCAAGTTTGCAAGTGTTTTGGCATGGTCTTATTAAATTTGTTCCAAGTTTGCAAGTGTTTTGGCATGGTCTTATTAAATTTGTACCAAGTTTGCAAGTGTTTTGGCATGGTCTTATTACATTTGTACCAAGTTTGCAAGTGTTTTGGCATGGTCTTAGGAAGTTTGTTCCAAGTTTGCAAGTGTTTGGCATGGTCTTATTAAATTTGTACCAAGTTTGCAAGTGTTTTGGCATGGTCTTATTGAATTTATACCAAGTTTGCAAGTGTTTTGGCATGGTCTTATTAAATTTGTACCAAGTTTGCAAGTGTTTTGGCATGGTTTGATTAAATTTGTACCAAGTTTGCAAGTGTTTTGGCATGGTCTTAGGAAGTTTGTTCCAAATTTGCAAGTGTTTGGCATGGTCTTATTTAATTTGTACCAAGTTTGCAAGTGTTTTGGCATGGTCTTATTAAATTTGTACCAAGTTTGCAAGTGTTTTGGCATGGTCTTATTAAATTTGTCTCAAGTTTGCAAGTGCTTTGGCATGGTCTTATTAAATTTGTACCAAGTATGCAAGTGTTTTGGCATGGTCATAGGAAGTTTCTTCTAAGTTTGCAAGTGTTTTGACATGGTCTTATTAAATTTATACAAAATTTGCAAGTGTTTTGGCATGGTCTTATTAAATTTGTAACAAGTTTGCAAGTGTTCGGCATGGTCTTATTAAACTTGTACCAATTTTGCAAGTGTTTTGGCATGGTCTTATTAAATTTGTTCCAAGTTTGCAAGTGTTTTGGCATGGTCTTATTAAATTTGTACCAAGTTTGCAAGTGTTTTGGCATGGTCTTATTCAATTGGTACCAAGTTTGCAAGTGTTTTGGCATGGTCTTATTAAATTTGTACCAAGTTTGCAAGTGTTTTGGCATGGTCTTATTAAATTTGTTCAAAGTTTGCAAGTGTTTTGGCATGGTCTTATTAAATTTGTACCAAGTTTGCAAGTGTTTTGGCATGGTCTTATTAAATTTGTACCAAGTTTGCAAGTGTTTTGGCATGGTTTTATTAAATTTGTACCAAGTTTGCAAGTGTTTTGGCATGGTCTTAGGAAGTTGGTTCTAAGCTTGCAAGTGTTTTGGCATGGTCTTATTAAATTTGTACCAAGTTTGCAAGTGTTTTGAAATGTTCTTATTAAATTTGTACCAAGTTTGCAAGTGTTTTGGCATGGTCATATTAAATTTGTACCAAGTTTGCAAGTGTTTTGGCATTGTCTTAGGAAGTTTGTCCCAAGTTTGCAAGTGCTTGGCATGGTCTTATTAATTGTGTACCAAGTTTGCAAGTGTTTGGCATGGTCTTTTTAAATTTGTAACAAGTTTGCAAGTGTTCGGCATGGTCTTATTAAACTTGTACCAATTTTGCAAGTGTTTTGGCATGGTCTTATTAAATTTGTTCCAAGTTTGCAAGTGTTTTGGCATGGTCTTATTAAATTTGTACCAAGTTTGCAAGTGTTTTGGCATGGTCTTATAAAATTTGAACCAAATTTGCCAGTGTTTTGGCATGGTCTTATTAAATTTGTACCAAGTTTGCTAGTGGTTTGGCATGGTCTTAGGAAGTTTGTTCCAAGTTTGCAAGTGTTTGGCATGGTCTTATTAAATTTGTACCAAGTTTGCAAGTGTTTTGGCATGGTCTTATTAAATTTGTACCAAGTTTGCAAGTGTTTTGGCATGGTCTTATTAAATTTGTACCAAGTTTGCAAGTGTTTTGGCATGGTTTTATTAAATTTGTACCAAGTTTGCAAGTGTTTTGGCATGGTCTTAGGAAGTTGGTTCCAAGCTTGCAAGTGTTTGGCATGGTCTCATTTAATTTGTACCAAGTTTGCAAGTGTTTTGGCATGGTCTTAGGAAGTTTGTTCCAAATTTGCAAGTGTTTTGGCATGGTCTTATTAAATTTGTACCAAGTTTGCAAGTGTTTTGGCATGGTCTTATTAAATTTGTACCAAGTTTGCAAGTGTTTTGGCATGGTCTTATTAAATTCGTACCTAGTTTGCAAGTGTTTTGGCATGGTCTTATTAAATTTTTATCAAGTTTGCAAGTGTTTTGGCATGGTCTTAATAAATTTGTACCAAGTTTGCAAGTGTTTTGGCATGGTCTTAGGAAGTTTGTTCCAAGTTTGCAAGTGTTTGGCATGGTCTTATTAAATTTGTACCAAGTTTGCAAGTGTTTGGCATGGTCGAATTAAATTTGTACCAAGTTTGCAAGTGTTTTGGCATGGTCTTATTAAATTTGTACCAAGTTTGCAAGTGTTTTGGCATGGTCGTATTAAATTTGTACCAAGTGTAACGGAACGATCCTGGTGAACTAGGGAACGCACTCATAAGTTTATGAGTGCCCCGCCGAAATAGTATAAAGCAAGGTAGCACGAATAAAATCCTCCTCTCTTTTTGCCTGTTGGCTGCATCAGAACAGACTTGCCCGACAGATACCAATACATGGCGATCCTGCCAGGAGATAAGAAGCAGTAGTTATTTATCGCCACCGCACGTGTCCGCATATTCGCATACCCATATCAATAGCTGCACGCGTTCACTTCTGCCCCCGCACGAAGGTGATAACGTTACGTTGGAGCAAGTGCAAGTGTGGAAGCAGCCGTAAAGCAACAGCAAGCAGCAGCGAAACAGTGGAACAGGAGATCAGATTCAAGCAGCACAACTCATCGAAGCAGATGCAAGCAGTACGACTCACGGAAGCAGATGCAAGCAGTACAACTCTCGGGAGCAGATGAAAGCAATACAATTAACGAAGGCAAGTAACTAAAACAAAGCTTTACAAGATGTACACGCTTAAAAACCAATTCTACTAGTCTAAGTAAAAAAAAAAAAAAAAAAACAAAAAAAAAAAATCCTAAAGTAAAAACTCATCAGAATTCAGAAATTCCCGAACTGACTGTGCGTTGCAGTGTGCGTATAAAGTAGTTATCTTGAAACAAAAGAACCATTCCATTAGAACAAAGAAAAAAAAAAGAAAGAAAAAACCAAGAGTTGCAGAAAACGTCCTGAGTGTTAGTATTAAGAAGTGTAGTTTGTAAGTTTTTAGTCAAAATTTTTATTTTATTTTTTATTTCGTAAAAAGACGCTCTGAGTGTTACTATTAAGAAGTGTAGTATGTAAGAAAATTGTCAGGCTAGAAAAATACTAGGAACCCCGCTATGAACAGGAGCATTGAGATGTGTAGTACGTAAAACATTTAATAGCCGTAGCGTTCCCATACCGCAAAAGTGTGTAAGATAGTTGCCGCAAAAGTGTGTGTTTCACATTTACATCAGTTACATTTTATATTGAACACGTTTTATACCAGCATCAGATCCATTTTAAACACGTTTTAACTTTACACAAGTTACATTTTATTAAGAGGCTCACAAAATTCGCAACCCTCAAATCTGTTACCAGAAGTTTCAAATAACCAAGGTTCGGTCAGTTAGTTTTTAATTTTTTCTTCTCATAGTACCGTTATCAGTTTTTCCTCTTCCCCTTTTTGTTTCTACCAACTATACCTTTTGTCATTGTATGTTACAAGCAAAGCGTACACGCTCGTCGCGAGTAGCTAGCACGACATTAAAAACACGTGGTAGACCGAAACTGAAGCCAGAAAACAAAATGACGGAAGAAAACAAAATGGCCATAAAGTTGGATTTGGGTTTAGCACTCAAACTGGTTAAACCCTTTACGGGAGATTCCACAAATTTATCAAGCTACGTGGAAAGTGTCGAAATGTTGCGGGATTATTCAGATAAAGTAGATGAGGCACAAATTTTACGGTTAATGAGATTAACATTGACTGGTGCCGCACATGGTTCTATTGATGGTGCCACCTCTTTAGAAGGAGCATTCAAACAGCTAAGGTCGAGATTTGGTGTAAAAATTTCACCTAATGCCGTCGAAAACGAAATCAAGGCTACTAAGCAAGTGAGAGGGAAGTCGATCACGGATTTTGGGTCCGAAATTGAGGCACTTGCAACCAAGTTGGCAGCGGCTCATGTATCGATGGGAACTTTCCAAACCGAAGCAGCGGCAGCCAACGTAGTGCAACCAATAGCGGTACGAGCGTTCGTCAACGGGCTGTCCAATGCGACTACACGGTTTTTTCTGAAAGCTCGAAATCCCAAGTGCATGACATCGGCGATTTCTGACGCCCTTGAGTGCAATGACACGACACACGATTCAGAACAAGCAGAATCAGTGTCATTTATCAATTCATATTATACGCCAAGGCGGAATATGCAATACAGGCAACCTCAATACAACAGAGGGCAATATCACAGAAGCTACTACCGGGGATATCAACCGAATAGAGGTTTTTATCCACCAACCAGACGAGCACGAGGCGGTAATCATTTTCGAGGCCAGAATCAGTATCCTCGAAACAGAGGCAATAACGCAAATTTGGCGGTATTGTCGCAGGAACAAAACGATAAAGAAGCAAGTGAGACAGAGGGAAACGAAGACACCTCACCATTAACTGATCTTTTTCGTTAATTTTGATAATTACGGTACTATCAATGGCTCATTTATAATCTTTGAAAATCCAATCAACTTAGTTATTGACAGTGGAGCTTCGTGCTGTGTTTTGGATCAAACTTGTATTCCTAATAATGTTCCCATCAATAGATCAATTATATTAAATGTCCGAGGCATAAACGGAAAAACTCAAACCCTTGGGTACATAGACACAACAATAACCTACCAATCCAACACATTTCCAATAAGATTTCATATTTTATCAGGACTACCATCGCACATACCCGGACTGCTTGGAACCAACTTTTTGAAGAAGTTTTCAGCCATTCTCAATTTTGGAAATATGACATTTAGTTTTGCGAATATACATAATTTTGATAATACATTTAGCATTCCAGCCAGAACGGAAATTATAAGATTAGTTCAAACCCTAGAAACAAACACTTGTGTTGTTTGGAACGAAGAAATATCTCCTAATGTTTATATTTCAAATTGCCTTTCGCAACCATTTGAAGGAAAGATTGCTATTAAATTAATTAATATGAATGCTAAAGAAGTACAAATATCTAATATTAAACCCATTATCAAACCAGCATCAGATTATTCTATATTATCACTAACCACATCAAAACTCAATGTGGCTCATGCTGAGAAAACTATAAAAGAACTGAACCTTGAGCATCTGAATGAGACAGAAAAACAATTGATTCAAACCATTTGTGTTAAGTATAATGATATATTTTGTGTAGAGAATGATAGTCTAAGCACTACAAAGTTGTATCAAGCGTCACTTCAATTAAAAGATAATGTTGGACCTTCATATTCAAAACAGTATAGGTTACCTCATGCACAGAAGCAGTAAATTAATTCTCAAATTACGAAAATGCTTAAGGAAAACACAATTGAAGAAGCGAAATCCGCCTGGAACAGTCCCATCTTATTAGTTCCGAAGAAAACAGCTCATGATACTAAGAAATGGAGACTCGTCGTAGATTACCGAAAGGTAAATAATACACTTGAAGACGATAAATTTCCTTTACCCAATATCGAAGAAGTAATAGACTCTCTTAGCGGTGCAAATTTTTTTTCACACTTAGATTTATCCCAAGGCTATTATCAATGTGAATTACAAAACAAAGATAGACCTATTACCGCGTTCACAACACCGTTGGGTCAATTTCAAATGACGCGTCTTCCCATGGGCCTAAAGGTAAGCCCATCAATTTTCTCACGGCTCATGACAGTTGCTTTAGCCGGATTAACTCTTGAAAAATGTCTTGTCTATCTAGACGACATTATAGTATTCGGTAAATCTTTGCAAGAGCATAATATGAATCTTATTTCAGTTTTTAATCGCTTAAGGAAAGTAAATTTAAAATTAAATCCCCAGAAATGTCATTTCCTTAAAAAAGAACTTGTTTATTTAGGACATCTCATTTCTGCTGAAGGGGTCAAACCAGATCCGCAAAAGGTTGAATGTATAAAAAGTTGGCCTATTCCCACATCCCCGGAAGAAGTGAAGCGAGTTGTCGCTTTTGCCAACTATTATAGGAAACATATAAAAAAATTTGCAAGTATATGCCATCCGTTAAATGTGCTAACACGAAAAGATACCACATTTCAATGGGACAAGGAACATCAAGACGCATTTAATAACTTAAAAACTAAATTCATAAACCCCCCTGTTCTAGATTTTCCAGACTTTAGCGATAACAATTCTTTTGTTCTTCACACAGATGCCTCAGGGAAAGCCATTGGAGCCGTATTGAGTAACGCCAATGGAAAACCTGTTGCATATGCAAGCAGAGCATTAAACTCAGCCGAACTAAATTACGGCACAATAGAAAAGGAGCTACTGGCCATTGTTTGGGCTATAAAGCATTTCCGACCGTATTTGTACGGTAAACAGTTTGACATTTATACAGATCACAGGCCTTTGGTCTATCTGTTTTCAATGAATGACCCATCCAGCCGACTGACTAAATTCAGACTAGCTCTGGAAGAGTATTCATTCACAGTGCATTACGAGAAGGGCTGCGAAAATGGAGCAGCAGACGCATTATCACGGATACACATCTCTGACTTGAAGAAATTAAACCAGCAAGTTTTGGTAGTTACAAGATCCCAAACAGCAAGTAAAAGAAGTATGGATAGAGAGATTGTTGATGAAAAAATAGCAAAGGAGGAAAGAAGAAACAGTTGTGAAGCAATGGGACTTGATCAACCCAGAGTTTCAACTGTGTTTATAGAATTGAAAATATGCAACAGCATTCCAAACATTAAAATAGAAAAAGACACAATACAAATTCCAGAAGTCACTTGCTTGATTCACCTACGTGGAATCTTGACACAGATAAAGGAATATCTAAAAACAATAAAAGGGAAGGTATGCCTGGTTATGAAAAATGAAAATGCAAATGAAGGAAAATTTATGGAAAAGTTGAAAACATTAAAAATGAAAGGACTACCGAGAATAATCATCATCAACAAAGATATTAAAATCATAAAGGATCACGAAAAGAAAAAGAAACTTCTCATAATGAATGAACATCATATATTACCAACGGCAGGTCATGCAGGAGTTCACCGCACCTTGAACACCATAAGACAGAGGTATACTTGGAGAGGAATAGAAGCGGATGTGAGAAGAATGGTGGCAGGTTGTAAAGAATGTCAGATGAATAAGGCTAAACACGAACCAAGAATACCACTTAAACTTACAACAACGGCAAGCGAGCCTATGGAAAAAATTTATCTGGACTTAGTGGGGCCTTTGGTGAAGTCTGAAGGTTGCGAATATATATTGACCACACAATGTGACCTCACAAAATTTATAACAGCTACACCCATTCCAGACAAACGGGCTAGTACGGTAGCTAAAACATTTTTGGAAAGGGTAATCCTCAAATACGGAGTACCTCATGAAATTTGTACCGATAGAGGAACCGAGTTTATGTCTAACGTGTTTCAAAACCTATGTAACGCACTAAAAATTAAAAAACTAAATTCAACTGCCTATCACCATGAGACCATAGGTGCATTAGAAAACTCACACGCAATGCTGGGCAACTTTTTGCGAATATATTGCAATGGCGAGCCTTTAGTATGGAAAGACTGGATTATGTTTTACGAATTTGCATACAATAACACAGTGCATTCTTCAACTGGTTACACTCCGTTTTACTTATTGTATGGTAGACAGGCAAACCTACCGACAGAACTATTAGAAAAGAAAAAAAGAATAACATACGCTATAGATGATTACTCTGAACTCATAATGGCAAAACTCAATATAACACACAAAGAAGTCAGGGATAGGTTAATAAAAAGAAAAATGAATTCGAAACTAATATACGATAAAAAATGCAAACAAAAAATATTTAGAAAAGGTGACGACATCCTCATAAAAAACGAAACGGCCAGGAAACTCCAGCCTAAATATTTGGGGCCATTTGGTATCTTGGAGGACTGCGCCGAAAATGTAAAAATCAATGTAAACGGAAAAACAGATGTTATTCATAAGAATAGGATTAAGAAATTCACTACACTATAAACATAAGAATAGGATTAAGAAATTCACTACACTTTAACCATAAGAATAGGATTAAGAAATTCACTACATTGTAAAAAAAAAAAAAAAAAAAAAAAAAAAAAAAAAAAAAAAAAACAGGGCGTGTAACGGAACGATCCTGGTGAACTAGGGAACGCACTCATAAGTTTATGAGTGCCCCGCCGAAATAGTATAAAGCAAGGTAGCACGAATAAAATCATCCTCTCTTTTTGCCTGTTGGCTGCATCAGAACACTTTGCAAGTGTTTTGGCATGGTCTTATTAAATTTGTACCAAGTTTGCAAGTGTTTTGGCATGGTCTTAGGAAGTTTGTTCCAAATTTGCAAGTGTTTGGCATGGTCTTATTTAATTTGTACCAAGTTTGCAAGTGTTTTGGCATGGTCTTATTAAATTTGTACCAAGTTTGCAAGTGCTTTGGCATGGTCTTAGGAAGTTTGTTCCAAATTTGCAAGTGTTTGGCATGGTCTTATTTAATTTGTACCAAGTTTGCAAGTGTTTTGGCATGGTCTTATTAAATTTGTACCAAGTTTGCAAGTGCTTTGGCATGGTCTTATTAAATTTGTCTCAAGTTTGCAAGTGCTTTGGCATGGTCTTATTAAATTTGTACCAAGTTTGCAAGTGTTTTGGCATGGTCTTATAAAATTTGAACCAAATTTGCAAGTGTTTTGGCATGGTCTTATTATATTTGTACCAAGTTTGCAAGTGTTTTGGCATGGTCTTAGGAAGTTTGTTCCAAGTTTGCAAGTGTTTGGCATGATCTTATTAAATTTGTACCAAGTTTGCAAGTGTTTGGCATGGTCTTATTCAATTTGTACCAAGTTTGCAATTGTTTTGGCATGGTCTTATTAAATTTGTACCAAGTTTGCAAGTGTTTTGGCATGGTCTTATTAAATTTGTACCAAGTTTGCAAGTGTTTTGGCATGGTCTTAGGAAGTTGGTTCCAAGTTTGCAAGTGTTTTAGCATGGTCTTAGTAAATTTGTACCAAGTTTGCAAGTGTTTTGGCATGGTGTTATTAAATTTGTACCAAGTTTGCAAGTGTTTTGGCATGGTCTTATTAAATATGTTTCAAGTTTGCAAGTGTTTTGGCATGGTCTTATTAAATTTGTACCAAGTTTGAAAGTGGTTTGGCATGGTCTTAGGAAGTTTGTTCCAAATTTGCAAGTGTTTGGCATGGTCTTATTAAATATGTACCAAGTTTGCAAGTGTTTTGGCATGGTCTTAGGAAGTTTGTGCCAAGTTTGCAAGTGTTTTGGCATGGTCTTATTAAATTTGTCCCAAGTTTGCAAGTGCTTTGGCATGGTCTTATTCAATTGGTACCAAGTTTGCAAGTGTTTTGGCATGGTCTTATTAAATTTGTACCAAGTTTGCAAGTGTTTTGGCATGGTCTTATTAAATTTTAACCAAATTTGCAAGTGTTTTGGCATGGTCTTATAAAATTTGTACCAAGTTTGCAGGTGTTTTGGCATTGTCTTAGTAAGTTTGTTCCAAGTTTGCAAGTGTTTTGGCATGGTCTTAGTAAGTTTGTTCCAAGTTTGCAAGTGTTTGGCATGGTCTTTTTAAATTTGTACCAAGTTTGCAAGTGTTTGGCATGGTCTTATTAAATTTGTACCAAGTTTGCAAGTGTTTTGGCATGGTCTTATTAAATTTGTACCAAGTTTGCAAGTGTTTTGGCATGGTCTTAGGAAGTTTGTTCCAAGTTTGCAAGTGTTTTGGCATGGTTTTATTATATTTGTACCAAGTTTGCAAGTGTTTTGGCATGGTCTTATAAAATTTGAACCAAATTTGCCAGTGTTTTGGCATTGTCTTAGGAAGTTTGTTCCAAGTTTGCAAGTGTTTTGGCATGGTCTTAGTAAGTTTGTTCCAAGTTTGCAAGTGTTTGGCATGGTCTTATTAAACTTGTACCAATTTTGCAAGTGTTTTGGCATGGTCTTATTAAATTTGTTCCAAGTTTGCAAGTGTTTTGGCATGGTCTTATTAAATTTGTACCAAGTTTGCAAGTGTTTTGGCATGGTCTTATAAAATTTGAACCAAATTTGCCAGTGTTTTGGCATGGTCTTATTAAATTTGTACCAAGTTTGCTAGTGGTTTGGCATGGGCTTATTAAATTTGTACCAAGTTTGCAAGTGTTTTGGCATGGTCTTATTAAATTTGTACCAAGTTTGCAAGTGTTTTGGCATGGTCTTAGGAAGTTTGTTCCAAGTTTGCAAGTGTTTTGGCATGGTTTTTTTATATTTGTACCAAGTTTGCAAGTGTTTTGGCATGGTCTTATAAAATTTGAACCAAATTTGCCAGTGTTTTGGCATTGTCTTAGGAAGTTTGTTCCAAGTTTGCAAGTGTTTTGGCATGGTCTTAGTAAGTTTGTTCCAAGTTTGCAAGTGTTTGGCATGGTCTTATTAAACTTGTACCAATTTTGCAAGTGTTTTGGCATGGTCTTATTAAATTTGTTCCAAGTTTGCAAGTGTTTTGGCATGGTCTTATTAAATTTGTACCAAGTTTGCAAGTGTTTTGGCATGGTCTTATAAAATTTGAACCAAATTTGCCAGTGTTTTGGCATGGTCTTATTAAATTTGTACCAAGTTTGCTAGTGGTTTGGCATGGGCTTATTAAATTTGTACCAAGTTTGCAAGTGTTTTGGCATGGTCTTATTAAATTTGTACCAAGTTTGCAAGTGTTTTGGCATGGTCTTAGGAAGTTTGTTCCAAGTTTGCAAGTGTTTGGCATGATCTTATTAAATTTGTACCAAGTTTGCAAGTGTTTGGCATGGTCTTATTCAATTTGTACCAAGTTTGCAATTGTTTTGGCATGGTCTTATTAAATTTGTACCAAGTTTGCAAGTGTTTTGGCATGGTCTTATTAAATTTGTACCAAGTTTGCAAGTGTTTTGGCATGGTCTTAGGAAGTTGGTTCCAAGTTTGCAAGTGTTTTGGCATGGTCTTATTAAATTTGTACCAAGTTTGCAAGTGTTTTGGCATGGTGTTATTAAATTTGTACCAAGTTTGCAAGTGTTTTGGCATGGTCTTATTAAATATGTTTCAAGTTTGCAAGTGTTTTGGCATGGTCTTATTAAATTTGTACCAAGTTTGCAAGTGTTTTGGCATTTGCAGGTGTTTTGGCATTGTCTTAGGAAGTTTGTTCCAAGTTTGCAAGTGTTTTGGCATGGTCTTAGTAAGTTTGTTCCAAGTTTGCAAGTGTTTGGCATGGTCTTAGGAAGTTTGTTCCAAGTTTGCAAGTGTTTTGGCATGGTCTTATTACATTTGTACCAAGTTGGTAAGTGTTTTGGCATGGTCTTATTAAATTTGTACCAAGTTTGGAAGTGTTTGGCATGGTCTTATTAAATTTGTACCAAGTATGCAAGTGTTTTGGCATGGTCTTATTAAATTTGAACCAAGTTTGCAAGTGTTTTGGCATGGTCTTATGAAATTTGTACCAAGTTTGCAAGTGTTTTGACATGGTCTTATTAAATTTGTACAAAATTTGCAAGTGTTTTGGCATGGTCTTATTAAATTTGTAACAAGTTTGCAAGTGTTCGGCATGGTCTTATTAAACTTGTACCAATTTTGCAAGTGTTTTGGCATGGTCTTATTAAATTTGTTCCAAGTTTGCAAGTGTTTTGGCATGGTCTTATTAAATTTGTTCCAAGTTTGCAAGTGTTTTGGCATGGTCTTATTAAATTTGTACCAAGTTTGCAAGTGTTTTGGCATGGTCTTATTACATTTGTACCAAGTTTGCAAGTGTTTTGGCATGGTCTTAGGAAGTTTGTTCCAAGTTTGCAAGCGTTTGGCATGGTCTTAGTAAATTTGTACCAAGTTTGCAAGTGTTTTGGCATGGTCTTATTAAATTTGTACCAAGTTTGCAAGTGTTTTGGCATGGTCTTATTAAATTTGTACCAAGTTTGGAAGTGTTTTGGCATGGTTTGATTAAATTTGTACCAAGTTTGCAAGTGTTTTGGCATGGTCTTAGGAAGTTTGTTCCAAATTTGCAAGTGTTTGGCATGGTCTTATTTAATTTGTACCAAGTTTGCAAGTGTTTTGGCATGGTCTTATTAAATTTGTACCAAGTTTGCAAGTGTTTTGGCATGGTCCTATAAATTTGTCTCAAGTTTGCAAGTGCTTTGGCATGGTCTTATTAAATTTGTACCAAGTTTGCAAGTGTTTTGGCATGGTCTTATACAATTTGAACCAAATTTGCCAGTGTTTTGGCATGGTCTTATTATATTTGTACCAAGTTTGCAAGTGTTTTGGCATGGTCTTAGGAAGTTTGTTCCAAGTTTGCAAGTGTTTGGCATGATCTTATTAAATTTGTACCAAGTTTGCAAGTGTTTGGCATGGTCTTATTCAATTTGTACCAAGTTTGCAATTGTTTTGGCATGGTCTTATTAAATTTGTACCAAGTTTGCAAGTGTTTTGGCATGGTCTTATTAAATTTGTACCAAGTTTGCAAGTGTTTTGGCATGGTCTTAGGAAGTTGGTTCCAAGTTTGCAAGTGTTTTGGCATGGTCTTATTAAATTTGTACCAAGTTTGCAAGTGTTTTGGCATGGTGTTATTAAATTTGTACCAAGTTTGCAAGTGTTTTGGCATGGTCTTATTAAATATGTTTCAAGTTTGCAAGTGTTTTGGCATGATCTTATTAAATTTGTACCAAGTTTGCAAGTGGTTTGGCATGGTCTTAGGAAGTTTGTTCCAAATTTGCAAGTGTTTGGCATGGTCTTATTAAATATGTACCAAGTTTGCAAGTGTTTTGGCATGGTCTTAGGAAGTTTGTGCCAAGTTTGCAAGTGTTTTGGCATGGTCTTATTAAATTTGTCCCAAGTTTGCAAGTGCTTTGGCATGGTCTTATTAAATTTGTACCTAGTTTGCAAGTGTTTTGGCATGGTCTTATTAAATTTTTATCAAGTTTGCAAGTGTTTTGGCATGGTCTTAATAAATTTGTACCAAGTTTGCAAGTGTTTTGGCATGGTCTTATTAAATTTGTACCAAGTTTGCAAGTGTTTGGCATGGTCTTTTGAAATTTACCAAGTTTGCAAGTGTTTTGGCATGGTCTTATTACATTTGTACCAAGTTTGCAAGTGTTTTGGCATGGTCTTATTACATTTGTACCAAGTTTGCAAGTGTTTTGGCATGGTCTTATTAAATTTGTACTAAATTTGCAAGTGTTTTGGCATGGTCTTAATAAATTTGTACCAAGTTTGCAAGTGTTTGGCATGGTCTTTTTAAATTTGTACCAAGTTTGCAAGTGTTTTGGCATGGTCTTAGGAAATTTGTACCAAGTTTGCAAGTGTTTTGGCATGGTCTTATTACATTTGTACCAAGTTTGCAAGTGTTTTGGCATGGTCTTAGGAAGTTTGTTCCAAGTTTGCAAGTGTTTGGCATGGTCTTATTAAATTTGTACCAAGTTTGCAAGTGTTTTGGCATGGTCGTAATAAATTTGTACCAAGTTTGCAAGTGTTTTGGCATGGTCTTATTAAATTTGTACCAAGTTTGCAAGTGTTTTGGCATGGTTTGATTAAATTTGTACCAAGTTTGCAAGTGTTTTGGCATGGTCTTAGGAAGTTTGTTCCAAATTTGTAAGTGTTTGGCATGGTCTTATTTAATTTGTACCAAGTTTGCAAGTGTTTTGGCATGGTCTTATTAAATTTGTTCCAAGTTTGCAAGTGTTTTGGCATGGTCTTATTAAATTTGTACCAAGTTTGAAAGTGGTTTGGCATGGTCTTAGGAAGTTTGTTCCAAATTTGCAAGTGTTTGGCATGGTCTTATTAAATATGTACCAAGTTTGCAAGTGTTTTGGCATGGTCTTAGGAAGTTTGTGCCAAGTTTGCAAGTGTTTTGGCATGGTCTTATTAAATTTGTCCCAAGTTTGCAAGTGTTTTGGCATGGTCTTATTAAATTTGTACCAAGTTTGCAAGTGTTTTGGCATGGTCTTATTAAATTTGAACCAAATTTGCAAGTGTTTTGGCATGGTCTTATTAAATTTGTACCAAGTTTGCAGGTGTTTTGGCATTGTCTTAGGAAGTTTGTTCCAAGTTTGCAAGTGTTTTGGCATGGTCTTAGTAAGTTTGTTCCTAGTTTGCAAGTGTTCGGCATGGTCTTATTAAACTTGTACCAATTTTGCAAGTGTTTTGGCATGGTCTTATTAAATTTGTTCCAAGTTTGCAAGTGTTTTGGCATGGTCTTATTAAATTTGTACCAAGTTTGCAAGTGTTTTGGCATGGTCTTATAAAATTTGAACCCAATTTGCCAGTGTTTTGGCATGGTCTTATTAAATTTGTACCAAGTTTGCTAGTGGTTTGGCATGGGCTTATTAAATTTGTACCAAGTTTGCAAGTGTTTTGGCATGGTCTTATTAAATTTGTACCAAGTTTGCAAGTGTTTTGGCATGGTCTTAGGAAGTTTGTTCCAAGTTTGCAAGTGTTTTGGCATGGTTTTTTTATATTTGTACCAAGTTTGCAAGTGTTTTGGCATGGTCTTAGGAAGTTTGTTCCAAGTTTGCAAGTGTTTGGCATGATCTTATTAAATTTGTACCAAGTTTGCAAGTGTTTGGCATGGTCTTATTCAATTTGTACCAAGTTTGCAATTGTTTTGGCATGGTCTTATTAAATTTGTACCAAGTTTGCAAGTGTTTTGGCATGGTCTTATTAAATTTGTACCAAGTTTGCAAGTGTTTTGGCATGGTCTTAGGAAGTTGGTTCCAAGTTTGCAAGTGTTTTGGCATGGTCTTATTAAATTTGTACCAAGTTTGCAAGTGTTTTGGCATGGTGTTATTAAATTTGTACCAAGTTTGCAAGTGTTTTGGCATGGTCTTATTAAATATGTTTCAAGTTTGCAAGTGTTTTGGCATGGTCTTATTAAATTTGTACCAAGTTTGCAAGTGGTTTTGCATGGTCTTAGGAAGTTTGTTCCAAATTTGCAAGTGTTTGGCATGGTCTTATTAAATATGTACCAAGTTTGCAAGTGTTTTGGCATGGTCTTAGGAAGTTTGTGCCAAGTTTGCAAATGTTTTGGCATGGTCTTATTAAATTTGTCCCAAGTTTGCAAGTGCTTTGGCATGGTCTTATTCAATTGGTACCAAGTTTGCAAGTGTTTTGGCATGGTCTTATTAAATTTGTACCAAGTTTGCAAGTGTTTTGGCATTTGCAGGTGTTTTGGCATTGTCTTAGGAAGTTTGTTCCAAGTTTGCAAGTGTTTTGGCATGGTCTTAGTAAGTTTGTTCCAAGTTTGCAAGTGTTTGGCATGGTCTTAGGAAGTTTGTTCCAAGTTTGCAAGTGTTTTGGCATGGTCTTATTACATTTGTAACAAGTTTGCAAGTGTTCGGCATGGTCTTATTAAACTTGTACCAATTTTGCAAGTGTTTTGGCATGGTCTTATTAAATTTGTTCCAAGTTTGCAAGTGTTTTGGCATGGTCTTATTAAATTTGTACCAAGTTTGCAAGTGTTTTGGCATGGTCTTATAAAATTTTTACCAAATTTGCCAGTGTTTTGGCATGGTCTTATTAAATTTGTACCAAGTTTGCTAGTGGTTTGGCATGGTCTTAGGAAGTTTGTTCCAAGTTTGCAAGTGTTTGGCATGGTCTTATTAAATTTGTACCAAGTTTGCAAGTGTTTTGGCATGGTCTTATTAAATTTGTACCAAGTTTGCAAGTGTTTTGGCATGGTCTTATTAAATTTGTACCAAGTTTGCAAGTGTTTTGGCATGGTTTTATTAAATTTGTACCAAGTTTGCAAGTGTTTTGGCATGGTCTTAGGAAGTTGGTTCCAAGCTTGCAAGTGTTTGGCATGGTCTCATTTAATTTGTACCAAGTTTGCAAGTGTTTTGGCATGGTCTTAGGAAGTTTGTTCCAAGTTTGCAAGTGTTTTGGCATGGTCTTATTAAATTTGTACCAAGTTTGCAAGTGTTTTGGCATGGTCTTATTAAATTTGTACCAAGTTTGCAAGTGTTTTGGCATGGTCTTATTAAATATGTACCTAGTTTGCAAGTGTTTTGGCATGGTCTTATTAAATTTTTATCAAGTTTGCAAGTGTTTTGGCATGGTCTTAGGAAGTTTGTTCCAAGTTTGCAAGTGTTTGGCATGGTCTTATTAAATATGTACCAAGTTTGCAAGTGTTTTGGCATGGTCTTAGGAAGTTTGTGCCAAGTTTGCAAATGTTTTGGCATGGTCTTATTAAATTTGTCCCAAGTTTGCAAGTGCTTTGGCATGGTCTTATTCAATTGGTACCAAGTTTGCAAGTGTTTTGGCATGGTCTTATTAAATTTGTACCAAGTTTGCAAGTGTTTTGGCATTTGCAGGTGTTTTGGCATTGTCTTAGGAAGTTTGTTCCAAGTTTGCAAGTGTTTTGGCATGGTCTTAGTAAGTTTGTTCCAAGTTTGCAAGTGTTTGGCATGGTCTTAGGAAGTTTGTTCCAAGTTTGCAAGTGTTTTGGCATGGTCTTATTACATTTGTACCAAGTTGGTAAGTGTTTTGGCATGGTCTTATTAAATTTGTACCAAGTTTGGAAGTGTTTGGCATGGTCTTATTAAATTTGTACCAAGTTTGCAAGTGTTTTGGCATGGTCTTTTGAAATTTGTACCAAGTTTGCAAGTGTTTTGACATGGTCTTATTAAATTTGTACAAAATTTGCAAGTGTTTTGGCATGGTCTTATTAAATTTGTACCAAGTTTGGAAGTGTTTGGCATGGTCTTATTAAATTTGTACCAAGTTTGCAAGTGTTTTGGCATGGTCTTATTACATTTGTACCAAATTTGCAAGTGTTTTGGCATGGTCTTATTAAATTTGTACTAAATTTGCAAGTGTTTTGGCATGGTCTTATTAAATATGTACCAAGTTTGCAAGTGTTTTGGCATGGTCTTAGGAAGTTTGTTCCAAATTTGCAAGTGTAGGCATGGTCTTATTAATTTTGTACCAAGTTTGCAATTGTTTTGGCATGGTCATAGGAAGTTTGTTCCAAGTTTGCAAGTGTTAGGCATGGTCTTATTAAATTTGTACCAAGTTTGCAAGTGTTTGGCATGGTCTTTTTAAATTTGTACCAAGTTTTCAAGTGTTTTGGCATGGTCTTATTAAATTTGTACCAAGTTTGCAAGTGTTTTGGCATGGTCTTATTACATTTGTACCAAGTTTGCAAGTGTTTTGGCATGGTCTTAGGAAGTTTGTTCCAAGTTTGCAAGTGTTTGGCATGGTCTTATTAAATTTGTACCAAGTTTGCAAGTGTTTTGGCATGGTCTTATTAAATTTGTACCAAGTTTGCAAGTGTTTTGGCATGGTCTTATTAAATTTGTACCAAGTTTGCAAGTGTTTTGGCATGGTTTGATTAAATTTGTACCAAGTTTGCAAGTGTTTTGGCATGTTCTTAGGAAGTTTGTTCCAAATTTGCAAGTGTTTGGCATGGTCTTATTTAATTTGTACCAAGTTTGCAAGTGTTTTGGCATGGTCTTATTAAATTTGTTCCAAGTTTGCAAGTGTTTTGGCATGGTCTTTTTAAATTTGTACCAAGTTTGCAAGTGTTTTGGCATGGTCTTATTACATTTGTACCAAGTTTGCAAGTGTTTTGGCATGGTCTTAGGAAGTTTGTTCCAAGTTTGCAAGCGTTTGGCATGGTCTTATTAAATATGTACCAAGTTTGCAAGTGTTTTGGCATGGTCTTATTAAATTTGTACCAAGTTTGCAAGTGTTTTGGCATGGTCTTATTAAATTTGTACCAAGTTTGCAAGTGTTTTGGCATGGTTTGATTAAATTTGTACCAAGTTTGCAAGTGTTTTGGCATGGTCTTAGGAAGTTTGTTCCAAATTTGCAAGTGTTTGACATGGTCTTATTTAATTTGTACCAAGTTTGCAAGTGTTTTGGCATGGTCTTATTAAATTTGTACCAAGTTTGCAAGTGTTTTGGCATGGTCCTATAAATTTGTCTCAAGTTTGCAAGTGCTTTGGCATGGTCTTATTAAATTTGTACCAAGTTTGCAAGTGTTTTGGCATGGTCTTATACAATTTGAACCAAATTTGCCAGTGTTTTGGCATGGTCTTATTATATTTGTACCAAGTTTGCAAGTGTTTTGGCATGGTCTTAGGAAGTTTGTTCCAAGTTTGCAAGTGTTTGGCATGATCTTATTAAATTTGTACCAAGTTTGCAAGTGTTTGGCATGGTCTTATTCAATTTGTACCAAGTTTGCAATTGTTTTGGCATGGTCTTATTAAATTTGTACCAAGTTTGCAAGTGTTTTGGCATGGTCTTATTAAATTTGTACCAAGTTTGCAAGTGTTTTGGCATGGTCTTAGGAAGTTGGTTCCAAGTTTGCAAGTGTTTTGGCATGGTCTTATTAAATTTGTACCAAGTTTGCAAGTGTTTTGGCATGGTGTTATTAAATTTGTACCAAGTTTGCAAGTGTTTTGGCATGGTCTTATTAAATATGTTTCAAGTTTGCAAGTGTTTTGGCATGATCTTATTACATTTGTACCAAGTTTGCAAGTGGTTTGGCATGGTCTTAGGAAGTTTGTTCCAAATTTGCAAGTGTTTGGCATGGTCTTATTAAATATGTACCAAGTTTGCAAGTGTTTTGGCATGGTCTTAGGAAGTTTGTGCCAAGTTTGCAAGTGTTTTGGCATGGTCTTATTAAATTTGTCCCAAGTTTGCAAGTGCTTTGGCATGGTCTTATTAAATTTGTACCTAGTTTGCAAGTGTTTTGGCATGGTCTTATTAAATTTTTATCAAGTTTGCAAGTGTTTTGGCATGGTCTTAATAAATTTGTACCAAGTTTGCAAGTGTTTTGGCATGGTCTTATTAAATTTGTACCAAGTTTGCAAGTGTTTGGCATGGTCTTTTGAAATTTACCAAGTTTGCAAGTGTTTTGGCATGGTCTTATTACATTTGTACCAAGTTTGCAAGTGTTTTGGCATGGTCTTATTACATTTGTACCAAGTTTGCAAGTGTTTTGGCATGGTCTTATTAAATTTGTACTAAATTTGCAAGTGTTTTGGCATGGTCTTAATACATTTGTACCAAGTTTGCAAGTGTTTGGCATGGTCTTTTTAAATTTGTACCAAGTTTGCAAGTGTTTTGGCATGGTCTTAGGAAATTTGTACCAAGTTTGCAAGTGTTTTGGCATGGTCTTATTACATTTGTACCAAGTTTGCAAGTGTTTTGGCATGGTCTTAGGAAGTTTGTTCCAAGTTTGCAAGTGTTTGGCATGGTCTTATTAAATTTGTACCAAGTTTGCAAGTGTTTTGGCATGGTTTGATTAAATTTGTACCAAGTTTGCAAGTGTTTTGGCATGGTCTTAGGAAGTTTGTTCCAAATTTGCAAGTGTTTGGCATGGTCTTATTTAATTTGTACCAAGTTTGCAAGTGTTTTGGCATGGTCTTATTAAATTTGTTCCAAGTTTGCAAGTGTTTTGGCATGGTCTTTTTAAATTTGTACCAAGTTTGCAAGTGTTTTGGCATGGTCTTATTACATTTGTACCAAGTTTGCAAGTGTTTTGGCATGGTCTTAGGAAGTTTGTTCCAAGTTTGCAAGTGTTTGGCATGGTCTTATTAAATTTGTACCAAGTTTGCAAGTGTTTTGGCATGGTCTTATTGAATTTGTACCAAGTTTGCAAGTGTTTTGGCATGGTCTTATTAAATTTGTACCAAGTTTGCAAGTGTTTTGGCATGGTTTGATTAAATTTGTACCAAGTTTGCAAGTGTTTTGGCATGGTCTTAGGAAGTTTGTTCCAAATTTGCAAGTGTTTGGCATGGTCTTATTTAATTTGTACCAAGTTTGCAAGTGTTTTGGCATGGTCTTATTAAATTTGTACCAAGTTTGCAAGTGTTTTGGCATGGTCTTATTAAATTTGTCTCAAGTTTGCAAGTGCTTTGGCATGGTCTTATTAAATTTGTACCAAGTATGCAAGTGTTTTGGCATGGTCATAGGAAGTTTCTTCCAAGTTTGCAAGTGTTTTGACATGGTCCTATTAAATTTGTACAAAATTTGCAAGTGTTTTGGCATGGTCTTATTAAATTTGTAACAAGTTTGCAAGTGTTCGGCATGGTCTTATTAAACTTGTACCAATTTTGCAAGTGTTTTGGCATGGTCTTATTAAATTTGTTCCAAGTTTGCAAGTGTTTTGGCATGGTCTTATTAAATTTGTACCAAGTTTGCAAGTGTTTTGGCATGGTCTTATTCAATTGGTACCAAGTTTGCAAGTGTTTTGGCATGGTCTTATTAAATTTGTACCAAGTTTGCAAGTGTTTTGGCATGGTCTTATTAAATTTGTTCCAAGTTTGCAAGTGTTTTGGCATGGTCTTATTAAATTTGTACCAAGTTTGCAAGTGTTTTGGCATGGTCTTATTAAATTTGTACCAAGTTTGCAAGTGTTTTGGCATGGTTTTATTAAATTTATACCAAGTTTGCAAGTGTTTTGGCATGGTCTTATTAAATTTGTACCAAGTTTGCAAGTGTTTTGGCATGGTCTTATTAAATTTGTACCAAGTTTGCAAGTGTTTTGAAATGTTCTTATTAAATTTGTACCAAGTTTGAAAGTGTTTTGGCATGGTCATATTAAATTTGTACCAAGTTTGCAAGTGTTTTGGCATTGTCTCAGGAAGTTTGTCCCAAGTTTGCAAGTGCTTGGCATGGTCTTATTAATTGTGTACCTAGTTTGCAAGTGTTTGGCATGGTCTTATTAAATTTGTAACAAGTTTGCAAGTGTTCGGCATGGTCTTATTAAACTTGTACCAATTTTGCAAGTGTTTTGGCATGGTCTTATAAAATTTGTTCCAAGTTTGCAAGTGTTTTGGCATGGTCTTATTAAATTTGTACCAAGTTTGCAAGTGTTTTGGCATGGTCTTATAAAATTTGAACCAAATTTGCCAGTGTTTTGGCATGGTCTTATTAAATTTGTACCAAGTTTGCTAGTGGTTTGGCATGGTCTTAGGAAGTTTGTTCCAAGTTTGCAAGTGTTTGGCATGGTCTTATTAAATTTGTACCAAGTTTGCAAGTGTTTTGGCATGGTCTTATTAAATTTTTACCAAGTTTGCAAGTGTTTTGGCATGGTCTTATTAAATTTGTACCAAGTTTGCAAGTGTTTTGGCATGGTTTTATTAAATTTGTACCAAGTTTGCAAGTGTTTTGGCATGGTCTTAGGAAGTTGGTTCCAAGCTTGCAAGTGTTTGGCATGGTCTCATTTAATTTGTACCAAGTTTGCAAGTGTTTTGGCATGGTCTTAGGAAGTTTGTTCCAAATTTGCAAGTGTTTTGGCATGGTCTTATTAAATTTGTACCAAGTTTGCAAGTGTTTTGGCATGGTCTTATTAAATTTGTACCAAGTTTGCAAGTGTTTTGGCATGGTCTTATTAAATTTGTACCTAGTTTGCAAGTGTTTTGGCATGGTCTTATTAAATTTTTATCAAGTTTGCAAGTGTTTTGGCATGGTCTTAATAAATTTGTACCAAGTTTGCAAGTGTTTTGGCATGGTCTTATTAAATTTGTACCAAGTTTGCAAGTGTTTGGCATGGTCTTTTGAAATTTACCAAGTTTGCAAGTGTTTTGGCATGGTCTTATTAAATTTGTACTAAATTTGCAAGTGTTTTGGCATGGTCTTAATAAATTTGTACTAAATTTGCAAGTGTTTTGGCATGGTCTTAATAAATTTGTACCAAGTTTGCAAGTGTTTGGCATGGTCTTTTTAAATTTGTACCAAGTTTGCAAGTGTTTTGGCATGGTCTTAGGAAATTTATACCAAGTTTGCAAGTGTTTTGGCATGGTCTTATTACATTTGTACCAAGTTTGCAAGTGTTTTGGCATGGTCTTAGGAAGTTTGTTCCAAGTTTGCAAGTGTTTGGCATGGTCTTTTGAAATTTACCAAGTTTGCAAGTGTTTTGGCATGGTCTTATTACATTTGTACCAAGTTTGCAAGTGTTTTGGCATGGTCTTATTAAATTTGTACTAAATTTGCAAGTGTTTTGGCATGGTCTTAATAAATTTGTACCAAGTTTGCAAGTGTTTGGCATGGTCTTTTTAAATTTGTACCAAGTTTGCAAGTGTTTTGGCATGGTCTTAGGAAATTTATACCAAGTTTGCAAGTGTTTTGGCATGGTCTTATTACATTTGTACCAAGTTTGCAAGTGTTTTGGCATGGTCTTAGGAAGTTTGTTCCAAGTTTGCAAGTGTTTGGCATGGTCTTATTAAATTTGTACCAAGTTTGCAAGTGTTTTGGCATGGTCGTAATAAATTTGTACCAAGTTTGCAAGTGTTTTGGCATGGTCTTATTAAATTTGTACCAAGTTTGCAAGTGTTTTGGCATGGTCTTATTAAATTTGTACCAAGTTTGCAAGTGTTTTGGCATGGTCTTATTAAATTTATACCTAGTTTGCAAGTGTTTTGGCATGGTCTTATTAAATTTTTATCAAGTTTGCAAGTGTTTTGGCATGGTCTTAATAAATTTGTACCAAGTTTGCAAGTGTTTTGGCATGGTCTTATTAAATTTGTACCAAGTTTGCAAGTGTTTGGCATGGTCTTTTGAAATTTACCAAGTTTGCAAGTGTTTTGGCATGGTCTTATTACATTTGTACCAAGTTTGCAAGTGTTTTGGCATGGTCTTATTAAATTTGTACTAAATTTGCAAGTGTTTTGGCATGGTCTTAATAAATTTGTACCAAGTTTGCAAGTGTTTGGCATGGTCTTTTTAAATTTGTATCAAGTTTGCAAGTGTTTTGGCATGGTCTTAGGAAATTTATACCAAGTTTGCAAGTGTTTTGGCATGGTCTTATTACATTTGTACCAAGTTTGCAAGTGTTTTGGCATGGTCTTAGGAAGTTTGTTCCAAGTTTGCAAGTGTTTGGCATGGTCTTTTGAAATTTACCAAGTTTGCAAGTGTTTTGGCATGGTCTTATTACATTTGTACCAAGTTTGCAAGTGTTTTGGCATGGTCTTATTAAATTTGTACTAAATTTGCAAGTGTTTTGGCATGGTCTTAATAAATTTGTACCAAGTTTGCAAGTGTTTTGGCATGGTCTTTTTAAATTTGTACCAAGTTTGCAAGTGTTTTGGCATGGTCTTAGGAAATTTATACCAAGTTTGCAAGTGTTTTGGCATGGTCTTATTACATTTGTACCAAGTTTGCAAGTGTTTTGGCATGGTCTTATTAAATTTGTACCTAGTTTGCAAGTGTTTTGGCATGGTCTTATTAAATTTTTATCAAGTTTGCAAGTGTTTTGGCATGGTCTTAATAAATTTGTACCAAGTTTGCAAGTGTTTTGGCATGGTCTTATTAAATTTGTACCAAGTTTGCAAGTGTTTGGCATGGTCTTTTGAAATTTACCAAGTTTGCAAGTGTTTTGGCATGGTCTTATTACATTTGTACCAAGTTTGCAAGTGTTTTGGCATGGTCTTATTAAATTTGTACTAAATTTGCAAGTGTTTTGGCATGGTCTTATTACATTTGTACCAAGTTTGCAAGTGTTTTTTCATGGTCTTAGGAAGTTTGTTCCAAGTTTGCAAGTGTTTGGCATGGTCTTTTGAAATTTACCAAGTTTGCAAGTGTTTTGGCATGGTCTTATTACATTTGTACCAAGTTTGCAAGTGTTTTGGCATGGTCTTATTAAATTTGTACTAAATTTGCAAGTGTTTTGGCATGGTCTTAATAAATTTGTACCAAGTTTGCAAGTGTTTGGCATGGTCTTTTTAAATTTGTACCAAGTTTGCAAGTGTTTTGGCATGGTCTTAGGAAATTTATACCAAGTTTGCAAGTGTTTTGGCATGGTCTTATTAAATTTGTTCCAAGTTTGCAAGTGTTTTGGCATGGTCTTAGGAAATTTATACCAAGTTTGCAAGTGTTTTGGCATGGTCTTATTAAATTTGTACCAAGTTTGCAAGTGTTTTGGCATGGTCGTAGGAAGTTTGTACCAAGTTTGCAAATGTTTTGGCATGGTCTTATTAAATTTGTTCCAAGTTTGCAAGTGTTTTGGCATGGTCTTATTAAATTTGTACTAAATTTGCAAGTGTTTTGGCATGGTCTTAATAAATTTGTACCAAGTTTGCAAGTGTTTGGCATGGTCTTTTTAAATTTGTACCAAATTTGCAAGTGTTTTGGCATGGTCTTAGGAAATTTATACCAAGTTTGCAAGTGTTTTGGCATGGTCTTATTAAATTTGTTCCAAGTTTGCAAGTGTTTTGGCATGGTCTTAGGAAATTTATACCAAGTTTGCAAGTGTTTTGGCATGGTCTTATTACATTTGTACCAAGTTTGCAAGTGTTTTGGCATGGTCTTATTAAATTTGTACCTAGTTTGCAAGTGTTTTGGCATGGTCTTATTAAATTTTTATCAAGTTTGCAAGTGTTTTGGCATGGTCTTAATAAATTTGTACCAAGTTTGCAAGTGTTTTGGCATGGTCTTATTAAATTTGTACCAAGTTTGCAAGTGTTTGGCATGGTCTTTTGAAATTTACCAAGTTTGCAAGTGTTTTGGCATGGTCTTATTACATTTGTACCAAGTTTGCAAGTGTTTTGGCATGGTCTTATTAAATTTGTACTAAATTTGCAAGTGTTTTGGCATGGTCTTATTACATTTGTACCAAGTTTGCAAGTGTTTTTTCATGGTCTTAGGAAGTTTGTTCCAAGTTTGCAAGTGTTTGGCATGGTCTTTTGAAATTTACCAAGTTTGCAAGTGTTTTGGCATGGTCTTATTACATTTGTACCAAGTTTGCAAGTGTTTTGGCATGGTCTTATTAAATTTGTACTAAATTTGCAAGTGTTTTGGCATGGTCTTAATAAATTTGTACCAAGTTTGCAAGTGTTTGGCATGGTCTTTTTAAATTTGTACCAAGTTTGCAAGTGTTTTGGCATGGTCTTAGGAAATTTATACCAAGTTTGCAAGTGTTTTGGCATGGTCTTAATAAATTTGTACCAAGTTTGCAAGTGTTTTGGCATGGTCTTATTAAATTTGTACCAAGTTTGCAAGTGTTTGGCATGGTCTTTTTAAATTTGTACCAAGTTTGCAAGTGTTTTGGCATGGTCTTATTAAATTTGTACCAAGTTTGCAAGTGTTTTGGCATGGTCTTATTACATTTGTACCAAGTTTGCAAGTGTTTTGGCATGGTCGTAATAAATTTGTACCAAGTTTGCAAGTGTTTTGGCATGGTCTTATTAAATTTGTACTAAATTTGCAAGTGTTTTGGCATGGTCTTAATAAATTTGTACCAAGTTTGCAAGTGTTTGGCATGGTCTTTTTAAATTTGTACCAAGTTTGCAAGTGTTTTGGCATGGTCTTAGGAAATTTATACCAAGTTTGCAAGTGTTTTGGCATGGTCTTATTACATTTGTACCAAGTTTGCAAGTGTTTTGGCATGGTCGTAATAAATTTGTACCAAGTTTGCAAGTGTTTTGGCATGGTCTTATTAAATTTGTACCAAGTTTGCAAGTGTTTTGGCATGGTTTGATTAAATTTGTACCAAGTTTGCAAGTGTTTGGCATGGTCTTTTTAAATTTGTACCAAGTTTGCAAGTGTTTTGGCATGGTCTTAGGAAATTTATACCAAGTTTGCAAGTGTTTTGGCATGGTCTTATTACATTTGTACCAAGTTTGCAAGTGTTTTGGCATGGTCTTAGGAAGTTTGTTCCAAGTTTGCAAGTGTTTGGCATGGTCTTATTAAATTTGTACCAAGTTTGCAAGTGTTTTGGCATGGTCGTAATAAATTTGTACCAAGTTTGCAAGTGTTTTGGCATGGTCTTATTAAATTTGTACCAAGTTTGCAAGTGTTTTGGCATGGTTTGATTAAATTTGTACCAAGTTTGCAAGTGTTTTGGCATGGTCTTAGGAAGTTTGTTCCAAATTTGCAAGTGTTTGGCATGGTCTTATTTAATTTGTACCAAGTTTGCAAGTGTTTTGGCATGGTCTTATTAAATTTGTTCCAAGTTTGCAAGTGTTTTGGCATGGTCTTATTAAATTTGTACCAAGTTTGCAAGTGTTTTGGCATGGTCTTATTACATTTGTACCAAGTTTGCAAGTGTATTGGCATGGTCTTAGGAAGTTTGTTCCAAGTTTGCAAGTGTTTGGCATGGTCTTATTAAATTTGTACCAAGTTTGCAAGTGTTTTGGCATGGTCTTATTGAATTTGTACCAAGTTTGCAAGTGTTTTGGCATGGTCTTATTAAATTTGTACCAAGTTTGCAAGTGTTTTGGCATGGTTTGATTAAATTTGTACCAAGTTTGCAAGTGTTTTGGCATGGTCTTAGGAAGTTTGTTCCAAATTTGCAAGTGTTTGGCATGGTCTTATTTAATTTGTACCAAGTTTGCAAGTGTTTTGGCATGGTCTTATTAAATTTGTACCAAGTTTGCAAGTGTTTTGGCATTGTCTTATTAAATTTGTCTCAAGTTTGCAAGTGCTTTGGCATGGTCTTATTAAATTTGTACCAAGTATGCAAGTGTTTTGGCATGGTCATAGGAAGTTTCTTCCAAGTTTGCAAGTGTTTGGCATGGTCTTATTAAATTTGTACCAAGTTTGCTTTGGCATGGTCTTATTAAATTTGTACCAAGTTTGCAAGTGTTTTGGCATGGTCTTATTAAATTTGTCTCAAGTTTGCAAGTGCTTTGGCATGGTCTTATTAAATTTGTACCAAGTTTGCAAGTGTTTTGGCATGGTCATAGGAAGTTTGTTCCAAGTTTGCAAGTGTTTGGCATGGTCTTATTAAATTTGTACCAAGTTTGCAAGTGTTTGGCATGGTCTTTTTATATTTGTACCAAGTTTGCAAGTGTTTTGGCATGGTCTTATTAAATTTGACTAAGTTTGCAAGTGTTTTGGCATGATCTTATTACATTTGTACCAAGTTTGCAAGTGTTTTGGCATGGTCTTAGGAAGTTTGTTCCAAGTTTGCAAGCGTTTTGGCATGGTCTTATTAAATTTGTACCAAGTTTGCAAGTGTTTTGGCATGGTCTTATAAAATTTGTACCAAGTTTGCAAGTGTTTTGGCATGGTCTTAGGAAGTTTGTTCCAAGTTTGCAAGTGTTTTGGCATGGTCTTAATAAATTTGTACCAAGTTTGCAAGTGTTTTGGCATGGTCTTATTAAATTTGTACCAAGTTTGCAAGTGTTTTGGCATGGTCTTTTGAAATTTACCAAGTTTGCAAGTGTTTTGGCATGGTATTATTACATTTGTACCAAGTTTGCAAGTGTTTTGGCATGGTCTTATTACATTTGTACCAAGTTTGCAAGTGTTTTGGCATGGTCTTATTAAATTTGTACCAAGTTTGCAAGTGTTTTTGCATGGTCTTATTAAATTTGTACCAAGTTTGCAAGTGTTTTGGCATGGTCTTATTAAATTTGTCCCAAGTTTGCAAGTGCTTTGGCATGGTCTTATTAAATTAGTTCCAAGTTTGCAAGGGTTTTGGCATGGTCATAGGAAGTTTGTTCCAAGTTTGCAAGTGTTAGGCATGGTCTTATTAAATTTGTACCAAGTTTGCAAGTGTTTGGCATGGTCTTTTTGAACTTGTACCAAGTTTGCAAGTGTTTTGGCATGGTCTTATTAAATTTGTACCAAGTTTGCAAGTGTTTTGGCATGGTCTTATTACATTTGTACCAAGTTTGCAAGTGTTTTGGCATGGTCTTAGGAAGTTTGTTCCAAGTTTGCAAGTGTTTGGCATGGTCTTATTAAATTTGTACCTAGTTTGCTAGTGTTTTGGCATGGTCTTATTAAATTTGTACCAAGTTTGCAAGTGTTTTGGCATGGTCTTCTTAAATTTATACCAAGTTTGCAAGTGTTTTGGCATGGTTTTATTAAATTTGTACCAAGTTTGCAAGTGTTTTGGCATGGTCTTAGGAAGTTTGTTCCAAGCTTGCAAGTGTTTGGCATGGTATCATTTAATTTGTACCAAGTTTGCAAGTGTTTTGGCATGGTCTTATTAAATTTGTACCAAGTTTGCAAGTGTTTTGGCATGGTCTTATTAAATTTGTACCAAGTTTGCAAGTGTTTTGGCATGGTCTTATTAAATTTGTACCTAGTTTGCAAGTGTTTTGGATTGGTCTTATAAAATTTGAACCAAATTTGCCAGTGTTTTGGCATGGTCTTATTAAATTTGTACCAAGTTTGCTAGTGGTTTGGCATGGGCTTATTAAATTTGTACCAAGTTTGCAAGTGTTTTGGCATGGTCTTATTAAATTTGTTCCAAGTTTGCAAGTGTTTTGGCATGGTCTTATTAAATTTGTACCAAGTTTGCAAGTGTTTTGGCATGGTCTTATAAAATTTGAACCAAATTTGCCAGTGTTTTGGCATGGTCTTATTAAATTTGTACTAAGTTTGCTAGTGGTTTGGCATGGGCTTATTAAATTTGTACCAAGTTTGCAAGTGTTTTGGCATGGTCTTATTAAATTTGTACCAAGTTTGCAAGTGTTTTGGCATGGTCTTAGGAAGTTTGTTCCAAGTTTGCAAGTTCAGTTTTTAACAGTTCAGTATGTTTATTGATTGGAACCTTTTGCAATTGTACATAGAGTTTAAGTGTGTTGTAATGGGTTCACAATGTTGTACTCCTCATTATGTATAACGTGTTCTTGGCGTTGCCGTTTGTGAAAGTTCGTCTTTGGGGAAATCAATGTTATAAATTGTGGGAAAAATGGTAAAAAAAACCCACAGAGCAAAAAAAAAAAAAAATTACTAATAATAAAGTTGATACATATTCTATTCTTAATTCTATCCTATCTTTACCTATCTGATCTAATTACATGCTAATTAACTATTTATGTATAGTTGGTTTAATAGGCGATTTTCACTGGTTTGACACCTGGTGTTATAACTTGTGTTAACTTTTTCCATGAATTCTTTTACCGTGGGTACCATTGTCCTTTCATGAAGTTTGTTGGTATTGAACCAAGGAGGAAGATTAGCAATCATTTTGAGAATTTTATTCTGCTTGACTTGTAGTTTTTTGATGTGGACTCGAGCACATCTGCTCCATACTGGTGATGCGTATGTCATTACAGGTCTAAGGCACGTTTTAAAAAGGAGTAATTTGTTTTTAGTGTTTAACTTGGACCTTCTGTTTAGGAAGGGGTATAGAATTTTTACTAGTTTGTCGGTCTTCAAAATGGTGTTGTTGATGTGTGTTTTGAACGTAAGTTGTTTGTCGATATGAAGGCCAAGGTATTTTACTTCTCCTTTCCATTATATTGGAAGTGTGTCTATTTTGAGAGTTGTTTGAGGTAATTTCCTTTGACTTCTGTTTTTTGTGAAGTATATTGATTCAGTTTTTGCATTGTTTGTTTTCAGTTTCCATTTTGTGCAGAATTTAGAATAGGTTTTTATAGCCAAGTTTAGGTTTTTAATGACAGTTCGCGGACTTTTTGCAGAACTCGAAATTGCTATATCATCTGCATACATGTACATGGTGCAGTCTTTTATATCTGGTATATCTGCTGTGTATATATTAAAGAGAAGTGGTGAAATCACGCTGCCCTGTGGGACTCCTGCCACTGGGGTATAAGGTTCTGATTGAGTTTTTCCTAAGTGTACTCTATTGATTCTGTTTGTAATGAAAGATCTAATAATTTTAATAATGTATAACGGGAGACCTAATCTAGATAGTTTATAAAGTAATCCATCATGCCAGACTGAGTCAAACGCTTTTTCAGTATCTAGCAGTAGTAATCCTGTTGACTTTTTTACTCGCCTGTTAACTTCTATCTGATTTTTCAATCGGTGCAGTTGGTGTGTTGTGGATAAATTGGGACGGAAGCCAAATTGGGATTCAGGGAGGATATTATTAATATTGGTATGTGTGTTGATTCTGTTGACAATAATTTTTTCTAATATTTTTCCGAATACGCTGAGAAGGCTTATAGGTCTGTAATTAGCAGGATTTGAGTGATCTTTTCCAGTTTTTGGAATGGCTATTATTTTTGCTTTTTTCCAGATATCTGGGAAGAATCCAAACTTAAGACATCCATTGTAGATGTGTGTGAGGTATACAATAGCTTTAGTAGGTATATTTTTGACAGTTGTGTTATTAATATCATCGGGACCGGCAGATTTCTTTGTTTTTAA
Source organism: Anopheles atroparvus (assembly GCA_914969975.1). Classification (NCBI taxonomy): domain Eukaryota; kingdom Metazoa; phylum Arthropoda; class Insecta; order Diptera; family Culicidae; genus Anopheles; species Anopheles atroparvus. The sequence continues at coordinate 1,131,928 of CAJZCY010000008.1, read as the reverse complement.
CAGTTTAATGATTTTGATAACCTCTTTGGGACGGATAAGTGGGAAAGGGATATTAGTTTCGGGTAGCGTCTGTACTGAGTTGAATATTCTTCTCTCTATTGGGCTAGTGTGGTAATTAGTGATTTTGTGAGCTTTATCAAATTGATCTTTAATGGCTTTGCATTTTTCTGCATTTGTTATTAGAAGTTTATTATCAACTTTTAATACCGGGATAGTTTTGCGATTTTTCTTCATTATGTCAACGAACTTCCATAGCTTATTGGTGTTCGGCCTTGAATTCATTTGTTGGAGATTTCTAGTCCATGCTGCATTCCTCTCATCAGAGATAGCAGATTCTATTCTTGATTTGAGTAGGAAGTAAGTATCTTTAAAGTGGTTGTTACGTCTGTATCTTTGCCATTTCTTCCTGTACTTATTACGGATTTTAATAAGTTGGAGAGTTGACTGTGATAATACTATGTTGTAATTGTCTGGTATTGTTGAAGGGATGGAATTTTTGTGTGCCGATGTTATTATATTGTTAAGTTTTTCAATCATTTTGTTTATTTCTTGCGGATTCTCTATGTTTGATATGTTAATGTTGTTTAGGTCTATTGAGTTCCTTATATAATTCCGAAAGTCAGCCCAATTAGCCTTCCTGTAGTCGTAAATTGCCTTGTGGTTTCTATAGTGAGCTTTTGTTCTATTTATTTTAAATGTGATCGGTAGGTGATCAGATGTTAAGTCGGTATTGGTTTGTAATTCGGTAATGTCTAGTCTGTTGTTTGTTAAGATGAGGTCTAGGGTTGAAGGGTTGAAGGATGGGTTAGTTGGAATGTATGTAGGGGTGTTGGGGTGATATATCTGAAATAATCCTTTTTCAGCTTCATCAAAAAGAAATCTACCAGCTCTATTGGAAGAGACGCAGTTCCATGATCTGTGCTTAGCGTTCAAGTCTCCACAAATAAAGAAATTATCGGTTCTTGAACTTAATTTCACGATATCTTTTTTGAAAAGTTCGATATCGGTATTACCTCCTGGGTGGTATGCGGATATTATTGTGAAGTGGTTGTTTTCTGTGTAAATTTTAACTGCAATTACTTCTATAATTTGTAGATCTATTGCTCTTAACAATTGGTATTTAATATTGTTTTTAATGATGATTAGTACTCCACCTTTGGAGTGGGTTGTTCTGTCTAGTCTATGGATATTGTAATTTGGGATGGAGAAAGTTTGTTCAGGTTTTTAGAATGATTCTGTTATTGCCATGCACTCAATCCTGTGTTTTTTTAGGAAATAAGATAATTCTGTTCTCTTGTTAGAAATACCGTTGGCATTCCAGTATGAAATTTTTGGGAGATTGCATGAATCCATTTATGGGAAACAGAATTTGCTAATAATATTGAAAACGACCTTTATTTGGTCTTCTTTCGAGGAACACCTTTTTAGCTGTATGAATGTTTCACTGATAATTTCGCTGAGTTCAGCGGTGTTAAAAAGGGAGGTAGTTTCCTGCTGGTTATCGCAGTCAGTTGGAACGAAGTTGGACTGGGCAAGCAGCGGTTGCCGGGAATGGAGCAGGGGGAAGTCACCGATTGAAAAATTCACTTGCCTGTTTGTAACTAGCTTTGGATCCCTAGCTGGTTGTTTTGCTGGTGTTGGTGCCCTTTTTGGGCAGCCGCTAAAATTGGCTGTGTGGTTGCCACCGCAATTCGCACATTTTAATTTGTGAGCGGCGATGATGCCCTCTTTGCTGGATGCTGTTACTGGGCATGATGAAGAAGAGTGTTTGCCGGCGCATTTGATACAAACGGCCGCGTGGTTACAATTTGCTGCCCCGTGTCCATAGCTTTGGCAATTTCTACATTGCATGGGCTGGTTGTGAGTTGTATAGCAGCGCCACTGAACTCTTTGGTGATTAACCGCCTTGATGGTACGGAGAAGATTTAAGTTTACTGTTCCTTTCTTGAAATGGATCAGGTATACTGCCTGCTGTTCGTATTTTGGAGATTTCACGCTAAGTTTTTTCACAGCCATGGGCGCTAGATCTTCGTCTTTCAGTGCTTCCATAACGTCTTCTACGGGCATATCGAAAAGCCCCGTCAAAACTATTTTGGTAGTTTTGTCTTCTTCCAGTTGGTAAGTGTGGAATTCGACATGGATGTTTTTAAAGTGTTTTAACACTTGCTTGTAATCTTCGGTTCGCGTCAAGCGAATCACAATCCCCTTACGGGTTGTTGTAGTAGTGTAATTTACTACTCCGGCAGCAATAATTTTGCGGTGCGTGTCTGCGACGTTGAAGCTGGCTACGGTAATTGGTGGTGGTGGCTTATCAGAGAGTTCGGATCTCTGGGTATGGATTCTTTTGTTCCCTTTATCTGGGTTTGTTGGTTGGGCGTCCATGCACAGTATATCGTACGGATTTGAAATTTCTACGACTCCGTCGGTGTGATGACGATCGGGTGTTTGGAGCTGCTTTTTATCGGGAACAACTTTTTCGGATCTCGCATTACTGGCAATGCGTTTCCTATTAGAAGCCGAAGTATTGGTGCGACCCATCATGGGTCTGTGGTGTTTGTGATCTCTTGCTGTAGGATGTTTTGTCGGGACTACTCTTATAACACGACTGCTCTCGACGAGGTATCGAACGCGACTGAAGTTTGCAAGTGTTTTGGCATGGTTTTATTATATTTGTACCAAGTTTGCAAGTGTTTTGGCATGGTCTTAGGAAGTTTGTTCGAAGTTTGCAAGTGTTTGGCATGATCTTATTAAATTTGTACCAAGTTTGCAAGTGTTTGGCATGGTCTTATTCAATTTGTACCAAGTTTGCAATTGTTTTGGCATGGTCTTATTAAATTTGTACCAAGTTTGCAAGTGTTTTGGCATGGTCTTATTAAATTTGTACCAAGTTTGCAAGTGTTTTGGCATGGTCTTAGGAAGTTGGTTCCAAGTTTGCAAGTGTTTTGGCATGTTCTTATTAAATTTGTACCAAGTTTGCAAGTGTTTTGGCATGGTGTTATTAAATTTGTACCAAGTTTGCAAGTGTTTTGGCATGGTCTTATTAAATATGTTTCAAGTTTGCAAGTGTTTTGGCATGGTCTTTTTAAATTTGTACCAAGTTTGCAAGTGGTTTGGCATGGTCTTAGGAAGTTTATTCCAAATTTGCAAGTGTTTGGCATGGTCTTATTAAATATGTACCAAGTTTGCAAGTGTTTTGGCATGGTCTTAGGAAGTTGGTTCCAAGTTTGCAAGTGTTTTGGCATGGTCTTATTAAATTTGTCTCAAGTTTGCAAGTGCTTTGGCATGGTCTTATTAAATTTGTACCAAGTATGCAAGTGTTTTGCATGGTCATAGGAAGTTTCTTCCAAGTTTGCAAGTGTTTGGCATGGTCTTATTAAATTTGTACCAAGTTTGCTTTGGCATGGTCTTATTAAATTTGTACCAAGTTTGCAAGTGTTTTGGCATGGTCTTATTAAATTTGTCTCAAGTTTGCAAGTGCTTTGGCATGGTCTTATTAAATTTGTACCAAGTTTGCAAGTGTTTTGGCATGGTCATAGGAAGTTTGTTCCAAGTTTGCAAGTGTTTGGCATGGTCTTATTAAATTTGTACCAAGTTTGCAAGTGTTTGGCATGGTCTTTTTATATTTGTACCAAGTTTGCAAGTGTTTTGGCATGGTCTTATTAAATTTGACTAAGTTTGCAAGTGTTTTGGCATGGTCTTATTACATTTGTACCAAGTTTGCAAGTGTTTTGGCATGGTCTTAGGAAGTTTGTTCCAAGTTTGCAAGCGTTTTGGCATGGTCTTTTTAAATTTGTACCAAGTTTGCAAGTGTTTTGGCATGGTCTTATAAAATTTGTACCAAGTTTGCAAGTGTTTTGGCATGGTCTTAGGAAGTTTGTTCCAAGTTTGCAAGTGTTTTGGCATGGTCTTAATAAATTTTTACCAAGTTTGCAAGTGTTTTGGCATGGTCTTATTAAATTTGTACCAAGTTTGCAAGTGTTTTGGCATGGTCTTTTGAAATTTACCATGTTTGCAAGAGTTTTGGCATGGTATTTTTACATTTGTACCAAGTTTGCAAGTGTTTTGGCATGGTATTATTACATTTGTACCAAGTTTGCAAGTGTTTTGGCATGGTCTTATTAAATTTGTACCAAGTTTGCAAGTGTTTTGGCATGGTCTTATTAAATTTGTACCAAGTTTGCAAGTGTTTTGGCATGGTCTTAGGAAGTTTGTTCCAAGTTTGCAAGTGTTTGGCATGGTCTTATTAAATTTGTACCAAGTTTGCAAGTGTTTTGGCATGGTCTTATTAAATTTGTACCAAGTTTGCAAGTGTTTTGGCATGGTCTTATAAAATTTGAACCAAATTTGCCAGTGTTTTGGCATGGTCTTATTAAATTTGTACCAAGTTTGCAAGTGTTTTGGCATGGTCTTAGGAAGTTTGTTCCAAGTTTGCAAGTGTTTTGGCATGGTCTTAATAAATTTTTACCAAGTTTGCAAGTGTTTTGGCATGGTCTTATTAAATTTGTACCAAGTTTGCAAGTGTTTTGGCATGGTCTTTTGAAATTTACCAAGTTTGCAAGTGTTTTGGCATGGTATTATTACATTTGTACCAAGTTTGCAAGTGTTTTGGCATGGTCTTATTACATTTGTACCAAGTTTGCAAGTGTTTGGCATGATCTTATTAAATTTGTACCAAGTTTGCAAGTGTTTGGCATGGTCTTATTCAATTTGTACCAAGTTTGCAAGTGTTTTGGCATGGTCTTAGGAAGTTTGTTCCAAGTTTGCAAGCGTTTTGGCATGGTCTGTTTAAATTTGTACCAAGTTTGCAAGTGCTTTGGCATGGTCTTATAAAATTTGTACCAAGTTTGCAAGTGTTTTGGCATGGTCTTAGGAAGTTTGTTCCAAGTATGCAAGTGTTTTGGCATGGTCTTAGGAAGTTTGTTCCAAGTTTGCAAGCGTTTTGGCATGGTCTTTTTAAATTTGTACCAAGTTTGCAAGTGTTTTGGCATGGTCTTATAAAATTTGTACCAAGTTTGCAAGTGTTTTGGCATGGTCTTAGGAAGTTTGTTCCAAGTTTGCAAGTGTTTTGGCATGGTCTTAATAAATTTTTACCAAGTTTGCAAGTGTTTTGGCATGGTCTTATTAAATTTGTCCCAAGTTTGCAAGTGCTTTGGCATGGTCTTATTAAATTAGTTCCAAGTTTGCAAGGGTTTTGGCATGGTCATAGGAAGTTTGTTCCAAGTTTGCAAGTGTTAGGCATGGTCTTATTAAATTTGTACCAAGTTTGCAAGTGTTTGGCATGGTCTTTTTAAATTTGTACCAAGTTTGCAAGTGTTTTGGCATGGTCTTATAAATTTGTACCAAGTTTGCAAGTGTTTTGGCATGGTCTTATTACATTTGTACCAAGTTTGCAAGTGTTTTGGCATGGTCTTAGGAAGTTTGTTCCAAGTTTGCAAGTGTTTGGCATGGTCTTATTAAATTTGTACCAAGTTTGCAAGTGTTTTGGCATGGTCTTATTAAATTTGTACCAAGTTTGCAAGTGTTTTGGCATGGTCTTATAAAATTTGAACCAAATTTGCCAGTGTTTTGGCATGGTCTTATTAAATTTGTACCAAGTTTGCTAGTGGTTTGGCATGGGCTTATTAAATTTGTACCAAGTTTGCAAGTGTTTTGGCATGGTCTTATTAAATTTGTACCAAGTTTGCAAGTGTTTTGGCATGGTCTTAGGAAGTTTGTTCCAAGTTTGCAAGTGTTTTGGCATGGTTTTATTATATTTGTACCAAGTTTGCAAGTGTTTTGGCATGGTCTTAGGAAGTTTTTCCAAGTTTGCAAGTGTTTGGCATGATCTTATTAAATTTGTACCAAGCTTGCAAGTGTTTGGCATGGTCTTATTCAATTTGTACCAAGTTTGCAATTGTTTTGGCATGGTCTTATTAAATTTGTACCAAGTTTGCAAGTGTTTTGGCATGGTCTTATTAAATTTGTACCAAGTTTGCAAGTGTTTTGGCATGGTCTTAGGAAGTTGGTTCCAAGTTTGCAAGTGTTTTGGCATGGTCTTATTAAATTTGTACCAAGTTTGCAAGTGTTTTGGCATGGTGTTATTAAATTTGTACCAGGTTTGCAAGTGTTTTGGCATGGTCTTATTAAATATGTTTCAAGTTTGCAAGTGTTTTGGCATGGTCTTATTAAATTTGTACCAAGTTTGCAAGTGGTTTGGCATGGTCTTAGGAAGTTTGTTCCAAATTTGCAAGTGTTTGGCATGGTCTTATTAAATATGTACCAAGTTTGCAAGTGTTTTGGCATGGTCTTATTAAATTTGTACCAAGTTTGCAAGTGTTTTGGCATGGTCTTATTAAATTTGTACCAAGTTTGCAAGTGTTTTGGCATGGTCTTAGGAAGTTTGTTCCAAGTTTGCAAGTGTTTGGCATGGTCTTATTAAATTTGTACCAAGTTTGCAAGTGTTTTGGCATGGTCTTATAAAATTTGAACCAAATTTGCAAGTGTTTTGGCATGGTCTTATTAAATTTGTACCAAATTTGCAGGTGTTTTGGCATGGTCTTATTAAATTTGTACCAAGTTTGCAAGTGTTTTGGCATGGTCTTATTAAATATGTTCCAAGTTTGCAAGTGTTTTGGCATGGTCTTATTAAATTTGTTCCAAGTTTGCAAGTGTTTTGGCATGGTCTTTTTAAATTTGTACCAAGTTTGCAAGTGTTTGGCATGGTCTTATTAAATTTGTACCAAGTTTGCAAGTGTTTTGGCATGGTCTTATTAAATTTGTACCAAGTTTGCAAGTGTTTTGGCATGGTCTTATAAAATTTTAACCAAATTTGCAAGTGTTTTGGCATGGTCTTATTAAATTTGTACCAAGTTTGCAGGTGTTTTGGCATGGTCTTATTAAATTTGTACCAAGTTTGCAAGTGTTTTGGCATGGTCTTATTAAATATGTTCCAAGTTTGCAAGTGTTTTGGCATGGTCTTAGTAAGTTTGTTCCAAGTTTGCAAGTGTTTGGCATGGTCTTTTTAAATTTGTACCAAGTTTGCAAGTGTTTGGCATGGTCTTATTAAATTTGTACCAAGTTTGCAAGTGTTTTGGCATGGTCTTATTAAATTTGTACCAAGTTTGCAAGTGTTTTGAAATGGTCTTATTAAATTTGTACCAAGTTTGCAAGTGTTTTGGCATGGTCTTATTAAATTTGTACCAAGTTTGCAAGTGTTTTGGCATGGTCTTAGGAAGTTTGTCCCAAGTTTGCAAGTGCTTGGCATGGTCTTATTAATTGTGTACCAAGTTTGCAAGTGTTTGGCATGGTCTTATTAAATTTGTACCAAGTTTGCAAGTGTTTGGCATGGTCTTATTAAATTTGTACCAAGTTTGCAAGTGTTTTGGCATGGTCTTATTAAATATGTTCCAAGTTTGCAAGTGTTTTGGCATGGTCTTATTAAATTTGTTCCAAGTTTGCAAGTGTTTTGGCATGGTCTTAGGAAGTTTGTCCCAAGTTTGCAAGTGTTTGGCATGGTCTTTTTAATTGTGTACCAAGTTTGCAAGTGTTTGGCATGGTCTTATTAAATTTGTACCAAGTTTGCAAGTGTTTGGCATGGTCTTATTAAATTTGTACCAAGTTTGCAAGTGTTTTGGCATGGTCTTATTAAATATGTTCCAAGTTTGCAAGTGTTTTGGCATGGTCTTATTAAATTTGAACCAAGTTTGCAAGTGTTTTGGCATGGTCTTATGAAATTTGTACCAAGTTTGCAAGTGTTTTGACATGGTCTTATTAAATTTGTACAAAATTTTCAAGTGTTTTGGCATGGTCTTATTAAATTTGTGACAAGTTCGCAAGTGTTCGGCATGGTCTTATTAAACTTGTACCAATTTTGCAAGTGTTTTGGCATGGTCTTATTAAATTTGTTCCAAGTTTGCAAGTGTTTTGGCATGGTCTTATTAAATTTGTACCAAGTTTGCAAGTGTTTTGGCATGGTCTTAGGAAGTTGGTTCCAAGCTTGCAAGTGTTTGGCATGGTCTCATTTAATTTGTACCAAGTTTGCAAGTGTTTTGGCATGGTCTTAGGAAGTTTGTTCCAAGTTTGCAATTGTTTGGCATGGTCTTTTTAATTGTGTACCAAGTTTGCAAGTGTTTTGGCATGGTCTTATTAAATTTGTACCAAGTTTGCAGGTGTTTTGGCATGGTCTTATTAAATTTGTACCAAGTTTGCAAGTGTTTTGGCATGGTCTTATTAAATATGTTCCAAGTTTGCAAGTGTTTTGGCATGGTCTTAGTAAGTTTGTTCCAAGTTTGCAAGTGTTTGGCATGGTCTTTTTAAATTTGTACCAAGTTTGCAAGTGTTTGGCATGGTCTTATTAAATTTGTACCAAGTTTGCAAGTGTTTTGGCATGGTCTTATTAAATTTGTACCAAGTTTGCAAGTGTTTTGAAATGGTCTTATTAAATTTGTACCAAGTTTGCAAGTGTTTTGGCATGGTCTTATTAAATTTGTACCAAGTTTGCAAGTGTTTTGGCATGGTCTTAGGAAGTTTGTCCCAAGTTTGCAAGTGCTTGGCATGGTCTTATTAATTGTGTACCAAGTTTGCAAGTGTTTGGCATGGTCTTATTAAATTTGTACCAAGTTTGCAAGTGTTTGGCATGGTCTTATTAAATTTGTACCAAGTTTGCAAGTGTTTTGGCATGGTCTTATTAAATATGTTCCAAGTTTGCAAGTGTTTTGGCATGGTCTTATTAAATTTGTTCCAAGTTTGCAAGTGTTTTGGCATGGTCTTAGGAAGTTTGTCCCAAGTTTGCAAGTGTTTGGCATGGTCTTTTTAATTGTGTACCAAGTTTGCAAGTGTTTGGCATGGTCTTATTAAATTTGTACCAAGTTTGCAAGTGTTTGGCATGGTCTTATTAAATTTGTACCAAGTTTGCAAGTGTTTTGGCATGGTCTTATTAAATATGTTCCAAGTTTGCAAGTGTTTTGGCATGGTCTTATTAAATTTGAACCAAGTTTGCAAGTGTTTTGGCATGGTCTTATGAAATTTGTACCAAGTTTGCAAGTGTTTTGACATGGTCTTATTAAATTTGTACAAAATTTTCAAGTGTTTTGGCATGGTCTTATTAAATTTGTAACAAGTTCGCAAGTGTTCGGCATGGTCTTATTAAACTTGTACCAATTTTGCAAGTGTTTTGGCATGGTCTTATTAAATTTGTTCCAAGTTTGCAAGTGTTTTGGCATGGTCTTATTAAATTTGTACCAAGTTTGCAAGTGTTTTGGCATGGTCTTATAAAATTTGAACCAAATTTGCCAGTGTTTTGGCATGGTCTTATTAAATTTGTACCAAGTTTGCTAGTGGTTTGGCATGGTCTTAGGTAGTTTGTTCCAAGTTTGCAATTGTTTGGCATGGTCTTTTTAATTGTGTACCAAGTTTGCAAGTGTTTGGCATGGTCTTATTAAATTTGTACCAAGTTTGCAAGTGTTTGGCATGGTCTTATTAAATTTGTACCAAGTTTGCAAGTGTTTTGGCATGGTCTTATTAAATATGTTCCAAGTTTGCAAGTGTTTTGGCATGGTCTTATTAAATTTGAACCAAGTTTGCAAGTGTTTTGGCATGGTCTTATGAAATTTGTACCAAGTTTGCAAGTGTTTTGACATGGTCTTATTAAATTTGTACAAAATTTTCAAGTGTTTTGGCATGGTCTTATTACATTTGTAACAAGTTCGCAAGTGTTCGGCATGGTCTTATTAAACTTGTACCAATTTTGCAAGTGTTTTGGCATGGTCTTATTAAATTTGTTCCAAGTTTGCAAGTGTTTTGGCATGGTCTTATTAAATTTGTACCAAGTTTGCAAGTGTTTTGGCATGGTCTTATTAAATTTGTACCAAGTTTGCAAGTGTTTTGGCATGGTCTTATTAAATTTGTACCAAGTTTGGAAGTGTTTTGGCATGGTCTTATTAAATTTGTCCCAAGTTTGCAAGTGCTTTGGCATGGTCTTATTCAATTGGTACCAAGTTTGCAAGTGTTTTGGCATGGTCTTATTAAATTTGTACCAAGTTTGCAAGTGTTTTGGCATGGTCTTATAAAATTTGAACCAAATTTGCAAGTGTTTTGGCATGGTCTTATTAAATTTGTACCAAATTTGCAGGTGTTTTGGCATGTTCTTATTAAATTTGTACCAAGTTTGCAAGTGTTTTGGCATGGTCTTATTAAATATGTTCCAAGTTTGCAAGTGTTTTGGCATGGTCTTATTAAATTTGTTCCAAGTTTGCAAGTGTTTTGGCATGGTCTTATTAAATTTGTCCCAAGTTTGCAAGTGCTTTGGCATGGTCTTATTCAATTGGTACCAAGTTTGCAAGTGTTTTGGCATGGTCTTATTAAATTTGTACCAAGTTTGCAAGTGTTTTGGCATGGTCTTATAAAATTTTAACCAAATTTGCAAGTGTTTTGGCATGGTCTTATTAAATTTGTACCAAGTTTGCAGGTGTTTTGGCATGGTCTTATTAAATTTGTACCAAGTTTGCAAGTGTTTTGGCATGGTCTTATTAAATATGTTCCAAGTTTGCAAGTGTTTTGGCATGGTCTTAGTAAGTTTGTTCCAAGTTTGCAAGTGTTTGGCATGGTCTTTTTAAATTTGTACCAAGTTTGCAAGTGTTTGGCATGGTCTTATTAAATTTGTACCAAGTTTGCAAGTGTTTTGGCATGGTCTTATTAAATTTGTACCAAGTTTGCAAGTGTTTGGCATGGTCTTATTAAATTTGTACCAAATTTGCAAGTGTTTTGGCATGGTCTTATTAAATATGTTCCAAGTTTGCAAGTGTTTTGGCATGGTCTTATTAAATTTGAACCAAGTTTGCAAGTGTTTTGGCATGGTCTTATGAAATTTGTACCAAGTTTGCAAGTGTTTTGACATGGTCTTATTAAATTTGTACAAAATTTTCAAGTGTTTTGGCATGGTCTTATTAAATTTGTAACAAGTTCGCAAGTGTTCGGCATGGTCTTATTAAACTTGTACCAATTTTGCAAGTGTTTTGGCATGGTCTTATTAAATTTGTTCCAAGTTTGCAAGTGTTTTGGCATGGTCTTATTAAATTTGTACCAAGTTTGCAAGTGTTTTGGCATGGTCTTATAAAATTTGAACCAAATTTGCCAGTGTTTTGGCATGGTCTTATTAAATTTGTACCAAGTTTGCTAGTGGTTTGGCATGGTCTTAGGTAGTTTGTTCCAAGTTTGCAATTGTTTGGCATGGTCTTTTTAATTGTGTACCAAGTTTGCAAGTGTTTGGCATGGTCTTATTAAATTTGTACCAAGTTTGCAAGTGTTTGGCATGGTCTTATTAAATTTGTACCAAGTTTGCAAGTGTTTTGGCATGGTCTTATTAAATATGTTCCAAGTTTGCAAGTGTTTTGGCATGGTCTTATTAAATTTGAACCAAGTTTGCAAGTGTTTTGGCATGGTCTTATGAAATTTGTACCAAGTTTGCAAGTGTTTTGACATGGTCTTATTAAATTTGTACAAAATTTTCAAGTGTTTTGGCATGGTCTTATTACATTTGTAACAAGTTCGCAAGTGTTCGGCATGGTCTTATTAAACTTGTACCAATTTTGCAAGTGTTTTGGCATGGTCTTATTAAATTTGTTCCAAGTTTGCAAGTGTTTTGGCATGGTCTTATTAAATTTGTACCAAGTTTGCAAGTGTTTTGGCATGGTCTTATTTAATTTGTACCAAGTTTGGAAGTGTTTTGGCATGGTTTTATTAAATTTGTACCAAGTTTGCAAGTGTTTTGGCATGGTCTTAGGAAGTTGGTTCCAAGCTTGCAAGTGTTTGGCATGGTCTCATTTAATTTGTACCAAGTTTGCAAGTGTTTTGGCATGGTCTTAGGAAGTTTGTTCCAAGTTTGCAAGTGTTTTGGCATGGTCTTTTTAAATTTGTACCAAGTTTGTAAGTGTTTTGGCATGGTCTTATTAAATTTGTACCAAGTTTGCAAGTGTTTTGGCATGGTCTTATTAAATTTGTACCTAGTTTGCAAGTGTTTTGGCATGGTCTTATTAAATTTTTATCAAGTTTGCAAGTGTTTTGGCATGGTCTTAATAAATTTGTACCAAGTTTGCAAGTGTTTTGGCATGGTCTTATTAAATTTGTACCAAGTTTGCAAGTGTTTTGGCATGGTCTTATTAAATTTTTATCAAGTTTGCAAGTGTTTTGGCATGGTCTTATTAAATTTGTCCCAAGTTTGCAAGTGCTTTGGCATGGTCTTATTCAATTGGTACAGAGTTTGCAAGTGTTTTGGCATGGTCTTATTAAATTTGTACCAAGTTTGCAAGTGTTTTGGCATGGTCTTATTAAATTTGAACCAAATTTGCAAGTGTTTTGGCATGGTCTTATAAAATTTGTACCAAGTTTGCAGGTGTTTTGGCATTGTTTTAGGAAGTTTGTTCCAAGTTTGCAAGTGTTTTGGCATGGTCTTAGTAAGTTTGTTCCAAGTTTGCAAGTGTTTGGCATGGTCTTTTTAAATTTGTACCAAGTTTGCAAGTGTTTGGCATGGTCTTATTAAATTTGTACCAAGTTTGCAAGTGTTTTGGCATGGTCTCATTAAATTTGTACCAAGTTTGCAAGTGTTTTGAAATGGTCTTATTAAATTTGTACCAAGTTTGCAAGTGTTTTGGCATGGTCTTATTAAATTTGTACCAAGTTTGCAAGTGTTTTGGCATGGTCTTAGGAAGTTTTTCCCAAGTTTGCAAGTGCTTGGCATGGTCTTATTAAATTTGTAACAAGTTTGCAAGTGTTTTGGCATGGTCTTATTAAATATGTTCCAAGTTTGCAAGTGTTTTGGCATGGTCTTATTAAATTTGTTCCAAGTTTGCAAGTGTTTTGGCATGGTCTTAGGAAGTTTGTCCCAAGTTTGCAAGTGTTTGGCATGGTGTTATTAATTGTGTACCAAGTTTGCAAGTGTTTGGCATGGTCTTATTAAATTTGTACCAAGTTTGCAAGTGCTTGGCATGGTCTTATTAAATTTGTACCAAGTTTGCAAGTGTTTTGGCATGGTCTTATTAAATATGTTCCAAGTTTGCAAGTGTTTTGGCATGGTCTTATTACATTTGTACCAAGTTGGTAAGTGTTTTGGCATGGTCTTATTAAATTTGTACCAAGTTTGGAAGTGTTTGGCATGGTCTTATTAAATTTGTACCAAGTTTGCAAGTGTTTTGGCATGGTCTTATTAAATTTGAACCAAGTTTGCAAGTGTTTTGGCATGGTCTTATGAAATTTGTACCAAGTTTGCAAGTGTTTTGACATGGTCTTATTAAATTTGTACAAAATTTGCAAGTGTTTTGGCATGGTCTTATTAAATTTGTAACAAGTTTGCAAGTGTTCGGCATGGTCTTATTAAACTTGTACCAATTTTGCAAGTGTTTTGGCATGGTCTTATTAAATTTGTTCCAAGTTTGCAAGTGTTTTGGCATGGTCTTATTAAATTTGTTCCAAGTTTGCAAGTGTTTGGCATGGTCTTATTCAATTGGTACCAAGTTTGCAAGTGTTTTGGCATGGTCTTATTAAATTTGTTCCAAGTTTGCAAGTGTTTTGGCATGGTCTTATTAAATTTGTACCAAGTTTGCAAGTGTTTTGGCATGGTCTTATTAAATTTGTACCAAGTTTGCAAGTGTTTTGGCATGGTTTTATTAAATTTGTACCAAGTTTGCAAGTGTTTTGGCATGGTCTTAGGAAGTTGGTTCTAAGCTTGCAAGTGTTTTGGCATGGTCTTATTAAATTTGTACCAAGTTTGCAAGTGTTTTGGCATGGTCTTATTAAATTTGTACCAAGTTTGCAAGTGTTTTGGCATGGTTTTATTAAATTTGTACCAAGTTTGCAAGTGTTTTGGCATGGTCTTAGGAAGTTGGTTCCAAGCTTGCAAGTGTTTGGCATGGTCTCATTTAATTTGTACCAAGTTTGCAAGTGTTTTGGCATGGTCTTAGGAAGTTTGTTCCAAATTTGCAAGTGTTTTGGCATGGTCTTATTAAATTTGTACCAAGTTTGCAAGTGTTTTGGCATGGTCTTATTAAATTTGTACCAAGTTTGCAAGTGTTTTGGCATGGTCTTATTAAATTTGTCTCAAGTTTGCAAGTGCTTTGGCATGGTCTTATTAAATTTGTACCAAGTATGCAAGTGTTTTGGCATGGTCATAGGAAGTTTCTTCCAAGTTTGCAAGTGTTTGGCATGGTCTTATTAAATTTGTACCAAGTTTGCAAGTGTTTTGGCATGGTCTTATTAAATTTATACCAAGTTTGCAAGTGTTTTGGCATGGTTTTATTAAATTTGTACCAAGTTTGCAAGTGTTTTGGCATGGTCTTAGGAAGTTTGTTCCAAGCTTGCAAGTGTTTGGCATGGTATCATTTAATTTGTACCAAGTTTGCAAGTGTTTTGGCATGGTCTTATTAAATTTGTTCCAAGTTTGCAAGTGTTTTGGCATGGTCTTATTAAATTTTTATCAAGTTTGCAAGTGTTTTGGCATGGTCTTAATAAATTTGTACCAAGTTTGCAAGTGTTTTGGCATGGTCTTATTAAATTTGTACCAAGTTTGCAAGTGTTTTGGCATGGTCTTTTGAAATTTACCAAGTTTGCAAGTGTTTTGGCATGGTATTATTACATTTGTACCAAGTTTGCAAGTGTTTTGGCATGGTCTTAGGAAATTTGTACCAAGTTTGCAAGTGTTTTGGCATGGTCTTATTACATTTGTACCAAGTTTGCAAGTGTTTTGGCATGGTCTTAGGAAGTTTGTTCCAAGTTTGCAAGTGTTTGGCATGGTCTTATTAAATTTGTAACAATTTTGCAAGTGTTTTGGCATGGTCGTAATAAATTTGTACCAAGTTTGCAAGTGTTTTGGCATGGTCTTATTAAATTTGTACCAAGTTTGCAAGTGTTTTGGCATGGTTTGATTAAATTTGTACCAAGTTTGCAAGTGTTTTGGCTTGGTCTTAGGAAGTTTGTTCCAAATTTGCAAGTGTTTGGCATGGTCTTATTTAATTTGTACCAAGTTTGCAAGTGTTTTGGCATGGTCTTATTAAATTTGTTCCAAGTTTGCAAGTGTTTTGGCATGGTCTTATTAAATTCGACTAAGTTTGCAAGTGTTTTGGCATGGTCTCATTACATTTGTACCAAGTTTGCAAGTGTTTGGCATGGTCTTTTTATATTTGTACCAAGTTTGCAAGTGTTTTGGCATGGTCTTATTAAATTTGACTAAGTTTGCAAGTGTTTTGGCATGGTCTTATTACATTTGTACCAAGTTTGCAAGTGTTTTGGCATGGTCTTAGGAAGTTTGTTCCAAGTTTGCAAGTGTTTGGCATGGTCTTATTAAATTTGTACCAAGTTTGCAAGTGTTTTGGCATGGTCTTATTGAATTTGTACCAAGTTTGCAAGTGTTTTGGCATGGTCTTTTGAAATTTACCAAGTTTGCAAGTGTTTTGGCATGGTATTATTACATTTGTACCAAGTTTGCAAGTGTTTTGGCATGGTCTTATTACATTTGTACCAAGTTTGCAAGTGTTTTGGCATGGTCTTATTAAATTTGTACCAAGTTTGCAAGTGTTTTGGCATGGTCTTAATAAATTTGTCTCAAGTTTGCAAGTGCTTTGGCATGGTCTTATTAAATTTGTACCAAGTATGCAAGTGTTTTGGCATGGTCATAGGAAGTTTCTTCCAAGTTTGCAAGTGTTTGGCATGGTCTTATTAAATTTGTACCAAGTTTGCTTTGGCATGGTCTTATTAAATTTGTACCAAGTTTGCAAGTGTTTTGGCATGGTCTTATTAAATTTGTACCAAGTTTGCAAGTGCTTTGGCATGGTCTTATTAAATTTGTACCAAGTTTGCAAGTGTTTTGGCATGGTCATAGGAAGTTTGTTCCAAGTTTGCAAGTGTTTGGCATGGTCTTATTAAATTTGTACCAAGTTTGCAAGTGTTTGGCATGGTCTTTTTATATTTGTACCAAGTTTGCAAGTGTTTTGGCATGGTCTTATTAAATTTGACTAAGTTTGCAAGTGTTTTGGCATGGTCTTAATAAATTTGTACCAAGTTTGCAAGTGTTTTGGCATGGTCTTATTAAATTTTTATCAAGTTTGCAAGTGTTTTGGCATGGTCTTAATAAATTTGTACCAAGTTTGCAAGTGTTTTGGCATGGTCTTATTAAATTTGTACCAAGTTTGCAAGTGTTTTGGCATGGTCTTTTGAAATTTACCAAGTTTGCAAGTGTTTTGGCATGGTATTATTACATTTGTACCAAGTTTGCAAGTGTTTTGGCATGGTCTTATTACATTTGTACCAAGTTTGCAAGTGTTTTGGCATGGTCTTATTAAATTTGTACTAAATTTGCAAGTGTTTTGGCATGGTCTTATTAAATTTGTACCAAGTTTGCAAGTGTTTGGCATGGTCTATTTATATTTGTACCAAGTTTGCAAGTGTTTTGGCATGGTCTTATTAAATTTGACTAAGTTTGCAAGTGTTTTGGCATGGTCTTATTACATTTGTACCAAGTTTGCAAGTGTTTTGGCATGGTCTTAGGAAGTTTGTTCCAAGTTTGCAAGTGTTTGGCATGGTCTTATTAAATTTGTACCAAGTTTGCAAGTGTTTTGGCATGGTCTTATTGAATTTGTACCAAGTTTGCAAGTGTTTTGGCATGGTCTTATTAAATTTGTACCAAGTTTGCATGTGTTTTGGCATGGTTTGATTAAATTTGTACCAAGTTTGCAAGTGTTTTGGCATGGTGTTAGGAAGTTTGTTCCAAATTTGCAAGTGTTTGGCATGGTCTTATTTAATTTGTACCAAGTTTGCAAGTGTTTTGGCATGGTCTTATTAAATTTGTACCAAGTTTGCAAGTGTTTTGGCATGGTCTTAATAAATTTGTCTCAAGTTTGCAAGTGCTTTGGCATGGTCTTATTAAATTTGTACCAAGTATGCAAGTGTTTTGGCATGGTCATAGGAAGTTTCTTCCAAGTTTGCAAGTGTTTGGCATGGTCTTATTAAATTTGTACCAAGTTTGCTTTGGCATGGTCTTATTAAATTTGTACCAAGTTTGCAAGTGTTTTGGCATGGTCTTATTAAATTTGTCTCAAGTTTGCAAGTGCTTTGGCATGGTCTTATTAAATTTGTACCAAGTTTGCAAGTGTTTTGGCATGGTCATAGGAAGTTTGTTCCAAGTTTGCAAGTGTTTGGCATGGTCTTATTAAATTTGTACCAAGTTTGCAAGTGTTTGGCATGGTCTTTTTATATTTGTACCAAGTTTGCAAGTGTTTTGGCATGGTCTTATTAAATTTGACTAAGTTTGCAAGTGTTTTGGCATGGTCTTATTACATTTGTACCAAGTTTGCAAGTGTTTTGGCATGGTCTTAGGAAGTTTGTTCCAAGTTTGCAAGCGTTTTGGCATGGTCTTTTTAAATTTGTACCAAGTTTGCAAGTGTTTTGGCATGGTCTTATAAAATTTGTACCAAGTTTGCAAGTGTTTTGGCATGGTCTTAGGAAGTTTGTTCCAAGTTTGCAAGTGTTTTGGCATGGTCTTAATAAATTTGTACCAAGTTTGCAAGTGTTTTGGCATGGTCTTATTAAATTTGTACCAAGTTTGCAAGTGTTTTGGCATGGTCTTTTGAAATTTACCAAGTTTGCAAGTGTTTTGGCATGGTATTATTACATTTGTACCAAGTTTGCAAGTGTTTTGGCATGGTCTTATTACATTTGTACCAAGTTTGCAAGTGTTTTGGCATGGTCTTATTAAATTTGTACCAAGTTTGCAAGTGTTTTTGCATGGTCTTATTAAATTTGTACCAAGTTTGCAAGTGTTTTGGCATGGTCTTATTAAATTTGTCCCAAGTTTGCAAGTGCTTTGGCATGGTCTTATTAAATTAGTTCCAAGTTTGCAAGGGTTTTGGCATGGTCATAGGAAGTTTGTTCCAAGTTTGCAAGTGTTAGGCATGGTCTTATTAAATTTGTACCAAGTTTGCAAGTGTTTGGCATGGTCTTTTTAAATTTGTACCAAGTTTGCAAGTGTTTCGGCATGGTCTTATTAAATTTGTACCAAGTTTGCAAGTGTTTTGGCATGGTCTTATTACATTTGTACCAAGTTTGCAAGTGTTTTGGCATGGTCTTAGGAAGTTTGTTCCAAGTTTGCAAGTGTTTGGCATGGTCTTATTAAATATGTACCAAGTTTGCAAGTGTTTTGGCATGGTCTTATTAAATTTGTCCCAAGTTTGCAAGTGCTTTGGCATGGTCTTATTAAATTTGTACCAAGTTTGCAAGGGTTTTGGCATGGTCATAGGAAGTTTGTTCCAAGTTTGCAAGTGTTAGGCATGGTCTTATTAAATTTGTACCAAGTTTGCAAGTGTTTGGCATGGTCTTTTTAAATTTGTACCAAGTTTGCAAGTGTTTTGGCATGGTCTTATTAAATTTGTACCAAGTTTGCAAGTGTTTTGGCATGGTCTTATTACATTTGTACCAAGTTTGCAAGTGTTTTGGCATGGTCTTAGGAAGTTTGTTCCAAGTTTGCAAGTGTTTGGCATGGTCTTATTAAATTTGTACCTAGTTTGCTAGTGTTTTGGCATGGTCTTATTAAATTTGTACCAAGTTTGCAAGTGTTTTGGCATGGTCTTATTAAATTTATACCAAGTTTGCAAGTGTTTTGGCATGGTTTTATTAAATTTGTACCAAGTTTGCAAGTGTTTTGGCATGGTCTTAGGAAGTTTGTTCCAAGCTTGCAAGTGTTTGGCATGGTATCATTTAATTTGTACCAAGTTTGCAAGTGTTTTGGCATGGTCTTATTAAATTTGTACCAAGTTTGCAAGTGTTTTGGCATGGTCTTATTAAATTTGTACCAAGTTTGCAAGTGTTTTGGCATGGTCTTATTAAATTTGTACCTAGTTTGCAAGTGTTTTGGATTGGTCTTATAAAATTTGAACCAAATTTGCCAGTGTTTTGGCATGGTCTTATTAAATTTGTACCAAGTTTGCTAGTGGTTTGGCATGGGCTTATTAAATTTGTACCAAGTTTGCAAGTGTTTTGGCATGGTCTTATTAAATTTGTTCCAAGTTTGCAAGTGTTTTGGCATGGTCTTATTAAATTTGTACCAAGTTTGCAAGTGTTTTGGCATGGTCTTATAAAATTTGAACCAAATTTGCCAGTGTTTTGGCATGGTCTTATTAAATTTGTACTAAGTTTGCTAGTGGTTTGGCATGGGCTTATTAAATTTGTACCAAGTTTGCAAGTGTTTTGGCATGGTCTTATTAAATTTGTACCAAGTTTGCAAGTGTTTTGGCATGGTCTTAGGAAGTTTGTTCCAAGTTTGCAAGTGTTTTGGCATGGTTTTATTATATTTGTACCAAGTTTGCAAGTGTTTTGGCATGGTCTTAGGAAGTTTGTTCCAAGTTTGCAAGTGTTTGGCATGATCTTATTAAATTTGTACCAAGTTTGCAAGTGTTTGGCATGGTCTTATTCAATTTGTACCAAGTTTGCAATTGTTTTGGCATGGTCTTATTAAATTTGTACCAAGTTTGCAAGTGTTTTGGCATGGTCTTATTAAATTTGTACCAAGTTTGCAAGTGTTTTGGCATGGTCTTAGGAAGTTGGTTCCAAGTTTGCAAGTGTTTTGGCATGTTCTTATTAAATTTGTACCAAGTTTGCAAGTGTTTTGGCATGGTGTTATTAAATTTGTACCAAGTTTGCAAGTGTTTTGGCATGGTCTTATTAAATTTGTACCAAGTTTGCAAGTGGTTTGGCATGGTCTTAGGAAGTTTGTTCCAAATTTGCAAGTGTTTGGCATGGTCTTATTAAATATGTTCCAAGTTTGCAAGTGTTTTGGCATGGTCTTAGGAAGTTGGTTCCAAGTTTGCAAGTGTTTTGGCATGGTCTTATTAAATTTGTCTCAAGTTTGCAAGTGCTTTGGCATGGTCTTATTAAATTTGTACCAAGTATGCAAGTGTTTTGGCATGGTCATAGGAAGTTTCTTCCAAGTTTGCAAGTGTTTGGCATGGTCTTATTAAATTTGTACCAAGTTTGCTTTGGCATGGTCTTATTAAATTTGTACCAAGTTTGCAAGTGTTTTGGCATGGTCTTATTAAATTTGTCTCAAGTTTGCAAGTGCTTTGGCATGGTCTTATTAAATTTGTACCAAGTTTGCAAGTGTTTTGGCATGGTCATAGGAAGTTTGTTCCAAGTTTGCAAGTGTTTGGCATGGTCTTATTAAATTTGTACCAAGTTTGCAAGTGTTTGGCATGGTCTTTTTATATTTGTACCAAGTTTGCAAGTGTTTTGGCATGGTCTTATTAAATTTGACTAAGTTTGCAAGTGTTTTGGCATGGTCTTATTACATTTGTACCAAGTTTGCAAGTGTTTTGGCATGGTCTTAGGAAGTTTGTTCCAAGTTTGCAAGCGTTTTGGCATGGTCTTTTTAAATTTGTACCAAGTTTGCAAGTGTTTTGGCATGGTCTTATTAAATTTGTCCCAAGTTTGCAAGTGCTTTGGCATGGTCTTATTAAATTTGTACCAAGTTTGCAAGGGTTTTGGCATGGTCATAGGAAGTTTGTTCCAAGTTTGCAAGTGTTTTGGCATGGTCTTATTAAATTTGTACCAAGTTTGCAAGTGTTTTGGCATGGTCTTATAAAATTTGAACCAAATTTGCCAGTGTTTTGGCATGGTCTTATTAAATTTGTACCAAGTTTGCTAGTGGTTTGGCATGGGCTTATTAAATTTGTACCAAGTTTGCAAGTGTTTTGGCATGGTCTTATTAAATTTGTACCAAGTTTGCAAGTGTTTTGGCATGGTCTTAGGAAGTTTGTTCCAAGTTTGCAAGTGTTTTGGCATGGTTTTATTATATTTGTAACAAGTTTGCAAGTGTTTTGGCATGGTCTTAGGAAGTTTGTTCCAAGTTTGCAAGTGTTTGGCATGATCTTATTAAATTTGTACCAAGTTTGCAAGTGTTTGGCATGGTCTTATTAAATTTGTACCAAGTTTGCAAGTGTTTTGGCATGGTCTTATTAAATTTGTACCAAGTTTGCAAGTGTTTTGGCATGGTCTTATTAAATTTGTACCTAGTTTGCAAGTGTTTTGGATTGGTCTTATAAAATTTGAACCAAATTTGCCAGTGTTTTGGCATGGTCTTATTAAATTTGTACCAAGTTTGCTAGTGGTTTGGCATGGGCTTATTAAATTTGTACCAAGTTTGCAAGTGTTTTGGCATGGTCTTATTAAATTTGTTCCAAGTTTGCAAGTGTTTTGGCATGGTCTTATTAAATTTGTACCAAGTTTGCAAGTGTTTTGGCATGGTCTTATAAAATTTGAACCAAATTTGCCAGTGTTTTGGCATGGTCTTATTAAATTTGTACTAAGTTTGCTAGTGGTTTGGCATGGGCTTATTAAATTTGTACCAAGTTTGCAAGTGTTTTGGCATGGTCTTATTAAATTTGTACCAAGTTTGCAAGTGTTTTGGCATGGTCTTAGGAAGTTTGTTCCAAGTTTGCAAGTGTTTTGGCATGGTTTTATTATATTTGTACCAAGTTTGCAAGTGTTTTGGCATGGTCTTAGGAAGTTTGTTCCAAGTTTGCAAGTGTTTGGCATGATCTTATTAAATTTGTACCAAGTTTGCAAGTGTTTGGCATGGTCTTATTCAATTTGTACCAAGTTTGCAATTGTTTTGGCATGGTCTTATTAAATTTGTACCAAGTTTGCAAGTGTTTTGGCATGGTCTTATTAAATTTGTACCAAGTTTGCAAGTGTTTTGGCATGGTCTTAGGAAGTTGGTTCCAAGTTTGCAAGTGTTTTGGCATGTTCTTATTAAATTTGTACCAAGTTTGCAAGTGTTTTGGCATGGTGTTATTAAATTTTTACCAAGTTTGCAAGTGTTTTGGCATGGTCTTATTAAATATGTTTCAAGTTTGCAAGTGTTTTGGCATGGTCTTATTAAATTTGTACCAAGTTTGCAAGTGGTTTGGCATGGTCTTAGGAAGTTTGTTCCAAATTTGCAAGTGTTTGGCATGGTCTTATTAAATATGTACCAAGTTTGCAAGTGTTTTGGCATGGTCTTAGTAAGTTGGTTCCAAGTTTGCAAGTGTTTTGGCATGGTCTTATTAAATTTGTCTCAAGTTTGCAAGTGCTTTGGCATGGTCTTATTAAATTTGTACCAAGTATGCAAGTGTTTTGGCATGGTCATAGGAAGTTTCTTCCAAGTTTGCAAGTGTTTTGGCATGGTCTTATTAAATTTGTACCAAGTTTGCTTTGGCATGGTCTTATTAAATTTGTACCAAGTTTGCAAGTGTTTTGGCATGGTCTTATTAAATTTGTCTCAAGTTTGCAAGTGCTTTGGCATGGTCTTATTAAATTTGTACCAAGTTTGCAAGTGTTTTGGCATGGTCATAGGAAGTTTGTTCCAAGTTTGCAAGTGTTTGGCATGGTCTTATTAAATTTGTACCAAGTTTGCAAGTGTTTGGCATGGTCTTTTTATATTTGTACCAAGTTTGCAAGTGTTTTGGCATGGTCTTATTAAATTTGACTAAGTTTGCAAGTGTTTTGGCATGGTCTTATTACATTTGTACCAAGTTTGCAAGTGTTTTGGCATGGTCTTAGGAAGTTTGTTCCAAGTTTGCAAGCGTTTTGGCATGGTCTTTTTAAATTTGTACCAAGTTTGCAAGTGTTTTGGCATGGTCTTATTAAATTTGTCCCAAGTTTGCAAGTGCTTTGGCATGGTCTTATTAAATTTGTACCAAGTTTGCAAGGGTTTTGGCATGGTCATAGGAAGTTTGTTCCAAGTTTGCAAGTGTTTTGGCATGGTCTTATTAAATTTGTACCAAGTTTGCAAGTGTTTTGGCATGGTCTTATAAAATTTGAACCAAATTTGCCAGTGTTTTGGCATGGTCTTATTAAATTTGTACCAAGTTTGCTAGTGGTTTGGCTTGGGCTTATTAAATTTGTACCAAGTTTGCAAGTGTTTTGGCATGGTCTTATTAAATTTGTACCAAGTTTGCAAGTGTTTTGGCATGGTCTTAGGAAGTTTGTTCCAAGTTTGCAAGTGTTTTGGCATGGTTTTATTATATTTGTACCAAGTTTGCAAGTGTTTTGGCATGGTCTTAGGAAGTTTGTTCCAAGTTTGCAAGTGTTTGGCATGATCTTATTAAATTTGTACCAAGTTTGCAAGTGTTTGGCATGGTCTTATTCAATTTGTACCAAGTTTGCAATTGTTTTGGCATGGTCTTATTAAATTTGTACCAAGTTTGCAAGTGTTTTGGCATGGTTTTATTATATTTGTACCAAGTTTGCAAGTGTTTTGGCATGGTCTTAGGAAGTTTGTTCCAAGTTTGCAAGTGTTTGGCATGATCTTATTAAATTTGTACCAAGTTTGCAAGTGTTTGGCATGGTCTTATTCAATTTGTACCAAGTTTGCAATTGTTTTGGCATGGTCTTATTAAATTTGTACCAAGTTTGCAAGTGTTTTGGCATGGTCTTATTAAATTTGTACCAAGTTTGCAAGTGTTTTGGCATGGTCTTAGGAAGTTGGTTCCAAGTTTGCAAGTGTTTTGGCATGGTCTTATTAAATTTGTACCAAGTTTGCAAGTGTTTTGGCATGGTGTTATTAAATTTGTACCAGGTTTGCAAGTGTTTTGGCATGGTCTTATTAAATATGTTTCAAGTTTGCAAGTGTTTTGGCATGGTCTTATTAAATTTGTACCAAGTTTGCAAGTGGTTTGGCATGGTCTTATTAAATTTGTTCCGAGTTTGCAAGTGTTTTGGCATGGTCTTAGGAAGTTTGTGCCTAGTTTGCAAGTGTTTTGGCATGGTCTTATTAAATTTGTCCCAAGTTTGCAAATGCTTTGG
This sequence comes from Anopheles atroparvus, assembly GCA_914969975.1. NCBI lineage: Eukaryota > Metazoa > Arthropoda > Insecta > Diptera > Culicidae > Anopheles > Anopheles atroparvus. Next base: position 1,108,132 of record CAJZCY010000008.1, on the reverse strand, counting down.
CATGGTCTTATTCAATTGGTACCAAGTTTGCAAGTGTTTTGGCATGGTCTTATTAAATTTGTACCAAGTTTGCAAGTGTTTTGGCATGGTCTTATAAAATTTGAACCAAATTTGCAAGTGTTTTGGCATGGTCTTATTAAATTTGTACCAAATTTGCAGGTGTTTTGGCATGGTCTTATAAAATTTGTACCAAGTTTGCAAGTGTTTTGGCATGGTCTTATTAAATATGTTCCAAGTTTGCAAGTGTTTTGGCATGGTCTTATTAAATTTGTTCCAAGTTTGCAAGTGTTTTGGCATGGTCTTATTAAATTTGTCCCAAGTTTGCAAGTGCTTTGGCATGGTCTTATTCAATTGGTACCAAGTTTGCAAGTGTTTTGGCATGGTCTTAGGAAGTTTGTTCCAAGTTTGCAAGAGTTTGGCATGGTCTTATTAAATTTGTACCAAGTTTGCAAGTGTTTTGGCATGGTCTTAGGAAGTTTGTTCCAAGTTTGCAAGTGTTTTGGCATGGTCTTAGGAAGTTTGTTCCAAGTTTGCAAGTGTTTTGGCTTGGTCGTATTAAATTTGAACCAAGATTGCAAGTGTTTTGGCATGGTATTATTACATTTGTACCAAGTTTGCAAGTGTTTTGGCATGGTCTTATTACATTTGTACCAAGTTTGCAAGTGTTTTGGCATGGTCTTATTAAATTTGTTCCAAGTTTGCAAGTGTTTTGGCATGGTCTTATTAAATTTGTACCAAGTTTGCAAGTGTTTTGGCATGGTCTTATTAAATATGTACCAAGTTTGCAAGTGTTTTGGCATGGTCTTATTAAATTTGTCCCAAGTTTGCAAGTGCTTTGGCATGGTCTTATTAAATTTGTACCAAGTTTGCAAGGGTTTTGGCATGGTCATAGGAAGTTTGTTCCAAGTTTGCAAGTGTTAGGCATGGTCTTATTAAATTTGTACCAAGTTTGCAAGTGTTTGGCATGGTCTTTTTAAATTTGTACCAAGTTTGCAAGTGTTTTGGCATGGTCTTATTAAATTTGTACCAAGTTTGCAAGTGTTTGGGCATGGTCTTATTACATTTGTACCAAGTTTGCAAGTGTTTTGGCATGGTCTTAGGAAGTTTGTTCCAAGTTTGCAAGTGTTTGGCATGGTCTTATTAAATTTGTACCTAGTTTGCTAGTGTTTTGGCATGGTCTTATTAAATTTGTACCAAGTTTGCAAGTGTTTTGGCATGGTCTTATTAAATTTATACCAAGTTTGCAAGTGTTTTGGCATGGTTTTATTAAATTTGTATCAAGTTTGCAAGTGTTTTGGCATGGTTTTATTAAATTTGTACCTAGTTTGCAAGTGTTTTGGATTGGTCTTATAAAATTTGAACCAAATTTGCCAGTGTTTTGGCATGGTCTTATTAAATTTGTACCAAGTTTGCTAGTGGTTTGGCATGGGCTTATTAAATTTGTACCAAGTTTGCAAGTGTTTTGGCATGGTCTTATTAAATTTGTTCCAAGTTTGCAAGTGTTTTGGCATGGTCTTATTACATTTGTACCAAGTTTGCAAGTGTTTTGGCATGGTCTTATTAAATTTATACCAAGTTTGCAAGTGTTTTGGCATGGTTTTATTAAATTTTTACCAAGTTTGCAAGTGTTTTGGCATGGTCTTAGGAAGTTTGTTCCAAGCTTGCAAGTGTTTGGCATGGTATCATTTAATTTGTACCAAGTTTGCAAGTGTTTTGGCATGGTCTTATTAAATTTGTACCAAGTTTGCTAGTGGTTTGGCATGGGCTTATTAAATTTGTACCAAGTTTGCAAGTGTTTTGGCATGGTCTTATTAAATTTGTACCAAGTTTGCAAGTGTTTTGGCATGGTCTTATTAAATTTGTACCAAGTTTGCAAGTGTTTTGGCATGGTCTTATTAAATTTGTACCTAGTTTGCAAGTGTTTTGGATTGGTCTTATAAAATTTGAACCAAATTTGCCAGTGTTTTGGCATGGTCTTATTAAATTTGTACCAAGTTTGCTAGTGGTTTGGCATGGGCTTATTAAATTTGTACCAAGTTTGCAAGTGTTTTGGCATGGTCTTATTAAATTTGTTCCAAGTTTGCAAGTGTTTTGGCATGGTCTTATTAAATTTGTACCAAGTTTGCAAGTGTTTTGGCATGGTCTTATAAAATTTGAACCAAATTTGCCAGTGTTTTGGCATGGTTTTATTAAATTTGTACTAAGTTTGCTAGTGGTTTGGCATGGGCTTATTAAATTTGTACCAAGTTTGCAAGTGTTTTGGCATGGTCTTATTAAATTTGTACCAAGTTTGCAAGTGTTTTGGCATGGTCTTAGGAAGTTTGTTCCAAGTTTGCAAGTGTTTTGGCATGGTTTTATTATATTTGTACCAAGTTTGCAAGTGTTTTGGCATGGTCTTAGGAAGTTTGTTCCAAGTTTGCAAGTGTTTGGCATGATCTTATTAAATTTGTACCAAGTTTGCAAGTGTTTGGCATGGTCTTATTCAATTTGTACCAAGTTTGCAATTGTTTTGGCATGGTCTTATTAAATTTGTACCAAGTTTGCAAGTGTTTTGGCATGGTCTTATTAAATTTGTACCAAGTTTGCAAGTGTTTTGGCATGGTCTTAGGAAGTTGGTTCCAAGTTTGCAAGTGTTTTGGCATGTTCTTATTAAATTTGTACCAAGTTTGCAAGTGTTTTGGCATGGTGTTATTAAATTTGTACCAAGTTTGCAAGTGTTTTGGCATGGTCTTATTAAATATGTTTCAAGTTTGCAAGTGTTTTGGCATGGTCTTATTAAATTTGTACCAAGTTTGCAAGTGGTTTGGCATGGTCTTAGGAAGTTTGTTCCAAATTTGCAAGTGTTTGGCATGGTCTTATTAAATATGTACCAAGTTTGCAAGTGTTTTGGCATGGTCTTAGGAAGTTGGTTCCAAGTTTGCAAGTGTTTTGGCATGGTCTTATTAAATTTGTCTCAAGTTTGCAAGTGCTTTGGCATGGTCTTATTAAATTTGTACCTGGTATGCAAGTGTTTAAGCATGGTCATAGGAAGTTTCTTCCAAGTTTGCAAGTGTTTGGCATGGTCTTATTAAATTTGTACCAAGTTTGCTTTGGCATGGTCTTATTAAATTTGTACCAAGTTTGCAAGTGTTTTGGCATGGTCTTATTAAATTTGTCTCAAGTTTGCAAGTGCTTTGGCATGGTCTTATTAAATTTGTACCAAGTTTGCAAGTGTTTTGGCATGGTCATAGGAAGTTTGTTCCAAGTTTGCAAGTGTTTGGCATGGTCTTATTAAATTTGTACCAAGTTTGCAAGTGTTTGGCATGGTCTTTTTATATTTGTACCAAGTTTGCAAGTGTTTTGGCATGGTCTTATTAAATTTGACTAAGTTTGCAAGTGTTTTGGCATGGTCTTATTACATTTGTACCAAGTTTGCAAGTGTTTTGGCATGGTCTTAGGAAGTTTGTTCCAAGTTTGCAAGTGTTTTGGCATGGTCTTTTTAAATTTGTACCAAGTTTGCAAGTGTTTTGGCATGGTCTTATTAAATTTGTCCCAAGTTTGCAAGTGCTTTGGCATGGTCTTATTAAATTTGTACCAAGTTTGCAAGGGTTTTGGCATGGTCTTAGGAAGTTTGTTCCAAGTTTTCAAGTGTTTTGGCATGGTCTTATTAAATTTGACTAAGTTTGCAAGTGTTTTGGCATGGTCTTATTACAATTGTACCAAGTTTGCAAGTGTTTTGGCATGGTCTTAGGAAGTTTGTTCCAAGTTTGCAAGTGTTTTGGCATGGTCTTTTTAAATTTGTACCAAGTTTGCAAGTGTTTTGGCATGGTCTTATTAAATTTGTCCCAAGTTTGCAAGTGCTTTGGCATGGTCTTATTAAATTTGTACCAAGTTTGCAAGGGTTTTGGCATGGTCATAGGAAGTTTGTTCCAAGTTTGCAAGTGTTTTGGCATGGTCTTATTAAATTTGTACCAAGTTTGCAAGTGTTTTGGCATGGTCTTATAAAATTTGAACCAAATTTGCCAGTGTTTTGGCATGGTCTTATTAAATTTGTACCAAGTTTGCTAGTGGTTTGGCATGGGCTTATTAAATTTGTACCAAGTTTGCAAGTGTTTTGGCATGGTCTTATTAAATTTGTACCAAGTTTGCAAGTGTTTTGGCATGGTCTTAGGAAGTTTGTTCCAAGTTTGCAAGTGTTTTGGCATGGTTTTATTATATTTGTACCAAGTTTGCAAGTGTTTTGGCATGGCCTTAGGAAGTTTGTTCCAAGTTTGCAAGTGTTTGGCATGATCTTATTAAATTTGTACGAAGTTTGCAAGTGTTTGGCATGGTCTTATTCAATTTGTACCAAGTTTGCAATTGTTTTGGCATGGTCTTATTAAATTTGTACCAAGTTTGCAAGTGTTTTGGCATGGTTTTATTATATTTGTACCAAGTTTGCAAGTGTTTTGGCATGGTCTTAGGAAGTTTGTTCCAAGTTTGCAAGTGTTTGGCATGATCTTATTAAATTTGTACCAAGTTTGCAAGTGTTTGGCATGGTCTTATTAGATTTGTTCCGAGTTTGCAAGTGTTTTGGCATGGTCTTAGGAAGTTTGTGCCTAGTTTGCAAGTGTTTTGGCATGGTCTTATTAAATTTGTCCCAAGTTTGCAAGTGCTTTGGCATGGTCTTATTCAATTGGTACCAAGTTTGCAAGTGTTTTGGCATGGTCTTATTAAATTTGTACCAAGTTTGCAAGTGTTTTGGCATGGTCTTATAAAATTTGAACCAAGTTTGCAAGTGTTTTGGCATGGTCTTATTAAATTTGTACCAAATTTGCAGGTGTTTTGGGATGGTCTTATTAAATTTGTACCAAGTTTGCAAGTGTTTTGGCATGGTCTTATTAAATATGTTCCAAGTTTGCAAGTGTTTTGGCATGGTCTTATTAAATTTGTTCCAAGTTTGCAAGTGTTTTGGCATGGTCTTATTAAATTTGTCCCAAGTTTGCAAGTGCTTTGGCATGGTCTTATTCAATTGGTACCAAGTTTGCAAGTGTTTTGGCATGGTCTTATTAAATTTGTACCAAGTTTGCAAGTGTTTTGGCATGGTCTTATAAAATTTGAACCAAGTTTGCAAGCGTTTTGGCATGGTCTTTTTAAATTTGTACCAAGTTTGCAAGTGTTTTGGCATGGTCTTATAAAATTTGTACCAAGTTTGCAAGTGTTTTGGCATGGTCTAAGGAAGTTTGTTCCAAGTTTGCAAGTGTTTTGGCATGGTCTTAATAAATTTGTACCAAGTTTGCAAGTGTTTTGGCATGGTCTTATTAAATTTGTACCAAGTTTGCAAGTGTTTTGGCATGGTCTTTTGAAATTTACCAAGTTTGCAAGTGTTTTGGCATGGTATTATTACATTTGTACCAAGTTTGCAAGTGTTTTGGCATGGTCTTATTACATTTGTACCAAGTTTGCAAGTGTTTTGGCATGGTCTTTTTAAATTTGTACCAAGTTTGCAAGTGTTTTGGCATGGTCTTATTAAATTTGTCCCAAGTTTGCAAGTGCTTTGGCATGGTCTTATTAAATTTGTACCAAGTTTGCAAGGGTTTTGGCATGGTCATAGGAAGTTTGTTCCAAGTTTGCAAGTGTTTTGGCATGGTCTTATTAAATTTGACTAAGTTTGCAAGTGTTTTGGCATGGTCTTATTACATTTGTACCAAGTTTGCAAGTGTTTTGGCATGGTCTTAGGAAGTTTGTTCCAAGTTTGCAAGTGTTTTGGCATGGTCTTTTTAAATTTGTACCAAGTTTGCAAGTGTTTTGGCATGGTCTTATTAAATTTGTCCCAAGTTTGCAAGTGCTTTGGCATGGTCTTATTAAATTTGTACCAAGTTTGCAAGGGTTTTGGCATGGTCATAGGAAGTTTGTTCCAAGTTTGCAAGTGTTTTGGCATGGTCTTATTAAATTTGTACCAAGTTTGCAAGTGTTTTGGCATGGTCTTATAAAATTTGAACCAAATTTGCCAGTGTTTTGGCATGGTCTTATTAAATTTGTACCAAGTTTGCTAGTGGTTTGGCATGGGCTTATTAAATTTGTACCAAGTTTGCAAGTGTTTTGGCATGGTCTTATTAAATTTGTACCAAGTTTGCAAGTGTTTTGGCATGGTCTTAGGAAGTTTGTTCCAAGTTTGCAAGTGTTTTGGCATGGTTTTATTATATTTGTACCAAGTTTGCAAGTGTTTTGGCATGGTCTTAGGAAGTTTGTTCCAAGTTTGCAAGTGTTTGGCATGATCTTATTAAATTTGTACCAAGTTTGCAAGTGTTTGGCATGGTCTTATTCAATTTGTACCAAGTTTGCAATTGTTTTGGCATGGTCTTATTAAATTTGTACCAAGTTTGCAAGTGTTTTGGCATGGTTTTATTATATTTGTACCAAGTTTGCAAGTGTTTTGGCATGGTCTTAGGAAGTTTGTTCCAAGTTTGCAAGTGTTTTGGCATGGTCTTAGGAAGTTTGTACCAAGTTTGCAAGTGTTTGGCATGGTCTTATTCAATTTGTACCAAGTTTGCAATTGTTTTGGCATGGTCTTATTAAATTTGTACCAAGTTTGCAAGTGTTTTGGCATGGTCTTATTAAATTTGTACCAAGTTTGCAAGTGTTTTGGCATGGTCTTAGGAAGTTGGTTCCAAGTTTGCAAGTGTTTTGGCATGGTCTTATTAAATTTGTACCAAGTTTGCAAGTGTTTTGGCATGGTGTTATTAAATTTGTACCAGGTTTGCAAGTGTTTTGGCATGGTCTTATTAAATTTGTACCAAGTTTGCAAGTGGTTTGGCATGGTCTTATTAAATTTGTTCCGAGTTTGCAAGTGTTTTGGCATGGTCTTAGGAAGTTTGTGCCTAGTTTGCAAGTGTTTTGGCATGGTCTTATTAAATTTGTCCCAAGTTTGCAAGTGCTTTGGCATGGTCTTATTCAATTGGTACCAAGTTTGCAAGTGTTTTGGCATGGTCTTATTAAATTTGTACCAAGTTTGCAAGTGTTTTGGCATGGTCTTATAAAATTTGAACCAAGTTTGCAAGTGTTTTGGCATGGTCTTATTAAATTTGTACCAAATTTGCAGGTGTTTTGGCATGGTCTTATTAAATTTGTACCAAGTTTGCAAGTGTTTTGGCATGGTCTTATTAAATATGTTCCAAGTTTGCAAGTGTTTTGGCATGGTCTTATTAAATTTGTTCCAAGTTTGCAAGTGTTTTGGCATGGTCTTATTAAATTTGTCCCAAGTTTGCAAGTGCTTTGGCATGGTCTTATTCAATTGGTACCAAGTTTGCAAGTGTTTTGGCATGGTCTTATTAAATTTGTACCAAGTTTGCAAGTGTTTTGGCATGGTCTTATAAAATTTGAACCAAGTTTGCAAGCGTTTTGGCATGGTCTAAGGAAGTTTGTTCCAAGTTTGCAAGTGTTTTGGCATGGTCTTAATAAATTTGTACCAAGTTTGCAAGTGTTTTGGCATGGTCTTATTAAATTTGTACCAAGTTTGCAAGTGTTTTGGCATGGTCTTTTGAAATTTACCAAGTTTGCAAGTGTTTTGGCATGGTATTATTACATTTGTACCAAGTTTGCAAGTGTTTTGGCATGGTCTTATTACATTTGTACCAAGTTTGCAAGTGTTTTGGCATGGTCTTTTTAAATTTGTACCAAGTTTGCAAGTGTTTTGGCATGGTCTTATTAAATTTGTCCCAAGTTTGCAAGTGCATTGGCATGGTCTTATTAAATTTGTACCAAGTTTGCAAGGGTTTTGGCATGGTCATAGGAAGTTTGTTCCAAGTTTGCAAGTGTTTTGGCATGGTCTTATTAAATTTGACTAAGTTTGCAAGTGTTTTGGCATGGTCTTATTACATTTGTACCAAGTTTGCAAGTGTTTTGGCATGGTCTTAGGAAGTTTGTTCCAAGTTTGCAAGTGTTTTGGCATGGTCTTTTTAAATTTGTACCAAGTTTGCAAGTGTTTTGGCATGGTCTTATTAAATTTGTCCCAAGTTTGCAAGTGCTTTGGCATGGTCTTATTAAATTTGTACCAAGTTTGCAAGGGTTTTGGCATGGTCATAGGAAGTTTGTTCCAAGTTTGCAAGTGTTTTGGCATGGTCTTATTAAATTTGTACCAAGTTTGCAAGTGTTTTGGCATGGTCTTATAAAATTTGAACCAAATTTGCCAGTGTTTTGGCATGGTCTTATTAAATTTGTACCAAGTTTGCTAGTGGTTTGGCATGGGCTTATTAAATTTGTACCAAGTTTGCAAGTGTTTTGGCATGGTCTTATTAAATTTGTACCAAGTTTGCAAGTGTTTTGGCATGGTCTTAGGAAGTTTGTTCCAAGTTTGCAAGTGTTTTGGCATGGTTTTATTATATTTGTACCAAGTTTGCAAGTGTTTTGGCATGGTCTTAGGAAGTTTGTTCCAAGTTTGCAAGTGTTTGGCATGATCTTATTAAATTTGTACCAAGTTTGCAAGTGTTTGGCATGGTCTTATTCAATTTGTACCAAGTTTGCAATTGTTTTGGCATGGTCTTATTAAATTTGTACCAAGTTTGCAAGTGTTTTGGCATGGTTTTATTATATTTGTACCAAGTTTGCAAGTGTTTTGGCATAGTCTTAGGAAGTTTGTTCCAAGTTTGCAAGTGTTTTGGCATGGTCTTAGGAAGTTTGTACCAAGTTTGCAAGTGTTTGGCATGGTCTTATTCAATTTGTACCAAGTTTGCAATTGTTTTGGCATGGTCTTATTAAATTTGTACCAAGTTTGCAAGTGTTTTGGCATGGTCTTATTAAATTTGTACCAAGTTTGCAAGTGTTTTGGCATGGTCTTAGGAAGTTGGTTCCAAGTTTGCAAGTGTTTTGGCATGGTCTTATTAAATTTGTACCAAGTTTGCAAGTGTTTTGGCATGGTGTTATTAAATTTGTACCAGGTTTGCAAGTGTTTTGGCATGGTCTTATTAAATTTGTACCAAGTTTGCAAGTGGTTTGGCATGGTCTTATTAAATTTGTTCCGAGTTTGCAAGTGTTTTGGCATGGTCTTAGGAAGTTTGTGCCTAGTTTGCAAGTGTTTTGGCATGGTCTTATTAAATTTGTCCCAAGTTTGCAAGTGCTTTGGCATGGTCTTATTCAATTGGTACCAAGTTTGCAAGTGTTTTGGCATGGTCTTATTAAATTTGTACCAAGTTTGCAAGTGTTTTGGCATGGTCTTATAAAATTTGAACCAAGTTTGCAAGTGTTTTGGCATGGTCTTATTAAATTTGTACCAAATTTGCAGGTGTTTTGGCATGGTCTTATTAAATTTGTACCAAGTTTGCAAGTTTTTTGGCATGGTCTTATTAAATATGTTCCAAGTTTGCAAGTGTTTTGGCATGGTCTTATTAAATTTGTTCCAAGTTTGCAAGTGTTTTGGCATGGTCTTATTAAATTTGTCCCAAGTTTGCAAGTGCTTTGGCATGGTCTTATTCAATTGGTACCAAGTTTGCAAGTGTTTTGGCATGGTCTTATTAAATTTGTACCAAGTTTGCAAGTGTTTTGGCATGGTCTTATAAAATTTGAACCAAGTTTGCAAGCGTTTTGGCATGGTCTTTTTAAATTTGTACCAAGTTTGCAAGTGTTTTGGCATGGTCTTATAAAATTTGTACCAAGTTTGCAAGTGTTTTGGCATGGTCTTAGGAAGTTTGTTCCAAGTTTGCAAGTGTTTTGGCATGGTCTTAATAAATTTGTACCAAGTTTGCAAGTGTTTTGGCATGGTCTTATTAAATTTGTACCAAGTTTGCAAGTGTTTTGGCATGGTCTTTTGAAATTTACCAAGTTTGCAAGTGTTTTGGCATGGTATTATTACATTTGTACCAAGTTTGCAAGTGTTTTGGCATGGTCTTATTACATTTGTACCAAGTTTGCAAGTGTTTTGGCATGGTCTTATTAAATTTGTTCCAAGTTTGCAAGTGTTTTGGCATGGTCTTATTAAATTTGTACCAAGTTTGCAAGTGTTTTGGCATGGTCTTATAAAATTTGAACCAAATTTGCCAGTGTTTTGGCATGGTCTTATTAAATTTGTACTAAGTTTGCTAGTGGTTTGGCATGGGCTTATTAAATTTGTACCAAGTTTGCAAGTGTTTTGGCATGGTCTTATTAAATTTGTACCAAGTTTGCAAGTGTTTTGGCATGGTCTTAGGAAGTTTGTTCCAAGTTTGCAAGTGTTTTGGCATGGTTTTATTATATTTGTACCAAGTTTGCAAGTGTTTTGGCATGGTCTTAGGAAGTTTGTGCCTAGTTTGCAAGTGTTTTGGCATGGTCTTATTAAATTTGTCCCAAGTTTGCAAGTGCTTTGGCATGGTCTTATTCAATTGGTACCAAGTTTGCAAGTGTTTTGGCATGGTCTTATTAAATTTGTACCAAGTTTGCAAGTGTTTTGGCATGGTCTTATAAAATTTGAACCAAGTTTGCAAGTGTTTTGGCATGGTCTTATTAAATTTGTACCAAATTTGCAGGTGTTTTGGCATGGTCTTATAAAATTTGAACCAAATTTGCCAGTGTTTTGGCATGGTCTTATTAAATTTGTACTAAGTTTGCTAGTGGTTTGGCATGGGCTTATTAAATTTGTACCAAGTTTGCAAGTGTTTTGGCATGGTCTTATTAAATTTGTACCAAGTTTGCAAGTGTTTTGGCATGGTCTTATAAAATTTGAACCAAATTTGCCAGTGTTTTGGCATGGTCTTATTAAATTTGTACTAAGTTTGCTAGTGGTTTGGCATGGGCTTATTAAATTTGTACCAAGTTTGCAAGTGTTTTGGCATGGTCTTATTAAATTTGTACCAAGTTTGCAAGTGTTTTGGCATGGTCTTAGGAAGTTTGTTCCAAGTTTGCAAGTGTTTTGGCATGGTTTTATTATATTTGTTCCAAGTTTGCAAGTGTTTTGGCATGGTCTTAGGAAGTTTGTTCGAAGTTTGCAAGTGTTTGGCATGATCTTATTAAATTTGTACCAAGTTTGCAAGTGTTTGGCATGGTCTTATTCAATTTGTACCAAGTTTGCAATTGTTTTGGCATGGTCTTAGGAAGTTTGTTCCAAGTTTGCAAGTGTTTTGGCATGGTCTTATGAAATTTGTACCAAGTTTGCAAGTGTTTTGACATGGTCTTATTAAATTTGTACAAAATTTGCAAGTGTTTTGGCATGGTCTTATTAAATTTGTAACAAGTTTGCAAGTGTTCGGCATGGTCTTATTAAACTTGTACCAATTTTGCAAGTGTTTTGGCATGGTCTTATTAAATTTGTTCCAAGTTTGCAAGTGTTTTGGCATGGTCTTATTAAATTTGTACCAAGTTTGCAAGTGTTTTGGCATGGTCTTATAAAATTTTTACCAAATTTGCCAGTGTTTTGGCATGGTCTTATTAAATTTGTACCAAGTTTGCTAGTAGTTTGGCATGGTCTTAGGAAGTTTGTTCCAAGTTTGCAAGTGTTTGGCATGGTCTTATTAAATTTGTACCAAGTTTGCAAGTGTTTTGGCATGGTCTTATTAAATTTGTACCAAGTTTGCAAGTGTTTTGGCATGGTCTTATTAAATTTGTACCAAGTTTGAAGGTGTTTTGGCATTGTGTTAGGAAGTTTGTTCCAAGTTTGCAAGTGTTTTGGCATGGTCTTATTAAATGTGTACCAAGTTTGCAAGTGTTTTGGCATGGTCTTATTAAATTTGTACCAAGTTTGCAAGTGTTTTGGCATGGTCTTAGGAAGTTTGTTCAAAGTTTGCAAGTGTTTTGGCATGGTCTTATTAAATTTGTACCAAGTTTGCAAGTGTTTTGGCATGGTCTTATTAAATTTGTACCAAGTTTGCAAGTGTTTTGGCATGATTTGATTAAATTTGTACCAAGTTTGCAAGTGTTTTGGCATGTTCTTAGGAAGTTTGTTCCAAATTTGCAAGTGTTTGGCATGGTCTTATTTAATTTGTACCAAGTTTGCAAGTGTTTTGGCATGGTCTTATTAAATTTGTTCCAAGTTTGCAAGTGTTTTGGCATGGTCTTATTAAATTTGTACCAAGTTTGCAAGTGTTTTGGCATGGTCTTATTACATTTGTACCAAGTTTGCAAGTGTTTTGGCATGGTCTTAGGAAGTTTGTTCCAAGTTTGCAAGCGTTTGGCATGGTCTTATTAAATTTGTACCAAGTTTGCAAGTGTTTTGGCATGGTCTTATACAATTTGAACCAAATTTGCCAGTGTTTTGGCATGGTCTTATTATATTTGTACCAAGTTTGCAAGTGTTTTGGCATGGTCTTATTAAATTTGTACCAAGTTTGCAAGTGTTTTGGCATGATTTGATTAAATTTGTACCAAGTTTGCAAGTGTTTTGGCATGTTCTTAGGAAGTTTGTTCCAAATTTGCAAGTGTTTGGCATGGTCTTATTTAATTTGTACCAAGTTTGCAAGTGTTTTGGCATGGTCTTATTAAATTTGTTCCAAGTTTGCAAGTGTTTTGGCATGGTCTTATTAAATTTGTACCAAGTTTGCAAGTGTTTGGCATGGTCTTATTAAATTTGTACCAAGTTTGCAAGTGTTTGGCATGGTCTTATTAAATTTGTACCAAGTTTGCAAGTGTTTGGCATGGTCTTATTCAATTTGTACCAAGTTTGCAATTGTTTTGGCATGGTCTTATTAAATTTGTACCAAGTTTGCAAGTGTTTTGGCATGGTCTTATTAAATTTGTACCAAGTTTGCAAGTGTTTTGGCATGGTCTTAGGAAGTTGGTTCCAAGTTTGCAAGTGTTTTGGCATGGTCTTATTACATTTGTACCAAGTTTGCAAGTGTTTTGGCATGGTCTTAGGAAGTTTGTTCCAAGTTTGCAAGCGTTTTGGCATGGTCTTTTTAAATTTGTACCAAGTTTGCAAGTGTTTTGGCATGGTCTTATTAAATTTGTCCCAAGTTTGCAAGTGCTTTGGCATGGTCTTATTAAATTTGTACCAAGTTTGCAAGGGTTTTGGCATGGTCATAGGAAGTTTGTTCCAAGTTTGCAAGTGTTTTGGCATGGTCTTATTAAATTTGTACCAAGTTTGCAAGTGTTTTGGCATGGTCTTATAAAATTTGAACCAAATTTGCCAGTGTTTTGGCATGGTCTTATTAAATTTGTACCAAGTTTGCTAGTGGTTTGGCATGGGCTTATTAAATTTGTACCAAGTTTGCAAGTGTTTTGGCATGGTCTTATTAAATTTGTACCAAGTTTGCAAGTGTTTTGGCATGGTCTTAGGAAGTTTGTTCCAAGTTTGCAAGTGTTTTGGCATGGTTTTATTATATTTGTACCAAGTTTGCAAGTGTTTTGGCATGGTCTTAGGAAGTTTGTTCCAAGTTTGCAAGTGTTTGGCATGATCTTATTAAATTTGTACCAAGTTTGCAAGTGTTTTGCATGGTCTTATTCAATTTGTACCAAGTTTGCAATTGTTTTGGCATGGTCTTATTAAATTTGTACCAAGTTTGCAAGTGTTTTGGCATGGTCTTATTAAATTTGTACCAAGTTTGCAAGTGTTTTGGCATGGTCTTAGGAAGTTGGTTCCAAGTTTGCAAGTGTTTTGGCATGGTCTTATTAAATTTGTACCAAGTTTGCAAGTGTTTTGGCATGGTGTTATTAAATTTGTACCAGGTTTGCAAGTGTTTTGGCATGGTCTTATTAAATATGTTTCAAGTTTGCAAGTGTTTTGGCATGGTCTTATTAAATTTGTACCAAGTTTGCAAGTGGTTTGGCATGGTCTTAGGAAGTTTGTTCCAAATTTGCAAGTGTTTGGCATGGTCTTATTAAATATGTACCAAGTTTGCAAGTGTTTTGGCATGGTCTTAGGAAGTTTGTGCCTAGTTTGCAAGTGTTTTGGCATGGTCTTATTAAATTTGTCCCAAGTTTGCAAGTGCTTTGGCATGGTCTTATTCAATTGGTACCAAGTTTGCAAGTGTTTTGGCATGGTCTTATTAAATTTGTACCAAGTTTGCAAGTGTTTTGGCATGGTCTTATAAAATTTGATTCAAATTTGCAAGTGTTTTGGCATGGTCTTATTAAATTTGTACCAAATTTGCAGGTGTTTTGGCATGGTCTTATTAAATTTGTACCAAGTTTGCAAGTGTTTTGGCATGGTCTTATTAAATATGTTCCAAGTTTGCAAGTGTTTTGGCATTGTCTTATTAAATTTGTTCCAAGTTTGCAAGTGTTTTGGCATGGTCTTATTAAATTTGTCCCAAGTTTGCAAGTGCTTTGGCATGGTCTTATTCAATTGGTACCAAGTTTGCAAGTGTTTTGGCATGGTCTTATTAAATTTGTACCAAGTTTGCAAGTGTTTTGGCATGGTCTTATAAAATTTGAACCAAGTTTGCAAGCGTTTTGGCATGGTCTTTTTAAATTTGTACCAAGTTTGCAAGTGTTTTGGCATGGTCTTATAAAATTTGTACCAAGTTTGCAAGTGTTTTGGCATGGTCTTAGGAAGTTTGTTCCAAGTTTGCAAGTGTTTTGGCATGGTCTTAATAAATTTGTACCAAGTTTGCAAGTGTTTTGGCATGGTCTTATTAAATTTGTACCAAGTTTGCAAGTGTTTTGGCATGGTCTTATTAAATTTGTACTAAGTTTGCTAGTGGTTTGGCATTGGCTTATTAAACTTGTACCAAGTTTGCAAGTGTTTTGGCATGGTCTTATTAAATTTGTACCAAGTTTGCAAGTGTTTTGGCATGGTCTTAGGAAATTGTTCCAAGTTTGCAAGTGTTTTGGCATGGTTTTTATTATATTTGTACCAAGTTTGCAAGTGTTTTGGCATGGTCTTAGGAAGTTTGTTCGAAGTTTGCAAGTGTTTGGCATGATCTTATTAAATTTGTACCAAGTTTGCAAGTGTTTGGCATGGTCTTTTTCAATTTGTACCAAGTTTGCAATTGTTTTGGCATGGTCTTAGGAAGTTTGTTCCAAGTTTGCAAGTGTTTTGGCATGGTCTTATGAAATTTGTACCAAGTTTGCAAGTGTTTTGACATGGTCTTATTAAATTTGTACAAAATTTGCAAGTGTTTTGGCATGGTCTTATTAAATTTGTAACAAGTTTGCAAGTGTTCGGCATGGTCTTATTAAACTTGTACCAATTTTGCAAGTGTTTTGGCATGGTCTTATTAAATTTGTTCCAAGTTTGCAAGTGTTTTGGCATGGTCTTATTAAATTTGTACCAAGTTTGCAAGTGTTTTGGCATGGTCTTATAAAATTTTTACCAAATTTGCCAGTGTTTTGGCATGGTCTTATTCAATTTGTACCAAGTTTGCTAGTGGTTTGGCATGGTCTTAGGAAGTTTGTTCCAAGTTTGCAAGTGTTTGGCATGGTCTTATTAAATTTGTACCAAGTTTGCAAGTGTTTTGGCATGGTCTTATTAAATTTGTACCAAGTTTGCAAGTGTTTTGGCATGGTCTTATTAAATTTGTACCAAGTTTGCAAGTGTTTTGGCATGGTTTTATTAAATTTGTACCAAGTTTGCAAGTGTTTTGGCATGGTCTTAGGAAGTTGGTTCCAAGCTTGCAAGTGTTTGGCATGGTCTCATTTAATTTGTACCAAGTTTGCAAGTGTTTTGGCATGGTCTTAGGAAGTTTGTTCCAAGTTTGCAAGTGTTTGGCATGGTCTTATTAAATTTGTACCAAGTTTGCAAGTGTTTTGGCATGGTCTTATTAAATTTGTACCAAGTTTGCAAGTGTTTTGGCATGGTCTTATAAAATTTGAACCAAGTTTGCAAGCGTTTTGGCATGGTCTTTTTAAATTTGTACCAAGTTTGCAAGTGTTTTGGCATGGTCTTATAAAATTTGTACCAAGTTTGCAAGTGTTTTGGCATGGTCTTAGGAAGTTTGTTCCAAGTTTGCAAGTGTTTTGGCATGGTCTTAATAAATTTGTACCAAGTTTGCAAGTGTTTTGGCATGGTCTTATTAAATTTGTACCAAGTTTGCAAGTGTTTTGGCATGGTCTTTTGAAATTTACCAAGTTTGCAAGTGTTTTGGCATGGTATTATTACATTTGTACCAAGTTTGCAAGTGTTTTGGCATGGTCTTATTACATTTGTACCAAGTTTGCAAGTGTTTTGGCATGGTCTTATTAAATTTGTTCCAAGTTTGCAAGTGTTTTGGCATGGTCTTATTAAATTTGTACCAAGTTTGCAAGTGTTTTGGCATGGTCTTATAAAATTTGAACCAAATTTGCCAGTGTTTTGGCATGGTCTTATTAAATTTGTACTAAGTTTGCTAGTGGTTTGGCATGGGCTTATTAAATTTGTACCAAGTTTGCTAGTGTTTTGGCATGGTCTTATTAAATTTGTACCAAGTTTGCAAGTGTTTTGGCATGGTCTTAGGAAATTTGTTCCAAGTTTGCAAGTGTTTTGGCATGGTTTTATTATATTTGTACCAAGTTTGCAAGTGTTTTGGCATGGTCTTAGGAAGTTTGTTCGAAGTTTGCAAGTGTTTGGCATGATCTTATTAAATTTGTACCAAGTTTGCAAGTGTTTGGCATGGTCTTATTCAATTTGTACCAAGTTTGCAATTGTTTTGGCATGGTCTTAGGAAGTTTGTTCCAAGTTTGCAAGTGTTTTGGCATGGTCTTATGAAATTTGTACCAAGTTTGCAAGTGTTTTGACATGGTCTTATTAAATTTGTACAAAATTTGCAAGTGTTTTGGCATGGTCTTATTAAATTTGTAACAAGTTTGCAAGTGTTCGGCATGGTCTTATTAAACTTGTACCAATTTTGCAAGTGTTTTGGCATGGTCTTATTAAATTTGTACCAAGTTTGCAAGTGTTTTGACATGGTCTTATTAAATTTGTACCAAGTTTGCAAGTGTTTTGGCATGGTCTTATTAAATTTGTACCAAGTTTGCAAGTGTTTTGGCATGGTCTTATTAAATTTGTACCAAGTTTGCAAGTGTTTTGGCATGGTTTTATTAAATTTGTACCAAGTTTGCAAGTGTTTTGGCATGGTCTTAGGAAGTTGGTTCCAAGCTTGCAAGTGTTTGGCATGGTCTCATTTAATTTGTACCAAGTTTGCAAGTGTTTTGGCATGGTCTTAGGAAGTTTGTTCCAAGTTTGCAAGTGTTTGGCATGGTCTTATTAAATTTGTACCAAGTTTGCAAGTGTTTTGGCATGGTCTTATTAAATTTGTACCTAGTTTGCAAGTGTTTTGGCATGGTCTTATTAAATTTTTATCAAGTTTGCAAGTGTTTTGGCATGGTCTTAATAAATTTGTACCAAGTTTGCAAGTGTTTTGGCATGGTATTATTAAATTTGTACCAAGTTTGCAAGTGTTTTGGCATGGTCTTTTGAAATTTACCAAGTTTGCAAGTGTTTTGGCATGGTATTATTACATTTGTACCAAGTTTGCAAGTGTTTTGGCATGGTCTTATTACATTTGTACCAAGTTTGCAAGTGTTTTGGCATGGTCTTATTAAATTTGTACTAAATTTGCAAGTGTTTTGGCATGGTCTTATTAAATATGTACCAAGTTTGCAAGTGTTTTGGCATGGTCTTAGGAAGTTTGTTCCAAATTTGCAAGTGTAGGCATGGTCTTATTAATTTTGTACCAAGTTTGCAATTGTTTTGGCATGGTCATAGGAAGTTTGTTCCAAGTTTGCAAGTGTTAGGCATGGTCTTATTAAATTTGTACCAAGTTTGCAAGTGTTTGGCATGGTCTTTTTAAATTTGTACCAAGTTTTCAAGTGTTTTGGCATGGTCTTATTAAATTTGTACCAAGTTTGCAAGTGTTTTGGCATGGTCTTATTACATTTGTACCAAGTTTGCAAGTGTTTTGGCATGGTCTTAGGAAGTTTGTTCCAAGTTTGCAAGTGTTTGGCATGGTCTTATTAAATTTGTACCAAGTTTGCAAGTGTTTTGGCATGGTCTTATTAAATTTGTACCAAGTTTGCAAGTGTTTTGGCATGGTCTTATTAAATTTGTACCAAGTTTGCAAGTGTTTTGGCATGGTTTGATTAAATTTGTACCAAGTTTCCAAGTGTTTTGGCATGTTCTTAGGAAGTTTGTTCCAAATTTGCAAGTGTTTGGCATGGTCTTATTTAATTTGTACCAAGTTTGCAAGTGTTTTGGCATGGTCTTATTAAATTTGTTCCAAGTTTGCAAGTGTTTTGGCATGGTCTTATTAAATTTGTACCAAGTTTGCAAGTGTTTTGGCATGGTCTTATTACATTTGTACCAAGTTTGCAAGTGTTTTGGCATGGTCTTAGGAAGTTTGTTCCAAGTTTGCAAGCGTTTGGCATGGTCTTATTAAATTTGTACCAAGTTTGCAAGTGTTTTGGCATGGTCTTATTAAATTTGTACCAAGTTGGCAAGTGTTTTGGCATGGTCTTATTAAATTTGTACCAAGTTTGCAAGTGTTTTGGCATGGTTTGATTAAATTTGTACCAAGTTTGCAAGTGTTTTGGCATGGTCTTAGGAAGTTTGTTCCAAATTTGCAAGTGTTTGGCATGGTCTTATTTAATTTGTACCAAGTTTGCAAGTGTTTTGGCATGGTCTTATTAAATTTGTACCAAGTTTGCAAGTGTTTTGGCAAGGTCCTATAAATTTGTCTCAAGTTTGCAAGTGCTTTGGCATGGTCTTATTAAATTTGTACCAAGTTTGCAAGTGTTTTGGCATGGTCTTAGGAAGTTTGTGCCAAGTTTGCAAGTGTTTTGGCATGGTCTTATTAAATTTGTCCCAAGTTTGCAAGTGCTTTGGCATGGTCTTATTAAATTTGTACCTAGTTTGCAAGTGTTTTGGCATGGTCTTATTAAATTTTTATCAAGTTTGCAAGTGTTTTGGCATGGTCTTAATAAATTTGTACCAAGTTTGCAAGTGTTTTGGCATGGTCTTATTAAATTTGTACCAAGTTTGCAAGTGTTTGGCATGGTCTTTTGAAATTTACCAAGTTTGCAAGTGTTTTGGCATGGTCTTATTACATTTGTACCAAGTTTGCAAGTGTTTTGGCATGGTCTTAGGAAGTTGGTTCCAAGTTTGCAAGTGTTTGGCATGATCTTATTAAATTTGTACCAAGTTTGCAAGTGTTTGGCATGGTCTTATTCAATTTGTACCAAGTTTGCAATTGTTTTGGCATGGTTTTATTAAATTTGTACCAAGTTTGCAAGTGTTTTGGCATGGTCTTATTAAATTTGTACCAAGTTTGCAATTGTTTTGGCATGGTGTTATTAAATTTGTACCAAGTTTGCAAGTGTTTTGGCATGGTCTTATTAAATTTGTACCAAGTTTGCAAGTGTTTTGGCATGGTCTTAGGAAGTTGGTTCCAAGTTTGCAAGTGTTTTGGCATGGTCTTATTAAATTTGTACCAAGTTTGCAAGTGTTTTGGCATGGTGTTATTAAATTTGTACCAAGTTTGCAAGTGTTTTGGCATGGTCTTATTAAATATGTTTCAAGTTTGCAAGTGTTTTGGCATGATCTTATTAAATTTGTACCAAGTTTGCAAGTGTTTTGGCATGGTCTTAGGAAGTTTGATCCAAGTTTGCAAGTGTTTGGCATGATCTTATTAAATTTGTACCAAGTTTGCAAGTGCTTGGCATGGTCTTATTCAATTTGTACCAAGTTTGCAATTGTTTTGGCATGGTCTTATTAAATTTGTACCAAGTTTGCAAGTGTTTTGGCATGGTCTTATTAAATTTGTACCAAGTTTGCAAGTGTTTTGGCATGGTCTTAGGAAGTTGGTTCCAAGTTTGCAAGTGTTTTGGCATGGTCTTATTAAATTTGTACCAAGTTTGCAAGTGTTTTGGCATGGTGTTATTAAATTTGTACCAAGTTTGCAAGTGTTTTGGCATGGTCTTATTAAATATGTTTCAAGTTTGCAAGTGTTTTGGCATGATCTTATTAAATTTGTACCAAGTTTGCAAGTGGTTTGGCATGGTCTTAGGAAGTTTTTTCCAAATTTGCAAGTGTTTGGCATGGTCTTATTAAATATGTACCAAGTTTGCAAGTGTTTTGGCATGGTCTTAGGAAGTTTGTGCCAAGTTTGCAAGTGTTTTGGCATGGTCTTATTAAATTTGTCCCAAGTTTGCAAGTGCTTTGGCATGGTCTTATTAAATTTGTACCAAGTTTGCAAGTGTTTGGCATGGTCTTTTGAAATTTACCAAGTTTGCAAGTGTTTTGGCATGGTCTTATTACATTTGTACCAAGTTTGCAAGTGTTTTGGCATGGTCTTATTACATTTGTACCAAGTTTGCAAGTGTTTTGGCATGGTCTTATTAAATTTGTACTAAATTTGCAAGTGTTTTGGCATGGTCTTAATAAATTTGTACCAAGTTTGCAAGTGTTTGGCATGGTCTTTTTAAATTTGTACCAAGTTTGCAAGTGTTTTGGCATGGTCTTAGGAAATTTGTACCAAGTTTGCAAGTGTTTTGGCATGGTCTTATTACATTTGTACCAAGTTTGCAATTGTTTTGGCATGGTCTTAGGAAGTTTGTTCCAAATTTGCAAGTGTTTGGCATGGTCTTATTTAATTTGTACCAAGTTTGCAAGTGTTTTGGCATGGTCTTATTAAATTTGTACCAAGTTTGCAAGTGTTTTGGCATGGTCTTATTAAATTTGTCTCAAGTTTGCAAGTGCTTTGGCATGGTCTTATTAAATTTGTACCAAGTATGCAAGTGTTTTGGCATGGTCATAGGAAGTTTCTTCCAAGTTTGCAAGTGTTTTGACATGGTCTTATTAAATTTGTACAAAATTTGCAAGTGTTTTGGCATGGTCTTATTAAATTTGTAACAAGTTTGCAAGTGTTCGGCATGGTCTTATTAAACTTGTACCAATTTTGCAAGTGTTTTGGCATGGTCTTATTAAATTTGTTCCAAGTTTGCAAGTGTTTTGGCATGGTCTTATTAAATTTGTACCAAGTTTGCAAGTGTTTTGGCATGGTCTTATAAAATTTTTACCAAATTTGCCAGTGTTTTGGCATGGTCTTATTCAATTTGTACCAAGTTTGCAAGTGTTTTGGCATGGTCTTATTAAATTTGTTCCAAGTTTGCAAGTGTTTTGGCATGGTCTTATTAAATTTGTACCAAGTTTGCAAGTGTTTTGGCATGGTCTTATTCAATTGGTACCAAGTTTGCAAGTGTTTTGGCATGGTCTTATTAAATTTGTACCAAGTTTGCAAGTGTTTTGGCATGGTCTTAATAAATTTGTTCCAAGTTTGCAAGTGTTTTGGCATGGTCTTATTAAATTTGTACCAAGTTTGCAAGTGTTTTGGCATGGTCTTATTAAATTTGTACCAAGTTTGCAAGTGTTTTGGCATGGTTTTATTAAATTTGTACCAAGTTTGCAAGTGTTTTGGCATGGTCTTAGGAAGTTGGTTCTAAGCTTGCAAGTGTTTTGGCATGGTCTTATTAAATTTGTACCAAGTTTGCAAGTGTTTTGAAATGTTCTTATTAAATTTGTACCAAGTTTGCAAGTGTTTTGGCATGGTCATATTAAATTTGTACCAAGTTTGCAAGTGTTTCGGCATTGTCTCAGGAAGTTTGTCCCAAGTTTGCAAGTGCTTGGCATGGTCTTATTAATTGTGTACCAAGTTTGCAAGTGTTTGGCATGGTCTTATTAAATTTGTAACAAGTTTGCAAGTGTTTGGCATGGTCTTATAAAATTTGAACCAAATTTGCCAGTGTTTTGGCATGGTCTTATTAAATTTGTACCAAGTTTGCTAGTGGTTTGGCATGGTCTTAGGAAGTTTGTTCCAAGTTTGCAAGTGTTTGGCATGGTCTTATTAAATTTGTACCAAGTTTGCAAGTGTTTTGGCATGGTCTTATTAAATTTGTACCAAGTTTGCAAGTGTTTTGGCATGGTCTTATTAAATTTGTACCAAGTTTGCAAGTGTTTTGGCATGGTTTTATTAAATTTGTACCAAGTTTGCAAGTGTTTTGGCAAGGTCTTAGGAAGTTGGTTCCAAGCTTGCAAGAGTTTGGCATGGTCTCATTTAATTTGTACCAAGTTTGCAAGTGTTTTGGCATGGTCTTAAGAAGTTTGTTCCAAATTTGCAAGTGTTTTGGCATGGTCTTATTAAATTTGTACCAAGTTTGCAAGTGTTTTGGCATGGTCTTATTAAATTTGTACCAAGTTTGCAAGTGTTTTGGCATGGTCTTTTTAAATTTGTACCTAGTTTGCAAGTGTTTTGGCATGGTCTTATTAAATTTTTATCAAGTTTGCAAGTGTTTTGGCATGGTCTTAATAAATTTGTACCAAGTTTGCAAGTGTTTTGGCATGGTCTTATTAAATTTGTACCAAGTTTGCAAGTGTTTGGCATGGTCTTTTGAAATTTACCAAGGTCTTATTACATTTGTACCAAGTTTGCAAGTGTTTTGGCATGGTCTTATTACATTTGTACCAAGTTTGCAAGTGTTTTGGCATGGTCTTATTAAATTTGTACTAAATTTGCAAGTGTTTTGGCATGGTCTTAATAAATTTGTACCAAGTTTGCAAGTGTTTGGCATGGTCTTTTTAAATTTGTACCAAGTTTGCAAGTGTTTTGGCATGGTCTTAGGAAATTTATACCAAGTTTGCAAGTGTTTTGGCATGGTCTTATTACATTTGTACCAAGTTTGCAAGTGTTTTGGCATGGTCTCAGGAAGTTTGTTCCAAGTTTGCAAGTGTTTGGCATGGTCTTATTAAATTTGTACCAAGTTTGCAAGTGTTTTGGCATGGTCGTAATAAATTTGTACCAAGTTTGCAAGTGTTTTGGCATGGTCTTATTAAATTTGTACCAAGTTTGCAAGTGTTTTGGCATGGTTTGATTAAATTTGTACCAAGTTTGCAAGTGTTTTGGCATGGTCTTAGGAGGTTTGTTCCAAATTTGCAAGTGTTTGGCATGGTCTTATTTAATTTGTACCAAGTTTGCAAGTGTTTTGGCATGGTCTTATTAAATTTGTTCCAAGTTTGCAAGTGTTTTGGCATGGTCTTATTAAATTTGTACCAAGTTTGCAAGTGTTTTGGCATGGTCTTATTACATTTGTACCAAGTTTGCAAGTGTTTTGGCATGGTCTTAGGAAGTTTGTTCCAAGTTTGCAAGTGTTTGGCATGGTCTTATTAAATTTGTACCAAGTTTGCAAGTGTTTTGGCATGGTCTTATTGAATTTGTACCAAGTTTGCAAGTGTTTTGGCATGGTCTTATTAAATTTGTACCAAGTTTGCAAGTGTTTTGGCATGGTTTGATTAAATTTGTACCAAGTTTGCAAGTGTTTTGGCATGGTCTTAGGAAGTTTGTTCCAAATTTGCAAGTGTTTGGCATGGTCTTATTTAATTTGTACCAAGTTTGCAAGTGTTTTGGCATGGTCTTATTAAATTTGTACCAAGTTAGCAAGTGTTTTGGCATGGTTTTAAGAAGTTTCTTCCAAGTTTGCAAGTGTTTGGCATGGTCTTATTAAATTTGTACCAAGTTTGCAAGTGTTTGGCATGGTCTTATTAAAATTTGCAAGTGTTTTGGCATGGTCTTATTAAATTTGTACCAAGTTTGCAAGTGTTTTGGCATGGTCTTATTAAATTTGTACCAAGTTTGCAAGTGTTTTGGCATGGTCTTATTAAATTTGTACCTAGTTTGCAAGTGTTTTGGCATGGTCTTATTAAATTTTTATCAAGTTTGCAAGTGTTTTGGCATGGTCTTAATAAATTTGTACCAAGTTTGCAAGTGTTTTGGCATGGTCTTATTAAATTTGTACCAAGTTTGCAAGTGTTTGGCATGGTCTTTTGAAATTTACCAAGGTCTTATTACATTTGTACCAAGTTTGCAAGTGTTTTGGCATGGTCTTATTACATTTGTACCAAGTTTGCAAGTGTTTTGGCATGGTCTTATTAAATTTGTACTAAATTTGCAAGTGTTTTGGCATGGTCTTAATAAATTTGTACCAAGTTTGCAAGTGTTTGGCATGGTCTTTTTAAATTTGTACCAAGTTTGCAAGTGTTTTGGCATGGTCTTAGGAAATTTATACCAAGTTTGCAAGTGTTTTGGCATGGTCTTATTACATTTGTACCAAGTTTGCAAGTGTTTTGGCATGGTCTCAGGAAGTTTGTTCCAAGTTTGCAAGTGTTTGGCATGGTCTTATTAAATTTGTACCAAGTTTGCAAGTGTTTTGGCATGGTCGTAATAAATTTGTACCAAGTTTGCAAGTGTTTTGGCATGGTCTTATTAAATTTGTACCAAGTTTGCAAGTGTTTTGGCATGGTTTGATTAAATTTGTACCAAGTTTGCAAGTGTTTTGGCATGGTCTTAGGAGGTTTGTTCCAAATTTGCAAGTGTTTGGCATGGTCTTATTTAATTTGTACCAAGTTTGCAAGTGTTTTGGCATGGTCTTATTAAATTTGTTCCAAGTTTGCAAGTGTTTTGGCATGGTCTTATTAAATTTGTACCAAGTTTGCAAGTGTTTTGGCATGGTCTTATTACATTTGTACCAAGTTTGCAAGTGTTTTGGCATGGTCTTAGGAAGTTTGTTCCAAGTTTGCAAGTGTTTGGCATGGTCTTATTAAATTTGTACCAAGTTTGCAAGTGTTTTGGCATGGTCTTATTGAATTTGTACCAAGTTTGCAAGTGTTTTGGCATGGTCTTATTAAATTTGTACCAAGTTTGCAAGTGTTTTGGCATGGTTTGATTAAATTTGTACCAAGTTTGCAAGTGTTTTGGCATGGTCTTAGGAAGTTTGTTCCAAATTTGCAAGTGTTTGGCATGGTCTTATTTAATTTGTACCAAGTTTGCAAGTGTTTTGGCATGGTCTTATTAAATTTGTACCAAGTTAGCAAGTGTTTTGGCATGGTTTTAAGAAGTTTCTTCCAAGTTTGCAAGTGTTTGGCATGGTCTTATTAAATTTGTACCAAGTTTGCAAGTGTTTGGCATGGTCTTATTAAAATTGTACCAAGTTTGCAAGTGTTTGGCATGGTCTTATTAAATTTGTACCAAGTTAGCAAGTGTTTTGGCATGGTTTTAAGAAGTTTCTTCCAAGTTTGCAAGTGTTTGGCATGGTCTTATTAAATTTGTACCAAGTTTGCTTTGGCATGGTCTTATTAAATTTGTACCAAGTTTGCAAGTGTTTTGGCATGGTCTTATTAAATTTGTCTCAAGTTTGCAAGTGCTTTGGCATGGTCTTATTAAATTTGTACCAAGTTTGCAAGTGTTTTGGCATGGTCATAGGAAGTTTGTTCCAAGTTTGCAAGTGTTTGGCATGGTCTTATTAAATTTGTACCAAGTTTGCAAGTGTTTGGCATGGTCTTTTTATATTTGTACCAAGTTTGCAAGTGTTTTGGCATGGTCTTATTAAATTTGACTAAGTTTGCAAGTGTTTTGGCATGGTCTTATTACATTTGTACCAAGTTTGCAAGTGTTTTGGCATGGTCTTAGGAAGCTTGTTCCAAGTTTGCAAGCGTTTTGGCATGGTCTTATTAAATTTGTACCAAGTTTGCAAGTGTTTTGGCATGGTCTTATAAAATTTGTACCAAGTTTGCAAGTGTTTTGGCATGGTCTTAGGAAGTTTGTTCCAAGTTTGCAAGTGTTTTGGCATGGTCTTAATAAATTTGTACCAAGTTTGCAAGTGTTTTGGCATGGTCTTATTAAATTTGTACCAAGTTTGCAAGTGTTTTGGCATGGTCTTTTGAAATTTACCAAGTTTGCAAGTGTTTTGGCATGGTATTATTACATTTGTACCAAGTTTGCAAGTGTTTTGGCATGGTCTTATTACATTTGTACCAAGTTTGCAAGTGTTTTGGCATGGTCTTATTAAATTTGTACCAAGTTTGCAAGTGTTTTTGCATGGTCTTATTAAATTTGTACCAAGTTTGCAAGTGTTTTGGCATGGTCTTATTAAATTTGTCCCAAGTTTGCAAGTGCTTTGGCATGGTCTTATTAAATAAGTTCCAAGTTTGCAAGGGTTTTGGCATGGTCATAGGAAGTTTGTTCCAAGTTTGCAAGTGTTAGGCATGGTCTTTTTAAATTTGTACCAAGTTTGCAAGTGTTTGGCATGGTCTTTTTAAACTTGTACCAAGTTTGCAAGTGTTTTGGCATGGTCTTATTAAATTTGTACCAAGTTTGCAAGTGTTTTGGCATGGTCTTATTACATTTGTACCAAGTTTGCAAGTGTTTTGGCATGGTCTTAGGAAGTTTGTTCCAAGTTTGCAAGTGTTTGGCATGGTCTTATTAAATATGTACCAAGTTTGCAAGTGTTTTGGCATGGTCTTATTAAATTTGTCCCAAGTTTGCAAGTGCTTTGGCATGGTCTTATTAAATTTGTACCAAGTTTGCAAGGGTTTTGGCATGGTCATAGGAAGTTTGTTCCAAGTTTGCAAGTGTTAGGCATGGTCTTATTAAATTTGTACCAAGTTTGCAAGTGTTTGGCATGGTCTTTTTAAATTTGTACCAAGTTTGCAAGTGTTTTGGCATGGTCTTATTAAATTTGTACCAAGTTTGCAAGTGTTTTGGCATGGTCTTATTACATTTGTACCAAGTTTGCAAGTGTTTTGGCATGGTCTTAGGAAGTTTGTTCCAAGTTTGCAAGTGTTTGGCATGGTCTTATTAAATTTGTACCTAGTTTGCTAGTGTTTTGGCATGGTCTTATTAAATTTGTACCAAGTTTGCAAGTGCTTTGGCATGGTCTTATTAAATTTATACCAAGTTTGCAAGTGTTTTGGCATGGTTTTATTAAATTTGTACCAAGTTTGCAAGTGTTTTGGCATGGTCTTAGGAAGTTTGTTCCAAGCTTGCAAGTGTTTGGCATGGTATCATTTAATTTGTACCAAGTTTGCAAGTGTTTTGGCATGGTCTTATTAAATTTGTACCAAGTTTGCAAGTGTTTTGGCATGGTCTTATTAAATTTGTACCAAGTTTGCAAGTGTTTTGGCATGGTCTTATTAAATTTGTACCTAGTTTGCAAGTGTTTTGGATTGGTCTTAAAAAATTTGAACCAAATTTGCCAGTGTTTTGGCATGGTCTTATTAAATTTGTACCAAGGTTGCTAGTGGTTTGGCATGGGCTTATTAAATTTGTACCAAGTTTGCAAGTGTTTTGGCATGGTCTTATTAAATTTGTTCCAAGTTTGCAAGTGTTTTGGCATGGTCTTATTAAATTTGTACCAAGTTTGCAAGTGTTTTGGCATGGTCTTATAAAATTTGAACCAAATTTGCCAGTGTTTTGGCATGGTCTTATTAAATTTGTACTAAGTTTGCTAGTGGTTTGGCATGGGCTTATTAAATTTGTACCAAGTTTGCAAGTGTTTTGGCATGGTCTTATTAAATTTGTACCAAGTTTGCAAGTGTTTTGGCATGGTCTTAGGAAGTTTGTTCCAAGTTTGCAAGTGTTTTGGCATGGTTTTATTATATTTGTACCAAGTTTGCAAGTGTTTTGGCATGGTCTTAGGAAGTTTGTTCGAAGTTTGCAAGTGTTTGGCATGATCTTATTAAATTTGTACCAAGTTTGCAAGTGTTTGGCATGGTCTTATTCAATTTGTACCAAGTTTGCAATTGTTTTGGCATGGTCTTATTAAATTTGTACCAAGTTTGCAAGTGTTTTGGCATGGTCTTATTAAATTTGTACCAAGTTTGCAAGTGTTTTGGCATGGTCTTAGGAAGTTGGTTCCAAGTTTGCAAGTGTTTTGGCATGTTCTTATTAAATTTGTCTCAAGTTTGCAAGTGCTTTGGCATGGTCTTATTAAATTTGTACCAAGTTTGCAAGTGTTTTGGCATGGTGTTATTAAATTTGTACCAAGTTTGCAAGTGTTTTGGCATGGTCTTATTAAATATGTTTCAAGTTTGCAAGTGTTTTGGCATGGTCTTATTAAATTTGTACCAAGTTTGCAAGTGGTTTGGCATGGTCTTATTAAATTTGTACCAAGTTTGCAAGTGTTTTGGCATGGTCTTATTAAATTTGTACCAAGTTTGCAAGTGTTTTGGCATGGTCTTATTAAATTTGTACCTAGTTTGCAAGTGTTTTGGATTGGTCTTATAAAATTTGAACCAAATTTGCCAGTGTTTTGGCATGGTCTTATTAAATTTGTACCAAGGTTGCTAGTGGTTTGGCATGGGCTTATTAAATTTGTACCAAGTTTGCAAGTGTTTTGGCATGGTCTTATTAAATTTGTTCCAAGTTTGCAAGTGTTTTGGCATGGTCTTATTAAATTTGTACCAAGTTTGCAAGTGTTTTGGCATGGTCTTATAAAATTTGAACCAAATTTGCCAGTGTTTTGGCATGGTCTTATTAAATTTGTACTAAGTTTGCTAGTGGTTTGGCATGGGCTTATTAAATTTGTACCAAGTTTGCAAGTGTTTTGGCATGGTCTTATTAAATTTGTACCAAGTTTGCAAGTGTTTTGGCATGGTCTTAGGAAGTTTGTTCCAAGTTTGCAAGTGTTTTGGCATGGTTTTATTATATTTGTACCAAGTTTGCAAGTGTTTTGGCATGGTCTTAGGAAGTTTGTTCGAAGTTTGCAAGTGTTTGGCATGATCTTATTAAATTTGTACCAAGTTTGCAAGTGTTTGGCATGGTCTTATTAAATTTGTACCAAGTTTGCAAGTGTTTTGGCATGGTTTTATTATATTTGTACCAAGTTTGCAAGTGTTTTGGCATGGTCTTAGGAAGTTTGTTCGAAGTTTGCAAGTGTTTGGCATGATCTTATTAAATTTGTACCAAGTTTGCAAGTGTTTGGCATGGTCTTATTCAATTTGTACCAAGTTTGCAATTGTTTTGGCATGGTCTTATTAAATTTGTACCAAGTTTGCAAGTGTTTTGGCATGGTGTTAATAAATTTGTACCAAGTTTGCAAGTGTTTTGGCATGGTCTTATTAAATATGTTTCAAGTTTGCAAGTGTTTTGGCATGGTCTTATTAAATTTGTACCAAGTTTGCAAGTGGTTTGGCATGGTCTTAGGAAGTTTGTTCCAAATTTGCAAGTGTTTGGCATGGTCTTATTAAATATGTACCAAGTTTGCAAGTGTTTTGGCATGGTCTTAGGAAGTTGGTTCCAAGTTTGCAAGTGTTTTGGCATGGTCTTATTAAATTTGTCTCAAGTTTGCAAGTGCTTTGGCATGGTCTTATTAAATTTGTACCAAGTATGCAAGTGTTTTGGCATGGTCATAGGAAGTTTCTTCCAAGTTTGCAAGTGTTTGGCATGGTCTTATTAAATTTGTACCAAGTTTGCTTTGGCATGGTCTTATTAAATTTGTACCAAGTTTGCAAGTGTTTTGGCATGGTCATAGGAAGTTTGTTCCAAGTTTGCAAGTGTTTGGCATGGTCTTATTAAATTTGTACCAAGTTTGCAAGTGTTTGGCATGGTCTTTTTATATTTGTACCAAGTTTGCAAGTGTTTTGGCATGGTCTTATTAAATTTGACTAAGTTTGCAAGTGTTTTGGCATGGTCTTATTACATTTGTACCAAGTTTGCAAGTGTTTTGGCATGGTCTTAGGAAGTTTGTTCCAAGTTTGCAAGCGTTTTGGCATGGTCTTTTTAAATTTGTACCAAGTTTGCAAGTGTTTTGGCATGGTCTTATAAAATTTGTACCAAGTTTGCAAGTGTTTTGGCATGGTCTTAGGAAGTTTGTTCCAAGTTTGCAAGTGTTTTGGCATGGTCTTAATAAATTTTTACCAAGTTTGCAAGTGTTTTGGCATGGTCTTATTAAATTTGTACCAAGTTTGCAAGTGTTTTGGCATGGTCTTTTGAAATTTACCAAGTTTGCAAGTGTTTTGGCATGGTTGTATTACATTTTTACCAAGTTTGCAAGTGTTTTGGCATGGTCTTATTACATTTGTACCAAGTTTGCAAGTGTTTTGGCATGGTCTTATTAAATTTGTACCAAGTTTGCAAGTGTTTGGCATGGTCTTATTAAAATTTGCAAGTGTTTTGGCATGGTCTTATTAAATTTGTACCAAGTTTGCAAGTGTTTTGGCATGGTCTTATTAAATTTGTACCAAGTTTGCAAGTGTTTTGGCATGGTCTTATTAAATTTGTACCTAGTTTGCAAGTGTTTTGGCATGGTCTTATTAAATTTTTATCAAGTTTGCAAGTGTTTTGGCATGGTCTTAATAAATTTGTACCAAGTTTGCAAGTGTTTTGGCATGGTCTTATTAAATTTGTACCAAGTTTGCAAGTGTTTGGCATGGTCTTTTGAAATTTACCAAGGTCTTATTACATTTGTACCAAGTTTGCAAGTGTTTTGGCATGGTCTTATTACATTTGTACCAAGTTTGCAAGTGTTTTGGCATGGTCTTATTAAATTTGTACTAAATTTGCAAGTGTTTTGGCATGGTCTTAATAAATTTGTACCAAGTTTGCAAGTGTTTGGCATGGTCTTTTTAAATTTGTACCAAGTTTGCAAGTGTTTTGGCATGGTCTTAGGAAATTTATACCAAGTTTGCAAGTGTTTTGGCATGGTCTTATTACATTTGTACCAAGTTTGCAAGTGTTTTGGCATGGTCTCAGGAAGTTTGTTCCAAGTTTGCAAGTGTTTGGCATGGTCTTATTAAATTTGTACCAAGTTTGCAAGTGTTTTGGCATGGTCGTAATAAATTTGTACCAAGTTTGCAAGTGTTTTGGCATGGTCTTATTAAATTTGTACCAAGTTTGCAAGTGTTTTGGCATGGTTTGATTAAATTTGTACCAAGTTTGCAAGTGTTTTGGCATGGTCTTAGGAGGTTTGTTCCAAATTTGCAAGTGTTTGGCATGGTCTTATTTAATTTGTACCAAGTTTGCAAGTGTTTTGGCATGGTCTTATTAAATTTGTTCCAAGTTTGCAAGTGTTTTGGCATGGTCTTATTAAATTTGTACCAAGTTTGCAAGTGTTTTGGCATGGTCTTATTACATTTGTACCAAGTTTGCAAGTGTTTTGGCATGGTCTTAGGAAGTTTGTTCCAAGTTTGCAAGTGTTTGGCATGGTCTTATTAAATTTGTACCAAGTTTGCAAGTGTTTTGGCATGGTCTTATTGAATTTGTACCAAGTTTGCAAGTGTTTTGGCATGGTCTTATTAAATTTGTACCAAGTTTGCAAGTGTTTTGGCATGGTTTGATTAAATTTGTACCAAGTTTGCAAGTGTTTTGGCATGGTCTTAGGAAGTTTGTTCCAAATTTGCAAGTGTTTGGCATGGTCTTATTTAATTTGTACCAAGTTTGCAAGTGTTTTGGCATGGTCTTATTAAATTTGTACCAAGTTAGCAAGTGTTTTGGCATGGTTTTAAGAAGTTTCTTCCAAGTTTGCAAGTGTTTGGCATGGTCTTATTAAATTTGTACCAAGTTTGCAAGTGTTTGGCATGGTCTTATTAAAATTGTACCAAGTTTGCAAGTGTTTGGCATGGTCTTATTAAATTTGTACCAAGTTAGCAAGTGTTTTGGCATGGTTTTAAGAAGTTTCTTCCAAGTTTGCAAGTGTTTGGCATGGTCTTATTAAATTTGTACCAAGTTTGCTTTGGCATGGTCTTATTAAATTTGTACCAAGTTTGCAAGTGTTTTGGCATGGTCTTATTAAATTTGTCTCAAGTTTGCAAGTGCTTTGGCATGGTCTTATTAAATTTGTACCAAGTTTGCAAGTGTTTTGGCATGGTCATAGGAAGTTTGTTCCAAGTTTGCAAGTGTTTGGCATGGTCTTATTAAATTTGTACCAAGTTTGCAAGTGTTTGGCATGGTCTTTTTATATTTGTACCAAGTTTGCAAGTGTTTTGGCATGGTCTTATTAAATTTGACTAAGTTTGCAAGTGTTTTGGCATGGTCTTATTACATTTGTACCAAGTTTGCAAGTGTTTTGGCATGGTCTTAGGAAGCTTGTTCCAAGTTTGCAAGCGTTTTGGCATGGTCTTATTAAATTTGTACCAAGTTTGCAAGTGTTTTGGCATGGTCTTATAAAATTTGTACCAAGTTTGCAAGTGTTTTGGCATGGTCTTAGGAAGTTTGTTCCAAGTTTGCAAGTGTTTTGGCATGGTCTTAATAAATTTGTACCAAGTTTGCAAGTGTTTTGGCATGGTCTTATTAAATTTGTACCAAGTTTGCAAGTGTTTTGGCATGGTCTTTTGAAATTTACCAAGTTTGCAAGTGTTTTGGCATGGTATTATTACATTTGTACCAAGTTTGCAAGTGTTTTGGCATGGTCTTATTACATTTGTACCAAGTTTGCAAGTGTTTTGGCATGGTCTTATTAAATTTGTACCAAGTTTGCAAGTGTTTTTGCATGGTCTTATTAAATTTGTACCAAGTTTGCAAGTGTTTTGGCATGGTCTTATTAAATTTGTCCCAAGTTTGCAAGTGCTTTGGCATGGTCTTATTAAATTAGTTCCAAGTTTGCAAGGGTTTTGGCATGGTCATAGGAAGTTTGTTCCAAGTTTGCAAGTGTTAGGCATGGTCTTTTTAAATTTGTACCAAGTTTGCAAGTGTTTGGCATGGTCTTTTTAAACTTGTACCAAGTTTGCAAGTGTTTTGGCATGGTCTTATTAAATTTGTACCAAGTTTGCAAGTGTTTTGGCATGGTCTTATTACATTTGTACCAAGTTTGCAAGTGTTTTGGCATGGTCTTAGGAAGTTTGTTCCAAGTTTGCAAGTGTTTGGCATGGTCTTATTAAATATGTACCAAGTTTGCAAGTGTTTTGGCATGGTCTTATTAAATTTGTCCCAAGTTTGCAAGTGCTTTGGCATGGTCTTATTAAATTTGTACCAAGTTTGCAAGGGTTTTGGCATGGTCATAGGAAGTTTGTTCCAAGTTTGCAAGTGTTAGGCATGGTCTTATTAAATTTGTACCAAGTTTGCAAGTGTTTGGCATGGTCTTTTTAAATTTGTACCAAGTTTGCAAGTGTTTTGGCATGGTCTTATTAAATTTGTACCAAGTTTGCAAGTGTTTTGGCATGGTCTTATTACATTTGTACCAAGTTTGCAAGTGTTTTGGCATGGTCTTAGGAAGTTTGTTCCAAGTTTGCAAGTGTTTGGCATGGTCTTATTAAATTTGTACCTAGTTTGCTAGTGTTTTGGCATGGTCTTATTAAATTTGTACCAAGTTTGCAAGTGCTTTGGCATGGTCTTATTAAATTTATACCAAGTTTGCAAGTGTTTTGGCATGGTTTTATTAAATTTGTACCAAGTTTGCAAGTGTTTTGGCATGGTCTTAGGAAGTTTGTTCCAAGCTTGCAAGTGTTTGGCATGGTATCATTTAATTTGTACCAAGTTTGCAAGTGTTTTGGCATGGTCTTATTAAATTTGTACCAAGTTTGCAAGTGTTTTGGCATGGTCTTATTAAATTTGTACCAAGTTTGCAAGTGTTTTGGCATGGTCTTATTAAATTTGTACCTAGTTTGCAAGTGTTTTGGATTGGTCTTATAAAATTTGAACCAAATTTGCCAGTGTTTTGGCATGGTCTTATTAAATTTGTACCAAGGTTGCTAGTGGTTTGGCATGGGCTTATTAAATTTGTACCAAGTTTGCAAGTGTTTTGGCATGGTCTTATTAAATTTGTTCCAAGTTTGCAAGTGTTTTGGCATGGTCTTATTAAATTTGTACCAAGTTTGCAAGTGTTTTGGCATGGTCTTATAAAATTTGAACCAAATTTGCCAGTGTTTTGGCATGGTCTTATTAAATTTGTACTAAGTTTGCTAGTGGTTTGGCATGGGCTTATTAAATTTGTACCAAGTTTGCAAGTGTTTTGGCATGGTCTTATTAAATTTGTACCAAGTTTGCAAGTGTTTTGGCATGGTCTTAGGAAGTTTGTTCCAAGTTTGCAAGTGTTTTGGCATGGTTTTATTATATTTGTACCAAGTTTGCAAGTGTTTTGGCATGGTCTTAGGAAGTTTGTTCGAAGTTTGCAAGTGTTTGGCATGATCTTATTAAATTTGTACCAAGTTTGCAAGTGTTTGGCATGGTCTTATTCAATTTGTACCAAGTTTGCAATTGTTTTGGCATGGTCTTATTAAATTTGTACCAAGTTTGCAAGTGTTTTGGCATGGTCTTATTAAATTTGTACCAAGTTTGCAAGTGTTTTGGCATGGTCTTAGGAAGTTGGTTCCAAGTTTGCAAGTGTTTTGGCATGTTCTTATTAAATTTGTCTCAAGTTTGCAAGTGCTTTGGCATGGTCTTATTAAATTTGTACCAAGTTTGCAAGTGTTTTGGCATGGTGTTATTAAATTTGTACCAAGTTTGCAAGTGTTTTGGCATGGTCTTATTAAATATGTTTCAAGTTTGCAAGTGTTTTGGCATGGTCTTATTAAATTTGTACCAAGTTTGCAAGTGGTTTGGCATGGTCTTATTAAATTTGTACCAAGTTTGCAAGTGTTTTGGCATGGTCTTATTAAATTTGTACCAAGTTTGCAAGTGTTTTGGCATGGTCTTATTAAATTTGTACCTAGTTTGCAAGTGTTTTGGATTGGTCTTATAAAATTTGAACCAAATTTGCCAGTGTTTTGGCATGGTCTTATTAAATTTGTACCAAGGTTGCTAGTGGTTTGGCATGGGCTTATTAAATTTGTACCAAGTTTGCAAGTGTTTTGGCATGGTCTTATTAAATTTGTTCCAAGTTTGCAAGTGTTTTGGCATGGTCTTATTAAATTTGTACCAAGTTTGCAAGTGTTTTGGCATGGTCTTATAAAATTTGAACCAAATTTGCCAGTGTTTTGGCATGGTCTTATTAAATTTGTACTAAGTTTGCTAGTGGTTTGGCATGGGCTTATTAAATTTGTACCAAGTTTGCAAGTGTTTTGGCATGGTCTTATTAAATTTGTACCAAGTTTGCAAGTGTTTTGGCATGGTCTTAGGAAGTTTGTTCCAAGTTTGCAAGTGTTTTGGCATGGTTTTATTATATTTGTACCAAGTTTGCAAGTGTTTTGGCATGGTCTTAGGAAGTTTGTTCGAAGTTTGCAAGTGTTTGGCATGATCTTATTAAATTTGTACCAAGTTTGCAAGTGTTTGGCATGGTCTTATTAAATTTGTACCAAGTTTGCAAGTGTTTTGGCATGGTTTTATTATATTTGTACCAAGTTTGCAAGTGTTTTGGCATGGTCTTAGGAAGTTTGTTCGAAGTTTGCAAGTGTTTGGCATGATCTTATTAAATTTGTACCAAGTTTGCAAGTGTTTGGCATGGTCTTATTCAATTTGTACCAAGTTTGCAATTGTTTTGGCATGGTCTTATTAAATTTGTACCAAGTTTGCAAGTGTTTTGGCATGGTGTTATTAAATTTGTACCAAGTTTGCAAGTGTTTTGGCATGGTCTTATTAAATATGTTTCAAGTTTGCAAGTGTTTTGGCATGGTCTTATTAAATTTGTACCAAGTTTGCAAGTGGTTTGGCATGGTCTTAGGAAGTTTGTTCCAAATTTGCAAGTGTTTGGCATGGTCTTATTAAATATGTACCAAGTTTGCAAGTGTTTTGGCATGGTCTTAGGAAGTTGGTTCCAAGTTTGCAAGTGTTTTGGCATGGTCTTATTAAATTTGTCTCAAGTTTGCAAGTGCTTTGGCATGGTCTTATTAAATTTGTACCAAGTATGCAAGTGTTTTGGCATGGTCATAGGAAGTTTCTTCCAAGTTTGCAAGTGTTTGGCATGGTCTTATTAAATTTGTACCAAGTTTGCTTTGGCATGGTCTTATTAAATTTGTACCAAGTTTGCAAGTGTTTTGGCATGGTCATAGGAAGTTTGTTCCAAGTTTGCAAGTGTTTGGCATGGTCTTATTAAATTTGTACCAAGTTTGCAAGTGTTTGGCATGGTCTTTTTATATTTGTACCAAGTTTGCAAGTGTTTTGGCATGGTCTTATTAAATTTGACTAAGTTTGCAAGTGTTTTGGCATGGTCTTATTACATTTGTACCAAGTTTGCAAGTGTTTTGGCATGGTCTTAGGAAGTTTGTTCCAAGTTTGCAAGCGTTTTGGCATGGTCTTTTTAAATTTGTACCAAGTTTGCAAGTGTTTTGGCATGGTCTTATAAAATTTGTACCAAGTTTGCAAGTGTTTTGGCATGGTCTTAGGAAGTTTGTTCCAAGTTTGCAAGTGTTTTGGCATGGTCTTAATAAATTTTTACCAAGTTTGCAAGTGTTTTGGCATGGTCTTATTAAATTTGTGCCAAGTTTGCAAGTGTTTTGGCATGGTCTTTTGAAATTTACCAAGTTTGCAAGTGTTTTGGCATGGTTTTATTACATTTTTACCAAGTTTGCAAGTGTTTTGGCATGGTCTTATTACATTTGTACCAAGTTTGCAAGTGTTTTGGCATGGTCTTATTAAATTTGTACCAAGTTTGCAAGTGTTTTGGCATGGTCTTATTAAATATGTCCCAAGTTTGCAAGTGCTTTGGCATGGTCTTATTAAATTAGTTCCAAGTTTGCAAGGGTTTTGGCATGGTCATAGGAAGTTTGTTCCAAGTTTGCAAGTGTTAGGCATGGTCTTATTAAATTTGTACCAAGTTTGCAAGTGTTTGGCATGGTCTTTTTAAATTTGTACCAAGTTTGCAAGTGTTTTGGCATGGTCTTGTTAAATTTGTACCAAGTTTGCAAGTGTTTTGGCATGGTCTTATTACATTTGTACCAAGTTTGCAAGTGTTTTGGCATGGTCTTAGGAAGTTTGTTCCAAGTTTGCAAGTGTTTGGCATGGTCTTATTAAATTTGTACCAAGTTTTCAAGTGTTTTGGCATGGTCTTATTAAATTTGTCCCAAGTTTGCAAGTGCTTTGGCATGGTCTTATTAAATTTGTACCAAGTTTGCAAGGGTTTTGGCATGGTCATAGGAAGTTTGTTCCAAGTTTGCAAGTGTTTTGGCATGGTCTTATTAAATTTGTACCAAGTTTGCAAGTGTTTTGGCATGGTCTTATAAAATTTGAACCAAATTTGCCAGTGTTTTGGCATGGTCTTATTAAATTTGTACCAAGTTTGCTAGTGGTTTGGCATGGGCTTATTAAATTTGTACCAAGTTTGCAAGTGTTTTGGCATGGTCTTATTAAATTTGTACCAAGTTTGCAAGTGTTTTGGCATGGTCTTAGGAAGTTTGTTCCAAGTTTGCAAGTGTTTTGGCATGGTTTTATTATATTTGTACCAAGTTTGCAAGTGTTTTGGCATGGTCTTAGGAAGTTTGTTCCAAGTTTGCAAGTGTTTGGCATGATCTTATTAAATTTGTACCAAGTTTGCAAGTGTTTGGCATGGTCTTATTCAATTTGTACCAAGTTTGCAATTGTTTTGGCATGGTCTTATTAAATTTGTTCCAAGTTTGCAAGTGTTTTGGCATGGTCTTATTACATTTGTACCAAGTTTGCAAGTGTTTTGGCATGGTCTTAGGAAGTTGGTTCCAAGTTTGCAAGTGTTTTGGCATAGTCTTATTAAATTTGTACCAAGTTTGCAAGTGTTTTGGCATGGTGTTATTAAATTTGTACCAGGTTTGCAAGTGTTTTGGCATGGTCTTATTAAATATGTTTCAAGTTTGCAAGTGTTTTGGCATGGTCTTATTAAATTTGTACCAAGTTTGCAAGTGGTTTGGCATGGTCTTAGGAAGTTTGTTCCAAATTTGCAAGTGTTTGGCATGGTCTTATTAAATATGTACCAAGTTTGCAAGTGTTTTGGCATGGTCTTAGGAAGTTTGTACCAAGTTTGCAAGTGTTTTGGCATGGTCTTATTAAATTTGTCCCAAGTTTGCAAGTGCTTTGGCATGGTCTTATTCAATTGGTACCAAGTTTGCAAGTGTTTTGGCATGGTCTTATTAAATTTGTACCAAGTTTGCAAGTGTTTTGGCATGGTCTTATAAAATTTGAACCAAATTTGCAAGTGTTTTGGCATGGTCTTATTAAATTTGTACCAAATTTGCAGGTGTTTTGGCATGGTGTTATTAAATTTGTACCAGGTTTGCAAGTGTTTTGGCATGGTCTTATTAAATATGTTTCAAGTTTGCAAGTGTTTTGGCATGGTCTTATTAAATTTGTACCAAGTTTGCAAGTGGTTTGGCATGGTCTTAGGAAGTTTGTTCCAAATTTGCAAGTGTTTGGCATGGTCTTATTAAATATGTACCAAGTTTGCAAGTGTTTTGGCATGGTCTTAGGAAGTTTGTACCAAGTTTGCAAGTGTTTTGGCATGGTCTTATTAAATTTGTCCCAAGTTTGCAAGTGTTTTGGCATGGTCTTATTAAATTTGTTCCAAGTTTGCAAGTGTTTTGGCATGGTCTTATTAAATTTGTCCCAAGTTTGCAAGTGCTTTGGCATGGTCTTATTCAATTGGTACCAAGTTTGCAAGTGTTTTGGCATGGTCTTATTAAATTTGTACCAAGTTTGCAAGTGTTTTGGCATGGTCTTATAAAATTTTAACCAATTTGCAAGTGTTTTGGCATGGTCTTATTAAATTTGTACCAAGTTTGCAGGTGTTTTGGCATGGTCTTATTAAATTTGTACCAAGTTTGCAAGTGTTTTGGCATGGTCTTATTAAATATGTTCCAAGTTTGCAAGTGTTTTGGCATGGTCTTAGTAAGTTTGTTCCAAGTTTGCAAGTGTTTGGCATGGTCTTTTTAAATTTGTACCAAGTTTGCAAGTGTTTGGCATGGTCTTATTAAATTTGTACCAAGTTTGCAAGTGTTTTGGCATGGTCTTATTAAATTTGTACCAAGTTTGCAAGTGTTTTGAAATGGTCTTATTAAATTTGTACCAAGTTTGCAAGTGTTTTGGCATGGTCTTATTAAATTTGTACCAAGTTTGCAAGTGTTTTGGCATGGTCTTAGGAAGTTTGTCCCAAGTTTGCAAGTGCTTGGCATGGTCTTATTAATTGTGTACCAAGTTTGCAAGTGTTTGGCATGGTCTTATTAAATTTGTACCAAGTTTGCAAGTGTTTGGCATGGTCTTATTAAATTTGTACCAAGTTTGCAAGTGTTTTGGCATGGTCTTATTAAATATGTTCAAAATTTGCCAGTGTTTTGGCATGGTCTTATTAAATTTGTACCAAGTTTGCTAGTGGTTTGGCATGGTCTTAGGAAGTTTGTTCCAAGTTTGCAATTGTTTGGCATGGTCTTATTAAATTTGTACCAAGTTGGCAAGTGTTTTGGCATGGTCTTATTAAATTTGTACCAAGTTTGCAAGTGTTTTGGCATGGTCTTATTAAATTTGTACCAAGTTTGGAAGTGTTTTGGCATGGTTTTATTAAATTTGTACCAAGTTTGCAAGTGTTTTGGCATGGTCTTAGGAAGTTGGTTCCAAGCTTGCAAGTGTTTGGCATGGTCTCATTTAATTTGTACCAAGTTTGCAAGTGTTTTGGCATGGTCTTAGGAATTTGTTCCAAGTTTGCAAGTGTTTTGGCATGGTCTTTTTAAATTTGTACAAAGTTTGCAAGTGTTTTGGCATGGTCTTATTAAATTTGTACCAAGTTTGCAAGTGTTTTGGCATGGTCTTATTAAATTTGTACCTAGTTTGCAAGTGTTTTGGCATGGTCTTATTAAATTTTTATCAAGTTTGCAAGTGTTTTGGCATGGTCTTAATAAATTTGTACCAAGTTTGCAAATGTTTTGGCATGGTCTTATTAAATTTGTACCAAGTTTGCAAGTGTTTTGGCATGGTCTTATTAAATTTTTATCAAGTTTGCAAGTGTTTTGGCATGGTCTTATTAAATTTGTCCCAAGTTTGCAAGTGCTTTGGCATGGTCTTATTCAATTGGTACCAAGTTTGCAAGTGTTTTGGCATGGTCTTATTAAATTTGTACCAAGTTTGCAAGTGTTTTGGCATGGTCTTATTAAATTTGAACCAAATTTGCAAGTGTTTTGGCATGGTCTTATAAAATTTGTACCAAGTTTGCAGGTGTTTTGGCATTGTCTTAGGAAGTTTGTTCCAAGTTTGCAAGTGTTTTGGCATGGTCTTAGTAAGTTTGTTCCAAGTTTGCAAGTGTTTGGCATGGTCTTTTTAAATTTGTACCAAGTTTGCAAGTGTTTGGCATGGTCTTATTAAATTTGTACCAAGTTTGCAAGTGTTTTGGCATGGTCTCATTAAATTTGTACCAAGTTTGCAAGTGTTTTGAAATGGTCTTATTAAATTTGTACCAAGTTTGCAAGTGTTTTGGCATGGTCTTATTAAATTTGTACCAAGTTTGCAAGTGTTTTGGCATGGTCTTAGGAAGTTTTTCCCAAGTTTGCAAGTGCTTGGCATGGTCTTATTAAATTTGTAACAAGTTTGCAAGTGTTTTGGCATGGTCTTATTAAATATGTTCCAAGTTTGCAAGTGTTTTGGCATGGTCTTATTAAATTTGTTCCAAGTTTGCAAGTGTTTTGGCATGGTCTTAGGAAGTTTGTCCCAAGTTTGCAAGTGTTTGGCATGGTGTTATTAATTGTGTACCAAGTTTGCAAGTGTTTGGCATGGTCTTATTAAATTTGTACCAAGTTTGCAAGTGTTTGGCATGGTCTTATTAAATTTGTTCCAAGTTTGCAAGTGTTTTGGCATGGTTTTATTATATTTGTACCAAGTTTGCAAGTGTTTTGGCATGGTCTTATAAAATTTGAACCAAATTTGCCAGTGTTTTGGCATGGTCTTATTAAATTTGTACTAAGTTTGCTAGTGGTTTGGCATGGGCTTATTAAATTTGTACCTAGTTTGCAAGTGTTTTGGATTGGTCTTATAAAATTTGAACCAAATTTGCCAGTGTTTTGGCATGGTCTTATTAAATTTGTACCAAGTTTGCAAGTGTTTTGGCATGGTCTTTTGAAATTTACCAAGTTTGCAAGTGTTTTGGCATGGTATTATTACATTTGTACCAAGTTTGCAAGTGTTTTGGCATGGTCTTATTAAATTTGTACCAAGTTTGCAAGTGTTTTGGCATGGTCTTATTACATTTGTACCAAGTTTGCAAGTGTTTTGGCATGGTCTTAGGAAGTTTGTTCCAAGTTTGCAAGTGTTTGGCATGGTCTTATTAAATATGTACCAAGTTTGCAAGTGTTTTGGCATGGTCTTATTAAATTTGTCCCAAGTTTGCAAGTGCTTTGGCATGGTCTTATTAAATTTGTACCAAGTTTGCAAGGGTTTTGGCATGGTCATAGGAAGTTTGTTCCAAGTTTGCAAGTGTTAGGCATGGTCTTATTAAATTTGTACCAAGTTTGCAAGTGTTTGGCATGGTCTTTTTAAATTTGTACCAAGTTTGCAAGTGTTTTGGCATGGTCTTATTAAATTTGTACCAAGTTTGCAAGTGTTTTGGCATGGTCTTATTACATTTGTACCAAGTTTGCAAGTGTTTTGGCATGGTCTTAGGAAGTTTGTTCCAAGTTTGCAAGTGTTTTGGCATGGTCTTATTAAATTTGTACCAAGTTTGCAAGTGTTTTGGCATGGTCTTATTAAATTTGTACCTAGTTTGCAAGTGTTTTGGATTGGTCTTATAAAATTTGAACCAAATTTGCCAGTGTTTTGGCATGGTCTTATTAAATTTGTACCAAGGTTGCTAGTGGTTTGGCATGGGCTTATTAAATTTGTACCAAGTTTGCAAGTGTTTTGGCATGGTCTTATTAAATTTGTACCAAGTTTGCAAGTGTTTTGGCATGGTCTTATAAAATTTGAACCAAATTTGCCAGTGTTTTGGCATGGTCTTATTAAATTTGTACTAAGTTTGCTAGTGGTTTGGCATGGGCTTATTAAATTTGTACCAAGTTTGCAAGTGTTTTGGCATGGTCTTATTAAATTTGTACCAAGTTTGCAAGTGTTTTGGCATGGTCTTAGGAAGTTTGTTCCAAGTTTGCAAGTGTTTTGGCATGGTTTTATTATATTTGTACCAAGTTTGCAAGTGTTTTGGCATGGTCTTAGGAAGTTTGTTCGAAGTTTGCAAGTGTTTGGCATGATCTTATTAAATTTGTACCAAGTTTGCAAGTGTTTGGCATGGTCTTATTCAATTTGTACCAAGTTTGCAATTGTTTTGGCATGGTCTTATTAAATTTGTACCAAGTTTGCAAGTGTTTTGGCATGGTCTTATTAAATTTGTACCAAGTTTGCAAGTGTTTTGGCATGGTCTTAGGAAGTTGGTTCCAAGTTTGCAAGTGTTTTGGCATGTTCTTATTAAATTTGTCTCAAGTTTGCAAGTGCTTTGGCATGGTCTTATTAAATTTGTACCAAGTTTGCAAGTGTTTTGGCATGGTGTTATTAAATTTGTACCAAGTTTGCAAGTGTTTTGGCATGGTCTTATTAAATATGTTTCAAGTTTGCAAGTGTTTTGGCATGGTCTTATTAAATTTGTACCAAGTTTGCAAGTGGTTTGGCATGGTCTTATTAAATTTGTACCAAGTTTGCAAGTGTTTTGGCATGGTCTTATTAAATTTGTACCAAGTTTGCAAGTGTTTTGGCATGGTCTTATTAAATTTGTACCTAGTTTGCAAGTGTTTTGGATTGGTCTTATAAAATTTGAACCAAATTTGCCAGTGTTTTGGCATGGTCTTATTAAATTTGTACCAAGGTTGCTAGTGGTTTGGCATGGGCTTATTAAATTTGTACCAAGTTTGCAAGTGTTTTGGCATGGTCTTATTAAATTTGTTCCAAGTTTGCAAGTGTTTTGGCATGGTCTTATTAAATTTGTACCAAGTTTGCAAGTGTTTTGGCATGGTCTTATAAAATTTGAACCAAATTTGCCAGTGTTTTGGCATGGTCTTATTAAATTTGTACTAAGTTTGCTAGTGGTTTGGCATGGGCTTATTAAATTTGTACCAAGTTTGCAAGTGTTTTGGCATGGTCTTATTAAATTTGTACCAAGTTTGCAAGTGTTTTGGCATGGTCTTAGGAAGTTTGTTCCAAGTTTGCAAGTGTTTTGGCATGGTTTTATTATATTTGTACCAAGTTTGCAAGTGTTTTGGCATGGTCTTAGGAAGTTTGTTCGAAGTTTGCAAGTGTTTGGCATGATCTTATTAAATTTGTACCAAGTTTGCAAGTGTTTGGCATGGTCTTATTAAATTTGTACCAAGTTTGCAAGTGTTTTGGCATGGTTTTATTATATTTGTACCAAGTTTGCAAGTGTTTTGGCATGGTCTTAGGAAGTTTGTTCGAAGTTTGCAAGTGTTTGGCATGATCTTATTAAATTTGTACCAAGTTTGCAAGTGTTTGGCATGGTCTTATTCAATTTTTACCAAGTTTGCAATTGTTTTGGCATGGTCTTATTAAATTTGTACCAAGTTTGCAAGTGTTTTGGCATGGTGTTATTAAATTTGTACCAAGTTTGCAAGTGTTTTGGCATGGTCTTATTAAATATGTTTCAAGTTTGCAAGTGTTTTGGCATGGTCTTATTAAATTTGTACCAAGTTTGCAAGTGGTTTGGCATGGTCTTAGGAAGTTTGTTCCAAATTTGCAAGTGTTTGGCATGGTCTTATTAAATATGTACCAAGTTTGCAAGTGTTTTGGCATGGTCTTAGGAAGTTGGTTCCAAGTTTGCAAGTGTTTTGGCATGGTCTTATTAAATTTGTCTCAAGTTTGCAAGTGCTTTGGCATGGTCTTATTAAATTTGTACCAAGTATGCAAGTGTTTTGGCATGGTCATAGGAAGTTTCTTCCAAGTTTGCAAGTGTTTGGCATGGTCTTATTAAATTTGTACCAAGTTTGCTTTGGCATGGTCTTATTAAATTTGTACCAAGTTTGCAAGTGTTTTGGCATGGTCATAGGAAGTTTGTTCCAAGTTTGCAAGTGTTTGGCATGGTCTTATTAAATTTGTACCAAGTTTGCAAGTGTTTGGCATGGTCTTTTTATATTTGTACCAAGTTTGCAAGTGTTTTGGCATGGTCTTATTAAATTTGACTAAGTTTGCAAGTGTTTTGGCATGGTCTTATTACATTTGTACCAAGTTTGCAAGTGTTTTGGCATGGTCTTAGGAAGTTTGTTCCAAGTTTGCAAGCGTTTTGGCATGGTCTTTTTAAATTTGTACCAAGTTTGCAAGTGTTTTGGCATGGTCTTATAAAATTTGTACCAAGTTTGCAAGTGTTTTGGCATGGTCTTAGGAAGTTTGTTCCAAGTTTGCAAGTGTTTTGGCATGGTCTTAATAAATTTTTACCAAGTTTGCAAGTGTTTTGGCATGGTCTTATTAAATTTGTGCCAAGTTTGCAAGTGTTTTGGCATGGTCTTTTGAAATTTACCAAGTTTGCAAGTGTTTTGGCATGGTTTTATTACATTTTTACCAAGTTTGCAAGTGTTTTGGCATGGTCTTATTACATTTGTACCAAGTTTGCAAGTGTTTTGGCATGGTCTTATTAAATTTGTACCAAGTTTGCAAGTGTTTTGGCATGGTCTTATTAAATATGTCCCAAGTTTGCAAGTGCTTTGGCATGGTCTTATTAAATTAGTTCCAAGTTTGCAAGGGTTTTGGCATGGTCATAGGAAGTTTGTTCCAAGTTTGCAAGTGTTAGGCATGGTCTTATTAAATTTGTACCAAGTTTGCAAGTGTTTGGCATGGTCTTTTTAAATTTGTACCAAGTTTGCAAGTGTTTTGGCATGGTCTTGTTAAATTTGTACCAAGTTTGCAAGTGTTTTGGCATGGTCTTATTACATTTGTACCAAGTTTGCAAGTGTTTTGGCATGGTCTTAGGAAGTTTGTTCCAAGTTTGCAAGTGTTTGGCATGGTCTTATTAAATTTGTACCAAGTTTTCAAGTGTTTTGGCATGGTCTTATTAAATTTGTCCCAAGTTTGCAAGTGCTTTGGCATGGTCTTATTAAATTTGTACCAAGTTTGCAAGGGTTTTGGCATGGTCATAGGAAGTTTGTTCCAAGTTTGCAAGTGTTTTGGCATGGTCTTATTAAATTTGTACCAAGTTTGCAAGTGTTTTGGCATGGTCTTATAAAATTTGAACCAAATTTGCCAGTGTTTTGGCATGGTCTTATTAAATTTGTACCAAGTTTGCTAGTGGTTTGGCATGGGCTTATTAAATTTGTACCAAGTTTGCAAGTGTTTTGGCATGGTCTTATTAAATTTGTACCAAGTTTGCAAGTGTTTTGGCATGGTCTTAGGAAGTTTGTTCCAAGTTTGCAAGTGTTTTGGCATGGTTTTATTATATTTGTACCAAGTTTGCAAGTGTTTTGGCATGGTCTTAGGAAGTTTGTTCCAAGTTTGCAAGTGTTTGGCATGATCTT
This sequence comes from Anopheles atroparvus, assembly GCA_914969975.1. Lineage (NCBI taxonomy): Eukaryota > Metazoa > Arthropoda > Insecta > Diptera > Culicidae > Anopheles > Anopheles atroparvus. Next base: position 1,063,221 of record CAJZCY010000008.1, on the reverse strand, counting down.
ATTAAATTTGTACCAAGTTTGCAAGTGTTTGGCATGGTCTTATTCAATTTGTACCAAGTTTGCAATTGTTTTGGCATGGTCTTATTAAATTTGTTCCAAGTTTGCAAGTGTTTTGGCATGGTCTTATTACATTTGTACCAAGTTTGCAAGTGTTTTGGCATGGTCTTAGGAAGTTGGTTCCAAGTTTGCAAGTGTTTTGGCATGGTCTTATTAAATTTGTACCAAGTTTGCAAGTGTTTTGGCATGGTGTTATTAAATTTGTACCAGGTTTGCAAGTGTTTTGGCATGGTCTTATTAAATATGTTTCAAGTTTGCAAGTGTTTTGGCATGGTCTTATTAAATTTGTACCAAGTTTGCAAGTGGTTTGGCATGGTCTTAGGAAGTTTGTTCCAAATTTGCAAGTGTTTGGCATGGTCTTATTAAATATGTACCAAGTTTGCAAGTGTTTTGGCATGGTCTTAGGAAGTTTGTACCAAGTTTGCAAGTGTTTTGGCATGGTCTTATTAAATTTGTCCCAAGTTTGCAAGTGCTTTGGCATGGTCTTATTCAATTGGTACCAAGTTTGCAAGTGTTTTGGCATGGTCTTATTAAATTTGTACCAAGTTTGCAAGTGTTTTGGCATGGTCTTATAAAATTTGAACCAAATTTGCAAGTGTTTTGGCATGGTCTTATTAAATTTGTACCAAATTTGCAGGTGTTTTGGCATGGTGTTATTAAATTTGTACCAGGTTTGCAAGTGTTTTGGCATGGTCTTATTAAATATGTTTCAAGTTTGCAAGTGTTTTGGCATGGTCTTATTAAATTTGTACCAAGTTTGCAAGTGGTTTGGCATGGTCTTAGGAAGTTTGTTCCAAATTTGCAAGTGTTTGGCATGGTCTTATTAAATATGTACCAAGTTTGCAAGTGTTTTGGCATGGTCTTAGGAAGTTTGTACCAAGTTTGCAAGTGTTTTGGCATGGTCTTATTAAATTTGTCCCAAGTTTGCAAGTGTTTTGGCATGGTCTTATTAAATTTGTTCCAAGTTTGCAAGTGTTTTGGCATGGTCTTATTAAATTTGTCCCAAGTTTGCAAGTGCTTTGGCATGGTCTTATTCAATTGGTACCAAGTTTGCAAGTGTTTTGGCATGGTCTTATTAAATTTGTACCAAGTTTGCAAGTGTTTTGGCATGGTCTTATAAAATTTTAACCAATTTGCAAGTGTTTTGGCATGGTCTTATTAAATTTGTACCAAGTTTGCAGGTGTTTTGGCATGGTCTTATTAAATTTGTACCAAGTTTGCAAGTGTTTTGGCATGGTCTTATTAAATATGTTCCAAGTTTGCAAGTGTTTTGGCATGGTCTTAGTAAGTTTGTTCCAAGTTTGCAAGTGTTTGGCATGGTCTTTTTAAATTTGTACCAAGTTTGCAAGTGTTTGGCATGGTCTTATTAAATTTGTACCAAGTTTGCAAGTGTTTTGGCATGGTCTTATTAAATTTGTACCAAGTTTGCAAGTGTTTTGAAATGGTCTTATTAAATTTGTACCAAGTTTGCAAGTGTTTTGGCATGGTCTTATTAAATTTGTACCAAGTTTGCAAGTGTTTTGGCATGGTCTTAGGAAGTTTGTCCCAAGTTTGCAAGTGCTTGGCATGGTCTTATTAATTGTGTACCAAGTTTGCAAGTGTTTGGCATGGTCTTATTAAATTTGTACCAAGTTTGCAAGTGTTTGGCATGGTCTTATTAAATTTGTACCAAGTTTGCAAGTGTTTTGGCATGGTCTTATTAAATATGTTCAAAATTTGCCAGTGTTTTGGCATGGTCTTATTAAATTTGTACCAAGTTTGCTAGTGGTTTGGCATGGTCTTAGGAAGTTTGTTCCAAGTTTGCAATTGTTTGGCATGGTCTTATTAAATTTGTACCAAGTTGGCAAGTGTTTTGGCATGGTCTTATTAAATTTGTACCAAGTTTGCAAGTGTTTTGGCATGGTCTTATTAAATTTGTACCAAGTTTGGAAGTGTTTTGGCATGGTTTTATTAAATTTGTACCAAGTTTGCAAGTGTTTTGGCATGGTCTTAGGAAGTTGGTTCCAAGCTTGCAAGTGTTTGGCATGGTCTCATTTAATTTGTACCAAGTTTGCAAGTGTTTTGGCATGGTCTTAGGAATTTGTTCCAAGTTTGCAAGTGTTTTGGCATGGTCTTTTTAAATTTGTACAAAGTTTGCAAGTGTTTTGGCATGGTCTTATTAAATTTGTACCAAGTTTGCAAGTGTTTTGGCATGGTCTTATTAAATTTGTACCTAGTTTGCAAGTGTTTTGGCATGGTCTTATTAAATTTTTATCAAGTTTGCAAGTGTTTTGGCATGGTCTTAATAAATTTGTACCAAGTTTGCAAATGTTTTGGCATGGTCTTATTAAATTTGTACCAAGTTTGCAAGTGTTTTGGCATGGTCTTATTAAATTTTTATCAAGTTTGCAAGTGTTTTGGCATGGTCTTATTAAATTTGTCCCAAGTTTGCAAGTGCTTTGGCATGGTCTTATTCAATTGGTACCAAGTTTGCAAGTGTTTTGGCATGGTCTTATTAAATTTGTACCAAGTTTGCAAGTGTTTTGGCATGGTCTTATTAAATTTGAACCAAATTTGCAAGTGTTTTGGCATGGTCTTATAAAATTTGTACCAAGTTTGCAGGTGTTTTGGCATTGTCTTAGGAAGTTTGTTCCAAGTTTGCAAGTGTTTTGGCATGGTCTTAGTAAGTTTGTTCCAAGTTTGCAAGTGTTTGGCATGGTCTTTTTAAATTTGTACCAAGTTTGCAAGTGTTTGGCATGGTCTTATTAAATTTGTACCAAGTTTGCAAGTGTTTTGGCATGGTCTCATTAAATTTGTACCAAGTTTGCAAGTGTTTTGAAATGGTCTTATTAAATTTGTACCAAGTTTGCAAGTGTTTTGGCATGGTCTTATTAAATTTGTACCAAGTTTGCAAGTGTTTTGGCATGGTCTTAGGAAGTTTTTCCCAAGTTTGCAAGTGCTTGGCATGGTCTTATTAAATTTGTAACAAGTTTGCAAGTGTTTTGGCATGGTCTTATTAAATATGTTCCAAGTTTGCAAGTGTTTTGGCATGGTCTTATTAAATTTGTTCCAAGTTTGCAAGTGTTTTGGCATGGTCTTAGGAAGTTTGTCCCAAGTTTGCAAGTGTTTGGCATGGTGTTATTAATTGTGTACCAAGTTTGCAAGTGTTTGGCATGGTCTTATTAAATTTGTACCAAGTTTGCAAGTGTTTGGCATGGTCTTATTAAATTTGTTCCAAGTTTGCAAGTGTTTTGGCATGGTCTTATTAAATATGTTCCAAGTTTGCAAGTGTTTTGGCATGGTCTTATTACATTTGTACCAAGTTGGTAAGTGTTTTGGCATGGTCTTATTAAATTTGTACCAAGTTTGGAAGTGTTTGGCATGGTCTTATTAAATTTGTACCAAGTTTGCAAGTGTTTTGGCATGGTCTTATTAAATTTGAACCAAGTTTGCAAGTGTTTTGGCATGGTCTTATGAAATTTGTACCAAGTTTGCAAGTGTTTTGACATGGTCTTATTAAATTTGTACAAAATTTGCAAGTGTTTTGGCATGGTCTTATTAAATTTGTAACAAGTTTGCAAGTGTTCGGCATGGTCTTATTAAACTTGTACCAATTTTGCAAGTGTTTTGGCATGGTCTTATTAAATTTGTTCCAAGTTTGCAAGTGTTTTGGCATGGTCTTATTAAATTTGTACCAAGTTTGCAAGTGTTTGGCATGGTCTTTTTAAATTTGTACCAAGTTTGCAAGTGTTTTGGCATGGTCTTGTTAAATTTGTACCAAGTTTGCAAGTGTTTTGGCATGGTCTTATTACATTTGTACCAAGTTTGCAAGTGTTTTGGCATGGTCTTAGGAAGTTTGTTCCAAGTTTGCAAGTGTTTGGCATGGTCTTATTAAATTTGTACCAAGTTTGCAAGTGTTTTGGCATGGTCTTATTAAATTTGTCCCAAGTTTGCAAGTGCTTTGGCATGGTCTTATTAAATTTGTACCAAGTTTGCAAGGGTTTTGGCATGGTCATAGGAAGTTTGTTCCAAGTTTGCAAGTGTTTTGGCATGGTCTTATTAAATTTGTACCAAGTTTGCAAGTGTTTTGGCATGGTCTTATAAAATTTGAACCAAATTTGCCAGTGTTTTGGCATGGTCTTATTAAATTTGTACCAAGTTTGCTAGTGGTTTGGCATGGGCTTATTAAATTTGTACCAAGTTTGCAAGTGTTTTGGCATGGTCTGATTAAATTTGTACCAAGTTTGCAAGTGTTTTGGCATGGTCTTAGGAAGTTTGTTCCAAGTTTGCAAGTGTTTTGGCATGGTTTTATTATATTTGTACCAAGTTTGCAAGTGTTTTGGCATGGTCTTAGGAAGTTTGTTCCAAGTTTGCAAGTGTTTGGCATGATCTTATTAAATTTGTACCAAGTTTGCAAGTGTTTGGCATGGTCTTATTCAATTTGTACCAAGTTTGCAATTGTTTTGGCATGGTCTTATTAAATTTGTACCAAGTTTGCAAGTGTTTTGGCATGGTCTTATTACATTTGTACCAAGTTTGCAAGTGTTTTGGCATGGTCTTAGGAAGTTGGTTCCAAGTTTGCAAGTGTTTTGGCATGGTCTTATTAAATTTGTACCAAGTTTGCAAGTGTTTTGGCATGGTGTTATTAAATTTGTACCAGGTTTGCAAGTGTTTTGGCATGGTCTTATTAAATCTGTTTCAAGTTTGCAAGTGTTTTGGCATGGTCTTATTAAATTTGTACCAAGTTTGCAAGTGGTTTGGCATGGTCTTAGGAAGTTTGTTCCAAATTTGCAAGTGTTTGGCATGGTCTTATTAAATATGTACCAAGTTTGCAAGTGTTTTGGCATGGTCTTAGGAAGTTTGTACCAAGTTTGCAAGTGTTTTGGCATGGTCTTATTAAATTTGTCCCAAGTTTGCAAGTGCTTTGGCATGGTCTTATTCAATTGGTACCAAGTTTGCAAGTGTTTTGGCATGGTCTTATTAAATTTGTACCAAGTTTGCAAGTGTTTTGGCATGGTCTTATAAAATTTGAACCAAATTTGCAAGTGTTTTGGCATGGTCTTATTAAATTTGTACCAAATTTGCAGGTGTTTTGGCATGGTCTTATTAAATTTGTACCAAGTTTGCAAGTGTTTTGGCATGGTCTTATTAAATATGTTCCAAGTTTGCAAGTGTTTTGGCATTGTCTTATTAAATTTGTTCCAAGTTTGCAAGTGTTTTGGCATGGTCTTAGTAAGTTTGTTCCAAGTTTGCAAGTGTTTGGCATGGTCTTTTTAAATTTGTACCAAGTTTGCAAGGGTTTTGGCATGGTCATAGGAAGTTTGTTCCAAGTTTGCAAGTGTTTTGGCATGGTCTTATTAAATTTGTCCCAAGTTTGCAAGTGCTTTGGCATGGTCTTATTCAATTGGTACCAAGTTTGCAAGTGTTTTGGCATGGTCTTATTAAATTTGTACCAAGTTTGCAAGTGTTTTGGCATGGTCTTATAAAATTTTAACCAAATTTGCAAGTGTTTTGGCATGGTCTTATTAAACTTGTACCAAGTTTGCAGGTGTTTTGGCATGGTCTTATTAAATTTGTACCAAGTTTGCAAGTGTTTTGGCATGGTCTTATTAAATATGTTCCAAGTTTGCAAGTGTTTTGGCATGGTCTTAGTAAGTTTGTTCCAAGTTTGCAAGTGTTTGGCATGGTCTTTTTAAATTTGTACCAAGTTTGCAAGTGTTTGGCATGGTCTTATTAAATTTGTACCAAGTTTGCAAGTGTTTTGGCATGGTCTTATTAAATTTGTACCAAGTTTGCAAGTGTTTTGAAATGGTCTTATTAAATTTGTACCAAGTTTGCAAGTGTTTTGGCATGGTCTTATTAAATTTGTACCAAGTTTGCAAGTGTTTTGGCATGGTCTTAGGAAGTTTGTCCCAAGTTTGCAAGTGCTTGGCATGGTCTTATTAATTGTGTACCAAGTTTGCAAGTGTTTGGCATGGTCTTATTAAATTTGTACCAAGTTTGCAAGTGTTTGGCATGGTCTTATTAAATTTGTACCAAGTTTGCAAGTGTTTTGGCATGGTCTTATTAAATATGTTCAAAATTTGCCAGTGTTTTGGCATGGTCTTATTAAATTTGTACCAAGTTTGCTAGTGGTTTGGCATGGTCTTAGGAAGTTTGTTCCAAGTTTGCAATTGTTTGGCATGGTCTTATTAAATTTGTACCAAGTTGGCAAGTGTTTTGGCATGGTCTTATTAAATTTGTACCAAGTTTGCAAGTGTTTTGGCATGGTCTTATTAAATTTGTACCAAGTTTGGAAGTGTTTTGGCATGGTTTTATTAAATTTGTACCAAGTTTGCAAGTGTTTTGGCATGGTCTTAGGAAGTTGGTTCCAAGCTTGCAAGTGTTTGGCATGGTCTCATTTAATTTGTACCAAGTTTGCAAGTGTTTTGGCATGGTCTTAGGAATTTGTTCCAAGTTTGCAAGTGTTTTGGCATGGTCTTTTTAAATTTGTACCAAGTTTGCAAGTGTTTTGGCATGGTCTTATTAAATTTGTACCAAGTTTGCAAGTGTTTTGGCATGGTCTTATTAAATTTGTACCTAGTTTGCAAGTGTTTTGGCATGGTCTTATTAAATTTTTATCAAGTTTGCAAGTGTTTTGGCATGGTCTTAATAAATTTGTACCAAGTTTGCAAATGTTTTGGCATGGTCTTATTAAATTTGTACCAAGTTTGCAAGTGTTTTGGCATGGTCTTATTAAATTTTTATCAAGTTTGCAAGTGTTTTGGCATGGTCTTATTAAATTTGTCCCAAGTTTGCAAGTGCTTTGGCATGGTCTTATTCAATTGGTACCAAGTTTGCAAGTGTTTTGGCATGGTCTTATTAAATTTGTACCAAGTTTGCAAGTGTTTTGGCATGGTCTTATTAAATTTGAACCAAATTTGCAAGTGTTTTGGCATGGTCTTATAAAATTTGTACCAAGTTTGCAGGTGTTTTGGCATTGTCTTAGGAAGTTTGTTCCAAGTTTGCAAGTGTTTTGGCATGGTCTTAGTAAGTTTGTTCCAAGTTTGCAAGTGTTTGGCATGGTCTTTTTAAATTTGTACCAAGTTTGCAAGTGTTTGGCATGGTCTTATTAAATTTGTACCAAGTTTGCAAGTGTTTTGGCATGGTCTCATTAAATTTGTACCAAGTTTGCAAGTGTTTTGAAATGGTCTTATTAAATTTGTACCAAGTTTGCAAGTGTTTTGGCATGGTCTTATTAAATTTGTACCAAGTTTGCAAGTGTTTTGGCATTGTCTTAGGAAGTTTTTCCCAAGTTTGCAAGTGCTTGGCATGGTCTTATTAAATTTGTAACAAATTTGCAAGTGTTTTGGCATGGTCTTATTAAATATGTTCCAAGTTTGCAAGTGTTTTGGCATGGTCTTATTAAATTTGTTCCAAGTTTGCAAGTGTTTTGGCATGGTCTTAGGAAGTTTGTCCCAAGTTTGCAAGTGTTTGGCATGGTGTTATTAATTGTGTACCAAGTTTGCAAGTGTTTGGCATGGTCTTATTAAATTTGTACCAAGTTTGCAAGTGTTTGGCATGGTCTTATTAAATTTGTTCCAAGTTTGCAAGTGTTTTGGCATGGTCTTATTAAATATGTTCCAAGTTTGCAAGTGTTTTGGCATGGTCTTATTACATTTGTACCAAGTTGGTAAGTGTTTTGGCATGGTCTTATTAAATTTGTACCAAGTTTGGAAGTGTTTGGCATGGTCTTATTAAATTTGTACCAAGTTTGCAAGTGTTTTGGCATGGTCTTATTAAATTTGAACCAAGTTTGCAAGTGTTTTGGCATGGTCTTATGAAATTTGTACCAAGTTTGCAAGTGTTTTGACATGGTCTTATTAAATTTGTACAAAATTAGCAAGTGTTTTGGCATGGTCTTATTAAATTTGTAACAAGTTTGCAAGTGTTCGGCATGGTCTTATTAAACTTGTACCAATTTTGCAAGTGTTTTGGCATGGTCTTATTAAATTTGTTCCAAGTTTGCAAGTGTCTTGGCATGGTCTTATTAAATTTGTTCCAAGTTTGCAAGTGTTTTGGCATGGTCTTATTCAATTGGTACCAAGTTTGCAAGTGTTTTGGCATGGTCTTATTAAATTTGTTCCAAGTTTGCAAGTGTTTTGGCATGGTCTTATTAAATTTGTACCAAGTTTGCAAGTGTTTTGGCATGGTCTTATTAAATTTGTACCAAGTTTGCAAGTGTTTTGGCATGGTTTTATTAAATTTGTACCAAGTTTGCAAGTGTTTTGGCATGGTCTTAGGAAGTTGGTTCTAAGCTTGCAAGTGTTTTGGCATGGTCTTATTAAATTTGTACCAAGTTTGCAAGTGTTTTGAAATGTTCTTATTAAATTTGTACCAAGTTTGCAAGTGTTTTGGCATGGTCTTATTAAATTTGTACCAAGTTTGCAAGTGTTTTGGCATGGTCTTAGGAAGTTTGTCCCAAGTTTGCAAGTGCTTGGCATGGTCTTATTAATTGTGTACCAAGTTTGCAAGTGTTTGGCATGGTCTTATTAAATTTGTAACAAGTTTGCAAGTGTTCGGCATGGTCTTATTAAACTTGTACCAATTTTGCAAGTGTTTTGGCATGGTCTTATTAAATTTGTTCCAAGTTTGCAAGTGTTTTGGCATGGTCTTATTAAATTTGTACCAAGTTTGCAAGTGTTTTGGCATGGTCTTATTAAATTTGTACCAAGTTTGCAAGTGTTTTGGCATGGTCTTATTAAATTTGTACCAAGTTTGCAAGTGTTTTGGCATGGTCTTAGGAAGTTTGTTTCAAATTTGCAAGTGTTTGGCATGGTCTTATTTAATTTGTACCAAGTTTGCAAGTGTTTTGGCATGGTCTTATTAAATTTGTACCAAGTTTGCAAGTGTTTTGGCATGGTCTTATTAAATTTGTCTCAAGTTTGCAAGTGCTTTGGCATGGTCTTATTAAATTTGTACCAAGTATGCAAGTGTTTTGGCATGGTCATAGGAAGTTTCTTCCAAGTTTGCATGTGTTTGGCATGGTCTTATTAAATTTGTACCAAGTTTGCTTTGGCATGGTCTTATTAAATTTGTACCAAGTTTGCAAGTGTTTTGGCATGGTCTTATTAAATTTGTCTCAAGTTTGCAAGTGCTTTGGCATGGTCTTATTAAATTTGTACCAAGTTTGCAAGTGTTTTGGCATGGTCATAGGAAGTTTGTTCCAAGTTTGCAAGTGTTTGGCATGGTCTTATTAAATTTGTACCAAGTTTGCAAGTGTTTGGCATGGTCTTTTTATATTTGTACCAAGTTTGCAAGTGTTTTGGCATGGTCTTATTAAATTTGACTAAGTTTGCAAGTGTTTTGGCATGGTCTTATTACATTTGTACCAAGTTTGCAAGTGTTTTGGCATGGTCTTAGGAAGTTTGTTCCAAGTTTGCAAGCGTTTTGGCATGGTCTTTTTAAATTTGTACCAAGTTTGCAAGTGTTTTGGCATGGTCTTATAAAATTTGTACCAAGTTTGCAAGTGTTTTGGCATGGTTTTATTAAATTTGTACCAAGTTTGCAAGTGTTTTGGCATGGTCTTAGGAAGTTGGTTCCAAGCTTGCAAGTGTTTGGCATGGTCTCATTTAATTTGTACCAAGTTTGCAAGTGTTTTGGCATGGTCTTATTAAATTTGTACCAAGTTTGCAAGTGTTTTGGCATGGTCTTATTAAATTTGTCTCAAGTTTGCAAGTGCTTTGGCATGGTCTTATTAAATTTGTACCAAGTATGCAAGTGTTTTGGCATGGTCATAGGAAGTTTCTTCCAAGTTTGCAAGTGTTTGGCATGGTCTTATTAAATTTGTACCAAGTTTGCTTTGGCATGGTCTTATTAAATTTGTACCAAGTTTGCAAGTGTTTTGGCATGGTCTTATTAAATTTACACCAAGTTTGCTAGTGGTTTGGCATGGTCTTAGGAAGTTTGTTCCAAGTTTGCAAGTGTTTGGCATGGTCTTATTAAATTTGTACCAAGTTTGCAAGTGTTTTGGCATGGTCTTATTAAATTTGTACCAAGTTTGCAAGTGTTTTGGCATGGTCTTATTAAATTTGTACCAAGTTTGCAAGTGTTTTGGCATGGTTTTATTAAATTTGTACCAAGTTTGCAAGTGTTTTGGCATGGTCTTAGGAAGTTGGTTCCAAGCTTGCAAGTGTTTGGCATGGTCTCATTTAATTTGTACCAAGTTTGCAAGTGTTTTGGCATGGTCTTAGGAAGTTTGTTCCAAATTTGCAAGTGTTTTGGCATGGTCTTATTAAATTTGTACCAGGTTTGCAAGTGTTTTGGCATGGTCTTATTAAATTTGTACCAAGTTTGCAAGTGTTTTGGCATGGTCTTATTAAATTTGTTCCAAGTTTGCAAGTGTTTTGGCATGGTCTTATTAAATTTTTATCAAGTTTGCAAGTGTTTTGGCATGGTCTTAATAAATTTGTACCAAGTTTGCAAGTGTTTTGGCATGGTCTTATTAAATTTGTACCAAGTTTGCAAGTGTTTTGGCATGGTCTTTTGAAATTTACCAAGTTTGCAAGTGTTTTGGCATGGTATTATTACATTTGTACCAAGTTCGCAAGTGTTTTGGCATGGTCTTATTACATTTGTACCAAGTTTGCAAGTGTTTTGGCATGGTCTTATTCAATTTGTACTAAATTTGCAAGTGTTTTGGCATGGTATCAATAAATTTGTACCAAGTTTGCAAGTGTTTGGCATGGTCTTTTTAAATTTGTACCAAGTTTGCAAGTGTTTTGGCATGGTCTTAGGAAATTTGTACCAAGTTTGCAAGTATTTTGGCATGGTCTTATTACATTTGTACCAAGTTTGCAAGTGTTTTGGCATGGTCTTAGGAAGTTTGTTCCAAGTTTGCAAGTGTTTGGCATGGTCTTATTAAATTTGTACCAAGTTTGCAAGTGTTTTGGCATGGTCGTAATAAATTTGTACCAAGTTTGCAAGTGTTTTGGCATGGTCTTATTAAATTTGTACCAAGTTTGCAAGTGTTTTGGCATGGTTTGATTAAATTTGTACCAAGTTTGCAAGTGTTTTATCATGGTCTTAGGAAGTTTGTTCCAAATTTGCAAGTGTTTGGCATGGTCTTATTTAATTTGTACCAAGTTTGCAAGTGTTTTGGCATGGTCTTATTAAATTTGTTCCAAGTTTGCAAGTGTTTTGGCATGGTCTTATTAAATTTGTACCAAGTTTGCAAGTGTTTTGGCATGGTCTTATTACATTTGTACCAAGTTTGCAAGTGTTTTGGCATGGTCTTAGGAAGTTTGTTCCAAGTTTGCAAGTGTTTGGCATGGTCTTATTAAATTTGTACCAAGTTTGCAAGTGTTTTGGCATGGTCTTATTGAATTTGTACCAAGTTTGCAAGTGTTTTGGCATGGTCTTATTAAATTTGTACCAAGTTTGCAAGTGTTTTGGCATGGTTTGATTAAATTTGTACCAAGTTTGCAAGTGTTTTGGCATGGTCTTAGGAAGTTTGTTTCAAATTTGCAAGTGTTTGGCATGGTCTTATTTAATTTGTACCAAGTTTGCAAGTGTTTTGGCATGGTCTTATTAAATTTGTACCAAGTTTGCAAGTGTTTTGGCATGGTCTTATTAAATTTGTCTCAAGTTTGCAAGTGCTTTGGCATGGTCTTATTAAATTTGTACCAAGTATGCAAGTGTTTTGGCATGGTCATAGGAAGTTTCTTCCAAGTTTGCAAGTGTTTGGCATGGTCTTATTAAATTTGTACCAAGTTTGCTTTGGCATGGTCTTATTAAATTTGTACCAAGTTTGCAAGTGTTTTGGCATGGTCTTATTAAATTTGTCTCAAGTTTGCAAGTGCTTTGGCATGGTCTTATTAAATTTGTACCAAGTTTGCAAGTGTTTTGGCATGGTCATAGGAAGTTTGTTCCAAGTTTGCAAGTGTTTGGCATGGTCTTATTAAATTTGTACCAAGTTTGCAAGTGTTTGGCATGGTCTTTTTATATTTGTACCAAGTTTGCAAGTGTTTTGGCATGGTCTTATTAAATTTGACTAAGTTTGCAAGTGTTTTGGCATGGTCTTATTACATTTGTACCAAGTTTGCAAGTGTTTTGGCATGGTCTTAGGAAGTTTGTTCCAAGTTTGCAAGCGTTTTGGCATGGTCTTTTTAAATTTGTACCAAGTTTGCAAGTGTTTTGGCATGGTCTTATAAAATTTGTACCAAGTTTGCAAGTGTTTTGGCATGGTCTTAGGAAGTTTGTTCCAAGTTTGCAAGTGTTTTGGCATGGTCTTAATAAATTTGTACCAAGTTTGCAAGTGTTTTGGCATGGTCTTATTAAATTTGTACCAAGTTTGCAAGTGTTTTGGCATGGTCTTTTGAAATTTACCAAGTTTGCAAGTGTTTTGGCATGGTATTATTACATTTGTACCAAGTTTGCAAGTGTTTTGGCATGGTCTTATTACATTTGTACCAAGTTTGCAAGTGTTTTGGCATGGTCTTATTAAATTTGTACCAAGTTTGCAAGTGTTTTTGCATGGTCTTATAAAATTTGTACCAAGTTTGCAAGTGTTTTGGCATGGTCTTATTAAATTTATCCCAAGTTTGCAAGTGCTTTGGCATGGTCTTATTAAATTAGTTCCAAGTTTGCAAGGGTTTTGGCATGGTCATAGGAAGTTTGTTCCAAGTTTGCAAGTGTTAGGCATGGTCTTATTAAATTTGTACCAAGTTTGCAAGTGTTTGGCATGGTCTTTTTAAATTTGTACCAAGTTTGCAAGTGTTTTGGCATGGTCTTATTAAATTTGTACCAAGTTTGCAAGTGTTTTGGCATGGTCTTATTACATTTGTACCAAGTTTGCAAGTGTTTTGGCATGGTCTTAGGAAGTTTGTTCCAAGTTTGCAAGTGTTTGGCATGGTCTTATTAAATATGTACCAAGTTTGCAAGTGTTTTGGCATGGTCTTATTAAATTTGTCCCAAGTTTGCAAGTGCTTTGGCATGGTCTTATTAAATTTGTACCAAGTTTGCAAGGGTTTTGGCATGGTCATAGGAAGTTTGTTCCAAGTTTGCAAGTGTTAGGCATGGTCTTATTAAATTTGTACCAAGTTTGCAAGTGTTTGGCATGGTCTTTTTAAATTTGTACCAAGTTTGCAAGTGTTTTGGCATGGTCTTATTAAATTTGTACCAAGTTTGCAAGTGTTTTGGCATGGTCTTATTACATTTGTACCAAGTTTGCAAGTGTTTTGGCATGGTCTTATTAAATTTGTACCAAGTTTGCAAGTGTTTTTGCATGGTCTTATTAAATTTGTACCAAGTTTGCAAGTGTTTTGGCATGGTCTTATTAAATTTGTCCCAAGTTTGCAAGTGCTTTGGCATGGTCTTATTAAATTAGTTCCAAGTTTGCAAGGGTTTTGGCATGGTCATAGGAAGTTTGTTCCAAGTTTGCAAGTGTTTGGCATGGTCTTATTAAATTTGTACCTAGTTTGCTAGTGTTTTGGCATGGTCTTATTAAATTTGTACCAAGTTTGCAAGTGTTTTGGCATGGTCTTATTAAATTTATACCAAGTTTGCAAGTGTTTTGGCATGGTTTTATTAAATTTGTACCAAGTTCGCAAGTGTTTTGGCATGGTCTTAGGAAGTTTGTTCCAAGCTTGCAAGTGATTGGCATGGTATCATTTAATTTGTACCAAGTTTGCAAGTGTTTTGGCATGGTCTTATTAAATTTGTACCAAGTTTGCAAGTGTTTCGGCATGGTCTTATTAAATTTGTACCAAGTTTGCAAGTGTTTTGGCATGGTCTTATTAAATTTGTACCTAGTTTGCAAGTGTTTTGGATTGGTCATTTAAAATTTGAACCAAATTTGCCAGTGTTTTGGCATGGTCTTATTAAATTTGTACCAAGTTTGCTAGTGGTTTGGCATGGGCTTATTAAATTTGTACCAAGTTTGCAAGTGTTTTGGCATGGTCTTATTAAATTTGTTCCAAGTTTGCAAGTGTTTTGGCATGGTCTTATTAAATTTGTACCAAGTTTGCAAGTGTTTTGGCATGGTCTTATAAAATTTGAACCAAATTTGCCAGTGTTTTGGCATGGTCTTATTAAATTTGTACTAAGTTTGCTAGTGGTTTGGCATGGGCTTATTAAATTTGTACCAAGTTTGCAAGTGTTTTGGCATGGTCTTATTAAATTTGTACCAAGTTTGCAAGTGTTTTGGCATGGTCTTAGGAAGTTTGTTCCAAGTTTGCAAGTGTTTTGGCATGGTTTTTTTATATTTGTACCAAGTTTGCAAGTGTTTTGGCATGGTCTTAGGAAGTTTGTTCCAAGTTTGCAAGTGTTTGGCATGATCTTATTAAATTTGTACCAAGTTTGCAAGTGTTTGGCATGGTCTTATTCAATTTGTACCAAGTTTGCAATTGTTTTGGCATGGTATTATTAAATTTGTACCAAGTTTGCAAGTGTTTTGGCATGGTCTTATTAAATTTGTACCAAGTTTGCAAGTGTTTTGGCATGGTCTTAGGAAGTTGGTTCCAAGTTTGCAAGTGTTTTGGCATGTTCTTATTAAATTTGTACCAAGTTTGCAAGTGTTTTGGCATGGTGTTATTAAATTTGTACCAAGTTTGCAAGTGTTTTGGCATGGTCTTATTAAATATGTTTCAAGTTTGCAAGTGTTTTGGCATGGTCTTATTAAATTTGTACCAAGTTTGCAAGTGGTTTGGCATGGTCTTAGGAAGTTTGTTCCAAATTTGCAAGTGTTTGGCATGGTCTTATTAAATATGTACCAAGTTTGCAAGTGTTTTGGCATGGTCTTAGGAAGTTGGTTCCAAGTTTGCAAGTGTTTTGGCATGGTCTTATTAAATTTGTCTCAAGTTTGCAAGTGCTTTGGCATGGTCTTATTAAATTTGTAGCAAGTATGCAAGTGTTTTGACATGGTCATAGGAAGTTTCTTCCAAGTTTGCAAGTGTTTGGCATGGTCTTATTAAATTTGTACCAAGTTTGCTTTGGCATGGTCTTATTAAATTTGTACCAAGTTTGCAAGTGTTTTGGCATGGTCTTATTAAATTTGTACCAAGTTTGCAAGTGCTTTGGCATGGTCTTATTAAATTTGTACCAAGTTTGCAAGTGTTTTGGCATGGTCATAGGAAGTTTGTTCCAAGTTTGCTAGTGTTTGGCATGGTCTTATTAAATTTGTACCAAGTTTGCAAGTGTTTGGCATGGTCTTTTTATATTTGTACCAAGTTTGCAAGTGTTTTGGCATGGTCTTATTAAATTTGACTAAGTTTGCAAGTGTTTTGGCATGGTCTTATTACATTTGTACCAAGTTTGCAAGTGTTTTGGCATGGTCTTAGGAAGTTTGTTCCAAGTTTGCAAGCGTTTTGGCATGGTCTTTTTAAATTTGTACCAAGTTTGCAAGTGTTTTGGCATGGTCTTATTAAATTTGTCCCAAGTTTGCAAGTGCTTTGGCATGGTCTTATTAAATTTGTACCAAGTTTGCAAGGGTTTTGGCATGGTCATAGGAAGTTTGTTCCAAGTTTGCAAGTGTTTTGGCATGGTCTTATTAAATTTGTACCAAGTTTGCAAGTGTTTTGGCATGGTCTTATAAAATTTGAACCAAATTTGCCAGTGTTTTGGCATGGTCTTATTAAATTTGTACCAAGTTTGCTAGTGGTTTGGCATGGGCTTATTAAATTTGTACCAAGTTTGCAAGTGTTTTGGCATGGTCTTATTAAATTTGTACCAAGTTTGCAAGTGTTTTGGCATGGTCTTAGGAAGTTTGTTCCAAGTTTGCAAGTGTTTTGGCATGGTTTTATTATATTTGTACCAAGTTTGCAAGTGTTTTGGCATGGTCTTAGGAAGTTTGTTCCAAGTTTGCAAGTGTTTGGCATGATCTTATTAAATTTGTACCAAGTTTGCAAGTGTTTGGCATGGTCTTATTCAATTTGTACCAAGTTTGCAATTGTTTTGGCATGGTCTTATTCAATTTGTACCAAGTTTGCAAGTGTTTTGGCATGGTCTTATTAAATTTGTACCAAGTTTGCAAGTGTTTTGGCATGGTCTTAGGAAGTTGGTTCCAAGTTTGCAAGTGTTTTGGCATGGTCTTATTAAATTTGTACCAAGTTTGCAAGTGTTTTGGCATGGTGTTATTAAATTTGTACCAGGTTTGCAAGTGTTTTGGCATGGTCTTATTAAATATGTTTCAAGTTTGCAAGTGTTTTGGCATGGTCTTATTAAATTTGTACCAAGTTTGCAAGTGGTTTGGCATGGTCTTAGGAAGTTTGTTCCAAATTTGCAAGTGTTTGGCATGGTCTTATTAAATATGTACTAAGTTTGCAAGTGTTTTGGCATGGTCTTAGGAAGTTTGTGCCTAGTTTGCAAGTGTTTTGGCATGGTCTTATTAAATTTGTCCCAAGTTTGCAAGTGCTTTGGCATGGTCTTATTCAATTGGTACCAAGTTTGCAAGTGTTTTGGCATGGTCTTATTAAATTTGTACCAAGTTTGCAAGTGTTTTGGCATGGTCTTATAAAATTTGAACCAAATTTGCAAGTGTTTTGGCATGGTCTTATTAAATTTGTACCAAATTTGCAGGTGTTTTGGCATGGTCTTATTAAATTTGTACCAAGTTTGCAAGTATTTTGGCATGGTCTTATTAAATATGTTCCAAGTTTGCAAGTGTTTTGGCATGGTCTTATTAAATTTGTTCCAAGTTTGCAAGTGTTTTGGCATGGTCAAAGGAAGTTTGTTCCAAGTTTGCAAGTGTTTGGCATGGTCTTATTAAATTTGTACCAAGTTTGCAAGTGTTTGGCATGGTCTTTTTATATTTGTACCAAGTTTGCAAGTGTTTTGGCATGGTCTTATTACATTTGTACCAAGTTTGCAAGTGTTTTGGCATGGTCTTATTAAATGTGTTCCAAGTTTGCAAGTGTTTTGGCATGGTCTTAGTAAGTTTGTTCCAAGTTTGCAAGTGTTTGGCATGGTCTTATTAAATTTGTACCAAGTTTGCAAGTGTTTTGGCATGGTCTTATTAAATTTGTACCAAGTTTGCAAGTGTTTTGGCATGGTCTTATTAAATTTGTACCAAGTTTGCAAGTGTTTTGGCATGGTCTTAGGAAGTTTGTCCCAAGTTTGCAAGTGCTTGGCATGGTCTTATTAATTGTGTTCCAAGTTTGCAAGTGTTTGGCATGGTCTTATTAAATTTGTACCAAGTTTGCAAGTGTTTGGCATGGTCTTATTAAATTTGTACCAAGTTTGCAAGTGTTTTGGCATGGTCTTATTAAATATGTTCCAAGTTTGCAAGTGTTTTGGCATGGTCTTATTAAATTTGTTCCAAGTTTGCAAGTGTTTTGGCATGGTCTTAGGAAGTTTGTCCCAAGTTTGCAAGTGTTTGGCATGGTCTTATTAATTATGTACCAAGTTTGCAAGTGTTTGGCATGGTCTTATTAAATTTGTACCAAGTTTGCAAGTGTTTGGCATGGTCTTATTAAATTTGTACCAAGTTTGCAAGTGTTTTGGCATGGTCTTATTAAATTTGAACCAAGTTTGCAAGTGTTTTGGCATGGTCTTACGAAATTTGTACCAAGTTTGCAAGTGTTTTGACATGGTCTTATTAAATTTGTACAAAATTTTCAAGTGTTTTGGCATGGTCTTATTAAATTTGTAACAAGTTCGCAAGTGTTCGGCATGGTCTTATTAAACTTGTACCAATTTTGCAAGTGTTTTGGCATGGTCTTATTAAATTTGTTCCAAGTTTGCAAGTGTTTTGGCATGGTCTTATTAAATTTGTACCAAGTATGCAAGTGTTTTGGCATGGTCTTATAAAATTTGAACCAAATTTGCCAGTGTTTTGGCATGGTCTTATTAAATTTGTACCAAGTTTGCTAGTGGTTTGGCATGGTCTTAGGAAGTTTGTTCCAAGTTTGCGATTGTTTGGCATGGTCTTATTAAATTTGTACCAAGTTTGCAAGTGTTTTGGCATGGTCTTATTAAATTTGTACCAAGTTTAAGTGTTTTGGCATGGTCTTATTAAATTTGTACCAAGTTTGCAAGTGTTTTGGCATGGTTTTATTAAATTTGTACCAAGTTTGCAAGTGTTTTGGCATGGTCTTAGGAAGTTGGTTCCAAGTTTGCAAGTGTTTGGCATGGTCTCATTTAATTTGTACCAAGTTTGCAAGTGTTTTGGCATGGTCTTAGGAAGTTTGTTCCAAGTTTGCAAGTGTTTTGGCATGGTCTTATTAAATTTGTACCAAGTTTGCAAGTGTTTTGGCATGGTCTTATTAAATTTGTACCAAGTTTGCAAGTGTTTTGGCATGGTCTTATTAAATTTGTACCTAGTTTGCAAGTGTTTTGGCATGGTCTTATTAAATTTTTATCAAGTTTGCAAGTGTTTTGGCATGGTCTTAATAAATTTGTACCAAGTTTGCAAGTGTTTTGGCATGGTCTTATTAAATTTGTACCAAGTTTGCAAGTGTTTTGGCATGGTCTTTTGAAATTTACCAAGTTTGCAAGTGTTTTGGCATGGTATTATTACATTTGTACCAAGTTTGCAAGTGTTTTGGCATGGTCTTATTACATTTGTACCAAGTTTGCAAGTGTTTTGGCATGGTCTTATTAAATTTGTACTAAATTTGCAAGTGTTTTGGCATGGTCTTATTAAATTTGTACCAAGTTTGCAAGTGTTTTGGCATGGTCTTAGGAAGTTTGTTCCAAATTTGCAAGTGTAGGCATGGTCTTATTAATTTTGTACCAAGTTTGCAATTGTTTTGGCATGGTCATAGGAAGTTTGTTCCAAGTTTGCAAGTGTTTGGCATGGTCTTATTAAATTTGTACCAAGTTTGCAAGTGTTTGGCATGGTCTTTTTAAATTTGTACCAAGTTTGCAAGTGTGTTGGCATGGTCTTATGAAATATGTACCAAGTTTGCAAGTGTTTTGGCATGGTCTAATTACATTTTTACCAAGTTTGCAAGTGTTTTGGCATGGTCGTAGGAAGTTTGTTCCAAGTTTGCAAGTGTTTGGCATGGTCTTATTAAATTTGTACCAAGTTTGCAAGTGTTTTGGCATGGTCTTATTAAATTTGTACCAAGTTTGCAAGTGTTTTGGCATGGTCTTATTAAATTTGTACCAAGTTTGCAAGTGTTTTGGCATGGTTTGATTAAATTTGTACCAAGTTTGCAAGTGTTTTGGCATGGTCTTAGGAAGTTTGTTCCAAATTTGCAAGTGTTTGGCATGGTCTTATTTAATTTGTACCAAGTTTGCAAGTGTTTTGGCATGGTCTTATTAAATTTGTTCCAAGTTTGCAAGTGTTGTGGCATGGTCTTATTAAATTTGTACCAAGTTTGCAAGTGTTTTGGCATGGTCTTATTACAATTGTACCAAGTTTGCAAGTGTTTTGGCATGGTCTTAGGAAGTTTGTTCCAAGTTTGCAAGTGTTTGGCATGGTCTTATTAAATTTGTACCAAGTTTGCAAGTGTTTTGGCATGGTCTTATTAAATTTGTACCAAGTTTGCAAGTGTTTTGGCATGGTCTTATTAAATTTCTACCAAGTATGCAAGTGTTTTGGCATGGTCATAGGAAATTTCTTTTCAAGTTTGCAAGTGTTTTGGCATGGTTTTATTAAATTTGTACCAAGTTTGCAAGTGTTTTGGCATGGTCTTAGGAAGTTTGTTCCAAGCTTGCAAGTGTTTAGCATGGTATCATTTAATTTGTTCCAAGTTTGCAAGTGTTTGGCATGGTTGTATTAAATTTGTACCAAGTTTGCAAGTGTTTTGGCATGGTCTTATTAATTTTGTACCTAGTTTGCAAGTGTTTTGGAATGGTCTTATAAAATTTGAACCAAATTTGCCAGTGTTTTGGCATGGTCTTATTAAATTTGTACCAAGTTTGCTAGTGGTTTGGCATGGGCTTATTAAATTTGTACCAAGTTTGCAAGTGTTTTGGCATGGTCTTATTAAATTTGTTCCAAGTTTGCAAGTGTTTTGGCATGGTCTTATTAAATTTGTACCAAGTTTGCAAGTGTTTTGGCATGGTCTAATAAAATTTGAACCAAATTTGCCAGTGTTTTGGCATGGTTTTATTAAATTTTTACCAAGTTTGCTAGTGGTTTGGCATGGGCTTATTAAATTTGTACCAAGTTTGCAAGTGTTTTGGCATGGTCTTATTAAATTTGTACCAAGTTTGCAAGTGTTTTGGCATGGTCTTAGGAAGTTTGTTCCAAGTTTGCAAGTGTTTTGGCATGGTCTTATTAAATTTGTACCAAGTTTGCAAGTGTTTTGGCATGGTCTTAGGAAGTTTGTTCCAAGTTTGCAAGTGTTTGGCATGATCTTATTAAATTTGTACCAAGTTTGCAAGTGTTTGGCATGGTCTTATTCAATTTGTACCAAATTTGCAAGTGTTTTGGCATGGTCTTATTAAATTTGTACCAAGTTTGCAAGTGTTTTGGCATGGTCTTATTAAATTTGTACCAAGTTTGCAAGTGTTTTGGCATGGTCTTAGGAAGCTGGTTCCAAGGTTGCAAGTGTTTTGGCATGGTCTTATTAAATTTGTACCAAGTTTGCAAGTGTTTTGGCATGGTGTTATTAAATTTGTACCAGGTTTGCAAGTGTTTTGGCATGGTCTTATTAAATATGTTTCAAGTTTGCAAGTGTTTTGGCATGGTCTTATTAAATTTGTACCAAGTTTGCAAGTGGTTTGGCATGGTCTTAGGAAGTTTGTTCCAAATTTGCAAGTGTTTGGCATGGTCTTATTAAATATGTACCAAGTTTGCAAGTGTTTTGGCATGGTCTTAGGAAGTTTGTGCCAAGTTTGCAAGTGTTTTGGCATGGTCTTATTAAATTTGTCCCAAGTTTGCAAGTGCTTTGGCATGGTCTTATTCAATTGGTACCAAGTTTGCAAGTGTTTTGGCATGGTCTTATTAAATTTGTACCAAGTTTGCAAGTGTTTTGGCATGGTCTTATAAAATTTGAACCAAATTTGCTAGTGTTTTGGCATGGTCTTATTAAATTTGTACCAAGTTTGCAGGTGTTTTGGCATGGTCTTATTAAATTTGTACCAAGTTTGCAAGTGTTTTGGCATGGTCTTATTAAATATGTTCCAAGTTTGCAAGTGTTTTGGCATGGTCTTATTAAATTTGTTCCAAGTTTGCAAGTGTTTTGGCATGGTCTTATTAAATTTGTCCCAAGTTTGCAAGTGCTTTGGCATGGTCTTATTCAATTGGTACCAAGTTTGCAAGTGTTTTGGCATGGTCTTATTAAATTTGTACCAAGTTTGCAAGTGTTTTGGCATGGTCTTATAAAATTTGAACCAAATTTGCAAGTGTTTTGGCATGGTCTTATTAAATTTGTACCAAGTTTGCAGGTGTTTTGGCATGGTCTTATTAAATTTGTACCAAGTTTGCAAGTGTTTTGGCATGGTCTTATTAAATATGTTCCAAGTTTGCAAGTGTTTTGGCATGGTCTTATTAAATTTGTTCCAAGTTTGCAAGTGTTTTGGCATGGTCTTAGGAAGTTTTTTCCAAGTTTGCAAGTGTTTTGGCATGGTCTTAGTAAGTTTGTTCCAAGTTTGCAAGTGTTTGGCATGGTCTTTTTAAATTTGTACCAAGTTTGCAAGTGTTTGGCATGGTCTTATTAAATTTGTTCCAAGTTTGCAAGTGTTTTGGCATGGTCTTATTAAATTTGTACCAAGTTTGCAAGTGTTTTGAAATGGTCTTATTAAATTTGTACCAAGTTTGCAAGTGTTTTGGCATGGTCTTATTAAATTTGTACCAAGTTTGCAAGTGTTTTGGCATGGTCTTAGGAAGTTTGTCCCTAGTTTGCCAGTGCTTGGCATGGTCTTATTAATTGTGTACCAAGTTTGCAAGTGTTTTGGCATGGTCTTATAAAATTTGAACCAAATTTGCCAGTGTTTTGGCATGGTCTTATTAAATTTGTACCAAGTTTGCTAGTGGTTTGGCATGGTCTTAGGAAGTTTGTTCCAAGTTTGCAATTGTTTGGCATGGTCTTATTAAATTTGTACCAAGTTTGCAAGTGTTTTGGCATGGTCTTATTAAATTTGTACCAAGTTCGCAAGTGTTTTGGCATGGTCTTATTAAATTTGTACCAAGTTTGCAAGTGTTTTGGCATGGTTTTATTAAATTTGTACCAAGTTTGCAAGTGTTTTGGCATGGTCTTAGGAAGTTGGTTCCAAGCTTGCAAGTGTTTGGCATGGTCTCATTTAATTTGTACCAAGTTTGCAAGTGTTTTGGCATGGTCTTAGGAAGTTTGTTCCAAGTTTGCAAGTGTTTTGGCATGGTCTTATTAAATTTGTACCAAGTTTGCAAGTGTTTTGGCATGGTCTTATTAAATTTGTACCAAGTTTGCAAGTGTTTTGGCATGGTCTTATTAAATTTTTACCTAGTTTGCAAGTGTTTTGGCATGGTCTTATTAAATTTTTATCAAGTTTGCAAGTGTTTTGGCATGGTCTTAATAAATTTGTACCAAGTTTGCAAGTGTTTTGGCATGGTCTTATTAAATTTGTACCAAGTTTGCAAGTGTTTTGGCATGGTCTTTTGAAATTTACCAAGTTTGCAAGTGTTTTGGCATGGTATTATTACATTTGTACCAAGTTTGCAAGTGTTTTGGCATGGTCTTATTACATTTGTACCAAGTTTGCAAGTGTTTTGGCATGGTCTTATTAAATTTGTACTAAATTTGCAAGTGTTTTGGCATGGTCTTATTAAATTTGTACCAAGTTTGCAAGTGTTTTGGCATGGTCTTAGGAAGTTTGTTCCAAATTTGCAAGTGTAGGCATGGTCTTATTAATTTTGTACCAAGTTTGCAATTGTTTTGGCATGGTCATAGGAAGTTTGTTCCAAGTTTGCAAGTGTTAGGCATGGTCTTATTAAATTTGTACCAAGTTTGAAAGTGTTTGGCATGGTCTTTTTAAATTTGTACCAAGTTTGCAAGTGTTTGGCATGGTCTTATTAAATTTGTACCAAGTTTGCAAGTGTTTTGGCATGGTCTTATTAAATTTGTACCAAGTTTGCAAGTGTTTTGAAATGGTCTTATTAAATTTGTACCAAGTTTGCAAGTGTTTTGGCATGGTCTTATTAAATTTGTACCAAGTTTGCAAGTGTTTTGGCATGGTCTTAGGAAGTTTGTCCCTAGTTTGCCAGTGCTTGGCATGGTCTTATTAATTGTGTACCAAGTTTGCAAGTGTTTTGGCATGGTCTTATAAAATTTGAACCAAATTTGCCAGTGTTTTGGCATGGTCTTATTAAATTTGTACCAAGTTTGCTAGTGGTTTGGCATGGTCTTAGGAAGTTTGTTCCAAAATTGCAAGTGTTTGGCATGGTCTTATTTAATTTGTACCAAGTTTGCAAGTGTTTTGGCATGGTCTTATTAAATTTGTTCCAAGTTTGCAAGTGTTGTGGCATGGTCTTATTAAATTTGTACCAAGTTTGCAAGTGTTTTGGCATGGTCTTATTACAATTGTACCAAGTTTGCAAGTGTTTTGGCATGGTCTTAGGAAGTTTGTTCCAAGTTTGCAAGTGTTTGGCATGGTCTTATTAAATTTGTACCAAGTTTGCAAGTGTTTTGGCATGGTCTTATTAAATTTGTACCAAGTTTGCAAGTGTTTTGGCATGGTCTTATTAAATTTCTACCAAGTATGCAAGTGTTTTGGCATGGTCATAGGAAATTTCTTTTCAAGTTTGCAAGTGTTTTGGCATGGTTTTATTAAATTTGTACCAAGTTTGCAAGTGTTTTGGCATGGTCTTAGGAAGTTTGTTCCAAGCTTGCAAGTGTTTAGCATGGTATCATTTAATTTGTTCCAAGTTTGCAAGTGTTTGGCATGGTCGTATTAAATTTGTACCAAGTTTGCAAGTGTTTTGGCATGGTCTTATTAATTTTGTACCTAGTTTGCAAGTGTTTTGGAATGGTCTTATAAAATTTGAACCAAATTTGCCAGTGTTTTGGCATGGTCTTATTAAATTTGTACCAAGTTTGCTAGTGGTTTGGCATGGGCTTATTAAATTTGTACCAAGTTTGCAAGTGTTTTGGCATGGTCTTATTAAATTTGTTCCAAGTTTGCAAGTGTTTTGGCATGGTCTTATTAAATTTGTACCAAGTTTGCAAGTGTTTTGGCATGGTCTAATAAAATTTGAACCAAATTTGCCAGTGTTTTGGCATGGTTTTATTAAATTTTTACCAAGTTTGCTAGTGGTTTGGCATGGGCTTATTAAATTTGTACCAAGTTTGCAAGTGTTTTGGCATGGTCTTATTAAATTTGTACCAAGTTTGCAAGTGTTTTGGCATGGTCTTAGGAAGTTTGTTCCAAGTTTGCAAGTGTTTTGGCATGGTCTTATTAAATTTGTACAAAGTTTGCAAGTGTTTTGGCATGGTCTTAGGAAGTTTGTTCCAAGTTTGCAAGTGTTTGGCATGATCTTATTAAATTTGTACCAAGTTTGCAAGTGTTTGGCATGGTCTTATTCAATTTGTACCAAATTTGCAAGTGTTTTGGCATGGTCTTATTAAATTTGTACCAAGTTTGCAAGTGTTTTGGCATGGTCTTATTAAATTTGTACCAAGTTTGCAAGTGTTTTGGCATGGTCTTAGGAAGCTGGTTCCAAGTTTGCAAGTGTTTTGGCATGGTCTTATTAAATTTGTACCAAGTTTGCAAGTGTTTTGGCATGGTGTTATTAAATTTGTACCAGGTTTGCAAGTGTTTTGGCATGGTCTTATTAAATATGTTTCAAGTTTGCAAGTGTTTTGGCATGGTCTTATTAAATTTGTACCAAGTTTGCAAGTGGTTTGGCATGGTCTTAGGAAGTTTGTTCCAAATTTGCAAGTGTTTGGCATGGTCTTATTAAATATGTACCAAGTTTGCAAGTGTTTTGGCATGGTCTTAGGAAGTTTGTGCCAAGTTTGCAAGTGTTTTGGCATGGTCTTATTAAATTTGTCCCAAGTTTGCAAGTGCTTTGGCATGGTCTTATTCAATTGGTACCAAGTTTGCAAGTGTTTTGGCATGGTCTTATTAAATTTGTACCAAGTTTGCAAGTGTTTTGGCATGGTCTTATAAAATTTGAACCAAATTTGCTAGTGTTTTGGCATGGTCTTATTAAATTTGTACCAAGTTTGCAGGTGTTTTGGCATGGTCTTATTAAATTTGTACCAAGTTTGCAAGTGTTTTGGCATGGTCTTATTAAATATGTTCCAAGTTTGCAAGTGTTTTGGCATGGTCTTATTAAATTTGTTCCAAGTTTGCAAGTGTTTTGGCATGGTCTTATTAAATTTGTCCCAAGTTTGCAAGTGCTTTGGCATGGTCTTATTCAATTGGTACCAAGTTTGCAAGTGTTTTGGCATGGTCTTATTAAATTTGTACCAAGTTTGCAAGTGTTTTGGCATGGTCTTATAAAATTTGAACCAAATTTGCAAGTGTTTTGGCATGGTCTTATTAAATTTGTACCAAGTTTGCAGGTGTTTTGGCATGGTCTTATTAAATTTGTACCAAGTTTGCAAGTGTTTTGGCATGGTCTTATTAAATATGTTCCAAGTTTGCAAGTGTTTTGGCATGGTCTTATTAAATTTGTTCCAAGTTTGCAAGTGTTTTGGCATGGTCTTAGGAAGTTTTTTCCAAGTTTGCAAGTGTTTTGGCATGGTCTTAGTAAGTTTGTTCCAAGTTTGCAAGTGTTTGGCATGGTCTTTTTAAATTTGTACCAAGTTTGCAAGTGTTTGGCATGGTCTTATTAAATTTGTACCAAGTTTGCAAGTGTTTTGGCATGGTCTTATTAAATTTGTACCAAGTTTGCAAGTGTTTTGAAATGGTCTTATTAAATTTGTACCAAGTTTGCAAGTGTTTTGGCATGGTCTTATTAAATTTGTACCAAGTTTGCAAGTGTTTTGGCATGGTCTTAGGAAGTTTGTCCCTAGTTTGCCAGTGCTTGGCATGGTCTTATTAATTGTGTACCAAGTTTGCAAGTGTTTTGGCATGGTCTTATAAAATTTGAACCAAATTTGCCAGTGTTTTGGCATGGTCTTATTAAATTTGTACCAAGTTTGCTAGTGGTTTGGCATGGTCTTAGGAAGTTTGTTCCAAGTTTGCAATTGTTTGGCATGGTCTTATTAAATTTGTACCAAGTTTGCAAGTGTTTTGGCATGGTCTTATTAAATTTGTACCAAGTTCGCAAGTGTTTTGGCATGGTCTTATTAAATTTGTACCAAGTTTGCAAGTGTTTTGGCATGGTTTTATTAAATTTGTACCAAGTTTGCAAGTGTTTTGGCATGGTCTTAGGAAGTTGGTTCCAAGCTTGCAAGTGTTTGGCATGGTCTCATTTAATTTGTACCAAGTTTGCAAGTGTTTTGGCATGGTCTTAGGAAGTTTGTTCCAAGTTTGCAAGTGTTTTGGCATGGTCTTATTAAATTTGTACCAAGTTTGCAAGTGTTTTGGCATGGTCTTATTAAATTTGTACCAAGTTTGCAAGTGTTTTGGCATGGTCTTATTAAATTTGTACCTAGTTTGCAAGTGTTTTGGCATGGTCTTATTAAATTTTTATCAAGTTTGCAAGTGTTTTGGCATGGTCTTAATAAATTTGTACCAAGTTTGCAAGTGTTTTGGCATGGTCTTATTAAATTTGTACCAAGTTTGCAAGTGTTTTGGCATGGTCTTTTGAAATTTACCAAGTTTGCAAGTGTTTTGGCATGGTATTATTACATTTGTACCAAGTTTGCAAGTGTTTTGGCATGGTCTTATTACATTTGTACCAAGTTTGCAAGTGTTTTGGCATGGTCTTATTAAATTTGTACTAAATTTGCAAGTGTTTTGGCATGGTCTTATTAAATTTGTACCAAGTTTGCAAGTGTTTTGGCATGGTCTTAGGAAGTTTGTTCCAAATTTGCAAGTGTAGGCATGGTCTTATTAATTTTGTACCAAGTTTGCAATTGTTTTGGCATGGTCATAGGAAGTTTGTTCCAAGTTTGCAAGTGTTAGGCATGGTCTTATTAAATTTTTACCAAGTTTGAAAGTGTTTGGCATGGTCTTTTTATATTTGTACCAAGTTTGCAAGTGTTTTGGCATGGTCTTATTAAATTTGTACCAAGTTTGCAAGTGTTTTGGCATGGTCTAATTACATTTGTACCAAGTTTGCAAGTGTTTTGGCATGGTCTTAGGAAGTTTGTTCCAAGTTTGCAAGTGTTTGGCATGGTCTTATTAAATTTGTACCAAGTTTGCAAGTGTTTTGGCATGGTCTTTATAAATATGTTCCAAGTTTGCAAGTGTTTTGGCATGGTCTTATTAAATTTGTACCAAGTTTGCAAGTTTTTTGGCATGGTCTTATTAAATTTGTACCAAGTTTGCAAGTGTTTTGGCATGGTCTTATTGAATTTGTACCAAGTTTGCAAGTGTTTTGGCATGGTTTGATTAAATTTGTACCAAGTTTGCAAGTGGTTTGGCATGGTCTTAGGAAGTTTGTTCCAAATTTGCAAGTGTTTGGCATGGTCTTATTTAATTTGTACCAAGTTTGCAAGTGTTTTGGCATGGTCTTATTAAATTTGTTCCAAGTTTGCAAGTGTTGTGGCATGGTCTTATTAAATTTGTACCAAGTTTGCAAGTGTTTTGGCATGGTCTTTATAAATATGTTCCAAGTTTGCAAGTGTTTTGGCATGGTCTTATTAAATTTGTACCAAGTTTGCAAGTTTTTTGGCATGGTCTTATTAAATTTGTACCAAGTTTGCAAGTGTTTTGGCATGGTCTTATTGAATTTGTACCAAGTTTGCAAGTGTTTTGGCATGGTTTGATTAAATTTGTACCAAGTTTGCAAGTGGTTTGGCATGGTCTTAGGAAGTTTGTTCCAAATTTGCAAGTGTTTGGCATGGTCTTATTTAATTTGTACCAAGTTTGCAAGTGTTTTGGCATGGTCTTATTAAATTTGTTCCAAGTTTGCAAGTGTTGTGGCATGGTCTTATTTAATTTGTACCAAGTTTGCAAGTGTTTTGGCATGGTCTCATTACATTTGTACCAAGTTTGCAAGTGTTTTGGCATGGTCTTAGGAAGTTTGTTCCAAGTTTGCAAGTGTTTGGCATGGTCTTATTAAATTTGTACCAAGTTTGCAAGTGTTTTGGCATGGTCTTATTAAATTTGTACCAAGTTTGCAAGTGTTTTGGCATGGTCTTATTAAATTTGTACCAAGTATGCAAGTGTTTTGGCATGGTCATAGGAAATTTCTTCCAAGTTTGCAAGTGTTTGGCATGGTCTTATTAAATTTGTACCAAGTTTGCAAGTGTTTTGGCATGGTCTTAGGAAGTTTGTTCCAAGTTTGCAAGTGTTTTGGCATGGTATTATTAAATTTGTACCAAGTTTGCAAGTGTTTTGGCATGGTCTTAGGAAGTTTGTTCCAAGTTTGCAAGTGTTTTGGCATGGTCTTATGAAATTTGTTCCAAGTGTGCAAGTGTTTTGGCATGGTCTTATTAAATTTGTACCAAGTGTGCAAGTGTTTTGGCATGGTCTTATTAAATTTGTACCAAGTTTGCAAGTGTTTTGGCATGGTCTTATTAAATTTGTCTCAAGTTTGCAAGTGCTTTGGCATGGTCTTATTAAATTTGTACCAAGTTTGCAAGTGTTTTGGCATGGTCAAAGGAAGTTTGTTCCAAGTTTGCAAGTGTTTGGCATGGTCTTATTAAATTTGTACCAAGTTTGCAAGTGTTTGGCATGGTCTTTTTATATTTGTACCAAGTTTGCAAGTGTTTTGGCATGGTCTTATTAAATTTGACTAAGTTTGCAAGTGTTTTGGCATGGTCTTATTACATTTGTACCAAGTTTGCAAGTGTTTTGGCATGGTCTTAGGAAGTTTGTTCCAAGTTTGCAAGCGTTTTGGCATGGTCTTTTTAAATTTGTACCAAGTTTGCAAGTGTTTTGGCATGGTCTTATAAAATTTGTACCAAGTTTGCAAGTGTTTTGGCATGGTCTTAGGAAGTTTGTTCCAAGTTTGCAAGTGTTTTGGCATGGTCTTAATAAATTTGTACCAAGTTTGCAAGTGTTTTGGCATGGTCTTATTAAATTTGTACCAAGTTTGCAAGTGTTTTGGCATGGTCTTTTGAAATTTACCAAGTTTGCAAGTGTTTTGGCATGGTATTATTACATTTGTACCAAGTTTGCAAGTGTTTTGGCATGGTCTTATTACATTTGTACCAAGTTTGCAAGTGTTTTGGCATGGTCTTATTAAATTTGTACCAAGTTTGCAAATGTTTTGGCATGGTTTTATTAAATTTGTACCAAGTTTGCAAGCGTTTTGGCATGGTCTTATTAAATTTGTACCAAGTTTGCAAGTGTTTTGGCATGGTCTAAGGAAGTTTGTTCCAAGTTTGCAAGTGTTTTGGCATGGTCTTATTAAATTTGTACCAAGTTTGCAAGTGTTTTGGCATGGTCTAAGGAAGTTTGTTCCAAGTTTGCAAGTGTTTTGGCATGGTCTTATTAAATTTGTACCAAGTTTGCAAGTGTTTTGGCATGGTCTTATTAAATTTGTACTAAATTTGCAAGTGTTTTGGCATGGTCTTATTAAATTTGTACCAAGTTTGCAAGTGTTTTGGCATGGTCTTATTAAATTTGTACCAAGTTTGCAAGTGTTTTGGCATGGTCTTATTAAATTTGTACCTAGTTTGCAAGTGTTTTGGCATGGTCTTATTAAATTTTTATCAAGTTTGCAAGTGTTTTGGCATGGTCTTAATAAATTTGTACCAAGTTTGCAAGTGTTTTGGCATGGTCTTATTAAATTTGTACCAAGTTTGCAAGTGTTTTGGCATGGTCTTTTCAAATTTTCCAAGTTTGCAAGTGTTTTGGCATGGTATTATTACATTTGTACCAAGTTTGCAAGTGTTTGGCATGGTCTTATTAAATTTGTACCAAGTTTTCAAGTGTTTTGGGATGGTCTTATTTAATTTGTACCAAGTTTGCAAGTGTTTTGGCATGGTCTTATTAAATTTGTACCAAGTTTGCAAGTGTTTTGGCATGGTTTTATTAAATTTGTACCAAGTTTGCAAGCGTTTTGGCATGGTCTGAGGAAGTTTATTCCAAGCTTGCAAGTGTTTGGCATGGTCTCATTTAATTTGTACCAAGTTTGCAAGTGTTTTGGCATGGTCTAAGGAAGTTTGTTCCAAGTTTGCAAGTGTTTTGGCATGGTCTTATTAAATTTGTACCAAGTTTGCAAGTGTTTTGGCATGGTCTTATTAAATTTGTACCAAGTTTGCAAGTGTTTTGGCATGGTCTTATTAAATTTGTTCCAAGTTTGCAAGTGTTTCGGCATGGTCTCATTAAATTTGTACCAAGTTGCAAGTGTTTTGGCATGGTCTTATTAAATTTGTACCAAGTTTGCAAGTGTTTTGGCATTGTCTTATTAAATTTGTACCAAGTTTGCAAATGTTTTGGCATGGTCTTAGGAAGTTTTTTCCAAATTTGCAAGTGTTTGGCATGGTCTTATTAAATTTGTACCAAGTTTGCAAGTGTTTGGCATGTTCTTATTAAATTTGTACCAAGTTTGCAAGTGTTTTGGCATGGTCTTAGGAAGTTTGTTCCAAGTTTGCCAGTGTTTGGCATGGTCTTATTAAACTTGTACCAAGTTTGCAAGTGTTTTGGCATGGTCTTATTAAATTTGTACCAAGTTTGCAAGTGTTTTGGCATGGTCTTATTAAATTTGTACCAAGTTTGCAAGTGTTTTGGCATGGTCTTATTACATTTGTACCAAGTTTGCAAGTGTTTTGGCATGGTCTTAGGAAGTTTGTTCCAAGTTTGCAAGTGTTTGGCATGGTCTTATTAAATTTGTACCAAGTTTTCAAGTGTTTTGGCATGGTCTTATTAAATTTGTACCAAGTTTGCAAGTGTTTTGGCATGGTCTTATTAAATTTGTACCAAGTTTGCAAGTGTTTTGGCATGGTCTTATTACATTTGCACCAAGTTTGCAAGTGTTTTGGCATGGTCTTAGGAAGTTTGTTCCAAGTTTGCAAGTGTTTGGCATGGTCTTATTAAATTTGCACCAAGTTTGCAAGTGTTTTGGCATGGTCTTATTAAATTTGTCCCAAGTTTGCAAGTGCTTTGGCATGGTCTTATTAAATTTGTACCAAGTTTGCAAGTGTTTTGGCATGGTCTTATTACATTTGTACCAAGTTTGCAAGTGTTTTGGCATGGTCTTAGGAAGTTTGTTCCAAGTTTGCAAGTGTTTGGCATGGTCTTATTAAATTTGTACCAAGTTTTCAAGTGTTTTGGCATGGTCTTATTAAATTTGTACCAAGTTTGCAAGTGTTTGGCATGGTCTTATTAATTTGTACCAAGTTTGCAAGTGTTTTGGCATGGTCTTATTAAATTTGTACCAAGTTTGCAATTCTTTTGGCATGGTCTTATTAAATTTGTACCAAGTTTGCAAGTGTTAGGCATGGTCTTATTCAATTTGTACCAAGTTTGCAAGTGTTTGGCATGGTCTTTTTAAATTTGTACCAAGTTTGCAAGTGTTTTGGCATGGTCTTATTAAATTTGTACCAAGTTTGCAAGTGTTTTGGCATGGTCTTATTACATTTGTGCCAAGTTTGCAAGTGTTTTGGCATGGTCTTAGGAAGTTTGTTCCAAGTTTGCAAGTGTTTGGCATGGTCTTATTAAACTTGTACCAAGTTTGCAAGTGTTTTGGCATGGTCTTATTAAATTTGTACCAAGTTTGCAAGTGTTTTGGCATGGTCTTATTAAATTTGTACCAAGTTTGCAAGTGTTTTGGCATGGTTTTATTAAATTTGTACCAAGTTTGCAAGTGTTTTGGCATGGTCTTAGGAAGTTTGTTCCAAATTTGCAAGTGTTTGGCATGGTCTTATTAAATTTGTACCAAGTTTGCAAGTGTTTTGGCATGGTCTTATTAAAATTGTTCCAAGTTTGCAAGTGTTTTGGCATGGTCTTATTAAATTTGTACCAAGTTTGCAAGTGTTTTAGCATGGTCTTATTAAATTTGTCTCAAGTTTGCAAGTGCTTTGGCATGGTCTTATTAAATTTGTACCAAGCATGCAAGTGTTTTGGCATGGTCATAGGAAGTTTCTTCCAAGTTTGCAAGTGTTTGGCATGGTCTTATTAAATTTGTACCAAGTTTGCAAGTGTTTGGCATGGTCTTTTTATATTTGTACCAAGTTTGCAAGTGTTTTGGCATGGTCTTATTAAATTTGACTAAGTTTGCAAGTGTTTTGGCATGGTCTTATTACATTTGTACCAAGTTTGCAAGTGTTTTGGCATGGTCTTAGGAAGTTTGTTCCAAGTTTGCAAGCGTTTTGGCATGGTCTTATTAAATTTGACTAAGTTTGCAAGTGTTTTGGCATGCTCTTATTACATTTGTACCAAGTTTGCAAGTGTTTTGGCATGGTCTTAGGAAGTTTGTTCCAAGTTTGCAAGTGTTTTGGCATGGTATTATTAAATTTGTACCAAGTTTGCAAGTGTTTTGGCATGGTCTTAGGAAGTTTGTTCCAAGTTTGCAAGTGTTTTGGCATGGTCTTATTAAATTTGTTCCAAGTGTGCAAGTGTTTTGGCATGGTCTTATTAAATTTGTAACAAGTTTGCAAGTGTTTTGGCATGGTCTTATTAAATTTGTACCAAGTTTGCAAGTGTTTTGGCATGGTCTTATTAAATTTGACTAAGTTTGCAAGTGTTTTGGCATGGTCTTATTACATTTGTACCAAGTTTTCAAGTGTTTTGGCATGGTCTTAGGAAGTTTGTTCCAAGTTTGCAAGCGTTTTGGCATGGTCTTATTAAATTTGTACCAAGTTTGCAAGTGTTTTGGCATGGTCTTATAAAATTTGTACCAAGTTTGCAAGTGTTTTGGCATGGTCTTAGGAAGTTTGTTCCAAGTTTGCAAGTGTTTGGCATTGTCTTATTAAATTTGTACCAAGTTTGCAAGTGTTTGGCATGGTCTAATTAAATTTGTACCAAGTTTGCAAGTGTTTTGGCATGGTCTTAGGAAGTTTGTTCCAAGTTTGCAAGTGTTTTGGCATGGTCTTATTAAATTTGTACCAAGTTTGCAAGTGTTTTGGCATGGTCTTATTAAATTTGTACCAAGTTTGCAAGTGTTTTGGCATGGTCTTAGCAAGTTTGTTCCAAGTTTGCAAATGTTTGGCATGGTCTTATTAAATTTGTACCAAGTTTGCAAGTGTTTTGGCATGGTCTTATAAAATTTGTACCAAGTTTGCAAGTGTTTTGGCATGGTCTTAGGAATTTTGTTCCAAGTTTGCAAGTGTTTGGCATTGTCTTATTAAATTTGTACCAAGTTTGCAAGTGTTTGGCATGGTCTAATTAAATTTGTACCAAGTTTGCAAGTGTTTTGGCATGGTCTTAGGAAGTTTGTCCCAAGTTTGCAAGTGTTTTGGCATGGTCTTATTAAATTTGTACCAAGTTTGCAAGTGTTTTGGCATGGTCTTATTAAATTTGTACCAATTTTGCAAGTGTTTTGGCATGGTCTTAGCAAGTTTGTTCCAAGTTTGCAAATGTTTGGCATGGTGTTATTAAATTTGTACCAAGTTTGCTAGTGTTTTGGCATGGTCTTATTAAATTTGTACCAAGTTTGCAAGTGTTTTGGCATGGTCTTAGGAAGTTTGTTCCAAGTTTGCAAGTGTTTCGCATTATCTTATTAAATTTGTACCAAGTTTGCAAGTGTTTGGCATGGTCTTATTAAATTTGTACCAAGTTTGCAAGTGTTTTGGCATGGTCTTATTAAATTTGTACCAAGTTTGCAAGTGTTTTGGCATGGTCTTATTAAATTTGTTCCAAGTTTGCAAGTGTTTCGGCATGGTCTCATTAAATTTGTACCAAGTTGCAAGTGTTTTGGCATGGTCTTATTAAATTTGTACCAAGTTTGCAAGTGTTTTGGCATTGTCTTATTAAATTTGTACCAAGTTTGCAAATGTTTTGGCATGGTCTTAGGAAGTTTTTTCCAAATTTGCAAGTGTTTGGCATGGTCTTATTAAATTTGTACCAAGTTTGCAAGTGTTTGGCATGTTCTTATTAAATTTGTACCAAGTTTGCAAGTGTTTTGGCATGGTCTTAGGAAGTTTGTTCCAAGTTTGCCAGTGTTTGGCATGGTCTTATTAAACTTGTACCAAGTTTGCAAGTGTTTTGGCATGGTCTTATTAAATTTGTACCAAGTTTGCAAGTGTTTTGGCATGGTCTTATTAAATTTGTACCAAGTTTGCAAGTGTTTTGGCATGGTCTTATTACATTTGTACCAAGTTTGCAAGTGTTTTGGCATGGTCTTAGGAAGTTTGTTCCAAGTTTGCAAGTGTTTGGCATGGTCTTATTAAATTTGTACCAAGTTTTCAAGTGTTTTGGCATGGTCTTATTAAATTTGTACCAAGTTTGCAAGTGTTTTGGCATGGTCTTATTAAATTTGTACCAAGTTTGCAAGTGTTTTGGCATGGTCTTATTACATTTGCACCAAGTTTGCAAGTGTTTTGGCATGGTCTTAGGAAGTTTGTTCCAAGTTTGCAAGTGTTTGGCATGGTCTTATTAAATTTGCACCAAGTTTGCAAGTGTTTTGGCATGGTCTTATTAAATTTGTCCCAAGTTTGCAAGTGCTTTGGCATGGTCTTATTAAATTTGTACCAAGTTTGCAAGTGTTGTGGCATGGTCTTATTAAATTTGTACCAAGTTTGCAAGTGTTTGGCATGGTCTTATTAAATTTGTACCAAGTTTGCAAGTGTTTTGGCATGGTCTTATTAAATTTGTACCAAGTTTGCAAGTGTTTTGGCATGGTCTTATTAAATTTGTTCCAAGTTTGCAAGTGTTTCGGCATTGTCTTATTAAATTTGTACCAAGTTTGCAAATGTTTTGGCATGGTCTTAGGAAGTTTTTTCCAAATTTGCAAGTGTTTGGCATGGTCTTATTAAATTTGTACCAAGTTTGCAAGTGTTTGGCATGTTCTTATTAAATTTGTACCAAGTTTGCAAGTGTTTTGGCATGGTCTTATTAAATTTGTACCAAGTTTGCAAGTGTTTTGGCATGGTCTTATTAAATTTGTTCCAAGTTTGCAAGTGTTTCGGCATGGTCTCATTAAATTTGTACCAAGTTGCAAGTGTTTTGGCATGGTCTTATTAAATTTGTACCAAGTTTGCAAGTGTTTTGGCATGGTCTTAGGAAGTTTGTCCCAAGTTTGCAAGTGTTTTGGCATGGTCTTATTAAATTTGTACCAAGTTTGCAAGTGTTTTGGCATGGTCTTATTAAATTTGTACCAAGTTTGCAAGTGTTTTGGCATGGTCTTATTAAATTTGTACCAAGTTTGCAAGTGTTTTGGCATGGTCTTATTAAATTTGTTCCAAGTTTGCAAGTGTTTCGGCATGGTCTCATTAAATTTGTACCAAGTTGCAAGTGTTTTGGCATGGTCTTATTAAATTTGTACCAAGTTTGCAAGTGTTTTGGCATGGTCTTATTAAATTTGTACCAAGTTTGCAAGTGTTTTGGCATGGTCTTATTAAATTTGTACCAAGTTTGCAAGTGTTTGGCATGGTCTTATTAAATTTGTACCAAGTTTGCAAGTGTTTTGGCATGGTCTTATTAAATTTGTTCCAAGTTTGCAAGTGTTTCGGCATGGTCTCATTAAATTTGTACCAAGTTGCAAGTGTTTTGGCATGGTCTTATTAAATTTGTACCAAGTTTGCAAGTGTTTTGGCATGGTCTTATTAAATTTGTACCAAGTTTGCAAGTGTTTTGGCATGGTCTTATTAAATTTGTACCAAGTTTGCAAGTGTTTGGCATGGTCTTATTAAATTTGTACCAAGTTTGCAATTGTTTTGGCATTGTCTTATTAAATTTGTACCAAGTTTGCAAATGTTTTGGCATGGTCTTAGGAAGTTTTTTCCAAATTTGCAAGTGTTTGGCATGGTCTTATTAAATTTGTACCAAGTTTGCAAGTGTTTGGCATGTTCTTATTAAATTTGTACCAAGTTTGCAAGTGTTTTGGCATGGTCTTATTAAATTTGTCCCAAGTTTGCAAGTGCTTTGGCATGGTCTTATTAAATGTGTACCAAGTGAAGCTACCTCCCTTTGGCTGACGGCCTCAGTTCCTAGAATTAGAGTTTATACCTACTGTCACCTTGTCAGAAATGTCTTCCTTATCGTGGCCAAACACGATTCTATCCTGTCGATGGCGGATAATTGTCAGCGGACGGCTCTTCCCAGGACGGACGACTCGAAGAAAACACGGACATAATGTTGTTCCTTTGAGTGTAGCAAACAGATCACACCTGGTTTATTACAACCAAGTAATATTAATAGCTAACTTAGTCTAGGTTAGTTCGCGTTTACCCTTCTCCCCCCCAGCCTGACCATTCCCTCGCCTCTACTGTCGCTGTGCCGTTCTCGCATTGATCGATGCTTCGTTGCCGGGCGCCTTTTTCCCGGGGCGATTCATGATCGATCTCGTTCACTCCTGTTGGTTTGCGACACTTGTTTTCGCAACTCGCTTTCGATCGTGATCGCTTTTCGGTCATTAGCTTTGTCGGTTGGCGCGTTCTCCTGGGCGGATGTTTACGACTTAAGTCCAAATCGTCGTCATTATCGGTTATTGCTGATATCGAACGATCGTCCGGTGTTTTTCCATGCTGCGTTGTTCTTTCTTAATGGCGGATGTTTGTGACTTAAGTCACGTACGATATTTTCCCCGATGTCGATGCCCCCATGTCGTCATCATGTTATTTGTCCAACCTGTGCCAAGGGTTTTGCACCCTGCGTGTTGGTGTACCGAGGATGGCGTTGACTGGTCGGCTTGGTGTTGGTGTTGTTGCTCGGGCGAGCCCGTACGGGCGTACGGGGCGGTCGCGCATGAAGTGTCGTCTTGCACCGTAAGTGGGTCAGCCTGGTGAATGTAGGTCAGTTCTGGCTTATAGCTGACTCTGCGCTTTTCGTCGTTGAGTCGACATTTGAAGCGCCGTCCTATGTCTGCGATGCGCTGTTCCTGTTGCGGCGATTCAGGCGTTGTCTTCTGGGTTTGTATGCGAATTGCGGCAATTCAGGCGTAGGATTATGGGGTGTAGGCGAAATGGGTGAATGGTGGGCTGAGGCACGCCGGAGGGACGCTTCATCCCCCCCCCCCCCCCACTTACTTGAGCTCTAGATCCGTCTTGAAGAGGCGAATCTGGAGCTGGTTAGTATGCTGGTAATAATGGAGCGTTGTACCGTTCTCGCGATGAACCTGGGGTACCTTTCTCTGCTTTGATTCCGATGCTAGTTGTCATCTGCTGCATCGGGGTCATCCTTCAAGCTGCCTGTAGTTTGGTCTTCCTGGCTATCGTTGTTGCGGTCGACTTCATCATCGCACATCGTGTGTCGTCTCCCCACTCGTGTTTACCTCAGGCGTGGCCACACCTTAGGTTAACGTTAGCGTTGTCGTGTCGTCTCGTTGTATCCCACATTGAAGCGTCATGGGATGGTCGTCGTTGGGCTTTCGGCTGATCCTGCCCTTGTGGTTGCTGCTGAAGATCGTCGCTGGATGCTGCGGCGTTGTTGCTGAGGTACCCCTGGCTCTGTTCGTCGCTGTTCTAAACCTAATGCGCATATTTGATAAGTGGAGCTTTCTCCGTTGGTTAGTGTCCCCATGGTTAGTATTATTTTCCCTAACGCAATTTTCTGACTGTAGGAGCAACCGTTGCTCTTTCGTTTCTTAGTTAGCAGTAACAACTTTCTTTCATAAAAGTGGGTGTCTATTGGTTTGCCCACACCATTAATACATTTCCTATGCCCGTCGGCATCTTCGCTTTCCTTTCAGCGGCAGTTTCTCATCTGAGGGTGTCTTCTGGTTTTCCCTATCAGTGTTCCTAATGATCTAAGCCCTGTGGCTCTTTGCTGCATGGTGTACTTCGTTAGAGCGGGGCTTGAACCCGGTTAGCTGGCTTGAGTTTCTCTTACTGCCGTATACCATGTCCCTAACCGTGCATACATATGCATTGAGCACCCTGGCTCCTTCGCTTTTCCTTAGCGGAATTTTCAATATAAGGGCTTTCCCTGTTGATATGTTGCGCTATATATCTCGAGCATCCTTGTTTCCTTTTTCCATGACGTATTTGGTTAGAGCGGGGCTTGAACCCGGATAGCTGGCTTGAGTTTTCTCTTCTACCGTTTACCATGTCCCTAACAGTGCCTACATGCGCATTGAGCATCTTTGCTCCTTCGCTATTCGTAGCGGAATTTTCCTATAGGTGGGTGTCTCGGTTTTCTCCCTAGTTTAATACCTTCTGATCACCTTTTCGGTCCTATGGGGGTACTTCCTATTGCACGAAATGGGACCGGTTATGACGCTGTCGCGTTCAAATTCTACATCCGACAAGACGTGTTTCTCAATACGACCATCTTCCCTAGTTCTACTAATGGCTTTGAAGAGTATTGGGTCCCTAACTGTGCAACGCGTTTGCATCTTATTTTGATTAAAACATGTTTCCTTTCAATTTCATTTACTAAACTTTTCTTTGTGGCATTTTGCCTCGCGGTATCCTATCTTTCATCATAACTTCTCTTTTGACCGTCATCGTTACGAACGGGTGAATGGCTACTGGGAATTGAACCCAGCCCTAGGTCAATCTATGGTCCTAGGAATCCGAGGAATACAAGCATTCGCACGGCCACAACACATCCCTCGTCGTCTTCTACATAATACGTTTTCTAAGTTTTCTTCTTCTTCGCGGCATTTGCCCTATCTGTACGAATTCTTTTTGTTCGCTATCTCTTTTTTTTCTTCTCGCGGTATAATTCCTCGCGGTTAAATTTTCTTTGCGTAGTTTCCCTTATATTCTTCCCGTATTCTCATCTGTGCCGCATGCACGGGCTGGTTTTCTTTTCATTCTAATCTTTTTTTTTACGCATTGTCATGCATTTTTGGAGCCTATTACCCCTTTCAAAATCTTGTCCGCGCAGCGATTTTGCTTCGATATGTTCTGTTTCCTTTCTCGTTCTCGCTGCTGCGGGTAATAAGTTGCGCGTGAGCGGCTGCTATATACTCTTTGTCTTTTCGCGCGGTTTTTTTTTTTGGGCCACATATCGGCCGTCCCCAATTTCTGTGTAATATGGTCGAATAAGTGCAGGGTTTCTTAACTTTTGAAACCCGTCGTTCACCTTCCCGTGTTAATTTTGTTTAATTGCTCCCTCCTGCCGTCCTCGAGGAGAACCCCTCTGGGACCTCTGGGTGGAATCCTCTATTCGGAAGACGCACTTGTCGCTCCGTTATTGATCAGTGAACGTCAATTCTGCTGGAGAAAAAAAACCGTACTCCTCTTCCCCCTTCTTTATTACCGGAAAGAAGCTAACTGTTTAGAATGAACGAAACATGAATAAATGAATGGGGGATGATGAAGGGAGAGACATAGCCTTCTTTTTTTTCGCGTCTGCCTTATTGTGATATTTCTTAAACCTATTACTACCAATCGCTAGTACCTTTGTCGTATGTCCCCTTGCGTTTTTCTTTAGATATCAATTCATTTTATTTTCTCTGGCTACTTCATGCTAATGATTCGACAACTTTCTCATATCCAACGCGTAATCATGGTAATTGGATTCGGCCAATGTACCTTTATAAATGAATGCCGGGATCCGTGGCTCCATCACTTCTGAAAGGCGGTGGAGGGTTTGGTCGCCAATAATCCGGCCAGTATGGTAAATTCATGTCATCGTACGGCCCTTCTCCGTGCCAACCGTTGTTTCCTCCGCTCCCTTGGCCGAACCAGTGTTCACCGTCATAATTTCCGTAGCGTGGCGGCAGAGCTTGACCATCGCGCAAGCGTCTTGTGGCCTCGGTTACCCGATCAGCGTTATCGTGCACCTGCTCCAGGTGCTCCAAAAGTGGCTCAAGTTCCATGGTGTTTTGCATTAGTGCTAACACCCTCAGATTTGGATCATTCAATCCTGTTACAAAATGATGTTTTATATGCCTGCTGGCATAATCTATCAACCCCTCATTGTCGCTAGCGTGCGTTCTCACGAGCTCTACTATATGTCTCGCCCTATCCGCATATCTCCTAAACGTCTCATTCGGCCTTTGCGCCAGTGTTTCAGTTCGGTGAAAAATGCTTTCCACACTACAATTTTCCCCAAACTGCTTTCGCAACAGCTCTTTCATTTCCTCCCAGCTCTTTGCTTTAATGCGCTGGTAGTGGCTTACTGCATCACCTTTCAATTTGGCTAGAACTATGTCCAATAGTTCTTCTTCATTTACCATTTCTCGCCTGGCGACGCGATCGACCTGGCGTACAAACAATCCTAACTCTTCGACCCCTCCACGGTACTCGGGAATAAGAGCCATGGCATTCTCTATCGAATACTCCTTCGTTTCCGTCATTTTCATTTCAATAAAAGTTTTGTCGAGCGAACAGATGTCTCGGACAAAATCTTTCTTCACTCTTAGTAGATTTTTCGGGATAGTGCTTCGACTAGGGGCCGCGGGGGTTTGTTCCAGGGGCGAAGCGTTGCTGTCAACACTAGCTGGGGTAAATCTAAGCTCGGGTGCGATGGTGCCGTCGGAAAGGCAAACCTCCCTCGAATTTGTCGGCCCTTCACTTCCGTATTCTTGGCTCTTTCCGACGTTGCTGCGTAGTTGTCTATCCGTCATTTGAGTTTTCACTACGCTTTTGCACACGGCTTCTTTCCGAATTTTCGTGCACGATAAAAATGAAACTAAATTTCTCTCGTGCCTTCAAACAAAAACTTGAGGTCTCAAAAAAAAAATGTACCTGACGCACACAAAAATGTATTTAAAATGAAACTGTGCTCTTACCACAGGGTGAGTTCTGCCACTTCCATCTCGAAGGATTCCGTTTTCCCGCGTAACCTTCCTTCTCGTTCTCTTAAAGGGGTGCTCTGCTGGTCCGCTGATGCTCCGCTGCTGTAACGATGAATGTCTCTTTGATGCACAATTCGCCACGCTTCACAACACTGCACTGCTTTCACTATACTGCACTACTTCACTTCACTATTGCACTGCTTCAAAACCCACCGGGTTGCTATCGTTGTACAAGGGATGTCTTATCCCACCGCTGTCACCAGATGAAGTTACCGCCCTTTGGCTGACGGCCTCAGTTCCTAGAATTACTGTCACCTTGTCAGAAATGGCTTCCTTATCGTGGCCAAACACGATTCTATCCTGTCGATGGCGGATAATTGTCAGCGGACGGCTCTTCCCAGGACGGACGACTCGAAGAAAACACGGACACGATGTTGTTCCTTTGAGTGTAGCAAACAGATCACACCTGGTTTATTACAACCAAGTAATATTTATAGCTTACTTAGTCTAGGTTAGTTTGTGCCGCCCTCTCCCTACAGCCTGACCATTCCCTCGCCTCTGCTGTCGCTGTGCCGTTCTCGCATTGATCGATGCTTCGTTGCCGGGCGCCTTTTTCCCGGGGCGATTCATGATCGATCTCGTTCACTCCTGTTGGTTTGCGACACTTGTTTTCGCAACTCGCTTTCGATCGTGATCGCTTTTCGGTCATTAGCTTTGTCGGTTGGCGCGTTCTCCTGAGCGTATGTTTACGACTTAAGTCCAAATCGTCCTCATTATCGGTTATTGCTGATATCGAACGATCGTCCGGTGTTTTTCCATGCTGCGTTGTTCTTTCTTCATGGCGGATGTTTGTATCGAATGTATAGATAAGGCTTAGGATAATCAGATAGAGAGGGCGCCACACTTACAGGGAATTAGTGATGGCCGCCATCAGATGGCTATAAGTGTTGGTGCCTTCGGAGAGTTAGAAGAACCAGCTGATCGACGAGGGTAACGATCGATCGTCGATCAGGGCCAAAGGGTCAAGGGCCGAGGATGTCGCGCGACGAAAGAGGATACGACAAGCGGCTTTAAAAGGGAGCGCGCAAGCGGGCTCAGGGTCGCAAACGGTAGTGGAAAAAAGTTACGGCAAATTTTTTAATAAATTTTGGACGATTGAAAGCAAAAGAAAAATACGGTTGTTCAAGTTATTTAAAAAACGTGGTTTATCATCCGGGCGACCTGTTACAAAGTAACATCTTAAAAAATTTGCCACATTTGCCACGGTTCTCAACGATAGGAAAAGTGCGTAGCTGACTCGACGGCTACGATCAGTGAGCAGCAACGTGATCGTTCAAGAAGTTTGGTGGACAAAGGTGAAAACGCGTGCCTGACCCGACGGCAAAGATCAGTGAGCAGCCGCGGCGAACAATAGTGAAAACGTGTGCCTGACCCGACGGCAAAGATCAGTGGGCAGTCGCGACGGACGTTAGAGCGAGTATTTGCACAGTGCAACGAGTGACCAGAAAGTGCAATCTCGAAGCAAGACAATGGAGGAAGAAGGAGGACAATGTGGCGTGTGTCTCGGAGCAACCCAGGACGGAGTGGTAACATGTGACCAATGTTACAAATGGTACCATTTCCGATGCGTGAACGAGGACGCATCGGTAACGAGCCGCGAGTGGCGGTGCATGCAGTGTCTTCCAGCGGCGCGGCCCGGAACATCTTCACCATGCGCTGCACAAGTGCCGAGAACACCCCTTACCCTACGGGCAAGGACTCCGGAGGTCGATTCTGTACCACCATCGGCAACCCATGACGATACGACGTTAAGGGAGATCTCGCGGATCTTCAAGATGGCGTTAAGGGACAACGACGACGCACGCGGAAAAGAGAGCCATATTAAAAGGCTAGAGGAGAAGATAGAAGCAATGACGCAGAAAATGGAGGCTTACGGCCGTGAACAGCATTCGACATGGAGAGAGCCACCGCCATGTTCTACGGCATTTTACGAGCAGGCAGAGGGTGAGTTAACGAGGAGCCAGCTTTCAGCAAGACAAGCGGTCACCGGCAGACTTCCCACGTTCGGAGGCAACCCCGAAGAATGGCCGATGTTCCTAGCCAGCTTTAAGGAAACAACTCGGCTGTGCGGATTCTCGGACGGGGAAAATATCCTACGTCTGCAACAGGCCCTGAAGGGAAGGGCGTTGAAGGCCGTACAGTGCCGGTTGCGGCATGCGGCGAACTTGCAGGAGGTGCTGGAAACCCTTCAAACAATGTTCGGGCGACCGGAAATCATCGTAGATTCCCTCCTGGAACAGATAAGGCGAGCCCCGCAACCAAGAGTGGATAAGGTGGAAACACTTATCGATTTTGGGCTGGTCGTTGAGGAGATCTGCTCGACGGTGCGCACGAGCGGGGTGGAGAATCGCTTCGACGGTCCGATTCTACAAGAGCTGGTCGATCGATTGCCAGGTATGGTGAAGCTGCTGTGGGGACTGCACTGCATCACTCTACCGAGGGCCAGTTTGGAGGAGTTTGGTAAGTGGGCGACAAATATAAAAAATGCCACTCTACAGGTCACCAAACCAACACCCGCATACCGCGTACACCAAGAAGAGAAGAGGCAGGTTATGCGGGTCAACGTGCACACCATTAGCCAACAAGCACCAAAACCGACGAAGAAGGTGTGTGCCTGCCGTGAGGGTGATTGTGCTTCCGTTCTGGATTGCGAGGCATTCTGGAAAATGAACGTCGCACAACGATGGAGCCAGGCAAAAGCAACTCATCTATGTATAGGTTGCCTAAAACTCCACCCTGGCGCCTGCAGAATTTTAAGACCTTGCGGAAAAGAAGGGTGCAAAGCGAAGCATCACCGAGCATTCCATGCAGAGGAGGGGCCGAGACGACAGGCGGAGGTAGCGCAACGGAGCCATCAGGCAGAGGGAGGAGCACTGCTAAAATATCTCCCAGTAAAAATTCACGGACCGCGTGGTAGTGTTACCGCCTTCGCATTGCTCGACGACGGATCAAAAGTGACGCTAGTGGAGGAGGGTTTGCTGATTGAGCTTGGCTTGGAAGGGCAGCCAAAACCTCTGTGTCTCAGATGGACGGGCGGTCAGCAGAGAGTGGAGCAGGGGTCAGTAGAACTAGCTATCGAGGT
Organism: Anopheles atroparvus; assembly: GCA_914969975.1. Lineage (NCBI taxonomy): Eukaryota > Metazoa > Arthropoda > Insecta > Diptera > Culicidae > Anopheles > Anopheles atroparvus. The sequence continues at coordinate 1,019,344 of CAJZCY010000008.1, read as the reverse complement.
ATCCGGGGCAAGAGCAGACGACAAAACGTATTGGATACCGAGGGTGCGCAGCGTTCAATGCCTGGATTTGGGATCACAATCGGTGAACATGAAACGGCTGGCATCTAGGTACGCGCATCTTTCATCTGCCCCAGTAACTTCGTACCACAACGCTAGACCGAGGATCCTAATTGGGAGTTCCAGCGCATTCTTAATGCGCCCGCTACAGGCCCTAGAAGGAGCGCCAGAAGAACCGATCGCTATAGAAACTCGATTGGGCTGGGTTCTGTCAGGCAGTGGTAATGTACGCGAAGATGGAAATCGTACGCTCAGCCTCAATCACATAAACATTTGTGATTGCGACAACCTTGAAGCCCGAATGAATGCAGCACTAAAGGAGGGTTTTGCTCTGGAAAGTCCGAACTATAATAACCTTCGACTTCTTTCTAGAGAGGAGGAACGAGCAACGAAACTGCTTCATACTTTGACCAGACTGACCGAGGGTAGGTTTGAAACCGGCCTCCTTTGGCGGTACGATGACATCAAACTCCCAAACAATCGCTCGATGGCTTTGAAACGGATGGAATGTCTGGAACGTCGCATGGAACGAGAACCCCTTCTTCGTGTGCGAGTGAATCAAATACTCGCCGACCACCGGGAAAAGGGATACATCCGGAAACTGATGGACAGTGAAAAGGAGGCGAAACATCCACGTACGTGGTATCTTCCTATCTTTCCAGTGGTTAATAACAACAAGCCGGGCAAGGTTCGATTGGTATGGGACGCTGCTGCATCTTTAAACGGAACATCACTGAACTCCATGCTGTTGACCGGCCCGGATTTGTTAGTCTCACTTCCGAGCGTATTACAAAAATTCAGGGAGTTTCGCATAGCCATGGCAGCAGATATCACCGAAATGTACCATCAGGTAAAAATCCGTCAGGATGATCAGCATAGTCAGAGGTTCCTATGGAAGTGGCAAGCATCGCAGAGCAATCCAGAGGAATACGTCATGACGAGGATGACATTTGGTGCGACATGCTCGCCAAGCGCCGCACAGTTTGTTAAAAACCACAACGCAGATAGGTTTGCTGACCGCTTCCCACGAGCGGTTGAATGCATCAAGGGGGAACATTACGTTGATGACATGCTAACGAGTGTAGAATACACAGCTGAAGCAACACAACTGGCACTAGATGTTACCCATATTCACTCCCAAGGTGGGTTTAAGCTGCACAACTGGGCGTCGAACGCAACTGAGGTTCTCGGCGCTGTCGGTGGAAGCGAGAATCAAATGAAGGACATGAATTTGGACGCAACTTCGAGGCCACAAAAGGTGCTTGGAATGTGGTGGAACACAAAGTGCGACACATTTCATTTCAAGGTCCCTGGAAACGACCGAGACATCCTGCAAGGGAAGATCCCCTCCAAGAGACAAGTTTTAAGCATCCTGATGTCCATCTACGACCCTTTGGGTTTGATCGCAGGCTTCCTATTTTTCCTCAAAATACTACTTCAGGACATATGGCGATCTGGCGTCGGATGGGACGAAGATATTCCAGAAGAGCTCCGACTAAAGTGGTCGCAATGGGTGGCTTGTCTTCCACATCTAGAGGCGATCGCTATACCTCGATGCTACCGACAGTCGCTCAAGATTGAAGAATGCACCGTGCAACTTCACGTGTTCGTCGACGCAGGCAAAGACGGTTTCGCAGCTGTAGCCTACCTACGCTTCGAGGCCAATGGAGAACGGGAGGTGGCTCTGATTGGTGGCAGAACTCGCGTTACCCCGCTGAAGTACATTTCCATCCCTCGACTGGAACTGCAGGCGGCAGTTATAGGCATCAGGCTAGCGAAGGCAATCGCCGAAACGCACAAGGTTCCGATAAATAGAAGGTTCTTTTGGACTGATTCCAGGGACGTGATATGCTGGATAAATTCCGACCATCGACGTTACAGCACTTACGTAGCACACAGAGTGGGCGAGATACTGACTGAATCCGACGCTAGAGAATGGCAGTGGGTAGCTACCAAATTCAACGTCGCTGATGAATGCACGAAATGGTCAAACCTGAATCACCATCTTACATCTAGACGCTGGTTCGCCGGGCCGTCCTTTCTGGTGCAACATGAGAGTCAGTGGAAAACGGATCGTCTCGATCCAATGACTACAGAAGAAGAGATTCGGTACACCGTTACTGCGCACCAGGTAGCCGAACCATTAATAGAATTCGACCGTTTTTCGAATTGGAGAAGACTTCATCGATCGGTGGCTCTAGTTTGGCGGTTCATAAACAATACGAAGGCAGCGAAAGCAGATCGTGAGCGCGGACATCTCACACATTGCGAGCTGCAACGGGCCGAACGTACCATCATCAGGGAAGCACAGCGGCAGGCTTTCCCAAGCGAATATAATCTGCTTAAATCCCAAGCACAGGCTAAAACGAGAAAGAATATTTTGATTAAAAGCAGTAATCTTTACCGCAGAAGCCCATACATCGATGGCGAAGAGATACTTAGAGTGAGAGGTCGGGTAGACGCTTGCCAGCACGTTGGCGAGGAAACGAAGCGGCCGATAATTCTACCAAGAAGCGGACATCTAACTGATCTGATCGTCGACAGATACCACCGCCGCTACAGACACGCAAATCACCAGACAGTGATGAATGAGATCCGGCAAAAATACGACGTCCCGGCATTACTTAGTGCCTGTCATCGGGTGAGGAACAAATGCATATTCTGTAAAATTCGTAGCACCTTACCGCAACCTCCAATGATGGGCGATTTACCTGCTGGTCGTCTGTCTGCATTTTGTCGGCCCTTCTCATTCACCGGCATTGACTATTTTGGACCATTGATGGTAGTCAACGGACGGAGAACAGAAAAACGCTGGGGCGTATTGTTTACATGTTTGACAATTCGCGCAATACACATCGAAGTGGCCCCGAGCCTTACGACCAGTTCTTGCATCATCGCCGTTCGTAATTTCGTCTCTCGAAGAGGGAACCCTCTCGAAATTTGTTCTGATAGAGGTACGAATTTCATCGGAGCTAACCGGGAGTTGAAAGATGCCCTCGGTATGATAAACATGAATGAGTTGATTGACGCAATGGATCTACCGGATACCAAGTGGACCTTTAATCCACCAGCAGCACCACACTTCGGGGGCGCGTGGGAGCGGCTTGTGCAATCTGTGAAGAAAACTTTAAGCAACATCCAATTCACCAGAACACCAACAGATGCGATTTTGTATAATTGGCTGATAGAAGTGGAACACATTATAAACTCACGGCCGCTGACCCAGGTGGCCGTAAGTCACGAAGAAGAAGAACCGTTAACCCCAAACCACTTTTTACTAGGATCATCGTCCGGAGTAAAACCGCTCACGAGCTTCAACGACACACCGGAGGCACTGAGGAACAACTGGACGACTTCACAAACATACGCCGACAAATTTTGGAGAAAGTGGCTCGCATCCTATCTCCCAACACTAACGAGGAGGTCAAAATGGTTCGCGCCTACTAAACCATTGAAGGAAGGCGATGTAGTTCTGGTTGTTGATGAGAATCTACCTCGAGGGTGCTGGCCAAAAGGGAGAATCGTCAAAGCAGAACCGTCAAAGGACGGGCAGATCAGACGCGTGCACGTTCGTCTGGGATCCGGCAAAACAATCGAGCGGCCAGCCGTCAATATAGCCAGGCTTGACATCGGACCGACATAGAGTGCTCGACATTTGAGTCAAGCACTGGGGGCCAGTGTTGCGAGCAACGGTCCGATAGGAATTTCGAATGTATAGATAAGGTTTAGGATAATCAGATAGAGAGGGCGCCACACTTACAGGGAATTAGTGATGGCCGCCATCAGATGGCTATAAGTGTTGGTGCCTTCGGAGAGTTAGAAGAACCAGCTGATCGACGAGGGTAACGATCGATCGTCGATCAGGGCCAAAGGGTCAAGGGCCGAGGATGTCGCGCGACGAAAGAGGATACGACAAGCGGCTTTAAAAGGGAGCGCGCAAGCGGGCTCAGGGTCGCAAACGGTAGTGGAAAAAAGTTACGGCAAATTTTTTAATAAATTTTGGACGATTGAAAGCAAAAGAAAAATACGGTTGTTCAAGTTATTTAAAAAACGTGGTTTATCATCCGGGCGACCTGTTACAAAGTAACAGTGGTTGTGCTGGATTCTTTGACGACGGGGTGATGCGGAAGGTAGTACGCTCCAGGATTATTCTGTTCCTCAGCTAGGACGGGCGCCATGTGGCCAAGTGAAACATATTCTCTCATAAACTGATGGTACTGCAGTTTCAGGTTCTCATCCTTATGGAGTTTCTGCTCTAAGTACCGGAATCTTCTTTGCGCAGATGGTTTTGAATGCCCAATCGGGTTGTCATTATCGGAATTTTTGGGCATGCGCACGATATATCTACCAGTGGAATCGCGGGATACTGTTTTTTGGTAGTATTCTTCGCATCTTTGCTCATCCACCGAATAATTATTGTGGCTTATTTCCTCTAATCGCCAAAACCGTTCTAACTGCTCATTAATTGACGAGATTGTTACCGCATTACAAGTTGCAGTTCGGGATGGAGGGCGGGTGTGATCGTCCAATGTTCCGGTTACAACCCAACCGAAAACAGTCTCTACAAGTAAGGTCCGATTAGCTAACCGCAAACGACCCTCTCGTAGAAAATGATAAAAATGGGCTCCACCTATTATCATGTCGATTCTCCGGGATGTTTGGAAACCAGGGTCAGCCAGCGGGAAAGTCGATGGAACATGCAATTGGTTCGAATACAATGGGGTACTGCTCACTCTATTGAGAACGAGGAATTCTATCGATTCACTAAAATCATTCAATCGTGAACGGATTTCCGTTTGAACTTTCTGCCTTGCTTGGGTCAAAGTGCTACCTATGCCTGCTATCGTAACGTCTGTTGCTTTCCTGGGAAGATGCAGCATCTGGCAAAGACGTTCACTCATAGCGTTGAGTTGAGAACCGGTGTCCAATAGTGCGCGGGCCATGTGCGCCTGGCCATATACATCGATCACGATTAGCACCACTGTTGTCAGAAGCGTATCGGTATAGCAAGATGGGGAGGATTCACGTGCGGAGGAAGGGAATTCCGTTACAGCTGCCAACATATTTACACCTGATGGAGAGGCTTCGGTTCGCTGCGACGGGCCGGGCTGAATCATCGTATGATGACGCTTGGCACAATGCCTACATGCGTACGTCGATTTACACGATCGCGCAAAATGGTCGCTCCTAAAACAATTACTGCATAATTGTTTCTCGTTCACCACGCGAAATCGATCTTGCACTTCCATCCTTGTGAACACGGGACAAGTCGTTAAAGGATGTTTCTCATTCTCACATGCGGGACACATTGGGTACATTTTGCTCCGGAGCCCTTTTGTCCGAACGGCTGAATTCGCAGAAGCAAATGGGGGGCAATGCACTCGGCGACTGGACTCACACGAGTCATGCTCGGGCGAATTATCGGCCATCATGGCGTTCTGCTGAGCAGCGGCGTGGCACAGGCTTTTGTTTTTCGATCTATCTTTTGCTGCTCGGGATTCCTCCGTGTAGCCATTATACAGGGTAACCTTTGCTACGGATTGTGCCACTTCGAATAAAAACTTACTCAGGCTTTCCAGATTGGCTGGTGTTTGGGTTGTGGTAAGATGATGTCGCCAAGACAGTTTTACGTGCGCTGGCAATTTGGCTACCAGCTCCATAAGCAGCACCGGGTTCTCCAAGTGGTTGCGCTGCCCTGCCGCAATCAAGTGGTCGCTGAAGCTCCGAACGGCCAGCGCAAAATCGCAAAGCGTTTCTAATTTTTCTGCACGTGGTGCGGGAACTGCTCGAACTTTATCAAGGAGAGCTTGTACCAAAATTTCGGGTCTTCCGAATAACATTTATAATGTTTCAATTACTCTCGGTAACGCATCGGGTAGTAGAAGGCTCCCTGAGACGGCTTCGAACGCTGCTCCTTTCAAACACGATTTCAGGCGCACCGAATTCTCTCTATTCGAATATCCACCTGCCAGCGTAGTTTGCATGTAGGTGGAGATAAAAAGAGGCCATTCCGTCGGGTTGCCCGAGAACAAAGGCAATTCTGTTCCCATTACCTTTCGGGCTTCTCGCTCTGCCTGTGTTGGTGGACGTTCCCTTTCTGCGAGCACATGGTCTGGCACGGGCACGTTACCGAACAACGATGCAAGGTTAGGGGGATATTTCGGCTGGTCAATCTCGGCGCCTACGCTCCACACACCGGGCCCTAGCATTCCACGCATTCGCTCTATCTCTTCCGTGACCGGGGATGGGGGAGCTGGGACAGGGTCCTTTATCGCTGGGACGGGTTCTGCCTCCGTTGGGATGGGCGCTTTCGCTGCTGCAGCTTCCAGCTTCGCACGCAGCTCGGCATTTGCAGCTTCTAACTGTTTCACCTTCTCACTAAAATCCGTTAAGTCCACTGACTCTCGCTGATGCTTAACACCCTTCGGCATTTTCACTAAACTGACCACTTATCCTGGTCACGGCACCAAAATGATGTGTGATACTGAAAGGGGTTGGGAAATGAGGGGTTTCGAAAGCCCGTGGTCGTGAGGATCAAAGTTCGGGGTCAGGCTCCTTTTTATTTTTGCTCTTTCCTAGCTGGCTTCTACAATGCTACTAAACTTAATTCTAACGCGGGGGCTCTCACGCCTTCGGCAAAACGGGTGAAGAGTGATGGGATTGTCATTTAGAGTTAGTTCCGATCAACCATGCCAAAACACTTGCAAACTTGGTACAAATTTAATAAGACCATGCCAAACACTTGCAAACTTGGTACAAATTTAATAAGCCCATGCCAAAACACTTGCAAACTTGGTACAAATTTAATAAGACCATGCCAAAACACTTGCAAATTTGGTTCAAATTTTATAAGACCATGCCAAAACACTTGCAAACTTGGTACAAATTTAATAAGCCCATGCCAAAACACTTGCAAACTTGGAACAAATTTAATAAGACCATGCCAAAACACTTGCGAAATTGGTACAAATTTAATAAGACCATGCCGATCACTTGCAAACTTGGTACAAATTGAATAAGACCATGCCAAAACACTTGCAAACTTGGTACAAATGTAATAAGACCATGCCAAAACACTTGCAAACTTGGAACAAATTTAATAAGACCATGCCAAAACACTTGCAAACTTTGTACAAATTGAATAAGACCATGCCAAAACACTTGCAAACTTGGTACAAATTTCATAAGACCATGCCAAAACACTTGCAAACTTGGTAAAAATTTAATAAGACCATGCCAAAACACTTGCAAACTTGACAGTACGCTCACAACTACCAAGCGATAAGGACGTTGTTTTTTGTGAGACTAAAACATCATTTGGAAATGGCAGGAGTGCGAAAGTGGGAGAATGCGCTAAGGATTAGCTTTGCGCAGCTCCAATTAAAGCCGTCGAAGGAAGAGACTTACGATCTCATCGCAAAGATGCTTATTGCAAAGGAGCATTTTGTGCGAGTGCATTTTGCGTCGATACACGCAACTGTGTACATCCAGATGGCCACTTTGGAGCAGGCACAGGAAGTGGTGGAAAGGTGCCGTGGCAAGTACGGCAAAACCATCGACGGAAAGTTCCACCCGTACGATATTGCCATGGAAGATGGCGCCTCGGATATCATTCTTCAGGATCTGCCGTATTTTGTTACGGACGACGAGATTCGGAAAGAGATGCAAAAGTACGGCGAGGTCATCGAAATCTGGGAGAAGCGTCATCCAGAAGGTACCCCGCTGGCTGGTATCCTTATGGGTGTGCGTGTAGTCTGGATGATACGAAAGATTCCGATAAACTCGCACATCATCATCGGCGGCGAAATGGCCCAGGCGATGTACCGCGGTCAAATACAGACGTGCCGTGTGTGTGGGCAGCGTGTCCACCACGGTGTAAAGTGTGCACAAAATCGAATTGAAAATTCGTATGCGAGTGCACTGAAGCAAAGCGCGTCGCCTCAATCACGTGGGAAAAAACCGCATCGAGACACACACGGACCCAAAAACACGAGCGTCCCTACCACGGTGAGGACAACAAGTGTAAAGAGCGGACCGATAGCGAACAAAGCGCAAGAGCGGTTAGATCGTCTAACGAATGCGAGCGCTGCCGCTACGATCGATACGGTTTCGCATACACCAGTGGACACACACACGCACGCGGATACTATTGCTCAACAAGCGGAGAAAGCAGTAGTAGTGGAGAAAGCTGTACCAGCAGTGGAAGCTGCCAGCACGAGCAAAACATCGAGCGGCGAGATCGTTTTCAAAGCCCCGCTCGACATCCCGCTTCCATCCAATATTCCCGAGGATACCCATACCCCGAAGCGCCCGGCTGATGCGGACACCGAGAGCGACGCTTCTAGCTCGTCGGTGACCGTGGCAGCAAAGCGCAAGCCCGGACGGCCACCGAAGCAAACAAAGGTAGGGTAATCCCTTCCTCTTTTTCTCCTCCCTTTCCGTACCACCACTCTTCCCACATCAATTTATTTGTTTTTAAACTGCCTAGAGATGGACAACTTATGTAACGTTAATTTTAAAATTGCATCAGTTAACCTGAATGCGATTTCAAATCAAACTAAATTAGATGCACTCCTTTCCTTCATCCGAACCATGGACTTGGACATAATATTTCTCCAAGAAGTATATGCCCCGGACCTGGTCATCCCGGGTTTCATTGTACTTTCTAACGTCAATGAAACCAGGAGAGGAACAGCGATCGCTTTACGGAAGCGCTTAAAATTTTCGCAAGTCGAACGCAGCTTAGATTCGCGTCTAATCTGCGTCCGGCTTGAGGATACTGCCACCCTATGCAATGTTTACGCGCCTTCGGGGAGCCACCGAAGGGCAGAGCGGGAGGAATTCTTCGGGCGCACGTTGCCGTTCCACCTGCGAAATGCACGGGAACCCGTCATTTTAGCAGGAGATTTCAACTGCGTGTTGAAATCAAAGGACGCAACGGGTGCCGGATGTGTCGGTCTTGCTCTGCAGAACGCTGTGGATAACATAGGCCTGTGTGATAGTTGGGAAGCTCTCAGAGGAAACGATGTTGAGTTTTCCTACATCACACGTGGTTCGGGCTCACGTATCGATCGTTGTTACGTGTCGGCGTGCATACAGGATCGTCTTCGGACAACCGACATGCACGTGGTCTCCTTTTCCGACCACAAGGCACTGACGGTGCGGATCAGTCTCCAGTCTCTTCCGGTCCCGCGGAGGAACGGATACTGGCAACTTCGCCCACACATTTTATCTGATGAGGTCTTGGAGGAACTCGAATGCAAGTGGAGTGGTTGGGTCCGACAGCGGAGGAATTACGGTTCCTGGATGCTTTGGTGGGTCGAATGCGCCAAGCCCAGGATAAAGTCATTCTTTCGTTGGAAGACCAACGAAAAGTACAAAGACTTCCGCTTGCATCAGGGTATACTCCATGCTCAGCTGAGAGCCTCATATGATCGATACCTAAGTAACCCAGCTGAGTTGGCGACGATTAACTTGGTGAAGGGAAAAATACTCTCCTTACAGAGGCGTTTTTCCCAGCATTTCACCAGGATAAACGAAACCCTCGTTGACGGTGAAAGAGTTTCCACCTTCCAGCTGGGAGAGCGGAGGAGGAGAAGTACCGTCATTGAGAACTTCCAGACCAACGATGGAAGAACTCTCGCCTTGGAGGAGGAGATCGCCGAGTATCTGTACACTGAGTACAAGGCCCTCTACTCGGTCGAAAACACGGTTACACATAACAATTTTACTAGTAGACGGGTTATCCCGGAGGACTGCGAAGCCAACAATGACTGCATGGCGGAAATCACCCCTAGTGAGATCTTTGATGCAGTAAAAAAATCGGCACCTCGGAAGTCACCCGGCCCGGACGGGATTCCCAGGGAGTTCTATCTCCGCGCGTTCCACATTGTGGGACGGGAGCTCGGGTACGTCCTCAACGAGGCCCTTCGTGGGGAATTTCCTCGAAACTTCGCCGACGGTGTCATAGTGCTTGTGAGAAAGAAGGGAACTGGGAGTGCAATGCCCTCTTTCCGTCCGATTTCTCTCCTTAACACAGATTACAAGCTGCTGGCGAGAATTTTGAAGCTACGGGTCGATGGGATCATCGACAAGTGGCAGATAATTTCCCCAGTCCAAAAATGCAGCAACAAGCCGCAAAACATTTTCCAAGCTGTTCTCTCGGTTAAGGAGAGAATTCTGGATTTGAAGAGGAGGAAGAAAAGCGGCAAGCTCGTTTCCTTCGACCTCTCGCAGGCGTTTGACCACGTCGACCGAGACTTCCTGTGGACGACCATGACCTCCCTGGGATTCAGTCCCCGGCTGGTTGGGCTTCTCAGGTCAATTGGTGAGCGGTCTTCTTCCCGTCTGCTTGTGAATGGACAGCTGTCCTCTTCCTTCCCCATCCAACGTTCCGTCAGACAGGGCGATCCTCTTTCCATGCATCTGTTTGTCCTTTACCTTCATCCCCTCATTACTGAGCTCGAAAGCATTTGCTGCGATCAGGATGACCTGATCAATGCATATGCCGACGATGTCTCAGTGACTACTTCCTCCCCTTCCAAAATCGAGCGGGTCAGAGAGGCGTTCGAGGCGTTCGGCCTGTGCTCAGGGGCCAGACTGAACGTGGGGAAGACCATCGCGATCGACATCGGACACGTCACTCCAGCAACGAGGATCCACGTACCATGGCTACGCACCGAGGAGCGTCTCCGGCTTCTCGGGATATTGTTCTCCAACAACATCCGCGAGGCCATGGCGCACAACTGGGACGTGGTGATCCAGAAGTTCCGGCAGTTGGTCTGGCTTCATCGTGTGAGAGACCTGAACCTGGCCCAGAAGGTGTTGCTTCTCAACACCTTCCTGCTCCCCAGGCTGTGGTTTGTCGCGTCTGTCTGTGGCGCTCGGCAGCGGGACGTTGCAAAGGTCTCTCACATGATTGGATCACTGCTGTGGAACGGCTCTGGTGGCATCCGCGTTCCTCTACTCCAGCTGGCGCTACCACGAGATCGCGGTGGACTTAATCTCCACATCCCCATCATCACCACACAATCGCTACTCACCAACCGGTACCTTGCGGAGCAAGGATGTTTGGTGATCGGGTCTCAGTATATCGCCAACGCTGGGAACCCACCCGACACCAACTCCGTCCCGTCGTCCTACCCCTGCCTCCGCAAGGTTATCCAGCACCTGGCATACGTGCCAGAGACCCTCCGACGATCGCCATCAACACGAGGACTGCGACGCGCAGCAACAAACGCCCTACCGGACCCAAGGGTGGTTGGAGCTTCCCCACACACGCTGTGGAGAAGAGTGTGGGGAAACATAAGCTCCAGGATGCTGACGTCTGCACAACGTTCCGCCCCTTACCTGCTGGCAAACGGGAAGATCTCGCACGCGGAGCATCTTTTCCGAGCCGGCAGAGCCGACGCACCAACCTGCCCGTTTTGTACCGCTGTTGAGACCCTGGAGCACAAGTTTGCAGCATGTCCACGCGTTGCGTTAGCGTGGGACATCCTGCAGACCCGACTGCAACAAGTTGCTCCAGGGTCCCATTTTCGTTTTGTCGACCTGCACTGGCCCGCTCTAAACAGGATAAGAGCGGGCACACGCAGTGCAGTACTCTCCGTTTTTTCAAACAACATCATCCACATCATTGGAAACAATGATGTTGCGATTGATGTAGATGTCCTTTCATGTTCTTTGTAAATTAAGTATTTAAAGTAATGTCTCTGTTTCCCGTCCAACACGTGCGACGGGAAAAAAACCCATGTATTGTGATATAATAGTATGTAAGAAACATTGTACACCCATTAATAAATGTTCCTTTTATAAAAAAAAAAACTTGGTACAAATTTAATAAGACCATGCCAAACACTTCCAAACTTGGTACAAATTTAATGAGACCATGCCAAAACACTTGCAAACTTGGTACAAATGTAATAAGACCATGCCAAAACACTTGCAAACTTGGAAAATATTGAATAAGACCATGCCAAAACACTTGCAAACTTGGTACAAATTTAATAAGACCATGCCAAACACTTGTAAACTTGGTACAAATTTAATAAGACCATGCCAAACACTTGCAAACTTGGAACAAACTTCCTAAGACGATGCCAAAACACTTGCAAACTTGGAACAAATTTAATAAGACCATGCCAAAGCACTTGCAAACTTGGGACAAATTTAATAAGACCATGCCAAACACTTGCAAACTTGGGAAAAACTAATAAAACCATGCCAAAACACTTGCAAACTTGGTACATATTTTATAAGACCATGCCATAACACTTGCAAACTTGGTACAAATTTAATAAGACCATGCCAAACACTTGCAAACTTGGAACAAACTTCCTAAGACCATGCCAAAACACTTGCAAACTTGGTACAAATTTAATAAGACCATGCCAAAACACTTGCAAACTTGGTACAAATTTAATAAGACCATGCCAAACACTTGCAAACTTGGTACAAATTTAATAAGACCATGCCAAACACTTGCAAACTTGGTACAAATTTAATAAAACCATGCCAAAACACTTGCAAACTTGGTACAAATTTAATAAGACCATGCCAAAACACTTGCAAACTTGGTACAAATTTAATAAGACCATGCCAAAACACTTGCAAACTTGGAACAAATTTAATAAGACCATGCCAAAACACTTGCAAACTTGGTACAAACTTCCTAAGACCATGCCAAAACACTTGCAAACTTGGTACAAATTTAATAAGACCATGCCAAAACACTTGCAAACTTGGTACAAATTTAATAAGACCATGCCAAAACACTTGTAAACTTGGTACAAATTTAATAAGACCATGCCAAAGCACTTGCAAACTTGGGATAAATTTAATAAGACCATGCCAAAACACTTGCAAACTTGGTACAAATTTAATAAACCATGCCAAAACACTTGCAAACTTGGTACAAATTTAATAAGACCATGCCAAAACACTTGCAAACTTGGAACAAATTTAATAAGACCATGCCAAAACACTTGCAAACTTGGTACAAATTGAATAAGACCATGCCCAACACTTGCATATTTGGAACAAACTTCCTAAGACCATGCCAAAACACTTGCAAACTTGGTACAAATTTAATAAAACCATGCCAAAACACTTGCAAACTTGGTACAAATTTATTAAGACCATGCCAAAACACTTGCAAACTTGGTACAAATTTAATAAGACCATGCCAAAACACTTGCAAACTTGGTACAAATTTCATAAGACCATGCCAAACACTTGCAAACTTGGAACAAACTTCCTAAGACCATGCCAAAACACTTGCAAACTTGGTACAAATTTAATAAGACCATGCCAAAACACTTGCAAACTTGGTACAAATTTAATAAGACCATGCCAAAACACTTGCAAACTTGGTACAAATATAAAAAGACCATGCCAAACACTTGCAAACTTGGTACAAATTTAATAAGACCATGCCAAACACTTGCAAACTTGGAACAAACTTCCTATGACCATGCCAAAACCCTTGCAAACTTGGTACAACTTTAATAAGACCATGCCAAAGCACTTGCAAACTTGGGAAAAATTTAATAAGACCATGCCAAAACACTTGCAAACTTGGTACAAATTAAATAAGACCATGCCAAACACTTGCAAATTTGGAACAAACTTCCAAAGACCATGCCAAAACCCTTGCAAACTTGGAAAAAACTTCCTAAGACCATGCCAAAATACCTGCAAACTTGGTACAAATTTAATAAGACCATGCCAAAACACTTGCAAACTTGAAACAAACTTCCTAAGACCATGCCAAAACACCTGCAAACTTGGTACAAATTTAATAAGACCATTTCAAAACACTTGCAAACTTGGTACAAATTTAATAAGACCATGCCAAAACACTTGCAAACTTGGTACAAATTTAATAAGACCATGCCAAAACACTTGCAAACTTGGTACAAATTTAATAAGACCATGCCAAACACTTGCAAACTTGGAACAAACTTACTAAGACCATGCCAAAACACTTGCAAACTTGGAACAAACTTCCTAAGACCATGCCAAAACACCTGCAAACTTGGTACAAATTTAATAAGACCATGCCAAAACACTTACAAACTTGGTACAAATTTAATGAGACCATGCCAAAACACTTGCAAACTTGGTACAAATTTAATAAGACCATGCCAAACACTCGCAAACTTGGAACAAACTTCCTAAGACCATGCCAAAACACTTGCAAACTTTAAAAAATCTTCCTAAGACCATGCCAAAACACCTGCAAACTTGGTACAAATTTAATAAGACCATGCCAAAACACATGCAAACTTGGAACAAACTTCCAAAGACCATGCCAAAACACCTGCAAACTTGGTACAAATTTAATAAGACCATGCCAAAACACTTGAAAACTTGGTACAAATTTAATAAGACCATGCCAAAACACTTGCAAACTTGGTACAAATTTAATAAGACCATGCCAAAACACTTGCAAACTTAGAACAAATTTGATAAGACCATGCCAAAACACTTGCAAACTTGGTACAAATTTAATAAGACCATGTCCAAACACTTGCAAACTTGGAACAAACTTCCTAAGACCATGCCAAACACTTGCAAACTTGGTACAAATTAAATAAGACCATGCCAAAACACTTGCAAACTTGGAACAAATTTAATAAGACCATGCCAAAACACTTGCAAACTTGGTACAAATTTAATAAGACCATGTCAAAACACTTGCAAACTTGGTACAAATTTAAAAAGACCATGCCAAACACTTGCAAACTTGGAACAAACTTCCTTAGACCATGCCAAACACTCGCAAACTTGGTACAAATTTAATAAGACCATGCCACAGCACTTGCAAACTTGGGACAAATTTAATAAGACCATGCCAGAACACTTGCAAACTTGGTACAAATTTAATTAGACCATGCCAAAACACTTGCAAACTTAGAACAAATTTAATAAGACCATGCCAAAACACTTGCAAACTTGGAAAAAATTTAATAGGACCATGCCAAACACTTGCAAACTTGGAACAAACTTACTAAGACCATGCCAAAACACCTGCAAACTTGGTACAAATTTAATAAGACCATGCCAAAACACTTGCAAACTTGGTACAAATTTAATGAGACCATGCCAAAACACTTGCAAACTTGGTACAAATTTAATAAGACCATGCCAAACACTTGCAAACTTGGAACAAACTTCCTAAGACCATGCCAAAACACTTGCAAACTTGGAACAAACTTCCTAAGACCATGCCAAAACACTTGCAAACTTGGTACAAATTTAATAAGACCATGCAAAAACACTTGCAAACTTGGTACAAATTTAATAAGACCATGCCAAACACTTGCAAACTTGGAACAAATTTAATAAGACCATGCCAAACACTTGCAAACTTGGAACAAACTTCCTAAGACCATGCCAAAACACCTGCAAACTTGGTACAAATTTAATAAGACCATGCCAAAACACTTGCAAACTTGGTACAAATTTAATGAGACCATGCCAAAACACTTGCAAACTTGGTACAAATTTAATAAGACCATGCCAAACACTTGCAAACTTGGAACAAACTTCCTAAGCCCATGCCAAAACACTTGCAAACTTGCTACAAATTTAATAAGACCATGCCAAAACACTTGCAAACTTGGTACAAATTTAATAAGACCATGCCAAAACACTTGCAAACTTGGTACAAATTTAATAAGACCATGCCAAAACACTTGCAAACTTGGAACAAATTTAATAAGACCATGCCAAAACACTTGCAAACTTGGTACAAATTTAATAAGACCATGCCAAAACACTAGCAAACTTGGAACAAACTTCCTAAGACCATGCCAAAACACCTGCAAACTTGGTACAAATTTAATAAGACCATGCCAAAACACTTGCAAACTTGGTACAAATTTAATGAGACCATGCCAAAACACTTGCAAACTTGGTACAAATTTAATAAGACCATGCCAAACACTTGCAAACTTGGAACAAACTTCCTAAGACCATGCCAAAACACTTGCAAACTTGGAACAAACTTCCTAAGACCATGCCAAAACACTTGCAAACTTGGTACAAATTTAATAAGACCATGCAAAAACACTTGCAAACTTGGTACAAATTTAATAAGACCATGCCAAACACTTGCCAGCTTGGAACAAATTTAATAAGACCATGCCAAACACTTGCAAACTTGGAACAAACTTCCTAAGACCATGCCAAAACACCTGCAAACTTGGTACAAATTTAATAAGACCATGCCAAAACACTTGCAAACTTGGTACAAATTTAATGAGACCATGCCAAAACACTTGCAAACTTGGTACAAATTTAATAAGACCATGCCAAACACTTGCAAACTTGGAACAAACTTCCTAAGACCATGCCAAAACACTTGCAAACTTGCTACAAATTTAATAAGACCATGCCAAAACACTTGCAAACTTGGTACAAATTTAATAAGACCATGCCAAAACACTTGCAAACTTGGTACAAATTTAATAAGACCATGCCAAAACACTTGCAAACTTGGAACAAACTTCCTAAGACCATGCCAAAACACTTGCAAACTTGGTACAAATTTAATAAGACCATGTCCAAACACTTGCAAACTTGGAACAAACTTCCTAAGACCATGCCAAAACACCTGCAAACTTGGTACAAATTTAATAAGACCATGCCAAAACACTTGCAAACTTGGTACAAATTTAATGAGACCATGCCAAAACACTTGCAAACTTGGTACAAATTTAATAAGACCATGCCAAACACTTGCAAACTTGGAACAAACTTCCTAAGACCATGCCAAAACACTTGCAAACTTGGAACAAACTTCCTAAGACCATGCCAAAACACTTGCAAACTTGGTACAAATTTAATAAGACCATGCAAAAACACTTGCAAACTTGGTACAAATTTAATAAGACCATGCCAAACACTTGCAAACTTGGAACAAATTTAATAAGACCATGCCAAACACTTGCAAACTTGGAACAAACTTCCTAAGACCATGCCAAAACACCTGCAAACTTGGTACAAATTTAATAAGACCATGCCAAAACACTTGCAAACTTGGTACAAATTTAATGAGACCATGCCAAAACACTTGCAAACTTGGTACAAATTTAATAAGACCATGCCAAACACTTGCAAACTTGGAACAAACTTCCTAAGACCATGCCAAAACACTTGCAAACTTGCAACAAATTTAATAAGACCATGCCAAAACACTTGCAAACTTGGTACAAATTTAATAAGACCATGCCAAAACACTTGCAAACTTGGTACAAATTTAATAAGACCATGCCAAAACACTTGCAAACTTGGAACAAATTTAATAAGACCATGCCAAAACACTTGCAAACTTGGTACAAATTTAATAAGACCATGCCAAAACACTAGCAAACTTGGAACAAACTTCCTAAGACCATGCCAAAACACCTGCAAACTTGGTACAAATTTAATAAGACCATTGTTGTGTGATACTGAAAGGGGTTGGGAAATGAGGGGTTTCGAAAGCCCGTGCTCGTGAGGATCAAAGTTCGGGGTCTTGCTCCTTTTTATTTTTGCTCTTTCCTAGCTGGCTTCTACAATGCTACTAAACTTAATTCTAACGCGGGGGCTCTCACGCCTTCGGCAAAACGGGTGAAGAGTGATGGGATTGTCATTTAGAGTTAGTTCCGATCATGCCGGCCACCATTTTGAATTCAATTTCAAAATATACAAACAATGATAGTGAATCATAATTATCAAAGTAGACAAGTGATAAGGTGCTCTTCATATTCCTTTTTTCTTATAGCTATCCCTTATTCCTAACAAACTAATTATTACATTATTGAAAAACTATATTACAAAGCAAACTAATTTTTAAACGTTAATGCCGCACTCTAATGGACAGACCTTACAAACAGCTCTTTTCAATACGGAATTTGAAGTGCGAAGAGTGACGACTCTAGTCACTCCATCGGGTCCAGGGTGAAGTTCAATAATGCGGGCCAGCGGCCAGCGAGCAGGGGGGAGGGATTCATCCCTTAAAATGACAACATCGCCGATGCTAATCTTGCGAGCCTTGGGGTTGATACGGTACTGGGAATTCAATTCCTTTAGGTATTCGTTCCGCCAACGAAACCAGAAGTCCTGCGCGTGACGCTGAAGTCTTTGGTACTGGCCGAGGCGATTTAGTGCAACATCACGGACGTCAAGCTCCGGCAGATAACAGGTGATACTTCTTCCTAAAAAATGTGCGGGAGTCAGAACAGATAGGTCATTCGGGTCACTCGAAAGTGGTTGCAGCGGTCGTGAGTTCATTGCCGTTTCAATTTTCACCAATATTGTGGTTAACTCTTCATACGTGCATGGGTGGAATCAGGTGCCACTGGATATTGTCGTCAGCCAGGTGCTGGGCGATCTTCTTCTGCTCGGGTCCCGATTGAAGCATGTTGTACACCTCATGGAGCGCATTCTTCGCCCCAATGAAATTGGTCCCGTTGTCCGAATAGATATGTCTAGGCGTGGCGCATCGTCCAGTGAATCGGTCCAGGGCCATCAGGAACGCAGACGTGCTCAGATCGCTCGAAAGCTCCAAATGAACAGCTTTAGTGCTTAGACAAATGAAAATACAAATGGAAGATTTACGGGATGCGGCTTTGCGATGAATTGGCTTCAAGTATACGGGCCCGCAATAATCGACACCCGTGCTGGAGAAAGCTGCATCAGAGGTTACTCTTGCGGAGGGTAGTTGACCGATTGGCTGCTGGATAGGCCGTGGATTAGATCTGGCGCACTTGTAGCACTTCCGGATAGCGCTGCGCACGGCCCTTCTGCCGTTTATTGGCCAAAATTCGTCGCGAACTACAGCGAGTGTCATCGAAATGCCACCATGAATCAACTTCTCGTGAGTGTGCGTTATTAGAAGTTGAGTAAAGGGATGAAAACCGGGGAGGACCATTGGGTGTTTCACGCTGTGCGGCGCGTCCGAGCAACGCAACCGGCCAACAACGCGAATAAGACCAGCATCGTCTAAAAAAGGGCTGAGCAAACGAATCGCAGATTTGACGGGCACGGCATGTCCCTTTTTGAGGCGCTGCAACTCTTCACGGAATGTTTCAGCCTGTATTATACGCACGAGGGTTGTCTTGGCGCATTGAATCTCCCTAACGAAAAGGTAACTTCCGCGTGTCCGATGTTCTCTGGTGCGGGCGTTGTGGCTGAATCTTAGGCAATAGGCCACTACGATGATGAGCAGGCGATAGGAAGAGAATCGCTCAAATAGAGGGTAGGGTTCAAGGACCTGGGCCGTCAGCATAACCTCTTGCTTCCGCTCCTCTTCTTCATGGGCGATGTCTTCAGCAGGAACTATTGGGGAGGGCCAGCTTGATTTGTCCTCGCGCAGCCAGAGGGGTCCGTGCATCCAAAGTTCGCTGCAAATCAATTCCTCTGCAGAAGATCCGCGCGATACCATATCGGCAGGATTTTCTTTTCCGTAGACGTGTTGCCAATGCGAACCATGGGTTGTAGCCTGGATCTCGGATATCCGATTGGCAACAAAAGTCTTCCATTTCCGTGGGGGAGCTTTCATCCAGTGGAGGACAATAGTTGAGTCTGACCAAAAGAAGCTGTCCAAAAACTGCAGGTCGAGAGAAGTGACTACTTTCTCGTAGAGACGGGCAGCGAGAAGCGCTGCGCATAGCTCAAGTCGAGGAATACTGAGTGGCTTCAAGGGTGCAACCTTTGACTTAGAAGCCAACAAACTCACTTTAATGCGTCCATCAGCACCTTGGGAACGGACGTATACACAAGCGCCATATGCTGCTTCCGAGGCGTCCGCGAAGGAGTGTATTTCGGCGAATCGATAGTCTGCAGCAAATGCAAACCGTTCGACCCGGATGTTAGAGAGGCTTGGGAGCTGCTTACAGAATTGAGCCCATTTCCGTTGCAAGTCGGGGGAAACTTCGTCGTCCCAGTCTAATGCCAGGAGCCATAGGTGCTGCATAATCAGCTTCGCCTGCACGACGACTGGTGAGATGATTCCGAGGGGATCGTACAGCTGCGAAATAACTGACAAGATGCTGCGCTTGGTAGGAGGCTGCTCCTTTAAGGTCACTGATATGTCGAAGCGAAACACATCAGCTTCAGGTTCCCAACGTAAACCAAGTGTCTTAACACTCTCCTCAGGATCGAACTTCAATGACGATTGTGTTCCGAGCAGTTCGGGGGGCAGTCCAGAAAGTACCGGGAGCGAGTTAGAACACCATTTGCGCATGCGGAACCCACCTTTCTGGAGTAATTCCGATAGTTCATCGCGAAGCCGAATAGCGCCTTTTATGCTGTACTCGCCCGATATCAGATCGTCCACGTAGATGTGTTTCCGAAGTGCCACACTTGCTTTCGGGAACGGCGCACCTTCATCTTCGGCAAGCTGCAATAATGTCCGGGTAGCCAGAAATGAAAAGGGCGCGATACCATATGTGACTGTACCGAGTTCATACGTTTGAATCGGATGGGAGCTGTCGAATCGCCACAAAATTCGCTGGAGGGGCCGGTCAGAAGGGTGCATCAAAATTTGCCGATACATTTTCTCAATATCTCCCACCAACGCTATGGGAAATATTCGAAAGCGCAGGATAAAAGTAATAAGTTCGTCCTGAACTATGGGACCAACCAGCAACGAATCATTGAGAGAACGACCGGAGCTTGTCTTCGACGACCCGTCAAAAACAACTCGTACTTTGGTGGTTGTGCTGGATTCTTTGACGACGGGGTGATGCGTAAGGTAGTACGCTCCAGGATTATTCTGTTCCTCAGCTAGGACGGGCGCCATGTGGCCAAGTGAAACATATTCTCTCATAAACTGATGGTACTGCAGTTTCAGGTTCTCATCGTTATGGAGTTTCTGCTCTAAGTACCGGAATCTTCTTTGCGCAGATGGTTTTGAATGCCCAATCGGGTTGTCATTATCGGAATTTTTGGGCATGCGCACGATATATCTACCAGTGGAATCGCGGGATACTGTTTTTTGGTAGTATTCTTCGCATCTTTGCTCATCCACCGAATAATTATTGTAGCAATGATGTCCCCAAGACAGTTTTACGTGCGCTGGCAATTTGGCTACCAGCTCCATAAGCAGCACCGGGTTCTCCAAGTGGTTGCGCTGCCCTGCCGCAATCAAGTGGTCGCTGAAGCTCCGAACGGCCAGCGCAAAATCGCAAAGCGTTTCTAATTTTTCTGCACGTGGTGCGGGAACTGCTCGAACTTTATCAAGGAGAGCTTGTACCAAAATTTCGGGTCTTCCGAATAACATTTGTAATGTTTCAATTACTCTCGGTAACGCATCGGGTAGTAGAAGGCTCCCTGAGACGGCTTCGAACGCTGCTCCTTTCAAACACGATTTCAGGCGCACCGAATTCTCTCTATTCGAATATCCACCTGCCAGCGTAGTTTGCATGTAGGTGGAGATAAAAAGAGGCCATTCCGTCGGGTTGCCCGAGAACAAAGGCAATTCTGTTCCCATTACCTTTCGGGCTTCTCGCTCTGCCTGTGTTGGTGGACGTTCCCTTTCTGCGAGCACATGGTCTGGCACGGGCACGTTACCGAACAACGATGCGAGGTTAGGGGGATATTTCGGCTGGTCAATCTCGGCGCCTACGCTCCACACACCGGGCCCTAGCATTCCACGCATTCGCTCTATCTCTTCCGTAACCGGGGATGGGGGGGCTGGGACAGGGTACTTTATCGCTGGGACGGGTTCTGCCTCCGTTGTGATGGGCGCTTTCGCTGCTGCAGCTTCCAGCTTCGCACGCAGCTCGGCATTTGCAGCTTCTAACTGTTTCACCTTCTCACTAAAATCCGTTAAGTCCACTGACTCTCGCTGATGCTTAACACCCTTCGGCATTTTCACTAAACTGACCACTTATCCTGGTCACGGCACCAAAATGTTGTGTGATACTGAAAGGGGTTGGGAAATGAGGGGTTTCGAAAGCCCGTGGTCGTGAGGATCAAAGTTCGGGGTCTTGCTCCTTTTTATTTTTGCTCTTTCCTAGCTGGCTTCTACAATGCTACTAAACTTAATTCTAACGCGGGGGCTCTCACGCCTTCGGCAAAACGGGTGAAGAGTGATGGGATTGTCATTTAGAGTTAGTTCCGATCAACCATGCCAAATCACTTGCAAACTTGGTACAAATTTAATAAGACCATGCCAAACACTTGCAAACTTGGTACAAATTTAATAAGCCCATGCCAAAACACTTGCAAACTTGGTACAAATTTAATAAGACCATGCCAAAACACTTGCAAATTTGGTTCAAATTTTATAAGACCATGCCAAAACACTTGCAAACTTGGTACAAATTTAATAAGACCATGCCAAAACACTTGCAAACTTGGAACAAATTTAATAAGACCATGCCAAAACACTTGCGAAATTGGTACAAATTTAATAAGACCATGCCGATCACTTGCAAACTTGGTACAAATTGAATAAGACCATGCCAAAACACTTGCAAACTTGGTACAAATGTAATAAGACCATGCCAAAACACTTGCAAATTTGGTTCAAATTTTATAAGACCATGCCAAACACTTGCAAACTTGGTACAAATTTAATAAGACCATGCCAAAACACTTGCAAACTTGGAACAAATTTAATAAGACCATGCCAAAACACTTGCGAAATTGGTACAAATTTAATAAGACCATGCCGATCACTTGCAAACTTGGAACAAACTTCTTAATACCATGCCAAAACACTTGCAAACTTGGTACAAATTTAATACGACCATGCCAAAACACTTGCAAACTTGGAACAAACTTCCTAAGACCATGCCAAAACACTTGCAACCTTGGTACAAATTTAATAAGACCATGCCAAAACACTTGCAAACTTGGTACAAATTTAATAAGACCATGCCAAACACTTGCAAACTTGGAACAAACTTCCTAAGACCATGCCAAAACACTTGCAAACTTGGTACAAATTTAATAAGACCATGCCAAACACTTGCAAACTTGGAACAAACTTCCTAAGACCATGCCAAAACACTTGCAACCTTGGTACAAATTTAATACGACCATGCCAAAACACTTGCAAACTTGGAACAAACTTCCTAAGACCATGCCAAAACACTTGCAAACTTGGTACAAATTTAATAAGACCATGCCAAAACACTTGCAAACTTGGTACAAATTCAATACGACCATGCCAAACACTTGCAAACTTGGTACAAATTTAATAAGACCATGCCAAACACTTGCAAACTTGGAACAAACTTCCTAAGACCATGCCAAAACACTTGCAAACTTGGTACAAATTTAATAAGACCATGCCAAAACACTTGCAAACTTGGTACAAATTTGATAAGACCATTCCAAAACACTTGCAAACTTGGTACAAATTTAATACGACCATAACAAACACTTGCAAACTTGATACAAATTTAATATGATCATGCCAAACACTTGCAAACTTGGGACAAACTTCCTAAGACCATGCCAAAACACTTGCAAACTTGGTACAAATTTAATAAGACCATGCCAAAACACTTGCAAACTTGGTACAAATTTAAAACGACCATGCCAAACACTTGCAAACTTGATACAAATTTAAAAAGACCATGCCAAACACTTGCAAACTTGGAACAAACTTCCTAAGACCATGCCAAAACACTTGCAACCTTGGTACAAATTTAATTAGACCATGCCAAAACACTTGCAAACTTGGAACAAACTTCCTAAGACCATGCCAAAACACTTGCAAACTTGGCACAAATTTAATAAGACCATGCCAAAACACTTGCAAACTTGGAACAAACTTCCTAAGACCATTGTTAAGTATTGAACTATCAGCTTTAGCCTTGATATAGGAGCGTGAATGTAAGAATACTCTGATTGTAAATGTATTATTGTTAAGAATAAAATTAAGTCAATCGCAAACCAACCTCCGGACGGTGTACAACTATTTTTTTTGTTAGAGCAATTTTCGCTACATAAAAATTGGTCCTTCGAACCGGATCGATAGCCGATCGTTTAGCTAATTACTGGTAGTTGTAACCGTTAATAGATAGTGTTCGTAGTGATATTTGGGAATAATGTCGAACCCCAAAATCACTTTTAGTGACGTGCAAGGTGCATCGAGCCCAAAGGAAGTGGCGTCCGTGCCAAGTATGTTCGCACGTTACCATGCGCATATGATGCGTAGACTAGAATCGTTGGCAAACGCAATAAGTGCAAGTGAGAATACGGATCCGAGCTATTTTCAGGAATGTTCGGAACAATTAGCATCTATTTCGTCCGCATTTGAAGCTAGACATTCAGCGTGCCTGGAGACGATGGTGCTTGAACAAGTAGAAGAGGAAGAGAGACAGTACGAGGAGTTCGAGCGGCGTCGATTCGAGCTCTCTCTCACGCTAAAAAGGCGCCAGGCTGCGTGGTGTGCGTCAACTCTTAGTGCAACGCACGCACAAAAGGTGTCGAACCCGAATATGCGCTTACCCGAAATACCGTTACCAAAATTTGATGGAACATTAGAATCCTGGCCCGCGTTTCGGGACGCTTTTCGGAGTATGATTGACGGGCATAAAAGTTTATCGGAAGTAGATAAACTCACCTATTTAAAACGTGTGGTATCAAAAGAAGCAGCTTTAGTGATCGAATCGGTAGAAATTACAGCTGCCAATTACAGTGTAGCGTGGGAACTGTTAAAAACGCGATACGAAAATAAAAAGGTGTTAGTGCGGCGGTATTTAGACGAACTTTTCGCTATTCCTTCAGTGAAGCGAGAAGCGTACGAGGAGATCACCATTTTGTTGGATGGTTTTGAGCGAACAATCAAAATGGTGGAAAAAATTGGCGTTCCGACCGCAGGATGGAGTGTACTGTTGGCGCATATGCTGTGTGCCAAATTAGATGCAAACACCCTAAAACAATGGGAAATGTTTCACCGAAGTGGTGAAGTGGCGGAATATACCGATTTAGTCAAATTCTTAAGGGAACATGCATCAGTGTGGCAAGCGTTGCCACGCACGAAAGGAAAAACTATAGATGCTCCTACGACTCCTGGAAGAAAATGGAGTCAAGCGTGTGCAACCATTAGTGCGGGTGATAGTGTTGGTCAAAAGAATTGCGTGTTCTGTAATAAGGTCATGCACTCGGCCTTTCAGTGTAATGTGTTCCGGAACCACTCAGTACTACAGCGATATGCGATGGCGAAAGAATTGAAGGTGTGCTTAAATTGCTTATCACCCGAACACCAAGTGAGAGATTGTGCAGCGAGTGGTTGTCGTGTTTGTAAAATGAAGCATCACACGATGCTTCACAGGTCCAACAATGAACAGTATCCAGCCGGTAGTGGAACCACTCCCGGAGCTTCAGTTAATGTGGGTTCCACTCGTACCTCAGTTGTCAGTGAAAGACCAGCCAACGCAGTCATGTTGGCGCCAACTGACGTTCAGCCAGCCACTTCTGTATTGCTGCCAACGGTATTGGTGACAGTGAAGGCATCAAATGGCAACACGACGATAGCCCGAGCCGTGCTTGATGGAGGGGCACAGATCAACCTGGTTACGGAAAGATTAGTGCAGAGACTGCAAGCATCGAAGAGACGGGATCATATACCCATCGGAGGAGTTGGAAAAGGCTGTCAAACTTCCTTATTTTCCGTAAGCTTGGTCGTGAATGCCAAATGCACTAATGTTGACTTTCGTTTAAGGTTGCACATCCTTCCTGAGATTATGTGGAATCTTCCCCCGGCTAAAGTTGATCACAACGAACTACCAAACGACATCTGCCTGGCTGATCCAACCTGGGCGGAGGTTGGAAACATCGATATGCTGCTCGGCAGAGAACTATACAATGATATACTTTTAGACGGTGTGATTAGACTTAAATCGGAGAGGGAAAACATATTGCTTCAAAACACGCAATTCGGTTGGATAGTTTCGGGAAAGGCCACGGTAGAGCAACTAGAACATAGGAGGAGGATAGTAAACTTAGCTGGCAACGAACTGTCATTAGATGAGCAGTTAACTAAATTCTGGGAAATCGAACAATGCCAAACCTCAAGTATTTTATCTCCCGTGGAAACTGAATGTGAAGAAAATTTTGAGCGTACCACTACTAGAGGGCCGGAGGGTAGATTCATAGTAACGTTACCAAAAGATTCAGCGAAAATCAAAACATTAGGAGCCTCATACAACATAGCGAAACGTCGCCTTCAATCGTTGAGCCGCCGGCTAAGAGCAAATCCTGAATTGAAACGTCAATACCAGGAATTTTTGAGCGAGTATTTAGAGTTAGGGCATATGCAAGAAATCACTCCCAACCCCAATGATGAATCGTTTGCCTACTACATGCCACACCATTGTATTGTCCGTCCCGAAAGCCTTACTACAAAACTACGGGTAGTCTTCGACGCATCTTGTGCCACAGAATCCGGTGTATCTCTGAACGATGCTCTTTTAGTTGGTCCAGTCATACAAGACGATCTCGTTAGTCTTACCATGCGGTTTCGAATACCTAGATATGCTGTGACAGCAGATATAGAGAAGATGTATCGTCAGATATGGATAGCAGAAGCAGACCGTCCTTGGCAACGAATCCTTTGGGAAGATGAAGAACAAGGCGGAATTAAAGCATTTGAACTAAAAACGGTTACATATGGCACAGCCTCGGCGCCATACTTAGCCACAAAGACATTACAAACTCTAGCAAATGAGGCCAAACACTCACATCCCATAGCGTCACAGATTTTGGCATCTGACTTTTACATGGATGTGAGGATAGTGGTATACCCCTCGAGGGGTAGGACGCGACGACCACCCACCTGCGACGGAGAGATGGGAGTGACCGCAGTGAGTGGAACGAAGCTGGGCGGTCGGAGAGTTGAGTTTGAACGGCCATCAGGGAAAGACGTGCATAGGAGTGCTTTGTGAATTACGTATTTCGAACTTTAGCCAATAAACGCCACGAAGGGACAGAACCCTAAACTTAAAACACTATTCTTTACATGGGGGCTCGTCCGGGATGTCCCTCGTTTACGTGCGCTTTTGAGGCGAAAGTAGTGCGTGATTCGGTGGCGTCACTTGGTGAGCCGTTGACGTTCCCGGAAAACGCTTGAATGGATCGAGAGTAGTGCGAGAGACAATAAGCGTGCGTGTGTGTTTGTGTGATAGGCAGGAGAAAAGCCTACACACCACAGACCTCGAGAGGAGAAGAGTCTCCGAAGTGTGCTGGGATCGGTGCAGCTGAGTGCGCGGGAGATAGAGGAAGTCTCCACACCCGGTCAACTCACACCAAGAGGTTGGAAAAGAGTTTCCTAATTGTGCTGGGATCGGTGTAGCTGAGTGCGCGGGAGATAGAGGAAGTCTCCACACCCGGTCAACACACACACCAAGAGATTGGAGAAGAGTCTCCACTTCACGTCGAGCCTTGGTTGAGACATGTTCACACGAGAAACGCTGAAAAACCTCACCAACCCGCAACTCCGAGAATTTTGTGAAGAGAAGAAGCTTCCAACGAGTGGAAGGAAGGAAAGTCTAATCAAGCGGTTACTAGATTCAAGTACGACGAGTATTGAGGAGCCGAGTGACCTGAACGTTACAGTGATAAACCCGACGAGCGAGGGAATAGTGTTTTCAACGCCGAGACGGAACGAAGGATCCAACATGGAGGGCGATGAACAACGCGCTGTTCCGGAAGCGAGGTTTACATTTGCTGACATTGGTGACTCGCTGGAGAAGTTCTCAGGTGATCGTGCTGGACGTGACATCCACGAGTGGATCGAAGAGTTTGAGACGACCAGCGAAAGTTTTGGGTGGAGCGATGCCCACAAATTTGTGTATGGTCGACGGTTGCTGGAGGGCACCGCCAAGCTCTTTGTACAAAGTACAAGTGGATTGAACCGTTGGGCGATACTCAAAGCCGCGCTAGCAGAGGAGTTCGGCGAAAGAGTTTCTAGTGCGGAAATCCACCGGCGATTGAGGGAGAGGAGAAAAAAGGCAGATGAGACAATACTGCAGTATATCTACCACATGCAGAACCTTGCGAAGAGAGCGCATGTAGAGGATGAAGCAGTATGCGAGTACGTGGCTAGCGGAGTTAATGATGTCCCGACGAATAAAGTGTGTTTGTACGGAGCGACAACGATTAGTGAACTCAAAGAGAGAGCAAAGCAGTATGAGCGTATGAAGGCTCAAATGGGTGATCAGAACAAGAGAGGCGATCTTCGGTACGCCCAGAAAAACCCCAGTCTAAGTGCGCCAGGTCCCACCACTACCACCATCAGTGATCGTGTACGATGCTACAATTGCGGCCGTAAGGGGCACTATGCGAAGGAGTGCGAGACCAAGTCGCAAGGCCCAAAATGCTTCACCTGTGGGAAGCAGGGGCATCGAGCGCGAGACTGCGGCCAAGTAGTGGTGAAAACGGAGGTGAACACGATTTCCGAAGGTATGCCAGTATGCGAGATACGGTACCGAGATGTCCCGCTAAAAACCCTGTTCGACACCGGAAGTCGTCACAACCTGCTTTGCGAGAGCGCGTATCGGAAAATGGGAGAGCCTCCACTACGACCCACGCTCATGAGCTTTAGTGGATTCGGCGCGGCTAACACACCGGCGATGGGTACGGTTGAGATAGAAGTGTGCGTGGAAACTGACATCGTACCACCAATGACTTTTTACGTTGCACCCCGAGGTTCCATGAACTACGACGCCATTCTTGGTATGAGCGCACTGGAGTTCGTGGAGGTAGAAATCACGACCAGAGGCGTCGAAATTAAGAAAAGAATTACGACGGTGGATGCTCAAGACGACCCGTGTGGCACAAGCGAAGAGGTGTTTTCGATCGTATGCGAAACGGATGTTCTTGATGTCCCCCCACAATTCGTGGACAGAATAAAGACCCTCATTTCGAGTTACAAACCGGCAGAACACGCGAAGAGCCGCGTCGAGACAAAGATCATTTTGCACGACGAGACACCAGTGCGTACTTCACCAAGGCGATTTGCGCCTGGCGAAAAGAAAGTCCTGGAAAAGACAATCGATGAGTGGTTGGCCGCGGGCATAATAAAAGAGAGCGACAGCGACTTTGCAAGCCCTGTTGCATTGGCCAGGAAAAAGGATGGTTCGCTCCGCGTATGCGTCGACTATCGTGAACTTAATAGGAAGCTGATTAAGGATTGTTTTCCGATGAGGAGTATTGAGGATCAAATAGACCGGTTGAAGTCGGCCAGAGTGTTTACAACACTCGACT
Source organism: Anopheles atroparvus (assembly GCA_914969975.1). Classification (NCBI taxonomy): domain Eukaryota; kingdom Metazoa; phylum Arthropoda; class Insecta; order Diptera; family Culicidae; genus Anopheles; species Anopheles atroparvus. The sequence continues at coordinate 990,073 of CAJZCY010000008.1, read as the reverse complement.
TGAAAAACTCTTTTTTTCATGTTCCGGTGGAAAAGTCGAGCCAGCGGTACACTGGGTTTGTTACCCACAGTGGCCAGTATGAGTTCTTACGAACCCCGTTTGGATTAGCCAACAGTCCAGCGAGCTTCAGTCGGTTTGTGGCGGATGTGTTCCGCGAACTAATAAAGAACGGACGTATCTTAGTATACGTGGACGACGTGATTATACCTTCTTTGGACGAGGAAACGAACTTGCAAACGCTTAGAGAATTACTGAAAGTCGCAAGCGAGAACGGAGTGCAGTTTCACTGGAAGAAATCGCAGTTTCTGAAGAGAGAAGTAGAGTACCTTGGGTACGTGATAAGCGGCGGCAGTTATCGCATATCACCGAACAAATTGCAATCGGTACGGCAATTCCCAGAGCCAAAGAACGTAAAACAGTTGCAACGGTTCTTGGGCCTGACAGGTTACTTTCGGAAATTTATCGCCGGCTATGCGATCATTTCCAAACCGTTAACGAACCTGCTGCGGAACGAAGTGAAGTTTGAGTTCGGTGAAGCCCAACGGTCCAGTTTCGAGGAGTTAAAACGTTTGTTGGTGACGGAACCTGTGTTAAGGATTTATGACGAAAGAGCTGCGACCGAACTTCACACGGACGCATCCAAACACGGCTACGGCGCAGTGTTGATGCAGAAGAGCGATGACGAGAAGTTTCATCCAGTAGCTTACATGAGCCAACAGACGTCAGGTGCTGAAAGGAACTATAGCGCATATCATCTGGAGGTTTTAGCCGTGATTCGCGCTGTCGAGAAGTTTCGTGTGTATCTTTTTGGAATCAAATTCAAGATCATAACGGACTGCGCGGCATTTAAACAGACTCTTAAATCGAAGGAATTGTCAGCCAGAATCGCGAGATGGGCTTTGATGCTGGAGGAGTATGAATACGAAGTAGTTCATAGATCGGGTTCTTCGATGAAACATGCTGACGCACTGAGCCGAGCACCAGTTATGATAGTGACAGGCGATCCGATGATAGAGGCTATCCGTAATTTACAAAGGAGGGATGAACGAGTGAAAGCTATCATGGAATTATTAAAATCTCAATCATTCGAAGACTATTGCATCAGCGACGGCTTGCTAATGAAAGTGGTCAAAGGTAGAGAAGTGATAGTCGTACCGTCTGGGATGCAAAGCGAATTGATCCGTAGAGCACACGAGAAGGGTCATTTTGGAGCCCGCAAGCTAGAGGACGTTATAAAGAGAGAGTTTTATATTCCAAACGTTGGGGAAAAAATAAAACAGACGGTCGAGTGTTGCGTCAAGTGTATCCTAGCTGAGCGCAAAAGGGGAAAAACTGACGGACTACTAAACCCGATAACGAAAGGTGACGTCCCACTAGACACATACCACGTGGACCACTTGGGTCCTATGGATGTCACAGAGAAGATGTACAGGTACTTGTTTGTGGTAGTGGACGCTTTTAGCAAGTACACCTGGATTTATCCTACGAAGACGACAAACTCGCTCGAGGTTATCAACAGACTAACCATGCAAAGTGAGCTGTTTGGCGATCCAAGACGCGTCGTGAGCGATAAAGGAACGGCGTTTACGTCGCACGGTTTTAAACAGTACTGTGAGGATAACAACATCGAGCATGTAGAAGTTACAACGGGAGTTCCACGCGGGAACGGACAGGTAGAAAGATTGAATCAAGTCATCATCGGTATGCTGCGGAAGATGTGCGTCGACGACCCGTCAAAATGGTACAAGCACGTTGCCAACATCCAGCGGTGGATTAACTCCAGTCCACACCAGAGCATCGGCGTTTCGCCATTCGAGGCTTTGTTTGGGGTACCGATGAGGCATGAAGGTGACCTTCGAATGGGAGAATTAATGGAGGAAATCCGAGTGGCTCAACACCAAGACCAACGAGACCAGATTCGAGCTCGCGCTAGAGTTTCCATCGAGAGGGCGCAAGAAGAACAACGAAGATCGTATAACGTACGAGCGCGGCCCGCTACTATCTATCGGGAAGGCGACCTGGTGGTGATTAAGCGGACACAATTTGGCTCAGGAAGGAAGTATGCCACGGAGTTCTTGGGACCTTACCGTGTCACCAAGGCCAGAGAAAACGACCGGTACGATGTGACAAAGGTCCAAGGAGAAGGACCCTACCGAACAACCACTGCAGCGTCGCACATGAAGCCGTACGGTACCTTCAATAGGGTGCCTTAGGCTGACCGAGCTGCTACAGAGACACTTCCGGGCCGGAAGTGTGTCAGGAGAGGCCGTGTGAGGATAGTGGTATACCCCTCGAGGGGTAGGACGCGACGACCACCCACCTGCGACGGAGAGATGGGAGTGACCGCAGTGAGTGGAACGAAGCTGGGCGGTCGGAGAGTTGAGTTTGAACGGCCATCAGGGAAAGACGTGCATAGGAGTGCTTTGTGAATTACGTATTTCGAACTTTAGCCAATAAACGCCACGAAGGGACAGAACCCTAAACTTAAAACACTATTCTTTACATGGATGATATGATAAGCGGAGCAGACACGATTGAACAAGGAGAGTTGTTATGTGCGCAAATTACGGACTTACTCGAATCAGCTGGCTTCAAATTACGCAAATGGGCATCTAACTCTAAGCAGTTATTGAACACGCTTCCAAACGAACTTTGCGAAATGGGAGAGGAATTGTTACTGGACCCAACGAAATCCATTAAAGCGCTTGGGTTAAAATGGAATCCTAGTGAAGACCAACTGGGTTTTGACGTACCATGCTGGCCTGTAGAAGGAATGGTTTGTAAACGAAGTGCTGTATCAGATGCTGCTCGCTTATTTGATCCTTTGGGATTGATCGGACCGGTAATTGTCTTGGCCAAATGCTTCTTACAAGAAGTATGGCAGAAAGAGGTGGATTGGGATGAGCCATTGGGCGACGAGATGAGCAAACGATGGCTAAACCTTAAGCAAGAGATGGTATATGTTGCTGAAATAGCAGTTCCACGTCGCGTGGTGGGTGAAAGAGCACAGCTAGTTGAGCTACACGGGTTTAGCGATGCTCCTCAAAAAGCGTATGGTGCATGTATTTATGTGCGATCGATTATGGCAGATGGCAACACAAAGGTCGAACTCTTATGCGCTAAATCCAAAGTAGCACCTATTGACACCAGCAAGAAAAAGAAAAGCGTAACAATACCTCGATTAGAGTTGTCAGCCGCGTTACTGTTATGTCACTTATGGCAAAAGGTGAAGAGTAGCATCAAGAGAGAATTTAAAGCAATATTTTGGGTAGATTCGACCATTGTCTTACACTGGATTGATGGACATCCTTCGCGCTGGAAACCCTTTGTAGCGAATCGGGTTTCGGAGATACAGCAACTCACAGAAAAGGAGCAATGGTTTCACGTTCCTGGCGAAGAAAATCCTGCCGATATTTTATCAAGAGGAATGCTTCCATGCCAATTGAAGAAGAATGAAGTATGGTGGCATGGACCGAAATGGCTTAGCCAGTCGATAGATTATACATCACGAACGACAATCCCACATTCGCGTTTTACATCAGAGGAACTAGAAGAGCGTCAGATAGTGCTTGCCGTAAGAACCCAGACAACAAACCCATTATTTTCGCTACGATCATCATATCCCGCTTTAGTTCAGTTGGTAGCATACCTGTTAAGGTTTAGAGTAAATAGCCAGAAGAAAAATCGAACTAATCGACGAAAAGGAGTTCTCTCGATATTAGAACTGCGCCAAGCAACAGAGACTCTTATACGATTAGCGCAAGCAGAAACATTTGCCGAAGAAATAACGTCTTTACAAAGCGAGGGAGAAGTCAAACAAAATTCTAAGCTAAAGGCTCTGGCTCCGATTATCCTGAATGGAATTGTGCGCATTGGTGGCAGGCTACGACACGCTCCGGTCACCGAAAACCGAAAACATCCAATAATACTCGATTCAAAACATCCTCTTACCATCATGATCATGCAGTCTTACCATCGCCAATTTTTGCATGCCGGACCACAATTGCTTATCTCTATGATTCGTGAACGATTCTGGCCATTACGTGTACGTAACCTTGCCCGAAAAACTTTACACGAATGCGTAAAATGTTTTAGAAGAAAGCCAACATGTGTAGAGCAGATTATGGGTGACTTGCCGCCAGAAAGAGTAACTCCAACCTACCCATTCTTAAATACTGGAGTGGACCTCTGTGGACCCTTTTGGTATCGCCTCGCACCACGAAAAGGCGTTCCGGTTAAATGTTTTGTAGCTGTTTTTATATGCCTTGTCACAAAGGCAGTACATGTGGAACTCGTCGCTGATTTGTCCACCAGCTCGTTCATTGCCGCTCTTAAACGATTCGTGGCAAGACGCGGTAAACCAACCAGAATCGAATGCGACAACGCAAAAAACTTTAGAGGAGCTGAACGCGCACTGAAGGAGTTGTACGATCTATTTCGAACTCAACAAGCCGAACATACCATATCGTCTCATTGCCATTCGGAAGGAATCGAGTTTAAGTTTATCCCGCCACGATCGCCGAACTTTGGCGGTTTATGGGAAGCAGCGATTAAAAGCTTAAAGAACCATCTGAAATCCACAATCGGGGCAGAAGTACTGTTGAAGGACGATCTCGAAACGTTGCTGATTCAAATCGAAGCCTGCTTAAACTCACGACCGCTAACCCAACTAACGTCAGATCCGGAGGACTTAGAAGTCTTGACGCCTGGACATTTTCTCGTCCATCGAACCTTGGTGTCAATTCCCGAACCTTCATACGAAGATTTAAACGTAAATCGGCTTGATCGTTTCCAGAAAAACCAGGAATTCTTGCGTCGAATCTGGAAACGTTGGACAACGGACTACTTATCGGGATTGCAACCGCGGACGAAGTGGACGAACCGACGGAACAATATAGAGGTTGGTACAATGGTCCTGTTAAAGGAAGATAACTTACCACCTTTGAAATGGGCAATGGGAAGAGTAGTACAAACATTTAAAGGCAAAGACGGAAATATACGCGTTGTTGAGGTTCGCACAAAAGAGGGAGTATATCGCCGAGCGATTTCAAAAATTTGTATTTTGCCAGTTCAACCTTAGACATATATAGGCTCATTAAAAATGAATTTTTGAATTACTTGTAGAAAGTTACCTTTCCACGGGGGGCGGTATGTTAAGTATTGAACTATCAGCTTTAGCCTTGATATAGGAGCGTGAATGTAAGAATACTCTGATTGTAAATGTATTAGTGTTAAGAATAAAATTAAGTCAATCGCAAACCAACCTCCGGACGGTGTACAACTATTATTTTTGTTAGAGCAATTTTCGCTACAACCATGCCAAAACACTTGCAAACTTGGAACAAACTTCCTAAGACCATGCCAAAACACTTGCAAACTTGGTACAAATTTTATAAGACCATGCCAAACACTTGCAAACTTGGAAGAAACTTCCTAAGACCATGCCAAAACACTTGCAACCTTGGTACAAATTTAATAAGACCATGCCAAAACACTTGCAAACTTGGAACAAACTTCCTAAGACCATGCCAAAACACTTGCAAACTTGGCACAAATTTAATAAGACCATGCCAAAACACTTGCAACCTTGGTACAAATTTAATAAGACCATGCCAAAACACTTGCAAACTTGGTACAAATTTAATAAGACCATGCCAAAACACTTGCAAACTTGGTACAAATTTAATACGACCATGCCAAAACACTTGCAACCTTGGTACAAATTTAATAAGACCATGCCAAAACACTTGCAAACTTGGTACAAATTTAATAAGACCATGCCAAAACACTTGCAAACTTGGTACAAATTTAATACGACCATGCCAAAACACTTGCAAACTTGGTACAAATTTAATAAGACCATGCCAAACACTTGCAAACTTGGTACAAATTTAATAAGACCATGCCAAACAGTTGCAAACTTGAAATAAATTTAATAAGACCATGCCAAAACACTTGCAAACTTGGTACAAATTTAATAAGACCATGCCAAAACACTTGCAAACTTGGAACAAACTTCCTAGGACCATGCCAAAACATTTGCAAACTTGGTACAAATTTAATAAAACCATGCCAAAACACTTGCAAACTTGGAACAAACTTCCTAAGACCATGCCAAAACACCTGCAAACTTGGTACAAATTTAATACGACCATGCCAAAACACTTGCAAACTTGGTACAAATTTAATAAGACCTTGCCAAAACACTTGTAAACTTGGTACAACTTTAATAAGACCATGCCAAAACACTTGCAAACTTGGAACAAATTTAATAAGACCATGCCAAACACTTGCAAACTTGGAACAAACTTCCTAAGACCATGCCAAAACACTTGCAAACTTGGTACAAATTTAATAAGACCATGCCAAACACTTGCAAACTTGGAAAAAACTTCCTAAGACCATGCCAAAACACTTGCAAACTTGTTACAAATGAAACGAGACCATGCCAAAACACTTGCAAACTTGGAACAAACTTCCTAAGACCATGCCAAAACACTAGCAAACTTGGAACAAATTTAATAAGAACATGCATAAACACTTGCAAACTTGGAACAAATTTAATAAGACCATGCCAAAACACTTGCAAACTTGGTACAAATTTAATGAGACCATGCCAAAACACTTGCAAACTTGGTACAAATTTAATTAGACCATGCCAAAACACTTGCAAACTTGGTACAAATTTAATATGACCATGCCAAAACACTTGCAAACTGGGAACAAACTTCCTAAGACCATGCCAAAACACTTGCCAACTTGGTACAAATTTAATAAGGCCATTCCAAAACACTTGCAAACTTGGTACACATTTAATAAGACCATGCCAAAACACTTGCAAACTTGGTACAAATTTAATAAGACCAAGCCAAACACTTGCAAACTTGGAACAAATTTCCTAAGACCATGCCAAAACACTTGCAAACTTGGTACAAATTTAATAAGACCATGCCAAAACACTTGCAAACTTGGTACAAATTTAATAAGACCATGCCAAAACACTTGCAAACTTGGAACAAACTTCCTAAGACCATGCCAAAACACTTGCTAACTTGGTACGAATTTAATAAGACTATGCCAAAACACTTGCAAACTTGGTACAAATTTAATAAGACCTTGCCAAAACACTTGCAAACTTGGTACAAATTTAATAAGACCATGCCAAACACTTGCAAACTTGGAACAAACTTCCTAAGACCATGCCAAAACACTTGCAAACTTGGAACAAACTTCCGAAGACCATGCCAAAACACTTGCAAACTTGGTACAAATGTAATAAGACCATGCCAAAACACTTGCAAACTTGGTACAAATTTAATAAGACCTTGCCAAAACACTTGCAAACTTGGTACAAATTTAATAAGACCATGCCAAACACTTGCAAACTTGGAACAAACTTCCTAAGACCATGCCAAAACACTTGCAAACTTGGAACAAACTTCCTAAGACCATGCCAAAACACTTGCAAACTTGGTAGAAATGTAATAAGACCATGCCAAAACACTTGCAAACTTGGTACAAATTTAATAAGACCTTGCCAAAACACTTGCAAACTTGGTACAAATTTAATAAGACCATGCCAAAACACTTGCAAACTTGGTACAAACTTCCTAAGACCATGCCAAAACACTTGCAAACTTGGAAAAAACTTCCTAAGACCATGCCAAAACACCTGCAAACTTGGTACAAATTTAATAAGACCATGCCAAAACACTTGCAAACTTGGTACAAATTTAATAAGACCATGCCAAAACACTTGCATATTTGGAACAAACTTCCTAAGACCATGCCAAAACACTTGCAAACTTGGTACAAATTTAATAAGACCATGCCAAAACACTTGCAAACTTGGTACAAATTTAATAAAAACATGCCAAAACACTTGCAAACTTGGTACAAATTTAATAAGACCATGCCAAAACACTTGCAAACTTGGTACAAATATAATAAGACCATGCCAAAACACTTGCAAACTTGGAACAAACTTCCTAAGACCATGCCAAAACACTTGCTAACTTGGTACAAATTTAATAAGACTATGCCAAAACACTTGCAAACTTGGTACAAATTTAATAAGACCTTGCCAAAACACTTGCAAACTTGGTACAAATTTAATAAGACCATGCCAAACACTTGCAAACTTGGAACAAACTTCCTAAGACCATGCCAAAACACTTGCAAACTTGGAACAAACTTCCGAAGACCATGCCAAAACACTTGCAAACTTGGTACAAATGTAATAAGACCATGCCAAAACACTTGCAAACTTGGTACAAATTTAATAAGACCATGCCAAAACACTTGCAAACTTGGAACAAACTTCCTAAGACCATGCCAAAACACTTGCTAACTTGGTACAAATTTAATAAGACTATGCCAAAACACTTGCAAACTTGGTACAAATTTAATAAGACCTTGCCAAAACACTTGCAAACTTGGTACAAATTTAATAAGACCATGCCAAACACTTGCAAACTTGGAACAAACTTCCTAAGACCATGCCAAAACACTTGCAAACTTGGAACAAACTTCCGAAGACCATGCCAAAACACTTGCAAACTTGGTACAAATGTAATAAGACCATGCCAAAACACTTGCAAACTTGGTACAAATTTAATAAGACCTTGCCAAAACACTTGCAAACTTGGTACAAATTTAATAAGACCATGCCAAACACTTGCAAACTTGGAACAAACTTCCTAAGACCATGCCAAAACACTTGCAAACTTGGAACAAACTTCCTAAGACCATGCCAAAACACTTGCAAACTTGGTACAAATGTAATAAGACCATGCCAAAACACTTGCAAACTTGGTACAAATTTAATAAGACCTTGCCAAAACACTTGCAAACTTGGTACAAATTTAATAAGACCATGCCAAAACACTTGCAAACTTGGTACAAACTTCCTAAGACCATGCCAAAACACTTGCAAACTTGGAAAAAACTTCCTAAGACCATGCCAAAACACCTGCAAACTTGGTACAAATTTAATAAGACCATGCCAAAACACTTGCAAACTTGGTACAAATTTAATAAGACCATGCCAAAACACTTGCATATTTGGAACAAACTTCCTAAGACCATGCCAAAACAATTGCAAACTTGGTACAAATTTAATAAGACCATGCCAAAACGCTTGCAAACTTGGTACAAATTTAATAAGACCATGCCAAAACACTTGCAAACTTGGTACAAATTTAATAAGACCATGCCAAAACACTTGCAAACTTGGAACAAACTTCCTAGGACCATGCCAAAACATTTGCAAACTTGGTACAAATTTAATAAGACCATGCCAAAATACTTGCAAACTTGGAACAAACTTCCTAAGACCATGCCAAAACACCTGCAAACTTGGTACAAATTTAATAAGACCATGCCAAAACGCTTGCAAACTTGGTACAAATTTAATAAGACCATGCCAAAACACTTGCAAACTTGGTACAAATTTAATAAGACCATGCCAAAACACTTGCAAACTTGGAACAAACTTCCTAGGACCATGCCAAAACATTTGCAAACTTGGTACAAATTTAATAAGACCATGCCAAAATACTTGCAAACTTGGAACAAACTTCCTAAGACCATGCCAAAACACCTGCAAACTTGGTACAAATTTAATAAGACTATGCCAAAACACTTGCAAACTTGGTACAAATTTAATAAGACCTTGCCAAAACACTTGCAAACTTGGTACAAATTTAATAAGACCATGCCAAACACTTGCAAACTTGGAACAAATTTCCTAAGACCATGCCAAAACACTTGCAAACTTGGTACAAATTTAATAAGACCATGCCAAAACACTTGCAAACTTGGTACAAATTTAATAAGACCATGCCAAAACACTTGCAAACTTGGAACAAACTTCCTAAGACCATGCCAAAACACTTGCTAACTTGGTACAAATTTAATAAGACTATGCCAAAACACTTGCAAACTTGGTACAAATTTAATAAGACCTTGCCAAAACACTTGCAAACTTGGTACAAATTTAATAAGACCATGCCAAACACTTGCAAACTTGGAACAAACTTCCTAAGACCATGCCAAAACACTTGCAAACTTGGAACAAACTTCCGAAGACCATGCCAAAACACTTGCAAACTTGGTACAAATGTAATAAGACCATGCCAAAACACTTGCAAACTTGGTACAAATTTAATAAGACCTTGCCAAAACACTTGCAAACTTGGTACAAATTTAATAAGACCATGCCAAACACTTGCAAACTTGGAACAAACTTCCTAAGACCATGCCAAAACAATTGCAAACTTGGTACAAATTTAATAAGACCATGCCAAAACGCTTGCAAACTTGGTACAAATTTAATAAGACCATGCCATAAACTTGCAAACTTGGTACAAATTTAATAAGACCATGCCAAACACTTGCAAACTTGGTACAAATTTAATAAGACCATGCCAAACAGTTGCAAACTTGAAATAAATTTAATAAGACCTTGCCAAAACACTTGTAAACTTGGAACAAACTTAATAAGACCATGCCAAACACTTGCAAACTTGGAACAAACTTCCTAAGACCATGCCAAAACACTTGCAAACTTGGTACAAATTTAATAAGACCATGCCAAACACTTGCAAACTTGGAAAAAACTTCCTAAGACCATGCCAAAACACTTGCAAACTTGTTACAAATGAAATGAGACCATGCCAAAACACTTGCAAACTTGGAACAAACTTCCTAAGACCATGCCAAAACACTAGCAAACTTGGAACAAATTTAATAAGAACATGCATAAACACTTGCAAACTTGGAACAAATTTAATAAGACCATGCCAAAACACTTGCAAACTTGGTACAAATTTAATGAGACCATGCCAAAACACTTGCAAACTTGGTACAAATTTAATAAGACCTTGCCAAAACACTTGCAAACTTGGTACAAATTTAATAAGACCATGCCAAACACTTGCAAACTTGGAACAAACTTCCTAAGACCATGCCAAAACAATTGCAAACTTGGTACAAATTTAATAAGACCATGCCAAAACACATGCAAACTTGGTACAAATTTAATAAGACCTTGCCAAAACAATTGCAAACTTGGTACAAATTTAATAAGACCATGCCAAAACAATTGCAAACTTGGTACAAATTTAATAAGACCATGCCAAAACACTTGCAAACTGGGAACAAACTTCCTAAGACCATGCAAAAACACTTGCCAACTTGGTACAAATTTAATAAGACCATTCCAAAACACTTGCAAACTTGGTACAAATTTAATAAGACCTTGCCAAAACACTTGCAAACTTGGTACAAATTTAATAAGACCATGCCAAACACTTGCAAACTTGGAACAAACTTCCTAAGACCATGCCAAAACACTTGCAAACTTGGAACAAACTTCCTAAGACCATGCCAAAACACTTGCAAACTTGGTACAAATTTAATACTACCATGCCAAACACTTGCAAACTTGGAACAAACTTCATAAGACCATGCCAAAACACTTGCAAACTTGGTACAAAATTAATAAGACCATGCCAAAACACTTGCAAACTTGGAACAAATTTAATAAGACCATGCCAAAACACTTGCAAACTTGGTACAAACTTCCTAAGACCATGCCAAAACACTTGCAAACTTGGTACAAATTTTATAAGACCATGCCAAAACACTTGCAAACTTGGTACAAATTTAATAACAACATGCCAAAACACTTGCAAACTTGGTACAAGTTTAATAACAACATGCCAAAACACTTGCAAACTTGGTACAAATATAATAAGACCATGCCAAACACTTGCAAACTTGGTACAAATTTAATAAGACCATGCCAAAACACCTGCAAACTTGGTACAAACTTCCTAAGACCATGCCAAAACACTTGCAAACTTGGTACAAATTTAATAAGACCATGCCAAAACACTTGCAAACTTAGTATAAATTTAATACAACCATGCCAAACACTTGCAAACTTGGAAAAAACTTCCTAAGACCAAGCCAAAACACTTGCAAACTTGGTACAAATTTAATAAGACCATGCCAAAACACTTGCAAACTTGGAACAAACTTCCTAAGACCATGCCAAAACATTTGCAAACTTGGTACAAACTTCCTAAGACCATGCCAAAACACCTGCAAACTTGGTACAAATTTAATAACACCATGCCAAACACTTGCAAACTTGGTACAAATTTAATAAGACCATGCCAAACACTTGCAAACTTGGTACAAACTTCCTAAGACCATGCCAAAACACTTGCAACCTTGGTACAAATTTAATAAGACCATGCCAAACACTTGCAAACTTGGAACAAACTTCCTAAGACCATGCCAAAACACTTGCAAACTTGGTACAAATTTGATACGACCATGCCAAAACACTTGCACACTTGGTACAAATTTAATAAGACCATGCCAAAACACTTGCAAACTTGGTACAAATGTAATAAGACCATGCTAAAACACTTGCAAACTTGGTACAAATTTAATAAGACCATGCCAAAACACTTGCAAACTTGGAACAAACTTCCTAAGTCCATGCCAAAACACTTGCAAACTTGGAACAAACTTCCTAAGACCATGCCAAAACACTTGCAAACTTGGCATAAATTTAATAAGACCATGCCAAACACTTGCAAACTTGGAACAAATTTAATAAGACCATGCCAAAACACTTGCAAACTTGGTACAAATTTAATAAGACCATGCCAAACACTTGCAAACTTGGAACAAACTACCTAAGACCATGCCAAACACTTGCAAACTTTGTACAAATTTAATAATACCATGCCAAACACTTGCAAACTTGGAACAAACTTCCTAAGACCATGCCAAAACACTTGCAAACTTGGAACAAATTTAATAAGACCATGCCAAACACCTGCAAACTTGGTACAAATTTAATAAGACCATGCCAAAACACTTGCAAACTTGGAACAAACTTCCTAAGACCACGCCAAAACACTTGCAAACTTGGAACAAACTTCCTAAGACCATGCCAAAACACTTGCAAACTTGGAACAAACTTCCTAAGACCATGACAAAACACTTGCAAACTTGGAACAAACTTCCTAAGACCATGCCAAAACACTTGCAAACTTGGTACAAATTTAATAAGACCTTGCCAAAACACTTGCAAACTTGGTACAAATTTATAAGACCATGCCAAACACTTGCAAACTTGGTACAAATTTAATAAAACCATGCCAAACACTTGCAAACTTGGTACAAACTTCCTAAGACCATGCCAAACACTTGCAAACTTGGAACAAATTTAATAAGACCATGCCAAAACAATTGCAAACTTGGAAAAAACTTCCTAAGACCATGCCAAAACACTTGCAAACTTGGAACAAATTTAATAAGACCATGCAAAAACACTTGCAAACTTGGTACAAATTTAATAAGAACATGCCAAAACACTTGCAAACTTGATACAAATTTAATTTGACCATGCCAACACACTTGCAAACTTGGTTAAAAAATTAATGAGACCATGCCAAACCACTTGCAAACTTGGAACAAACTTCCTAAGACCATGCCAAAACACTTGCAAACTTGGTACAAACTTCCTAAGACCATGCCAAAACACTTGCAAACTTGGTACAATTTAATAAGACCATGCCAAACACTTGCAAACTTGGAACAAACTTCCTAAGACCATGCCAAAACACTTGCACACTTGGTACAAACTTCCTAAGACCATGCCAAAACACTTGCAAACTTGGTCAAAATTTAATACGACCATGCCAAAACACTTGCAAACTTGGTACAAATTTAATAAGACCATGCCAAAACACTTGCAAACTTGGTACAAATTTAATAAGACCATGCCAAAACACTTACAAACTTGGAACAAACTTACTAAGACCATGCCAAAACACTTGCAAACTTGGTACAAACTTCCTAAGACCATGCCAAAACACTTGCAAACTTGGTACAAATTTAATAAGACCATGCCAAAACACTTGCAAACTTGGTACAAATTTAATAAGACCATGCCAAAACACTTGCAAACTTGGTACAAATTTAATAAGACCATGCCAAAACACTTGCAAACTTGGTACAAATTTAATAACACCATGCCAAAACACTTGCAAACTTGGTACAAATTTAATAAGACCATGCCAAAACACTTGCAAACTTGGAACAAATTTAATAAGACCATGCCAAACACTTGCAAACTTGGTACAAATTTAATAAGACCATGCCAAACACTTGCAAACTTGGTACAAACTTCCTAAGACCATGCCAAAACACTTGCAAACTTGGTACAAATTTAATAAGACCATGCCAAAACACTTGCAAACTTGGTACAAATTTAATAAGACCATGCCAAAACACTTGCAAACTGGGTACAAATTTAATAAGACCATGCCAAACACTTGCAAACTTGGTACAAATTTAATAAGACCATGCCAAAACACTTGCAAACTTGGTACAAATTTAATAAGACCATGCCAAACACTTGCAAACTTGGTAGAAACTTCCTAAGACCATGCCAAAACACTTGCAAACTTGGTACAAATTTAATAAGACCATGCCAAAACACTTGCAAACTTGGTACAAATTTAATAAGACCATGCCAAAACACTTGCAAACTTGGTACAAATTTAATAAGACCATGCCAAAACACTTGCAAACTTGGTACAAATTTAATAAGACCATGCCAAACACTTGCAAACTTGGTACAAACTTCCTAAGACCATGCCAAAACACTTGCAAACTTGGTACAAATTTAATAAGACCATGCCAAAACACTTGCAAACTTGGTACAAATTTAATAAGACCATGCCAAAACACTTGCAAACTTGGTACAAATTTTATAAGACCATGCCAAAACACCTGCAAACTTGGTACAAATTTTATAAGACCATGCCAAAACACTTGCAAACTTGGTACAAATTTTATACGACCATGCCAAAACACTTGCAAACTTGTTACAAATTAAATGAGACCATGCCCAAACACTTGCAAACTTGGTACAAATTTAATAAAACCATGCCAAACACTTGCAAACTTGGTACAAACTTCCTAAGACCATGCCAAAACACTTGCAAACTTGGTACAAATTTAATGAGACCATGCCAAAACACTTGCAAACTTGGTACAAACTCCCTAAGACCATGCCAAAACACTTGCAAACTTGGTACAAAATTAATAAGACCATGCCAAAACACTTGCAAACTTGGAACAAATTTAATAAGACCATGCCAAAACACTTGCAAACTTGGTACAAATTTAATAAGACCATGCCAAAAAACTTGCAAACTTGGTACAAATTTAATAAGACCATGCCAAAACACTTGCAAACTTGGTACAAATTTAATACGACCATGCCAAACACTTGCAAACATGGAACAAACTTCCTAAGACCATGCCAAAACACTTGCAAACTTGGTACAAATTTAATAAGACCATGCCAAAACACTTGCAAACTTGGTACACATTTATTAAGACCATGCCAAACACTTGCAAACTTGGAACAAACTTCCTAAGACCATGCTAAAACACTTGCAAACTTGGTACAAATTTAATAAGACCATGCCAAAACACTTGCAAACTTGGAACAAACTTCCTAAGTCTATGCCAAAACACTTGCAAACTTGGAACAAACTTCCTAAGACCATGCCAAACACTTGCAAACTTGGCACAAGTTTAATAAGACCATGCCAAACACTTGCAAACTTGGAACAAATTTAATAAGACCATGCCAAAACACTTGCAAACTTGGTACAAATTTAATAAGACCATGCCAAACACTTGCAAACTTGGAACAAACTACCTAAGACCATGCCAAACACTTGCAAACTTGGTACAAATTTAATAAGACCATGCCAAACACTTGCAAACTTGGTACAAACTTCCTAAGACCATGCCAAAACACTTGCAAACTTGGTACAAATTTAATAAGACCATGCCAAAACACTTGCAAACTTGGTACAAATTTAATAAGACCATGCCAAAACACTTGCAAACTGGGTACAAATTTAATAAGACCATGCCAAACACTTGCAAACTTGGTACAAATTTAATAAGACCATGCCAAAACACTTGCAAACTTGGTACAAATTTAATAAGACCATGCCAAACACTTGCAAACTTGGTAGAAACTTCCTAAGACCATGCCAAAACACTTGCAAACTTGGTACAAATTTAATAAGACCATGCCAAAACACTTGCAAACTTGGTACAAATTTAATAAGACCATGCCAAAACACTTGCAAACTTGGTACAAATTTAATAAGACCATGCCAAACACTTGCAAACTTGGTAGAAACTTCCTAAGACCATGCCAAAACACTTGCAAACTTGGTACAAATTTAATAAGACCATGCCAAAACACTTGCAAACTTGGTACAAATTTAATAAGACCATGCCAAAACACTTGCAAACTTGGTACAAATTTTATAAGACCATGCCAAAACACTTGCAAACTTGGTACAAATTTAATAAGACCATGCCAAAACACTTGCAAACTTGGTACAAATTTTATACGACCATGCCAAAACACTTGCAAACTTGTTACAAATTAAATGAGACCATGCCCAAACACTTGCAAACTTGGTACAAATTTAATAAAACCATGCCAAACACTTGCAAACTTGGTACAAACTTCCTAAGACCATGCCAAAACACTTGCAAACTTGGTACAAATTTAATGAGACCATGCCAAAACACTTGCAAACTTGGTTCAAACTCCCTAAGACCATGCCAAAACACTTGCAAACTTGGTACAAAATTAATAAGACCATGCCAAAACACTTGCAAACTTGGAACAAATTTAATAAGACCATGCCAAAACACTTGCAAACTTGGTACAAATTTAATAAGACCATGCCAAAAAACTTGCAAACTTGGTACAAATTAAATAAGACCATGCCAAAACACTTGCAAACTTGGTACAAATTTAATACGACCATGCCAAACACTTGCAAACATGGAACAAACTTCCTAAGACCATGCCAAAACACTTGCAACCTTGGTACAAATTTAATAAGACCATGCCAAAACACTTGCAAACTTGGAACACATTTATTAAGACCATGCCAAACACTTGCAAACTTGGAACAAACTTCCTAAGACCATGCTAAAACACTTGCAAACTTGGTACAAATTTAATAAGACCATGCCAAAACACTTGCAAACTTGGAACAAACTTCCTAAGTCTATGCCAAAACACTTGCAAACTTGGAACAAACTTCCTAAGACCATGCCAAACACTTGCAAACTTGGCACAAGTTTAATAAGACCATGCCAAACACTTGCAAACTTGGAACAAATTTAATAAGACCATGCCAAAACACTTGCAAACTTGGAACAAATTTAATAAGACCATGTCAAACACTTGCAAACTTGGAACAAACTACCTAAGACCATGCCAAACACTTGCAAACTTGGTACAAATTTTATAATACCATGCCAAACACTTGCAAACTTGGAACAAACTTCCTAAGACCATGCCAAAACACTTGCAAACTTGGAACAAATTTAATAAGACCATGCCAAACACCTGCAAACTTGGTACAAATTTAATAAGACCATGCCAAAACACTTGCAAACTTGGAACAAACTTCCTAAGACCACGCCAAAACACTTGCAAACTTGGAAAAAACTTCCTAAGACCATGCCAAAACACTTGCAAACTTGGAACAAACTTCCTAAGACCATGCCAAAACACTTGCAAACTTGGAACAAACTTCCTAAGACCATGCCAAAACACTTGCAAACTTGGTACAAATTTAATAAGACCTTGCCAAAACACTTGCAAACTTGGTACAAATTTAATAAGACCATGCCAAAACACTTGCAAACTGGGTACAAATTTAATAAGACCATGCCAAACACTTGCAAACTTGGTACAAATTTAATAAGACCATGCCAAAACACTTGCAAACTTGGTACAAATTTAATAAGACCATGCCAAACACTTGCAAACTTGGTAGAAACTTCCTAAGACCATGCCAAAACACTTGCAAACTTGGTACAAATTTAATAAGACCATGCCAAAACACTTGCAAACTTGGTACAAATTTAATAAGACCATGCCAAAACACTTGCAAACTTGGTACAAATTTAATAAGACCATGCCAAAACACTTGCAAACTTGGTACAAATTTAATAAGACCATGCCAAACACTTGCAAACTTGGTAGAAACTTCCTAAGACCATGCCAAAACACTTGCAAACTTGGTACAAATTTAATAAGACCATGCCAAAACACTTGCAAACTTGGTACAAATTTAATAAGACCATGCCAACACACTTGCAAACTTGGTACAAATTTTATAAGACCATGCCAAAACACTTGCAAACTTGGTACAAATTTAATAAGACCATGCCAAAACACTTGCAAACTTGGTACAAATTTTATACGACCATGCCAAAACACTTGCAAACTTGTTACAAATTAAATGAGACCATGCCCAAACACTTGCAAACTTGGTACAAATTTAATAAAACCATGCCAAACACTTGCAAACTTGGTACAAACTTCCTAAGACCATGCCAAAACACTTGCAAACTTGGTACAAATTTAATGAGACCATGCCAAAACACTTGCAAACTTGGTACAAACTCCCTAAGACCATGCCAAAACACTTGCAAACTTGGTACAAAATTAATAAGACCATGCCAAAACACTTGCAAACTTGGAACAAATTTAATAAGACCATGCCAAAACACTTGCAAACTTGGTACTAATTTAATAAGACCATGCCAAAAAACTTGCAAACTTGGTACAAATTTAATACGACCATGCCAAACACTTGCAAACATGGAACAAACTTCCTAAGACCATGCCAAAACACTTGCAAACTTGGTACAAATTTAATAAGACCATGCCAAAACACTTGCAAACTTGGTACAAATTTAATACGACCATGCCAAACACTTGCAAACATGGAACAAACTTCCTAAGACCACGCCAAAACACTTGCAACCTTGGTACAAATTTAATAAGACCATGCCAAAACACTTGCAAACTTGGTACACATTTATTAAGACCATGCCAAACACTTGCAAACTTGGAACAAACTTCCTAAGACCATGCTAAAACACTTGCAAACTTGGTACAAATTTAATAAGACCATGCCAAAACACTTGCAAACTTGGAACAAACTTCCTAAGTCTATGCCAAAACACTTGCAAACTTGGAACAAACTTCCTAAGACCATGCCAAACACTTGCAAACTTGGCACAAGTTTAATAAGACCATGCCAAACACTTGCAAACTTGGAACAAATTTAATAAGACCATGCCAAAACACTTGCAAACTTGGTACAAATTTAATAAGACCATGCCAAACACTTGCAAACTTGGAACAAACTACCTAAGACCATGCCAAACACTTGCAAACTTGGTACAAATTTAATAATACCATGCCAAACACTTGCAAACTTGGAACAAACTTCCTAAGACCATGCCAAAACACTTGCAAACTTGGAACAAACTTCCTAAGACCATGCCAAAACACTTGCAAACTTGGAACAAATTTAATAAGACCATGCCAAAACACTTGCAAACTTGGTACAAATTTAATAAGACCATGCCAAAACACTTGCAAACTTGGTACAAATTTAATAAGACCATGCCAAAACACTTGCAAACTTGGTAAAAAATTTATGAGACCATGCCAAACCACTTGCAAACTTGGTACAAATTAAATGAGACCATGCCAAAACACTTGCAAACTTGGAACAAACTTCCTAAGTCTATGCCAAAACACTTGCAAACTTGGAACAAACTTCCTAAGTCTATGCCAAAACACTTGCAAACTTGGAACAAACTTCCTAAGACCATGCCAAACACTTGCAAACTTGGCACAAATTTAATAAGACCATGCCAAAACACCTGCAAACTTGGTACAAATTTAATAAGACCATGCCAAAACACTTGTAAACTTGGAACAAACTTCCTAAGACCACGCCAAAACACTTGCAAACTTGGAAAAAACTTCCTAAGACCATGCCAAAACACTTGCAAACTTGGAACAAACTTCCTAAGACCATGCCAAAACACTTGCAAACTTGGAACAAACTTCCTAAGACCATGCCAAAACACTTGCAAACTTGGAACAAATTTAATAAGACCATGCCAAAACACTTGCAAACTTGGTACAAATTTAATAAGACCATGCCAAAACACTCGCAAATTTGGAACAAACTTCCTAAGACCATTCCAAAACACTTGCAAACTTGGTAATTTATTAAGACCATACCAAAACACTTGCACACTTGGAACAAATTTAATAAGACCTGGCCAAAACACTTGCAAACTTGGTACAAATTTAATAAGACCATGCCAAAACACTTGCAAACTTGGTACAAATTTAATAAGACCATGCCAAAACACTTGCAAACTTGGTAAAAAATTTATGAGACCATGCCAAACCACTTGCAAACTTGGTACAAATTAAATGAGACCATGCCAAAACACTTGCAAACTTGGAACAAGTTTCCTAAGACCTTGCCAAAACACTTGCAAACTTGGTCAAAATTTAGTAAGACCTTGCCAAAACACTTGCAAACTTGGTACAAATTTAATAAGACCATGCCAAAACACTTGCAAACTTGGTACAAACTTCCTAAGACCAAGCCAAAACACTTGCAAACTTGGTACAAATTTAATAAGACCATGCCAAAACACCTGCAAACTTGGTACAAATTTAATAAGACCATTCCAAAACACTTGCAAACTTGGTACAGATTTAATAAGACCATGCCAAAACACTTGCAAACTTGGAACAAACTTCCTAAGACCATGCCAAAACACTTGCAAACTTGGTACAAACTTCCTAAGACCATGCCAAAACATTTGCAATCTTGGTACAAATTTAATACGACCATGCCAAAACACTTGCAAACTTGGTACAAATTTAATAAGACCATGCCAAAACACTTGCAAACTTGGTACAAATTTAAAACGACCATGCCAAAACACTTGCAAACTTGGAACAAATTTAATAAGACCATGCCAAACACTTGCAAACTTGGTACAAATTGAATAAGACCATGCCAAAACACTTGCAAACTTGGAACAAACTTCCTAAGACCATGCCAAACACTTGCAAACTTGGCACAAACTTCCTAAGACCATGCCAAAACACTTGCAAATTTGTTACAAATTAAATGAGACCATGCCCAAACACTTGCAAACTTGGTACAAATTTAATAAAACC
This sequence comes from Anopheles atroparvus, assembly GCA_914969975.1. Classification (NCBI taxonomy): domain Eukaryota; kingdom Metazoa; phylum Arthropoda; class Insecta; order Diptera; family Culicidae; genus Anopheles; species Anopheles atroparvus. The sequence goes on along the minus strand of CAJZCY010000008.1, from coordinate 968,919 downwards.
ATGCCAAACACTTGCAAACTTGGTACAAACTTCCTAAGACCAAGCCAAAACACTTGCAAACTTGGTACAAATTTAATGAGACCATGCCAAAACACTTGCAAACTTGGAACAAACTACCTAAGACCATGCCAAACACTTGCAAACTTGGTACAAATTTAATAATACCATGCCAAACACTTGCAAACTTGGAACAAACTTCCTAAGACCATGCCAAAACACTTGCAAACTTGGTACAAATTTAATAAGACCATGCCAAACACCTGCAAACTTGGTACAAATTTAATAGGACCATGCCAAAACACTTGCAAACTTGGAACAAACTTCCTAAGACCACGCCAAAACACTTGCAAACTTGGAACAAACTTCCTAAGACCATGCCAAAACACTTGCAAATTTGGAACAAACTTCCTAAGACCATGCCAAAACACTTGCAAACTTGGAACAAACTTCCTAAGACCATGCCAAAACACTTGCAAACTTCGTACAAATTTAATCAGACCATGCCAAAACACTTGCAAACTTGGAACAAATTTAATAAGACCATGCCAAAACACTTGCAAACTTGGAACAAATTTAATAAGACCATGCCAAAACACTTGCAAACTTGGTACAAATTTAATAATACCATGCCAAACACTTGCAAACTTGGAACAAACTTCCTAAGACCATGCCAAAACACTTGCAAACTTGGAACAAACTTCCTAAGACCATGCCAAAACACTTGCAAACTTGGAACAAATTTAATAAGACCATGCCAAAACACTTGCAAACTTGGTACAAATTTAATAAGACCATGCCAAAACACTTGCAAACTTGGTACAAATTTAATAAGACCATGCCAAAACACTTGCAAACTTGGTAAAAAATTTATGAGACCATGCCAAACCACTTGCAAACTTGGTACAAATTAAATGAGACCATGCCAAAACACTTGCAAACTTGGAACAAACTTCCTAAGTCTATGCCAAAACACTTGCAAACTTGGAACAAACTTCCTAAGTCTATGCCAAAACACTTGCAAACTTGGAACAAACTTCCTAAGACCATGCCAAACACTTGCAAACTTGGCACAAATTTAATAAGACCATGCCAAAACACCTGCAAACTTGGTACAAATTTAATAAGACCATGCCAAAACACTTGTAAACTTGGAACAAACTTCCTAAGACCACGCCAAAACACTTGCAAACTTGGAAAAAACTTCCTAAGACCATGCCAAAACACTTGCAAACTTGGAACAAACTTCCTAAGACCATGCCAAAACACTTGCAAACTTGGAACAAACTTCCTAAGACCATGCCAAAACACTTGCAAACTTGGAACAAATTTAATAAGACCATGCCAAAACACTTGCAAACTTGGTACAAATTTAATAAGACCATGCCAAAACACTCGCAAATTTGGAACAAACTTCCTAAGACCATTCCAAAACACTTGCAAACTTGGTAATTTATTAAGACCATACCAAAACACTTGCACACTTGGAACAAATTTAATAAGACCTGGCCAAAACACTTGCAAACTTGGTACAAATTTAATAAGACCATGCCAAAACACTTGCAAACTTGGTACAAATTTAATAAGACCATGCCAAAACACTTGCAAACTTGGTAAAAAATTTATGAGACCATGCCAAACCACTTGCAAACTTGGTACAAATTAAATGAGACCATGCCAAAACACTTGCAAACTTGGAACAAGTTTCCTAAGACCTTGCCAAAACACTTGCAAACTTGGTCAAAATTTAGTAAGACCTTGCCAAAACACTTGCAAACTTGGTACAAATTTAATAAGACCATGCCAAAACACTTGCAAACTTGGTACAAACTTCCTAAGACCAAGCCAAAACACTTGCAAACTTGGTACAAATTTAATAAGACCATGCCAAAACACCTGCAAACTTGGTACAAATTTAATAAGACCATTCCAAAACACTTGCAAACTTGGTACAGATTTAATAAGACCATGCCAAAACACTTGCAAACTTGGAACAAACTTCCTAAGACCATGCCAAAACACTTGCAAACTTGGTACAAACTTCCTAAGACCATGCCAAAACATTTGCAATCTTGGTACAAATTTAATACGACCATGCCAAAACACTTGCAAACTTGGTACAAATTTAATAAGACCATGCCAAAACACTTGCAAACTTGGTACAAATTTAAAACGACCATGCCAAAACACTTGCAAACTTGGAACAAATTTAATAAGACCATGCCAAACACTTGCAAACTTGGTACAAATTGAATAAGACCATGCCAAAACACTTGCAAACTTGGAACAAACTTCCTAAGACCATGCCAAACACTTGCAAACTTGGCACAAACTTCCTAAGACCATGCCAAAACACTTGCAAATTTGTTACAAATTAAATGAGACCATGCCCAAACACTTGCAAACTTGGTACAAATTTAATAAAACCATGCCAAACACTTGCAAACTTGGTACAAACTTCCTAAGACCAAGCCAAAACACTTGCAAACTTGGTACAAATTTAATGAGACCATGCCAAAACACTTGCAAACTTGGAACAAACTACCTAAGACCATGCCAAACACTTGCAAACTTGGTACAAATTTAATAATACCATGCCAAACACTTGCAAACTTGGAACAAACTTCCTAAGACCATGCCAAAACACTTGCAAACTTGGTACAAATTTAATAAGACCATGCCAAACACCTGCAAACTTGGTACAAATTTAATAGGACCATGCCAAAACACTTGCAAACTTGGAACAAACTTCCTAAGACCACGCCAAAACACTTGCAAACTTGGAACAAACTTCCTAAGACCATGCCAAAACACTTGCAAATTTGGAACAAACTTCCTAAGACCATGCCAAAACACTTGCAAACTTGGAACAAACTTCCTAAGACCATGCCAAAACACTTGCAAACTTGGTACAAAATTAATAAGACCATGCCAAAACACTTGCAAACTTGGAACAAACTTCCTAAGACCATGCCAAAACACTTGCAAACTTGGTACAAATTTAATAAGACCATGCCAAACACCTGCAAACTTGGTACAAATTTAATAGGACCATGCCAAAACACTTGCAAACTTGGAACAAACTTCCTAAGACCACGCCAAAACACTTGCAAACTTGGAACAAACTTCCTAAGACCATGCCAAAACACTTGCAAATTTGGAACAAACTTCCTAAGACCATGCCAAAACACTTGCAAATTTGTTACAAATTAAATGAGACCATGCCCAAACACTTGCAAACTTGGTACAAATTTAATAAAACCATGCCAAACACTTGCAAACTTGGTACAAACTTCCTAAGACCAAGCCAAAACACTTGCAAACTTGGTACAAATTTAATGAGACCATGCCAAAACACTTGCAAACTTGGAACAAACTACCTAAGACCATGCCAAACACTTGCAAACTTGGTACAAATTTAATAATACCATGCCAAACACTTGCAAACTTGGAACAAACTTCCTAAGACCATGCCAAAAGACTTGCAAACTTGGTTCAAATTTAATAAGACCATGCCAAAGCACTTGCAAACTTCGTACAAATTTAATCAGACCATGCCAAAACACTTGCAAACTTGGAACAAATTTAATAAGACCATGCCAAAACACTTGCAAACTTGGAACAAATTTAATAAGACCATGCCAAAACACTTGCAAACTTGGTACAAATTTAATAAGACCTTGCCAAAACACTTGCAAACTTGGAACAAATTTAATAAGACCGTGGCAAAACACTTGCAACCTTGGTACAAATTTAATAAGACCATGCCAAACACTTGCAAACTTGGAACAAACTTCATAAGACCATGCCAAAACACTTGCAAACTTGGTACAAAATTAATAAGACCATGCCAAAACACTTGCAAACTTGGAACAAATTTAATAAGACCATGCCAAAACACTTGCAAACTTGGTACAAACTTCCTAAGACCATGCCAAAACACTTGCAAACTTGGTACAAATTTTATAAGACCATGCCAAAACACTTGCAAACTTGGTACAAATTTAATAACAACATGCCAAAACACTTGCAAACTTGGTACAAATTTAATAACAACATGCCAAAACACTTGCAAACTTGGTACAAATATAATAAGACCATGCCAAACACTTGCAAACTTGGTACAAATTTAATAAGACCATGCCAAAACACCTGCAAACTTGGTACAAACTTCCTAAGACCATGCCAAAACACTTGCAAACTTGGTACAAATTTAATAAGACCATGCCAAAACACTTTCAAACTTAGTATAAATTTAATACAACCATGCCAAACACTTGCAAACTTGGAAAAAACTTCCTAAGACCAAGCCAAAACACTTGCAAACTTGGTACAAATTTAATAAGACCATGCCAAAACACTTGCAAACTTGGAACAAACTTCCTAAGACCATGCCAAAACACTTGCAAACTTGGTACAAACTTCCTAAGACCATGCCAAAACACCTGCAAACTTGGTACAAATTTAATAACACCATGCCAAACACTTGCAAACTTGGTACAAATTTAATAAGACCATGCCAAACACTTGCAAACTTGGTACAAACTTCCTAAGACCATGCCAAAACACTTGCAACCTTGGTACAAATTTAATAAGACCATGCCAAACACTTGCAAACTTGGAACAAACTTCCTAAGACCATGCCAAAACACTTGCAAACTTGGTACAAATTTGATACGACCATGCCAAAACACTTGCAAACTTGGTACAAATTTAATAAGACCATGCCAAAACACTTGCAAACTTGGTACAAATGTAATAAGACCATGCCAAAACACTTGCAAACTTGGTACAAATTTAATAAGACCATGCCAAAACACTTGCAAACTTGGAACAAACTTCCTAAGTCCATGCCAAAACACTTGCAAACTTGGAACAAACTTCCTAAGACAATGCCAAAACACCTGCAAACTTGGTACAAATTTGATACGACCATGCCAAAACACTTGCAAACTTGGTACAAATTTAATAAGACCATGCCAAAACACTTGCAAACTTGGTACAAATTTGATACGACCATGCCAAAACACTTGCAAACTTGGTACAAATTTAATAAGACCATGCCAAAACACTTGCAAACTTGGCTCAAATTTAATAAGACCAAGCCAAAACACTTGCAAACTTGGCACAAATTTAATAAGACCATGCCAAACACTTGCAAACTTGGAACAAATTTAATAAGACCATGCCAAAACACTTGCAAACTTGGTACAAATTTAATAAGACCATGCCAAACACTTGCAAACTTGGAACAAACTACCTAAGACCATGCCAAACACTTGCAAACTTTGTACAAATTTAATAATACCATGCCAAACACTTGCAAACTTGGAACAAACTTCCTAAGACCATGCCAAAACACTTGCAAACTTGGAACAAATTTTATAAGACCATGCCAAACACCTGCAAACTTGGTACAAATTTAATAAGACCATGCCAAAACACTTGCAAACTTGGAACAAACTTCCTAAGACCACGCCAAAACACTTGCAAACTTGGAACAAACTTCCTAAGACCATGCCAAAACACTTGCAAACTTGGAACAAACTTCCTAAGACCATGCCAAAACACTTGCAAACTTGGAACAAACTTCCTAAGACCATGCCAAAACACTTGCAAACTTGGTACAAATTTAATAAGACCTTGCCAAAACACTTGCAAACTTGGTACAAATTTATAAGACCATGCCAAACACTTGCAAACTTGGTACAAATTTAATAAAACCATGCCAAACACTTGCAAACTTGGTACAAACTTCCTAAGACCATGCCAAACACTTGCAAACTTGGAACAAATTTAATAAGACCATGCCAAAACAATTGCAAACTTGGAACAAACTTCCTAAGACCATGCCAAAACACTTGCAAACTTGGAACAAATTTAATAAGACCATGCAAAAACACTTGCAAACTTGGTACAAATTTAATAAGAACATGCCAAAACACTTGCAAACTTGGTACAAATTTAATTTGACCATGCCAACACACTTGCAAACTTGGTTAAAAATTTAATGAGACCATGCCAAACCACTTGCAAACTTGGAACAAACTTTCTAAGACCATGCCAAAACACTTGCAAACTTGGTACAAACTTCCTAAGACCATGCCAAAACACTTGCAAACTTGGTACAATTTAATAAGACCATGCCAAACACTTGCAAACTTGGAACAAACTTCCTAAGACCATGCCAAAACACTTGCACACTTGGTACAAACTTCCTAAGACCATGCCAAAACACTTGCAAACTTGGTCAAAATTTAATACGACCATGCCAAAACACTTGCAAACTTGGTACAAATTTAATAAGACCATGCCAAAACACTTGCAAACTTGGTACAAATTTAATAAGACCATGCCAAAACACTTGCAAACTTGGAACAAACTTACTAAGACCATGCCAAAACACTTGCAAACTTGGTACAAACTTCCTAAGACCATGCCAAAACACTTGCAAACTTGGTACAAATTTAATAAGACCATGCCAAAACACTTGCAAACTTGGTACAAATTTAATAAGACCATGCCAAAACACTTGCAAACTTGGTACAAATTTAATAAGACCATGCCAAAACACTTGCAAACTTGGTACAAATTTAATAACACCATGCCAAAACACTTGCAAACTTGGTACAAATTTAATAAGACCATGCCAAAACACTTGCAAACTTGGAACAAATTTAATAAGACCATGCCAAACACTTGCAAACTTGGTACAAATTTAATAAGACCATGCCAAACACTTGCAAACTTGGTACAAACTTCCTAAGACCATGCCAAAACACTTGCAAACTTGGTACAAATTTAATAAGACCATGCCAAAACACTTGCAAACTTGGTACAAATTTAATAAGACCATGCCAAAACACTTGCAAACTGGGTACAAATTTAATAAGACCATGCCAAACACTTGCAAACTTGGTACAATTTAATAAGACCATGCCAAAACACTTGCAAACTTGGTACAAATTTAATAAGACCATGCCAAACACTTGCAAACTTGGTAGAAACTTCCTAAGACCATGCCAAAACACTTGCAAACTTGGTACAAATTTAATAAGACCATGCCAAAACACTTGCAAACTTGGTACAAATTTAATAAGACCATGCCAAAACACTTGCAAACTTGGTACAAATTTAATAAGACCATGCCAAAACACTTGCAAACTTGGTACAAATTTAATAAGACCATGCCAAACACTTGCAAACTTGGTAGAAACTTCCTAAGACCATGCCAAAACACTTGCAAACTTGGTACAAATTTAATAAGACCATGCCAAAACACTTGCAAACTTGGTACAAATTTAATAAGACCATGCCAAAACACTTGCAAACTTGGTACAAATTTTATAAGACCATGCCAAAACACCTGCAAACTTGGTACAAATTTTATAAGACCATGCCAAAACACTTGCAAACTTGGTACAAATTTTATACGACCATGCCAAAACACTTGCAAACTTGTTACAAATTAAATGAGACCATGCCCAAACACTTGCAAACTTGGTACAAATTTAATAAAACCATGCCAAACACTTGCAAACTTGGTACAAACTTCCTAAGACCATGCCAAAACACTTGCAAACTTGGTACAAATTTAATGAGACCATGCCAAAACACTTGCAAACTTGGTACAAACTCCCTAAGACCATGCCAAAACACTTGCAAACTTGGTACAAAATTAATAAGACCATGCCAAAACACTTGCAAACTTGGAACAAATTTAATAAGACCATGCCAAAACACTTGCAAACTTGGTACAAATTTAATAAGACCATGCCAAAAAACTTGCAAACTTGGTACAAATTTAATAAGACCATGCCAAAACACTTGCAAACTTGGTACAAATTTAATACGACCATGCCAAACACTTGCAAACATGGAACAAACTTCCTAAGACCTTGCCAAAACACTTGCAACCTTGGTACAAATTTAATAAGACCATGCCAAAACACTTGCAAACTTGGTACACATTTATTAAGACCATGCCAAACACTTGCAAACTTGGAACAAACTTCCTAAGACCATGCTAAAACACTTGCAAACTTGGTACAAATTTAATAAGACCATGCCAAAACACTTGCAAACTTGGTACAAACTTCCTAAGACCATGCCAAAACACTTGCAAACTTGGTACAAAATTAATAAGACCTTGCCAAAACACTTGCAACCTTGGTACAAATTTAATAAGACCATGCCAAACACTTGCAAACTTGGTAGAAACTTCCTAAGACCATGCCAAAACACTTGCAAACTTGGTACAAATTTAATAAGACCATGCCAAAACACTTGCAAACTTGGTACAAATTTAATAAGACCATGCCAAAACACTTGCAAACTTGGTACAAATTTTATAAGACCATGCCAAAACACCTGCAAACTTGGTACAAATTTTATAAGACCATGCCAAAACACTTGCAAACTTGGTACAAATTTTATACGACCATGCCAAAACACTTGCAAACTTGTTACAAATTAAATGAGACCATGCCCAAACACTTGCAAACTTGGTACAAATTTAATAAAACCATGCCAAACACTTGCAAACTTGGTACAAACTTCCTAAGACCATGCCAAAACACTTGCAAACTTGGTACAAATTTAATGAGACCATGCCAAAACACTTGCAAACTTGGTACAAACTCCCTAAGACCATGCCAAAACACTTGCAAACTTGGTACAAAATTAATAAGACCATGCCAAAACACTTGCAAACTTGGAACAAATTTAATAAGACCATGCCAAAACACTTGCAAACTTGGTACAAATTTAATAAGACCATGCCAAAAAACTTGCAAACTTGGTACAAATTTAATAAGACCATGCCAAAACACTTGCAAACTTGGTACAAATTTAATACGACCATGCCAAACACTTGCAAACATGGAACAAACTTCCTAAGACCTTGCCAAAACACTTGCAACCTTGGTACAAATTTAATAAGACCATGCCAAAACACTTGCAAACTTGGTACACATTTATTAAGACCATGCCAAACACTTGCAAACTTGGAACAAACTTCCTAAGACCATGCTAAAACACTTGCAAACTTGGTACAAATTTAATAAGACCATGCCAAAACACTTGCAAACTTGGTACAAATTTAATACGACCATGCCAAACACTTGCAAACATGGAACAAACTTCCTAAGACCTTGCCAAAACACTTGCAACCTTGGTACAAATTTAATAAGACCATGCCAAAACACTTGCAAACTTGGTACACATTTATTAAGACCATGCCAAAACACTTGCAAACTTGGAACAAACTTCCTAAGTCTATGCCAAAACACTTGCAAACTTGGAACAAACTTCCTAAGACCATGCCAAACACTTGCAAACTTGGCACAAGTTTAATAAGACCATGCCAAACACTTGCAAACTTGGTACAAATTTAATAAGACCATGCCAAAACACTTGCAAACTTGGTACAAATTTAATAAGACCATGCCAAACACTTGCAAACTTGGAACAAACTACCTAAGACCATGCCAAACACTTGCAAACTTGGTACAAATTTAATAAGACCATGCCAAACACTTGCAAACTTGGTACAAACTTCCTAAGACCATGCCAAAACACTTGCAAACTTGGTACAAATTTAATAAGACCATGCCAAAACACTTGCAAACTTGGTACAAATTTAATAAGACCATGCCAAAACACTTGCAAACTGGGTACAAATTTAATAAGACCATGCCAAACACTTGCAAACTTGGTACAAATTTAATAAGACCATGCCAAAACACTTGCAAACTTGGTACAAATTTAATAAGACCATGCCAAACACTTGCAAACTTGGTAGAAACTTCCTAAGACCATGCCAAAACACTTGCAAACTTGGTACAATTTTAATAAGACCATGCCAAAACACTTGCAAACTTGGTACAAATTTAATAAGACCATGCCAAAACACTTGCAAACTTGGTACAAATTTAATAAGACCATGCCAAAACACTTGCAAACTTGGTACAAATTTAATAAGACCATGCCAAACACTTGCAAACTTGGTAGAAACTTCCTAAGACCATGCCAAAACACTTGCAAACTTGGTACAAATTTAATAAGACCATGCCAAAACACTTGCAAACTTGGTACAAATTTAATAAGACCATGCCAAAACACTTGCAAACTTGGTACAAATTTTATAAGACCATGCCAAAACACTTGCAAACTTGGTACAAATTTAATAAGACCATGCCAAAACACTTGCAAACTTGGTACAAATTTTATACGACCATGCCAAAACACTTGCAAACTTGTTACAAATTAAATGAGACCATGCCCAAACACTTGCAAACTTGGTACAAATTTAATAAAACCATGCCAAACACTTGCAAACTTGGTACAAACTTCCTAAGACCATGCCAAAACACTTGCAAACTTGGTACAAATTTAATGAGACCATGCCAAAACACTTGCAAACTTGGTACAAACTCCCTAAGACCATGCCAAAACACTTGCAAACTTGGTACAAAATTAATAAGACCATGCCAAAACACTTGCAAACTTGGAACAAATTTAATAAGACCATGCCAAAACACTTGCAAACTTGGTACAAATTTAATAAGACCATGCCAAAAAACTTGCAAACTTGGTACAAATTTAATAAGACCATGCCAAAACACTTGCAAACTTGGTACAAATTTAATACGACCATGCCAAACACTTGCAAACATGGAACAAACTTCCTAAGACCATGCCAAAACACTTGCAACCTTGGTACAAATTTAATAAGACCATGCCAAAACACTTGCAAACTTGGAACACATTTATTAAGACCATGCCAAACACTTGCAAACTTGGAACAAACTTCCTAAGACCATGCTAAAACACTTGCAAACTTGGTACAAATTTAATAAGACCATGCCAAAACACTTGCAAACTTGGAACAAACTTCCTAAGTCTATGCCAAAACACTTGCAAACTTGGAACAAACTTCCTAAGACCATGCCAAACACTTGCAAACTTGGCACAAGTTTAATAAGACCATGCCAAACACTTGCAAACTTGGAACAAATTTAATAAGACCATGCCAAAACACTTGCAAACTTGGAACAAATTTAATAAGACCATGTCAAACACTTGCAAACTTGGAACAAACTACCTAAGACCATGCCAAACACTTGCAAACTTGGTACAAATTTAATAATACCATGCCAAACACTTGCAAACTTGGAACAAACTTCCTAAGACCATGCCAAAACACTTGCAAACTTGGAACAAATTTAATAAGACCATGCCAAACACCTGCAAACTTGGTACAAATTTAATAAGACCATGCCAAAACACTTGCAAACTTGGAACAAACTTCCTAAGACCACGCCAAAACACTTGCAAACTTGGAAAAAACTTCCTAAGACCATGCCAAAACACTTGCAAACTTGGAACAAACTTCCTAAGACCATGCCAAAACACTTGCAAACTTGGAACAAACTTCCTAAGACCATGCCAAAACACTTGCAAACTTGGTACAAATTTAATAAGACCTTGCCAAAACACTTGCAAACTTGGTACAAATTTAATAAGACCATGCCAAAACACTTGCAAACTGGGTACAAATTTAATAAGACCATGCCAAACACTTGCAAACTTGGTACAAATTTAATAAGACCATGCCAAAACACTTGCAAACTTGGTACAAATTTAATAAGACCATGCCAAACACTTGCAAACTTGGTAGAAACTTCCTAAGACCATGCCAAAACACTTGCAAACTTGGTACAAATTTAATAAGACCATGCCAAAACACTTGCAAACTTGGTACAAATTTAATAAGACCATGCCAAAACACTTGCAAACTTGGTACAAATTTAATAAGACCATGCCAAAACACTTGCAAACTTGGTACAAATTTAATAAGACCATGCCAAACACTTGCAAACTTGGTAGAAACTTCCTAAGACCATGCCAAAACACTTGCAAACTTGGTACAAATTTAATAAGACCATGCCAAAACACTTGCAAACTTGGTACAAATTTTATAAGACCATGCCAAAACACTTGCAAACTTGGTACAAATTTAATAAGACCATGCCAAAACACTTGCAAACTTGGTACAAATTTAATAAGACCATGCCAAACACTTGCAAACTTGGTACAAATTTAATAAGACCATGCCAAAACACTTGCAAACTTGGTACAAATTTTATAAGACCATGCCAAAACACTTGCAAACTTGGTACAAATTTAATAAGACCATGCCAAAACACTTGCAAACTTGGTACAAATTTTATACGACCATGCCAAAACACTTGCAAACTTGTTACAAATTAAATGAGACCATGCCCAAACACTTGCAAACTTGGTACAAATTTAATAAAACCATGCCAAACACTTGCAAACTTGGTACAAACTTCCTAAGACCATGCCAAAACACTTGCAAACTTGGTACAAATTTATTGAGACCATGCCAAAACACTTGCAAACTTGGTACAAACTCCCTAAGACCATGCCAAAACACTTGCAAACTTGGTACAAAATTAATAAGACCATGCCAAAACACTTGCAAACTTGGAACAAATTTAATAAGACCATGCCAAAACACTTGCAAACTTGGTACAAATTTAATAAGACCATGCCAAACACTTGCAAACTTGGTACAAATTTAATAAGACCATGCCAAAACACTTGCAAACTGGGTACAAATTTAATAAGACCATGCCAAAACACTTGCAAACTTGGTACAAATTTAATAAGACCATGCCAAAACACTTGCAAACTTGGTACAAATTTAATAAGACCATGCCAAAACACTTGCAAACTTGGTACAAATTTAATAAGACCATGCCAAACACTTGCAAACTTGGTAGAAACTTCCTAAGACCATGCCAAAACACTTGCAAACTTGGTACAAATTTAATAAGACCATGCCAAAACACTTGCAAACTTGGTACAAATTTTATAAGACCATGCCAAAACACTTGCAAACTTGGTACAAATTTAATAAGACCATGCCAAAACACTTGCAAACTTGGTACAAATTTAATAAGACCATGCCAAACACTTGCAAACTTGGTACAAATTTAATAAGACCATGCCAAAACACTTGCAAACTTGGTACAAATTTTATAAGACCATGCCAAAACACTTGCAAACTTGGTACAAATTTAATAAGACCATGCCAAAACACTTGCAAACTTGGTACAAATTTTATACGACCATGCCAAAACACTTGCAAACTTGTTACAAATTAAATGAGACCATGCCCAAACACTTGCAAACTTGGTACAAATTTAATAAAACCATGCCAAACACTTGCAAACTTGGTACAAACTTCCTAAGACCATGCCAAAACACTTGCAAACTTGGTACACATTTATTGAGACCATGCCAAAACACTTGCAAACTTGGTACAAACTCCCTAAGACCATGCCAAAACACTTGCAAACTTGGTACAAAATTAATAAGACCATGCCAAAACACTTGCAAACTTGGAACAAATTTAATAAGACCATGCCAAAACACTTGCAAATTTGGTACAAATTTAATAAGACCATGCCAAAAAACTTGCAAACTTGGTACAAATTTAATAAGACCATGCCAAAACACTTGCAAACTTGGTACAAATTTAATACGACCATGCAAAACACTTGCAAACATGGAACAAACTTCCTAAGACCATGCCAAAACACTTGCAACCTTGGTACAAATTTAATAAGACCATGCCAAAACACTTGCAAACTTGGTACACATTTATTAAGACCATGCCAAACACTTGCAAACTTGGAACAAACTTCCTAAGACCATGCTAAAACACTTGCAAACTTGGTACAAATTTAATAAGACCATGCCAAAACACTTGCAAACTTGGAACAAACTTCCTAAGTCTATGCCAAAACACTTGCAAACTTGGAACAAACTTCCTAAGACCATGCCAAACACTTGCAAACTTGGCACAAGTTTAATAAGACCATGCCAAACACTTGCAAACTTGGAACAAATTTAATAAGACCATGCCAAAACACTTGCAAACTTGGTACAAATTTAATAAGACCATGCCAAACACTTGCAAACTTGGAACAAACTACCTAAGACCATGCCAAACACTTGCAAACTTGGTACAAATTTAATAATACGATGCCAAACACTTGCAAACTTGGAACAAACTTCCTAAGACCATGCCAAAACACTTGCAAACTTGGAACAAATTTAATAAGACCATGCCAAACACCTGCAAACTTGGTACAAATTTAATAAGACCATGCCAAAACACTTGCAAACTTGGAACAAACTTCCTAAGACCACGCCAAAACACTTGCAAACTTGGAAAAAACTTCCTAAGACCATGCCAAAACACTTGCAAACTTGGAACAAACTTCCTAAGACCATGCCAAAACACTTGCAAACTTGAAACAAACTTCCTAAGACCATGCCAAAACACTTGCAAACTTGGTACAAATTCAATAAGACCTTGCCAAAACACTTGCAAACTTGGTACAAATTTAATAAGACCATGCGAAACACTTGCAAACTTGGTACAAATTTAATTTGACAATGCCAAAACACTTGCAAACTTGGTACAAACTTCCTAAGACCATGCCAAACACTTGCAAACTTGGAACAAATTTAATAAGACCATGCCAAAACAATTGCAAACTTGGAACAAACTTCCTAAGACCATGCCAAAACACTTGCAAACTTGGAACAAATTTAATAAGACCATGCCAAAACACTTGCAAACTTGGTACAAATTTAATAAGACCATGCCAAAACACTCGCAAATTTGGAACAAACTTCCTAAGACCATTCCAAAACACTTGCAAACTTGGTAATTTATTAAGACCATACCAAAACACTTGCACACTTGGAACAAATTTAATAAGACCTGGCCAAAACACTTGCAAACTTGGTACAAATTTAATAAGACCATGCCAAAACACTTGCAAACTTGGTACAAATTTAATAAGACCATGCCAAAACACTTGCAAACTTGGTAAAAATTTAATGAGACCATGCCAAACCACTTGCAAACTTGGTACAAATTAAATGAGACCATGCCAAAACACTTGCAAACTTGGAACAAGTTTCCTAAGACCTTGCCAAAACACTTACAAACTTGGTCAAAATTTAGTAAGACCTTGCCAAAACACTTGCAAACTTGGTACAAATTTAATAAGACCATGCCAAAACACTTGCAAACTTGGTACAAACTTCCTAAGACCAAGCCAAAACACTTGCAAACTTGGTACAAATTTAATAAGACCATGCCAAAACACCTGCAAACTTGGTACAAATTTAATAAGACCATTCCAAAACACTTGCAAACTTGGTACAGATTTAATAAGACCATGCCAAAACACTTGCAAACTTGGAACAAACTTCCTAAGACCATGCCAAAACACTTGCAAACTTGGTACAAACTTCCTAAGACCATGCCAAAACATTTGCAATCTTGGTACAAATTTAATACGACCATGCCAAAACACTTGCAAACTTGGTACAAATTTAATAAGACCATGCCAAAACACTTGCAAACTTGGTACAAATTTAAAACGACCATGCCAAAACACTGGCAAACTTGGAACAAATTTAATAAGACCATGCCAAACACTTGCAAACTTGGTACAAATTGAATAAGACCATGCCAAAACACTTGCAAACTTGGAACAAACTTCCTAAGACCATGCCAAACACTTGCAAACTTGGCACAAACTTCCTAAGACCATGCCAAAACACTTGCAAACTTGTTACAAATTAAATGAGACCATGCCCAAACACTTGCAAACTTGGTACAAATTTAATAAAACCATGCCAAACACTTGCAAACTTGGTACAAACTTCCTAAGACCAAGCCAAAACACTTGCAAACTTGGTACAAATTTAATGAGACCATGCCAAAACACTTGCAAACTTGGAACAAACTACCTAAGACCATGCCAAACACTTGCAAACTTGGTACAAATTTAATAATACCATGCCAAACACTTGCAAACTTGGAACAAACTTCCTAAGACCATGCCAAAACACTTGCAAACTTGGAACAAATTTAATAAGACCATGCCAAACACCTGCAAACTTGGTACAAATTTAATAAGACCATTCCAAAACACTTGCAAACTTGGTACAGATTTAATAAGACCATGCCAAAACACTTGCAAACTTGGAACAAACTTCCTAAGACCATGCCAAAACACTTGCAAACTTGGTACATACTTCCTAAGACCATGCCAAAACATTTGCAATCTTGGTACAAATTTAATACGACCATGCCAAAACACTTGCAAACTTGGTACAAATTTAATAAGACCATGCCAAAACACTTGCAAACTTGGTACAAATTTAAAACGACCATGCCAAAACACTTGCAAACTTGGAAAAAACTTCCTAAGACCATGCCAAAACACTTGCAAACTTGGAACAAACTTCCTAAGACCACGCCAAAACAGTAACAAACTTGATACAAACTTCCTAAGTCCACGCCAAAACACTTGCAAACTTGGAACAAACTTCCTAAGACCATGCCAAAACACTTGCAAACTTCGTACAAATTTAATAAGACCATGCCAAAACACTTGCAAACTTGGAACAAACTTCCTAAGACCATGCCAAAACACTTGCAAACTTGGTACAAATTTAATAAGACCATGCCAAACACTTGCAAACTTGGTACAAATTTAATAAGACCATGCCAAAACACTTGCAAACTTGGAAAAAACTTCCTAAGACCATGCCAAAACACTTGCAAACTTGGTACAAACTTCCTAAGACCATGCCAAAACACTTGCAAACTTGGAACAAATTTAATAAGACCATGCCAAAACACTTGCAAACTTGGTACAAATTAAATGAGACCATGCCAAAACACTTGCAAACTTGGTACAAATTAAAAGAGACCATGCCAAAACACTTGCAAACTTGGAACAAGTTTCCTAAGACCTTGCCAAAACACTTGCAAACTTGGTCAAAATTTAGTAAGACCTTGCCAAAACACTTGCAAACTTGGTACAAATTTAATAAGACCATGCCAAAACACTTGCAAACTTGGTACAAACTTCCTAAGACCAAGCCAAAACACTTGCAAACTTGGTACAAATTTAATAAGACCATGCCGAAACACCTGCAAACTTGGTACAAATTTAATAAGACCATGCCAAAACACTTGCAAACTTGGAAAAAACTTCCTAAGACCATGCCAAAACACTTGCAAACTTGGTACAAACTTCCTTAGACCATGCCAAAACACTTGCAAACTTGTTACAAATTTAATGAGACCATGCCAAACACTAGCAAACTTGGTACAAATTTAATACGACCATGCCAAAACACTTGCAAACTTGGTACAAATTTAATAAGACCATGCCAAAACACTTGCAAACTTGGTACAAATTTAAAACGACCATGCCAAAACACTTGCAAACTTGGAACAAATTTAATAAGACCATGCCAAACACTTGCAAACTTGGTACAAATTGAATAAGACCATGCCAAAACACTTGCAAACTTGGAACAAACTTCCTAAGACCATGCCAAACACTTGCAAACTTGGCACAAACTTCCTAAGACCATGCCAAAACACTTGCAAACTTGTTACAAATTAAATGAGACCATGCCCAAACACTTGCAAACTTGGTACAAACTTCCTAAGACCAAGCCAAAACACTTGCAAACTTGGAACAAACTTCCTAAGACCATGCCAAAACACTTGCAAACTTGGTACAAACTTCCTAAGACCATGCCAAAACATTTGCAATCTTGGTACAAATTTAATACGACCATGCCAAAACACTTGCAAACTTGGTACAAATTTAAAACGACCATGCCAAAACACTTGCAAACTTGGAACAATTTTAATAAGACCATGCCAAACACTTGCAAACTTGGTACAAATTGAATAAGACCATGCCAAAACACTTGCAAACTTGGTACAAATTTAATAAGACCATGCCAAAACACTTGCAAACTTGGTACAAATTTAATAAGACCATGCCAAAACACTTGCAAACTTGGTACAAACTTCCTAAGACCAAGCCAAAACACTTGCAAACTTGGAACAAACTTCCTAAGACCATGCCAAAACACTTGCAAACTTGGTACAAACTTCCTAAGACCATGCCAAAACATTTGCAATCTTGGTACAAATTTAATACGACCATGCCAAAACACTTGCAAACTTGGTACAAATTTAATAAGACCATGCCAAAACACTTGCAAACTTGGTACAAATTTAAAACGACCATGCCAAAACACTTGCAAACTTGGAACAAATTTAATAAGACCATGCCAAACACTTGCAAACTTGGTACAAATTGAATAAGACCATGCCAAAACACTTGCAAACTTGGAACAAACTTCCTAAGACCATGCCAAACACTTGCAAACTTGGCACAAACTTCCTAAGACCATGCCAAAACACTTGCAAACTTGTTACAAATTAAATGAGACCATGCCCAAACACTTGCAAACTTGGTACAAATTTAATAAAACCATGCCAAACACTTGCAAACTTGGTACAAACTTCCTAAGACCAAGCCAAAACACTTGCAAACTTGGTACAACTTTAATGAGACCATGCCAAAACACTTGCAAACTTGGAACAAACTACCTAAGACCATGCCAAACACTTGCAAACTTGGTACAAATTTAATAATACCATGCCAAACACTTGCAAACTTGGAACAAACTTCCTAAGACCATGCCAAAACACTTGCAAACTTGGAACAAATTTAATAAGACCATGCCAAACACCTGCAAACTTGGTACAAATTTAATAAGACCATGCCAAAACACTTGCAAACTTGGAACAAACTTCCTAAGACCATGCCAAAACACTTGCAAACTTGGAACAAACTTCCTAAGACCATGCCAAAACACTTGCAAACTTGGAACAAACTTCCTAAGACCATGCCAAAACACTTGCAAACTTCGTACAAATTTAATAAGACCATGCCAAAACACTTGCAAACTTGGAACAAACTTCCTAAGACCATGCCAAAACACTTGCAAACTTGGTACAAATTTAATAAGACCATGCCAAACACTTGCAAACTTGGTACAAATTTAATAAGACCATGCCAAAACACTTGCAAACTTGGAAAAAACTTCCTAAGACCATGCCAAAACACTTGCAAACTTGGTACAAACTTCCTTAGACCATGCCAAAACACTTGCAAACTTGTTACAAATTTAATGAGACCATGCCAAACACTAGCAAACTTGGTACAAATTTAATAAGACCATGCCAAAACACCTGCAAACTTGGTACAAATTTAATACAACCATGCCAAAACACTTGCAAACTTGGTACAAATTTAATAAGACCATGCCAAACACTTGCAAACTTGGTACAAATTTAATAAGACCATGCCAAAACATTTGCAAACTTGGAACAAACTTCCTAAGACCATGCCAAAACACTTGCAAACTTGGTCAAAATTTAATACGACCATGCCAAAACACTTGCAAACTTGGTACAAATTTAATAAGACCATGCCAAAACACTTGCAAACTTGGTACAAATTTAATAAGGCCATGCCAAACAGTTGCAAACTTGGTACAATTTTAATAAGATCATGCCAAAACACTTGCAAACTTGGAACAAACTTACTAAGACCATGCCAAAACACTTGCAAACTTGGTACAAACTTCCTAAGACCATGTCAAAACACTTGCAAACTTGGTACAAATTTTATATGACCATGCCAAAACACTTGCAAACTTGGTACAAATTTAATAAGACCATGCCAAACAGTTGCAAACTTGGTACAATTTTAATAAGATCATGCCAAAACACTTGCAAACTTGGAACAAACTTATTAAGACCATGCCAAAACACTTGCAAACTTGGAAGAAACTTCCTAAGACTATGCCAAAACACTTGCAAACTTGGTACAAATTTAATAAGACCATGCCAAAACATTTGCAAACTTGGTACAAATTTAATAAGACCATGCCAAACACTTGCAAACTTGGAACAAACTTCCTAAGACCATGCCAAAACACTTGCAAACTTGGTACAAATTTAATAAGACCATGCCAAAACACTTGCAAACTTGGTACAAATTTAATAAGACCATGCCAAACACATGCAAACTTGGTACAAATTTAATAAGACCATGCCAAACACTTGCAAACTTGGAACAAACTTACTAAGACCATGCCAAAACACTTGCAAACTTGGTACAAATTTAATAAGACCATGCCAAAACACTTGCAAACTTGGTACAAATTTAATAAGACCATGCCAAAACACTTGCAAACTTGGAACAAACTTCCTAAGACCATGCCAAAACACTTGCAAACTTGGTACAAATTTAATAAGACCATGCCAAAACACTTGCAAATTTGGAACAAACTTCCTAAGACCATGCCAAAACACTTGCAATCTTGGTACAAATTTAATAAGACCATGCCAAAACACTTGCAAACTTGGTACAAATTTAATAAGACCATGCCAAAAACTTGCAAACTTGGTACAAATTTAATAAGACCATGCCAAACACTTGCAAACTTGGAACAAACTTCCTAAGACCATGCCAAAACACTTGCAAACTTGGTACAAATTTAATAAGACCATGCCAAAACACTTGCAAACTTGGTACAAATTTAATAAGACCATGCCAAAACACTTGCAAACTTGGTACAAGTTTAATAAGACCATGCCAAACACTTGCAAACTTGGAACAAACTTACTAAGACCATGCCAAACACTTGCAAACTTGGAACAAACTTCCTAAGACCATGCCAAAACACTTGCAAACTTGGTACAAGTTTAATAAGACCATGCCAAACACTTGCAAACTTGGAACAAACTTCCTAAGACCAAGCCAAAACACTTGCAAACTTGGTACAAATTTAATAAGACCGTGGCAAAACACTTGCAAACTTGGTACAAACTTCCTCAGACCATGCCAAAACACTTGCAAACTTGGTACAAATTTAATAAGACCATGCCAAAACACTTGCAAACTTGGTACAAATTTAATAAGACCATGCCAAAAACTTGCAAACTTGGTACAAATTTAATAAGACCATGCCAAACACTTGCAAACTTGGAACAAACTTCCTAAGACCATGCCAAAACACTTGCAAACTTGGTACAAATTTAATAAGACCATGCCAAAACACTTGCAAACTTGGCACAAATGTAATAAGACCATGCCAAAACACTTGCAAACTTGGTACAAATTTAATAAGACCATGCCAAAACACTTGCAAACTTGGAACAAACTTCCTAAGACCATGCCAAAACACTTGCAAACTTGGTACAAATTTAATAAGACCATACCAAACACTTGCAAACTTGGTACAAATTTAATAAGACCATGCCAAAACACTTGCAAACTTGGAACAAATTTAATAAGACCATGCCAAAACACTTGCAAACTTGGTACAAATTTAATAAGACCATGCCAAAACACTTGCAAACTTGGAACAAATTTAATAAGACCGTGGCAAAACACTTGCAACCTTGGTACAAATTTAATAAGACCATGCCAAACACTTGCAAACTTGGAACAAACTTCCTAAGACCATGCCAAAACACTTGCAAACTTGGTACAATTTTAATAAGACCATGCCAAAACACTTGCAAACTTCCCAGCTGGCCTCGATTGAGTGCCATTTGAAAAATTGAGCAGCCCGGAGAAAACTCCATACAAAAAAAACCAGCTGTCGCGGACTTAGCCGATTTTTGCGATGCCACTCTCGAACTTAGCCGTCCGCAGATGCCGCGATAGCGGCGGAGACCCATCGCTCCTGGACTTAGCCGAATTTTTCGATGCCGCTCTCGAACTTAGCCGGCCGCAGATGCCGCGATAGCAACGGAGCGCCATTTTTATGCGATCGAATGCGCGTGACGATGTGCGTGTGGATGTGTTTGCGCTTTCGCACACCGAATCTCGCACGCAGAGTGATTTTGACATATCGATGTAAACAAAGCAGCACGGTAAGTTCGCTTAAGTTTTTTGCCGATAATTACATGTTATTTTTACATTTCAGATGCTACAAAGTAAGATTTCACAATATCAAACTACAATCAACCATTCAACGTACGGTGCGAGCCAGTGTGACAAGTTTTTTATCACCGGATGATAAGTTCCGGACGAACTAATCGAAGCATCCATATCGAGGCGATGGATCCTTGGCAGGGAAATGTAAGCAATTAGGTAAGTTATGCAGTGAAGTGGTTTTATTTAAAAAAGTGCCTATATAATTTTTAATGGCTGCAATTTGTGGGTCTTAAGAACAGCAGTAAGCACTAGTGTGGCTTTGTTCCAGTGCTAGTGTTGTAATAGTGTTGTGTTTGCGGAGCCAATTCAAAAGTTCGAGTACGGCCCCCGATGTTGGATAACAAATTGAAGAATTGTGTAGAAGAATTGTTATGATTCCATAACTGTAGTGCTGTGTTTCTAATGATGTACTGTTCTGTTCTTTACAGCTTATCAGCCGGACTGTACTGTGTGACCGATTGTCGAAATATCACACCAAAATGATGAATATGCGGCTCCAGGTGGATGGTTGGACCATGGTGCACCTGATCGTCGAACGATCATCATCATCATCATCATCATCATGATGACGATCATCATAGCGGATAGACGGCCAGAGCAGATGGTAAGCTATTTCTTGTATTTACTATCATAGTAGTAAGGATCTTACCCCTAAGCTTGGCTTAATAACTTTTAAAGCATCAATTTGCCAACACTTTGCTTTCATTTAATGGCTCAACAGTTTTCATTATAAAAATTAAGTCCGTGAAATTTATGTTGAATAACATTAAAATAGTGTTATCGTATGAAAAGATTAATGAACAAATGGTGAATATCCGATAAAACATGTAATTTCGTGTATCAACTGTGTTTAGTTGATATAGTAAATAATCAATAACAACTCTGCTATCGTTAACCTCCAATATCAACTCTGCTATCGTTAACCTCCAATATCAACTCAATGACGATTTTTGCAGATAAATATGTATTTTTCCAATTTTTTTTCTTTTTTTTCATTACAGATTTACCACTGGATGCCGGAGATTTGTTTAATTCAACTGTAAGCAACCAAAAAATCGGTAAATAAATAAAATAAAAACAAGTAATTTTTGTTCAGCGTGTTTATTTCAAGCCAGGCGTCGGAGTGAAAGAACAAATTTAAATGCCCGCGTGAGAAGTAACTCAAGGCCCTGGGGCTCTCGCGCGCTCAGCACTGAAATAGCCCGCGATCCCGCTGCTATCGCGGGGAATTATCGCTGCCAGCTATAAGATGCCAACAACCCGCTATAAGCCGCCCAACTCGAGTTTATAGCATTGAAATGGCGGGTTGGGTTGGAACAAACTTCCTAAGACCATGCCAAACACTTGCAAACTTGGTACAAATTTAATAAGACTAGTTTTTTGTAGCCAGGTATCCTGGCGCTCCCAGACCGCTGGTCTCACAGATTTAAGTTTTATGAAATATAAATAAAAATACATCGAATGAATTGAATTCTTAGTTTTTTTCAACTTATACAGGCGTTTGCTTGAGAGTTTTTGGGTTCTGATGATTGAGTTTGGGATTTTTGTTTTCCCTTCGTGGAGATTCGCTACAACCATCGTGTCATCACGCAGCATTTTTTACCACCTTAAAAAAAGATATAGGAAGCATAATATAATTCATAGAAGCATAAATGAGGAAATATAATTTGACTCAAATGATCGCCCATTTGAAGCATGGTCGTCAGTAAAACTAATCTGTGACAACTAATCCGTGGCCGTATGCTGGGCGCGTTCGATGGCAGCCTGACTTGTTGCTTGACTGAATCTGAAAGAACATAGACGAAGCATAGTTTTAATGCGTAGGATAGATCCTGCAGGATGGCTTGCAGCCTCAGGCAAAAGATGCGCGCCGCTAGGTCAGGTCGGTCGGTGGCTTGCCCGTCCAAAGATGTTGCGTGATCTCGGGACATCGACGATTGCATCCTCCTGGTCCTGGTAATGGGTGCGCATGTATTGGTCGCTACCGACGATCAATGGCGGCAGGAACCATCGATCGACCCTGTGCCAACCGATAGGTGGCGTCCGTTCCCTTCCTCGGCTCCACCATGGCTGTGGCGACCTGATCACTCATCGTGATGATTCGCTGATTTGCCCCACGACGTCGCTTGGCAATACCTTTGGTCCAAGCGACCTCGCCGTATGGGTGCAACAACGGACACTCCTGACGACCATATGGTTCTACTTGACCGCCTGTTTCAGGAGGACGGTTCTTGCACCATCAGATCGGGACGTATCGTTATCTTTATCCTGGCGGATCGATTAGGGTGCCCGCCACTTCATCCGCTGTTGGCCCATTGTAGCGACGTCGGTCGAGCTCGGGTATGCGGCTTCGGATGAAGAAATGGCATGATGCCGTCTGCTCATTTCCCTCGGCTCCTCCAGGCGGCCCACGGTTATGCACCCCTCATACGGATGGTGTTCGGCCAGGGTGCGTGTGATTTTGGCAACGATGTCGCTGCCAAGCTCTACTTGCGGGAACATGTTGGTCCGTGCATTTACTCTGGCGTCGAAGATGGCCTGCTGCTCTTCCTGCGCATCGTAATAGTAGAGCTGGGCGTAAGCAGGTGTCCGATCGAGTGGGCACTCCATTGAACCAATCCGGTGGCAGAGAGTTCCCTGAATACGGAAGGGAACCGGCCCTCTCTCTCCTTTCAGCAAGGTCTCATCCTGCCGTACCCGATCACCTGCTTTCACAGAGGCCCAATTGGATGTAAATGCAAACGCACTGTTGTACCGCCGAATGTTGTCCATAAAACGCGGGCTTATCGAACAGTGCGGTCAACTCGGGCGGCGGTTCCTCGAAGGCGGGGAGCACGACTTGCAGTAGATCATGCCAGTTTCGGTAGGCCAAAACTAAGTCAATCGCATGGTCGGCCAGGCGGCAGTAGAAGGCGCCCTTCCGTTGGATGGCCACAATCGTCGTGTTACTGAGAGCAATTCGCAAGCGTCGCAGACTTCTGGCCCGTGTAGTCGCCACTAAAACACGACGTCCCATAATCTCCCTCTTAGCCGCAGAAGATTCAAACGATCGGCCCCTAACCCTGCCTTCTTATCAACCAACACTGGCAGCCTTGCTACAACGGATGTTGATGCTGGGCGCGGCAGTACGGGAGGTTCCCGCTCCATCGACGGCCCTGCTGCTGGCCCTTGCTCGGTCTCCTGCTCCGGCTCCGGCTGCCCTGTGGACTCGGTCGTGTAATGGCGTTGCCAAATTTGCCGTGTCCGGCCTCACACCACGCGCACCGCCCGTTGGCCCACTGTCTCCGCTGCCCTGAGATCGGCGTAGGACTGGCGTTGCGTTGCCGTTTCCGTTCCACTTGCTCGTCGTCGAACATTGTGGGCACTTTTTTTTAACTAAAAAAAACACAATAGCCCAAGGTCGGATGCAGAGAGTAATTAGCAAAAATGCTAACCTTAACAGTAACGAACTTACTTTAATGAACTTCTAAAACTTGCACTGTCGATCTCAATTTGTACTATTGATCGCGATGACGATGAGTACAAAGGAAAAGAATTATTTAAACGGCATGCTTCGCTTACCTTAAATAACTTCTATAAGCACTGGTTCACTGATAATAATTTTTGGATTGAATCTCGATGAGAGAGCGCTTCAATACACTTTTCGTTTCTGGGTAGGCACGTGAACCAAAGCCTGTTTAGATATAACGTGACAACACCAATGTGCAGCACACAGAATACAAACCATACGCACTGCATAAAGAATATCATCTACAGTTCAATATTGCCGAACCATCAACGGCGGTGCGGTAAGATCTGTTTCCCTAACAAATATCGTTCGCAAATCTGCTTTACATGCATACATTTTAAAGCGAAGTGAAAAGAAGAGCAGAGAGAAAGCAGCATACGATTTGGTCATCAAATACGTATCAACGTCAACCGTAACAGTTATTTTAAAATGGTTTAACGTGATAACGTGAACTTGGTATAAAGTGATCGATAAAAACGATCGATTGAGCCAGCGCGCATTTGTTTAACCTTCAGTTAAATAGGGTAAAGGGTGCGTGAAATTGCTTTCATTTCACGTGATTCATTTTGCTATCCTTTGTTTAAGTTCTAAATTCGAAAACTGCCGGTAAAGTGAGCCAGCGCGGTTGTTGGTATGTTCTTTTCTCGCCGGCAAGCCAGTAATCTCCATGCAGAGATGCTTTTAGTAAGTGAGGTAAAAGTGCGTCTTTTTTATTGTTAAGGTGTTTTCCTATATTTTTAGTCCTGAAAACTGACGAAAACCGACGACGATCGATTGAGCCAGTGCGCTTGGCTTGTTTTGTTTATTCGCGCCGCTGTCAAAAACGATTGAGGGCCCAATGTAAACATTAGTCTAAAGAACTAATGTAAACATTAGTCTACGCATTTGTTTTGATCTAAGCGCAATTAATATAGGGAGTAGAACATGCCAAAACACTTGCAAACTTGGAACAAATTTAATAAGACCATGCCAAAACACTTGCAAACTTGGTACAAATTTAATAAGACCATGCCAAAACACTTGCAGACTTGGAACAAATTTAATAAGACCATGCCAAAACACTTGCAAACTTGGTACAAATTTAATAAGACCATGCCAAAACACTTGCAAACTTGGAAAAAATTTAATAAGACCGTGGCAAAACACTTGCAACCTTGGTACAAATTTAATAAGACCATGCCAAACACTTGCAAACTTGGAACAAACTTCCTAAGACCATGCCAAAACACTTGCAAACTTGGTACAAAATTAATAAGACCATGCCAAAACACTTGCAAACTTGGAACAAATGTAATAAGACCATGCCAAAACACTTGCAAACTTGGTACAAATTTAATAAGACCATGCCAAAAAACTTGCAAACTTGGTACAAATTTAATAAGACCATGCCAAAACACTTGCAAACTTGGTACAAATTTAATACGACCATGCCAAACACTTGCAAACTTGGTACAAATTTAATAAGACCATGCCAAACACTTGCAAACATGGAACAAACTTCCTAAGACCATGCCAAAACACTTGCAACCTTGGTACAAATTTAATAAGACCATGCCAAAACACTTGCAAACTTGGTACACATTTATTAAGACCATGCCAAACACTTGCAAACTTGGAACAAACTTCCTAAGACCATGCTAAAACACTTGCAAACTTGGTACAAATTTAATAAGACCATGCCAAAACACTTGCAAACTTGGAACAAACTTCCTAAGTCCATGCCAAAACACTTGCAAACTTGGAACAAACTTCCTAAGACCATGTCAAAACACTTGCAAACTTGGCACAAATTTAATCAGACCATGCCAAACACTTGCAAACTTGGAACAAATTTAATAAGACCATGCCAAAACACTTGCAAACTTGGTACAAATTTAATAAGACCATGCCAAAACACTTGCAAACTTGGTACAAATTTAATAAGACCATGCCAAACACTTGCAAACTTGGAACAAATTTAATAAGACCATGCCAAAACAATTGCAAACTTGGAACAAACTTACTAAGACCATGCCAAAACACTTGCAAACTTGGAACAAATTTAATAAGACCATGCAAAAACACTTGCAAACTTGGTACAAATTTAATAAGAACATGCCAAAACACTTGCAAACTTGGTACAAATTTAATTTGACCATGCCAACACACTTGCAAACTTGGTTAAAAATTTAATGAGACCATGCCAAACCACTTGCAAACTTGGAACAAACTTCCTAAGACCATGCCAAAACACTTGCAAACTTGGTACAAACTTCCTAAGACCATGCCAAAACACTTGCAAACTTGGTACAATTTAATAAGACCATGCCAAACACTTGCAAACTTGGAACAAACTTCCTAAGACCATGCCAAAACACTTGCACACTTGGTACAAACTTCCTAAGACCATGCCAAAACACTTGCAAACTTGGTCAAAATTTAATACGACCATGCCAAAACACTTGCAAACTTGGTACAAATTTAATAAGACCATGCCAAAACACTTGCAAACTTGGTACAAATTTAAAAAGACCATGCCAAAACACTTGCAAACTTGGAACAAACTTACTAAGACCATGCCAAAACACTTGCAAACTTGGTACAAACTTCCTAAGACCATGCCAAAACACTTGCAACCTTGGTACAAATTTAATAAGACCATGCCAAAACACTTGCAAACTTGGTACACATTTATTAAGACCATGCCAAACACTTGCAAACTTGGAACAAACTTCCTAAGACCATGCTAAAACACTTGCAAACTTGGTACAAATTTAATAAGACCATGCCAAAACACTTGCAAACTTGGAACAAACTTCCTAAGTCCATGCCAAAACACTTGCAAACTTGGAACAAACTTCCTAAGACCATGTCAAAACACTTGCAAACTTGGCACAAATTTAATCAGACCATGCCAAACACTTGCAAACTTGGAACAAATTTAATAAGACCATGCCAAAACACTTGCAAACTTGGTACAAATTTAATAAGACCATGCCAAAACACTTGCAAACTTGGTACAAATTTAATAAGACCATGCCAAACACTTGCAAACTTGGAACAAATTTAATAAGACCATGCCAAAACAATTGCAAACTTGGAACAAACTTACTAAGACCATGCCAAAACACTTGCAAACTTGGAACAAATTTAATAAGACCATGCAAAAACACTTGCAAACTTGGTACAAATTTAATAAGAACATGCCAAAACACTTGCAAACTTGGTACAAATTTAATTTGACCATGCCAACACACTTGCAAACTTGGTTAAAAATTTAATGAGACCATGCCAAACCACTTGCAAACTTGGAACAAACTTCCTAAGACCATGCCAAAACACTTGCAAACTTGGTACAAACTTCCTAAGACCATGCCAAAACACTTGCAAACTTGGTACAATTTAATAAGACCATGCCAAACACTTGCAAACTTGGAACAAACTTCCTAAGACCATGCCAAAACACTTGCACACTTGGTACAAACTTCCTAAGACCATGCCAAAACACTTGCAAACTTGGTCAAAATTTAATACGACCATGCCAAAACACTTGCAAACTTGGTACAAATTTAATAAGACCATGCCAAAACACTTGCAAACTTGGTACAAATTTAAAAAGACCATGCCAAAACACTTGCAAACTTGGAACAAACTTACTAAGACCATGCCAAAACACTTGCAAACTTGGTACAAACTTCCTAAGACCATGCCAAAACACTTGCAAACTTGGTACAAATTTAATAAGACCATGCCAAAACACTTGCAAACTTGGTACAAATTTAATAAGACCATGCCAAAACACTTGCAAACTTGGTACAAATTTAATAAGACCATGCCAAAACACTTGCAAACTTGGTACAAATTTAATAACACCATGCCAAAACACTTGCAAACTTGGTACAAATTTAATAAGACCATGCCAAAACACTTGCAAACTTGGAACAAATTTAATAAGACCATGCCAAACACTTGCAAACTTGGTACAAATTTAATAAGACCATGCCAAACACTTGCAAACTTGGTACAAACTTTCTAAGACCATGCCAAAACACTTGCAAACTTGGTACAAATTTAATAAGACCATGCCAAAACACTTGCAAACTTGGTACAAATTTAATAAGACCATGCCAAAACACTTGCAAACTGGGTACAAATTTAATAAGACCATGCCAAACACTTGCAAACTTGGTACAAATTTATTAAGACCATGCCAAAACACTTGCAAACTTGGTACAAATTTAATAAGACCATGCCAAACACTTGCAAACTTGGTAGAAACTTCCTAAGACCATGCCAAAACACTTGCAAACTTGGTACAAATTTAATAAGACCATGCCAAAACACTTGCAAACTTGGTACAAATTTAATAAGACCATGCCAAAACACTTGCAAACTTGGTACAAATTTAATAAGACCATGCCAAAACACTTGCAAACTTGGTACAAATTTAATAAGACCATGCCAAACACTTGCAAACTTGGAACAAACTTCCTAAGACCATGCCAAAACACTTGCAAACTTGGTACAAATTTAATAAGACCATGCCAAAACACTTGCAAACTTGGTACAAATTTAATAAGACCATGCCAAAACACTTGCAAACTTGGTACAAATTTTATAAGACCATGCCAAAACACCTGCAAACTTGGTAAAAATTTTATAAGACCATGCCAAAACACTTGCAAACTTGGTACAAATTTTATACGACCATGCCAAAACACTTGCAAACTTGTTACAAATTAAATGAGACCATGCCCAAACACTTGCAAACTTGGTACAAATTTAATAAAACCATGCCAAACACTTGCAAACTTGGTACAAACTTCCTAAGACCATGCCAAAACACTTGCAAACTTGGTACAAATTTAATGAGACCATGCCAAAACACTTGCAAACTTGGTACAAACTCCCTAAGACCATGCCAAAACACTTGCAAACTTGGTACAAAATTAATAAGACCATGCCAAAACACTTGCAAACTTGGAACAAATTTAATAAGACCATGCCAAAACACTTGCAAACTTGGTACAAATTTAATAAGACCATGCCAAAAAACTTGCAAACTTGGTACAAATTTAATAAGACCATGCCAAAACACTTGCAAACTTGGTACAAATTTAATACGACCATGCCAAACACTTGCAAACATGGAACAAACTTCCTAAGACCTTGCCAAAACACTTGCAACCTTGGTACAAATTTAATAAGACCATGCCAAAACACTTGCAAACTTGGTACACATTTTTTAAGACCATGCCAAACACTTGCAAACTTGGAACAAACTTCCTAAGACCATGCTAAAACACTTGCAAACTTGGTACAAATTTAATAAGACCATGCCAAAACACTTGCAAACTTGGAACAAACTTCCTTAGTCTATGCCAAAACACTTGCAAACTTGGAACAAACTTCCTAAGACCATGCCAAACACTTGCAAACTTGGCACAAGTTTAATAAGACCATGCCAAACACTTGCAAACTTGGAACAAATTTAATAAGACCATGCCAAAACACTTGCAAACTTGGTACAAATTTAATAAGACCATGCCAAACACTTGCAAACTTGGAACAAACTACCTAAGACCATGCCAAACACTTGCAAACTTGGTACAAATTTAATAAGACCATGCCAAACACTTGCAAACTTGGTACAAACTTCCTAAGACCATGCCAAAACACTTGCAAACTTGGTACAAATTTAATAAGACCATGCCAAAACACTTGCAAACTTGGTACAACTTTAATAAGACCATGCCAAAACACTTGCAAACTGGGTACAAATTTAATAAGACCATGCCAAACACTTGCAAACTTGGTACAAATTTAATAAGACCATGCCAAAACACTTGCAAACTTGGTACAAATTTAATAAGACCATGCCAAACACTTGCACACTTGGTAGAAACTTCCTAAGACCATGCCAAAACACTTGCAAACTTGGTACAATTTTAATAAGACCATGCCAAAACACTTGCAAACTTGGTACAAATTTAATAAGACCATGCCAAAACACTTGCAAACTTGGTACAAATTTAATAAGACCATGCCAAAACACTTGCAAACTTGGTACAAATTTAAAAAGACCATGCCAAAACACTTGCAAACTTGGAACAAACTTACTAAGACCATGCCAAAACACTTGCAAACTTGGTACAAACTTCCTAAGACCATGCCAAAACACTTGCAAACTTGGTACAAATTTAATAAGACCATGCCAAAACACTTGCAAACTTGGTACAAATTTAATAAGACCATGCCAAAACACTTGCAAACTTGGTACAAATTTAATAAGACCATGCCAAAACACTTGCAAACTTGGTACAAATTTAATAACACCATGCCAAAACACTTGCAAACTTGGTACAAATTTAATAAGACCATGCCAAAACACTTGCAAACTTGGAACAAATTTAATAAGACCATGCCAAACACTTGCAAACTTGGTACAAATTTAATAAGACCATGCCAAACACTTGCAAACTTGGTACAAACTTTCTAAGACCATGCCAAAACACTTGCAAACTTGGTACAAATTTAATAAGACCATGCCAAAACACTTGCAAACTTGGTACAAATTTAATAAGACCATGCCAAAACACTTGCAAACTGGGTACAAATTTAATAAGACCATGCCAAACACTTGCAAACTTGGTACAAATTTAATAAGACCATGCCAAAACACTTGCAAACTTGGTACAAATTTAATAAGACCATGCCAAACACTTGCAAACTTGGTAGAAACTTCCTAAGACCATGCCAAAACACTTGCAAACTTGGTACAAATTTAATAAGACCATGCCAAAACACTTGCAAACTTGGTACAAATTTAATAAGACCATGCCAAAACACTTGCAAACTTGGTACAAATTTAATAAGACCATGCCAAAACACTTGCAAACTTGGTACAAATTTAATAAGACCATGCCAAACACTTGCAAACTTGGTAGAAACTTCCTAAGACCATGCCAAAACACTTGCAAACTTGGTACAAATTTAATAAGACCATGCCAAAACACTTGCAAACTTGGTACAAATTTAATAAGACCATGCCAAAACACTTGCAAACTTGGTACAAATTTTATAAGACCATGCCAAAACACCTGCAAACTTGGTACAAATTTTATAAGACCATGCCAAAACACTTGCAAACTTGGTACAAATTTTATACGACCATGCCAAAACACTTGCAAACTTGTTACAAATTAAATGAGACCATGCCCAAACACTTGCAAACTTGGTACAAATTTAATAAAACCATGCCAAACACTTGCAAACTTGGTACAAACTTCCTAAGACCATGCCAAAACACTTGCAAACTTGGTACAAATTTAATGAGACCATGCCAAAACACTTGCAAACTTGGTACAAACTCCCTAAGACCATGCCAAAACACTTGCAAACTTGGTACAAATTTAATAAGACCATGCCAAAACACTTGCAAACTTGGTACAAATTTAATAAGACCATGCCAAAAAACTTGCAAACTTGGTACAAATTTAATAAGACCATGCCAAAACACTTGCAAACTTGGTACAAATTTAATACGACCATGCCAAACACTTGCAAACATGGAACAAACTTCCTAAGACCTTGCCAAAACACTTGCAACCTTGGTACAAATTTAATAAGACCATGCCAAAACACTTGCAAACTTGGTACACATTTTTTAAGACCATGCCAAACACTTGCAAACTTGGAACAAACTTCCTAAGACCATGCTAAAACACTTGCAAACTTGGTACAAATTTAATAAGACCATGCCAAAACACTTGCAAACTTGGAACAAACTTCCTAAGTCTATGCCAAAACACTTGCAAACTTGGAACAAACTTCCTAAGACCATGCCAAACACTTGCAAACTTGGCACAAGTTTAATAAGACCATGCCAAACACTTGCAAACTTGGAACAAATTTAATAAGACCATGCCAAAACACTTGCAAACTTGGTACAAATTTAATAAGACCATGCCAAACACTTGCAAACTTGGAACAAACTACCTAAGACCATGCCAAACACTTGCAAACTTGGTACAAATTTAATAAGACCATGCCAAACACTTGCAAACTTGGTACAAACTTCCTAAGACCATGCCAAAACACTTGCAAACTTGGTACAAATTTAATAAGACCATGCCAAAACACTTGCAAACTTGGTACAACTTTAATAAGACCATGCCAAAACACTTGCAAACTGGGTACAAATTTAATAAGACCATGCCAAACACTTGCAAACTTGGTACAAATTTAATAAGACCATGCCAAAACACTTGCAAACTTGGTACAAATTTAATAAGACCATGCCAAACACTTGCACACTTGGTAGAAACTTCCTAAGACCATGCCAAAACACTTGCAAACTTGGTACAATTTTAATAAGACCATGCCAAAACACTTGCAAACTTGGTACAAATTTAATAAGACCATGCCAAAACACTTGCAAACTTGGTACAAATTTAATAAGACCATGCCAAAACACTTGCAAACTTGGTACAAATTTAATAAGACCATGCCAAACACTTGCAAACTTGGTAGAAACTTCCTAAGACCATGCCAAAACACTTGCAAACTTGGTACAAATTTAATAAGACCATGCCAAAACACTTGCAAACTTGGTACAAATTTAATAAGACCATGCCAAAACACTTGCAAACTTGGTACAAATTTTATAAGACCATGCCAAAACACTTGCAAACTTGGTACAAATTTAATAAGACCATGCCAAAACACTTGCAAACTTGGTACAAATTTTATACGACCATGCCAAAACACTTGCAAACTTGTTACAAATTAAATGAGACCATGCCCAAACACTTGCAAACTTGGTACAAATTTAATAAAACCATGCCAAACACTTGCAAACTTGGTACAAACTTCCTAAGACCATGCCAAAACACTTGCAAACTTGGTACAAATTTAATGAGACCATGCCAAAACACTTGCAAACTTGGTACAAACTCCCTAAGACCATGCCAAAACACTTGCAAACTTGGTACAAAATTAATAAGACCATGCCAAAACACTTGCAAACTTGGAACAAATTTAATAAGACCATGCCAAAACACTTGCAAACTTGGTACAAATTTAATAAGACCATGCCAAAAAACTTGCAAACTTGGTACAAATTTAATAAGACCATGCCAAAACACTTGCAAACTTGGTACAAATTTAATACGACCATGCCAAACACTTGCAAACATGGAACAAACTTCCTAAGACCATGCCAAAACACTTGCAACCTTGGTACAAATTTAATAAGACCATGCCAAAACACTTGCAAACTTGGAACACATTTATTCAGACCATGCCAAACACTTGCAAACTTGGAACAAACTTCCTAAGACCATGCTAAAACACTTGCAAACTTGGTACAAATTTAATAAGACCATGCCAAAACACTTGCAAACTTGGAACAAACTTCCTAAGTCTATGCCAAAACACTTGCAAACTTGGAACAAACTTCCTAAGACCATGCCAAACACTTGCAAACTTGGCACAAGTTTAATAAGACCATGCCAAACACTTGCAAACTTGGAACAAATTTAATAAGACCATGCCAAAACACTTGCAAACTTGGAACAAATTTAATAAGACCATGTCAAACACTTGCAAACTTGGAACAAACTACCTAAGACCATGCCAAACACTTGCAAACTTGGTACAAATTTAATAATACCATGCCAAACACTTGCAAACTTGGAACAAACTTCCTAAGACCATGCCAAAACACTTGCAAACTTGGAACAAATTAAATAAGACCATGCCAAAAACCTGCAAACTTGGTACAAATTTAATAAGACCATGCCAAAACACTTGCAAACTTGGAACAAACTTCCTAAGACCACGCCAAAACACTTGCAAACATGGTACAAATTTAATAAGACCATGCCAAACACTTGCAAACTTGGTAGAAACTTCCTAAGACCATGCCAAAACACTTGCAAACTTGGTACAAATTAAATAAGACCATGCCAAAACACTTGCAAACTTGGTACAAATTTAATAAGACCATGCCAAAACACTTGCAAACTTGGTACAAATTTAATAAGACCATGCCAAAACACTTGCAAACTTGGAACAAACTTCCTAAGTCTATGCCAAAACACTTGCAAACTTGGATCAAACTTCCTAAGACCATGCCAAACACTTGCAAACTTGGCACAAGTTTAATAAGACCATGCCAAACACTTGCAAACTTGGAACAAATTTAATAAGACCATGCCAAAACACTTGCAAACTTGGTACAAATTTAATAAGACCATGCCAAACACTTGCAAACTTGGAACAAACTACCTAAGACCATGCCAAACACTTGCAAACTTGGTACAAATTTAATAAGACCATGCCAAACACTTGCAAACTTGGTACAAACTTCCTAAGACCATGCCAAAACACTTGCAAACTTGGTACAAATTTAATAAGACCATGCCAAAACACTTGCAAACTTGGTACAACTTTAATAAGACCATGCCAAAACACTTGCAAACTGGGTACAAATTTAATAAGACCATGCCAAACACTTGCAAACTTGGTACAAATTTAATAAGACCATGCCAAAACACTTGCAAACTTGGTACAAATTTAATAAGACCATGCCAAACACTTGCACACTTGGTAGAAACTTCCTAAGACCATGCCAAAACACTTGCAAACTTGGTACAATTTTAATAAGACCATGCCAAAACACTTGCAAACTTGGTACAAATTTAATAAGACCATGCCAAAACACTTGCAAACTTGGTACAAATTTAATAAGACCATGCCAAAACACTTGCAAACTTGGTACAAATTTAATAAGACCATGCCAAACACTTGCAAACTTGGTAGAAACTTCCTAAGACCATGCCAAAACACTTGCAAACTTGGTACAAATTTAATAAGACCATGCCAAAACACTTGCAAACTTGGTACAAATTTAATAAGACCATGCCAAAACACTTGCAAACTTGGTACAAATTTTATAAGACCATGCCAAAACACTTGCAAACTTGGTACAAATTTAATAAGACCATGCCAAAACACTTGCAAACTTGGTACAAATTTTATACGACCATGCCAAAACACTTGCAAACTTGTTACAAATTAAATGAGACCATGCCCAAACACTTGCAAACTTGGTACAAATTTAATAAAACCATGCCAAACACTTGCAAACTTGGTACAAACTTCCTAAGACCATGCCAAAACACTTGCAAACTTGGTACAAATTTAATGAGACCATGCCAAAACACTTGCAAACTTGGTACAAACTCCCTAAGACCATGCCAAAACACTTGCAAACTTGGTACAAAATTAATAAGACCATGCCAAAACACTTGCAAACTTGGAACAAATTTAATAAGACCATGCCAAAACACTAGCAAACTTGGTACAAATTTAATAAGACCATGCCAAAAAACTTGCAAACTTGGTACAAATTTAATAAGACCATGCCAAAACACTTGCAAACTTGGTACAAATTTAATACGACCATGCCAAACACTTGCAAACATGGAACAAACTTCCTAAGACCATGCCAAAACACTTGCAACCTTGGTACAAATTTAATAAGACCATGCCAAAACACTTGCAAACTTGGAACACATTTATTCAGACCATGCCAAACACTTGCAAACTTGGAACAAACTTCCTAAGACCATGCTAAAACACTTGCAAACTTGGTACAAATTTAATAAGACCATGCCAAAACACTTGCAAACTTGGAACAAACTTCCTAAGTCTATGCCAAAACACTTGCAAACTTGGAACAAACTTCCTAAGACCATGCCAAACACTTGCAAACTTGGCACAAGTTTAATAAGACCATGCCAAACACTTGCAAACTTGGAACAAATTTAATAAGACCATGCCAAAACACTTGCAAACTTGGAACAAATTTAATAAGACCATGTCAAACACTTGCAAACTTGGAACAAACTACCTAAGACCATGCCAAACACTTGCAAACTTGGTACAAATTTAATAATACCATGCCAAACACTTGCAAACTTGGAACAAACTTCCTAAGACCATGCCAAAACACTTGCAAACTTGGAACAAATTAAATAAGACCATGCCAAAAACCTGCAAACTTGGTACAAATTTAATAAGACCATGCCAAAACACTTGCAAACTTGGAACAAACTTCCTAAGACCACGCCAAAACACTTGCAAACTTAGAAAAAACTTCCTAAGACCATGCCAAAACACTTGCAAACTTGGAACAAACTTCCTAAGACCATGCCAAAACACTTGCAAACTTGGAACAAACTTCCTAAGACCATGCCAAAACACTTGCAAACTTGGTACAAATTTAATAAGACCTTGCCAAAACACTTGCAAACTTGGTACAAATTTAATAAGACCATGCCAAAACACTTGCAAACTGGGTACAAATTTAATAAGACCATGCCAAACACTTGCAAACTTGGTACAAATTTAATAAGACCATGCCAAAACACTTGCAAACTTGGTACAAATTTAATAAGACCATGCCAAACACTTGCAAACTTGGTAGAAACTTCCTAAGACCATGCCAAAACACTTGCAAACTTGGTACAAATTTAATAAGACCATGCCAAAACACTTGCAAACTTGGTACAAATTTAATAAGACCATGCCAAAACACTTGCAAACTTGGTACAAATTTAATAAGACCATGCCAAAACACTTGCAAACTTGGTACAAATTTAATAAGACCATGCCAAACACTTGCAAACTTGGTAGAAACTTCCTAAGACCATGCCAAAACACTTGCAAACTTGGTACAAATTTAATAAGACCATGCCAAAACACTTGCAAACTTGGTACAAATTTAATAAGACCATGCCAAAACACTTGCAAACTTGGTACAAATTTTATAAGACCATGCCAAAACACTTGCAAACTTGGTACAAATTTAATAAGACCATGCCAAAACACTTGCAAACTTGGTACAAATTTTATACGACCATGCCAAAACACTTGCAAACTTGTTACAAATTAAATGAGACCATGCCCAAACACTTGCAAACTTGGTACGAATTTAATAAAACCATGCCAAACACTTGCAAACTTGGTACAAACTTCCTAAGACCATGCCAAAACACTTGCAAACTTGGTACAAATTTAATGAGACCATGCCAAAACACTTGCAAACTTGGTACAAACTCCCTAAGACCATGCCAAAACACTTGCAAACTTGGTACAAAATTAATAAGACCATGCCAAAACACTTGCAAACTTGGAACAAATTTAATAAGACCATGCCAAAACACTTGCAAACTTGGTACAAATTTAATAAGACCATGCCAAAAAACTTGCAAACTTGGTACAAATTTAATAAGACCATGCCAAAACACTTGCAAACTTGGTACAAATTTAATACGACCATGCCAAACACTTGCAAACATGGAACAAACTTCCTAAGACCATGCCAAAACACTTGCAACCTTGGTACAAATTTAATAAGACCATGCCAAAACACTTGCAAACTTGGTACACATTTATTAAGACCATGCCAAACACTTGCAAACTTGGAACAAACTTCCTAAGACCATGCTAAAACACTTGCAAACTTGGTACAAATTTAATAAGACCATGCC
Organism: Anopheles atroparvus; assembly: GCA_914969975.1. Lineage (NCBI taxonomy): Eukaryota > Metazoa > Arthropoda > Insecta > Diptera > Culicidae > Anopheles > Anopheles atroparvus. Next base: position 929,929 of record CAJZCY010000008.1, on the reverse strand, counting down.
AAAACACTTGCAAACTTGGAACAAACTTCCTAAGTCTATGCCAAAACACTTGCAAACTTGGAACAAACTTCCTAAGACCATGCCAAACACTTGCAAACTTGGCACAAGTTTAATAAGACCATGCCAAACACTTGCAAACTTGGAACAAATTTAATAAGACCATGCCAAAACACTTGCAAACTTGGTACAAATTTAATAAGACCATGCCAAACACTTGCAAACTTGGAACAAACTACCTAAGACCATGCCAAACACTTGCAAACTTGGTACAAATTTAATAATACGATGCCAAACACTTGCAAACTTGGAACAAACTTCCTAAGACCATGCCAAAACACTTGCAAACTTGGAACAAATTTAATAAGACCATGCCAAACACCTGCAAACTTGGTACAAATTTAATAAGACCATGCCAAAACACTTGCAAACTTGGAACAAACTTCCTAAGACCACGCCAAAACACTTGCAAACTTGGAAAAAACTTCCTAAGACCATGCCAAAACACTTGCAAACTTGGAACAAACTTCCTAAGACCATGCCAAAACACTTGCAAACTTGAAACAAACTTCCTAAGACCATGCCAAAACACTTGCAAACTTGATACAAATTCAATAAGACCTTGCCAAAACACTTGCAAACTTGGTACAAATTTAATAAGACCATGCGAAACACTTGCAAACTTGGTACAAATTTAATTTGACAATGCCAAAACACTTGCAAACTTGGTACAAACTTCCTAAGACCATGCCAAACACTTGCAAACTTGGAACAAATTTAATTAGACCATGCCAAAACAATTGCAAACTTGGAACAAACTTCCTAAGGCCATGCCAAAACACTTGCAAACTTGGAACAAATTTAATAAGACCATGCCAAAACACTTGCAAACTTGGTACAAATTTAATAAGACCATGCCAAAACACTCGCAAATTTGGAACAAACTTCCTAAGACCATTCCAAAACACTTGCAAACTTGGTAATTTATTAAGACCATACCAAAACACTTGCACACTTGGAACAAATTTAATAAGACCTGGCCAAAACACTTGCAAACTTGGTACAAATTTAATAAGACCATGCCAAAACACTTGCAAACTTGGTACAAATTTAATAAGACCATGCCAAACCACTTGCAAACTTGGTAAAAATTTAATGAGACCATGCCAAACCACTTGCAAACTTGGTACAAATTAAATGAGACCATGCCAAAACACTTGCAAACTTGGAACAAGTTTCCTAAGACCTTGCCAAAACACTTGCAAACTTGGTCAAAATTTAGTAAGACCTTGCCAAAACACTTGCGAACTTGGTACAAATTTAATAAGACCATGCCAAAACACTTGCAAACTTGGAACAAACTTCCTAAGACCATGCCAAAACACTTGCAAACTTGGTACAAACTTCCTGAGACCATGCCAAAACATTTGCAATCTTGGTACAAATTTAATACGACCATGCCAAAACACTTGCAAACTTGGTACAAATTTAATAAGACCATGCCAAAACACTTGCAAACTTGGTACAAATTTAATAAGACCATGCCAAACACTTGCAAACTTGGTACAAATTGAATAAGACCATGCCAAAACACTTGCAAACTTGGAACAAACTTCCTAAGACCATGCCAAACACTTGCAAACTTGGCACAAACTTCCTAAGACCATGCCAAAACACTTGCAAACTTGTTACAAATTAAATGAGACCATGCCCAAACACTTGCAAACTTGGTACAAATTTAATAAAACCATGCCAAACACTTGCAAACTTGGTACAAACTTCCTAAGACCAAGCCAAAACACTTGCAAACTTGGTACAAATTTAATAAGACCATGCCAAAACACCTGCAAACTTGGTACAAATTTAATAAGACCATTCCAAAACACTTGCAAACTTGGTACAGATTTAATAAGACCATGCCAAAACACTTGCAAACTTGGAACAAACTTCCTAAGACCATGCCAAAACACTTGCAAACTTGGTACAAACTTCCTAAGACCATGCCAAAACATTTGCAATCTTGGTACAAATTTAATACGACCATGCCAAAACACTTGCAAACTTGGTACAAATTTAATAAGACCATGCCAAAACACTTGCAAACTTGGTACAAATTTAAAACGACCATGCCAAAACACTTGCAAACTTGGAACAAATTTAATAAGACCATGCCAAACACTTGCAAACTTGGTACAAATTGAATAAGACCATGCCAAAACACTTGCAAACTTGGAACAAACTTCCTAAGACCATGCCAAACACTTGCAAACTTGGCACAAACTTCCTAAGACCATGCCAAAACACTTGCAAACTTGTTACAAATTAAATGAGACCATGCCCAAACACTTGCAAACTTGGTACAAATTTAATAAAACCATGCCAAACACTTGCAAACTTGGTACAAACTTCCTAAGACCAAGCCAAAACACTTGCAAACTTGGTACAAATTTAATGAGACCATGCCAAAACACTTGCAAACTTGGAACAAACTACCTAAGACCATGCCAAACACTTGCAAACTTGGTACAAATTTAATAATACCATGCCAAACACTTGCAAACTTGGAACAAACTTCCTAAGACCATGCCAAAACACTTGCAAACTTGGAACAAATTTAATAAGACCATGCCAAACACCTGCAAACTTGGAACAAACTTCCTAAGACCACGCCAAAACAGTAACAAACTTGATACAAACTTCCTAAGTCCACGCCAAAACACTTGCAAACTTGGAACAAACTTCCTAAGACCATGCCAAAACACTTGCAAACTTCGTACAAATTTAATAAGACCATGCCAAAACACTTGCAAACTTGGAACAAACTTCCTAAGACCATGCCAAAACACTTGCAAACTTGGTACAAATTTAATAAGACCATGCCAAACACTTGCAAACTTGGTACAAATTTAATAAGACCATGCCAAAACACTTGCAAACTTGGAAAAAACTTCCTAAGACCATGCCAAAACACTTGCAAACTTGGTAAAAACTTCCTAAGACGATGCCAAATCACTTGCAAACTTGGTACAAATTTAATAAGACCATGCCAAAACACTTGAAAACTTGGAACAAACTTAATAAGACCATGCCAAAACACTTGCAAACTTGGTACAAATGTAATAAGACCATGCCAAAACACTTGCAAACTTGGTACAAACTTCCTAAGACCATGCCAAAACACTTGCAAACTTGGAACAAACTTCCTAAGACCATGCCAAAACACTTGCAAACTAGGTACAAATGTAATAAGACCATGCCAAAACACTTGCAAACTTGGAACAAACTTCCTAAGACCAAGCCAAAACACTTGCAAACTTGGTACAAATTTAATGAGACCATGCCAAAACACTTGCAAACTTGGAACAAACTACCTAAGACCATGCCAAACACTTGCAAACTTGGTACAAATTTAATAATACCATGCCAAACACTTGCAAACTTGGAACAAACTTCCTAAGACCATGCCAAAACACTTGCAAACTTGGTACAAATTTAATAAGACCATGCCAAAACACTTGCAAACTTGGAACAAACTTCCTAAGACCACGCCAAAACAGTAACAAACTTGATACAAACTTCCTAAGTCCACGCCAAAACACTTGCAAACTTGGAACAAACTTCCTAAGACCATGCCAAAACACTTGCAAACTTCGTACAAATTTAATAAGACCATGCCAAAACACTTGCAAACTTGGAACAAACTTCCTAAGACCATGCCAAAACACTTGCAAACTTGGTACAAATTTATTAAGACCATGCCAAACACTTGCAAACTTGGTACAAATTTAATAAGACCATGCCAAAACACTTGCAAACTTGGAAAAAACTTCCTAAGACCATGCCAAAACACTTGCAAACTTGGTAAAAACTTCCTAAGACGATGCCAAATCACTTGCAAACTTGGTACAAATTTAATAAGACCATGCCAAAACACTTGAAAACTTGGAACAAACTTAATAAGACCATGCCAAAACACTTGCAAACTTGGTACAAATGTAATAAGACCATGCCAAAACACTTGCAAACTTGGTACAAACTTCCTAAGACCATGCCAAAACACTTGCAAACTTGGAACAAACTTCCTAAGACCATGCCAAAACACTTGCAAACTAGGTACAAATGTAATAAGACCATGCCAAAACACTTGCAAACTTGGAACAAACTTCCTAAGACCATGCCAAAACACTTGCAAACTTGGTAAAAACTTCCTAAGACGATGCCAAATCACTTGCAAACTTGGTACAAATTTAATAAGACCATGCCAAAACACTTGCAAACTTGGTACAATTTTAATAAGACCATGCCAAACTCTTGCAAACTTGGTACAAATGTAATGAGATCATGCCAAAACACTTGCAAACTTGGAACAAACTTCCTAAGACCGTGCCAAAACACTTGCAAACTTGCTACAAACTTCCTAAAACCCTGCCAAAACACTTGCAAACTTGGTACAAACTTCCTAAGACGATGCCAAAACACTTGCAAACTTGGTACAAATTCAATAAGACCATGCCAAAACACTTGCAAACTTGGAACTAATTTAATTAGACCATGCCAAAACACTTGCAAACTTGGTACATATTTCCTAAAACCACGCCAAACACTTGCAAACTTGGAACAAACTTCCTAAGACCATGCCAAAACACTTGCAAACTTGGAACAAATTTAATAAGACCATGCCAAAACAATTGCAAACTTGGAACAAACTTCCTAAGACCATGCCAAAACACTTGCAAACTTGGAACAAATTTAATAAGACCATGCCAAAACACTTGCAAACTTGGTACAAATTTAATAAGACCATGCCAAAACACTCGCAAATTTGGAACAAACTTCCTAAGACCATTCCAAAACACTTGCAAACTTGGTACAAACTTCCTTAGACCATGCCAAAACACTTGCAAACTTGGAACAAATTTAATAAGACCATGCCAAAACACTTGCAAACTTGGAACTAATTTAATTAGACCATGCCAAAACACTTGCAAACTTGGTACATATTTCCTAAAACCACGCCAAACACTTGCAAACTTGGAACAAACTTCCTAAGACCATGCCAAAACACTTGCAAACTTGGAACAAATTTAATAAGACCATGCCAAAACAATTGCAAACTTGGAACAAACTTCCTAAGACCATGCCAAAACACTTGCAAACTTGGAACAAATGTAATAAGACCATGCCAAAACACTTGCAAACTTGGTACAAATTTAATAAGACCATGCCAAACACATGCAAACTTGGTACAAATTTAATAAGACCATGCCAAACACTTGCAAACTTGGAACAAACTTACTAAGACCATGCCAAAACACTTGCAAACTTGGAACAAATTTAATAAGACCATGCCAAAACACTTGCAAACTTGGTACAAATTTAATAAGACCATGCCAAACACTTGCAAACTTGGAACAAACTACCTAAGACCATGCCAAACACTTGCAAACTTGGTACAAATTTAATAATACGATGCCAAACACTTGCAAACTTGGAACAAACTTCCTAAGACCATGCCAAAACACTTGCAAACTTGGAACAAATTTAATAAGACCATGCCAAACACCTGCAAACTTGGTACAAATTTAATAAGACCATGCCAAAACACTTGCAAACTTGGAACAAACTTCCTAAGACCACGCCAAAACACTTGCAAACTTGGAAAAAACTTCCTAAGACCATGCCAAAACACTTGCAAACTTGGAACAAACTTCCTAAGACCATGCCAAAACACTTGCAAACTTGAAACAAACTTCCTAAGACCATGCCAAAACACTTGCAAACTTGGTACAAATTCAATAAGACCTTGCCAAAACACTTGCAAACTTGGTACAAATTTTATAAGACCATGCGAAACACTTGCAAACTTGGTACAAATTTAATTTGACAATGCCAAAACACTTGCAAACTTGGTACAAACTTCCTAAGACCATGCCAAACACTTGCAAACTTGGAACAAATTTAATAAGACCATGCCAAAACAATTGCAAACTTGGAACAAACTTCCTAAGACCATGCCAAAACACTTGCAAACTTGGAACAAATTTAATAAGACCATGCCAAAACACTTGCAAACTTGGTACAAATTTAATAAGACCATGCCAAAACACTCGCAAATTTGGAACAAACTTCCTAAGACCATTCCAAAACACTTGCAAACTTGGTAATTTATTAAGACCATACCAAAACACTTGTACACTTGGAACAAATTTAATAAGACCTGGCCAAAACACTTGCAAACTTGGTACAAATTTAATAAGACCATGCCAAAACACTTGCAAACTTGGTACAAATTTAATAAGACCATGCCAAAACACTTGCAAACTTGGTAAAAATTTAATGAGACCATGCCAAACCACTTGCAAACTTGGTACAAATTAAATGAGACCATGCCAAAACACTTGCAAACTTGGAACAAGTTTCCTAAGACCTTGCCAAAACACTTGCAAACTTGGTCAAAATTTAGTAAGACCTTGCCAAAACACTTGCAAACTTGGTACAAATTTAATAAGACCATGCCAAAACACTTGCAAACTTGGTACAAACTTCCTAAGACCAAGCCAAAACACTTGCAAACTTGGTACAAATTTAATAAGACCATGCCAAAACACCTGCAAACTTGGTACAAATTTAATAAGACCATTCCAAAACACTTGCAAACTTGGTACAGATTTAATAAGACCATGCCAAAACACTTGCAAACTTGGAACAAACTTCCTAAGACCATGCCAAAACACTTGCAAACTTGGTACAAACTTCCTAAGACCATGCCAAAACATTTGCAATCTTGGTACAAATTTAATACGACCATGCCAAAACACTTGCAAACTTGGTACAAATTTAATAAGACCATGCCAAAACACTTGCAAACTTGGTACAAATTTAAAACGACCATGCCAAAACACTTGCAAACTTGGAACAAATTTAATAAGACCATGCCAAACACTTGCAAACTTGGTACAAATTGAATAAGACCATGCCAAAACACTTGCAAACTTGGAACAAACTTCCTAAGACCATGCCAAACACTTGCAAACTTGGCACAAACTTCCTAAGACCATGCCAAAACACTTGCAAACTTGTTACAAATTAAATAAGACCATGCCCAAACACTTGCAAACTTGGTACAAATTTAATAAAACCATGCCAAACACTTGCAAACTTGGTACAAACTTCCTAAGACCAAGCCAAAACACTTGCAAACTTGGAACAAATTTAATAAGACCATGCCAAAACACTTGCAAACTTGGTACAAATTTAATAAGACCATGCCAAAACACTCGCAAATTTGGAACAAACTTCCTAAGACCATTCCAAAACACTTGCAAACTTGGTACAAACTTCCTTAGACCATGCCAAAACACTTGCAAACTTGGAACAAATTTAATAAGACCATGCCAAAACACTTGCAAACTTGGAACTAATTTAATTAGACCATGCCAAAACACTTGCAAACTTGGTACATATTTCCTAAAACCACGCCAAACACTTGCAAACTTGGAACAAACTTCCTAAGACCATGCCAAAACACTTGCAAACTTGGAACAAATTTAATAAGACCATGCCAAAACAATTGCAAACTTGGAACAAACTTCCTAAGACCATGCCAAAACACTTGCAAACTTGGAACAAATGTAATAAGACCATGCCAAAACACTTGCAAACTTGGTACAAATTTAATAAGACCATGCCAAACACATGCAAACTTGGTACAAATTTAATAAGACCATGCCAAACACTTGCAAACTTGGAACAAACTTACTAAGACCATGCCAAAACACTTGCAAACTTGGAACAAATTTAATAAGACCATGCCAAAACACTTGCAAACTTGGTACAAATTTAATAAGACCATGCCAAACACTTGCAAACTTGGAACAAACTACCTAAGACCATGCCAAACACTTGCAAACTTGGTACAAATTTAATAATACGATGCCAAACACTTGCAAACTTGGAACAAACTTCCTAAGACCATGCCAAAACACTTGCAAACTTGGAACAAATTTAATAAGACCATGCCAAACACCTGCAAACTTGGTACAAATTTAATAAGACCATGCCAAAACACTTGCAAACTTGGAACAAACTTCCTAAGACCACGCCAAAACACTTGCAAACTTGGAAAAAACTTCCTAAGACCATGCCAAAACACTTGCAAACTTGGAACAAACTTCCTAAGACCATGCCAAAACACTTGCAAACTTGAAACAAACTTCCTAAGACCATGCCAAAACACTTGCAAACTTGGTACAAATTCAATAAGACCTTGCCAAAACACTTGCAAACTTGGTACAAATTTTATAAGACCATGCGAAACACTTGCAAACTTGGTACAAATTTAATTTGACAATGCCAAAACACTTGCAAACTTGGTACAAACTTCCTAAGACCATGCCAAACACTTGCAAACTTGGAACAAATTTAATAAGACCATGCCAAAACAATTGCAAACTTGGAACAAACTTCCTAAGACCATGCCAAAACACTTGCAAACTTGGAACAAATTTAATAAGACCATGCCAAAACACTTGCAAACTTGGTACAAATTTAATAAGACCATGCCAAAACACTCGCAAATTTGGAACAAACTTCCTAAGACCATTCCAAAACACTTGCAAACTTGGTACAAACTTCCTTAGACCATGCCAAAACACTTGCAAACTTGGAACAAATTTAATAAGACCATGCCAAAACACTTGCAAACTTGGAACTAATTTAATTAGACCATGCCAAAACACTTGCAAACTTGGTACATATTTCCTAAAACCACGCCAAACACTTGCAAACTTGGAACAAACTTCCTAAGACCATGCCAAAACACTTGCAAACTTGGAACAAATTTAATAAGACCATGCCAAAACAATTGCAAACTTGGAACAAACTTCCTAAGACCATGCCAAAACACTTGCAAACTTGGAACAAATGTAATAAGACCATGCCAAAACACTTGCAAACTTGGTACAAATTTAATAAGACCATGCCAAACACATGCAAACTTGGTACAAATTTAATAAGACCATGCCAAACACTTGCAAACTTGGAACAAACTTACTAAGACCATGCCAAAACACTTGCAAACTTGGAACAAATTTAATAAGACCATGCCAAAACACTTGCAAACTTGGTACAAATTTAATAAGACCATGCCAAACACTTGCAAACTTGGAACAAACTACCTAAGACCATGCCAAACACTTGCAAACTTGGTACAAATTTAATAATACGATGCCAAACACTTGCAAACTTGGAACAAACTTCCTAAGACCATGCCAAAACACTTGCAAACTTGGAACAAATTTAATAAGACCATGCCAAACACCTGCAAACTTGGTACAAATTTAATAAGACCATGCCAAAACACTTGCAAACTTGGAACAAACTTCCTAAGACCACGCCAAAACACTTGCAAACTTGGAAAAAACTTCCTAAGACCATGCCAAAACACTTGCAAACTTGGAACAAACTTCCTAAGACCATGCCAAAACACTTGCAAACTTGAAACAAACTTCCTAAGACCATGCCAAAACACTTGCAAACTTGGTACAAATTCAATAAGACCTTGCCAAAACACTTGCAAACTTGGTACAAATTTTATAAGACCATGCGAAACACTTGCAAACTTGGTACAAATTTAATTTGACAATGCCAAAACACTTGCAAACTTGGTACAAACTTCCTAAGACCATGCCAAACACTTGCAAACTTGGAACAAATTTAATAAGACCATGCCAAAACAATTGCAAACTTGGAACAAACTTCCTAAGACCATGCCAAAACACTTGCAAACTTGGAACAAATTTAATAAGACCATGCCAAAACACTTGCAAACTTGGTACAAATTTAATAAGACCATGCCAAAACACTCGCAAATTTGGAACAAACTTCCTAAGACCATTCCAAAACACTTGCAAACTTGGTAATTTATTAAGACCATACCAAAACACTTGTACACTTGGAACAAATTTAATAAGACCTGGCCAAAACACTTGCAAACTTGGTACAAATTTAATAAGACCATGCCAAAACACTTGCAAACTTGGTACAAATTTAATAAGACCATGCCAAAACACTTGCAAACTTGGTAAAAATTTAATGAGACCATGCCAAACCACTTGCAAACTTGGTACAAATTAAATGAGACCATGCCAAAACACTTGCAAACTTGGAACAAGTTTCCTAAGACCTTGCCAAAACACTTGCAAACTTGGTCAAAATTTAGTAAGACCTTGCCAAAACACTTGCAAACTTGGTACAAATTTAATAAGACCATGCCAAAACACTTGCAAACTTGGTACAAACTTCCTAAGACCAAGCCAAAACACTTGCAAACTTGGTACAAATTTAATAAGACCATGCCAAAACACCTGCAAACTTGGTACAAATTTAATAAGACCATTCCAAAACACTTGCAAACTTGGTACAGATTTAATAAGACCATGCCAAAACACTTGCAAACTTGGAACAAACTTCCTAAGACCATGCCAAAACACTTGCAAACTTGGTACAAACTTCCTAAGACCATGCCAAAACATTTGCAATCTTGGTACAAATTTAATACGACCATGCCAAAACACTTGCAAACTTGGTACAAATTTAATAAGACCATGCCAAAACACTTGCAAACTTGGTACAAATTTAAAACGACCATGCCAAAACACTTGCAAACTTGGAACAAATTTAATAAGACCATGCCAAACACTTGCAAACTTGGTACAAATTGAATAAGACCATGCCAAAACACTTGCAAACTTGGAACAAACTTCCTAAGACCATGCCAAACACTTGCAAACTTGGCACAAACTTCCTAAGACCATGCCAAAACACTTGCAAACTTGTTACAAATTAAATAAGACCATGCCCAAACACTTGCAAACTTGGTACAAATTTAATAAAACCATGCCAAACACTTGCAAACTTGGTACAAACTTCCTAAGACCAAGCCAAAACACTTGCAAACTTGGTACAAATTTAATGAGACCATGCCAAAACACTTGCAAACTTGGAACAAACTACCTAAGACCATGCCAAACACTTGCAAACTTGGTACAAATATAATAATACCATGCCAAACACTTGCAAACTTGGAACAAACTTCCTTAGACCATGCCAAAACACTTGCAAACTTGGAACAAATTTAATAAGACCATGCCAAACACCTGCAAACTTGGTACAAATTTTATAAGACCATGCCAAAACACTTGCAAACTTGGAACAAACTTCCTAAGACCACGCCAAAACAGTAACAAACTTGATACAAACTTCCTAAGTCCACGCCAAAACACTTGCAAACTTGGAACAAACTTCCTAAGACCATGCCAAAACACTTGCAAACTTCGTACAAATTTAATAAGACCATGCCAAAACACTTGCAAACTTGGAACAAACTTCCTAAGACCATGCCAAAACACTTGCAAACTTGGTACAAATTTAATAAGACCATGCCAAACACTTGCAAACTTGGTACAAATTTAATAAGACCATGCCAAAACACTTGCAAACTTGGAAAAAACTTCCTAAGACCATGCCAAAACACTTGCAAACTTGGTACAAACTTCCTAAGACCATGCCAAAACACTTGCAAACTTGGAACAAATTTAATAAGACCATGCCAAAACACTTGCAAACTTGGTACAAATTTAATAAGACCATGCCAAAACACTCGCAAATTTGGAACAAACTTCCTAAGACCATTCCAAAACACTTGCAAACTTGGTAATTTATTAAGACCATACCAAAACACTTGCACACTTGGAACAAATTTAATAAGACCTGGCCAAAACACTTGCAAACTTGGTACAAATTTAATAAGACCATGCCAAAACACTTGCAAACTTGGTACAAATTTAATAAGACCATGCCAAAACACTTGCAAACTTGGTAAAAATTAAATGAGACCATGCCAAACCACTTGCAAACTTGGTACCAATTAAATGAGACCATGCCAAAACACTTGCAAACTTGGAACAAGTTTCCTAAGACCTTGCCAAAACACTTGCAAACTTGGTCAAAATTTAGTAAGACCTTGCCAAAACACTTGCAAACTTGGTACAAATTTAATAAGACCATGCCAAAACACTTGCAAACTTGGTACAAACTTCCTAAGACCAAGCCAAAACACTTGCAAACTTGGTACAAATTTAATAAGACCATGCCAAAACACCTGCAAACTTGGTACAAATTTAATAAGACCATTCCAAAACACTTGCAAACTTGGTACAGATTTAATAAGACCATGCCAAAACACTTGCAAACTTGGAACAAACTTCCTAAGACCATGCCAAACACTTGCAAACTTGGAACAAACTTCCTAAGGCTATGCCAAAATCACTTACAAACTTGGTACAAATTTAATAAGACCATGCCAAAACACTTCCAAACTTGGTACAAATTTAATAAGACCATGCCAAACACTTGCAAACTTGGAACAAACTTCTTAAGACCATGCCAAAACACTTGCAAACTTGGTACAAATTTAATAAGACCATGGCAAAACACTTGCAAACTTGGTACAAATTTAATAAGACCATGCCAAAACACTTGCAAACTTGGTACAAATTAAATAAGACCATGCCAAACACTTGCAAACTTGGCACAAACTTCCTAAGACCATGCCAAAACACTTGCAAACTTGTTACAAATTAAATGAGACCATGCCCAAACACTTGCAAACTTGGTACAAATTTAATAAAACCATGCCAAACACTTGCAAACTTGGTACAAACTTCCTAAGACCAAGCCAAAACACTTGCAAACTTGGTACAAATTTAATGAGACCATGCCAAAACACTTGCAAACTTGGAACAAACTACCTAAGACCATGCCAAACACTTGCAAACTTGGTACAAATTTAATAATACCATGCCAAACACTTGCAAACTTGGAACAAACTTCCTAAGACCATGCCAAAACACTTGCAAACTTGGAACAAATTTAATAAGACCATGCCAAACACCTGCAAACTTGGTACAAATTTAATAAGACCATGCCAAAACACTTGCAAACTTGGAACAAACTTCCTAAGACCATGCCAAAACACTTGCAAACTTGGAACAAACTTCCTAAGACCATGCCAAAACACTTGCAAACTTGGAACAAACTTCCTAAGACCATGCCAAAACACTTGCAAACTTCGTACAAATTTAATAAGACCATGCCAAAACACTTGCAAACTTGGAACAAACTTCCTAAGACCATGCCAAAACACTTGCAAACTTGGTACAAATTTAATAAGACCATGCCAAACACTTGCAAACTTGGTACAAATTTAATAAGACCATGCCAAAACACTTGCAAACTTGGAAAAAACTTCCTAAGACCATGCCAAAACACTTGCAAACTTGGTACAAAATTCCTTAGACCATGCCAAAACACTTGCAAACTTGTTACAAATTTAATGAGACCATGCCAAACACTAGCAAACTTGGTACAAATTTAATAAGACCATGCCAAAACACCTGCAAACTTGGTACAAATTTAATACAACCATGCCAAAACACTTGCAAACTTGGTACAAATTTAATAAGACCATGCCAAACACTTGCAAACTTGGTACAAATTTAATAAGACCATGCCAAAACATTTGCAAACTTGGAACAAACTTCCTAAGACCATGCCAAAACACTTGCAAACTTGGTCAAAATTTAATACGACCATGCCAAAACACTTGCAAACTTGGTACAAATTTAATAAGACCATGCCAAAACACTTGCAAACTTGGTACAAATTTAATAAGACCATGCCAAACAGTTGCAAACTTGGTACAATTTTAATAAGATCATGCCAAAACACTTGCAAACTTGGAACAAACTTACTAAGACCATGCCAAAACACTTGCAAACTTGGTACAAACTTCCTAAGACCATGTCAAAACACTTGCAAACTTGGTACAAATTTTATATGACCATGCCAAAACACTTGCAAACTTGGTACAAATTTAATAAGATCATGCCAAACAGTTGCAAACTTGGTACAATTTTAATAAGATCATGCCAAAACACTTGCAAACTTGGAACAAACTTAATAAGACCATGCCAAAACACTTGCAAACTTGGAAGAAACTTCCTAAGACTATGCCAAAACACTTGCAAACTTGGTACAAATTTAATAAGACCATGCCAAAACACTTGCAAACTTGGTACAAATTTAATAAGACCATGCCAAACACTTGCAAACTTGGAACAAACTTCCTAAGACCATGCCAAAACACTTGCAAACTTGGTACAAATTTAATAAGACCATGCCAAAACACTTGCAAACTTGGTACAAATTTAATAAGACCATGCCAAACACATGCAAACTTGGTACAAATTTAATAAGACCATGCCAAACACTTGCAAACTTGGAACAAACTTACTAAGACCATGCCAAAACACTTGCAAACTTGGTACAAATTTAATAAGACCATGCCAAAACACTTGCAAACTTGGTACAAATATAATAAGACCATGCCAAAACACTTGCAAACTTGGAACAAACTTCCTAAGACCATGCCAAAACACTTGCAAACTTGGTACAAATTTAATAAGACCATGCCAAAACACTTGCAAATTTGGAACAAACTTCCTAAGACCATGCCAAAACACTTGCAATCTTGGTACAAATTTAATAAGACAATGCCAAAACACTTGCAAACTTGGTACAAATTTAATAAGACCATGCCAAAAACTTGCAAACTTGGTACAAATTTAATAAGACCATGCCAAACACTTGCAAACTTGGAACAAACTTCCTGAGACCATGCCAAAACACTTGCAAACTTGGTACAAATTTAATAAGACCATGCCAAAACACTTGCAAACTTGGTACAGATTTAATAAGACCATGCCAAACACATGCAAACTTGGTACAACTTTAATTAGACCATGCCAAACACTTGCAAACTTGGAACAAACTTACTAAGACCATGCCAAACACTTGCAAACTTGGAACAAACTTCCTAAGACCATGCCAAAACACTTGCAAACTTGGTACAAGTTTAATAAGACCATGCCAAACACTTGCAAACTTGGAACAAACTTCCTAAAACCAAGCCAAAACACTTGCAAACTTGGTACAAATTTAATAAGACCGTGGCAAAACACTTGCAAACTTGGTACAAACTTCCTCAGACCATGCCAAAACACTTGCAAACTTGGTACAAATTTAATAAGACCATGCCAAAACACTTGCAAACTTGGTACAAATTTAATAAGACCATGCCAAAAACTTGCAAACTTGGTACAAATTTAATAAGACCATGCCAAACACTTGCAAACTTGGAACAAACTTCCTAAGACCAAGCCAAAACACTTGCAAACTTGGTACAAATTTAATAAGACCATGCCAAAACACTTGCAAACTTGGTACAAATGTAATAAGACCATGCCAAAACACTTGCAAACTTGGTACAAATTTAATAAGACCATGCCAAAACACTTGCAAACTTGGAACAAACTTCCTAAGACCATGCCAAAACACTTGCAAACTTGGTACAAATTTAATAAGACCATACCAAACACTTGCAAACTTGGTACAAATTTAATAAGACCATGCCAAAACACTTGCAAACTTGGAACAAATTTAATAAGACCATGCCAAAACACTTGCAAACTTGGTACAAATTTAATAAGACCATGCCAAAACACTTGCAAACTTGGAACAAATTTAATAAGACCGTGGCAAAACACTTGCAACCTTGGTACAAATTTAATAAGACCATGCCAAACACTTGCAAACTTGGAACAAACTTCCTAAGACCATGCCAAAACACTTGCAAACTTGGTACAATTTTAATAAGACCATGCCAAAACACTTGCAAACTTGGAACAAACTTCCTAAGACCATGCCAAACACTTGCAAACTTGGTACAAATTTAATAAGACTAGTTTTTTGTAGCCAGGTATCCTGGCGCTTCCAGACCGCTGGTCTCACAGATTTAAGTTTTATGAAATATAAATAAAAATACATCGAATGAATTGAATTCTTAGTTTTTTTAAACTTATACAGGCGTTTGCTTGAGAGTTTTTGGGTTCTGATGATTGAGTTTGGGATTTTTGTTTTCCCTTCGTGGAGATTCGCTACAACCATCGTGTCATCACGCAGCATTTTTTACCACCTTAAAAAAAGATATAGGAAGCATAATACAATTCATAGAAGCATAAATGAGGAAATATAAATTGACTCAAATGATCGCCCATTTGAAGCATGGTCGTCAGTAAAACTAATCTGTGACAACTAATCCGTGGCCGTATGCTGGGCGCGTTCGATGGCAGCCTGACTTGTTGCTTGACTGAATCTGAAAGAACATAGACGAAGCACAGTTTTAATGCGTAGGATAGATCCTGCAGGATGGCTTGCAGCCTCAGGCAAAAGATGCGCGCCGCTAGGTCAGGTCGGTCGGTGGCTTGCCCGTCCAAAGATGTTGCGTGATCTCGGGACATCGACGATTGCATCCTCCTGGTCCTGGTAATGGGTGCGCATGTATTGGTCGCTACCGACGATCAATGGCGGCAGGAACCATCGATCGACCCTGTGCCAACCGATAGGTGGCGTCCGTTCCCTTCCTCGGCTCCACCATGGCTGTGGCGACCTGATCACTCATCGTGATGATTCGCTGATTTGCCCCACGACGTCGCTTGGCAATACCTTTGGTCCAAGCGACCTCGCCGTATGGGTGCAACAACGGACACTCCTGACGACCATATGGTTCTACTTGACCGCCTGTTTCAGGAGGACGGTTCTTGCACCATCAGATCGGGACGTATCGTTATCTTTATCCTGGCGGATCGATTAGGGTGCCCGCCACTTCATCCGCTGTTGGCCCATTGTAGCGACGTCGGTCGAGCTCGGGTATGCGGCTTCGGATGAAGAAATGGCATGATGCCGTCTGCTCATTTCCCTCGGCTCCTCCAGGCGGCCCACGGTTATGCACCCCTCATACGGATGGTGTTCGGCCAGGGTACGTGTGATTTTGGCAACGATGTCGCTGCCAAGCTCTACTTGCGGGAACATGTTGGTCCGTGCATTTACTCTGGCGTCGAAGATGGCCTGCTGCTCTTCCTGCGCATCGTAATAGTAGAGCTGGGCGTAAGCAGGTGTCCGATCGAGTGGGCACTCCATTGAACCAATCCGGTGGCAGAGAGTTCCCTGAATACGGAAGGGAACCGGCCCTCTCTCTCCTTTCAGCAAGGTCTCATCCTGCCGTACCCGATCACCTGCTTTCACAGAGGCCCAATTGGATGTAAATGCAAACGCACTGTTGTACCGCCGAATGTTGTCCATAAAACGCGGGCTTATCGAACAGTGCGGTCAACTCGGGCGGCGGTTCCTCGAAGGCGGGGAGCACGACTTGCAGTAGATCATGCCAGTTTCGGTAGGCCAAAACTAAGTCAATCGCATGGTCGGCCAGGCGGCAGTAGAAGGCGCCCTTCCGTTGGATGGCCACAATCGTCGTGTTACTGAGAGCAATTCGCAAGCGTCGCAGACTTCTGGCCCGTGTAGTCGCCACTAAAACACGACGTCCCATAATCTCCCTCTTAGCCGCAGAAGATTCAAACGATCGGCCCCTAACCCTGCCTTCTTATCAACCAACACTGGCAGCCTTGCTACAACGGATGTTGATGCTGGGCGCGGCAGTACGGGAGGTTCCCGCTCCATCGACGGCCCTGCTGCTGGCCCTTGCTCGGTCTCCTGCTCCGGCTCCGGCTGCCCTGTGGACTCGGTCGTGTAATGGCGTTGCCAAATTTGCCGTGTCCGGCCTCACACCACGCGCACCGCCCGTTGGCCCACTGTCTCCGCTGCCCTGAGATCGGCGTAGGACTGGCGTTGCGTTGCCGTTTCCGTTCCACTTGCTCGTCGTCGAACATTGTGGGCACTTTTTTTTAACTAAAAAAAACACAATAGCCCAAGGTCGGATGCAGAGAGTAATTAGCAAAAATGCTAACCTTAACAGTAACGAACTTACTTTAATGAACTTCTAAAACTTGCACTGTCGATCTCAATTTGTACTATTGATCGCGATGACGATGAGTACAAAGGAAAAGAATTATTTAAACGGCATGCTTCGCTTACCTTAAATAACTTCTATAAGCACTGGTTCACTGATAATAATTTTTGGATTGAATCTCGATGAGAGAGCGCTTCAATACACTTTTCGTTTCTGGGTAGGCACGTGAACCAAAGCCTGTTTAGATATAACGTGACAACACCAATGTGCAGCACACAGAATACAAACCATACGCACTGCATAAAGAATATCATCTACAGTTCAATATTGCCGAACCATCAACGGCGGTGCGGTAAGATCTGTTTCCCTAACAAATATCGTTCGCAAATCTGCTTTACATGCATACATTTTAAAGCGAAGTGAAAAGAAGAGCAGAGAGAAAGCAGCATACGATTTGGTCATCAAATACGTATCAACGTCAACCGTAACAGTTATTTTAAAATGGTTTAACGTGATAACGTGAACTTGGTATAAAGTGATCGATAAAAACGATCGATTGAGCCAGCGCGCATTTGTTTAACCTTCAGTTAAATAGGGTAAAGGGTGCGTGAAATTGCTTTCATTTCACGTGATTCATTTTGCTATCCTTTGTTTAAGTTCTAAATTCGAAAACTGCCGGTAAAGTGAGCCAGCGCGGTTGTTGGTATGTTCTTTTCTCGCCGGCAAGCCAGTAATCTCCATGCAGAGATGCTTTTAGTAAGTGAGGTAAAAGTGCGTCTTTTTTATTGTTAAGGTGTTTTCCTATATTTTTAGTCCTGAAAACTGACGAAAACCGACGACGATCGATTGAGCCAGTGCGCTTGGCTTGTTTTGTTTATTCGCGCCGCTGTCAAAAACGATTGAGGGCCCAATGTAAACATTAGTCTAAAGAACTAATGTAAACATTAGTCTACGCATTTGTTTTGATCTAAGCGCAATTAATATAGGGAGTAGAACATGCCAAAACACTTGCAAACTTGGAACAAATTTAATAAGACCATGCCAAAACACTTGCAAACTTGGTACAAATTTAATAAGACCATGCCAAAACACTTGCAAACTTGGAACAAATTTAATAAGACCATGCCAAAACACTTGCAAACTTGGTACAAATTTAATAAGACCATGCCAAAACACTTGCAAACTTGGAACAAATTTAATAAGACCGTGGCAAAACACTTGCAACCTTGGTACAAATTTAATAAGACCATGCCAAACACTTGCAAACTTGGAACAAACTTCCTAAGACCATGCCAAAACACTTGCAAACTTGGTACAAAATTAATAAGACCATGCCAAAACACTTGCAAACTAGGAACAAATGTAATAAGACCATGCCAAAACACTTGCAAACTTGGTACAAATTTAATAAGACCATGCCAAAAAACTTGCAAACTTGGTACAAATTTAATAAGACCATGCCAAAACACTTGCAAACTTGGTACAAATTTAATACGACCATGCCAAACACTTGCAAACTTGGTACAAATTTAATAAGACCATGCCAAACACTTGCAAACATGGAACAAACTTCCTAAGACCATGCCAAAACACTTGCAACCTTGGTACAAATTTAATAAGACCATGCCAAAACACTTGCAAACTTGGTACACATTTATTAAGACCATGCCAAACACTTGCAAACTTGGAACAAACTTCCTAAGACCATGCTAAAACACTTGCAAACTTGGTACAAATTTAATAAGACCATGCCAAAACACTTGCAAACTTGGAACAAACTTCCTAAGTCCATGCCAAAACACTTGCAAACTTGGAACAAACTTCCTAAGACCATGCCAAAACACTTGCAAACTTGGCACAAATTTAATCAGACCATGCCAAACACTTGCAAACTTGGAACAAATTTAATAAGACCATGCCAAAACACTTGCAAACTTGGTACAAATTTAATAAGACCATGCCAAACACTTGCAAACTTGGAACAAACTACCTAAGACCATGCCAAACACTTGCAAACTTGGTACAAATTTAATAATACCATGCCAAACACTTGCAAACGTGGAACAAACTTCCTAAGACCATGCCAAAACACTTGCAAACTTGGAACAAATTTAATAAGACCATGCCAAAACACTTGCAAACTTGGTACAAATTTAATAAGACCATGCCAAACACTTGCAAACTTGGAACAAACTACCTAAGACCATGCCAAACACTTGCAAACTTGGTACAAATTTAATAATACGATGCCAAACACTTGCAAACTTGGAACAAACTTCCTAAGTCCATGCCAAAACACTTGCAAACTTGGAACAAACTTCCTAAGACCATGCCAAAACACTTGCAAACTTGGCACAAATTTAATAAGACCATGCTAAAACACTTGCAAACTTGGTACAAATTTAATAAGACCATGCCAAAACACTTGCAAACTTGGAACAAACTTCCTAAGTCCATGCCAAAACACTTGCAAACTTGGAACAAACTTCCTAAGACCATGCCAAAACACTTGCAAACTTGGCACAAATTTAATCAGACCATGCCAAACACTTGCAAACTTGGAACAAATTTAATAAGACCATGCCAAAACACTTGCAAACTTGGTACAAATTTAATAATACCATGCCAAACACTTGCAAACGTGGAACAAACTTCCTAAGACCATGCCAAAACACTTGCAAACTTGGAACAAATTTAATAAGACCATGCCAAACACCTGCAAACTTGGTACAAATTTAATAAGACCATGCCAAAACACTTGCAACCTTGGAACAAACTTCCAAAGACCACGCCAAAACACTTGCAAACTTGGAACAAACTTCCTAAGACCATGCCAAAACACTTGCAAACTTGGAACAAACTTCCTAAGACCATGCCAAAACACTTGCAAACTTGGAACAAATTTCCTAAGACCATGCCAAAACACTTGCAAACTTGCTACAAATTTAATAAGACCTTGCCAAAACACTTGCAAACTTGGTACAAATTTAATAAGACCATGCCAAACACTTGCAAACTTGGTACAAATTTAATTAGACAATGCCAAAACACTTGCAAACTTGGTACAAACTTCCTAAGACCATGCCAAACACTTGCAAACTTGGAACAAATTTAATAAGACCATGCCAAAACAATTGCAAACTTGGAACAAACTTCCTAAGACCATGCCAAAACACTTGCAAACTTGGAACAAATTTAATAAGACCATGCCAAAACACTTGCAAACTTGGTACAAATTTAATAAGACCATGCCAAAACACTTGCAAACTTGGTACAAATTTAATATGACCATGCCAAAACACTTGCAAACTTGGTAAAAATTTAATGAGACCATGCCAAACCACTTGCAAACTTGGTACAAATTAAATGAGACCATGCCAAAACACTTGCAAACTTGGAACAAATTTCCTAAGACCTTGCCAAAACACTTGCAAACTTGGTCAAAATTTAGTAAGACCTTGCCAAAACACTTGCAAACTTGGCACAAATTTAATAAGACCATGCCAAAACACTTGCAAACTTGGTACAAACTTCCTAAGACCATGCCAAAACACTTGCAAACTTGGTACAAATTTAATAAGACCATGCCAAAAAACCTGCAAACTTGGTACAAATTTAATAAGACCATGCCAAAACACTTGCAAACTTGGTACAGATTTAATAAGACCATGCCAAAACACTTGCAAACTTGGAACAAACTTCCTAAGACCATGCCAAAACACTTGCAAACTTGTTACAAATTTAATAAGACCATGCCAAAAAACCTGCAAACTTGGTACAAATTGAATAAGACCATGCCAAAATACTTGCAAACTTGGTACAAACTTCCTAAGACCATGCCAAAACATTTGCAATCTTGGTACTAATTTAATACGACCATGCCAAAACACTTGCAAACTTGGTACAAATTTAATAATACCAAGCCAAAACACTTGCAAACTTGGTACAAATTTAATACGACCATGCCAAAACACTTGCAAACTTGGAACAAATTTAATAAGACCATGCCAAACACTTGCAAACTTGGTACAAATTGAATAAGACCATGCCAAAACACTTGCAAACTTGGAACAAACTTCCTAAGACCATGCCAAACACTTGCAAACTTGGCACAAACTTCCTAAGACCATGCCAAAACACTTGCAAACTTGTTACAAATTAAATGAGACCATGCCCAAACACTTGCAAACTTGGTACAAATTTAATAAAACCATGCCAAACACTTGCAAACTTGGTACAAACTTCCTAAGACCATGCCAAAACACTTGCAAACTTGGTACAAATTTAATAAGACCATGCCAAAACACTTGCAAACTTGGTACAAATTTAATAAGACCATGCCAAAACACTTGCAAACTTGGAACAAACTTACTAAGACCATGCCAAAACACTTGCAAAATTGGTACAAATTTAATAAGACCATGCCAAAACACTTGCAAACTTGGAACAAACTTCCTAAGACCATGCCAAAACACTTGCAAACTTGGTACAAACTTCCTAAGACCATGCCAAAACACTTGCAAACTTGGTAAAAATTTAATAAGACCATGCCAAACACTTGCAAACTTGGAACAAACTTCATAAGACCATGCCAAAACACTTGCAAACTTGGTACAAACTTCCTAAGACCATGCCAAAACACTTGCAAACTTGGTCAAAATTTAATACGACCATGCCAAAACACTTGCAAACTTGGTACAAATTTAATAAGACCATGCCAAAACACTTGCAAACTTGGTACAAATTTAATAAGACCATGCCAAAACACTTGCAAACTTGGTACAAATTTAATAAGACCATGCCAAACACTTGCAAACTTGGAACAAACTTCCTAAGACCATGCCAAAACACTTGCAAACTTGGTACAAATTTAATAAGACCATGCCAAAACACTTGCAAACATGGTACAAATTTAATAAGACCATGCCAAAACACTTGCAAACTTGGTACAAATTTAATAAGACCATGCCAAAACACTTGCAAACTTGGTACAAATTTAATAAGACCATGCCAAAACACTTGCAAACTTGGTACAAATTTAATAAGACCATGCCAAAACACTTGCAAACTTGGAACAAATTTAATAAGACCATGCCAAACACTTGCAAACTTGGTACAAATTTAATAAGACCATGCCAAACACTTGCAAACTTGGTACAAACTTCCTAAGACCATGCCAAAACACTTGCAAACTTGGCACAAATTTAATAAGACCATGCCAAAACACTTGCAAACTTGGTACAAATTTAATAAGACCATGCCAAAACACTTGCAAACTTGGTACAAATTTAA
Organism: Anopheles atroparvus; assembly: GCA_914969975.1. Taxonomy (NCBI): domain Eukaryota; kingdom Metazoa; phylum Arthropoda; class Insecta; order Diptera; family Culicidae; genus Anopheles; species Anopheles atroparvus. Next base: position 906,717 of record CAJZCY010000008.1, on the reverse strand, counting down.
TAAGACCATGCCAAACACTTGCAAACTTGGTACAAATTTAATAAGACCATGCCAAACACTTGCAAACTTGGAACAAACTTCCTAGGACCATGCCAAAACACTTGCAAACTTGGTACAAATTTAATAAGACCATGCCAAAACACTTGCAAACTTGGTACAAATTTAATAAGACCATGCCAAAACACTTGCAAACTTGGTACAAATTTAATAAGACCATGCCAAAACACTTGCAAACTTGGTACAAATTTAATAAGACCATGCCAAACACTTGCAAACTTGGTAGAAACTTCCTAAGACCATGCCAAAACACTTGCAAACTTGGTACAAATTTAATAAGACCATGCCAAAACACTTGCAAACTTGGTACAAATTTAATAAGACCATGCCAAAACACTTGCAAACTTGGTACAAATTTTATAAGACCATGCCAAAACACTTGCAAACTTGGTACAAATTTAATAAGACCATGCCAAAACACTTGCAAACTTGGTACAAATTTTATACGACCATGCCAAAACACTTGCAAACTTGTTACAAATTAAATGAGACCATGCCCAAACACTTGCAAACTTGGTACAAATTTAATAAAACCATGCCAAACACTTGCAAACTTGGTACAAACTTCCTAAGGCCATGCCAAAACACTTGCAAACTTGGTACAAATTTAATGAGACCATGCCAAAACACTTGCAAACTTGGTACAAAATTAATAAGACCATGCCAAAACACTTGCATACTTGGAACAAATTTAATAAGACCATGCCAAAACACTTGCAAACTTGGTACAAATGTAATAAGACCATGCCAAAAAACTTGCAAACTTGGTACAAATTTAATAAGACCATGCCAAAACACTTGCAAACTTGGTACAAATTTAATACGACCATGCCAAACACTTGCAAACTTGGTAAAAATTTAATAAGACCATGCCAAACACTTGCAAACATGGAACAAACTTCCTAAGACCATGCCAAAACACTTGCAACCTTGGTACAAATTTAATAAGACCATGCCAAAACACTTGCAAACTTGGTACAAATTTAATAAGACCATGCCAAACACTTGCAAACTTGGTACAAACTTCCTAAGACCATGCCAAAACACTTGCAAACTTGGTACAAATTTAATAAGACCATGCCAAAACACTTGCAAACTTGGTACAAATTTAATAAGACCATGCCAAAACACTTGCAAACTTGGTACAAATTTAATAAGACCATGCCAAAACACTTGCAAACTTGGTACAAATTTAATAAGACCATGCCAAAACACTTGCAAACTTGGAACAAATATAATAAGACCATGCCAAACACTTGCATACTTGGTACAAATTAAATAAGACCATGCCAAACACTTGCAAACTTGGTACAAACTTCCTAAGACCATGCCAAAACACTTGCAAACTTGGTACAAATTTAATAAGACCATGCCAAAACACTTGCAAACTTGGTACAAATTTAATAAGACCATGCCAAAACACTTGCAAACTTGGTACAAATTTAATAAGACCATGCCAAACACTTGCAAACTTGGTACAAATTTAATGAGACCATGCCAAAACACTTGCAAACTTGGTACAAATTTAATAAGACCATGCCAAACACTTGCAAACTTGGTAGAAACTTCCTAAGACTATTCCAAAACACTTGCAAACTTGGTACAAATTTAATAAGACCATGCCAAAACACTTGCAAACTTGGTACAAATTTAATAAGACCATGCCAAAACACTTGCAAACTTGGTACAAATTTAATAAGACCATGCCAAAACACTTGCAAACTTGGTACAAATTTAATAAGACCATGCCAAAACACTTGCAAACTTGGTACAAATTTAATAAGACCATGCCAAAACACTTGCAAACTTGGTACAAATTTAATAAGACCATGCCAAAACACTTGCAAACTTGGTACAAATTTTATAAGACCATGCCAAAACACTTGCAAACTTGGTACAAATTTAATAAGACCATGCCAAAACACTTGCAAACTTGGTACAAATTTTATACGACCATGCCAAAACACTTGCAAACTTGTTACAAATTAAATGAGACCATGCCAAAACACTTGCAAACTTGGTACAAATTTAATAAAACCATGCCAAACACTTGCTAACTTGGTACAAACTTCCTAAGGCCATGCCAAAACACTTGCAAACTTGGTACAAATTTAATGAGACCATGCCAAAACACTTGCAAACTTGGTACAAAATTAATAAGACCATGCCAAAACACTTGCAAACTTGGAACAAATTTAATAAGACCATGCCAAAACACTTGCAAACTTGGTACAAATGTAATAAGACCATGCCAAAAAACTTGCAAACTTGGTACAAATTTAATAAGACCATGCCAAAACACTTGCAAACTTGGTACAAATTTAATACGACCATGCCAAACACTTGCAAACTTGGTAAAAATTTAATAAGACCATGCCAAACACTTGCAAACATGGAACAAACTTCCTAAGACCATGCCAAAACACTTGCAACCTTGGTACAAATTTAATAAGACCATGCCAAAACACTTGCAAACTTGGTACAAATTTAATAAGACCATGCCAAACACTTGCAAACTTGGTACAAACTTCATAAGACCATGCCAAAACACTTGCAAACTTGGTACAAATTTAATAAGACCATGCCAAAACACTTGCAAACTTGGTACAAATTTAATAAGACCATGCCAAAACACTTGCAAACTTGGTACAAATTTAATAAGACCATGCCAAAACACTTGCAAACTTGGTACAAATTTAATAAGACCATGCCAAAACACTTGCAAACTTGGAACAAATATAATAAGACCATGCCAAACACTTGCATACTTGGTACAAATTAAATAAGACCATGCCAAACACTTGCAAACTTGGTACAAACTTCCTAAGACCATGCCAAAACACTTGCAAACTTGGTACAAATTTAATAAGACCATGCCAAAACACTTGCAAACTTGGTACAAATTTAATAAGACCATGCCAAAACACTTGCAAACTTGGTACAAATTTAATAAGACCATGCCAAACACTTGCAAACTTGGTACAAATTTAATGAGACCATGCCAAAACACTTGCAAACTTGGTACAAATTTAATAAGACCATGCCAAACACTTGCAAACTTGGTAGAAACTTCCTAAGACCATTCCAAAACACTTGCAAACTTGATACAAATTTAATAAGACCATGCCAAAACACTTGCAAACTTGGTACAAATTTAATAAGACCATGCCAAAACACTTGCAAACTTGGTACAAATTTAATAAGACCATGCCAAAACACTTGCAAACTTGGTACAAATTTAATAAGACCATGCCAAACACTTGCAAACTTGCTAGAAACTTCCTAAGACCATGCCAAAACACTTGCAAACTTGGTACAAATTTAATAAGACCATGCCAAAACACTTGCAAACTTGGTACAAATTTAATAAGACCATGCCAAAACACTTGCAAACTTGGTACAAATTTAATAAGACCATGCCAAAACACTTGCAAACTTGGTACAAATTTAATAAGACCATGCCAAAACACTTGCAAACTTGGTACAAATTTTATACGACCATGCCAAAACACTTGCAAACTTGTTACAAATTAAATGAGACCATGCCCAAACACTTGCAAACTTGGTACAAATTTAATAAAACCATGCCAAACACTTGCAAACTTGGTACAAACTTCCTAAGACCATGCCAAAACACTTGCAAACTTGGTACAAATTTAATGAGACCATGCCAAAACACTTGCAAACTTGGTACAAAATTAATAAGACCATGCCAAAACACTTGCAAACTTGGAACAAATTTAATAAGACCATGCCAAAACACTTGCAAACTTGGTACAAATTTAATAAGACCATGCCAAAAAACTTGCAAACTTGGTACAAATTTAATAAGACCATGCCAAAACACTTGCAAACTTGGTACAAATTTAATACGACCATGCCAAACACTTGCAAACTTGGTAAAAAATTAATAAGACCATGCCAAACACTTGCAAACATGGAACAAACTTCCTAAGACCATGCCAAAACACTTGCAACCTTGGTACAAATTTAATAAGACCATGCCAAAACACTTGCAAACTTGGTACACATTTATTAAGACCATGCCAAGCACTTGCAAACTTGGAACAAACTTCCTAAGACCATGCTAAAACACTTGCAAACTTGGTACAAATTTAATAAGACCATGCCAAAACACTTGCAAACTAAGAACAAACTTCCTAAGTCCATGCCAAAACACTTGCAAACTTGGAACAAACTTCCTAAGACCATGCCAAAACACTTGCAAACTTGGCACAAATTTAATAAGACCATGCCAAACACTTGCAAACTTGGAACAAATTTAATAAGACCATGCAAAAACACTTGCAAACTTGGTACAAATTTAATAAGACCATGCCAAACACTTGCAAACTTAGAACAAACTACCTAAGACCATGCCAAACACTTGCAAACTTGCTACAAATTTAATAATACCATGCCAAACACTTGCAAACTTGGAACAAACTTCCTAAGACCATGCCAAAACACTTGCAAACTTGGAACAAATTTAATAAGACCATGCCAAACACCTGCAAACTTGGTACAAATTTAATAAGACCATGCCAAAACACTTGCAAACTTGGAACAAACTTCCTAAGACCACGCCAAAACACTTGCAAACTTGGAACAAACTTCCTAAGACCATGCCGAAACACTTGCAAAGTTGGAACAAATTCCTAAGACCATGCCAAAACACTTGCAAACATGGTACAAATTTAATAAGACCTTGCCAAAACACTTGCAAACTTGGTACAAATTTAATAAGACCATGCCAAACACTTGCAAACTTGGTACAAATTTAATTAGACAATGCCAAAACACTTGCAAACTTGGTACAAACTTCCTAAGACCATGCCAAACACTTGCAAACTTGGAACAAATTTAATAAGACCATGCCAAAACAATTGCAAACTTGGAACAAACTTCCTAAGACCATGCCAAAACACTTGCAAACTTGGAACAAATTTAATAAGACCATGCCAAAACACTTGCAAACTTGGTACAAATTTAATAAGACCATGCCAAAACACTCGCAAATTTGGAACAAACTTCCTAAGACCATTCCAAAACACTTGCAAACTTGGTAATTTAATAAGACCATACCAAAACACTTGCACACTTGGAACAAATTTAATAAGACCAGGCCAAAACACTTGCAAACTTGGAACAAATTTAATAAGACCATGCCAAAACACTTGCAAACTTGGTACAAATTTAATAAGACCATGCCAAAACACTTGCAAACTTGGTAAAAATTTAATGAGACCATGCCAAACCACTTGCAAACTTGGTACAAATTAAATGAGACCATGCCAAAACACTTGCAAACTTGGAACAAATTTCCTAAGACCTTGCCAAAACACTTGCAAACTTGGTCAAAATTTAGTAAGACCTTGCCAAAACACTTTCAAACTTGGTACAAATTTAATAAGACCATGCCAAAACACTTGCAAACTTGGTACAAACTTCCTAAGACCATGCCAAAACACTTGCAAACTTGGTTCAAATTTAATAAGACCATGCCAAAACACCTGCAAACTTGGTACAAATTTAATAAGACCATGCCAAAACACTTGCATACTTGGTACAGATTTAATAAGACCATGCCAAAACACTTGCAAACTTGGAACAAACTTCCTAAGACCATGCCAAAACACTTGCAAACTTGGTACAAACTTCCTAAGACCATGCCAAAACACTTGCAATCTTGGTACAAATTTAATACGACCATGCCAAAACACTTGCAAACTTGGTACAAATTTAATAAGACCATGCCAAAACACTTGCAAACTTGGTACAAATTTAAAACGACCATGCCAAAACACTTGAAAACTTGGAACAAATTTAATAAGACCATGCCAAACACTTGCAAACTTGGTACAAATTGAATAAGACCATGCCAAAACACTTGCAAACTTGGAACAAACTTCCTAAGACCATGCCAAACACTTGCAAACTTGGCACAAACTTCCTAAGACCATGCCAAAACACTTGCAAACTTGTTACAAATTAAATGAGACCATGCCCAAACACTTGCAAACTTGGTACAAATTTAATAAAACCATGCCAAACACTTGCAAACTTGGTACAAACTTCCTAAGGCCATGCCAAAACACTTGCAAACTTGGTAAAAATTTAATGAGACCATGCCAAAACACTTGCAAACTTGGTACAAACTACCTAAGACCATGCCAAAACACTTGCAAACTTGGTACAAATTTAATGAGACCATGCCAAAACACTTGCAAACTTGGTACAAATTTAATAAGACCATGCCAAAACACTTGCAAACTTGGAACAAACTTACTAAGACCATGCCAAAACACTTGCAAACTTGGTACAAATTTAATAAGACCATGCCAAAACACTTGCAAACTTGGAACAAACTTCCTAAGACCATACCAAAACACTTGCAAACTTGGTAAAAACTTCCTAATACCATGCCAAAACACTTGCAAACTTGGTACAAATTTAATAAGACCATGCCAAACACTTGCAAACTTGGAACAAACTTCCTAAGACCATGCCAAAACACTTGCAACCTTGGTACAAACTTCCTAAGACCATGCCAAAACACTTGCAAACTTGGTCAAAATTTAATACGACCATGCCAAAACACTTGCAAACTTGGTACAAATTTAATAAGACCATGCCAAAACACTTGCAAACTTGGTACAAATTTAATAAGACCATGCCAAAACACTTGCAAACTTGGTACAAATTTAATAAGACCATGCCAAACACTTGCAAACTTGGTACAAACTTCCTAAGACCATGCCAAAACACTTGCAAACTTGGTACAAATTTAATAAGACCATGCCAAAACACTTGCAAACTTGGTACAAATTTAATAAGACCATGCCAAAACACTTGCAAACTTGGTACAAATTTAATAAGACCATGCCAAAACACTTGCAAACTTGGTACATATTTAATAAGACCATGCCAAAACACTTGCAAACTTGGTACAAATTTAATAAGACCATGCCAAAACACTTGCAAACTTGGAACAAATTTAATAAGACCATGCCAAACACTTGCAAACTTGGTACAAATTTAATAAGACCATGCCAAACACTTGCAAACTTGGTACAAACTTCCTAAGACCATGCCAAAACACTTGCAACCTTGGTACAAATTTAATAAGACCATGCGAAAACACTTGCAAACTTGGTACAAATTTAATAAGACCATGCCAAAACACTTGCAAACTTGGTACAAATTTAATAAGACCATGCCAAACACTTGCAAACTTGGTACAAATTTAATAAGACCATGCCAAAACACTTGCAAACTTGGTACAAATTTAATAAGACCATGCCAAACACTTGCAAACTTGGTAGAAACTTCCTAAGACCATGCCAAAACACTTGCAAACTTGGTACAAATTTAATAAGACCATGCCAAAACACTTGCAAACTTGGTACAAATTTAATAAGACCATGCCAAAACACTTGCAAACTTGGTACAAATTTTACAAGACCATGCCAAAACACTTGCAAACTTGGTACAAATTTAATAAGACCATGCCAAAACACTTGCAAACTTGGTACAAATTTTATACGACCATGCCAAAACACTTGCAAACTTGATAAAAATTTAATAAGACCATGCCAAAACACTTGCAAACTTGGTACAAATTTAATAAGACCATTCCAAACACTTGCAAACTTGGAACAAACTTCCTTAGACCATGCCAATACACTTGCAAACTTGGTACAAATTTAATAAGACCATGCCAAAACACTTGCAAACTTGGTACAAATTTAATAAGACCATGCCAAAACACTTGCAAACTTGGTACAAATTTAATAAGACCATGCCAAAACACTTGCAAACTTTATAAAAATTTAATAAGACCATGCCAAAACACTTGCAAACTGGGTACAAATTTAATGAGACCATGCCAAACACTTGCAAACTTAGTACAAACTTCCTAAGACCATGCCAAAACACTTGCAAACTTGGTACAAATTTAATAAGACCATGCCAAAACACTTGCAAACTTGGAACAAACTTCCTAAGACCATGCCAAAACACTTGCAAACTTGGTACAAACTTCCTAAGACCATGCCAAAACACTTGCAAACTTGGTACAAATTTAATAAGACCATGCCAAAACACTTGCAAACTTGGTACAAATTTAATAAGACCATGCCAAAACACTTGCAAACTTGGAACAAACTTACTAAGACCATGCCAAAACACTTGCAAACTTGGTACAAATTTAATAAGACCATGCCAAAACACTTGCAAACTTGGAACAAACTTCCTAAGACCATGCCAAAACACTTGCAAACTTGGTAAAAACTTTCAAGACCATGCCAAAACACTTGCAAACTTGGTACAAATTTAATAAGACCATGCCAAACACTTGCAAACTTGGAACAAACTTCCTAAGACCATGCCAAAACACTTGCAACCTTGGTACAAACTTCCTAAGACCATGCCAAAACACTTGCAAACTTGGTACAAATTTAATAAGACCATGCCAAAACACTTGCAAACTTGGTACAAATTTAATAAGACCATGCCAAAACACTTGCAAACTTGGAACAAATTTAATAAGACCATGCCAAACACTTGCAAACTTGGTACAAATTTAATAAGACCATGCCAAACACTTGCAAACTTGGTACAAACTTCCTAAGACCATGCCAAAACACTTGCAAACTTGGTACAAATTTAATAAGACCATGCCAAAACACTTGCAAACTTGGTACAAATTTAATAAGACCATGCCAAAACACTTGCAAACTTGGTACAAATTTAATAAGACCATGCCAAACACTTGCAAACTTGGTAGAAACTTCCTAAGACCATGCCAAAACACTTGCAAACTTGGTACAAATTTAATAAGACCATGCCAAAACACTTGCAAACTTGGTACAAATTTAATAAGACCATGCCAAAACACTTGCAAACTTGGTACAAATTTAATAAGACCATGCCAAAACACTTGCAAACTTGGTACAAATTTAATAAGACCATGCCAAACACTTGCAAACTTGCTAGAAACTTCCTAAGACCATGCCAAAACACTTGCAAACTTGGTACAAATTTAATAAGACCATGCCAAAACACTTGCAAACTTGGTACAAATTTAATAAGACCATGCCAAAACACTTGCAAACTTGGTACAAATTTTATAAGACCATGCCAAAACACTTGCAAACTTGGTACAAATTTAATAAGACCATGCCAAAACACTTGCAAACTTGGTACAAATTTAATAAGACCATGCCAAAACACTTGCAAACTTGGAACAAACTTACTAAGACCATGCCAAAACACTTGCAAACTTGGTACAAATTTAATAAGACCATGCCAAAACACTTGCAAACTTGGAACAAATTTCCTAAGACCATGCCAAAACACTTGCAAACTTGGTAAAAACTTTCAAGACCATGCCAAAACACTTGCAAACTTGGTACAAATTTAATAAGACCATGCCAAAACACTTGCAAACTTGGTACAAATTTAATAAGACCATGCCAAAACACTTGCAAACTTGGAACAAATTTAATAAGACCATGCCAAACACTTGCAAACTTGGTAAAAATTTAATAAGACCATGCCAAACACTTGCAAACTTGGTACAAATTTAATAAGACCATGCCAAAACACTTGCAAACTTGGTACAAATTTAATAAGACCATGCCAAAACACTTGCAAACTTGGTACAAATTTAATAAGACCATGCCAAAACACTTGCAAACTTGGAACAAACTTACTAAGACCATGCCAAAACACTTGCAAACTTGGTACAAATTTAATAAGACCATGCCAAACACTTGCAAACTTGGAACAAACTTCCTAAGACCATGCCAAAACACTTGCAACCTTGGTACAAACTTCCTAAGACCATGCCAAAACACTTGCAAACTTGGTACAAATTTAATAAGACCATGCCAAAACACTTGCAAACTTGGTACAAATTTAATAAGACCATGCCAAAACACTTGCAAACTTGGAACAAATTTAATAAGACCATGCCAAACACTTGCAAACTTGGTACAAATTTAATAAGACCATGCCAAAACACTTGCAAACTTGGTACAAATTTTATAAGACCATGCCAAAACACTTGCAAACTTGGTACAAATTTAATAAGACCATGCCAAAACACTTGCAAACTTGGTACAAATTTAATAAGACCATGCCAAAACACTTGCAAACTTGGAACAAACTTACTAAGACCATGCCAAAACACTTGCAAACTTGGTACAAATTTAATAAGACCATGCCAAACACTTGCAAACTTGGAACAAACTTCCTAAGACCATGCCAAAACACTTGCAACCTTGGTACAAACTTCCTAAGACCATGCCAAAACACTTGCAAACTTGGTACAAATTTAATAAGACCATGCCAAAACACTTGCAAACTTGGTACAAATTTAATAAGACCATGCCAAAACACTTGCAAACTTGGAACAAATTTAATAAGACCATGCCAAACACTTGCAAACTTGGTACAAATTTAATAAGACCATGCCAAACACTTGCAAACTTGGTACAAATTTAATAAGACCATGCCAAAACACTTGCAAACTTGGTACAAATTTAATAAGACCATGCCGAAACACTTGCAAACTTGGAACAAATTTCCTAAGACCATGCCAAAACACTTGCAAACTTGGTAAAAACTTTCAAGACCATGCCAAAACACTTGCAAACTTGGTACAAATTTAATAAGACCATGCCAAAACACTTGCAAACTTGGTACAAATTTAATAAGACCATGCCAAAACACTTGCAAACTTGGAACAAATTTAATAAGACCATGCCAAACACTTGCAAACTTGGTACAAATTTAATAAGACCATGCCAAAACACTTGCAAACTTGGTACAAATTTAATAAGACCATGCCAAAACACTTGCAAACTTGGAACAAACTTACTAAGACCATGCCAAAACACTTGCAAACTTGGAACAAATTTCCTAAGACCATGCCAAAACACTTGCAAACTTGGTAAAAACTTTCAAGACCATGCCAAAACACTTGCAAACTTGGTACAAATTTAATAAGACCATGCCAAAACACTTGCAAACTTGGAACAAATTTAATAAGACCATGCCAAAACACTTGCAAACTTGGTACAAATTTAATAAGACCATGCCAAACACTTGCAAACTTGGTACAAATTTAATAAGACCATGCCAAAACACTTGCAAACTTGGTACAAATTTAATAAGACCATGCCAAAACACTTGCAAACTTGGTACAAATTTAATAAGACCATGCCAAAACACTTGCAAACTTGGAACAAATTTCCTAAGACCATGCCAAAACACTTGCAAACTTGGTAAAAACTTTCAAGACCATGCCAAAACACTTGCAAACTTGGTACAAATTTAATAAGACCATGCCAAAACACTTGCAAACTTGGTACAAATTTAATAAGACCATGCCAAACACTTGCAAACTTGGTACAAATTTAATAAGACCATGCCAAACACTTGCAAACTTGGTACAAATTTAATAAGACCATGCCAAACACTTGCAAACTTGGTACAAATTTAATAAGACCATGCCAAAACACTTGCAAACTTGGTACAAATTTAATAAGACCATGCCAAAACACTTGCAAACTTGGTACAAATTTAATAAGACCATGCCAAAACACTTGCAAACTTGGAACAAACTTACTAAGACCATGCCAAAACACTTGCAAACTTGGTACAAATTTAATAAGACCATGCCAAAACACTTGCAAACTTGGAACAAATTTCCTAAGACCATGCCAAAACACTTGCAAACTTGGTAAAAACTTTCAAGACCATGCCAAAACACTTGCAAACTTGGTACAAATTTAATAAGACCATGCCAAAACACTTGCAAACTTGGTACAAATTTAATAAGACCATGCCAAAACACTTGCAAACTTGGAACAAATTTAATAAGACCATGCCAAACACTTGCAAACTTGGTACAAATTTAATAAGACCATGCCAAAACACTTGCAAACTTGGTACAAATTTTATAAGACCATGCCAAAACACTTGCAAACTTGGTACAAATTTAATAAGACCATGCCAAAACACTTGCAAACTTGGTACAAATTTAATAAGACCATGCCAAAACACTTGCAAACTTGGAACAAACTTACTAAGACCATGCCAAAACACTTGCAAACTTGGTACAAATTTAATAAGACCATGCCAAACACTTGCAAACTTGGAACAAACTTCCTAAGACCATGCCAAAACACTTGCAACCTTGGTACAAACTTCCTAAGACCATGCCAAAACACTTGCAAACTTGGTACAAATTTAATAAGACCATGCCAAAACACTTGCAAACTTGGTACAAATTTAATAAGACCATGCCAAAACACTTGCAAACTTGGAACAAATTTAATAAGACCATGCCAAACACTTGCAAACTTGGTACAAATTTAATAAGACCATGCCAAACACTTGCAAACTTGGTACAAATTTAATAAGACCATGCCAAAACACTTGCAAACTTGGTACAAATTTAATAAGACCATGCCAAACACTTGCAAACTTGGTAGAAACTTCCTAAGACCATGCCAAAACACTTGCAAACTTGGTACAAATTTAATAAGACCATGCCAAAACACTTGCAAACTTGGTACAAATTTAATAAGACCATGCCAAAACACTTGCAAACTTGGAACAAATTTCCTAAGACCTTGCCAAAACACTTGCAAACTTGGTCAAAATTTAGTAAGACCTTGCCAAAACACTTTCAAACTTGGTACAAATTTAATAAGACCATGCCAAAACACTTGCAAACTTGGTACAAACTTCCTAAGACCATGCCAAAACACTTGCAAACTTGGTTCAAATTTAATAAGACCATGCCAAAACACCTGCAAACTTGGTACAAATTTAATAAGACCATGCCAAAACACTTGCAAACTTGGTACAGATTTAATAAGACCATGCCAAAACACTTGCAAACTTGGAACAAACTTCCTAAGACCATGCCAAAACACTTGCAAACTTGGTACAAACTTCCTAAGACCATGCCAAAACATTTGCAATCTTGGTACAAATTTAATGCGACCATGCCAAAACACTTGCAAACTTGGTACAAATTTAATAAGACCATGCCAAAACACTTGCAAACTTGGTACAAATTTAAAACGACCATGCCAAAACACTTGAAAACTTGGAACAAATTTAATAAGACCATGCCAAAACACTTGCAAACTTTGTACAAATTTAATAAGACCATGCCAAAACACTTGCAAACTTGGTACAAATTTCATAAGACCATGCCAAAACACTTGCAAACTTGGTACAAATTTAATAAGACCATGCCAAAACACTTGCAAACTTGGTACAAATTTAATAAGACCATGCCAAACACTTCCAAACTTGGTACAAATTTAATAAGACCATGCCAAAACACTTGCAAACTTGGTACAAATGTAATAAGACCATGCCAAAACTCTTGCAAACTTGGAACATATTTAATAAGACCATGCCAAAACACTTGCAAACTTGGAACAAACTTACTAAGACCATGCCAAAACACTTGCAAACTTGGTACAAATTTAATAAGACCATGCCAAACACTTGCAAACTTGGAACAAACTTCCTAAGACCATGCCAAAACACTTGCAACCTTGGTACAAACTTCCTAAGACCATGCCAAAACACTTGCAAACTTGGTACAAATTTAATAAGACCATGCCAAAACACTTGCAAACTTGGTACAAATTTAATAAGACCATGCCAAAACACTTGCAAACTTGGAACAAATTTAATAAGACCATGCCAAACACTTGCAAACTTGGTACAAATTTAATAAGACCATGCCAAACACTTGCAAACTTGGTACAAATTTAATAAGACCATGCCAAAACACTTGCAAACTTGGTACAAATTTAATAAGACCATGCCAAACACTTGCAAACTTGGTAGAAACTTCCTAAGACCATGCCAAAACACTTGCAAACTTGGTACAAATTTAATAAGACCATGCCAAAACACTTGCAAACTTGGTACAAATTTAATAAGACCATGCCAAAACACTTGCAAACTTGGAACAAATTTCCTAAGACCTTGCCAAAACACTTGCAAACTTGGTCAAAATTTAGTAAGACCTTGCCAAAACACTTTCAAACTTGGTACAAATTTAATAAGACCATGCCAAAACACTTGCAAACTTGGTACAAACTTCCTAAGACCATGCCAAAACACTTGCAAACTTGGTTCAAATTTAATAAGACCATGCCAAAACACCTGCAAACTTGGTACAAATTTAATAAGACCATGCCAAAACACTTGCAAACTTGGTACAGATTTAATAAGACCATGCCAAAACACTTGCAAACTTGGAACAAACTTCCTAAGACCATGCCAAAACACTTGCAAACTTGGTACAAACTTCCTAAGACCATGCCAAAACATTTGCAATCTTGGTACAAATTTAATGCGACCATGCCAAAACACTTGCAAACTTGGTACAAATTTAATAAGACCATGCCAAAACACTTGCAAACTTGGTACAAATTTAAAACGACCATGCCAAAACACTTGAAAACTTGGAACAAATTTAATAAGACCATGCCAAAACACTTGCAAACTTTGTACAAATTTAATAAGACCATGCCAAAACACTTGCAAACTTGGTACAAATTTCATAAGACCATGCCAAAACACTTGCAAACTTGGTACAAATTTAATAAGACCATGCCAAAACACTTGCAAACTTGGTACAAATTTAATAAGACCATGCCAAACACTTCCAAACTTGGTACAAATTTAATAAGACCATGCCAAAACACTTGCAAACTTGGTACAAATGTAATAAGACCATGCCAAAACTCTTGCAAACTTGGAACATATTTAAAAAGACCATGCCAAAACACTTGCAAACTTGGTACAAATTTAATAAGACCATGCCAAACACTTGTAAACTTGGTACAAATTTAATAAGACCATGCCAAACACTTGCAAACTTGGTACAAACTTCCTAAGACCATGCCAAAACACTTGCAAACTTGGTACAAATTTAATAAGACCATGCCAAAACACTTGCAAACTTGGAACAAACTTCCTAAGACCATGCCAAAACACTTGCAAACTTGGAACAAATTTAATAAGACCATGCCAAACACTTGCAAACTTGGTACAAATTTAATAAGACAATGCCAAACACTTGCAAACTTGGAACAAATTTAATAAGACCATGCCAAAACACTTGCAAACTTGGTACAAATTTAGTAAGACCATGCCAAAACACTTGCAAACTTGGAACAAATTTAATAAGACCATTCCAAAACACTTGCAAACTTGGTACAAATTTAATAAGACCATGCCAAAACACTTGCAAACTTGGTACAAATTTAATAAGACCATGCCAAACACTTGCAAACTTGGTACAAATTTAAAAAGACAATGCACCAACACTTGCAAACTTGGAACAAACTTCCTAAGACCATGCCAAAACACTTGCAAACTTGGTACAAATTAAATAAGACCATGCCAAAACACTTGCAAACTTGGTACAAATTTAATAAGACCATGCCAAACACTTGCAAACTTGGTACAAATTTAAAAAGACAATGCACCAACACTTGCAAACTTGGAACAAACTTCCTAAGACCATGCCAAAACACTTGCAAACTTGGTACAAATTAAATAAGACCATGCCAAAACACTTGCAAACTTGGTACAAATTTAATAAGACCATGCCAAACATTTGCAAACTTGGAACAAACTTCCTAAGACGATGCCAAAACACTTGCATACTTGGTACAAATTTAAAAAGACCATGCCAAAACACTTGCAAACTTGGTACAAATTTAATAAGACCATGCCAAACACTTGTAAACTTGGTACAAAATTAATAAGACCATGCCAAACACTTGCAAACTTGGAACAAACTTCCTAAGACCATGCCAAAACACTTGCAAACTTGGGACAAATTTAATAAGACCATGCCAAAACACTTGCAAACTTGGTACAAATTTAATAAGACCATGCCAAAGCACTTGCAAACTTGGGACAAATTTAATAAGACCATGCCAAAACACTCGCAAACTTGGTAAAAATTTCATAAGACCATGCCAAAACACTTGCAAACTTGGTACAAATTTAATAAGACCATGCCAAACACTTCCAAACTTGGTACAAATTTAATAAGACCATGCCAAAACACTTGCAAACATGGTACAAATGTAATAAGACCATGCCAAAACACTTGCAAACTTGGAACATATTTAATAATACCATGCCAAAACACTTGCAAACTTGGTACAAATTTAATAAGACCATGCCAAACACTTGTAAACTTGGTACAAATTTAATAAGACCATGCCAAACACTTGCAAACTTGGAACAAACTTCCTAAGACCATGCCAAAACACTTGCAAACTTGGTACAAATTTAATAAGACCATGCCAAAGCACTTGCAAACTTGGGACAAATTTAATAAGACCATGTCAAAACACTTGCAAACTTGGTACAAATTTAATAAGACCATGCCAAACACTTGTAAACTTGGTACAAATTTAATAACACCATGCCAAACACTTGCAAACTTGGTACAAACTTCCTAAGACCATGCCAAAACACTTGCAAACTTGGTACAAATTTAATAAGACCATGCCAAAACACTTGCAAACTTGGAACATATTTAATAAGACCATGCCAAACACTTGCAAACTTGGTACAAATTTAATAAGACCATGCCAAACACTTGCAAACTTGGAACAAACTTCCTAAGACCATGCCAAAACACTTGCAAACTTGGTACAAGTTTAATAAGACCATGCCAAAGCACTTGCAAACTTGGGACAAATTTAATAAGACCATGCCAAAACACTTGCAAACTTGGTACAAATTTAATAAGACCGTGCCAAAACACTTGCAAACTTGGTACAAATTTAGTAAGACCATTCCAAAACACTTGCAAACTTGGTACAAATTTAATAAGACCATGCCAAAACACTTGCAAACTTGGTACAAATTTAATAAGACCATGCCAAACACTTGCAAACTTGGTACAAATTTAAAAAGACAATGCACCAACACTTGCAAACTTGGAACAAACTTCCTAAGACCATGCCAAAACACTTGCAAACTTGGTACAAATTAAATAAGACCATGCCAAAACACTTGCAAACTTGGTACAAATTTAATAAGACCATGCCAAAGCACTTGCAAACTTGGGACAAATTTAATAAGACCATGTCAAAACACTTGCAAACTTGGTACAAATTTAATAAGACCATGCCAAACACTTGTAAACTTGGTACAAATTTAATAAGACCATGCCAAACACTTGCAAACTTGGTACAAACTTCCTAAGACCATGCCGAAACACTTGCAAACTTGGTACAAATTTAATAAGACCATGCCAAAACACTTGCAAACTTGGAACATATTTAATAAGACCATGCCAAACACTTGCAAACTTGGTACAAATTTAATAAGACCATGCCAAACACTTGCAAACTTGGAACAAACTTCCTAAGACCATGCCAAAACACTTGCAAACTTGGTACAAATTTAATAAGACCATGCCAAAACACTTGCAAACTTGGTACAAATTTAATAAGACCATGCCAAACACTTGCAAACTTGGAACAAACTTCTTAAGACCATGCCAAAACACTTGCAAACTTGGTACAAATGTAATAAGACCATGCCAAAAGACTTGCAAACTTGGTACAAATTTAATAAGACCATGCCAAAACACTTGCAAACTTGGTACAAATATAAAAAGACCATGCCAAACACTTGCAAACTTGGTACAAATTTAATAAGACCATGCCAAACACTTGCAAACTTGGAACAAACTTCCTATGACCATGCCAAAACCCTTGCAAACTTGGTACAAATTTAATAAGACCATGCCAAAGCACTTGCAAACTTGGGACAAATTTAATAAGACAATGCCAAAACACTTGCAAACTTGGTACAAATTTAATAAGACCATGCCAAACACTTGCAAATTTGGAACAAACTTCCTAAGACTATGTCAAAACACTTGCAAACTTGGTACAAATTTAATAAAACCATGCCAAAACACTTGCAAACTTGGTACAAATTTAATAAGACCATGCCAAAACACTTGCAAACTTGGTACAAATTTAATAAGACCATGCCAAAACACTTGCAAACTTGGTACAAATTTAATAAGACCATGCCAAAGCACTTGCAAACTTGGGACAAATTTGATAAGACCATGCCAAAATACTTGCAAACTTGGTACAAATTTGATAAGACCATGCCAAAACACTTGCAAACTTGGTACAAATTTAATAAGACCCTGCCAAAACACTTGCAAACTTGGTACAAATTTATTAAGACCATGCCAAAACACTTGTAAACTTGGTACAAATTTAATAAGACCATGCCAAAACACTTGCAAACTTGGTACAAATTTAATAAGACCATGCCAAAACACTTGCAAACTTGGTACAAATTTAATAAGACCATGCCAAACACTTGCAAACTTGGAACAAACTTCCTAAGACCATGCCAAAACACTTGCAAACTTGGTACAAATGTAATAAGACCATGCCAAAACACTTGCAAACTTGGTACAAATTTAATAAGACCATGCCAAAACACTTGCAAACTTGGTACAAATATAATAAGACCATGCCAAACACTTGCAAAGTTGGTACAAATTTAATAAGACCATGCCAAACACTTGCAAACTTGGAACAAACTTCCTAAAACCATGCCAAAACACTTGCAAACTTGGTACAAATTTAATAAGACCATGCCAAACACTTGCAAACTTGGTACAATTTTAATAAGACCATGCGAAAACACTTGCAAACTTGGAACAAACTTCCTAAGACCATGCCAAAACACTTGCAAACTTGGTACAAATTCAATAAGACCATGCCAAAACACTTGCAAACTTGGTACAAATTTAATAAGACCATGCCAAAACACTTGCAAACTTGGTACAAGTTTAATAAGACCATGCCAAAACACTTGCAAACTTGATACAAATTTAATAAGACCCTGCAAAAACACTTGCAAGCTTGGTACAAATTTAATAAGACCATGCCAAAACACTTGCAAACTTGGAACAAATTTGATAAGACCATGCCAAAACACTTGCAAACTTGGTACAAATTTAATAAGACCACGCCAAAACACTTGCAAACTTGGAACCAACTTCCTAAGACCATGCCAAAACACCTGCAAACTTGGTACAAATTTAATCAGACCATGCCAAAACACTTGCAAACTTGGTACAAATTTAATAAGACCATGCCAAAACACTTGCAAACTTGGAACAAATTTAATAACACCATGCCAAAACACTTGCAAAATTGGTACAAATTTAATAAGACCATGCCGATCACCTGCAAACTAGGTACAAATTGAATAAGACCATGCCAAAACACTTGCAAACTTGGTACAAATGTAATAAGACCATGCCAAAACACTTGCAAACTTGGAACAAATTTAATAAGACCATGCCAAAACACTTGCAAACTTTGTACAAATTTAATAAGACCATGCCAAAACACTTGCAAACTTGGTACAAATTTCATAAGACCATGCCAAAACACTTGCAAACTTGGTACAAATTAAATAAGACCATGCCAAACACTTCCAAACTTGGTACAAATTTAATAAGACCATGCCAAAACACTTGCAAACATGGTACAAATGTAATAAGACCATGCCAAAACACTTGCAAACTTGGAACATATTTAATAAGACCATGCCAAAACACTTGCAAACTTGGTACAATTCTAAAAAGACCATGCCAAACACTTGTAAACTTGGTACAAATTTAATAAGACCATGCCAAACACTTGCAAACTTGGAACAAACTTCCTTAGACCATGCCAAAACACTTGCAAACTTGGTAAAAATTTAATAAGACCATGCCAAAGCACTTGCAAACTTGGGACAAATTTAATAAGACCATGCCAAAACACTTGCAAACTTGGTACAAATTTAATAAGACCATGCCAAACACTTGCAAACTTGGTACAAATTTAATAAGACCATGCCAAACACTTGCAAACTTGGAACAAACTTCCTAAGACCATGCCAAAACACTTGCAAACTTGGTACAAATTTAATAAGACCATGCCAAAGCACTTGAAAACTTGGGACAAATTTAATAAGACCATGCCAAAACACTTGCAAACTTGGTACAAATTTAATAAGACCATGCCAAAACACTTGCAAACTTGGTACAAATTTAGTAAGGCCATTCCAAAACACTTGCAAACTTGAAACAAATTTAATAAGACCATGCCAAAACACTTGCAAACTTGGTACAAATTTAATAAGACCATGCCAAAACACTTGCAAACTTGGTACAAATTTAATAAAACCATGCCAAACACTTGCAAACTTGGTACAAATTTAAAAAGACAATGCACCAACACTTGCAAACTTGGAACAAACTTCCTAAGACCATGCCAAAACACTTGCAAACTTGGTACAAATTTAATAAGACCATGCCAAAACACTTGCAAACTTGGTACAAATTTAATAAGACCATGCCAAACATTTGCAAACTTGGAACAAACTTCCTAAGACGATGCCAAAACACTTGCAAACTTGGTACAAATTTAATAAGACCATGCCAAAACACTTGCAAACTTGGTACGAATTTAATAAGACCATGCCAAAACACTTGCAAACTTGGAACAAACTTCCTAAGACCATGCCAAAACACTTGCAAACTTGGTATAAATTTAATAAGACCATGCCAAACACTTGCAAACTTGGTACAAATTTAATAAGACAATGCCAAATATTTGCAAACTTGGAACAAACTTCCTAAGACCATGCCAAAACACTTGCAAACTTGGTACAAATTTAAAAAAAACCATGCCAAACACTTGCAAACTTGGCACAAACTTCCTAAGACTATGCCAAACCACTTGCAAACTTGGTGCAAATTTAATAAGACCATGCCAAAACACTTGCAAACTTAGTACAAATTTAAAAAGACCATGCCAAAACACTTGCAAACTTGGTACAAATGTAATAAGACCATGCCAAAACACTTGCAAACTTGGTACAAATTTAATAAGACCATGCCAAAACACTTGCAAACTTGGTACAAATTTCATAAGACCATGCCAAAACACTTGCAAACTTGGAACAAATTTAATAAGACCATGCCAAAACACTTGCAAACTTGGTATAAATTTAATGAGACCATGTCAAAACACTTGCAAACTTGGAACAAACTTCCTAAGACCATGCCAAAACACTTGCAAACTTGGTACAAATGTAATAAGACCATGCCAAAACACTTGCAAACTTGGTACAAATTTAATACGACCATGCCAAAACACTTGCAAACTTGGTACAAATTTAATAAGACCATGCCAAAACACTTGCAAACTTGGAACAAATTTAATAAGACCATGCCAAACACTTGCAAACTTAGAACAAATTTAATAAAACCATGCCAAAACACTTGCAAACTTGGTACAAATTTAATAAGACCATGCCAAACACTTTCAAACTTGGTACAAATTTAATAAGACCATGCCAAAACACTTGCAAACTTGGAACAAATTTAATAAGACCATGCCAAAACACTTGCAAACTTGGTAAAAATTTAATGAGACCATGTCAAAACACTTGCAAACTTGGAACAGACTTCCTAAGACCATGCCAAAACACTTGCAAACTTGGTACAAATGTAATAAGACCATGCCAAAACACTTGCAAACTTGGTACAAATTTAATAAGACCATGCCAAAACACTTGCAAACTTGGTACAAATTTTATAAGACCATGCCAAAACACTTGTAAACTTGGAACAAATTTAATAAGATCATGCCAAACACTTGCAAACTTGGAACAAACTTCCTAAGACCATGCCAAAACACGTGCAAACTTGGTACAAATGTAATAAGACCATGCCAAAACACTTGCAAACTTGGTACAAATTTAATAAGACCATGCCAAAACACTTGCAAACTTGGTACAAATGTAATAAGATCATGCCAAAACACTTGCAAACTTGGTACAAATTTAATAAGACCATGCCAAAACACTTGCAAACTTGGAACAAATTTAATAAAACCATGCCAAAACACTTGCAAACTTGGTACAAATTTAATAAGACCATGCCAAACACTTGCAAACTTGGTACAAATTTAATGAGACCATGCCAAAACACTTGCAAACTTGGAACAAATTTAATAAGACCATGCCAAAACACTTGCAAACTTGGTACAAATTTAATGAGACCATGTCAAAACACTTGCAAACTTGGAACAAACTTCCTAAGACCATGCCAAAACACTTGCAAACTTGGTACAAATGTAATTAGACCATGCCAAAACACTTGCAAACTTGGTACAAATTTAATAAGACCATGCCAAAACACTTGCAAACTTGGTACAAATTTAATAAGACCATGCCAAAACACTTGCAAACTTGGAACAAATTTAATAAGACCATGCCAAACACTTGCAAACTTGGAACAAACTTCCTAAGACCATGCCAAAACACTTGCAAACTTGGTACAAATTTAATAAGACCATGCCAAAACACTTGCAAACTTGGAACAAATTTAATAAGACCATGCCAAACACTTGCAGACTTGGAACAAACTTCCTAAGACCATGCCAAAACACTTGCAAACTTGGTACAAATGTAATAAGACCATGCCAAAACACTGGCAAACTTGGTACAAATTTAATAAGACTATGCCAAAACACTTGCAAACTTGGTACAAATATAAAAAGACCATGCCAAACACTTGCAAACTTGGTACAAATTTAATAAGACCATGCCAAACACTTGCAAACTTGGAACAAACTTCCTATGACCATGCCAAAACCCTTGCAAACTTGGTACAAAATTAATAAGACCATGCCAAAGCACTTGCAAACTTGGTACAAATTTAATAAGACCATGCCAAAACACTTGCAAACTTGGTACAAATTAAATAAGACCATGCCAAACACTTGCAAATTTGGAACAAACTTCCTAAGACCATGCCAAAACACTTGCAAACTTGGTAAATATTTTATAAAACCATGCCAAAACACTTGAAAACTTGGTACAAATTTAATAAGACCATGCCAAAACACTTGCAAACTTGGAACAAATTCAATAAGACCATGCCAAAACACTTGCAAACTTGGAACAAATTTAATAAGACCATGCCAAACACTTGCAAACTTGGAACAAACTTCCTAAGACCATGCCAAAACACTTGCAAACTTGGTACAAATTTAATAAGACCATGCCAAAACACTTGCAAACTTGGAACAAATTTAATAAGACCATGCCAAACACTTGCAAACTTGGAACAAACTTCCTAAGACCATGCCAAAACACTTGCAAACTTGGTACAAATGTAATAAGACCATGCCAAAACACTTGCAAACTTGTAACAAATTTAATAAGACCATGCCAAACACTTGCAAACTTGGAACAAACTTCCTAAGACCATGCCAAAACACTTGCAAACTTGGTACAAATGTAATAAGACCATGCCAAAACACTTGCAAACTTGGTACAAATTTAATAAGACCATGCCAAAACACTTGCAAACTTGGTACATATATAAAAAGACCATGCCAAACACTTGCAAACTTGGTACAAATATAATAAGACCATGCCAAACACTTGCAAACTTGGAACAAACTTCCTAAGACCATGCCAAAACACTTGCAACCTTGGTACAAAGTTAATAAGACCATGCCAAAACACTTGCAAACTTGGTACAAATTTAATAAGACCATGCCAAACACTTGCAAACTTGGTACAAATTTAATACGACCATGCCAAAACACTTGCAAACTTAAAACAAACTTCCTAAGACCATGCCAAAACACTTGCAAACTTGGAACAAACTTCCTAAGACCATGCCAAAACACTTGCAAACTTAAAACAAACTTCCTAAGACCATGCCAAAACACTTGCAAACTTGGAACAAACTTCCTAAGACCATGCCAAAACACTTGCAAACTTGGCACAAATTTAATAAGACCATGCCAAACACTTGCAAACTTGGAACAAACTTCCTAAAACCATGCCATAAGACTTGCAAACTTGGTACGAATTTAATAAGACCATGCCAAACACTTGCAAACTTGGAACAAACTTCCTAAGACCATGCGAAAACACTTGCAAACTTGGTACAAATTTAATAAGACCATGCCAAACACTTGCAAACTTGGAACAAACTTCCTAAGACCATGCCAAAACACTTGCAACCTTGGTACAAATTTGATAAGACCATGCCAAAACACTTGCAAACTTGGGACAAACTTCCTAAGACCATGCCAAATCACTTGCAAACTTGGAACAAACTTCCTAAGACCATGCCAAAACACTTGCAAACTTATAACAAACTTCCTAAGACCATGCCAAACACTTGCAAACTCGGAACAAACTTCCTAAGACCATGCCAAAACACTTGCAAACTTGGTACACATTTAATAAGACCATGCCAAACACTTGCAAACTTGGAACAAACTTCCTAAGACCATGCCAAAACAATTGCAACCTTGGTACAAATTTAATAAGACCATGCCAAAACACTTGCAAACTTGGAACAAACTTCCTAAGACCATGCCAAAACACTTGCAAACTTGGTACAAATGTAATAAGACCATGCCAAACACTTGCAAACTTGGTACAAATATAATAAGACCATGCCAAACACTTGCAAACTTGGAACAAACTTCCTAAGACCATGCCAAAACACTTGCAACCTTGGTACAAAGTTAATAAGACCATGCCAAAACACTTGCAAACTTGGTACAAATTTAATAAGACCATGCCAAACACTTGCAAACTTGGAACAAACTTCCTAAGACCATGCCAAAACACTTGCAAACTTATAACAAACTTCCTAAGACCATGCCAAACACTTGCAAACTCGGAACAAACTTCCTAAGACCATGCCAAAACACTTGCAAACTTGGTACACATTTAATAAGACCATGCCAAACACTTGCAAACTTGGAACAAACTTCCTAAGACCATGCCAAAACAATTGCAACCTTGGTACAAATTTAATAAGACCATGCCAAAACACTTGCAAACTTGGAACAAACTTCCTAAGACCATGCCAAAACACTTGCAAACTTGGTACAAATGTAATAAGACCATGCCAAACACTTGCAAACTTGGTACAAATATAATAAGACCATGCCAAACACTTGCAAACTTGGAACAAACTTCCTAAGACCATGCCAAAACACTTGCAACCTTGGTACAAAGTTAATAAGACCATGCCAAAACACTTGCAAACTTGGTACAAATTTAATAAGACCATGCCAAACACTTGCAAACTTGGAACAAACTTCCTAAGACCATGCCAAAACACTTGCAAACTTGGCACAAATTTAATAAGACCATGCCAAACACTTGCAAACTTGGAACAAACTTCCTAAAACCATGCCATAAGACTTGCAAACTTGGTACAAATTTAATAAGACCATGCCAAACACTTGCAAACTTGGAACAAACTTCCTAAGACCATGCGAAAACACTTGCAAACTTGGTACAAATTTAATAAGACCATGCCAAACACTTGCAAACTTGGAACAAACTTCCTAAGACCATGCCAAAACACTTGCAACCTTGGTACAAATTTAATAAGACCATGCCAAAACACTTGCAAACTTGGGACAAACCTCCTAAGACCATGCCAAATCACTTGCAAACTTGGAACAAACTTCCTAAGACCATGCCAAAACACTTGCAAACTTGGCACAAATTTAATAAGACCATGCCAAACACTTGCAAACTTGGAACAAACTTCCTAAGACCATGCCAAAACAATTGCAACCTTGGTACAAATTTAATAAGACCATGCCAAAACACTTGCAAACTTGGAACAAACTTCCTAAGACCATGCCAAAACACTTGCAAACTTGGTACAAATGTAATAAGACCATGCCAAACACTTGCAAACTTGGTACAAATATAATAAGACCATGCCAAACACTTGCAAACTTGGAACAAACTTCCTAAGACCATGCCAAAACACTTGCAACCTTGGTACAAAGTTAATAAGACCATGCCAAAACACTTGCAAACTTAAAACAAACTTCCTAAGACCATGCCAAAACACTTGCAAACTTGGAACAAACTTCCTAAGACCATGCCAAAACACTTGCAAACTTGGCACAAATTTAATAAGACCATGCCAAACACTTGCAAACTTGGAACAAACTTCCTAAAACCATGCCATAAGACTTGCAAACTTGGTACAAATTTAATAAGACCATGCCAAACACTTGCAAACTTGGAACAAACTTCCTAAGACCATGCGAAAACACTTGCAAACTTGGTACAAATTTAATAAGACCATGCCAAACACTTGCAAACTTGGAACAAACTTCCTAAGACCATGCCAAAACACTTGCAACCTTGGTACAAATTTAATAAGACCATGCCAAAACACTTGCAAACTTGGGACAAACTTCCTAAGACCATGCCAAATCACTTGCAAACTTGGAACAAACTTCCTAAGACCATGCCAAAACACTTGCAAACTTGGCACAAATTTAATAAGACCATGCCAAAACACTTGCAAACTTGGAACAAATTTCCTAAGACCATGCCAAAACACTTGCAAACTTGGAACAAACTTCCTAAGACCATGCCGAAACACTTGCAAACTTGGTACAAATTTAATAAGACCATGCCAAACACTTGCAAACTTGGAACAAACTTCCTAAGACCATGCCAAAACACTTGCAACCTTGGTACAAATTTAATAAGACCATGCCAAAACACGTGCAAACTTGGAACAAACTTCCTAAGACCATGCCAAAACACTTGCAAACTTGGAACAAACTTCCTAAGACCATGCCAAAACACCTGCAAACTTGGTACAAATTTAATAAGACCATGCCAAACACTTGCATATTTGGAACAAACTTCCTAAGACCATGCCAAAACACTTGCAAACTTGGTACAAATTTAATAAAACCATGCCAAAACACTTGCAAACTTGGTACAAATTTAATAAGACCATGCCAAAACACTTGCAAACTTGGTACAAATATAATAAGACCATGCCAAAACACTTGAAAACTTGGTACAAATTTAATAAGACCATGCCAAACACTTGCAAACTTGGAACAAACTTCCTAAGACCATGCCAAAACACTTGCAAACTTGGTACAAATGTAATAAGACCATGCCAAAACACTTGCAAACTTGGTACAAATTTAATAAGTCCATGCCAAACACTTGCAAACTTGGTACAAATTTAATAAGACCATGCCAAAACACTTGCATATTTGGAACAAACTTCCTAAGACCATGCCAAAACACTTGCAAACTTGGTACAAATTTAATAAGACCTTGCCAAAACACTTGCAAACTTGGTACAAATTTAATAAGACCATGCCAAAACACTTGCAAACTTGGTACAAATTTAATAAGACCATGCCAAAACACTTGCAAACTTGGTACAAATTTAATAAGACCATGCCAAAACACTTGCAAATTTGGTTCAAATTTTATAAGACCATGCCAAAACACTTGCAAACTTGGTACAAATTTAATAAGACCATGCCAAAACACTTGCAAACTTGGAACAAACTTCCTAAGACCATGCCAAAACACTTGCAACCTTGGTACAAATTTAATAAGACCATGCCAAAACACTTGCAAACTTGGGACAAACTTCCTAAGACCATGCCAAATCACTTGCAAACTTGGAACAAACTTCCTAAGACCATGCCAAAACACTTGCAAACTTATAACAAACTTCCTAAGACCATGCCAAACACTTGCAAACTCGGAACAAACTTCCTAAGACCATGCCAAAACACTTGCAAACTTGGTACACATTTAATAAGACCATGCCAAATACTTGCAAACTTGGAACAAACTTCCTAAGACCATGCCAAAACAATTGCAACCTTGGTACAAATTTAATAAGACCATGCCAAAACACTTGCAAACTTGGAACAAACTTCCTAAGACCATGCCAAAACACTTGCAAACTTGGTACAAATGTAATAAGACCATGCCAAACACTTGCAAACTTGGTACAAATATAATAAGACCATGCCAAACACTTGCAAACTTGGAACAAACTTCCTAAGACCATGCCAAAACACTTGCAACCTTGGTACAAAGTTAATAAGACCATGCCAAAACACTTGCAAACTTGGTACAAATTTAATAAGACCATGCCAAACACTTGCAAACTTGGAACAAACTTCCTAAGACCATGCCAAAACACTTGCAAACTTATAACAAACTTCCTAAGACCATGCCAAACACTTGCAAACTCGGAACAAACTTCCTAAGACCATGCCAAAACACTTGCAAACTTGGTACACATTTAATAAGACCATGCCAAACACTTGCAAACTTGGAACAAACTTCCTAAGACCATGCCAAAACAATTGCAACCTTGGTACAAATTTAATAAGACCATGCCAAAACACTTGCAAACTTGGAACAAACTTCCTAAGACCATGCCAAAACACTTGCAAACTTGGTACAAATGTAATAAGACCATGCCAAACACTTGCAAACTTGGTACAAATATAATAAGACCATGCCAAACACTTGCAAACTTGGAACAAACTTCCTAAGACCATGCCAAAACACTTGCAACCTTGGTACAAAGTTAATAAGACCATGCCAAAACACTTGCAAACTTGGTACAAATTTAATAAGACCATGCCAAACACTTGCAAACTTGGAACAAACTTCCTAAGACCATGCCAAAACACTTGCAAACTTGGCACAAATTTAATAAGACCATGCCAAACACTTGCAAACTTGGAACAAACTTCCTAAAACCATGCCATAAGACTTGCAAACTTGGTACAAATTTAATAAGACCATGCCAAACACTTGCAAACTTGGAACAAACTTCCTAAGACCATGCGAAAACACTTGCAAACTTGGTACAAATTTAATAAGACCATGCCAAACACTTGCAAACTTGGAACAAACTTCCTAAGACCATGCCAAAACACTTGCAACCTTGGTACAAATTTAATAAGACCATGCCAAAACACTTGCAAACTTGGGACAAACCTCCTAAGACCATGCCAAATCACTTGCAAACTTGGAACAAACTTCCTAAGACCATGCCAAAACACTTGCAAACTTGGCACAAATTTAATAAGACCATGCCAAACACTTGCAAACTTGGAACAAACTTCCTAAGACCATGCCAAAACAATTGCAACCTTGGTACAAATTTAATAAGACCATGCCAAAACACTTGCAAACTTGGAACAAACTTCCTAAGACCATGCCAAAACACTTGCAAACTTGGTACAAATTAAATAAGACCATGCCAAAACACTTGCAAACTTGGTACAAATTTAATAAGACCATGCCAAAGCACTTGCAAACTTGGGACAAATTTAATAAGACCATGTCAAAACACTTGCAAACTTGGTACAAATTTAATAAGACCATGCCAAACACTTGTAAACTTGGTACAAATTTAATAAGACCATGCCAAACACTTGCAAACTTGGTACAAACTTCCTAAGACCATGCCGAAACACTTGCAAACTTGGTACAAATTTAATAAGACCATGCCAAAACACTTGCAAACTTGGAACATATTTAATAAGACCATGCCAAACACTTGCAAACTTGGTACAAATTTAATAAGACCATGCCAAACACTTGCAAACTTGGAACAAACTTCCTAAGACCATGCCAAAACACTTGCAAACTTGGTACAAATTTAATAAGACCATGCCAAAACACTTGCAAACTTGGTACAAATTTAATAAGACCATGCCAAACACTTGCAAACTTGGAACAAACTTCTTAAGACCATGCCAAAACACTTGCAAACTTGGTACAAATGTAATAAGACCATGCCAAAAGACTTGCAAACTTGGTACAAATTTAATAAGACCATGCCAAAACACTTGCAAACTTGGTACAAATATAAAAAGACCATGCCAAACACTTGCAAACTTGGTACAAATTTAATAAGACCATGCCAAACACTTGCAAACTTGGAACAAACTTCCTATGACCATGCCAAAACCCTTGCAAACTTGGTACAAATTTAATAAGACCATGCCAAAGCACTTGCAAACTTGGGACAAATTTAATAAGACAATGCCAAAACACTTGCAAACTTGGTACAAATTTAATAAGACCATGCCAAACACTTGCAAATTTGGAACAAACTTCCTAAGACTATGTCAAAACACTTGCAAACTTGGTACAAATTTAATAAAACCATGCCAAAACACTTGCAAACTTGGTACAAATTTAATAAGACCATGCCAAAACACTTGCAAACTTGGTACAAATTTAATAAGACCATGCCAAAACACTTGCAAACTTGGTACAAATTTAATAAGACCATGCCAAAGCACTTGCAAACTTGGGACAAATTTGATAAGACCATGCCAAAATACTTGCAAACTTGGTACAAATTTGATAAGACAATGCCAAAACACTTGCAAACTTGGTACAAATTTAATAAGACCCTGCCAAAACACTTGCAAACTTGGTACAAATTTATTAAGACCATGCCAAAACACTTGTAAACTTGGTACAAATTTAATAAGACCATGCCAAAACACTTGCAAACTTGGTACAAATTTAATAAGACCATGCCAAAACACTTGCAAACTTGGTACAAATTTAATAAGACCATGCCAAACACTTGCAAACTTGGAACAAACTTCCTAAGACCATGCCAAAACACTTGCAAACTTGGTACAAATGTAATAAGACCATGCCAAAACACTTGCAAACTTGGTACAAATTTAATAAGACCATGCCAAAACACTTGCAAACTTGGTACAAATATAATAAGACCATGCCAAACACTTGCAAAGTTGGTACAAATTTAATAAGACCATGCCAAACACTTGCAAACTTGGAACAAACTTCCTAAAACCATGCCAAAACACTTGCTAACTTGGTACAAATTTAATAAGACCATGCCAAACACTTGCAAACTTGGTACAATTTTAATAAGACCATGCGAAAACACTTGCAAACTTGGAACAAACTTCCTAAGACCATGCCAAAACACTTGCAAACTTGGTACAAATTCAATAAGACCATGCCAAAACACTTGCAAACTTGGTACAAATTTAATAAGACCATGCCAAAACACTTGCAAACTTGGTACAAGTTTAATAAGACCATGCCAAAACACTTGCAAACTTGATACAAATTTAATAAGACCCTGCAAAAACACTTGCAAGCTTGGTACAAATTTAATAAGACCATGCCAAAACACTTGCAAACTTGGAACAAATTTGATAAGACCATGCCAAAACACTTGCAAACTTGGTACAAATTTAATAAGACCACGCCAAAACACTTGCAAACTTGGAACCAACTTCCTAAGACCATGCCAAAACACCTGCAAACTTGGTACAAATTTAATCAGACCATGCCAAAACACTTGCAAACTTGGTACAAATTTAATAAGACCATGCCAAAACACTTGCAAACTTGGAACAAATTTAATAACACCATGCCAAAACACTTGCAAAATTGGTACAAATTTAATAAGACCATGCCGATCACCTGCAAACTAGGTACAAATTGAATAAGACCATGCCAAAACACTTGCAAACTTGGTACAAATGTAATAAGACCATGCCAAAACACTTGCAAACTTGGAACAAATTTAATAAGACCATGCCAAAACACTTGCAAACTTTGTACAAATTTAATAAGACCATGCCAAAACACTTGCAAACTTGGTACAAATTTCATAAGACCATGCCAAAACACTTGCAAACTTGGTACAAATTAAATAAGACCATGCCAAACACTTCCAAACTTGGTACAAATTTAATAAGACCATGCCAAAACACTTGCAAACATGGTACAAATGTAATAAGACCATGCCAAAACACTTGCAAACTTGGAACATATTTAATAAGACCATGCCAAAACACTTGCAAACTTGGTACAATTCTAAAAAGACCATGCCAAACACTTGTAAACTTGGTACAAATTTAATAAGACCATGCCAAACACTTGCAAACTTGGAACAAACTTCCTTAGACCATGCCAAAACACTTGCAAACTTGGTAAAAATTTAATAAGACCATGCCAAAGCACTTGCAAACTTGGGACAAATTTAATAAGACCATGCCAAAACACTTGCAAACTTGGTACAAATTTAATAAGACCATGCCAAACACTTGCAAACTTGGTACAAATTTAATAAGACCATGCCAAACACTTGCAAACTTGGAACAAACTTCCTAAGACCATGCCAAAACACTTGCAAACTTGGTACAAATTTAATAAGACCATGCCAAAGCACTTGAAAACTTGGGACAAATTTAATAAGACCATGCCAAAACACTTGCAAACTTGGTACAAATTTAATAAGACCATGCCAAAACACTTGCAAACTTGGTACAAATTTAGTAAGGCCATTCCAAAACACTTGCAAACTTGAAACAAATTTAATAAGACCATGCCAAAACACTTGCAAACTTGGTACAAATTTAATAAGACCATGCCAAAACACTTGCAAACTTGGTACAAATTTAATAAAACCATGCCAAACACTTGCAAACTTGGTACAAATTTAAAAAGACAATGCACCAACACTTGCAAACTTGGAACAAACTTCCTAAGACCATGCCAAAACACTTGCAAACTTGGTACAAATTTAATAAGACCATGCCAAAACACTTGCAAACTTGGTACAAATTTAATAAGACCATGCCAAACATTTGCAAACTTGGAACAAACTTCCTAAGACGATGCCAAAACACTTGCAAACTTGGTACAAATTTAATAAGACCATGCCAAAACACTTGCAAACTTGGTACGAATTTAATAAGACCATGCCAAAACACTTGCAAACTTGGAACAAACTTCCTAAGACCATGCCAAAACACTTGCAAACTTGGTATAAATTTAATAAGACCATGCCAAACACTTGCAAACTTGGTACAAATTTAATAAGACAATGCCAAATATTTGCAAACTTGGAACAAACTTCCTAAGACCATGCCAAAACACTTGCAAACTTGGTACAAATTTAAAAAAAACCATGCCAAACACTTGCAAACTTGGCACAAACTTCCTAAGACTATGCCAAACCACTTGCAAACTTGGTGCAAATTTAATAAGACCATGCCAAAACACTTGCAAACTTAGTACAAATTTAAAAAGACCATGCCAAAACACTTGCAAACTTGGTACAAATGTAATAAGACCATGCCAAAACACTTGCAAACTTGGTACAAATTTAATAAGACCATGCCAAAACACTTGCAAACTTGGTACAAATTTCATAAGACCATGCCAAAACACTTGCAAACTTGGAACAAATTTAATAAGACCATGCCAAAACACTTGCAAACTTTGTATAAATTTAATGAGACCATGTCAAAACACTTGCAAACTTGGAACAAACTTCCTAAGACCATGCCAAAACACTTGCAAACTTGGTACAAATGTAATAAGACCATGCCAAAACACTTGCAAACTTGGTACAAATTTAATACGACCATGCCAAAACACTTGCAAACTTGGTACAAATTTAATAAGACCATGCCAAAACACTTGCAAACTTGGAACAAATTTAATAAGACCATGCCAAACACTTGCAAACTTAGAACAAATTTAATAAAACCATGCCAAAACACTTGCAAACTTGGTACAAATTTAATAAGACCATGCCAAACACTTTCAAACTTGGTACAAATTTAATAAGACCATGCCAAAACACTTGCAAACTTGGAACAAATTTAATAAGACCATGCCAAAACACTTGCAAACTTGGTAAAAATTTAATGAGACCATGTCAAAACACTTGCAAACTTGGAACAGACTTCCTAAGACCATGCCAAAACACTTGCAAACTTGGTACAAATGTAATAAGACCATGCCAAAACACTTGCAAACTTGGTACAAATTTAATAAGACCATGCCAAAACACTTGCAAACTTGGTACAAATTTTATAAGACCATGCCAAAACACTTGTAAACTTGGAACAAATTTAATAAGATCATGCCAAACACTTGCAAACTTGGAACAAACTTCCTAAGACCATGCCAAAACACGTGAAAACTTGGTACAAATGTAATAAGACCATGCCAAAACACTTGCAAACTTGGTACAAATTTAATAAGACCATGCCAAAACACTTGCAAACTTGGTACAAATGTAATAAGATCATGCCAAAACACTTGCAAACTTGGTACAAATTTAATAAGACCATGCCAAAACACTTGCAAACTTGGAACAAATTTAATAAAACCATGCCAAAACACTTGCAAACTTGGTACAAATTTAATAAGACCATGCCAAACACTTGCAAACTTGGTACAAATTTAATGAGACCATGCCAAAACACTTGCAAACTTGGAACAAATTTAATAAGACCATGCCAAAACACTTGCAAACTTGGTACAAATTTAATGAGACCATGTCAAAACACTTGCAAACTTGGAACAAACTTCCTAAGACCATGCCAAAACACTTGCAAACTTGGTACAAATGTAATTAGACCATGCCAAAACACTTGCAAACTTGGTACAAATTTAATAAGACCATGCCAAAACACTTGCAAACTTGGTACAAATTTAATAAGACCATGCCAAAACACTTGCAAACTTGGAACAAATTTAATAAGACCATGCCAAACACTTGCAAACTTGGAACAAACTTCCTAAGACCATGCCAAAACACTTGCAAACTTGGTACAAATTTAATAAGACCATGCCAAAACACTTGCAAACTTGGAACAAATTTAATAAGACCATGCCAAACACTTGCAGACTTGGAACAAACTTCCTAAGACCATGCCAAAACACTTGCAAACTTGGTACAAATGTAATAAGACCATGCCAAAACACTGGCAAACTTGGTACAAATTTAATAAGACTATGCCAAAACACTTGCAAACTTGGTACAAATATAAAAAGACCATGCCAAACACTTGCAAACTTGGTACAAATTTAATAAGACCATGCCAAACACTTGCAAACTTGGAACAAACTTCCTATGACCATGCCAAAACCCTTGCAAACTTGGTACAAAATTAATAAGACCATGCCAAAGCACTTGCAAACTTGGTACAAATTTAATAAGACCATGCCAAAACACTTGCAAACTTGGTACAAATTAAATAAGACCATGCCAAACACTTGCAAATTTGGAACAAACTTCCTAAGACCATGCCAAAACACTTGCAAACTTGGTAAATATTTTATAAAACCATGCCAAAACACTTGAAAACTTGGTACAAATTTAATAAGACCATGCCAAAACACTTGCAAACTTGGAACAAATTCAATAAGACCATGCCAAAACACTTGCAAACTTGGAACAAATTTAATAAGACCATGCCAAACACTTGCAAACTTGGAACAAACTTCCTAAGACCATGCCAAAACACTTGCAAACTTGGTACAAATTTAATAAGACCATGCCAAAACACTTGCAAACTTGGAACAAATTTAATAAGACCATGCCAAACACTTGCAAACTTGGAACAAACTTCCTAAGACCATGCCAAAACACTTGCAAACTTGGTACAAATGTAATAAGACCATGCCAAAACACTTGCAAACTTGTAACAAATTTAATAAGACCATGCCAAACACTTGCAAACTTGGAACAAACTTCCTAAGACCATGCCAAAACACTTGCAAACTTGGTACAAATGTAATAAGACCATGCCAAAACACTTGCAAACTTGGTACAAATTTAATAAGACCATGCCAAAACACTTGCAAACTTGGTACATATATAAAAAGACCATGCCAAACACTTGCAAACTTGGTACAAATATAATAAGACCATGCCAAACACTTGCAAACTTGGAACAAACTTCCTAAGACCATGCCAAAACACTTGCAACCTTGGTACAAAGTTAATAAGACCATGCCAAAACACTTGCAAACTTGGTACAAATTTAATAAGACCATGCCAAACACTTGCAAACTTGGTACAAATTTAATACGACCATGCCAAAACACTTGCAAACTTAAAACAAACTTCCTAAGACCATGCCAAAACACTTGCAAACTTGGAACAAACTTCCTAAGACCATGCCAAAACACTTGCAAACTTAAAACAAACTTCCTAAGACCATGCCAAAACACTTGCAAACTTGGAACAAACTTCCTAAGACCATGCCAAAACACTTGCAAACTTGGCACAAATTTAATAAGACCATGCCAAACACTTGCAAACTTGGAACAAACTTCCTAAAACCATGCCATAAGACTTGCAAACTTGGTACAAATTTAATAAGACCATGCCAAACACTTGCAAACTTGGAACAAACTTCCTAAGACCATGCGAAAACACTTGCAAACTTGGTACAAATTTAATAAGACCATGCCAAACACTTGCAAACTTGGAACAAACTTCCTAAGACCATGCCAAAACACTTGCAACCTTGGTACAAATTTAATAAGACCATGCCAAAACACTTGCAAACTTGGGACAAACTTCCTAAGACCATGCCAAATCACTTGCAAACTTGGAACAAACTTCCTAAGACCATGCCAAAACACTTGCAAACTTATAACAAACTTCCTAAGACCATGCCAAACACTTGCAAACTCGGAACAAACTTCCTAAGACCATGCCAAAACACTTGCAAACTTGGTACACATTTAATAAGACCATGCCAAACACTTGCAAACTTGGAACAAACTTCCTAAGACCATGCCAAAACAATTGCAACCTTGGTACAAATTTAATAAGACCATGCCAAAACACTTGCAAACTTGGAACAAACTTCCTAAGACCATGCCAAAACACTTGCAAACTTGGTACAAATGTAATAAGACCATGCCAAACACTTGCAAACTTGGTACAAATATAATAAGACCATGCCAAACACTTGCAAACTTGGAACAAACTTCCTAAGACCATGCCAAAACACTTGCAACCTTGGTACAAAGTTAATAAGACCATGCCAAAACACTTGCAAACTTGGTACAAATTTAATAAGACCATGCCAAACACTTGCAAACTTGGAACAAACTTCCTAAGACCATGCCAAAACACTTGCAAACTTATAACAAACTTCCTAAGACCATGCCAAACACTTGCAAACTCGGAACAAACTTCCTAAGACCATGCCAAAACACTTGCAAACTTGGTACACATTTAATAAGACCATGCCAAACACTTGCAAACTTGGAACAAACTTCCTAAGACCATGCCAAAACAATTGCAACCTTGGTACAAATTTAATAAGACCATGCCAAAACACTTGCAAACTTGGAACAAACTTCCTAAGACCATGCCAAAACACTTGCAAACTTGGTACAAATGTAATAAGACCATGCCAAACACTTGCAAACTTGGTACAAATATAATAAGACCATGCCAAACACTTGCAAACTTGGAACAAACTTCCTAAGACCATGCCAAAACACTTGCAACCTTGGTACAAAGTTAATAAGACCATGCCAAAACACTTGCAAACTTGGTACAAATTTAATAAGACCATGCCAAACACTTGCAAACTTGGAACAAACTTCCTAAGACCATGCCAAAACACTTGCAAACTTGGCACAAATTTAATAAGACCATGCCAAACACTTGCAAACTTGGAACAAACTTCCTAAAACCATGCCATAAGACTTGCAAACTTGGTACAAATTTAATAAGACCATGCCAAACACTTGCAAACTTGGAACAAACTTCCTAAGACCATGCGAAAACACTTGCAAACTTGGTACAAATTTAATAAGACCATGCCAAACACTTGCAAACTTGGAACAAACTTCCTAAGACCATGCCAAAACACTTGCAACCTTGGTACAAATTTAATAAGACCATGCCAAAACACTTGCAAACTTGGGACAAACCTCCTAAGACCATGCCAAATCACTTGCAAACTTGGAACAAACTTCCTAAGACCATGCCAAAACACTTGCAAACTTGGCACAAATTTAATAAGACCATGCCAAACACTTGCAAACTTGGAACAAACTTCCTAAGACCATGCCAAAACAATTGCAACCTTGGTACAAATTTAATAAGACCATGCCAAAACACTTGCAAACTTGGAACAAACTTCCTAAGACCATGCCAAAACACTTGCAAACTTGGTACAAATGTAATAAGACCATGCCAAACACTTGCAAACTTGGTACAAATATAATAAGACCATGCCAAACACTTGCAAACTTGGAACAAACTTCCTAAGACCATGCCAAAACACTTGCAACCTTGGTACAAAGTTAATAAGACCATGCCAAAACACTTGCAAACTTAAAACAAACTTCCTAAGACCATGCCAAAACACTTGCAAACTTGGAACAAACTTCCTAAGACCATGCCAAAACACTTGCAAACTTGGCACAAATTTAATAAGACCATGCCAAACACTTGCAAACTTGGAACAAACTTCCTAAAACCATGCCATAAGACTTGCAAACTTGGTACAAATTTAATAAGACCATGCCAAACACTTGCAAACTTGGAACAAACTTCCTAAGACCATGCGAAAACACTTGCAAACTTGGTACAAATTTAATAAGACCATGCCAAACACTTGCAAACTTGGAACAAACTTCCTAAGACCATGCCAAAACACTTGCAACCTTGGTACAAATTTAATAAGACCATGCCAAAACACTTGCAAACTTGGGACAAACTTCCTAAGACCATGCCAAATCACTTGCAAACTTGGAACAAACTTCCTAAGACCATGCCAAAACACTTGCAAACTTGGCACAAATTTAATAAGACCATGCCAAAACACTTGCAAACTTGGAACAAATTTCCTAAGACCATGCCAAAACACTTGCAAACTTGGAACAAACTTCCTAAGACCATGCCGAAACACTTGCAAACTTGGTACAAATTTAATAAGACCATGCCAAACACTTGCAAACTTGGAACAAACTTCCTAAGACCATGCCAAAACACTTGCAACCTTGGTACAAATTTAATAAGACCATGCCAAAACACGTGCAAACTTGGAACAAACTTCCTAAGACCATGCCAAAACACTTGCAAACTTGGAACAAACTTCCTAAGACCATGCCAAAACACCTGCAAACTTGGTACAAATTTAATAAGACCATGCCAAACACTTGCATATTTGGAACAAACTTCCTAAGACCATGCCAAAACACTTGCAAACTTGGTACAAATTTAATAAAACCATGCCAAAACACTTGCAAACTTGGTACAAATTTAATAAGACCATGCCAAAACACTTGCAAACTTGGTACAAATATAATAAGACCATGCCAAAACACTTGAAAACTTGGTACAAATTTAATAAGACCATGCCAAACACTTGCAAACTTGGAACAAACTTCCTAAGACCATGCCAAAACACTTGCAAACTTGGTACAAATGTAATAAGACCATGCCAAAACACTTGCAAACTTGGTACAAATTTAATAAGTCCATGCCAAACACTTGCAAACTTGGTACAAATTTAATAAGACCATGCCAAAACACTTGCATATTTGGAACAAACTTCCTAAGACCATGCCAAAACACTTGCAAACTTGGTACAAATTTAATAAGACCTTGCCAAAACACTTGCAAACTTGGTACAAATTTAATAAGACCATGCCAAAACACTTGCAAACTTGGTACAAATTTAATAAGACCATGCCAAAACACTTGCAAACTTGGTACAAATTTAATAAGACCATGCCAAAACACTTGCAAATTTGGTACAAAGTTAATAAGACCATGCCAAAACACTTGCAAACTTAAAACAAACTTCCTAAGACCATGCCAAAACACTTGCAAACTTGGAACAAACTTCCTAAGACCATGCCAAAACACTTGCAAACTTGGCACAAATTTAATAAGACCATGCCAAACACTTGCAAACTTGGAACAAACTTCCTAAAACCATGCCATAAGACTTGCAAACTTGGTACAAATTTAATAAGACCATGCCAAACACTTGCAAACTTGGAACAAACTTCCTAAGACCATGCGAAAACACTTGCAAACTTGGTACAAATTTAATAAGACCATGCCAAACACTTGCAAACTTGGAACAAACTTCCTAAGACCATGCCAAAACACTTGCAACCTTGGTACAAATTTAATAAGACCATGCCAAAACACTTGCAAACTTGGGACAAACTTCCTAAGACCATGCCAAATCACTTGCAAACTTGGAACAAACTTCCTAAGACCATGCCAAAACACTTGCAAACTTGGCACAAATTTAATAAGACCATGCCAAAACACTTGCAAACTTGGAACAAATTTCCTAAGACCATGCCAAAACACTTGCAAACTTGGAACAAACTTCCTAAGACCATGCCGAAACACTTGCAAACTTGGTACAAATTTAATAAGACCATGCCAAACACTTGCAAACTTGGAACAAACTTCCTAAGACCATGCCAAAACACTTGCAACCTTGGTACAAATTTAATAAGACCATGCCAAAACACGTGCAAACTTGGAACAAACTTCCTAAGACCATGCCAAAACACTTGCAAACTTGGAACAAACTTCCTAAGACCATGCCAAAACACCTGCAAACTTGGTACAAATTTAATAAGACCATGCCAAACACTTGCATATTTGGAACAAACTTCCTAAGACCATGCCAAAACACTTGCAAACTTGGTACAAATTTAATAAAACCATGCCAAAACACTTGCAAACTTGGTACAAATTTAATAAGACCATGCCAAAACACTTGCAAACTTGGTACAAATATAATAAGACCATGCCAAAACACTTGAAAACTTGGTACAAATTTAATAAGACCATGCCAAACACTTGCAAACTTGGAACAAACTTCCTAAGACCATGCCAAAACACTTGCAAACTTGGTACAAATGTAATAAGACCATGCCAAAACACTTGCAAACTTGGTACAAATTTAATAAGTCCATGCCAAACACTTGCAAACTTGGTACAAATTTAATAAGACCATGCCAAAACACTTGCATATTTGGAACAAACTTCCTAAGACCATGCCAAAACACTTGCAAACTTGGTACAAATTTAATAAGACCTTGCCAAAACACTTGCAAACTTGGTACAAATTTAATAAGACCATGCCAAAACACTTGCAAACTTGGTACAAATTTAATAAGACCATGCCAAAACACTTGCAAACTTGGTACAAATTTAATAAGACCATGCCAAAACACTTGCAAATTTGGTTCAAATTTTATAAGACCATGCCAAAACACTTGCAAACTTGGTACAAATTTAATAAGACCATGCCAAAACACTTGCAAACT
This sequence comes from Anopheles atroparvus, assembly GCA_914969975.1. Classification (NCBI taxonomy): domain Eukaryota; kingdom Metazoa; phylum Arthropoda; class Insecta; order Diptera; family Culicidae; genus Anopheles; species Anopheles atroparvus. The sequence goes on along the minus strand of CAJZCY010000008.1, from coordinate 865,563 downwards.
TGGTACAAATTTAATGAGACCATGCCAAAACACTTGCAAACTTTGTACAATTTAATAAGACCATGCCAAAACACTTGCAAACTTGGTACAAATTTAATAAGACCATGCCAAACACTTGCAAACTTGGTACAAATTTAATAAGACCATGCCAAAACACTTGCATATTTGGAACAAATTCCTAAGACCATGCCAAAACACTTGCAAACTTGGTACAAATTTAATAAGACCTTGCCAAAACACTTGCAAACTTGGTACAAATTTAATAAGACCATGCCAAACACTTGCAAACTTGGAACAAACTTCCGAAGACCATGCCAAAACACCTGCAAACTTGGTACAAATTTAATAACACCATGCCAAAACACTTGCAAACATGGTACAAATTAAATAAGACCATGCCAAACACTTGCAAATTTGGAACAAACTTCCTAAGACCATGCCAAAACACTTGCAAACTTGGTACAAATATAATAAAACCATGCCAAAACACTTGCAAACTTGGTACAAATTTAATAAGACCATGCCAAAACACTTGCAAACTTGGAACAAATATAATAAGACCATGCCAAAACACTTGCAAACTTGGTTCAAATTTAATAAGACCATGTCAAAACACTTGCAAACTTGGAACAAACTTCCTAAGACCATGCCAAAACACTTGCAAACTTGGTACAAAATTTATAATACCATGCCAAAACACTTGCAAACTTGGTACAAATTTAATAAGACCATGCCAAAACACTTGCAAACTTGGTACAAATTTAATAAGACCATGCCAAAACACTTGCAAACTTGGTACAAATTTAATAAGACCATGCCAAAACACTTGCAAACTTGGTACAAATTTAATAAGACCATGCCAAAACACTTGCAAACTTGGGACAAACTTCCTAAGACCATGCCAAATCACTTGCAAACTTGGAACAAACTTCCTAAGACCATGCCAAAACACTTGCAAACTTATAACAAACTTCCTAAGACCATGCCAAACACTTGCAAACTCGGAACAAACTTCCTAAGACCATGCCAAAACACTTGCAAACTTGGTACACATTTAATAAGACCATGCCAAACACTTGCAAACTTGGAACAAACTTCCTAAGACCATGCCAAAACAATTGCAACCTTGGTACAAATTTAATAAGACCATGCCAAAACACTTGCAAACTTGGAACAAACTTCCTAAGACCATGCGAAAACACTTGCAAACTTGGTACAAATTTAATAAGACCATGCCAAACACTTGCAAACTTGGAACAAACTTCCTAAGACCATGCCAAAACACTTGCAACCTTGGTACAAATTTAATAAGACCATGCCAAAACACTTGCAAACTTGGGACAAACCTCCTAAGACCATGCCAAATCACTTGCAAACTTGGAACAAACTTCCTAAGACCATGCCAAAACACTTGCAAACTTGGCACAAATTTAATAAGACCATGCCAAACACTTGCAAACTTGGAACAAACTTCCTAAGACCATGCCAAAACAATTGCAACCTTGGTACAAATTTAATAAGACCATGCCAAAACACTTGCAAACTTGGAACAAACTTCCTAAGACCATGCCAAAACACTTGCAAACTTGGTACAAATGTAATAAGACCATGCCAAACACTTGCAAACTTGGTACAAATATAATAAGACCATGCCAAACACTTGCAAACTTAGAACAAACTTCCTAAGACCATGCCAAAACACTTGCAACCTTGGTACAAAGTTAATAAGACCATGCCAAAACACTTGCAAACTTAAAACAAACTTCCAAAGACCATGCCAAAACACTTGCAAACTTGGAACAAACTTCCTAAGACCATGCCAAAACACTTGCAAACTTGGCACAAATTTAATAAGACCATGCCAAACACTTGCAAACTTGGAACAAACTTCCTAAAACCATGCCATAAGACTTGCAAACTTGGTACAAATTTAATAAGACCATGCCAAACACTTGCAAACTTGGAACAAACTGCCTAAGACCATGCGAAAACACTTGCAAACTTGGTACAAATTTAATAAGACCATGCCAAACACTTGCAAACTTGGAACAAACTTCCTAAGACCATGCCAAAACACTTGCAACCTTGGTACAAATTTAATAAGACCATGCCAAAACACTTGCAAACTTGGGACAAACTTCCTAAGACCATGCCAAATCACTTGCAAACTTGGAACAAACTTCCTAAGACCATGCCAAAACACTTGCAAACTTATAACAAACTTCCTAAGACCATGCCAAACACTTGCAAACTCGGAACAAACTTCCTAAGACCATGCCAAAACACTTGCAAACTTGGTACACATTTAATAAGACCATGCCAAACACTTGCAAACTTGGAACAAACTTCCTAAGACCATGCCAAAACAATTGCAACCTTGGTACAAATTTAATAAGACCATGCCAAAACACTTGCAAACTTGGAACAAACTTCCTAAGACCATGCCAAAACACTTGCAAACTTGGTACAAATGTAATAAGACCATGCCAAACACTTGCAAACTTGGTACAAATATAATAAGACCATGCCAAACACTTGCAAACTTGGAACAAACTTCCTAAGACCATGCCAAAACACTTGCAACCTTGGTACAAAGTTAATAAGACCATGCAAAAACACTTGCAAACTTGGTACAAATTTAATAAGACCATGCCAAAACACTTGCAAACTTGGTACAAATTTAATAAGACCATGCCAAACACTTGCAAACTTGGAACAAACTTCCTAAGACCATGCCAAAACACTTGCAACCTTGGTACAAAGTTAATAAGACCATGCCAAAACACTTGCAAACTTGGTACAAATTTAATAAGACCATGCCAAACACTTGCAAACTTGGTACAAATTTAATACGACCATGCCAAAACACTTGCAAACTTAAAACAAACTTCCTAAGACCATGCCAAAACACTTGCAAACTTGGAACAAACTTCCTAAGACCATGCCAAAACACTTGCAAACTTAAAACAAACTTCCTAAGACCATGCCAAAACACTTGCAAACTTGGAACAAACTTCCTAAGACCATGCCAAAACACTTGCAAACTTGGCACAAATTTAATAAGACCATGCCAAACACTTGCAAACTTGGAACAAACTTCCTAAAACCATGCCATAAGACTTGCAAACTTGGTACAAATTTAATAAGACCATGCCAAACACTTGCAAACTTGGAACAAACTTCCTAAGACCATGCGAAAACACTTGCAAACTTGGTACAAATTTAATAAGACCATGCCAAACACTTGCAAACTTGGAACAAACTTCCTAAGACCATGCCAAAACACTTGCAACCTTGGTACAAATTTAATAAGACCATGCCAAAACACTTGCAAACTTGGGACAAACTTCCTAAGACCATGCCAAATCACTTGCAAACTTGGAACAAACTTCCTAAGACCATGCCAAAACACTTGCAAACTTATAACAAACTTCCTAAGACCATGCCAAACACTTGCAAACTCGGAACAAACTTCCTAAGACCATGCCAAAACACTTGCAAACTTGGTACACATTTAATAAGACCATGCCAAACACTTGCAAACTTGGAACAAACTTCCTAAGACCATGCCAAAACAATTGCAACCTTGGTACAAATTTAATAAGACCATGCCAAAACACTTGCAAACTTGGAACAAACTTCCTAAGACCATGCCAAAACACTTGCAAACTTGGTACAAATGTAATAAGACCATGCCAAACACTTGCAAACTTGGTACAAATATAATAAGACCATGCCAAACACTTGCAAACTTGGAACAAACTTCCTAAGACCATGCCAAAACACTTGCAACCTTGGTACAAAGTTAATAAGACCATGCCAAAACACTTGCAAACTTGGTACAAATTTAATAAGACCATGCCAAACACTTGCAAACTTGGAACAAACTTCCTAAGACCATGCCAAAACACTTGCAAACTTATAACAAACTTCCTAAGACCATGCCAAACACTTGCAAACTCGGAACAAACTTCCTAAGACCATGCCAAAACACTTGCAAACTTGGTACACATTTAATAAGACCATGCCAAACACTTGCAAACTTGGAACAAACTTCCTAAGACCATGCCAAAACAATTGCAACCTTGGTACAAATTTAATAAGACCATGCCAAAACACTTGCAAACTTGGAACAAACTTCCTAAGACCATGCCAAAACACTTGCAAACTTGGTACAAATGTAATAAGACCATGCCAAACACTTGCAAACTTGGTACAAATATAATAAGACCATGCCAAACACTTGCAAACTTGGAACAAACTTCCTAAGACCATGCCAAAACACTTGCAACCTTGGTACAAAGTTAATAAGACCATGCCAAAACACTTGCAAACTTGGTACAAATTTAATAAGACCATGCCAAACACTTGCAAACTTGGAACAAACTTCCTAAGACCATGCCAAAACACTTGCAAACTTGGCACAAATTTAATAAGACCATGCCAAACACTTGCAAACTTGGAACAAACTTCCTAAAACCATGCCATAAGACTTGCAAACTTGGTACAAATTTAATAAGACCATGCCAAACACTTGCAAACTTGGAACAAACTTCCTAAGACCATGCGAAAACACTTGCAAACTTGGTACAAATTTAATAAGACCATGCCAAACACTTGCAAACTTGGAACAAACTTCCTAAGACCATGCCAAAACACTTGCAACCTTGGTACAAATTTAATAAGACCATGCCAAAACACTTGCAAACTTGGGACAAACCTCCTAAGACCATGCCAAATCACTTGCAAACTTGGAACAAACTTCCTAAGACCATGCCAAAACACTTGCAAACTTGGCACAAATTTAATAAGACCATGCCAAACACTTGCAAACTTGGAACAAACTTCCTAAGACCATGCCAAAACAATTGCAACCTTGGTACAAATTTAATAAGACCATGCCAAAACACTTGCAAACTTGGAACAAACTTCCTAAGACCATGCCAAAACACTTGCAAACTTGGTACAAATGTAATAAGACCATGCCAAACACTTGCAAACTTGGTACAAATATAATAAGACCATGCCAAACACTTGCAAACTTGGAACAAACTTCCTAAGACCATGCCAAAACACTTGCAACCTTGGTACAAAGTTAATAAGACCATGCCAAAACACTTGCAAACTTAAAACAAACTTCCTAAGACCATGCCAAAACACTTGCAAACTTGGAACAAACTTCCTAAGACCATGCCAAAACACTTGCAAACTTGGCACAAATTTAATAAGACCATGCCAAACACTTGCAAACTTGGAACAAACTTCCTAAAACCATGCCATAAGACTTGCAAACTTGGTACAAATTTAATAAGACCATGCCAAACACTTGCAAACTTGGAACAAACTTCCTAAGACCATGCGAAAACACTTGCAAACTTGGTACAAATTTAATAAGACCATGCCAAACACTTGCAAACTTGGAACAAACTTCCTAAGACCATGCCAAAACACTTGCAACCTTGGTACAAATTTAATAAGACCATGCCAAAACACTTGCAAACTTGGGACAAACTTCCTAAGACCATGCCAAATCACTTGCAAACTTGGAACAAACTTCCTAAGACCATGCCAAAACACTTGCAAACTTGGCACAAATTTAATAAGACCATGCCAAAACACTTGCAAACTTGGAACAAATTTCCTAAGACCATGCCAAAACACTTGCAAACTTGGAACAAACTTCCTAAGACCATGCCGAAACACTTGCAAACTTGGTACAAATTTAATAAGACCATGCCAAACACTTGCAAACTTGGAACAAACTTCCTAAGACCATGCCAAAACACTTGCAACCTTGGTACAAATTTAATAAGACCATGCCAAAACACGTGCAAACTTGGAACAAACTTCCTAAGACCATGCCAAAACACTTGCAAACTTGGAACAAACTTCCTAAGACCATGCCAAAACACCTGCAAACTTGGTACAAATTTAATAAGACCATGCCAAACACTTGCATATTTGGAACAAACTTCCTAAGACCATGCCAAAACACTTGCAAACTTGGTACAAATTTAATAAAACCATGCCAAAACACTTGCAAACTTGGTACAAATTTAATAAGACCATGCCAAAACACTTGCAAACTTGGTACAAATATAATAAGACCATGCCAAAACACTTGAAAACTTGGTACAAATTTAATAAGACCATGCCAAACACTTGCAAACTTGGAACAAACTTCCTAAGACCATGCCAAAACACTTGCAAACTTGGTACAAATGTAATAAGACCATGCCAAAACACTTGCAAACTTGGTACAAATTTAATAAGTCCATGCCAAACACTTGCAAACTTGGTACAAATTTAATAAGACCATGCCAAAACACTTGCATATTTGGAACAAACTTCCTAAGACCATGCCAAAACACTTGCAAACTTGGTACAAATGTAATAAGACCTTGCCAAAACACTTGCAAACTTGGTACAAATTTAATAAGACCATGCCAAAACACTTGCAAACTTGGTACAAATTTAATAAGACCATGCCAAAACACTTGCAAACTTGGTACAAATTTAATAAGACCATGCCAAAACACTTGCAAATTTGGTTCAAATTTTATAAGACCATGCCAAAACACTTGCAAACTTGGTACAAATTTAATAAGACCATGCCAAAACACTTGCAAACTTGGTACAAATTTAATGAGACCATGCCAAAACACTTGCAAACTTTGTACAATTTAATAAGACCATGCCAAAACACTTGCAAACTTGGTACAAATTTAATAAGACCATGCCAAACACTTGCAAACTTGGTACAAATTTAATAAGACCATGCCAAAACACTTGCATATTTGGAACAAATTCCTAAGACCATGCCAAAACACTTGCAAACTTGGTACAAATTTAATAAGACCTTGCCAAAACACTTGCAAACTTGGTACAAATTTAATAAGACCATGCCAAACACTTGCAAACTTGGAACAAACTTCCGAAGACCATGCCAAAACACCTGCAAACTTGGTACAAATTTAATAACACCATGCCAAAACACTTGCAAACATGGTACAAATTAAATAAGACCATGCCAAACACTTGCAAATTTGGAACAAACTTCCTAAGACCATGCCAAAACACTTGCAAACTTGGTACAAATATAATAAAACCATGCCAAAACACTTGCAAACTTGGTACAAATTTAATAAGACCATGCCAAAACACTTGCAAACTTGGAACAAATATAATAAGACCATGCCAAAACACTTGCAAACTTGGTTCAAATTTAATAAGACCATGTCAAAACACTTGCAAACTTGGAACAAACTTCCTAAGACCATGCCAAAACACTTGCAAACTTGGTACAAAATTTATAATACCATGCCAAAACACTTGCAAACTTGGTACAAATTTAATAAGACCATGCCAAAACACTTGCAAACTTGGTACAAATTTAATAAGACCATGCCAAAACACTTGCAAACTTGGTACAAATTTAATAAGACCATGCCAAAACACTTGCAAACTTGGTACAAATTTAATAAGACCATGCCAAAACACTTGCAAACTTGGGACAAACTTCCTAAGACCATGCCAAATCACTTGCAAACTTGGAACAAACTTCCTAAGACCATGCCAAAACACTTGCAAACTTATAACAAACTTCCTAAGACCATGCCAAACACTTGCAAACTCGGAACAAACTTCCTAAGACCATGCCAAAACACTTGCAAACTTGGTACACATTTAATAAGACCATGCCAAACACTTGCAAACTTGGAACAAACTTCCTAAGACCATGCCAAAACAATTGCAACCTTGGTACAAATTTAATAAGACCATGCCAAAACACTTGCAAACTTGGAACAAACTTCCTAAGACCATGCGAAAACACTTGCAAACTTGGTACAAATTTAATAAGACCATGCCAAACACTTGCAAACTTGGAACAAACTTCCTAAGACCATGCCAAAACACTTGCAACCTTGGTACAAATTTAATAAGACCATGCCAAAACACTTGCAAACTTGGGACAAACCTCCTAAGACCATGCCAAATCACTTGCAAACTTGGAACAAACTTCCTAAGACCATGCCAAAACACTTGCAAACTTGGCACAAATTTAATAAGACCATGCCAAACACTTGCAAACTTGGAACAAACTTCCTAAGACCATGCCAAAACAATTGCAACCTTGGTACAAATTTAATAAGACCATGCCAAAACACTTGCAAACTTGGAACAAACTTCCTAAGACCATGCCAAAACACTTGCAAACTTGGTACAAATGTAATAAGACCATGCCAAACACTTGCAAACTTGGTACAAATATAATAAGACCATGCCAAACACTTGCAAACTTGGAACAAACTTCCTAAGACCATGCCAAAACACTTGCAACCTTGGTACAAAGTTAATAAGACCATGCCAAAACACTTGCAAACTTAAAACAAACTTCCAAAGACCATGCCAAAACACTTGCAAACTTGGAACAAACTTCCTAAGACCATGCCAAAACACTTGCAAACTTGGCACAAATTTAATAAGACCATGCCAAACACTTGCAAACTTGGAACAAACTTCCTAAAACCATGCCATAAGACTTGCAAACTTGGTACAAATTTAATAAGACCATGCCAAACACTTGCAAACTTGGAACAAACTGCCTAAGACCATGCGAAAACACTTGCAAACTTGGTACAAATTTAATAAGACCATGCCAAACACTTGCAAACTTGGAACAAACTTCCTAAGACCATGCCAAAACACTTGCAACCTTGGTACAAATTTAATAAGACCATGCCAAAACACTTGCAAACTTGGGACAAACTTCCTAAGACCATGCCAAATCACTTGCAAACTTGGAACAAACTTCCTAAGACCATGCCAAAACACTTGCAAACTTATAACAAACTTCCTAAGACCATGCCAAACACTTGCAAACTCGGAACAAACTTCCTAAGACCATGCCAAAACACTTGCAAACTTGGTACACATTTAATAAGACCATGCCAAACACTTGCAAACTTGGAACAAACTTCCTAAGACCATGCCAAAACAATTGCAACCTTGGTACAAATTTAATAAGACCATGCCAAAACACTTGCAAACTTGGAACAAACTTCCTAAGACCATGCCAAAACACTTGCAAACTTGGTACAAATGTAATAAGACCATGCCAAACACTTGCAAACTTGGTACAAATATAATAAGACCATGCCAAACACTTGCAAACTTGGAACAAACTTCCTAAGACCATGCCAAAACACTTGCAACCTTGGTACAAAGTTAATAAGACCATGCAAAAACACTTGCAAACTTGGTACAAATTTAATAAGACCATGCCAAAACACTTGCAAACTTGGTACAAATTTAATAAGACCATGCCAAAACACTTGCAAACTTGGTACAAATTTAATAAGACCATGCCAAAACACTTGCAAACTTGGTACAAATTTAATAAGACCATGCCAAAACACTTGCAAACTTGGTACAAATTTAATAAGACCATGCCAAAAAATTTGCAAACTTGGTACAAATTTAATAAGACCATGCCAAACACTTGCAAACTTGGAACAAACTTCCTAAGACCATGCCAAAAAACTTGCAAACTTGGTACAAATTTAATAAGACCATGCCAAAGCACTTGCAAACTTGGAACAAATTTAATAAGACCATGCCAAAACACTTGCAAACTTGGAACAAATTTAATAAGACCATGCCATACACTTGCAAACTTGGAACAAACTTCCTAAGACCATGCCAAAACACTTGCAAACTTGGTACAAATGTAATAAGACCATGCCAAAACACTTGCAAACTTGGTACAAATTGAATAAGACCATGCCAAACACTTGCAAACTTGGAACAAACTTCCTATGACCATGCCAAAACCCTTGCAAACTTGGTACAAATTTAATAAGACCATGCCAAAACACTTGCAACCTTGGTACAAAGTTAATAAGACCATGCCAAAACACTTGCAAACTTGGTACAAATTTAATAAGACCATGCCAAACACTTGCAAACTTGGAACAAACTTCCTAAGACCATGCCAAAACACTTGCAAACTTATAACAAACTTCCTAAGACCATGCCAAACACTTGCAAACTCGGAACAAACTTCCTAAGACCATGCCAAAACACTTGCAAACTTGGTACACATTTAATAAGACCATGCCAAACACTTGCAAACTTGGAACAAACTTCCTAAGACCATGCCAAAACAATTGCAACCTTGGTACAAATTTAATAAGACCATGCCAAAACACTTGCAAACTTGGAACAAACTTCCTAAGACCATGCCAAAACACTTGCAAACTTGGTACAAATGTAATAAGACCATGCCAAACACTTGCAAACTTGGTACAAATATAATAAGACCATGCCAAACACTTGCAAACTTGGAACAAACTTCCTAAGACCATGCCAAAACACTTGCAACCTTGGTACAAAGTTAATAAGACCATGCCAAAACACTTGCAAACTTGGTACAAATTTAATAAGACCATGCCAAACACTTGCAAACTTGGAACAAACTTCCTAAGACCATGCCAAAACACTTGCAAACTTGGCACAAATTTAATAAGACCATGCCAAACACTTGCAAACTTGGAACAAACTTCCTAAAACCATGCCATAAGACTTGCAAACTTGGTACAAATTTAATAAGACCATGCCAAACACTTGCAAACTTGGAACAAACTTCCTAAGACCATGCGAAAACACTTGCAAACTTGGTACAAATTTAATAAGACCATGCCAAACACTTGCAAACTTGGAACAAACTTCCTAAGACCATGCCAAAACACTTGCAACCTTGGTACAAATTTAATAAGACCATGCCAAAACACTTGCAAACTTGGGACAAACCTCCTAAGACCATGCCAAATCACTTGCAAACTTGGAACAAACTTCCTAAGACCATGCCAAAACACTTGCAAACTTGGCACAAATTTAATAAGACCATGCCAAACACTTGCAAACTTGGAACAAACTTCCTAAGACCATGCCAAAACAATTGCAACCTTGGTACAAATTTAATAAGACCATGCCAAAACACTTGCAAACTTGGAACAAACTTCCTAAGACCATGCCAAAACACTTGCAAACTTGGTACAAATGTAATAAGACCATGCCAAACACTTGCAAACTTGGTACAAATATAATAAGACCATGCCAAACACTTGCAAACTTGGAACAAACTTCCTAAGACCATGCCAAAACACTTGCAACCTTGGTACAAAGTTAATAAGACCATGCCAAAACACTTGCAAACTTAAAACAAACTTCCTAAGACCATGCCAAAACACTTGCAAACTTGGAACAAACTTCCTAAGACCATGCCAAAACACTTGCAAACTGGGCACAAATTTAATAAGACCATGCCAAACACTTGCAAACTTGGAACAAACTTCCTAAAACCATGCCATAAGACTTGCAAACTTGGTACAAATTTAATAAGACCATGCCAAACACTTGCAAACTTGGAACAAACTTCCTAAGACCATGCGAAAACACTTGCAAACTTGGTACAAATTTAATAAGACCATGCCAAACACTTGCAAACTTGGAACAAACTTCCTAAGACCATGCCAAAACACTTGCAACCTTGGTACAAATTTAATAAGACCATGCCAAAACACTTGCAAACTTGGGACAAACTTCCTAAGACCATGCCAAATCACTTGCAAACTTGGAACAAACTTCCTAAGACCATGCCAAAACACTTGCAAACTTGGCACAAATTTAATAAGACCATGCCAAAACACTTGCAAACTTGGAACAAATTTCCTAAGACCATGCCAAAACACTTGCAAACTTGGAACAAACTTCCTAAGACCATGCCGAAACACTTGCAAACTTGGTACAAATTTAATAAGACCATGCCAAACACTTGCAAACTTGGAACAAACTTCCTAAGACCATGCCAAAACACTTGCAACCTTGGTACAAATTTAATAAGACCATGCCAAAACACGTGCAAACTTGGAACAAACTTCCTAAGACCATGCCAAAACACTTGCAAACTTGGAACAAACTTCCTAAGACCATGCCAAAACACCTGCAAACTTGGTACAAATTTAATAAGACCATGCCAAACACTTGCATATTTGGAACAAACTTCCTAAGACCATGCCAAAACACTTGCAAACTTGGTACAAATTTAATAAAACCATGCCAAAACACTTGCAAACTTGGTACAAATTTAATAAGACCATGCCAAAACACTTGCAAACTTGGTACAAATATAATAAGACCATGCCAAAACACTTGAAAACTTGGTACAAATTTAATAAGACCATGCCAAACACTTGCAAACTTGGAACAAACTTCCTAAGACCATGCCAAAACACTTGCAAACTTGGTACAAATGTAATAAGACCATGCCAAAACACTTGCAAACTTGGTACAAATTTAATAAGTCCATGCCAAACACTTGCAAACTTGGTACAAATTTAATAAGACCATGCCAAAACACTTGCATATTTGGAACAAACTTCCTAAGACCATGCCAAAACACTTGCAAACTTGGTACAAATTTAATAAGACCTTGCCAAAACACTTGCAAACTTGGTACAAATTTAATAAGACCATGCCAAAACACTTGCAAACTTGGTACAAATTTAATAAGACCATGCCAAAACACTTGCAAACTTGGTACAAATTTAATAAGACCATGCCAAAACACTTGCAAATTTGGTTCAAATTTTATAAGACCATGCCAAAACACTTGCAAACTTGGTACAAATTTAATAAGACCATGCCAAAACACTTGCAAACTTGGTACAAATTTAATGAGACCATGCCAAAACACTTGCAAACTTTGTACAATTTAATAAGACCATGCCAAAACACTTGCAAACTTGGTACAAATTTAATAAGACCATGCCAAACACTTGCAAACTTGGTACAAATTTAATAAGACCATGCCAAAACACTTGCATATTTGGAACAAATTCCTAAGACCATGCCAAAACACTTGCAAACTTGGTACAAATTTAATAAGACCTTGCCAAAACACTTGCAAACTTGGTACAAATTTAATAAGACCATGCCAAACACTTGCAAACTTGGAACAAACTTCCGAAGACCATGCCAAAACACCTGCAAACTTGGTACAAATTTAATAACACCATGCCAAAACACTTGCAAACATGGTACAAATTAAATAAGACCATGCCAAACACTTGCAAATTTGGAACAAACTTCCTAAGACCATGCCAAAACACTTGCAAACTTGGTACAAATATAATAAAACCATGCCAAAACACTTGCAAACTTGGTACAAATTTAATAAGACCATGCCAAAACACTTGCAAACTTGGAACAAATATAATAAGACCATGCCAAAACACTTGCAAACTTGGTTCAAATTTAATAAGACCATGTCAAAACACTTGCAAACTTGGAACAAACTTCCTAAGACCATGCCAAAACACTTGCAAACTTGGTACAAAATTAATAATACCATGCCAAAACACTTGCAAACTTGGTACAAATTTAATAAGACCATGCCAAAACACTTGCAAACTTGGTACAAATTTAATAAGACCATGCCAAAACACTTGCAAACTTGGTACAAATTTAATAAGACCATGCCAAAACACTTGCAAACTTGGTACAAATTTAATAAGACCATGCCAAAACACTTGCAAACTTGGAACAAATTTTATAAGACCATGCCAAACACTTGCAAACTTGGAACAAACTTCCTAAGACCATGCCAAAACACTTGCAAACTTGGTACAAATTTAATAAGACCATGCCAAAACACTTGCAAACTTGGAACAAATTTAATAAGACCATGCCAAACACTTGCAAACTTGGAACAAACTTCCTAAGACCATGCCAAAACACTTGCAAACTTGGTACAAATGTAATAAGACCATGCCAAAACACTTGCAAACTTGGTACAAATTTAATAAGACCATGCCAAAACACTTGCAAACTTGGTACATATATAAAAAGACCATGCCAAACACTTGCAAACTTGGAACAAACTTCCTAAGACCATGCCAAAACACTTGCAAACTTGGTACAAATTTAATAAGACCATGCCAAAACACTTGCAAACTTGGAACAAATTTAATAAGACCATGCCAAACACTTGCAAACTTGGAACAAACTTCCTAAGACCATGCCAAAACACTTGCAAACTTGGTACAAATGTAATAAGACCATGCCAAAACACTTGCAAACTTGGTACAAATTGAATAAGACCATGCCAAACACTTGCAAACTTGGAACAAACTTCCTATGACCATGCCAAAACCCTTGCAAACTTGGTACAAATTTAATAAGACCATGCCAAAGCACTTGCAAACTTGGGACAAATTTAATAAGACCATGCCAAAACACTTGCAAACTTGTTACAAATTAAATAAGACCATGCCAAACACTTGCAAATTTGGAACAAACTTCCTAAGACCATGCCAAAACACTTGCAAACTTGGTACAAATTTAATAAAACCATGCAAAAACACTTGCAAACTTGGTACAAATTTAATAAGACCATGCCAAAACACTTGCAAACTTGGTACAAATTTAATAAGACAATGCCAAAACACTTGCAAACTTGGTACAAATTTAATAAGACCATGCCAAAACACTTGCAAACTTGGAACAAATTTAATAAGTCCATGCCAAAACACTTGCAAACTTGGTACAAATTTAATAACACCATGCCAAAACACTTGCAAACATGGTACAAATTAAATAAGACCATGCCAAACACTTGCAAATTTGGAACAAACTTACTAAGACCATGCCAAAACACTTGCAAACTTGGTACAAATATAATAAAACCATGCCAAAACACTTGCAAACTTGGTACAAATTTAATAAGACCATGCCAAAACACTTGCAAACTTGGAACAAATTTAATAAGACCATGCCAAAACACTTGCAAACTTGGTTCAAATTTAATAAGACCATGTCAAAACACTTGCAAACTTGGAACAAACTTCCTAAGACCATGCCAAAACACTTGCAAACTTGGTACAAAATTAATAATACCATGCAAAAACACTTGCAAACTTGGTACAAATTTAATAAGACCATGCCAAAACACTTGCAAACTTGGTACAAATTTAATAAGACCATGTCAAAACACTTGCAAACTTGGAACAAACTTCCTAAGACCATGCCAAAACACTTGCAAACTTGGTACAAAATTAATAATACCATGCAAAAACACTTGCAAACTTGGTACAAATTTAATAAGACCATGCCAAAACACTTGCAAACTTGGTACAAATTTAATAAGACCATGCCAAAACACTTGCAAACTTGGTACAAATTTAATAAGACCATGCCAAAACACTTGCAAACTTGGTACAAATTTAATAAGACCATGCCAAAACACTTGCAAACTTGGTACAAATTTAATAAGACCATGCCAAAAAACTTGCAAACTTGGTACAAATTTAATAAGACCATGCCAAAACACTTGCAAACTTGGAACAAATTTAATAAGACCATGCCAAAACACTTGCAAACTTGGTACAACTTTAATAAGACCATGTCAAAACACTTGCAAACTTGGAACAAACTTCCTAAGACCATGCCAAAACGCTTGCAAACTTGGTACAAATTTAATGAGACCATGTCAAAACACTTGCAAACTTGGAACAAACTTCCTAAGACCATGCCAAAACACTTGCAAACTTGGTACAAATGTAATAAGACCATGCCAAAACACTTGCAAACTTGGTACAAATTTAATAAGACCATGCCAAAACACTTGCAAACTTGGTACAAATTTAATAAGACCATGCCAAAACACTTGCAAACTTGGTACAAAATTAATAATACCATGCCACAGCACTTGCAAACTTGGGACAAATTTAATAAGACCATGCCAAAACACTTGAAAACTTGGTACAAATTAAATAAGACCATGCCAAAACACTTGCAAACTTGGTACAAATTTAATAAGACCATGCCAAAAAACTTGCAAACTTGGTACAAATTTAATAAGATCATGCCAAAGCACTTGCAAACTTGGAACAAATTTAATAAGACCATGCCAAAACACTTGCAAACTTGGAACAAATTTAATAAGACCATGCCAAACACTTGCAAACTTGGAACAAACTTCCTAAGACCATGCCAAAACACTTGCAAACTTGGTACAAAATTAATAATACCATGCCAAAACACTTGCAAACTTGGTACAAATTTAATAAGACCATGCCAAAACACTTGCAAACTTGGTACAAATTTAATAAGACCATGCCAAAACACTTGCAAACTTGGTACAAATTTAATAAGACCATGCCAAAACACTTGCAAACTTGGTACAAATTTAATAAGACCATGCCAAAACACTTGCAAACTTGGAACAAATTTTATAAGACCATGCCAAACACTTGCAAACTTGGAACAAACTTCCTAAGACCATGCCAAAACACTTGCAAACTTGGTACAAATTTAATAAGACCATGCCAAAACACTTGCAAACTTGGAACAAATTTAATAAGACCATGCCAAACACTTGCAAACTTGGAACAAACTTCCTAAGACCATGCCAAAACACTTGCAAACTTGGTACAAATGTAATAAGACCATGCCAAAACACTTGCAAACTTGGTACAAATTTAATAAGACCATGCCAAAACACTTGCAAACTTGGTACATATATAAAAAGACCATGCCAAACACTTGCAAACTTGGAACAAACTTCCTAAGACCATGCCAAAACACTTGCAAACTTGGTACAAATTTAATAAGACCATGCCAAAACACTTGCAAACTTGGAACAAATTTAATAAGACCATGCCAAACACTTGCAAACTTGGAACAAACTTCCTAAGACCATGCCAAAACACTTGCAAACTTGGTACAAATGTAATAAGACCATGCCAAAACACTTGCAAACTTGGTACAAATTGAATAAGACCATGCCAAACACTTGCAAACTTGGAACAAACTTCCTATGACCATGCCAAAACCCTTGCAAACTTGGTACAAATTTAATAAGACCATGCCAAAGCACTTGCAAACTTGGGACAAATTTAATAAGACCATGCCAAAACACTTGCAAACTTGTTACAAATTAAATAAGACCATGCCAAACACTTGCAAATTTGGAACAAACTTCCTAAGACCATGCCAAAACACTTGCAAACTTGGTACAAATTTAATAAAACCATGCAAAAACACTTGCAAACTTGGTACAAATTTAATAAGACCATGCCAAAACACTTGCAAACTTGGTACAAATTTAATAAGACAATGCCAAAACACTTGCAAACTTGGTACAAATTTAATAAGACCATGCCAAAACACTTGCAAACTTGGAACAAATTTAATAAGTCCATGCCAAAACACTTGCAAACTTGGTACAAATTTAATAACACCATGCCAAAACACTTGCAAACATGGTACAAATTAAATAAGACCATGCCAAACACTTGCAAATTTGGAACAAACTTACTAAGACCATGCCAAAACACTTGCAAACTTGGTACAAATATAATAAAACCATGCCAAAACACTTGCAAACTTGGTACAAATTTAATAAGACCATGCCAAAACACTTGCAAACTTGGAACAAATTTAATAAGACCATGCCAAAACACTTGCAAACTTGGTTCAAATTTAATAAGACCATGTCAAAACACTTGCAAACTTGGAACAAACTTCCTAAGACCATGCCAAAACACTTGCAAACTTGGTACAAAATTAATAATACCATGCAAAAACACTTGCAAACTTGGTACAAATTTAATAAGACCATGCCAAAACACTTGCAAACTTGGTACAAATTTAATAAGACCATGTCAAAACACTTGCAAACTTGGAACAAACTTCCTAAGACCATGCCAAAACACTTGCAAACTTGGTACAAAATTAATAATACCATGCAAAAACACTTGCAAACTTGGTACAAATTTAATAAGACCATGCCAAAACACTTGCAAACTTGGTACAAATTTAATAAGACCATGCCAAAACACTTGCAAACTTGGTACAAATTTAATAAGACCATGCCAAAACACTTGCAAACTTGGTACAAATTTAATAAGACCATGCCAAAACACTTGCAAACTTGGTACAAATTTAATAAGACCATGCCAAAAAACTTGCAAACTTGGTACAAATTTAATAAGACCATGCCAAAACACTTGCAAACTTGGAACAAATTTAATAAGACCATGCCAAAACACTTGCAAACTTGGTACAACTTTAATAAGACCATGTCAAAACACTTGCAAACTTGGAACAAACTTCCTAAGACCATGCCAAAACGCTTGCAAACTTGGTACAAATTTAATGAGACCATGTCAAAACACTTGCAAACTTGGAACAAACTTCCTAAGACCATGCCAAAACACTTGCAAACTTGGTACAAATGTAATAAGACCATGCCAAAACACTTGCAAACTTGGTACAAATTTAATAAGACCATGCCAAAACACTTGCAAACTTGGTACAAATTTAATAAGACCATGCCAAAACACTTGCAAACTTGGTACAAAATTAATAATACCATGCCACAGCACTTGCAAACTTGGGACAAATTTAATAAGACCATGCCAAAACACTTGAAAACTTGGTACAAATTAAATAAGACCATGCCAAAACACTTGCAAACTTGGTACAAATTTAATAAGACCATGCCAAAAAACTTGCAAACTTGGTACAAATTTAATAAGATCATGCCAAAGCACTTGCAAACTTGGAACAAATTTAATAAGACCATGCCAAAACACTTGCAAACTTGGAACAAATTTAATAAGACCATGCCAAACACTTGCAAACTTGGAACAAACTTCCTAAGACCATGCCAAAACACTTGCAAACTTGGTACAAATGTAATAAGACCATGCCAAAACACTTGCAAACTTGGTACAAATTGAATAAGACCATGCCAAACACTTGCAAACTTGGAACAAACTTCCTATGACCATGCCAAAACCCTTGCAAACTTGGTACAAATTTAATAAGACCATGCCAAAGCACTTGCAAACTTGGAACAAATTTAATAAGACCATGCCAAAACACTTGCAAACTTGGTACAAATTAAATAAGACCATGCCAAACACTTGCAAATTTGGAACAAACTTCCTAAGACCATGCCAAAACACTTGCAAACTTGGTACAAATTTAATAAAACCATGCAAAAACACTTGCAAACTTGGTACAAATTTAATGAGACCATGTCAAAACACTTGCAAACTTGGAACAAACTTCCTAAGACCATGCCAAAACACTTGCAAACTTGGTACAAATGTAATAAGACCATGCCAAAACACTTGCAAACTTGGTACAAATTTAATAAGACCATGCCAAAACACTTGCAAACTTGGTACAAATTTCATAAGACCATGCCAAAACACTTGCAAACTTGGAACAAATTTCATAAGACCATGCCAAACACTTGCAAACTTGGAACAAACTTCCTAAGACCATGCCAAAACACTTGCAAACTTGGTACAAATTTAATAAGACCATGCCAAAACACTTGAAAACTTGGAACAAATTTAATAAGACCATGCCAAACACTTGCAAACTTGGTACAAATGTAATAAGACCATGCCAAAACACTTGCAAACTTGGTACAAATTTAATAAGACCATGCCAAAACACTTGCAAACTTGGTACAAATATAATAAAACCATGCCAAAACACTTGCAAACTTGGTACAAATTTAATAAGACCATGCCAAAACACTTGCAAACTTGGAACAAATTTAATAAGACCATGCCAAAACACTTGCAAACTTGGTTCAAATTTAATAAGACCATGTCAAAACACTTGCAAACTTGGAACAAACTTCCTAAGACCATGCCAAAACACTTGCAAACTTGGTACATAATTAATAATACCATGCCAAAACACTTGCAAACTTGGTACAAATTTAATAAGACCATGCCAAAACACTTGCAAACTTGGGACAAATTTAATAAGACCATGCCAAAACACTTGCAAACTTGGTACAAATTAAATAAGACCATGCCAAACACTTGCAAATTTGGAACAAACTTCCTAAGACCATGCCAAACACTTGCAAACTTGGTACAAATTGAATAAGACCATGCCAAACACTTGCAAACTTGGAACAAACTTCCTATGACCATGCCAAAACCCTTGCAAACTTGGTACAAATTTAATAAGACCATGCCAAAGCACTTGCAAACTTGGGACAAATTTAATAAGACCATGCCAAAACACTTGCAAACTTGGTACAAATTAAATAAGACCATGCCAAACACTTGCAAATTTAGAACAAACTTCCTAAGACCATGCCAAAACACTTGCAAACTTGGTACAAATTTAATAAAACCATGCAAAAACACTTGCAAACTTGGTACAAATTTAATAAGACCATGCCAAAACACTTGCAAACTTGGTACAAATTTAATAAGACCATGCCAAAACACTTGCAAACTTGGTACAAATTTAATAAGACCATGCCAAAACACTTGCAAACTTGGAACAAATTTAATAAATCCATGCCAAAACACTTGCAAACTTGGTACAAATTTAATAACACCATGCCAAAACACTTGCAAACATGGTACAAATTAAATAAGACCATGCCAAACACTTGCAAATTTGGAACAAACTTCCTAAGACCATGCCAAAACACTTGCAAACTTGGTACAAATATAATAAAACCATGCCAAAACACTTGCAAACTTGGTACAAATTTAATAAGACCATGCCAAAACACTTGCAAACTTGGAACAAATTTAATAAGACCATGCCAAAACACTTGCAAACTTGGTTCAAATTTAATAAGACCATGTCAAAACACTTGCAAACTTGGAACAAACTTCCTAAGACCATGCCAAAACACTTGCAAACTTGGTACAAATGTAATAAGACCATGCCAAAACACTTGCAAACTTGGTACAAATTTAATAAGACCATGCCAAAACACTTGCAAACTTGGGACAAATTTAATAAGACCATGCCAAAACACTTGCAAACTTGGTACAAATTAAATAAGACCATGCCAAACACTTGCAAATTTGGAACAAACTTCCTAAGACCATGCCAAAACACTTGCAAACTTGGTACAAATTTAATAAAACCATGCCAAAACACTTGCAAACTTGGTACAAATTTAATAAGACCATGCCAAAACACTTGCAAACTTGGTACAAATTTAATAAGACCATGCCAAAACACTTGCAAACTTGGTACAAATTTAATAAGACCCTGCCAAAACACTTGCAAACTTGGTACAAATTTAAAAAGACCATGTCAAAACACTTGCAAACATGGTACAAATTAAATAAGACCATGCCAAACACTTGCAAATTTGGAACAAACTTCCTAAGACCATGCCAAAACACTTGCAAACTTGGTACAAATTTAAAAAGACCATGCCAAAACACGTGCAAACTTGGTACAAATTTAATAAGACCATGCCAAAACACTTGCAAACTTGGAACAAATTTAATAAGACCATGGCAAAACACTTGCAAACTTGGTACAATTTTAATAAGACCATGCCAAAACACTTGCAAACTTGGAACAAACTTCTTAAGACCATGCCAAAACACTTGCAAACTTGGTACAAATTTAATAATACCATGCCAAAACACTTGCAAACTTGGTACAAATTTAATAAGACCATGCCAAAACACTTGCAAACTTGGTACAAATTTAATAAGACCATGCCAAAACACTTGCAAACTTGTTACAAATTTAATAAGACCATGCCAAACACTTGCAAACTTGGTACAAATTTAATAAGACCATGCCAAAACACTTGCAAACTTGGAACAAATTTAATAAGACCATGCCAAAACACTTGCAAACTTGGTACAAATTTAATGAGACCATGTCAAAACACTTGCAAACTTGGAACAAATTTAATAAAACCATGCCAAAACACTTGCAAACTTGGTACAAATTTAATAAGACCATGCCAAACACTTGCAAACTTGGTACAAATTTAATAAGACCATGCCAAAACACTTGCAAACTTGGAACAAATTTAATAAGACCATGCCAAAACACTTGCAAACTTGGTACAAATTTAATAAGACCATGCCAAAAAACTTGCAAACTTGGTACAAATTTAATAAGACCATGCCAAAACACTTGCAAACTTGGTACAAATTTAATAAGACCATGCCAAAACACTTGCAAACTTGGTACAAATATAATAAGACCATGCCAAAACACTTGCAAACTTGGTACAAATTTAATAAGACCATGCCAAAACACTTGCAAACTTGGAACAAATTTAATAAAACCATGCCAAAACACTTGCAAACTTGGTACAAATTTAATAAGACCATGCCAAAACACTTGCAAACTTGGTACAAATTTAATAAGACCATGCCAAAACACTTGCAAACTTGGAACAAATTTAATAAGACCATGCCAAAACACTTGCAAACTTGGAACAAATTTTATAAGACCATGCCAAAACACTTGCAAACTTGGTTCAAATTTAATAAGACCATGCCAAAACACTTGCAAACTTGGTACAAATTTAATAAGACCATGCCAAAACACTTGCAAACTTGGTACAAATGTAATAAGACCATGCCAAAACACTTGCAAACTTGGTACAAATTTAATAAGACCATGCCAAAACACTAGCAAACTTGGAACAAATTTAATAAAACCATGCCAAAACACTTGCAAACTTGGTACAAATTTAATAAGACCATGCCAAAACACTTGCAAACTTGGTACAAATTTAATAAGACCATGCCAAAACACTTGCAAACTTGGTACAAATTTAATAAGACCATGCCAAAACACTTGCAAACTTGGTACAAATTTAATAAGACCATGCCAAAAAACTTGCAAACTTGGTACAAATTTAATAAGACCATGCCAAAACACTTGCAAACTTGGTACAAATGTAATAAGACCATGCCAAAACACTTGCAAACTTGGTACAAATTTAATAAGACCATGCCAAAACACTTGCAAACTTGGAACAAATTTAATAAAACCATGCCAAAACACTTGCAAACTTGGTACAAATTTAATAAGACCATGCCAAACACTTGCAAACTTGGTACAAATTTAATAAGACCATGCCAAAACACTTGCAAACTTGGAACAAATTTAATAAGACCATGCCAAAACACTTGCAAACTTGGTACAAATTTAATGAGACCATGTCAAAACACTTGCAGACTTGGAACAAACTTCCTAAGACCATGCCAAAACACTTGCAAACTTGGTACAAATGTAATTAGACCATGCCAAAACACTTGCAAACTTGGTACAAATTTAATAAGACCATGCCAAAAAACTTGCAAACTTGGTACAAATTTAATAAGACCATGCCAAAACACTTGCAAACTTGGTACAAATTTAATAAGACCATGCCAAAACACTTGCAAACTTGGTACAAATATAATAAGACCATGCCAAAACACTTGCAAACTTGGTACAAATTTAATAAGACCATGCCAAAACACTTGCAAACTTGGAACAAATTTAATAAAACCATGCCAAAACACTTGCAAACCTGGTACAAATTTAATAAGACCATGCCAAAACACTTGCAAACTTGGTACAAATTTAATAAGACCATGCCAAAACACTTGCAAACTTGGAACAAATTTTATAAGACCATGCCAAAACACTTGCAAACTTGGTTCAAATTTAATAAGACCATGCCAAAACACTTGCAAACTTGGTACAAATTTAATAAGACCATGCCAAAACACTTGCAAACTTGGTACAAATGTAATAAGACCATGCCAAAACACTTGCAAACTTGGTACAAATTTAATGAGACCATGCCAAAACACTAGCAAACTTGGAACAAATTTAATAAAACCATGCCAAAACACTTGCAAACTTGGTACAAATTTAATAAGACCATGCCAAAACACTTGCAAACTTGGTACAAATTTAATAAGACCATGCCAAAACACTTGCAAACTTGGTACAAATTTAATAAGACCATGCCAAAACACTTGCAAACTTGGTACAAATTTAATAAGACCATGCCAAAAAACTTGCAAACTTGGTACAAATTTAATAAGACCATGCCAAAACACTTGCAAACTTGGTACAAATGTAATAAGACCATGCCAAAACACTTGCAAACTTGGTACAAATTTAATAAGACCATGCCAAAACACTTGCAAACTTGGAACAAATTTAATAAAACCATGCCAAAACACTTGCAAACTTGGTACAAATTTAATAAGACCATGCCAAACACTTGCAAACTTGGTACAAATTTAATAAGACCATGCCAAAACACTTGCAAACTTGGAACAAATTTAATAAGACCATGCCAAAACACTTGCAAACTTGGTACAAATTTAATGAGACCATGTCAAAACACTTGCAAACTTGGAACAAACTTCCTAAGACCATGCCAAAACACTTGCAAACTTGGTACAAATGTAATTAGACCATGCCAAAACACTTGCAAACTTGGTACAAATTTAATAAGACCATGCCAAAACACTTGCAAACTAGGAACAAATTTAATAAGACCATGCCAAACACTTGCAAACTTGGAACAAACTTCCTAAGACCATGCCAAAACACTTGCAAACTTGGTACAAATTTAATAAGACCATGCCAAAACACTTGCAAACTTGGAACAAATTTAATAAGACCATGCCAAACACTTGCAAACTTGGAACAAACTTCCTAAGACCATGCCAAAACACTTGCAAACTTGGTACAAATTTAATAAGACCATGCCAAAACACTTGCAAACTTGGAACAAATTTAATAAGACCATGCCAAAACACTTGCAAACTTGGTACAAATTTAATAAGACCATGCCAAAACACTGGCAAAATTTAATCTTAATAAAAACTTACAAATTTAATAAGACCATGCCAAACACTTGCAAACTTGGAACAAACTTCCTAAGACCATGCCAAAACACTTGCAAACTTGGAAAAAACTTCCAAAGACCATGCCAAACACTTGCAAATTTGGTACAAATTAAATAAGACCATGCCAAACACTTGCAAACTTGGAACAAATTTAATAAGACCATGCCAAACACTTGCAGACTTGGAACAAACTTCCTAAGACCATGCCAAAACACTTGCAAACTTGGTACAAATGTAATAAGACCATGCCAAAACACTTGCAAACTTGGTACAAATTTAATAAGACTATGCCAAAACACTTGCAAACTTGGTACAAATATAAAAAGACCATGCCAAACACTTGCAAATTTGGTACAAATTAAATAAGACCATGCCAAACACTTGCAAACTTGGAACAAACTTCCTAAGACCATGCCAAAACACTTGCAAACTTGGTACAAATTTAATAAGACCATGCCAAAACACTTGCAAACTTGGAACAAATTTAATAAGACCATGCCAAACACTTGCAGACTTGGAACAAACTTCCTAAGACCATGTCAAAACACTTGCAAACTTGGTACAAATGTAATAAGACCATGCCAAAACACTTGCAAACTTGGTACAAATTTAATAAGACTATGCCAAAACACTTGCAAACTTGGTACAAATATAAAAAGACCATGCCAAACACTTGCAAACTTGGTACAAATTTAATAAGACCATGCCAAACACTTGCAAACTAGGAACAAACTTCCTATGACCATGCCAAAGCACTTGCAAACTTGGGACAAATTTAATAAGACCATGCCAAAACACTTGCAAACTTGGTACAAATTTAATAAGACCATGCCAAACACTTGCAAACTAGGAACAAACTTCCTATGACCATGCCAAAACACTTGCAAACTTGGAACAAATTTAATAAGACCATGC
This sequence comes from Anopheles atroparvus, assembly GCA_914969975.1. NCBI lineage: Eukaryota > Metazoa > Arthropoda > Insecta > Diptera > Culicidae > Anopheles > Anopheles atroparvus. Next base: position 839,911 of record CAJZCY010000008.1, on the reverse strand, counting down.
CAAAACACTTGCAAACTTGGTACAAATTTAATAAGACCATGCCAAAAAACTTGCAAACTTGGTACAAATTTAATAAGACCATGCCAAAACACTTGCAAACTTGGTACAAATTTAATAAGACCATGCCAAAACACTTGCAAACTTGGTACAAATTTAATAAGACCATGCCAAAACACTTGCAAACTTGGTACAAATTTAATAAGACCATGCCAAAACACTTGCAAACTTGGAACAAATTTAATAAAACCATGCCAAAACACTTGCAAACTTGGTACAAATTTAATAAGACCATGCCAAAACACTTGCAAACTTGGTACAAATTTAATAAGACCATGCCAAAACACTTGCAAACTTGGAACAAATTTAATAAGACCATGCCAAAACACTTGCAAACTTGGAACAAATTTTATAAGACCATGCCAAAACACTTGCAAACTTGGTTCAAATTTAATAAGACCATGCCAAAACACTTGCAAACTTGGTACAAATTTAATAAGACCATGCCAAAACACTTGCAAACTTGGTACAAATGTAATAAGACCATGCCAAAACACTTGCAAACTTGGTACAAATTTAATAAGACCATGCCAAAACACTAGCAAACTTGGAACAAATTTAATAAAACCATGCCAAAACACTTGCAAACTTGGTACAAATTTAATAAGACCATGCCAAAACACTTGCAAACTTGGTACAAATTTAATAAGACCATGCCAAAACACTTGCAAACTTGGTACAAATTTAATAAGACCATGCCAAAACACTTGCAAACTTGGAACAAATTTAATAAAACCATGCCAAAACACTTGCAAACTTGGTACAAATTTAATAAGACCATGCCAAAACACTTGCAAACTTGGTACAAATATAATAAGACCATGCCAAAACACTTGCAAACTTGGTACAAATTTAATAAGACCATGCCAAAACACTTGCAAACTTGGTACAAATTTAATAAGACCATGCCAAAACACTTGCAAACTTGGTACAAATGTAATAAGACCATGCCAAAACACTTGCAAACTTGGTACAAATTTAATAAGACCATGCCAAAACACTAGCAAACTTGGAACAAATTTAATAAAACCATGCCAAAACACTTGCAAACTTGGTACAAATTTAATAAGACCATGCCAAAACACTTGCAAACTTGGTACAAATTTAATAAGACCATGCCAAAACACTTGCAAACTTGGTACAAATTTAATAAGACCATGCCAAAACACTAGCAAACTTGGAACAAATTTAATAAAACCATGCCAAAACACTTGCAAACTTGGTACAAATTTAATAAGACCATGCCAAAACACTTGCAAACTTGGTACAAATATAATAAGACCATGCCAAAACACTTGCAAACTTGGTACAAATTTAATAAGACCATGCCAAAACACTTGCAAACTTGGAACAAATTTAATAAAACCATGCCAAAACACTTGCAAACTTGGTACAAATTTAATAAGACCATGCCAAAACACTTGCAAACTTGGTACAAATTTAATAAGACCATGCCAAAACACTTGCAAACTTGGAACAAATTTAATAAGACCATGCCAAAACACTTGCAAACTTGGAACAAATTTTATAAGACCATGCCAAAACACTTGCAAACTTGGTTCAAATTTAATAAGACCATGCCAAAACACTTGCAAACTTGGTACAAATTTAATAAGACCATGCCAAAACACTTGCAAACTTGGTACAAATGTAATAAGACCATGCCAAAACACTTGCAAACTTGGTACAAATTTAATAAGACCATGCCAAAACACTAGCAAACTTGGAACAAATTTAATAAAACCATGCCAAAACACTTGCAAACTTGGTACAAATTTAATAAGACCATGCCAAAACACTTGCAAACTTGGTACAAATTTAATAAGACCATGCCAAAACACTTGCAAACTTGGTACAAATTTAATAAGACCATGCCAAACACTTGCAAACTTGGTACAAATTTAATAAGACCATGCCAAAACACTTGCAAACTTGGAACAAATTTAATAAGACCATGCCAAAACACTTGCAAACTTGGTACAAATTTAATGAGACCATGTCAAAACACTTGCAAACTTGGAACAAACTTCCTAAGACCATGCCAAAACACTTGCAAACTTGGTACAAATGTAATTAGACCATGCCAAAACACTTGCAAACTTGGTACAAATTTAATAAGACCATGCCAAAACACTTGCAAACTAGGAACAAATTTAATAAGACCATGCCAAACACTTGCAAACTTGGAACAAACTTCCTAAGACCATGCCAAAACACTTGCAAACTTGGTACAAATTTAATAAGACCATGCCAAAACACTTGCAAACTTGGAACAAATTTAATAAGACCATGCCAAACACTTGCAGACTTGGAACAAACTTCCTAAGACCATGCCAAAACACTTGCAAACTTGGTACAAATGTAATGAGACCATGCCAAAACACTTGCAAACTTGGTACAAATTTAATAAGACTATGCCAAAACACTTGCAAACTTGGTACAAATATAAAAAGACCATGCCAAACACTTGCAAACTTGGTACAAATTTAATAAGACCATGCCAAACACTTGCAAACTTGAAACAAACTTCCTATGACCATGCCAAAACCCTTGCAAACTTGGTACAAAATAAATAAGACCATGCCAAAACACTTGCAAACTTGGTACAAATTAAATAAGACCATGCCAAACACTTGCAAATTTGGTACAAATTAAATAAGACCATGCCAAACACTTGCAAACTTGGAACAAATTTAATAAGACCATGCCAAACACTTGCAGACTTGGAACAAACTTCCTAAGACCATGCCAAAACACTTGCAAACTTGGTACAAATGTAATAAGACCATGCCAAAACACTTGCAAACTTGGTACAAATTTAATAAGACTATGCCAAAACACTTGCAAACTTGGTACAAATATAAAAAGACCATGCCAAACACTTGCAAATTTGGTACAAATTAAATAAGACCATGCCAAACACTTGCAAACTTGGAACAAACTTCCTAAGACCATGCCAAAACACTTGCAAACTTGGTACAAATTTAATAAGACCATGCCAAAACACTTGCAAACTTGGAACAAATTTAATAAGACCATGCCAAACACTTGCAGACTTGGAACAAACTTCCTAAGACCATGTCAAAACACTTGCAAACTTGGTACAAATGTAATAAGACCATGCCAAAACACTTGCAAACTTGGTACAAATTTAATAAGACTATGCCAAAACACTTGCAAACTTGGTACAAATATAAAAAGACCATGCCAAACACTTGCAAACTTGGTACAAATTTAATAAGACCATGCCAAACACTTGCAAACTAGGAACAAACTTCCTATGACCATGCCAAAGCACTTGCAAACTTGGGACAAATTTAATAAGACCATGCCAAAACACTTGCAAACTTGGTACAAATTTAATAAGACCATGCCAAACACTTGCAAACTAGGAACAAACTTCCTATGACCATGCCAAAACACTTGCAAACTTGGAACAAATTTAATAAGACCATGCCAAAACACTTGCAAACTTGGTACAAATTTAATAAGACCATGCCAAAAAACTTGCAAACTTGGTACAAATTTAATAAGACCATGCCAAAACACTTGCAAACTTGGTACAAATTTAATAAGACCATGCCAAAACACTTGCAAACTTGGTACAAATATAATAAGACCATGCCAAAACACTTGCAAACTTGGTACAAATTTAATAAGACCATGCCAAAACACTTGCAAACTTGGAACAAATTTAATAAAACCATGCCAAAACACTTGCAAACTTGGTACAAATTTAATAAGACCATGCCAAAACACTTGCAAACTTGGTACAAATTTAATAAGACCATGCCAAAACACTTGCAAACTTGGAACAAATTTAATAAGACCATGCCAAAACACTTGCAAACTTGGAACAAATTTTATAAGACCATGCCAAAACACTTGCAAACTTGGTTCAAATTTAATAAGACCATGCCAAAACACTTGCAAACTTGGTACAAATTTAATAAGACCATGCCAAAACACTTGCAAACTTGGTACAAATGTAATAAGACCATGCCAAAACACTTGCAAACTTGGTACAAATTTAATAAGACCATGCCAAAACACTTGCAAACTTGGAACAAACTTCCTAAGACCATGCCAAAACACTTGCAAACTTGGTACAAATGTAATTAGACCATGCCAAAACACTTGCAAACTTGGTACAAATTTAATAAGACCATGCCAAAAAACTTGCAAACTTGGTACAAATTTAATAAGACCATGCCAAAACACTTGCAAACTTGGTACAAATTTAATAAGACCATGCCAAAACACTTGCAAACTTGGTACAAATATAATAAGACCATGCCAAAACACTTGCAAACTTGGTACAAATTTAATAAGACCATGCCAAAACACTTGCAAACTTGGAACAAATTTAATAAAACCATGCCAAAACACTTGCAAACTTGGAACAAATTTAATAAGACCATGCCAAAACACTTGCAAACTTGGAACAAATTTTATAAGACCATGCCAAAACACTTGCAAACTTGGTTCAAATTTAATAAGACCATGCCAAAACACTTGCAAACTTGGTACAAATTTAATAAGACCATGCCAAAACACTTGCAAACTTGGTACAAATGTAATAAGACCATGCCAAAACACTTGCAAACTTGGTACAAATTTAATAAGACCATGCCAAAACACTAGCAAACTTGGAACAAATTTAATAAAACCATGCCAAAACACTTGCAAACTTGGTACAAATTTAATAAGACCATGCCAAAACACTTGCAAACTTGGTACAAATTTAATAAGACCATGCCAAAACACTTGCAAACTTGGTACAAATTTAATAAGACCATGCCAAAACACTTGCAAACTTGGTACAAATTTAATAAGACCATGCCAAAAAACTTGCAAACTTGGTACAAATTTAATAAGACCATGCCAAAACACTTGCAAACTTGGTACAAATGTAATAAGACCATGCCAAAATACTTGCAAACTTGGTACAAATTTAATAAGACCATGCCAAAACACTTGCAAACTTGGAACAAATTTAATAAAACCATGCCAAAACACTTGCAAACTTGGTACAAATTTAATAAGACCATGCCAAACACTTGCAAACTTGGTACAAATTTAATAAGACCATGCCAAAACACTTGCAAACTTGGAACAAATTTAATAAGACCATGCCAAAACACTTGCAAACTTGGTACAAATTTAATGAGACCATGTCAAAACACTTGCAAACTTGGAACAAACTTCCTAAGACCATGCCAAAACACTTGCAAACTTGGTACAAATGTAATTAGACCATGCCAAAACACTTGCAAACTTGGTACAAATTTAATAAGACCATGCCAAAACACTTGCAAACTAGGAACAAATTTAATAAGACCATGCCAAACACTTGCAAACTTGGAACAAACTTCCTAAGACCATGCCAAAACACTTGCAAACTTGGTACAAATTTAATAAGACCATGCCAAAACACTTGCAAACTTGGAACAAATTTAATAAGACCATGCCAAACACTTGCAGACTTGGAACAAACTTCCTAAGACCATGCCAAAACACTTGCAAACTTGGTACAAATGTAATGAGACCATGCCAAAACACTTGCAAACTTGGTACAAATTTAATAAGACTATGCCAAAACACTTGCAAACTTGGTACAAATATAAAAAGACCATGCCAAACACTTGCAAACTTGGTACAAATTTAATAAGACCATGCCAAACACTTGCAAACTTGAAACAAACTTCCTATGACCATGCCAAAACCCTTGCAAACTTGGTACAAAATAAATAAGACCATGCCAAAACACTTGCAAACTTGGTACAAATTAAATAAGACCATGCCAAACACTTGCAAATTTGGTACAAATTAAATAAGACCATGCCAAACACTTGCAAACTTGGAACAAATTTAATAAGACCATGCCAAACACTTGCAGACTTGGAACAAACTTCCTAAGACCATGCCAAAACACTTGCAAACTTGGTACAAATGTAATAAGACCATGCCAACACACTTGCAAACTTGGTACAAATTTAATAAGACTATGCCAAAACACTTGCAAACTTGGTACAAATATAAAAAGACCATGCCAAACACTTGCAAATTTGGTACAAATTAAATAAGACCATGCCAAGCACTTGCAAACTTGGAACAAACTTCCTAAGACCATGCCAAAACACTTGCAAACTTGGTACAAATTTAATAAGACCATGCCAAAACACTTGCAAACTTGGAACAAATTTAATAAGACCATGCCAAACACTTGCAGACTTGGAACAAACTTCCTAAGACCATGTCAAAACACTTGCAAACTTGGTACAAATGTAATAAGACCATGCCAAAACACTTGCAAACTTGGTACAAATTTAATAAGACTATGCCAAAACACTTGCAAACTTGGTACAAATATAAAAAGACCATGCCAAACACTTGCAAACTTGGTACAAATTTAATAAGACCATGCCAAACACTTGCAAACTAGGAACAAACTTCCTATGACCATGCCAAAGCACTTGCAAACTTGGGACAAATTTAATAAGACCATGCCAAAACACTTGCAAACTTGATACAAATTTAATAAGACCATGCAAACCACTTGCAAATTTGGAACAAACTTCCTAAGACCATGCCAAAACACTTGCAAACTTGGTACAAATTTAATAAAACCATGCCAAAACACTTGCAAACTTGGTACAAATTTAATAAGACCATGCCAAAACACTTGCCAATTTGGTACAAATTTAATAAGACCATGCCAAAACACTTGCAAACTTGGTACAAATTTAATAAGACCATGCCAAAACACTTGCAAACTTGGTACAAATTTAATAAGACCATGTCAAAACACTTGCAAACATGGTACAAATTAAATAAGACCATGCCAAACACTTGCAAATTTGGAACAAACTTCCTAAGACCATGCCAAAACACTTGCAAACTTGGTACAAATTTAATAAGACCATGCCAAAACACTTGCAAACTTGGTACAAACTTCCTAAGACCATGCCAAAACACTTGAAAACTTGGTACAAATGTAATAAGACCATGCCAAAACACTTGCAAACTTGGTACAAATTTAATAAGACTATGCCAAAACGCTTGCAAACTTGGTACAAATATAAAAAGACCATGCCAAACACTTGCAAACTTGGTACAAATTTAATAAGACCATGCCAAACACTTGCAAACTAGGAACAAACTTCCTATGACCATGCCAAAACACTTGCAAACTTGGTACAAATTTAATAAGACCATGCCAAACACTTGCAAATTTGGAACAAACTTCCTAAGACCATGCCAAAACACTTGCAAACTTGGTACAAATTTAATAAAACCATGCCAAAACACTTGCAAACTTGGTACAAATTTAATAAGACCATGCCAAAACACTTGCAAACTTGGTACAAATTTAATAAGACCATGCCAAAACACTTGCAAACTTGGTACAAATTTAATAAGACCATGCCAAAACACTTGCAAACTTGGTACAAATTTAATAAGACCATGTCAAAACACTTGCAAACATGGTACAAATTAAATAAGACCACGCCAAACACTTGCAAATTTGGAACAAACTTCCTAAGACCATGCCGAAACACTTGCAAACTTGGTACAAATTTAATAAGACCATGCCAAAACACTTGCAAACTTGGTACAAATTTAATAAGACCATGCCAAAACACTTGCAATCTTGGAACAAATTTAATAAGACCATGGCAAAACACTTGCAAACTTGGTACAAATTTAATAAGACCATGCCAAAACACTTGCAAACTTGGAACAAACTTCTTAAGACCATGCCAAAACACTTGCAAACTTGGTACAAATTTAATAATACCATGCCAAAACACTTGCAAACTTGGTACAAATTTAATAAGACCATGCCAAAACACTTGCAAACTTGGTACAAATTTAATAAGACCATGCCAAAACACTTGCAAACTTGGTACAAATTTAATAAGACCATGCCAAACACTTGCAAACTTGGTACATATTTAATAAGACCATGCCAAAACACTTGCAAACTTGGAACAAATTTAATAAGACCATGCAAAACACTTGCAAACTTGGTACAAATTTAATGAGACCATGTCAAAACACTTGCAAACTTGGAACAAATTTAATTAAACCATGCCAAAACACTTGCAAACTTGGTACAAATTTAATAAGACCATGCCAAACACTTGCAAACTTGGTACAAATTTAATAAGACCATGCCAAAACACTTGCAAACTTGGAACAAATTTAATAAGACCATGCCAAAACACTTGCAAACTTGGTACAAATTTAATGAGACCATGTCAAAACACTTGCAAACTTGGAACAAACTTCCTAAGACCATGCCAAAACACTTGCAAACTTGGTACAAATGTAATTAGACCATGCCAAAACACTTGCAAACTTGGTACAAATTTAATAAGACCATGCCAAAACACTTGCAAACTTGGTACAAATTTAATAAGACCATGCCAAAACACTTGCAAACTTGGAACAAATTTAATAAGACCATGCCAAACACTTGCAAACTTGGAACAAACTTCCTAAGACCATGCCAAAACACTTGCAAACTTGGTACAAATTGATTAAGACCATGCCAAACACTTGCAAACTTGGAACAAACTTCCTTTGACCATGCCAAAACCCTTGCAAACTTGGTACAAATTTAATAAGACCATGCCAAAGCACTTGCAAACTTGGGACAAATTTAATAAGACCATGCCAAAACACTTGCAAACTTGGTACAAATTAAATAAGACCATGCCAAACACTTGCAAATTTGGAACAAACTTCCTAAGACCATGCCAAAACACTTGCAAACTTGGTACAAATTTAATAAAACCATGCAAAAACACTTGCAAACTTGGTACAAATTTAATAAGACCATGCCAAAACACTTGCAAACTTGGTACAAATTTAATAAGACCATGCCAAAACACTTGCAAACTTGGTACAAATTTAATAAAACCATGCCAAAACACTTGCAAACTTGGAACAAATTTAATAAGTCCATGCCAAAACACTTGCAAACTTGGTACAAATTTAATAACACCATGCCAAAACACTTGCAAACATGGTACAAATTAAATAAGACCATGCCAAACACTTGCAAATTTGGAACAAACTTCCTAAGACCATGCCAAAACACTTGCAAACTTGGTACAATATAATAAAACCATGCCAAAACACATGCAAACTTGGTACAAATTTAATAAGACCATGCCAAAGCACTTGCAAACTTGGGACAAATTTAATAAGACCATGCCAAAACACTTGCAAACTTGGTACAAATTAAATAAGACCATGCCAAACACTTGCAAATTTGGAACAAACTTCCTAAGACCATGCCAAAACACTTGCAAACTTGGTACAAATTTAATAAGACCATGCCAAAACACTTGCAAACTTGGTACAAATTTAATAAGACCATGCCAAAACACTTGCAAACTTGGTACAAATTTAATAAGACCATGCCAAAACACTTGCAAACTTGGTACAAATTTAATAAGACCATGCCAAAACACTTGCAAACTTGGAACAAATTTAATAAGACCATGCCAAAACACTTGCAAACTTGGTTCAAATTTAATAAGACCATGTCAAAACACTTGCAAACTTGGAAAAAACTTCCTAAGACCATGCCAAAACACTTGCAAACTTGGTACAAAATTAATAATACCATGCCGAAACACTTGCAAACTTGGTACAAATTTAATAAGATCATGCCAAAACACTTGCAAACTTGGTACAAATTTAATAAGACCATGCCAAAACACTTGCAAACTTGGTACAAATTTAATAAGACCATGCCAAAAAACTTGCAAACTTGGTACAAATTTAATAAGACCATGCCAAAACACTTGCAAACTTGGTACAAATTTAATAAGACCATGCCAAAACACTTGCAAACTTGGAACAAACTTCCTAAGACCATGCCAAAACACCTGCAAACTTGGTACAAATTTAATAAGACCATTTCAAAACACTTGCAAACTTGGTACAAATTTAATAAGACCATGCCAAAACACTTGCAAACTTGGTACAAATTTAATAAGACCATGCCAAAACACTTGCAAACTTGGTACAAATTTAATAAGACCATGCCAAACACTTGCAAACTTGGAACAAACTTACTAAGACCATGCCAAAACACTTGCAAACTTGGAACAAACTTCCTAAGACCATGCCAAAACACTTGCAAACTTGGTACAAATTTAATAAGACCATGCCAAAACACTTGCAAACTTGGTACAAATTTAATGAGACCATGCCAAAACACTTGCAAACTTGGTACAAATTTAATAAGACCATGCCAAACACTTGCAAACTTGGAACAAACTTCCTAAGACCATGCCAAAACACTTGCAAACTTGGAAAAAACTTCCTTGGACCATGCCAAAACACCTGCAAACTTGGTACAAATTTAATAAGACCATGCCAAAACACTTGCAAACTTGGTACAAATTTAATAAGACCATGCCAAAACACTTGCAAACTTGGTACAAATTTAATAAGACCATGCCAAAACACTTGCAAACTTGGTACGTTTTTATTAAGACCATGCCAAACACTTGCAAACTTGGAACAAACTTCCTAAGACCATGCCAAAACACCTGCAAACTTGGTACAAATTTAATAAGACCATTTCAAAACACTTGCAAACTTGGTACAAATTTAATAAGACCATGCCAAAACACTTGCAAACTTGGTACAAATTTAATAAGACCATGCCAAAACACTTGCAAACTTGGTACAAATTTAATAAGACCAAGCCAAACACTTGCAAACTTGGAACAAACTTACTAAGACCATGCCAAAACACTTGCAAACTTGGAACAAACTTCCTAAGACCATGCCAAAACACCTGCAAACTTGGTACACTTTTAATAAGACCATGCCAAAACACTTGCAAACTTGGAACAAACTTCCTAAAACCATGCCAAAACACTTGCTAACTTGGAACAAATTTAATAAGACCATGCCAAAACACTTGCAAACTTGGAACAAATTTAATGAGACCATGCCAAAACACTTGCAAACTTGGTACAAATTTAATAAGACCATGCCAAATCACTTGCAAACTTGGTACAAATTTAATAAGACCATGCCAAACACTTGCAAACTTGGAACAAACTTCCTAAGACCATGCCAAATCACTTACAAACTTGGTACAAATTTAATAAGACCATGCCAAAACACTTGCAAACTTGGTACAAATTTAATAAGACCATGCCAAAACACTTGCAAACTTGGAACAAATTTAATAAGACCATGCCAAACACTTGCAAACTTGGAACAAATTTAATAAGACCATGCCAAAACACTTGCAAACTTGGTTCAAATTTAATAAGACCATGCCAAAAGACTTGCTAACTTGGTACAAATTTAATAAGACCATGCCATAACACTTGCAAACTTGGTACAAATCTAATAAGACCATGCCAAACACTTGCAAACTTGGTACAAATTTAATAAGACCATGCCAAACACTTGCAAACTTGGAACAAACTTCCTAAAACCATGCCAAAACACTTGCTAACTTGGTACAAATTTAATAAGACCATGCCAAACACTTGCAAACTTGGTACAATTTTAATAAGACCATGCCAAAACACTTGCAAACTTGGAACAAACTTCCTAAGACCATGCCAAAACACTTGCAAACTTGGTACAAATTTAATAAGACCATGCCAAAACACTTGCAAACTTGGTACAAATTTAATAAGACCATGCCAAACACTTGCAAACTTGGAACAAACTTCCTAAGACCATGCCAAACCACTTACAAACTTGGTACAAATTTAATAAGACCATGCCAAAACACTTGCAAACTTGGTACAAATTTAATAAGACCATGCCAAACACTTGCAAACTTGGAACAAACTTCCTAAGACCATGCCAAAACACTTGCAAACTTGGTACAAATTTAATAAGACCATGCCAAAACACTTGCAAACTTGGTACAAATTTAATAAGACCATGCCAAAAGACTTGCAAACTTGGTACAAATTTAATAAGACCATGCCAAAACACTTGCAAACTTGGAACAAACTTCCTAAGACCATGCCAAAACACTTGCAAACTTGGTACAAATTTAATAAGACCATGCCAAAACACTTGCAAACTTGGTACAAATTTAATAAGACCATGCCAAAACACTTGCAAACTTGGTACAAATTTAATAAGACCATGCCAAAACACTTGCAAACTTGGTACAAATTTAATAAAACCATGCCAAAACACTTGCAAACTTGGAACAAACTTCCTAAGACCATGCCAAAACACTCGCAAACTTGGTACAAATTAAATAAGACCATGCCAAAACACTTGCAAACTTGGAACAAATTTAATAAGACCATGCCAAAACACTTGCAAACTTGGTACAAATTTAATAAGACCATGTCAAAACACTTGCAAACTTGGTACAAATTTAATAAGACCATGCCAAAGCACTTGCAAACTTGGGACAAATTTAATAAGACAATGCCAAAACACTTGCAAACTTGGTACAAATTTAATAAGACCATGCCAAACACTTGCAAATATGGAACAAACTTCCTAAGACTATGTCAAAACACTTGCAAACTTGGTACAAATTTAATAAAACCATGCCAAAACCCTTGCAAACTTGGTACAAATTTAATAAGACCATGCCAAAACACTTGCAAACTTGGTACAAATTTAATAAGACCATGCCAAAACACTTGCAAACTTGGTACAAATTTAATAAGACCATGCCAAAGCACTTGCAAACTTGGGACAAATATGATAAGACCATGCCAAAATACTTGCAAACTTGGTACAAATTTGATAAGACCATGCCAAAACACTTGCAAACTTGGTACAAATTTAATAAGACCCTGCCAAAACACTTGCAAACTTGGTACAAATTTATTAAGACCATGCCAAAACACTTGCAAACTTGGTACAAATTTAATAAGACCATGCCAAAACACTTGCAAACTTGGTACAAATATAATAAGACCATGCCTTACACTTGCAAAGTTGGTACAAATTTAATAAGACCATGCCAAACACTTGCAAACTTGGAACAAACTTCCTAAAACCATGCCAAAACACTTGCTAACTTGGTACAAATTTAATAAGACCATGCCAAACACTTGCAAACTTGGTACAATTTTAATAAGACCATGCGAAAACACTTGCAAACTTGGATCAAACTTCCTAAGACCATGCCAAAACACTTGCAAACTTGGAACAAATTTGATAAGACCATGCCAAAACACTTGCAAACTTGGTACAAATTTAATAAGACCACGCCAAAACACTTGCAAACTTGGAACAAACTTCCTAAGACCATGCCAAAACACCTGCAAACTTGGTACAAATTTAATCAGACCATGCCAAAACACTTGCAAACTTGGTACAAATTTAATAAGACCATGCCAAAACACTTGCAAACTTGATACAAATTTAATAAGACCCTGCAAAAACACTTGCAAACTTGGTACAAATTTAATTAGACCATGCCAAAACACTTGCAAACTTGGAACAAATTTGATAAGACCATGCCAAAACACTTGCAAACTTGGTACAAATTTAATAAGACCACGCCAAAACACTTGCAAACTTGGAACAAACTTCCTAAGACCATGCCAAAACACCTGCAAACTTGGTACAAATTTAATCAGACCATGCCAAAACACTTGCAAACTTGGTACAAATTTAATAAGACCATGCCAAAACACTTGCAAACTTGGTACAAGTTTAATAAGACCATGCCAAAACACTTGCAAACTTGATACAAATTTAATAAGACCCTGCAAAAACACTTGCAAACTTGGTACAAATTTAATAAGACCATGCCAAAACACTTGCAAACTTGGAACAAATTTGATAAGACCATGCCAAAACACTTGCAAACTTGGAACAAACTTCCTAAGACCATGCCAAAACACCTGCAAACTTGATACAAATTTAATAAGACCATGCCAAAACACTTGCAAACTTGGAACAAATTTGATAAGACCATGCCAAAACACTTGCAAACTTGGTACAAATTTAATAAGACCACGCCAAAACACTTGCAAACTTGGAACAAACTTCCTAAGACCATGCCAAAACACCTGCAAACTTGATACAAATTTAATAAGACCATGCCAAAACACTTGCAAACTTGGTACAAATTTAATAAGACCATGCCAAAACACTTGCAAACTTGGTACAAGTTTAATAAGACCATGCCAAAACACTTGCAAACTTGATACAAATTTAATAAGACCCTGCAAAAACACTTGCAAACTTGGTACAAATTTAATAAGACCATGCCAAAACACTTGCAAACTTGGAACAAATTTGATAAGACCATGCCAAAACACTTGCAAACTTGGTACAAATTTAATAAGACCACGCCAAAACACTTGCAAACTTGGAACAAACTTCCTAAGACCATGCCAAAACACCTGCAAACTTGGTACAAATTTAATCAGACCATGCCAAAACACTTGCAAACTTGGTACAAATTTAATAAGACCATGCCAAAACACTTGCAAACTTGGAACAAATTTAATAACACCATGCCAAAACACTTGCAAAATTGGTACAAATTTAATAAGACCATGCCGATCACCTGCAAACTAGGTACAAATTGAATAAGACCATGCCAAAACACTTGCAAACTTGGTACAAATGTAATAAGACCATGCCAAAACACTTGCAAACTTGGAACAAATTTAATAAGACCATGCCAAAACACTTGCAAACTTTGTACAAATTTAATAAGACCATGCCAAAACACTTGCAAACTTGGTATAAATTTCATAAGACCATGCCAAAACACTTGCAAACTTGGTACAAATTAAATAAGACCATGCCAAACACTTCCAAACTTGGTACAAATTTAATAAGACCATGCCAAAACACTTGCAAACATGGTACAAATGTAATAAGACCATGCTTAAACACTTGCAAACTTGGAACATATTTAATAAGACCATGCCAAAACACTTGCAAACTTGGTACAAATTTAAAAAGACCATGCCAAACACTTGTAAACTTGGTACAAATTTAATAAGACCATGCCAAACACTTGCAAACTTGGAACAAACTTCCTTAGACCATGCCAAAACACTTGCAAACTTGGTAAAAATTTAATAAGACCATGCCAAAGCACTTGCAAACTTGGGACAAATTTAATAAGACCATGCCAAAACACTTGCAAACTTGGTACAAATTTAATAAGACCATGCCAAACACTTGCAAACTTGGTACAAATTTAATAAGACCATGCCAAACACTTGCAAACTTGGAACAAACTTCCTAAGACCATGCCAAAACACTTGCAAACTTGGTACAAATTTAATAAGACCATGCCAAAGCACTTGCAAACTTGGGACAAATTTAATAAGACCATGCCAAAACACTTGCAAACTTGGAACCTATTTAATAAGACCATGCCAAACACTTGCAAACTTGGTACAAATTTAATAAGACCATGCCAAACACTTGCAAACTTGGAACAAACTTCCTAAGACCATGCCAAAACACTTGCAAACTTGGTACAAATTAAATAAGACCATGCCAAAACACTTGCAAACTTGGTACAAATTTAATAAGACCATGCCAAAGCACTTGCAAACTTGGGACAAATTTAATAAGACCATGTCAAAACACTTGCAAACTTGGTACAAATTTAATAAGACCATGCCAAACACTTGTAAACTTGGTACAAATTTAATAAGACCATGCCAAACACTTGCAAACTTGGAACAAACTTCCTAAGACCATGCCAAAACACTTGCAAACTTGGTACAAATTTAATAAGACCATGCCAAAGCACTTGCAAACTTGGGACAAATTTAATAAGACCATGCCAAAACACTTGCAAACTTGGTACAAATTTAATAAGACCATGCCAAACACTTGCAAACTTGGTACAAATTTAATAAGACCATGCCAAACACTTGCAAACTTGGAACAAACTTCCTAAGACCATGCCAAAACACTTGCAAACTTGGTACAAATTTAATAAGACCATGCCAAAGCACTTGCAAACTTGGAACAAATTTAATAAGACCATGCCAAAACACTTGCAAACTTGGTACAAATTTAATAAGACCATGCCAAAACACTTGCAAACTTGGTACAAATTTAATAAGACCATGCCAAACACTTCCAAACTTGGTACAAATTTAATAAGACCTTGCCAAAACCCTTGCAAACTTGGAACAAACTTCCTAAGACCATGCCAAAACACTTGCAAACTTGGTACAAATTTAATAAGACCATGCCAAACACTTGCAAACTTGGTACAAATTTAATAAGACCATGCCAAACACTTGCAAACTTGGTACAAATTTAATAAGACCATGCCAAACACTTGCAAACTTGGAACAAACTTCCTAAGACCATGCCAAAACACTTGCAAACTTTGTACAAATTTAATAAGACCATGCCAAAACACTTGCAAACTTGGTACAAATTTCATAAGACCATGCCAAAACACTTGCAAACTTGGTACAAATTTAATAAGACCATGCCAAAACACTTGCAAACTTGGTACAAATTTAATAAGACCATGCCAAACACTTCCAAACTTGGTACAAATTTAATAAGACCATGCCAAAACACTTGCAAACTTGGTACAAATGTAATAAGACCATGCCAAAACACTTGCAAACTTGGAACAAATTTAATAAGACCATGCCAAACACTTGCAAACTTGGTACAAATTTAATAAGACAATGCCAAACACTTGCAAACTTGGAACAAATTTAATAAGACCATGCCAAAACACTTGCAAACTTGGTACAAATTTAGTAAGACCATGCCAAAACACTTGCAAACTTGGAACAAATTTAATAAGACCATTCCAAAACACTTGCAAACTTGGTACAAATTTAATAAGACCATGCCAAAACACTTGCAAACTTGGTACAAATTTAATAAGACCATGCCAAACACTTGCAAACTTGGTACAAATTTAAAAAGACAGTGCACCAACACTTGCAAACTTGGAACAAACTTCCTAAGACCATGCCAAAACACTTGCAAACTTGGTATAAATTAAATAAGACCATGCCAAAACACTTGCAAACTTGGTACAAATTTAATAAGACCATGCCAAACACTTGCAAACTTGGTACAAATTTAAAAAGACAATGCACCAACACTTGCAAACTTGGAACAAACTTCCTAAGACCATGCCAAAACACTTGCAAACTTGGTACAAATTAAATAAGACCATGCCAAAACACTTGCAAACTTGGTACAAATTTAATAAGACCATGCCAAACATTTGCAAACTTGGAACAAACTTCCTAAGACGATGCCAAAACACTTGCATACTTGGTACAAATTTAAAAAGACCATGCCAAAACACTTGCAAACTTGGTACAAATTTAATAAGACCATGCCAAACACTTGTAAACTTGGTACAAATTTAATAAGACCATGCCAAACACTTGCAAACTTGGAACAAACTTCCTAAGACCATGCCAAAACACTTGCAAACTTGGGACAAATTTAATAAGACCATGCCAAAACACTTGCAAACTTGGTACAAATTTAATAAGACCATGCCAAAGCACTTGCAAACTTGGGACAAATTTAATAAGACCATGCCAAAACACTCGCAAACTTGGTAAAAATTTCATAAGACCATGCCAAAACACTTGCAAACTTGGTACAAATTTAATAAGACCATGCCAAACACTTCCAAACTTGGTACAAATTTAATAAGACCATGCCAAAACACTTGCAAACATGGTACAAATGTAATAAGACCATGCCAAAACACTTGCAAACTTGGAACATATTTAATAATACCATGCCAAAACACTTGCAAACTTGGTACAAATTTAATAAGACCATGCCAAACACTTGTAAACTTGGTACAAATTTAATAAGACCATGCCAAACACTTGCAAACTTGGAACAAACTTCCTAAGACCATGCCAAAACACTTGCAAACTTGGTACAAATTTAATAAGACCATGCCAAAGCACTTGCAAACTTGGGACAAATTTAATAAGACCATGTCAAAACACTTGCAAACTTGGTACAAATTTAATAAGACCATGCCAAACACTTGTAAACTTGGTACAAATTTAATAACACCATGCCAAACACTTGCAAACTTGGTACAAACTTCCTAAGACCATGCCAAAACACTTGCAAACTTGGTACAAATTTAATAAGACCATGCCAAAACACTTGCAAACTTGAAACATATTTAATAAGACCATGCCAAACACTTGCAAACTTGGTACAAATTTAATAAGACCATGCCAAACACTTGCAAACTTGGAACAAACTTCCTAAGACCATGCCAAAACACTTGCAAACTTGGTACAAATTTAATAAGACCATGCCAAAGCACTTGCAAACTTGGGACAAATTTAATAAGACCATGCCAAAACACTTGCAAACTTGGTACAAATTTAATAAGACCGTGCCAAAACACTTGCAAACTTGGTACAAATTTAGTAAGACCATGCCAAAACACTTGCAAACTTGGAACAAATTTAATAAGACCATTCCAAAACACTTGCAAACTTGGTACAAATTTAATAAGACCATGCCAAAACAGTTGCAAACTTGGTACAAATTTAATAAGACCATGCCAAACACTTGCAAACTTGGTACAAATTTAAAAAGACAATGCACCAACACTTGCAAACTTGGAACAAACTTCCTAAGACCATGCCAAAACACTTGCAAACTTGGTACAAATTAAATAAGACCATGCCAAAACACTTGCAAACTTGGTACAAATTTAATAAGACCATGCCAAAGCACTTGCAAACTTGGGACAAATTTAATAAGACCATGTCAAAACACTTGCAAACTTGGTACAAATTTAATAAGACCATGCCAAACACTTGTAAACTTGGTACAAATTTAATAAGACCATGCCAAACACTTGCAAACTTGGTACAAACTTCCTAAGACCATGCCGAAACACTTGCAAACTTGGTACAAATTTAATAAGACCATGCCAAAACACTTGCAAACTTGGAACATATTTAATAAGACCATGCCAAACACTTGCAAACTTGGTACAAATTTAATAAGACCATGCCAAACACTTGCAAACTTGGAACAAACTTCCTAAGACCATGCCAAAACACTTGCAAACTTGGTACAAATTTAATAAGACCATGCCAAAACACTTGCAAACTTGGTACAAATTTAATAAGACCATGCCAAACACTTGCAAACTTGGAACAAACTTCTTAAGACCATGCCAAAACACTTGCAAACTTGGTACAAATGTAATAAGACCATGCCAAAACACTTGCAAACTTGGTACAAATTTAATAAGACCATGCCAAAACACTTGCAAACTTGGTACAAATATAAAAAGACCATGCCAAACACTTGCAAACTTGGTACAAATTTAATAAGACCATGCCAAACACTTGCAAACTTGGAACAAACTTCCTATGACCATGCCAAAACCCTTGCAAACTTGGTACAAATTTAATAAGACCATGCCAAAGCACTTGCAAACTTGGGACAAATTTAATAAGACAATGCCAAAACACTTGCAAACTTGGTACAAATTTAATAAGACCATGCCAAACACTTGCAAATTTGGATCAAACTTCCTAATACAATGTCAAAACACTTGCAAACTTGGTACAAATTTAATAAAACCATGCCAAAACACTTGCAAACTTGGTACAAATTTAATAAGACCATGCCAAAACACTTGCAAACTTGGTACAAATTTAATAAGACCATGCCAAAACACTTGCAAACTTGGTACAAATTTAATAAGACCATGCCAAAGCACTTGCAAACTTGGGACAAATTTGATAAGACCATGCCAAAATACTTGCAAACTTGGTACAAATTTGATAAGACCATGCCAAAACACTTGCAAACTTGGTACAAATTTAATAAGACCCTGCCAAAACACTTGCAAACTTGGTACAAATTTATTAAGACCATGCCAAAACACTTGCAAACTTGGTACAAATTTAATAAGACCATGCCAAAACACTTGCAAATTTGGTACAAATTTAATAAGACCATGCCAAAACACTTGCAAACTTGGTACAAATTTAATAAGACCATGCCAAACACTTGCAAACTTGGAACAAACTTCCTAAGACCATGCCAAAACACTTGCAAACTTGGTACAAATGTAATAAGACCATGCCAAAACACTTGCAAACTTGGTACAAATTTAATAAGACCATGCCAAAACACTTGCAAACTTGGTACAAATATAATAAGACCATGCCAAACACTTGCAAAGTTGGTACAAATTTAATAAGACCATGCCAAACACTTGCAAACTTGGAACAAACTTCCTAAAACCATGCCAAAACACTTGCTAACTTGGTACAAATTTAATAAGACCATGCCAAACACTTGAAAACTTGGAACAAACTTCCTAACACCATGCCAAAACACTTGCAAACTTGGTACAAATTTAATGAGACAATGCCAAAACACTTGCAAACTTGGTACAAATTTAATAAGACCATGCCAAAACACTTGCAAATTTGGTACAAATTTAATAAGACCATGCCAAAACACTTGCAAACTTTGTACAAACTTCCTAAGACCATGCCAAAACACCTGCAAACTTGGTACAAATTTAATTAGACCATTTCAAAACACTTGCAAACTTGGTACAAATTTAATAAGACCATGCCAAACACTTGCAAACTTGGAACAAACTTCCTAAAACCATGCCAAAACACTTGCTAACTTGGTACAAATTTAATAAGACCATGCCAAACACTTGCAAACTTGGTACAATTTTAATAAGACCATGCCAAAACACTTGCAAACTTGGAACAAACTTCCTAAGACAATGCCAAAACACTTGCAAACTTGGAAAAAACTTCCTAAGACCATGCCAAAACACCTGCAAACTTGGTACAAATTTAATAAGACCATGCCAAAACACTTGCAAACTTGGAACAAACTTCCAAAGACCATGCCAAAACACCTGCAAACTTGGTACAAATTTAATAAGACCATGCCAAAACACTTGCAAACTTGGTACAAATTTAATAAGACCATGCCAAAACACTTATAAACTTGGTACAAATTTAATAAGACCATGCCAAAACACTTGCAAACTTGGTACAAATTTAATGAGACCATTCCAAAACACTTGCAAACTTGGTACAAATTTAATAAGACCATGCCAAAACACTTGCAAACTTGGTACAAATTTAATAAGACCATGCCAAAGCACTTGCAAACTTGGGACAAATTTAATAAGACCATGTCCAAACACTTGCAAACTTGGAACAAACTTCCTAAGACCATGCCAAAACACTTGCAAACTTGGTACAAATTAAATAAGACCATGCCAAAACACTTGCAAACTTGGAACAAATTTAATAAGACCATGCCAAAACACTTGCAAACTTGGTACAAATTTAATAAGACCATGTCAAAACACTTGCAAACTTGGTACAAATTTAATAAGACCATGCCAAACACTTGCAAACTTGGAACAAACTTCCTAAGACCATGCCAAAACACTTGCAAACTTGGTACAAATTTAATAAGACCATGCCACAGCACTTGCAAACTTGGGACAAATTTAATAAGACCATGCCAAAACACTTGCAAACTTAGAACAAATTTAATAAGACCATGCCAAAACACTTGCAAACTTGGTACAAATTTAATAAGACCATGTCCAAAAACTTGCAAACTTGGAACAAACTTCCTAAGACGATGCCATAACACTTGCAAACTTGGTACAAATTAAATAAGACCGTGCCAAAACACTTGCAAACTTGGAACAAATTTAATAAGACCATGCCAAAACACTTGCAAACTTGGTACAAATTTAATAAGACCATGCCAAAACACTTGCAAACTTGGAACAAACTTCCTAAGACCATGCCAAAACACCTGCAAACTTGGTACAAATTTAATAAGACCATTTCAAAACACTTGCAAACTTGGTACAAATTTAAAAAGACCATGCCAAAACACTTGCAAACTTGGTACAAATTTAATAAGACCATGCCAAAACACTTGCAAACTTGGTACAAATTTAATAAGACCATGCCAAACACTTGCAAACTTGGAACAAACTTACTAAGACCATGCCAAAACACTTGCAAACTTGGAACAAACTTCCTAAGACCATGCCAAAACACCTGCAAACTTGGTACAAATTTAATAAGACCATGCCAAAACACTTGCAAACTTGGTACAAATTTAATGAGACCATGCCAAAACACTTGCAAACTTGGTACAAATTTAATAAGACCATGCCAAACACTTGCAAACTTGGAACAAACTTCCTAAGACCATGCCAAAACACTTGCAAACTTGGAAAAAACTTCCTAGGACCATGCCAAAACACCTGCAAACTTGGTACAAATTTAATAAGACCATGCCAAAACACTTGCAAACTTGGAACAAACTTCCAAAGACCATGCCAAATCACTTACAAACTTGGTACAAATTTAATAAGACCATGCCAAAACACTTGCAAACTTGGTACAAATTTAATAAGACCATGCCAAACACTTGCAAACTTGGAACAAACTTCCTAAGACCATGCCAAAACACTTGCAAACTTGGTACAAATCTTATAAGACCATGCCAAACACTTGCAAACTTGGTACAAATTTAATAAGACCATGTCAAACACTTGCAAACTTGGAACAAACTTCCTAAAACCATGCCAAAACACTTACAAACTTGGTACAAATTTAATAAGACCATGCCAAAACACTTGCAAACTTGGTACAAATTTAATAAGACCATGCCAAACACTTGCAAACTTAGAACAAACTTCCTAAGACCATGCCAAAACACTTGCAAACTTGGTACAAATTTAATAAGACCATGCCAAAACACTTGCAAACTTGGTACAAATTTAATAAGACCATGCCAAAACACTTGTAAACTTGGAACAAATTTAATAAGACCATGCCAAAACACTTTCAAACTTGGTACAAATTTAATAAGACCATGCCAATACGCTTGCAAACTTGAAAAAAAAATTAATAAGACCATGCCAAAACACTTGCAAACTTGGTACATATTTAATAAGACCATGCCAAAACACTTGCAAACTTGGAACAAACTTCCTAAGACCATGCCAAAACACTTGCAAACTTGGTACAAATTAAATGAGACCATGCTAAACACTTGCAAGCTTGGAACAAACTTCCTAAGACCATGTCAAAACACTTGCAAACTTGGAACAAACTTCCTAAGACCATGCCAAAACACTTGCAAACTTGGTACAAATTTAATAAGACCATGTCCAAACACTTGCAAACTTGGAACAAACTTCCTAAGACCATGCCAAAACACTTGCAAACTTGGTACAAATTAAATAAGACCATGGCAAAACACTTGCAAACTTGGTACAAATTTAATAAGACCATGCCAAAACACTTGCAAACTTGGTACAAATCTAATGAGACAATGCCAAAACACTTGCAAACTTGGTACAAATTTAATAAGACCATGCCAAAACACTTGCAAACTTGGTACAAATTTAATAAGACCATGCCAAAACACTTGCAAACTTGGTACAAACTTCCTAAGACCATGCCAAAACACCTGCAAACTTGGTACAAATTTAATAAGACCATTTCAAAACACTTGCAAACTTGGTACAAATTTAATAAGACCATGCCAAAACACTTGCAAACTTGGAACAAACTTCCAAAGACCATGCCAAAACACTTGCAAACTTGGAACAAATTTAATAAGACCATGCCAAAACACTTGCAAACTTGGTACAAATTTAATAAGACCATGCCAAAACACTTGCAAACTTGGAACAAACTTCCTAAGACCATGCCAAAACACCTGCAAACTTGGTACAAATTTAATAAGACCATTTCAAAACACTTGCAAACTTGGTACAAATTTAAAAAGACCATGCCAAAACACTTGCAAACTTGGTACAAATTTAATAAGACCATGCCAAAACACTTGCAAACTTGGTACAAATTTAATAAGACCATGCCAAACACTTGCAAACTTGGAACAAACTTACTAAGACCATGCCAAAACACTTGCAAACTTGGAACAAACTTCCTAAGACCATGCCAAAACACCTGCAAACTTGGTACAAATTTAATAAGACCATGCCAAAACACTTGCAAACTTGGTACAAAT
Organism: Anopheles atroparvus; assembly: GCA_914969975.1. Taxonomy (NCBI): domain Eukaryota; kingdom Metazoa; phylum Arthropoda; class Insecta; order Diptera; family Culicidae; genus Anopheles; species Anopheles atroparvus. The sequence goes on along the minus strand of CAJZCY010000008.1, from coordinate 815,803 downwards.
TTAATGAGACCATGCCAAAACACTTGCAAACTTGGTACAAATTTAATAAGACCATGCCAAACACTTGCAAACTTGGAACAAACTTCCTAAGACCATGCCAAAACACTTGCAAACTTGGAAAAAACTTCCTAGGACCATGCCAAAACACCTGCAAACTTGGTACAAATTTAATAAGACCATGCCAAAACACTTGCAAACTTGGAACAAACTTCCAAAGACCATGCCAAATCACTTACAAACTTGGTACAAATTTAATAAGACCATGCCAAAACACTTGCAAACTTGGTACAAATTTAATAAGACCATGCCAAACACTTGCAAACTTGGAACAAACTTCCTAAGACCATGCCAAAACACTTGCAAACTTGGTACAAATCTTATAAGACCATGCCAAACACTTGCAAACTTGGTACAAATTTAATAAGACCATGTCAAACACTTGCAAACTTAGAACAAACTTCCTAAAACCATGCCAAAACACTTACAAACTTGGTACAAATTTAATAAGACCATGCCAAAACACTTGCAAACTTGGTACAAATTTAATAAGACCATGCCAAACACTTGCAAACTTAGAACAAACTTCCTAAGACCATGCCAAAACACTTGCAAACTTGGTACAAATTTAATAAGACCATGCCAAAACACTTGCAAACTTGGTACAAATTTAATAAGACCATGCCAAAACACTTGTAAACTTGGAACAAATTTAATAAGACCATGCCAAAACACTTTCAAACTTGGTACAAATTTAATAAGACCATGCCAATACGCTTGCAAACTTGAAAAAAAAATTAATAAGACCATGCCAAAACACTTGCAAACTTGGTACATATTTAATAAGACCATGCCAAAACACTTGCAAACTTGGAACAAACTTCCTAAGACCATGCCAAAACACTTGCAAACTTGGTACAAATTAAATGAGACCATGCTAAACACTTGCAAGCTTGGAACAAACTTCCTAAGACCATGTCAAAACACTTGCAAACTTGGAACAAACTTCCTAAGACCATGCCAAAACACTTGCAAACTTGGTACAAATTTAATAAGACCATGCCAAAACACTTGCAAACTTGGTACAAATTTAATAAGACCATGCCAAAACACTTGCAAACTTGGTACAAATTTAATAAGACCATGCCAAAACACTTACAAACTTGGTACAAATTTAATAAGACCATGCCAAAACACTTGCAAACTTGGTACAAATTTAATAAGACCATGTCCAAACACTTGCAAACTTGGAACAAACTTCCTAAGACCATGCCAAAACACTTGCAAACTTGGTACAAATTAAATAAGACCATGGCAAAACACTTGCAAACTTGGTACAAATTTAATAAGACCATGCCAAAACACTTGCAAACTTGGTACAAATCTAATGAGACAATGCCAAAACACTTGCAAACTTGGTACAAATTTAATAAGACCATGCCAAAACACTTGCAAACTTAGAACAAATTTAATAAGACCATGCCAAAACACTTGCAAACTTGGTACAAATTTAATAAGACCATGTCCAAACCCTTGCAAACTTGGAACAAACTTCCTAAGACGATGCCATAACACTTGCAAACTTGGTACAAATTAAATAAGACCGTGCCAAAACACTTGCAAACTTGGAACAAATTTAATAAGACCATGCCAAAACACTTGCAAACTTGGTACAAATTTAATAAGACCATGCCAAAACACTTGCAAACTTGGAACAAACTTCCTAAGACCATGCCAAAACACCTGCAAACTTGGTACAAATTTAATAAGACCATTTCAAAACACTTGCAAACTTGGTACAAATTTAAAAAGACCATGCCAAAACACTTGCAAACTTGGTACAAATTTAATAAGACCATGCCAAAACACTTGCAAACTTGGTACAAATTTAATAAGACCATGCCAAACACTTGCAAACTTGGAACAAACTTACTAAGACCATGCCAAAACACTTGCAAACTTGGAACAAACTTCCTAAGACCATGCCAAAACACCTGCAAACTTGGTACAAATTTAATAAGACCATGCCAAAACACTTGCAAACTTGGTACAAATTTAATGAGACCATGCCAAAACACTTACAAACTTGGTACAAATTTAATAAGACCATGCCAAAACACTTGCAAACTTGGTACAAATTTAATAAGACCATGCCAAACACTTGCAAACTTGGAACAAACTTCCTAAGACCATGCCAAAACACTTGCAAACTTGGTACAAATCTTATAAGACCATGCCAAACACTTGCAAACTTGGTACAAATTTAATAAGACCATGTCAAACACTTGCAAACTTGGAACAAACTTCCTAAAACCATGCCAAAACACTTACAAACTTGGTACAAATTTAATAAGACCATGCCAAAACACTTGCAAACTTGGTACAAATTTAATAAGACCATGCCAAACACTTGCAAACTTAGAACAAACTTCCTAAGACCATGCCAAAACACTTGCAAACTTGGTACAAATTTAATAAGACCATGCCAAAACACTTGCAAACTTGGTACAAATTTAATAAGACCATGCCAAAACACTTGTAAACTTGGAACAAATTTAATAAGACCATGCCAAAACACTTTCAAACTTGGTACAAATTTAATAAGACCATGCCAATACGCTTGCAAACTTGAAAAAAAAATTAATAAGACCATGCCAAAACACTTGCAAACTTGGTACATATTTAATAAGACCATGCCAAAACACTTGCAAACTTGGAACAAACTTCCTAAGACCATGCCAAAACACTTGCAAACTTGGTACAAATTAAATGAGACCATGCTAAACACTTGCAAGCTTGGAACAAACTTCCTAAGACCATGTCAAAACACTTGCAAACTTGGAACAAACTTCCTAAGACCATGCCAAAACACTTGCAAACTTGGTACAAATTTAATAAGACCATGCCAAAACACTTGCAAACTTGGTACAAATTTAATAAGACCATGCCAAAACACTTGCAAACTTGGTACAAATTTAATAAGACCATGCCAAAACACTTACAAACTTGGTACAAATTTAATAAGACCATGCCAAAACACTTGCAAACTTGGTACAAATTTAATAAGACCATGTCCAAACACTTGCAAACTTGGAACAAACTTCCTAAGACCATGCCAAAACACTTGCAAACTTGGTACAAATTAAATAAGACCATGGCAAAACACTTGCAAACTTGGTACAAATTTAATAAGACCATGCCAAAACACTTGCAAACTTGGTACAAATCTAATGAGACAATGCCAAAACACTTGCAAACTTGGTACAAATTTAATAAGACCATGCCAAAACACTTGCAAACTTGGTACAAATTTAATAAGACCATGCCAAAACACTTGCAAACTTGGTACAAACTTCCTAAGACCATGCCAAAACACCTGCAAACTTGGTACAAATTTAATAAGACCATTTCAAAACACTTGCAAACTTGGTACAAATTTAATAAGACCATGTCAAACACTTGCAAACTTGGAACAAACTTCCTAAAACCATGCCAAAACACTTGCAAACTTGGTACAAATTTACTAAGACCATGTCCAAACACTTGCAAACTTGGAACAAATTTCCTAAGACCATGCCAAAACACTTGCAAACTTGGTACAAATTAAATAAGACCATGCCAAAACACTTGCAAACTTGGAACAAATTTAATAAGACCATGCCAAAACACTTGCAAACTTGGTACAAATTTAATAAGACCATGTCAAAACACTTGCAAACTTGGTACAAATTTAATAAGACCATGCCAAACACTTGCAAACTTGGAACAAACTTCCTAAGACCATGCCAAAACACTTGCAAACTTGGTACAAATTTAATAAGACCATGCCACAGCACTTGCAAACTTGGGACAAATTTAATAAGACCATGCCAAAACACTTGCAAACTTGGAACAAATTTAATAAGACCATGCCAAAACACTTGCAAACTTAGAACAAATTTAATAAGACCATGCCAAAACACTTGAAAACTTGGTACAAATTTAATAAGACCATGTCCAAACACTGGCAAACTTGGAACAAACTTCCTAAGACCATGCCAAAACACCTGCAAACTTGGTACAAATTTAATAAGACCATGCCAAAACACTTGCAAACTTGGTACAAATTTAATGAGACCATGCCAAAACACTTGCAAACTTGGTACAAATTTAATAAGACCATGCCAATCACTTGCAAACTTGGAACAAACTTCCTTAGACCATGCCAAAACACTTGCAAACTTGGAACAAACTTCCTAAGACCATGCCAAAACTCTTGCAAACTTGGTACAAATTTAATAAGACCATGCCAAAACACTTGCAAACTTGGAACAAATTTAATAAGACCATGCCAAACACTTGCAAACTTGGAACAAATTTAATAAGACCATGCAAAAACACTTGCAAACTTGGTTCAAATTTAATAAGACCATGCCAAAAGACTTGCAAACTTGGTACAAATTTAATAAGACCATGCCATAACACTTGCAAACTTGGTACAAATCTAATAAGACCATGCCAAACACTTGCAAACTTGGTACAAATTTACTAAGACCATGCCAAACACTTGCAAACTTGGAACAAACTTCCTAAAACCATGCCAAAACACTTGCAAACTTGGTACAAATTTAATAAGACCATGCCAAACACTTGCAAACTTGGTACAATTTTAATAAGACCATGCCAAAACACTTGCAAACTTGGAAAAAACTTCCTAAGACCATGCCAAAACACTTGCAAACTTGGTACAAATTTAATGAGACCATGCCAAAACACTTGCAAACTTGGTACATATTTAATAAGACCATGCCAAAACACTTGAAAACTTGGTACAATTTTAATAAGACCATGCCAAAACACTTGCAAACTTGGAACAAACTTCCTAAGACCATGCCAAAACACTTGCAAACTTGGTACAAATTTAATGAGACCATGCCAAAACACTTGCAAACTTGGTACAAATTTAATAAGACCATGCCAAAACACTTGAAAACTTGGTACAAATTTAATAAGACCATGCCAAACACTTGCAAACTTGGTACAAATTTAATGAGACCATGCCAAAACACTTGCAAACTTGGAACAAATTTAATAAGACCATGCCAAAACACTTGCAAACTTGGTACAAATTTAATAAGACCATGCCAAAACACTTGCAAACTTGGAACAAACTTCCTAAGACCATGCCAAAACACCTGCAAACTTGGTACAAATTTAATAAGACCATTTCAAAACACTTGCAAACTTGGTACAAATTTAAAAAGACCATGCCAAAACACTTGCAAACTTGGTACAAATTTAATAAGACCATGCCAAAACACTTGCAAACTTGGTACAAATTTAATAAGACCATGCCAAACACTTGCAAACTTGGAACAAACTTACTAAGACCATGCCAAAACACTTGCAAACTTGGAACAAACTTCCTAAGACCATGCCAAAACACCTGCAAACTTGGTACAAATTTAATAAGACCATGCCAAAACACTTGCAAACTTGGTACAAATTTAATGAGACCATGCCAAAACACTTGCAAACTTGGTACAAATTTAATAAGACCATGCCAAACACTTGCAAACTTGGAACAAACTTCCTAAGACCATGCCAAAACACTTGCAAACTTGGAAAAAACTTCCTAGGACCATGCCAAAACACCTGCAAACTTGGTACAAATTTAATAAGACCATGCCAAAACACTTGCAAACTTGGAACAAACTTCCAAAGACCATGCCAAATCACTTACAAACTTGGTACAAATTTAATAAGACCATGCCAAAACACTTGCAAACTTGGTACAAATTTAATAAGACCATGCCAAACACTTGCAAACTTGGAACAAACTTCCTAAGACCATGCCAAAACACTTGCAAACTTGGTACAAATCTTATAAGACCATGCCAAACACTTGCAAACTTGGTACAAATTTAATAAGACCATGTCAAACACTTGCAAACTTGGAACAAACTTCCTAAAACCATGCCAAAACACTTACAAACTTGGTACAAATTTAATAAGACCATGCCAAAACACTTGCAAACTTGGTACAAATTTAATAAGACCATGCCAAACACTTACAAACTTAGAACAAACTTCCTAAGACCATGCCAAAACACTTGCAAACTTGGTACAAATTTAATAAGACCATGCCAAAACACTTGCAAACTTGGTACAAATTTAATAAGACCATGCCAAAACACTTGTAAACTTGGAACAAATTTAATAAGACCATGCCAAAACACTTTCAAACTTGGTACAAATTTAATAAGACCATGCCAATACGCTTGCAAACTTGAAAAAAAAATTAATAAGACCATGCCAAAACACTTGCAAACTTGGTACATATTTAATAAGACCATGCCAAAACACTTGCAAACTTGGAACAAACTTCCTAAGACCATGCCAAAACACTTGCAAACTTGGTACAAATTAAATGAGACCATGCTAAACACTTGCAAGCTTGGAACAAACTTCCTAAGACCATGTCAAAACACTTGCAAACTTGGAACAAACTTCCTAAGACCATGCCAAAACACTTGCAAACTTGGTACAAATTTAATAAGACCATGCCAAAACACTTGCAAACTTGGTACAAATTTAATAAGACCATGCCAAAACACTTGCAAACTTGGTACAAATTTAATAAGACCATGCCAAAACACTTACAAACTTGGTACAAATTTAATAAGACCATGCCAAAACACTTGCAAACTTGGTACAAATTTAATAAGACCATGTCCAAACACTTGCAAACTTGGAACAAACTTCCTAAGACCATGCCAAAACACTTGCAAACTTGGTACAAATTAAATAAGACCATGGCAAAACACTTGCAAACTTGGTACAAATTTAATAAGACCATGCCAAAACACTTGCAAACTTGGTACAAATCTAATGAGACAATGCCAAAACACTTGCAAACTTGGTACAAATTTAATAAGACCATGCCAAAACACTTGCAAACTTGGTACAAATTTAATAAGACCATGCCAAAACACTTGCAAACTTGGTACAAACTTCCTAAGACCATGCCAAAACACCTGCAAACTTGGTACAAATTTAATAAGACCATTTCAAAACACTTGCAAACTTGGTACAAATTTAATAAGACCATGTCAAACACTTGCAAACTTGGAACAAACTTCCTAAAACCATGCCAAAACACTTGCAAACTTGGTACAAATTTACTAAGACCATGTCCAAACACTTGCAAACTTGGAACAAATTTCCTAAGACCATGCCAAAACACTTGCAAACTTGGTACAAATTAAATAAGACCATGCCAAAACACTTGCAAACTTGGAACAAATTTAATAAGACCATGCCAAAACACTTGCAAACTTGGTACAAATTTAATAAGACCATGTCAAAACACTTGCAAACTTGGTACAAATTTAATAAGACCATGCCAAACACTTGCAAACTTGGAACAAACTTCCTAAGACCATGCCAAAACACTTGCAAACTTGGTACAAATTTAATAAGACCATGCCACAGCACTTGCAAACTTGGGACAAATTTAATAAGACCATGCCAAAACACTTGCAAACTTGGAACAAATTTAATAAGACCATGCCAAAACACTTGCAAACTTAGAACAAATTTAATAAGACCATGCCAAAACACTTGAAAACTTGGTACAAATTTAATAAGACCATGTCCAAACACTGGCAAACTTGGAACAAACTTCCTAAGACCATGCCAAAACACCTGCAAACTTGGTACAAATTTAATAAGACCATGCCAAAACACTTGCAAACTTGGTACAAATTTAATGAGACCATGCCAAAACACTTGCAAACTTGGTACAAATTTAATAAGACCATGCCAATCACTTGCAAACTTGGAACAAACTTCCTTAGACCATGCCAAAACACTTGCAAACTTGGAACAAACTTCCTAAGACCATGCCAAAACTCTTGCAAACTTGGTACAAATTTAATAAGACCATGCCAAAACACTTGCAAACTTGGAACAAATTTAATAAGACCATGCCAAACACTTGCAAACTTGGAACAAATTTAATAAGACCATGCAAAAACACTTGCAAACTTGGTTCAAATTTAATAAGACCATGCCAAAAGACTTGCAAACTTGGTACAAATTTAATAAGACCATGCCATAACACTTGCAAACTTGGTACAAATCTAATAAGACCATGCCAAACACTTGCAAACTTGGTACAAATTTACTAAGACCATGCCAAACACTTGCAAACTTGGAACAAACTTCCTAAAACCATGCCAAAACACTTGCAAACTTGGTACAAATTTAATAAGACCATGCCAAACACTTGCAAACTTGGTACAATTTTAATAAGACCATGCCAAAACACTTGCAAACTTGGAAAAAACTTCCTAAGACCATGCCAAAACACTTGCAAACTTGGTACAAATTTAATGAGACCATGCCAAAACACTTGCAAACTTGGTACATATTTAATAAGACCATGCCAAAACACTTGCAAACTTGGTACAATTTTAATAAGACCATGCCAAAACACTTGCAAACTTGGAACAAACTTCCTAAGACCATGCCAAAACACTTGCAAACTTGGTACAAATTTAATGAGACCATGCCAAAACACTTGCAAACTTGGTACAAATTTAATAAGACCATGCCAAAACACTTGAAAACTTGGTACAAATTTAATAAGACCATGCCAAACACTTGCAAACTTGGAACAAACTTCCTAAGACCATGCCAAACCACTTACAAACTTGGTACAAATTTAATAAGACCATGCCAAAACACTTGCAAACTTGGTACAAATTTAATAAGACCATGCCAAACACTTGCAAACTTGGAACAAACTTCCTAAGACCATGCCAAAACACTTGCAAACTTGGTACAAATTTAATAAGACCATGCCAAAACACTTGCAAACTTGGTACAAATTTAATAAGACCATGCCAAAAGACTTGCAAACTTGGTACAAATTTAATAAGACCATGCCAAAACACTTGCAAACTTGGAACAAATTTAATAAGACCATGCCAAAACACTTGCAAACTTGGTACAAATTTAATAAAACCATGCCAAAACACTTGCAAACTTGGAACAAACTTCCTAAGACCATGCCAAAACACTTGCAAACTTGGTACAAATTAAATAAGACCATGCCAAAACACTTGCAAACTTGGAACAAATTTAATAAGACCATGCCAAAACACTTGCAAACTTGGTACAAATTTAATAAGACCATGTCAAAACACTTGCAAACTTGGTACAAATTTAATAAGACCATGCCAAACACTTGCAAACTTGGAACAAACTTCCTAAGACCATGCCAAAACACTTGCAAACTTGGTACAAATTTAATAAGACCATGCCAAAACACTTGCAAACTTGGTACAAATTTAATAAGACCATGCCAAACACTTGCAAACTTGGAACAAACTTCCTAAGACTATGCCAAATCACTTACAAACTTGGTACAAATTTAATAACACCATGCCAAAACACTTCCAAACTTGGTACAAATTTAATAAGACCATGCCAAACACTTGCAAACTTGGAACAAACTTCCTAAGACCATGCCAAAACACTTGCAAACTTGGTACAAATTTAATAAGACCATGCCAAAACACTTGCAAACTTGGTACAAAGTTAATAAGACCATGCCAAAACACTTGCAAACTTGGTACAAATTTAATAAGACCATGCCAAAACACTTGCAAACTTGGTACAAATTTAATAAGACCATGCCAAAACACTTGCAAACTTGGTACAAATTTAATAAGACCATGCCAAAACACTTGCAAACTTGGTACAAATTTAATAAGACCATGCCAATACACTTTCAAACTTGAAAAAATTTTAATAAGACCATGCCAAAACACTTGCTTACTTGGGACAAATTTAATAAGACCATGCCAAAACACTTGCAAACTTGGAACAAACTTCCTAAGACCATGCCAAAACACTTGCAAACTTGGTACAAATTAAATGAGACCATGCCAAACACTTGCAAGCTTGGAACAAACTTCCTAAGACCATGTCAAAACAATTGCAAACTTGGTACAAATTTAATAAAACCATGCCAAGACACTTGCAAACTTGGTACAAATTTAATTAGACCATGCCAAAACACTTGCAAACTTGGTACAAATTTAATAAGACCATGCCAAAACACTTGCAAACTTGGTACAAATTTAATGAGACCATGCCAAAACACTTGCAAACTTGGTACATATTTAATAAGACCATGCCAAAACACTTGCAAACTTGGTACAATTTTAATAAGACCATGCCAAAACACTTGCAAACTTGGAACAAACTTCCTAAGACCATGCCAAAACACTTGCAAACTTGGTACAAATTTAATGAGACCATGCCAAAACACTTGCAAACTTGGTACAAATTTAATAAGACCATGCCAAAACACTTGAAAACTTGGTACAAATTTAATAAGACCATGCCAAACACTTGCAAACTTGGAACAAACTTCCTAAGACCATGCCAAACCACTTACAAACTTGGTACAAATTTAATAAGACCATGCCAAAACACTTGCAAACTTGGTACAAATTTAATAAGACCATGCCAAACACTTGCAAACTTGGAACAAACTTCCTAAGACCATGCCAAAACACTTGCAAACTTGGTACAAATTTAATAAGACCATGCCAAAACACTTGCAAACTTGGTACAAATTTAATAAGACCATGCCAAAAGACTTGCAAACTTGGTACAATTTTAATAAGACCATGCCAAAACACTTGCAAACTTGGTACAAATTTAATAAGACCATGCCAAAACACTTGCAAACTTGGTACAAAGTTAATAAGACCATGCCAAAACACTTGCAAACTTGGTACAAATTTAATAAGACCATGCCAAAACACTTGCAAACTTGGTACAAATTTAATAAGACCATGCCAAAACACTTGCAAACTTGGTATAAATTTAATAAGACCATGCCAAAACACTTGCAAACTTGGTACAAATTTAATAAGACCATGCCAATACACTTTCAAACTTGAAAAAATTTTAATAAGACCATGCCAAAACACTTGCTTACTTGGGACAAATTTAATAAGACCATGCCAAAACACTTGCAAACTTGGAACAAACTTCCTAAGACCATGCCAAAACACTTGCAAACTTGGTACAAATTAAATGAGACCATGCCAAACACTTGCAAGCTTGGAACAAACTTCCTAAGACCATGTCAAAACAATTGCAAACTTGGTACAAATTTAATAAAACCATGCCAAGACACTTGAAACTTGGTACAAATTTAATTAGACCATGCCAAAACACTTGCAAACTTGGTACAAATTTAATGAGACCATTCCAAAACACTTGCAAACTTGGTACAAATTTAATAAGACCATGCCAAAACACTTGCTTACTTGGTACAAATTTAATAAGACCATGCCAAAGCACTTGCAAACTTGGGACAAATTTAATAAGACCATGCCAAAACACTTGCAAACTTGGTACAAATTTAATAAGACCATGCCAAAACACTTGCAAACTTGGAACAAACTTCCAAAGACCATGCCAAATCACTTACAAACTTGGTACAAATTTAATAAGACCATGCCAAAACACTTGCAAACTTGGTACAAATTTAATAAAACCATGCCAAAACACTTGCAAACTTGGAACAAACTTCCTAAGACCATGCCAAAACACTTGCAAACTTGGTACAAATCTAATAAGACCATGCCAAAACACTTGCAAACTTGGTACAAAATTAATAAGACCATGCCAAAACACTTGCAAACTTGGTACAAATTTAATAAGACCATGCCAAAACACTTGCAAACTTGGTACAAATTTAATAAGACCATGCCAATACACTTGCAAACTTGAAAAAAATTTAATAAGACCATGCCAAAACACTTGCAAACTTGGTACAATTTTAATAAGACCATGCCAAAACACTTGCAAACTTGGAACAAACTTCCTAAGACCATAGCCAAAACACTTGCAAACTTGGTACAAATTTAATGAGACCATGCCAAAACACTTGCAAACTTGGTACAAATTTAATAAGACCATGCCAAAACACTTGCAAACTTGGTACAAATTTAATAAGACCATGCCAAAACACTTGCAAACTTGGAACAAACTTCCAAAGACCATGCCAAATCACTTACAAACTTGGTACAAATTTAATAAGACCATGCCAAAACACTTGCAAACTTGGTACAAATTTAATAAGACCATGCCAAACACTTGCAAACTTGGAACAAACTTCCTAAGACCATGCCAAAACACTTGCAAACTTGGTACAAATCTAATAAGACCATGCCAAAACACTTGCAAACTTGGTACAAATTTAATAAGACCATGCCAAAACACTTGCAAACTTGGTACAAATTTAATAAGACCATGCCAAAACACTTGCAAACTTGGTACAAATTTAATAAGACCATGCCAAAACACTTGCAAACTTGAAAAAAATTTAATAAGACCATGCCAAAACACTTGCAAACTTGGTACAATTTTAATAAGACCATGCCAAAACACTTGCAAACTTGGAACAAACTTCCTAAGACCATGCCAAAACACTTGCAAACTTGGTACAAATTTAATGAGACCATGCCAAAACACTTGCAAACTTGGTACAAATTTAATAAGACCATGCCAAAACACTTGCAAACTTGGTACAAATTTAATAAGACCATGCCAAACACTTGCAAACTTGGAACAAACTTCCTAAGACCATGCCAAATCACTTACAAACTTGGTACAAATTTAATAAGACCATGCCAAAACACTTGCAAACTTGGTACAAATTTAATAAGACCATGTCAAACACTTGCAAACTTGGAACAAACTTCCTAAAACCATGCCAAAACACTTGCTAACTTGGTACAAATTTAATAAGACCATGCCAAACACTTGCAAACTTGGTACAATTTTAATAAGACCATGCCAAAACACTTGCAAACTTGGTACAAATGTAATAAGATCATGCCAAAACACTTGCAAACTTGGTACAAATTTAATAAGACCATGCCAAAACACTTGCAAACTTGGTACAAATTTAATAAGACCATGCCAAAACACTTGCAAACTTGGTACAAATTTAATGAGACCATGCCAAAACACTTGCAAACTTGGTACAAATTTAATAAGACCATGCCAAAACACTTGCAAACTTGGTACAAATTTAATAAGACCATGCCAAACACTTGCAAACTTGGAACAAACTTCCTAAGACCATGCCAAACCACTTACAAACTTGGTACAAATTTAATAAGACCATGCCAAAACACTTGCAAACTTGGTACAAATTTAATAAGACCATGCCAAACACTTGCAAACTTGGAACAAACTTCCTAAGACCATGCCAAAACACTTGCAAACTTGGTACAAATTTAATAAGACCATGCCAAAACACTTGCAAACTTGGTACAAATTTAATAAGACCATGCCAAAAGACTTGCAAACTTGGTACAAATTTAATAAGACCATGCCAAAACACTTGCAAACTTGGAACAAATTTAATAAGACCATGCCAAAACACTTGCAAACTTGGTACAAATTTAATAAAACCATGCCAAAACACTTGCAAACTTGGAACAAACTTCCTAAGACCATGCCAAAACACTTGCAAACTTGGTACAAATTAAATAAGACCATGCCAAAACACTTGCAAACTTGGAACAAATTTAATAAGACCATGCCAAAACACTTGCAAACTTGGTACAAATTTAATAAGACCATGTCAAAACACTTGCAAACTTGGTACAAATTTAATAAGACCATGCCAAACACTTGCAAACTTGGAACAAACTTCCTAAGACCATGCCAAAACACTTGCAAACTTGGTACAAATTTAATAAGACCATGCCAAAACACTTGCAAACTTGGTACAAATTTAATAAGACCATGCCAAACACTTGCAAACTTGGAACAAACTTCCTAAGACTATGCCAAATCACTTACAAACTTGGTACAAATTTAATAAGACCATGCCAAAACACTTCCAAACTTGGTACAAATTTAATAAGACCATGCCAAACACTTGCAAACTTGGAACAAACTTCCTAAGACCATGCCAAAACACTTGCAAACTTGGTACAAATTTAATAAGACCATGCCAAAACACTTGCAAACTTGGTACAAAGTTAATAAGACCATGCCAAAACACTTGCAAACTTGGTACAAATTTAATAAGACCATGCCAAAACACTTGCAAACTTGGTACAAATTTAATAAGACCATGCCAAAACACTTGCAAACTTGGTACAAATTTAATAAGACCATGCCAAAACACTTGCAAACTTGGTACAAATTTAATAAGACCATGCCAATACACTTTCAAACTTGAAAAAATTTTAATAAGACCATGCCAAAACACTTGCTTACTTGGGACAAATTTAATAAGACCATGCCAAAACACTTGCAAACTTGGAACAAACTTCCTAAGACCATGCCAAAACACTTGCAAACTTGGTACAAATTAAATGAGACCATGCCAAACACTTGCAAGCTTGGAACAAACTTCCTAAGACCATGTCAAAACAATTGCAAACTTGGTACAAATTTAATAAAACCATGCCAAGACACTTGAAACTTGGTACAAATTTAATTAGACCATGCCAAAACACTTGCAAACTTGGTACAAATTTAATGAGACCATTCCAAAACACTTGCAAACTTGGTACAAATTTAATAAGACCATGCCAAAACACTTGCTTACTTGGTACAAATTTAATAAGACCATGCCAAAGCACTTGCAAACTTGGGACAAATTTAATAAGACCATGCCAAAACACTTGCAAACTTGGTACAAATTTAATAAGACCATGCCAAAACACTTGCAAACTTGGAACAAACTTCCAAAGACCATGCCAAATCACTTACAAACTTGGTACAAATTTAATAAGACCATGCCAAAACACTTGCAAACTTGGTACAAATTTAATAAAACCATGCCAAAACACTTGCAAACTTGGAACAAACTTCCTAAGACCATGCCAAAACACTTGCAAACTTGGTACAAATCTAATAAGACCATGCCAAAACACTTGCAAACTTGGTACAAAATTAATAAGACCATGCCAAAACACTTGCAAACTTGGTACAAATTTAATAAGACCATGCCAAAACACTTGCAAACTTGGTACAAATTTAATAAGACCATGCCAATACACTTGCAAACTTGAAAAAAATTTAATAAGACCATGCCAAAACACTTGCAAACTTGGTACAATTTTAATAAGACCATGCCAAAACACTTGCAAACTTGGAACAAACTTCCTAAGACCATAGCCAAAACACTTGCAAACTTGGTACAAATTTAATGAGACCATGCCAAAACACTTGCAAACTTGGTACAAATTTAATAAGACCATGCCAAAACACTTGCAAACTTGGTACAAATTTAATAAGACCATGCCAAAACACTTGCAAACTTGGAACAAACTTCCAAAGACCATGCCAAATCACTTACAAACTTGGTACAAATTTAATAAGACCATGCCAAAACACTTGCAAACTTGGTACAAATTTAATAAGACCATGCCAAACACTTGCAAACTTGGAACAAACTTCCTAAGACCATGCCAAAACACTTGCAAACTTGGTACAAATCTAATAAGACCATGCCAAAACACTTGCAAACTTGGTACAAATTTAATAAGACCATGCCAAAACACTTGCAAACTTGGTACAAATTTAATAAGACCATGCCAAAACACTTGCAAACTTGGTACAAATTTAATAAGACCATGCCAAAACACTTGCAAACTTGAAAAAAATTTAATAAGACCATGCCAAAACACTTGCAAACTTGGTACAATTTTAATAAGACCATGCCAAAACACTTGCAAACTTGGAACAAACTTCCTAAGACCATGCCAAAACACTTGCAAACTTGGTACAAATTTAATGAGACCATGCCAAAACACTTGCAAACTTGGTACAAATTTAATAAGACCATGCCAAAACACTTGCAAACTTGGTACAAATTTAATAAGACCATGCCAAACACTTGCAAACTTGGAACAAACTTCCTAAGACCATGCCAAATCACTTACAAACTTGGTACAAATTTAATAAGACCATGCCAAAACACTTGCAAACTTGGTACAAATTTAATAAGACCATGTCAAACACTTGCAAACTTGGAACAAACTTCCTAAAACCATGCCAAAACACTTGCTAACTTGGTACAAATTTAATAAGACCATGCCAAACACTTGCAAACTTGGTACAATTTTAATAAGACCATGCCAAAACACTTGCAAACTTGGTACAAATGTAATAAGATCATGCCAAAACACTTGCAAACTTGGTACAAATTTAATAAGACCATGCCAAAACACTTGCAAACTTGGTACAAATTTAATAAGACCATGCCAAAACACTTGCAAACTTGGTACAAATTTAATGAGACCATGCCAAAACACTTGCAAACTTGGTACAAATTTAATAAGACCATGCCAAAACACTTGCAAACTTGGTACAAATTTAATAAGACCATGCCAAACACTTGCAAACTTGGAACAAACTTCCTAAGACCATGCCAAATCACTTACAAACTTGGTACAAATTTAATAAGACCATGCCAAAACACTTGCAAACTTGGTACAAATTTAATAAGACCATGCCAAACACTTGCAAACTTGGAACAAACTTCCTAAGACCATGCCAAAACACTTGCAAAATTGGTACAAATTTAATAAGACCATGCCAAAACACTTGCAAACTTGGTACAAATTTAATAAGACCATGCCAAAACACTTGCAAACTTGGAACAAATTTAATAAGACCATGCCAAAACACTTGCAAACTTGGTACAAATTTAATAAAACCATGCCAAAACACTTGCAAACTTGGAACAAACTTCCTAAGACCATGCCAAAACACTTGCAAACTTGGTACAAATTTAATAAGACCATGCCAAAACACTTGCAAACTTGGAACAAATTTAATAAGACCATGCCAAAACACTTGCAAACTTGGTACAAATTTAATAAGACCATGTCAAAACACTTGCAAACTTGGTACAAATTTAATAAGACCATGCCAAACACTTGCAAACTAGGAACAAACTTCCTAAGACCATGCCAAAACACTTGCAAACTTGGTACAAATTAAATAAGACCATGCCAAAACACTTGCAAACTTGGTACAAATTTAATAAGACCATGCCAATACACTTGCAAACTTGTTAAAAATTTAATAAGACCATGCCAAAACACTTGCAAACTTGGAATAAACTTCCTAAGACCATGCCAAAACACCTGCAAACTTGGTACAAATTAAATAAGACCATGCCAAAACACTTGCAAACTTGGTACAAATTTAATAAGACCATGCCAAAACACTTGCAAACTTGGAACAAATTTAATAAGACCATGCCAAAACACTTGCAAACTTGGTACAAATTTAATAAAACCATGCCAAAACACTTGCAAACTTGGAACAAACTTCCTAAGACCATGCCAAAACACTTGCAAACTTGGTACAAATTAAATAAGACCATGCCAAAACACTTGCAAACTTGGAACAAATTTAATAAGACCATGCCAAAACAATTGCTAACTTGGTACAAATTTAATAAGACCATGCCACATCACTTGCAAACTTGGGACAAATTTAATAAGACCATGCCAAAACACTTGCAAACTTGGTTCAAATTTAATAAGACCATGCCAAAACACTTGCAAACTTAGAACAAATTTAATAAGACCATACCAAAACACTTGCAAACTTGGTACAAATTTAATAAGACCATGTCCAAACACTTGCAAACTTGGAACAAACTTCCTAAGACCATGCCAAAACACTTGCAAACTTGGTACAAATTAAATAAGACCATGCCAAAACACTTGCAAACTTGGAACAAACTTCCTAAGACCATGCCAAAACACTTGCAAACTTGGTACAAATTTAATAAGACCATGCCAATACACTTGCAAACTTGTTAAAAATTTAATAAGACCATGCCAAAACACTTGCAAACTTGGAATAAACTTCCTAAGACCATGCCAAAACACCAGCAAACTTCGTACAAATTTAATAAGACCATTTCAAAACACTTGCAAACTTGGTACAAATTTAATAAGACCATGCCAAAACACTTGCAAACTTGGTACAAATTTAATAAGACCATGCCAAACACTTGCAAACTTGGTACAAATTTAATAAGACCATGCCAAACACTTGCAAACTTGGAACAAACTTACTAAGACCATGCCAAAACACTTGCAAACTTGGAACAAACTTCCTAAGACCATGCCAAAACACCTGCAAACTTGGTACAAATTTAATAAGACCATGCCAAAACACTTGCAAACTTGGTACAAATTTAATGAGACCATGCCAAAACACTTGCAAACTTGGTACAAATTTAATAAGACCATGCCAAACACTTGCAAACTTGGTACAAACTTCCTAAGACCATGCCAAAACACTTGCAAACTTGGTACAAATTTAATAAGACCATGCCAAAACACTTGCAAACTTGGTACAAATTTAATAAGACCATGCCAAACACTTGCAAACTTGGAACAAACTTCCTAAGACTATGCCAAATCACTTACAAACTTGGTACAAATTTAATAAGACCATGCCAAAACACTTCCAAACTTGGTACAAATTTAATAAGACCATGCCAAACACTTGCAAACTTGGAACAAACTTCCTAAGACCATGCCAAAACACTTGCAAACTTGGTACAAATTTAATAAGACCATGCCAAAACACTTGCAAACTTGGTACAAATTTAATAAGACCATGCCAAAACACTTGCAAACTTGGTACAAATTTAATAAGACAATGCCAATACACTTGCAAACTTGAAAAAATTTTAATAAGACCATGCCAAAACACTTGCAAACTTGGAACATATTTAATAAGACCATGCCAAAACACTTGCAAACTTGGAACAAACTTCCTAAGACCATGCCAAAACACTTGCAAACTTGGTACAAATTAAATGAGACCATGCCAAACACTTGCAAGCTTGTTAAAAATTTAATAAGACCATGCCAAAACACTTGCAAACTTGGTACAAACTTCCTAAGACGATGCCAAATCACTTACAAACTTGGTACAAATTTAATAAGACCATGCCAAAACACTTGCAAACTTGGTACAAATTTAATAAGACCATGCCAAAACACTTGCAAACTTGGAACAAACTTCCTAAGACCATGCCAAAACACCTGCAAACTTCGTGCAAATTAAATAAGACCATTTCAAAACACTTGCAAACTTGGTACAAATTTAATAAGACCATGCCAAAACACTTGCAAACTTGGTACAAATTTAATAAGACCATGCCAAACACTTGCAAACTTGGTACAAATTTAATAAGACCATGTCAAACACTTGCAAACTTGGAACAAACTTACTAAGACCATGCCAAAACACTTGCAAACTTGGAACAAACTTCCTAAGACCATGCCAAAACACCTGCAAACTTGGTACAAATTTAATAAAACCATGCCAAAACACTTGCAAACTTGGTACAAATTTAATGAGACCATGCCAAAACACTTGCAAACTTGGTACAAATTTAATAAGACCATGCCAAACACTTGCAAACTTGGTACAAACTTCCTAAGACCATGCCAAAACACTTGCAAACTTGGTACAAATTTAATAAGACCATGCCAAAACACTTGCAAACTTGGTACAAATTTAATAAGACCATGCCAAACACTTGCAAACTTGGAACAAACTTCCTAAGACTATGCCAAATCACTTACAAACTTGGTACAAATTTAATAAGACCATGCCAAAACACTTCCAAACTTGGTACAAATTTAATAAGACCATGCCAAACACTTGCAAACTTGGAACAAACTTCCTAAGACCATGCCAAAACACTTGCAAACTTGGTACAAATTTAATAAGACCATGCCAAAACACTTGCAAACTTGGTACAAATTTAATAAGACCATGCCAAAACACTTGCAAACTTGGTACAAATTTAATAAGACCATGCCAAAACACTTGCAAACTTGGTACAAACTTCCTAAGACCATGCCAAAACACTTGCAAACTTGGTACAAATTTAATAAGACCATGCCAAAACACTTGCAAACTTGGTACAAATATAATAAGACCATGCCAAAACACTTGCAAACTTGGTACAAATTTAATAAGACCATGCCAAACACTTGCAAACTTGGAACAAACTTCCTAAGACTATGCCAAAATCACTTACAAACTTGGTACAAATTTAATAAGACCATGCCAAAACACTTCCAAACTTGGTACAAATTTAATAAGACCATGCCAAACACTTGCAAACTTGGAACAAACTTCTTAAGACCATGCCAAAACACTTGCAAACTTGGTACAATTTTAATAAGACCATGCCAAAACACTTGCAAACTTGGTACAAATTTAATAAGACCATGCCAAAACACTTGCAAACATGGTACAAATTTAATAAGACCATGCCAAACACTTGCAAACTTGGTACAAATTTAATAAGACCATGCCAAAACACTTGCAAACTTGGTACAAATTTAATAAGACCATGCCAAACACTTGCAAACTTGGAACAAACTTCCTAAGACCATGCCAAATCACTTACAAACTTGGTACAAATTTAATAAGACCATGCCAAAACACTTCCAAACTTGGTACAAATTTAATAAGACGATGCCAAACACTTGCAAACTTGGAACAAACTTCCTAAGACCATGCCAAAACACTTGCAAACTTGGTACAAATTTAATAAGACCATGCCAAAACACTTGCAAACTTGGTACAAATTTAATAAGACCATGCCAAAACACTTGCAAACTTGGTAAAAATTTAATAAGACCATGCCAAAACACTTGCAAACTTGGTACAAATTTAATAAGACCATGCCAATACACTTGCAAACTTGAAAAAAATTTAATAAGACCATGCCAAAACACTTGCAAACTTGGTACATATTTAATAAGACCATGCCAAAACACTTGCAAACTTGGAACAAACTTCCTAAGACCATGCCAAAACACTTGCAAACTTGGTACAAATTAAATGAGACACTGCCAAACACTTGCAAGCTTGGAACAAACTTCCTAAGACCATGTCAAAACAATTGCAAACTTGGTACAAATTTGATAAAACCATGCCAAAACACTTGCAAACTTGGTACAAATTTAATAAGACCATGCCAAAACACTTGCAAACTTGGTACAAATTTAATGAGACCATTCCAAAACACTTGCAAACTTGGTACAAATTTAATAAGACCATGCCCAAACACTTGCAAACTTGGTACAAATTTAATAAGACCATGCCAAAGCACTTGCAAACTTGGGAAGAATTTAATAAGACCATGCCAAAACACTTGCAAACTTGGTACAAATTTAATAAGACCATGCCAAAACACTTGCAAACTTAGAACAAATTTAATAAGACCATGCCAAAACACTTGCAAACTTGGTACAAATTTAATAAGACCATGTCCAAACACTTGCAAACTTGGAACAAACTTCCTAAGACCATGCCAAAACACTTGCAAACTTGGTACAAATTAAATAAGACCATGCCAAAACACTTGCAAACTTGGAACAAATTTAATAAGACCATGCCAAAACACTTATAAACTTGGTATAAATTTAATAAGACCATGGCAAAACACTAGCAAACTTGGTACAAATTTAATAAGACCATGCCAAAACACTTGCACACTTGGTACAAATTTAATGAGACAATGCCAAAACACTTGCAAACTTGGTACAAATTTAATAAGACCATGCCAAAACACTTGCAAACTTGGTACAAACTTAATAAGACCATGCCAAAACACTTGCAAACTTGGTACAAACTTCCTAAGACCATGCCAAAACACCTGCAAACTTGGTACAAATTTAATAAGACCATTTCAAAACACTTGCAAACTTGGTACAAATTTAATAAGACCATGTCAAACACTTGCAAACTTGGAACAAACTTCCTAAAACCATGCCAAAACACTTGCTAACTTGGTACAAATTTAATAAGACCATGCCAAACACTTGCAAACTTGGTACAATTTTAATAAGACCATGCCAAAACACTTGCAAACTTGGAACAAACTTCCTAAGACAATGCCAAAACACTTGCAAACTTGGAAAAAACTTCCTAAGACCATGCCAAAACACCTGCAAACTTGGTACAAATTTAATAAGACCATGCCAAAACACTTGCAAACTTGGAACAAACTTCCAAAGACCATGCCAAAACACCTGCAAACTTGGTACAAATTTAATAAGACAATGCCAAAACACTTGCAAACTTGGTAAAAATTTAATAAGACCATGCCAAAACACTTATAAACTTGGTACAAATTTGATAAGACCATGCCAAAACACTTGCAAACTTGGTACAAATTTAATGAGACCATTCCAAAACACTTGCAAACTTGGTACAAATTTAATAAGACCATGCCAAAACACTTGCAAACTTGGTACAAATTTAATAAGACCATGCCAAAGCACTTGCAAACTTGGGACAAATTTAATAAGACCATGCCAAAACACTTGCAAACTTGGTACAAATTTAATAAGACCATGCCAAAACACTTGCAAACTTGGAATAAACTTCCTAAGACCATGCCAAAACACCTGCAAACTTCGTACAAATTTAATAAGACCATTTCAAAACACTTGCAAACTTGGTACAAATTTAATAAGACCATGCCAAAACACTTGCAAACTTGGTACAAATTTAATAAGACCATGCCAAACACTTGCAAACTTGGTACAAATTTAATAAGACCATGCCAAACACTTGCAAACTTGGAACAAACTTACTAAGACCATGCCAAAACACTTGCAAACTTGGAACAAACTTCCTAAGACCATGCCAAAACACCTGCAAACTTGGTACAAATTTAATAAGACCATGCCAAAACACTTGCAAACTTGGTACAAATTTAATGAGACCATGCCAAAACACTTGCAAACTTGGTACAAATTTAATAAGACCATGCCAAACACTTGCAAACTTGGTACAAACTTCCTAAGACCATGCCAAAACACTTGCAAACTTGGTACAAATTTAATAAGACCATGCCAAAACACTTGCAAACTTGGTACAAATTTAATAAGACCATGCCAAACACTTGCAAACTTGGAACAAACTTCCTAAGACTATGCCAAATCACTTACAAACTTGGTACAAATTTAATAAGACCATGCCAAAACACTTCCAAACTTGGTACAAATTTAATAAGACCATGCCAAACACTTGCAAACTTGGAACAAACTTCCTAAGACCATGCCAAAACACTTGCAAACTTGGTACAAATTTAATAAGACCATGCCAAAACACTTGCAAACTTGGTACAAATTTAATAAGACCATGCCAAAACACTTGCAAACTTGGTACAAATTTAATAAGACCATGTCCAAACACTGGCAAACTTGGAACAAACTTCCTAAGACCATGCCAAAACACCTGCAAACTTGGAACAAATTTAATAAGACCATGCCAAAACACTTGCAAACTTGGTACAAATTTAATGAGACCATGCCAAAACACTTGCAAACTTGGTACAAATTTAATAAGACCATGCCAAACACTTGCAAACTTGGAACAAACTTCCTAAGACCATGCCAAAACACTTGCAAACTTGGAACAAACTTCCTAAGACCATGCCAAAACACTTGCAAACTTGGTACAAATTTAATAAGACCATGCCAAAACACTTGCAAACTTGGAACAAATTTAATAAGACCATGCCAAACACTTGCAAACTTGGAACAAATTTAATAAGACCATGCCAAAACACTTGCAAACTTGGTTCAAATTTAATAAGACCATGCCAAAAGACTTGCTAACTTGGTACAAATTTAATAAGACCATGCCATAACACTTGCAAACTTGGTACAAATCTAATAAGACCATGCCAAACACTTGCAAACTTGGTACAAATTTAATAAGACCATGCCAAACACTTGCAAACTTGGAACAAACTTCCTAAAACCATGCCAAAACACTTGCTAACTTGGTACAAATTTAATAAGACCATGCCAAATACTTGCAAACTTGGTACAATTTTAATAAGACCATGCCAAAACACTTGCAAACTTGGAACAAACTTCCTAAGACCATGCCAAAACACTTGCAAACTTGGTACAAATTTAATGAGACCATGCCAAAACACTTGCAAACTTGGTACAAATTTAAAAATACCATGCCAAAACACTTGCAAACTTGGTACAAATTTAATAAGACCATGCCAAACACTTGCAAACTTGGAACAAACTTCCTAAGACCATGCCAAATCACTTGCAAACTTGGTACAAATTTAATAAGACCATGCCAAAACACTTGCAAACTTGGTACAAATTTAATAAGACCATGCCAAACACTTGCAAACTTGGAACAAACTTCCTAAGACCATGCCAAAACACTTGCAAACTTGGTACAAATTTAATAAGACCATGCCAAAACACTTGCAAACTTGGTACAAATTTAATAAGACCATGCCAAAAGACTTGCAAACTTGGTACAAATTTAATAAGACCATGCCAAAACACTTGCAAACTTGGAACAAATTTAATAAGACCATGCCAAAACACTTGCAAACTTGGTACAAATTTAATAAAACCATGCCAAAACACTTGCAAACTTGGAACAAACTTCCTAAGACCATGCCAAAACACTTGCAAACTTGGTACAAATTAAATAAGACCATGCCAAAACACTTGCAAACTTGGAACAAATTTAATAAGACCATGCCAAAACACTTGCAAACTTGGTACAAATTTAATAAGACCATGTCAAAACACTTGCAAACTTGGTACAAATTTAATAAGACCATGCCAAACACTTGCAAACTTGGAACAAACTTCCTAAGACCATGCCAAAACAATTGCAAACTTGGTACAAATTTAATAAGACCATGCCACATCACTTGCAAACTTGGGACAAATTTAATAAGACCATGCCAAAACACTTGCAAACTTGGTACAAATTTAATAAGACCATGCCAAAACACTTGCAAACTTAGAACAAATTTAATAAGACCATACCAAAACACTTGCAAACTTGGTACAAATTTAATAAGACCATGTCCAAACACTTGCAAACTTGGAACAAACTTCCTAAGACCATGCCAAAACACTTGCAAACTTGGTACAAATTAAATAAGACCATGCCAAAACACTTGCAAACTTGGAACAAATTTAATAAGACCATGCCAAAACACTTGCAAACTTGGTACAAATTTAATAAGACCATGCCAATACACTTGCAAACTTGTTAAAAATTTAATAAGACCATGCCAAAACACTTGCAAACTTGGTACAAATTTAATAAGACCATGCCAAAACACTTGCAAACTTGGAACAAACTTCCTAAGACCATGCCAAAACACCTGCAAACTTCGTGCAAATTAAATAAGACCATTTCAAAACACTTGCAAACTTGGTACAAATTTAATAAGACCATGCCAAAACACTTGCAAACTTGGTACAAATTTAATAAGACCATGCCAAACACTTGCAAACTTGGTACAAATTTAATAAGACCATTTCAAACACTTGCAAACTTGGAACAAACTTACTAAGACCATGCCAAAACACTTGCAAACTTGGAACAAACTTCCTAAGACCATGCCAAAACACCTGCAAACTTGGTACAAATTTAATAAAACCATGCCAAAACACTTGCAAACTTGGTACAAATTTAATGAGACCATGCCAAAACACTTGCAAACTTGGTACAAATTTAATAAGACCATGCCAAACACTTGCAAACTTGGTACAAACTTCCTAAGACCATGCCAAAACACTTGCAAACTTGGTACAAATTTAATAAGACCATGCCAAAACACTTGCAAACTTGGTACAAATTTAATAAGACCATGCCAAACACTTGCAAACTTGGAACAAACTTCCTAAGACTATGCCAAATCACTTACAAACTTGGTACAAATTTAATAAGACCATGCCAAAACACTTCCAAACTTGGTACAAATTTAATAAGACCATGCCAAACACTTGCAAACTTGGAACAAACTTCCTAAGACCATGCCAAAACACTTGCAAACTTGGTACAAATTTAATAAGACCATGCCAAAACACTTGCAAACTTGGTACAAATTTAATAAGACCATGCCAAAACACTTGCAAACTTGGTACAAATTTAATAAGACCATGCCAAAACACTTGCAAACTTGGTACAAACTTCCTAAGACCATGCCAAAACACTTGCAAACTTGGTACAAATTTAATAAGACCATGCCAAAACACTTGCAAACTTGGTACAAATTTAATAAGACCATGCCAAAACACTTGCAAACTTGGTACAAATTTAATAAGACCATGCCAAACACTTGCAAACTTGGAACAAACTTCCTAAGGCTATGCCAAAATCACTTACAAACTTGGTACAAATTTAATAAGACCATGCCAAAACACTTCCAAACTTGGTACAAATTTAATAAGACCATGCCAAACACTTGCAAACTTGGAACAAACTTCTTAAGACCATGCCAAAACACTTGCAAACTTGGTACAATTTTAATAAGACCATGCCAAAACACTTGCAAACTTGGTACAAATTTAATAAGACCATGCCAAAACACTTGCAAACATGGTACAAATTTAATAAGACCATGCCAAACACTTGCAAACTTGGTACAAATTTAATAAGACCATGCCAAAACACTTGCAAACTTGGTACAAATTTAATAAGACCATGCCAAACACTTGCAAACTTGGAACAAACTTCCTAAGACCATGCCAAATCACTTACAAACTTGGTACAAATTTAATAAGACCATGCCAAAACACTTCCAAACTTGGTACAAATTTAATAAGACGATGCCAAACACTTGCAAACTTGGAACAAACTTCCTAAGACCATGCCAAAACACTTGCAAACTTGGTACAAATTAAATAAGACCATGCCAAAACACTTGCAAACTTGGAACAAATTTAATAAGACCATGCCAAAACACTTATAAACTTGGTAAAAATTTAATAAGACCATGGCAAAACACTTGCAAACTTGGTACAAATTTAATAAGACCATGCCAAAACACTTGCAAACTTGGTACAAATTTAATGAGACAATGCCAAAACACTTGCAAACTTGGTACAAATTTAATAAGACCATGCCAAAACACTTGCAAACTTGGTACAAATTTAATAAGACCATGCCAAAACACTTGCAAACTTGGTACAAACTTCCTAAGACCATGCCAAAACACCTGCAAACTTGGTACAAATTTAATAAGACCATTTCAAAACACTTGCAAACTTGGTACAAATTTAATAAGACCATGTCAAACACTTGCAAACTTGGAACAAACTTCCTAAAACCATGCCAAAACACTTGCTAACTTGGTACAAATTTAATAAGACCATGCCAAACACTTGCAAACTTGGTACAATTTTAATAAGACCATGCCAAAACACTTGCAAACTTGGAACAAACTTCCAAAGACCATGCCAAAACACTTGCAAACTTGGTACAAATTTAATAAGACCATGCCAAAACACTTGCAAACTTAGAACAAATTTAATAAGACCATGCCAAAACACTTGCAAACTTGGTACAAATTTAATAAGACCATGTCCAAACACTTGCAAACTTGGAACAAACTTCCTAAGACCATGCCAAAACACTTGCAAACTTGGTACAAATTAAATAAGACCATGCCAAAACACTTGCAAACTTGGAACAAATTTAATAAGACCATGCCAAAACACTTGCAAACTTGGTACAAATTTAATAAGACCATGCCAAACACTTGCAAACTTGGAACAAACTTCCTAAGACCATGCCAAATCACTTACAAACTTGGTACAAATTTAATAAGACCATGCCAAAACACTTCCAAACTTGGTACAAATTTAATAAGACGATGCCAAACACTTGCAAACTTGGAACAAACTTCCTAAGACCATGCCAAAACACTTGCAAACTTGGTACAAATTTAATAAGACCATGCCAAAACACTTGCAAACTTGGTACAAATTTAATAAGACCATGCCAAAACACTTGCAAACTTGGTAAAAATTTAATAAGACCATGCCAAAACACTTGCAAACTTGGTACAAATTTAATAAGACCATGCCAATACACTTGCAAACTTGAAAAAAATTTAATAAGACCATGCCAAAACACTTGCAAACTTGGTACATATTTAATAAGACCATGCCAAAACACTTGCAAACTTGGAACAAACTTCCTAAGACCATGCCAAAACACTTGCAAACTTGGTACAAATTAAATGAGACCATGCCAAACACTTGCAAGCTTGGAACAAACTTCCTAAGACCATGTCAAAACAATTGCAAACTTGGTACAAATTTGATAAAACCATGCCAAAACACTTGCAAACTTGGTACAAATTTAATAAGACCATGCCAAAACACTTGCAAACTTGGTACAAATTTAATGAGACCATTCCAAAACACTTGCAAACTTGGTACAAATTTAATAAGACCATGCCCAAACACTTGCAAACTTGGTACAAATTTAATAAGACCATGCCAAAGCACTTGCAAACTTGGGAAGAATTTAATAAGACCATGCCAAAACACTTGCAAACTTGGTACAAATTTAATAAGACCATGCCAAAACACTTGCAAACTTAGAACAAATTTAATAAGACCATGCCAAAACACTTGCAAACTTGGTACAAATTTAATAAGACCATGTCCAAACACTTGCAAACTTGGAACAAACTTCCTAAGACCATGCCAAAACACTTGCAATTTTGGTACAAATTAAATAAGACCATGCCAAAACACTTGCAAACTTGGAACAAATTTAATAAGACCATGCCAAAACACTTATAAACTTGGTAAAAATTTAATAAGACCATGGCAAAACACTTGCAAACTTGGTACAAATTTAATAAGACCATGCCAAAACACTTGCAAACTTGGTACAAATTTAATGAGACAATGCCAAAACCCTTGCAAACTTGGTACAAATTTAATAAGACCATGCCAAAACACTTGCAAACTTGGTACAAATTTAATAAGACCATGCCAAAACACTTGCAAACTTGGTACAAACTTCCTAAGACCATGCCAAAACACCTGCAAACTTGGTACAAATTTAATAAGACCATTTCAAAACACTTGCAAACTTGGTACAAATTTAATAAGACCATGTCAAACACTTGCAAACTTGGAACAAACTTCCTAAAACCATGCCAAAACACTTGCTAACTTGGTACAAATTTAATAAGACCATGCCAAACACTTGCAAACTTGGTACAATTTTAATAAGACCATGCCAAAACACTTGCAAACTTGGAACAAACTTCCTAAGACAATGCCAAAACACTTGCAAACTTGGAAAAAACTTCCTAAGACCATGCCAAAACACCTGCAAACTTGGTACAAATTTAATAAGACCATGCCAAAACACTTGCAAACTTGGAACAAACTTCCAAAGACCATGCCAAAACACCTGCAAACTTGGTACAAATTTAATAAGACCATGCCAAAACACTTGCAAACTTGGTACAAATTTAATAAGACCATGCCAAAACACTTGCAAACTTGGTACAAATTTAATGAGACCATTCCAAAACACTTGCAAACTTGGTACAAATTTAATAAGACCATGCCAAAACACTTGCAAACTTGGTACAAATTTAATAAGACCATGCCGAAGCACTTGCAAACTTGGGACAAATTTAATAAGACCATGCCAAAACACTTGCAAACTTGGTACAAATTTAATAAGACCATGCCAAAACACTTGCAAACTTAGAACAAATTTAATAAGACCATGCCAAAACACTTGCAAACTTGGTACAAATTTAATAAGACCATGTCCAAACACTTGCAAACTTGGAACAAACTTCCTAAGACCATGCCAAAACACTTGCAAACTTGGTACAAATTAAATAAGACCATGCCAAAACACTTGCAAACTTGGAACAAATTTAATAAGACCATGCCAAAACACTTGCAAACTTGGTACAAATTTAATAAGACCATGTCAAAACACTTGCAAACTTGGTACAAATTTAATAAGACCATGCCAAACACTTGCAAACTTGGAACAAACTTCCTAAGACCATGCCAAAACACTTGCAAACTTGGTACAAATTTAATAAGACCATGCCACAGCACTTGCAAACTTGGAACAAACTTCCTAAGACCATGCCAAAACACTTGCAAACTTGGAAAAAACTTCCTAAGACCATGCCAAAACACTTGCAAACTTGGTACAAACTTCCTAAGACCATGCCAAAACACTTGCAAACTTGGTACAAATTTAATAAGACCATGCCAAACACTAGCAAACTTGGTACAAATTTAATAAGACCATGCCAAAACACCTGCAAACTTGGTACAAATTTAATAAAACCATGACAAAACACTTGCAAACTTGGTACAAATTTAATAAGACCATGCCAAACACTTGCAAACTTGGAACAAACTTCCTAAGACCATGCCAAAACACTTGCAAACTTGGTACAAACTTCCTAAGACCATGCCAAAACACTTGCAAACTTGGTACAAATTTAATAAGACCATGCCAAACACTTGCAAACTTGGTACAAATGTAATAAGACCATGCCAAAACACTTGCAAACTTCGGACAAATTTAATAAGACCATGTCAAAACACTTGCAAACTTGGAACAAACTTCCTAAGACCATGCCAAAACACTTGCAAACTTGGTACAAATTTAATAAGACCATGCCAAACACTTGCAAACTTGGTACAAATTTAATAAGACCATGCCAAAACACTTGCAAACTTGGAAAAAACTTCCTAAGACCATGCCAAAACACTTGCAAACTTGGTACAAACTTCCTTAGACCATGCCAAAACACTTGCAAACTTGGTACAAATTTAATGAGACCATGCCAAACACTAGCAAACTTGGTACAAATTTAATAAGACCATGCCAAAACACCTGCAAACTTGGTACAAATTTAATAAAACCATGCCAAAACACTTGCAAACTTGGTACAAATTTAATAAGACCATGCCAAACACTTGCAAACTTGGTACAAATTTAATAAGACCATGCCAAAACACTTGCAAACTTGGAACAAACTTCCTAAGACCATGCCAAAACACTTGCAAACTTGGTACAAACTTCCTAAGACCATGCCAAAACACTTGCAAACTTGGTACAAATTTAATAAGACCATGCCAAACACTTGCAAACTTGGTACAAATGTAATAAGACCATGCCAAAACACTTGCAAACTTCGGACAAATTTAATAAGACCATGCCAAAACACTTGCAAACTTGGAACAAACTTCCTAAGACCATGCCAAAACACTTGCAAACTTGGTACAAATTTAATAAGACCATGCCAAACACTTGCAAACTTGGTACAAATTTAATAAGACAATGCCAAAACACTTGCAAACTTGGAAAAAACTTCCTAAGACCATGCCAAAACACTTGCAAACTTGGTACAAACTTCCTTAGACCATGCCAAAACACTTGCAAACTTGGTACAAATTTAATGAGACCATGCCAAACACTAGCAAACTTGGTACAAATTTAATAAGACCATGCCAAAACACCTGCAAACTTGGTACAAATTTAATAAAACCATGCCAAAACACTTGCAAACTTGGTACAAATTTAATAAGACCATGCCAAACACTTGCAAACTTGGTACAAATTTAATAAGACCATGCCAAAACACTTGCAAACTTGGAACAAACTTCCTAAGACCATGCCAAAACACTTGCAAACTTGGTCAAAATTTAATAAGACCATGCCAAAACATTTGCAAACTTGGTACAAATTTAATAAGACCATGCCAAAACACTTGCAAACTTGGTACAAACTTCCTAAGACCATGCCAAAACACCTGCAAACTTGGAACAAACTTCCTTAGACCATGCCAAAACACTTGCAAACTTGGTACAAATTTAATAAGACCATGCCAAACACTTGCAAACTTGGTACAAATTTAATATGACCATGCCAAAACACTAGCAAACTTGGAACAAATTTAATAAGACCATGCCAAAACACCTGCACACTTGGTAAAAATTTAATAAGACCGTGCCAAAACACTTGCAAACTTGGAACAAATTTAATACGACCATGCCAAAACACTTGCAAACTTGGTACAAATTTAATACGACCATGCCAAAACACTTGCAAACTTGGTACAAATTCCTAAGACAATGCCAAACACTTGCAAACTTGATACAAATTTAATAAAACCATGCCAAAACACTTGCAACCTTGGTACAAATTTAATAAGACCATGCCAAACACTTGCAAACTTGGTACAAATTTAATAAGACCATGCCAAAACACTTGCGAACTTGGTACAAATTTAATAAGACCATGCCAAAACACTTGCAAACTTTGTACAAATTCAATAAGACCTTGCCAAAACAATTGCAAACTTGGAACAAATTTAATAAGACCATGCCAAAACACTTGCAACCTTGATACAAACTTCCTAAGACCATGCCAAAACACTTGCAACCTTGGTACAAATTTATAAGACCATGCCAAACACTTGCAAACTTGGTACAAATTTAATAACACCATGCCAAGCAGTTGCAAACTTGGTACAAATTTAAGCAGACCATGCCAAAACACTTGCAAACTTGGTACAAATTTAATAAGACCATGCCAAAACACTTGCAAACTTGGAACAAACTTCCTAAGACCATGCCAAAACATATGCAACCTTGGTACAAATTTAATAAGACCATGCCAAACACTTGCAAACTTGGAACAAACTTCCTAAGACCATGCCAAAACACTTGCAAACTTGGAAAAAACTTCCTAAGACCATGCCAAAACACTTGCAAACTTGGTACAAACTTCCTAAGACCATGCCAAAACACTTGCAAACTTGATACAAATTTAATAAGACCATGCCAAACACCAGCAAACTTGGTACAAATTTAATAAGACCATGCCAAAACACCTGCAAACTTGGTACAAATTTAATAAAACCATGACAAAACACTTGCAAACTTGGTACAAATTTAATAAGACCATGCCAAACACTTGCAAACTTGGCACAAATTTAATAAGACCATGCCAAAACACTTGCAAACTTGGAAAAAACTTCCTAAGACCATGCCAAAACACTTGCAAACTTGGTACAAACTTCCTAAGACCATGCCAAAACACTTGCAAACTTGGTACAAATTTAAGAAGACCATGCCAAACACTTGCAAACTTGGTACAAATGTAATAAGACCATGCCAAAACACTTGCAAACTTCGGACAAATTTAATAAGACCATGCCAAAACACTTGCAAACTTGGAACAAACTTCCTAAGACCATGCCAAAACACTTGCAAACTTGGTACAAATTTAATAAGACAATGCCAAACACTTGCAAACTTGGTACAAATTTAATAAGACCATGCCAAAACACTTGCAAACTTGGAAAAAACTTCCTAAGACCATGCCAAAACACTTGCAAACTTGGTACAAACTTCCTTAGACCATGCCAAAACACTTGCAAACTTGGTACAAACTTCCTAAGACCATGCCAAAACACTTGCAAACTTGGTACAAATTTAATAAAACCATGCCAAACACTTGCAAACTTGGAACAAACTTCCTAAGACCATGCCAAACACTTGCAAACTTGGAACAAACTTCCTAAGACCATGCCAAAACACTTGCAAACTTGGTACAAATTTAATAAGAACATGCCAAAACACTTGCAAACTATGTACAAATTTAATAAGACCATGCCAAAACACTTGCAAACTTGGAACAAACTTCCTAAGACCATGCCAAAACACTTGCAAACTTGGTCAAAATTTAATAAGACCATGCCAAAACATTTGCAAACTTGGTACAAATTTAATAAGACCATGCCAAAACACTTGCAAACTTGGTACAAACTTCCTAAGACCATGCCAAAACACCTGCAAACTTGGAACAAACTTCCTTAGACCATGCCAAAACACTTGCAAACTTGTTACAAATTTAATAAGACCATGCCAAAACACTTGCAAACTTGGTACAAATTTAATAAGACCATGCCAAAACACTTGCAAACTTGGAACAAATTTAATAAGACCATGCCAAAACACCTGCAAACTTGGTAAAAATTTAATAAGACCGTGCCAAAACACTTGCAAACTTGGTACAAACTTCCTAAGACAATGCCAAAACACTTGCAAACTTGATACAAATGTAATAAGACCATGCCAAAACACTTGCAACCTTGGTACAAATTTAATAAGACCATGCCAAACACTTGCAAACTTGGTACAAATTTAATAAGACCATGCCAAAACACTTGCAAACTTGGTACAAATTTAATAAGACCATGCCAAAACACTTGCAAACTTTGTACAAATTTAATAAGACCTTGCCAAAACACTTGCAAACTTGGAACAAATTTAATAAGACCATGCCAAAACACTTGCAACCTTGATACAAACTTCCTAAGACCATGCCAAAACACTTGCAACCTTGGTACAAATTTAATACGACCATGCCAAACACTTGCAAACTTGGTACAAATTTAATAACACCATGTCAAGCAGTTGCAAACTTGGTACAAATTTAAGCAGACCATGCCAAACACTTGCAAACTTGGTACAAATTTAATAAGACCATGCCAAAACACTTGCAAACTTGGAAAAAACTTCCTAAGACCATGCCAAAACACTTGCAAACTTGGTACAAACTTCCTAAGACCATGCCAAAACACTTGCAAACTTGGTACAAATTTAATAAGACCATGCCAAACACTAGCAAACTTGGTACAAATTTAATAAGACCATGCCAAAACACCTGCAAACTTGGTACAAATTTAATAAAACCATGACAAAACACTTGCAAACTTGGTACAAATTTAATAAGACCATGCCAAACACTTGCAAACTTGGCACAAATTTAATAAGACCATGCCAAAACACTTGCAAACTTGGAACAAACTTCCTAAGACCATGCCAAAACACTTGCAAACTTGGTACAAACTTCCTAAGACCATGCCAAAACACTTGCAAACTTGGTACAAATTTAATAAGACCATGCCAAACACTTGCAAACTTGGTACAAATGTAATAAGACCATGCCAAAACACTTGCAAACTTCGGACAAATTTAATAAGACCATGCCAAAACACTTGCAAACTTGGAACAAACTTCCTAAGACCATGCCAAAACACTTGCAAACTTGGTACAAATTTAATAAGACCATGCCAAACACTTGCAAACTTGGTACAAATTTAATAAGACCATGCCAAAACACTTGCAAACTTGGAAAAAACTTCCTAAGACCATGCCAAAACACTTGCAAACTTGGTACAAACTTCCTTAGACCATGCCAAAACACTTGCAAACTTGGTACAAATTTAATGAGACCATGCCAAACACTAGCAAACTTGGTACAAATGTAATAAGACCATGCCAAAACACCTGCAAACTTGGTACAAGTTAATAAAACCATGCCAAAACACTTGCAAACTTGGTACAAATTTAATAAGACCATGCCAAACACTTGCAAACTTGGTACAAATTTAATAAGACCATGCCAAAACACTTGCAAACTTGGAACAAACTTCCTAAGACCATGCCAAAACACTTGCAAACTTGGTACAAATTTAATAAGACCATGCCAAACACTTGCAAACTTGGTACAAATGTAATAAGACCATGCCAAAACACTTGCAAACTTCGGACAAATTTAATAAGACCATGCCAAAACACTTGCAAACTTGGAACAAACTTACTAAGACCATGCCAAAACACTTGCAAACTTGGTACAAACTTCCTAAGACCATGTCAAAACACTTGCAAACTTGGTACAAATTT
Source organism: Anopheles atroparvus (assembly GCA_914969975.1). Taxonomy (NCBI): domain Eukaryota; kingdom Metazoa; phylum Arthropoda; class Insecta; order Diptera; family Culicidae; genus Anopheles; species Anopheles atroparvus. The sequence continues at coordinate 780,158 of CAJZCY010000008.1, read as the reverse complement.
AATAAGACCATGCCAAAACACTTGCAAACTTGGTACAAATTTAATAAGACCATGCCAAACAGTTGCAAACTTGGTACAATTTTAATAAGATCATGCCAAAACACTTGCAAACTTGGAACAAACTTACTAAGACCATGCCAAAACACTTGCAAACTTGATACAAACTTCCTAAGACCATGTCAAAACACTTGCAAACTTGGTACAAATTTAATAAGACCATGTCAAAACACTTGCAAACTTGGTACAAATTTAATAAGACCATGCCAAAACACTTGCAAACTTGGTATAAATTTAATAAGACCATGCCAAAACACTTGCAAACTTGGAAGAAACTTCCTAAGACTATGCCAAAACACTTGCAAACTTGGTACAAATTTAATAAGACCATGCCAAAACACTTGCAAACTTGGTACAAATTTAATAAGACCATGCCAAACACTTGCAAACTTGGAACAAACTTCCTTAGACCATGCCAAAACACTTGCAAACTTGGTACAAATTTATTAAGACCATGCCAAAACACTTGCAAACTTGGTACAAATTTAATAAGACCATGCCAAACACTTGCAAACTTGGTACAAATTTAATAAGACCATGCCAAACACTTGCAAACTTGGAACAAACTTACTAAGACCATGCCAAAACACTTGCAAACTTGGTACAAATTTAATAAGACCATGCCAAAACACTTGCAAACTTGGTACAAATTTAATAAGACCATGCCAAAACACTTGCAAACTTGGAACAAACTTCCTAAGACCATGCCAAAACACTTGCAAACTTGGTACAAATTTAATAAGACCATGCCAAAACACTTGCAAACTTGGAACAAACTTCCTAAGACCATGCCAAAACACTTGCAATCTTGGTACAAATTTAATGAGACCATGCCAAAACACTTGCAAACTTGGTACAAGTTTAATAAGACCATGGCAAACACTTGCAAACTTGGAACAAACTTCCTAAGACCATGCCAAAACACTTGCAAACTTGGTACAAATTTAATAAGACCATGCCAAAACACTTGCAAACTTGGTACAAATTTAATAAGACCATGCCAAAACACTTGCAAACTTGGTACAAATTTAATAAGACCATGCCAAACACTTGCAAACTTGGAACAAACTTCCTAAGACCATGCCAAAACACTTGCAAACTTGGTACAAATTTAATAAGACCATGCCAAAACACTTGCAAACTTGGAACAAACTTCCTAAGACCATGCCAAAACACTTGCAACCTTGGTACAAATTTAATAAGACCGTGGCAAAACACTTGCAAACTTGGTACAAACTTCCTCAGACCATGCCAAAACACTTGCAAACTTGGTACAAATTTAATAAGACCATGCCAAAACACTTGCAAACTTGGTACAAATTTAATAAGACCATGCCAAAAACTTGCAAACTTGGTACAAATTTAATAAGACCATGCCAAACACTTGCAAACTTGGAACAAACTTCCTAAGACCATGCCAAAACACTTGCAAACTTGGTACAAATTTAATAAGACCATGCCAAAACACTTGCAAACTTGGAACAAACTTCCTAAGACCCTGCCAAAACAATTGCAAACTTGGTACAAATTTAATAAGACCATGCCAAAACACTTGCAAACTTGGTACAAATTTAATAAGACCATGCCAAAACACTTGCAAACTTGGTACAAATTTAATAAGACCATGCCAAAACACTTGCAAACTTGGAACAAACTTCCTAGGACCATGCCAAAACATTTGCAAACTTGGTACAAATTTTATAAGACCATGCCAAAATACTTGCAAACTTGGAACAAACTTCCTAAGACCATGCCAAAACACCTGCAAACTTGGTACAAATTTAATACGACCATGCCAAAACACTTGCAAACTTTGTACAAATTTAATAAGACCTTGCCAAAACACTTGTAAACTTGGTACAACTTTAATAAGACCATGCCAAAACACTTGCAAACTTGGAACAAATTTAATAAGACCATGCCAAACACTTGCAAACTTGGAACAAACTTCCTAAGACCATGCCAAAACACTTGCAAACTTGGTACAAATTTAATAAGACCATGCCAAACACTTGCAAACTTGGAAAAAACTTCCTAAGACCATGCCAAAACACTTGCAAGCTTGTTACAAATTAAATGAGACCATGCCAAAACACTTGCAAACTTGGAACAAACTTCCTAAGACCATGCCAAAACACCAGCAAACTTGGAACAAATTTAATAAGACCATGCATAAACACTTGCAAACTTGGAACAAATTTAATAAGACCATGCCAAAACACTTGCAAACTTGGTACAAATTTAATGAGACCATGCCAAAACACTTGCAAACTTGGTACATATTTAATAAGACCATGCGAAACACTTGCAAACTTGGTACAAATTTAATAACACCATGCCAAGCAGTTGCAAACTTGGTACAGATTTAATAAGACCATGCCAAACACTTGCAAACTTGGTACAAATTTAATAAGACCATGCCAAAACACTTGCAAACTTGGAAAAAACTTCCTAAGACCATGCCAAAACACTTGCAAACTTGGTACAAACTTCCTAAGACCATGCCAAAACACTTGCAAACTTGGTACAAATTTAATAAGACCATGCCAAACACTAGCAAACTTGGTACAAATTTAATAAGACCATGCCAAAACACCTGCAAACTTGGTACAAATTTAATAAAACCATGACAAAACACTTGCAAACTTGGTACAAATTTAATAAGACCATGCCAAACACTTGCAAACTTGGCACAAATTTAATAAGACCATGCCAAAACACTTGCAAACTTGGAACAAACTTCCTAAGACCATGCCAAAACACTTGCAAACTTGGTACAAACTTCCTAAGACCATGCCAAAACACTTGCAAACTTGGTACAAATTTAATAAGACCATGCCAAACACTTGCAAACTTGGTACAAATGTAATAAGACCATGCCAAAACACTTGCAAACTTCGGACAAATTTAATAAGACCATGCCAAAACACTTGCAAACTTGGAACAAACTTCCTAAGACCATGCCAAAACACTTGCAAACTTGGTACAAATTTAATAAGACCATGCCAAACACTTGCAAACTTGGTACAAATTTAATAAGACCATGCCAAAACACTTGCAAACTTGGAAAAAACTTCCTAAGACCATGCCAAAACACTTGCAAACTTGGTACAAACTTCCTTAGACCATGCCAAAACACTTGCAAACTTGGTACAAATTTAATGAGACCATGCCAAACACTAGCAAACTTGGTACAAATGTAATAAGACCATGCCAAAACACCTGCAAACTTGGTACAAGTTAATAAAACCATGCCAAAACACTTGCAAACTTGGTACAAATTTAATAAGACCATGCCAAACACTTGCAAACTTGGTACAAATTTAATAAGACCATGCCAAAACACTTGCAAACTTGGAACAAACTTCCTAAGACCATGCCAAAACACTTGCAAACTTGGTACAAATTTAATAAGACCATGCCAAACACTTGCAAACTTGGTACAAATGTAATAAGACCATGCCAAAACACTTGCAAACTTCGGACAAATTTAATAAGACCATGCCAAAACACTTGCAAACTTGGAACAAACTTACTAAGACCATGCCAAAACACTTGCAAACTTGGTACAAACTTCCTAAGACCATGTCAAAACACTTGCAAACTTGGTACAAATTTAATAAGACCATGCCAAAACACTTGCAAACTTGGTACAAATTTAATAAGACCATGCCAAACAGTTGCAAACTTGGTACAATTTTAATAAGATCATGCCAAAACACTTGCAAACTTGGAACAAACTTACTAAGACCATGCCAAAACACTTGCAAACTTGATACAAACTTCCTAAGACCATGTCAAAACACTTGCAAACTTGGTACAAATTTAATAAGACCATGTCAAAACACTTGCAAACTTGGTACAAATTTAATAAGACCATGCCAAAACACTTGCAAACTTGGTATAAATTTAATAAGACCATGCCAAAACACTTGCAAACTTGGAAGAAACTTCCTAAGACTATGCCAAAACACTTGCAAACTTGGTACAAATTTAATAAGACCATGCCAAAACACTTGCAAACTTGGTACAAATTTAATAAGACCATGCCAAACACTTGCAAACTTGGAACAAACTTCCTTAGACCATGCCAAAACACTTGCAAACTTGGTACAAATTTATTAAGACCATGCCAAAACACTTGCAAACTTGGTACAAATTTAATAAGACCATGCCAAACACTTGCAAACTTGGTACAAATTTAATAAGACCATGCCAAACACTTGCAAACTTGGAACAAACTTACTAAGACCATGCCAAAACACTTGCAAACTTGGTACAAATTTAATAAGACCATGCCAAAACACTTGCAAACTTGGTACAAATTTAATAAGACCATGCCAAAACACTTGCAAACTTGGAACAAACTTCCTAAGACCATGCCAAAACACTTGCAAACTTGGTACAAATTTAATAAGACCATGCCAAAACACTTGCAAACTTGGAACAAACTTCCTAAGACCATGCCAAAACACTTGCAATCTTGGTACAAATTTAATGAGACCATGCCAAAACACTTGCAAACTTGGTACAAGTTTAATAAGACCATGGCAAACACTTGCAAACTTGGAACAAACTTCCTAAGACCATGCCAAAACACTTGCAAACTTGGTACAAATTTAATAAGACCATGCCAAAACACTTGCAAACTTGGTACAAATTTAATAAGACCATGCCAAAACACTTGCAAACTTGGTACAAATTTAATAAGACCATGCCAAACACTTGCAAACTTGGAACAAACTTCCTAAGACCATGCCAAAACACTTGCAAACTTGGTACAAATTTAATAAGACCATGCCAAAACACTTGCAAACTTGGAACAAACTTCCTAAGACCATGCCAAAACACTTGCAACCTTGGTACAAATTTAATAAGACCGTGGCAAAACACTTGCAAACTTGGTACAAACTTCCTCAGACCATGCCAAAACACTTGCAAACTTGGTACAAATTTAATAAGACCATGCCAAAACACTTGCAAACTTGGTACAAATTTAATAAGACCATGCCAAAAACTTGCAAACTTGGTACAAATTTAATAAGACCATGCCAAACACTTGCAAACTTGGAACAAACTTCCTAAGACCATGCCAAAACACTTGCAAACTTGGTACAAATTTAATAAGACCATGCCAAAACACTTGCAAACTTGGAACAAACTTCCTAAGACCCTGCCAAAACAATTGCAAACTTGGTACAAATTTAATAAGACCATGCCAAAACACTTGCAAACTTGGTACAAATTTAATAAGACCATGCCAAAACACTTGCAAACTTGGTACAAATTTAATAAGACCATGCCAAAACACTTGCAAACTTGGAACAAACTTCCTAGGACCATGCCAAAACATTTGCAAACTTGGTACAAATTTTATAAGACCATGCCAAAATACTTGCAAACTTGGAACAAACTTCCTAAGACCATGCCAAAACACCTGCAAACTTGGTACAAATTTAATACGACCATGCCAAAACACTTGCAAACTTTGTACAAATTTAATAAGACCTTGCCAAAACACTTGTAAACTTGGTACAACTTTAATAAGACCATGCCAAAACACTTGCAAACTTGGAACAAATTTAATAAGACCATGCCAAACACTTGCAAACTTGGAACAAACTTCCTAAGACCATGCCAAAACACTTGCAAACTTGGTACAAATTTAATAAGACCATGCCAAACACTTGCAAACTTGGAAAAAACTTCCTAAGACCATGCCAAAACACTTGCAAACTTGTTACAAATTAAATGAGACCATGCCAAAACACTTGCAAACTTGGAACAAACTTCCTAAGACCATGCCAAAACACCAGCAAACTTGGAACAAATTTAATAAGACCATGCATAAACACTTGCAAACTTGGAACAAATTTAATAAGACCATGCCAAAACACTTGCAAACTTGGTACAAATTTAATGAGACCATGCCAAAACACTTGCAAACTTGGTACATATTTAATAAGACCATGCGAAACACTTGCAAACTTGGTACAAATTTAATAACACCATGCCAAGCAGTTGCAAACTTGGTACAGATTTAATAAGACCATGCCAAACACTTGCAAACTTGGTACAAATTTAATAAGACCATGCCAAAACACTTGCAAACTTGGGACAAACTTCCTAAGACCATGCCAAAACACTTGCAACCTTGGTACAAATTCAATAAGACCATGCCAAACACTTGCAAACTTGGAACAAACTTCCTAAGACCATGCCAAAACACTTGCAAACTTGGTTCAAATTTAATACGACCATGCCAAACACTTGCAAACTTGGTACAAATTTAATAAGACCATGCCAAAACACTTGCAAACTTGGAACAAACTTCCTAGGACCATGCCAAAACATTTGCAAACTTGGTACAAATTTTATAAGACCATGCCAAAACACTTGCAAACTTGGAACAAACTTCCTAAGACCATGCCAAAACACTTGCAAACTTGGTACAAATTTAATAAGACCATGCCAAAACACTTGCAAATTTGGAACAAACTTCCTAAGACCATGCCAAAACACTTGCAATCTTGGTACAAATTTAATGAGACCATGCCAAAACACTTGCAAACTTGGTTCAAGTTTAATAAGACCATGCCAAACACTTGCAAACTTGGAACAAACTTCCTAAGACCAAGCCAAAACACTTGCAAACTTGGTACAAATTTAATAAGACCGTGGCAAAACACTTGCAAACTTGGTACAAACTTCCTCAGACCATGCCAAAACACTTGCAAACTTGGTACAAATTTAATAAGACCATGCCAAGACACTTGCAAACTTGGTACAAATTTAATAAGACCATGCCAAAAACTTGCAAACTTGGTACAAATTTAATAAGACCATGCCAAACACTTGCAAACTTGGAACAAACTTCCTAAGACCATGCCAAAACACTTGCAAACTTGGTACAAATTTAATAAGACCATGCCAAAACACTTGCAAACTTGGAACAAACTTCCTAAGACCATGCCAAAACAATTGCAAACTTGGTACAAATTTAAAAAGACCATGCCAAAACACTTGCAAACTTGGTACAAATTTAATAAGACCATGCCAAAACACTTGCAAACTTGGTACAAATTTAATAAGACCATGCCAAAACACTTGCAAACTTGGAACAAACTTCCTAGGACCATGCCAAAACATTTGCAAACTTGGTACAAATTTTATAAGACCATGCCAAAATACTTGCAAACTTGGAACAAACTTCCTAAGACCATGCCAAAACACCTGCAAACTTGGTACAAATTTAATACGACCATGCCAAAACACTTGCAAACTTTGTACAAATTTAATAAGACCTTGCCAAAACACTTGTAAACTTGGTACAACTTTAATAAGACCATGCCAAAACACTTGCAAACTTGGAACAAATTTAATAAGACCATGCCAAACACTTGCAAACTTGGAACAAACTTCCTTAGACCATGCCAAAACACTTGCAAACTTGGTACAAATTTAATAAGACCATGCCAAACACTTGCAAACTTGGAAAAAACTTCCTAAGACCATGCCAAAACACTTGCAAACTTGGTACAAATTTAATAAGACCATGCCAAACAGTTGCAAACTTGGTACAATTTTAATAAGATCATGCCAAAACACTTGCAAACTTGAAACAAACTTACTAAGACCATGCCAAAACACTTGCAAACTTGATACAAACTTCCTCAGACCATGTCAAAACACTTGCAAACTTGGTACAAATTTAATAAGACCATGTCAAAACACTTGCAAACTTGGTACAAATTTAATAAGACCATGCCAAAACACTTGCAAACTTGGTATAAATTTAATAAGACCATGCCAAAACACTTGCAAACTTGGAAGAAACTTCCTAAGACTATGCCAAAACACTTGCAAACTTGGTACAAATTTAATAAGACCATGCCAAAACACTTGCAAACTTGGTACAAATTTAATAAGACCATGCCAAAACACTTGCAAACTTGGTACAAATTTAATAAGACCATGCCAAAACACTTGCAAACTTGGAAAAAACTTCCTAAGACCATGCCAAAACACTTGCAAACTTGGTACAAATTTAATAAGACCATGCCAAACAGTTGCAAACTTGGTACAATTTTAATAAGATCATGCCAAAACACTTGCAAACTTGGAACAAACTTACTAAGACCATGCCAAAACACTTGCAAACTTGGAACAAACTTCCTAAGACCATGCCAAAACACTTGCAAACTTGGTACAAATTTATTAAGACCATGCCAAAACACTTGCAAACTTGGTACAAATTTAATACGACCATGCCAAACACTTGCAAACTTGGTACAAATTTAATAAGACCATGCCAAAACACTTGCAAACTTGGAAAAAACTTCCTAAGACCATGCCAAAACACTTGCAAACTTGGTACAAACTTCCTAAGACCATGCCAAAACACTTGCAAACTTGGTACAAATTTAATAAGACCATGCCAAACACTAGCAAACTTGGTACAAATTTAATAAGACCATGCCAAAACACCTGCAAACTTGGTACAAATTTAATAAAACCATGACAAAACACTTGCAAACTTGGTACAAATTTAATAAGACCATGCCAAACACTTGCAAACTTGGCACAAATTTAATAAGACCATGCCAAAACACTTGCAAACTTGGAACAAACTTCCTAAGACCATGCCAAAACACTTGCAAACTTGGTACAAACTTCCTAAGACCATGCCAAAACACTTGCAAACTTGGTACAAATTTAATAAGACCATGCCAAACACTTGCAAACTTGTTACAAATTTAATAAGACCATGCCAAAACACTTGCAAACTTGGTACAAATTTAATAAGACCATGCCAAAACACTTGCAAACTTGGAACAAATTTAATAAGACCATGCCAAAACACTTGCAAACTTGGTACAAACTTCCTAAGACCATGCCAAAACACCTGCAAACTTGGAACAAACTTCCTTAGACCATGCCAAAACACTTGCAAACTTGTTACAAATTTAATAAGACCATGCCAAAACACTTGCAAACTTGGTACAAATTTAATAAGACCATGCCAAAACACTTGCAAACTTGTTACAAATTAAATGAGACCATGCCAAAACACTTGCAAACTTGGTACAAATGTAATAAGACCATGCCAAAACACTTGCAAACTTCGGACAAATTTAATAAGACCATGCCAAAACACTTGCAAACTTGGAACAAACTTACTAAGACCATGCCAAAACACTTGCAAACTTGGTACAAACTTCCTAAGACCATGTCAAAACACTTGCAAACTTGGTACAAATTTAATAAGACCATGCCAAAACACTTGCAAACTTGGTACAAATTTAATAAGACCATGCCAAACAGTTGCAAACTTGGTACAATTTTAATAAGATCATGCCAAAACACTTGCAAACTTGGAACAAACTTACTAAGACCATGCCAAAACACTTGCAAACTTGATACAAACTTCCTAAGACCATGTCAAAACACTTGCAAACTTGGTACAAATTTAATAAGACCATGTCAAAACACTTGCAAACTTGGTACAAATTTAATAAGACCATGCCAAAACACTTGCAAACTTGGTATAAATTTAATAAGACCATGCCAAAACACTTGCAAACTTGGAAGAAACTTCCTAAGACTATGCCAAAACACTTGCAAACTTGGTACAAATTTAATAAGACCATGCCAAAACACTTGCAAACTTGGTACAAATTTAATAAGACCATGCCAAACACTTGCAAACTTGGAACAAACTTCCTTAGACCATGCCAAAACACTTGCAAACTTGGTACAAATTTATTAAGACCATGCCAAAACACTTGCAAACTTGGTACAAATTTAATAAGACCATGCCAAACACTTGCAAACTTGGTACAAATTTAATAAGACCATGCCAAACACTTGCAAACTTGGAACAAACTTACTAAGACCATGCCAAAACACTTGCAAACTTGGTACAAATTTAATAAGACCATGCCAAAACACTTGCAAACTTGGTACAAATTTAATAAGACCATGCCAAAACACTTGCAAACTTGGAACAAACTTCCTAAGACCATGCCAAAACACTTGCAAACTTGGTACAAATTTAATAAGACCATGCCAAAACACTTGCAAACTTGGAACAAACTTCCTAAGACCATGCCAAAACACTTGCAATCTTGGTACAAATTTAATGAGACCATGCCAAAACACTTGCAAACTTGGTACAAGTTTAATAAGACCATGGCAAACACTTGCAAACTTGGAACAAACTTCCTAAGACCATGCCAAAACACTTGCAAACTTGGTACAAATTTAATAAGACCATGCCAAAACACTTGCAAACTTGGTACAAATTTAATAAGACCATGCCAAAACACTTGCAAACTTGGTACAAATTTAATAAGACCATGCCAAACACTTGCAAACTTGGAACAAACTTCCTAAGACCATGCCAAAACACTTGCAAACTTGGTACAAATTTAATAAGACCATGCCAAAACACTTGCAAACTTGGAACAAACTTCCTAAGACCATGCCAAAACACTTGCAACCTTGGTACAAATTTAATAAGACCGTGGCAAAACACTTGCAAACTTGGTACAAACTTCCTCAGACCATGCCAAAACACTTGCAAACTTGGTACAAATTTAATAAGACCATGCCAAAACACTTGCAAACTTGGTACAAATTTAATAAGACCATGCCAAAAACTTGCAAACTTGGTACAAATTTAATAAGACCATGCCAAACACTTGCAAACTTGGAACAAACTTCCTAAGACCATGCCAAAACACTTGCAAACTTGGTACAAATTTAATAAGACCATGCCAAAACACTTGCAAACTTGGAACAAACTTCCTAAGACCCTGCCAAAACAATTGCAAACTTGGTACAAATTTAATAAGACCATGCCAAAACACTTGCAAACTTGGTACAAATTTAATAAGACCATGCCAAAACACTTGCAAACTTGGTACAAATTTAATAAGACCATGCCAAAACACTTGCAAACTTGGAACAAACTTCCTAGGACCATGCCAAAACATTTGCAAACTTGGTACAAATTTTATAAGACCATGCCAAAATACTTGCAAACTTGGAACAAACTTCCTAAGACCATGCCAAAACACCTGCAAACTTGGTACAAATTTAATACGACCATGCCAAAACACTTGCAAACTTTGTACAAATTTAATAAGACCTTGCCAAAACACTTGTAAACTTGGTACAACTTTAATAAGACCATGCCAAAACACTTGCAAACTTGGAACAAATTTAATAAGACCATGCCAAACACTTGCAAACTTGGAACAAACTTCCTAAGACCATGCCAAAACACTTGCAAACTTGGTACAAATTTAATAAGACCATGCCAAACACTTGCAAACTTGGAAAAAACTTCCTAAGACCATGCCAAAACACTTGCAAACTTGTTACAAATTAAATGAGACCATGCCAAAACACTTGCAAACTTGGAACAAACTTCCTAAGACCATGCCAAAACACCAGCAAACTTGGAACAAATTTAATAAGACCATGCATAAACACTTGCAAACTTGGAACAAATTTAATAAGACCATGCCAAAACACTTGCAAACTTGGTACAAATTTAATGAGACCATGCCAAAACACTTGCAAACTTGGTACATATTTAATAAGACCATGCGAAACACTTGCAAACTTGGTACAAATTTAATAACACCATGCCAAGCAGTTGCAAACTTGGTACAGATTTAATAAGACCATGCCAAACACTTGCAAACTTGGTACAAATTTAATAAGACCATGCCAAAACACTTGCAAACTTGGGACAAACTTCCTAAGACCATGCCAAAACACTTGCAACCTTGGTACAAATTCAATAAGACCATGCCAAACACTTGCAAACTTGGAACAAACTTCCTAAGACCATGCCAAAACACTTGCAAACTTGGTTCAAATTTAATACGACCATGCCAAACACTTGCAAACTTGGTACAAATTTAATAAGACCATGCCAAAACACTTGCAAACTTGGAACAAACTTCCTAGGACCATGCCAAAACATTTGCAAACTTGGTACAAATTTTATAAGACCATGCCAAAACACTTGCAAACTTGGAACAAACTTCCTAAGACCATGCCAAAACACTTGCAAACTTGGTACAAATTTAATAAGACCATGCCAAAACACTTGCAAATTTGGAACAAACTTCCTAAGACCATGCCAAAACACTTGCAATCTTGGTACAAATTTAATGAGACCATGCCAAAACACTTGCAAACTTGGTTCAAGTTTAATAAGACCATGCCAAACACTTGCAAACTTGGAACAAACTTCCTAAGACCAAGCCAAAACACTTGCAAACTTGGTACAAATTTAATAAGACCGTGGCAAAACACTTGCAAACTTGGTACAAACTTCCTCAGACCATGCCAAAACACTTGCAAACTTGGTACAAATTTAATAAGACCATGCCAAGACACTTGCAAACTTGGTACAAATTTAATAAGACCATGCCAAAAACTTGCAAACTTGGTACAAATTTAATAAGACCATGCCAAACACTTGCAAACTTGGAACAAACTTCCTAAGACCATGCCAAAACACTTGCAAACTTGGTACAAATTTAATAAGACCATGCCAAAACACTTGCAAACTTGGAACAAACTTCCTAAGACCATGCCAAAACAATTGCAAACTTGGTACAAATTTAAAAAGACCATGCCAAAACACTTGCAAACTTGGTACAAATTTAATAAGACCATGCCAAAACACTTGCAAACTTGGTACAAATTTAATAAGACCATGCCAAAACACTTGCAAACTTGGAACAAACTTCCTAGGACCATGCCAAAACATTTGCAAACTTGGTACAAATTTTATAAGACCATGCCAAAATACTTGCAAACTTGGAACAAACTTCCTAAGACCATGCCAAAACACCTGCAAACTTGGTACAAATTTAATACGACCATGCCAAAACACTTGCAAACTTTGTACAAATTTAATAAGACCTTGCCAAAACACTTGTAAACTTGGTACAACTTTAATAAGACCATGCCAAAACACTTGCAAACTTGGAACAAATTTAATAAGACCATGCCAAACACTTGCAAACTTGGAACAAACTTCCTTAGACCATGCCAAAACACTTGCAAACTTGGTACAAATTTAATAAGACCATGCCAAACACTTGCAAACTTGGAAAAAACTTCCTAAGACCATGCCAAAACACTTGCAAACTTGGTACAAATTTAATAAGACCATGCCAAACAGTTGCAAACTTGGTACAATTTTAATAAGATCATGCCAAAACACTTGCAAACTTGAAACAAACTTACTAAGACCATGCCAAAACACTTGCAAACTTGATACAAACTTCCTCAGACCATGTCAAAACACTTGCAAACTTGGTACAAATTTAATAAGACCATGTCAAAACACTTGCAAACTTGGTACAAATTTAATAAGACCATGCCAAAACACTTGCAAACTTGGTATAAATTTAATAAGACCATGCCAAAACACTTGCAAACTTGGAAGAAACTTCCTAAGACTATGCCAAAACACTTGCAAACTTGGTACAAATTTAATAAGACCATGCCAAAACACTTGCAAACTTGGTACAAATTTAATAAGACCATGCCAAAACACTTGCAAACTTGGTACAAATTTAATAAGACCATGCCAAAACACTTGCAAACTTGGAAAAAACTTCCTAAGACCATGCCAAAACACTTGCAAACTTGGTACAAATTTAATAAGACCATGCCAAACAGTTGCAAACTTGGTACAATTTTAATAAGATCATGCCAAAACACTTGCAAACTTGGAACAAACTTACTAAGACCATGCCAAAACACTTGCAAACTTGGAACAAACTTCCTAAGACCATGCCAAAACACTTGCAAACTTGGTACAAATTTATTAAGACCATGCCAAAACACTTGCAAACTTGGTACAAATTTAATACGACCATGCCAAACACTTGCAAACTTGGTACAAATTTAATAAGACCATGCCAAACACTTGCAAACTTGGAACAAACTTACTAAGACCATGCCAAAACACTTGCAAACTTGGTACAAATTTAATAAGACCATGCCAAAACACTTGCAAACTTGGTACAAATTTAATAAGACCATGCCAAAACACTTGCAAACTTGGAACAAACTTCCTAAGACCATGCCAAAACACTTGCAAACTTGGTACAAATTTAATAAGACCATGCCAAAACACTTGCAAATTTGGAACAAACTTCCTAAGACCATGCCAAAACACTTGCAATCTTGGTACAAATTTAATGAGACCATGCCAAAACACTTGCAAACTTGGTACAAGTTTAATAAGACCATGCCAAACACTTGCAAACTTGGAACAAACTTCCTAAGACCAAGCCAAAACACTTGCAAACTTGGTACAAATTTAATAAGACCGTGGCAAAACACTTGCAAACTTGGTACAAACTTCCTCAGACCATGCCAAAACACTTGCAAACTTGGTACAAATTTAATAAGACCATGCCAAAACACTTGCAAACTTGGTACAAATTTAATAAGACCATGCCAAAAACTTGCAAACTTGGTACAACTTTAATAAGACCATGCCAAAACACTTGCAAACTTGGAACAAATTTAATAAGACCATGCCAAACACTTGCAAACTTGGAACAAACTTCCTAAGACCATGCCAAAACACTTGCAAACTTGGTACAAATTTAATAAGACCATGCCAAACACTTGCAAACTTGGAAAAAACTTCCTAAGACCATGCCAAAACACTTGCAAACTTGTTACAAATTAAATGAGACCATGCCAAAACACTTGCAAACTTGGAACAAACTTCCTAAGACCATGCCAAAACACCAGCAAACTTGGAACAAATTTAATAAGACCATGCCAAACACTTGCAAACTTGGAACAAACTTACTAAGACCATGCCAAAACACTTGCAAACTTGATACAAATTTAATAAGACCATGCCAAAACACTTGCAAACTTGGTACAAATTTAATAAGACCATGCCAAACACTTGCAAACTTGGAACAAACTTCCTAAGACCATGCCAAAACACTTGCAAACTTGGTACAAATTTAATAAGACCATGCCAAAACACTTGCAAACTTGGAACAAACTTCCTAAGACCATGCCAAAACAATTGCAAACTTGGTACAAATTTAATAAGACCATGCCAAAACACTTGCAAACTTGGTACAAATTTAATAAGACCATGCCAAACCAATTGCAAACTTGGTACAAATTTAATAAGACCATGCCAAACACTTGCAAACTTGGAACAAATTTAATAAGACCGTGGCAAAACACTTGCAACCTTGTTACAAATTAAATAAGACCATGCCAAACACTTGCAAACTTGGAACAAACTTCCTAAGACCATGCCAAAACACTTGCAAACTTGGTACAAATTTAATAAGACCATGCCAAAACACTTGCAAACTTGGTACAAACTTCCTAAGACCATGCCAAAACACTTGCAAACTTGGTACAAATTTGATACGACCATGCCAAAACACTTGCAAACTTGGTACAAATTTAATAAGACCATGCCAAAACACTTGCAAACTTGGAACAAACTTCCTAAGACCATGCCAAAACACTTGCAAACTTGGTACAAATTTAATAAGACCATGCCAAACACATGCAAACTTGGTACAAATTTGATACGACCATGCCAAAACACTTGCAAACTTGGTACAAATTTAATAAGACCATGCCAAAACACTTGCAAACTTGGAACAAATTTAATAAGACCATGCCAAAACACTTGCAAACTTGGTACAAATGTAATAAGACCATGCCAAAACACTTGCAAACTTGGTACAAATTTAATAAGACCATGCCAAAACACTTGCAAACTTGGTACAAATTTAATAACACCATGCCAAACACTTGCAAACTTGGAACAAACTTCCTAAGAAAATGCCAAAACACTTGCAAACTTGGTACAAATTTAATAAGACCATACCAAAACACTTGCAACCTTGGTACAAATTTAATAAGACCATGCCAAAACACTTGCAAACTTGGAACAAACTTCCTAAGACCATGCCAAAACACTTGCAAACTTGGTACAAATTTGATACGACCATGCCAAAACACTTGCAAACTTGGTACAAATTTAATAAGACCATGCCAAAACACTTGCAAACTTGGTACAAATGTAATAAGACCATGCCAAAACACTTGCAAACTTGGTACAAATTTAATAAGACCATGCCAAAACACTTGCAAACTTGGAACAAACTTCCTAAGACCATGCCAAAACACTTGCAAACTTGGTACAAATTTAATAAGACCATGCCAAACACTTGCAAACTTGGTACAAATTTAATAAGACCATGCCAAAACACTTGCAAACTTGGAACAAATTTAATAAGACCATGCCAAAACACTTGCAAACTTGGTACAAATTTAATAAGACCATGCCAAACACTTGCAAACTTGGAACAAATTTAATAAGACCGTGGCAAAACACTTGCAACCTTGTTACAAATTTAATAAGACCATGCCAAACACTTGCAAACTTGGAACAAACTTCCTAAGACCATGCCAAAACACTTGCAAACTTGGTACAAATTTAATACGACCATGCCAAACACTTGCAAACTTGGTACAAATTTAATAAGACCATGCCAAAACACTTGCAAACTTGGTACAAATGTAATAAGACCATGCCAAAACACTTGCAAACTTGGTACAAATTTAATAAGACCATGCCAAAACACTTGCAAACTTGGAACAAACTTCCTAAGACCATGCCAAAACACCTGCAAACTTGGTACAAATTTCCTAAGACCATGCCAAACACTTGCAAACTTGGTACAAATTTAATAAGACCATGCCAAAACACTTGCAAAATTGGAACAAATTTAATAAGACCATGCCAAAACACTTGCAAACTTGGTACAAATTTAATAAGACCATGCCAAAACACTTGCAAACTTGGAACAAATTTTATAAGACCGTGGCAAAACACTTGCAACCTTGGTACAAATTTAATAAGACCATGCCAAACACTTGCAAACTTGGAACAAACTTCATAAGACCATGCCAAAACACTTGCAAACTTGGTACAAAATTAATAAGACCATGCCAAAACACTTGCAAACTTGGAACAAATTTAATAAGACCATGCCAAAACACTTGCAAACTTGGTACAAACTTCCTAAGACCATGCCAAAATACTTGCAAACTTGGTACAAATTTTATAAGACCATGCCAAAACACTTGCAAACTTGGTACAAATTTAATAACAACATGCCAAAACACTTGCAAACTTGGTACAAATTTAATAACAACATGCCAAAACACTTGCAAACTTGGTACAAATATAATAAGACCATGCCAAACACTTGCAAACTTGGTACAAATTTAATAAGACCATGCCAAAACACCTGCAAACTTGGTACAAACTTCCTAAGACCATGCCAAAACACTTGCAAACTTGGTACAAATTTAATAAGACCATGCCAAAACACTTGCAAACTTAGTATAAATTTAATACAACCATGCCAAACACTTGCAAACTTGGAACAAACTTCCTAAGACCAAGCCAAAACACTTGCAAACTTGGTACAAATTTAATAAGACCATGCCAAAACACTTGCAAACTTGGAACAAACTTCCTAAGACCATGCCAAAACACTTGCAAACTTGGTACAAACTTCCTAAGACCATGCCAAAACACCTGCAAACTTGGTACAAATTTAATAACACCATGCCAAACACTTGCAAACTTGGTACAAATTTAATAAGACCATGCCAAACACTTGCAAACTTGGTACAAACTTCCTTAGACCATGCCAAAACACTTGCAACCTTGGTACAAATTTAATAAGACCATGCCAAACACTTGCAAACTTGGAACAAACTTCCTAAGACCATGCCAAAACACTTGCAAACTTGGTACAAATTTGATACGACCATGCCAAAACACTTGCAAACTTGGTACAAATTTAATAAGACCATGCCAAAACACTTGCAAACTTGGTACAAATGTAATAAGACCATGCCAAAACACTTGCAAACTTGGTACAAATTTAATAAGACCATGCCAAAACACTTGCAAACTTGTAACAAACTTCCTAAGACCATGCCAAAACACTTGCAAACTTGGTACAAATTTAATAAGACCATGCCAAACACTTGCAAACTTGGTACAAATTTAATAAGACCATGCCAAAACACTTGCAAACTTGGAACAAATTTAATAAGACCATGCCAAAACACTTGCAAACTTGGTACAAATTTAATACGACCATGCCAAACACTTGCAAACTTGGTACAAATTTAATAAGACCATGCCAAAACACTTGCAAACTTGGTACAAATGTAATAAGACCATGCCAAAACACTTGCAAACTTGGTACAAATTTAATAAGACCATGCCAAAACACTTGCAAACTTGGAACAAATTTAATAAGACCGTGGCAAAACACTTGCAACCTTGGTACAAATTTAATACGACCATGCCAAACACTTGCAAACTTGGTACAAATTTAATAAGACCATGCCAAAACACTTGCAAACTTGGTACAAATGTAATAAGACCATGCCAAAACACTTGCAAACTTGGTACAAATTTAATAAGACCATGCCAAAACACTTGCAAACTTGGAACAAACTTCCTAAGACCATGCCAAAACACCTGCAAACTTGGTACAAATTTCCTAAGACCATGCCAAACACTTGCAAACTTGGTACAAATTTAATAAGACCATGCCAAAACACTTGCAAAATTGGAACAAATTTAATAAGACCATGCCAAAACACTTGCAAACTTGGTACAAATTTAATAAGACCATGCCAAAACACTTGCAAACTTGGAACAAATTTTATAAGACCGTGGCAAAACACTTGCAACCTTGGTACAAATTTAATAAGACCATGCCAAACACTTGCAAACTTGGAACAAACTTCATAAGACCATGCCAAAACACTTGCAAACTTGGTACAAAATTAATAAGACCATGCCAAAACACTTGCAAACTTGGAACAAATTTAATAAGACCATGCCAAAACACTTGCAAACTTGGTACAAACTTCCTAAGACCATGCCAAAACACTTGCAAACTTGGTACAAATTTTATAAGACCATGCCAAAACACTTGCAAACTTGGTACAAATTTAATAACAACATGCCAAAACACTTGCAAACTTGGTACAAATTTAATAACAACATGCCAAAACACTTGCAAACTTGGTACAAATATAATAAGACCATGCCAAACACTTGCAAACTTGGTACAAATTTAATAAGACCATGCCAAAACACTTGCAAACTTGGTACAAATGTAATAAGACCATGCCAAAACACTTGCAAACTTGGTACAAATTTAATAACAACATGCCAAAACACCTGCAAACTTGGTACAAACTTCCTAAGACCATGCCAAAACACTTGCAAACTTGGTACAAATTTAATAAGACCATGCCAAAACACTTGCAAACTTAGTATAAATTTAATACAACCATGCCAAACACTTGCAAACTTGGAACAAACTTCCTAAGACCAAGCCAAAACACTTGCAAACTTGGTACAAATTTAATAAGACCATGCCAAAACACTTGCAGACTTGGAACAAACTTCCTAAGACCATGCCAAAACACTTGCAAACTTGGTACAAACTTCCTAAGACCATGCCAAAACACCTGCAAACTTGGTACAAATTTAATAACACCATGCCAAACACTTGCAAACTTGGTACAAATTTAATAAGACCATGCCAAACACTTGCAAACTTGGTACAAACTTCCTTAGACCATGCCAAAACACTTGCAACCTTGGTACAAATTTAATAAGACCATGCCAAACACTTGCAAACTTGGAACAAACTTCCTAAGACCATGCCAAAACACTTGCAAACTTGGTACAAATTTGATACGACCATGCCAAAACACTTGCAAACTTGGTACAAATGTAATAAGACCATGCCAAAACACTTGCAAACTTGGTACAAATTTAATAAGACCATGCCAAAACACTTGCAAACTTGTAACAAACTTCCTAAGACCATGCCAAAACACTTGCAAACTTGGTACAAATTTAATAAGACCATGCCAAACACTTGCAAACTTGGTACAAATTTAATAAGACCATGCCAAAACACTTGCAAACTTGGAACAAATTTAATAAGACCATGCCAAAACACTTGCAAACTTGGTACAAATTTAATAAGACCATGCCAAAACACTTGCAAACTTGGAACAAATTTAATAAGACCGTGGCAAAACACTTGCAACCTTGGTACAAATTTAATAAGACCATGCCAAACACTTGCAAACTTGGAACAAACTTCCTAAGACCATGCCAAAACACTTGCAAACTTGGTACAAATTTAATAAGACCATGCCAAAACACTTGCAAACTTGGAACAAACTTCCTAAGACCATGCCAAACACTTGCAAACTTGGTACAAATTTAATTAGACCATGCCAAAACGCTTGCAAACTTGGAACAAATTTAATAAGACCATGCCAAAACACTTGCAAACTTGGTACAAATTTAATAAGACCATGCCAAAACACTTGCAAACTTGGAACAAATTTAATAAGACCATGTCAAAACACTTGCAAACTTGGTACAAATTTAATAAGACCATGCCAAAACACTTGCAAACTTGGAACAAATTTAATAAGACCGTGGCAAAACACTTGCAAACTTGGTACAAATTTAATGAGACCATGCCAAAACACTTGCAAACTTGGTACATATTTAATAAGACCATGCGAAACACTTGAAAACTTGGAACAAATTTAATAACACCATGCCAAGCAGTTGCAAACTTGGTACAAATTTAATAAGACCATGCGAAACACTTGCAAACTTGGTACAAATTTAATAAGACCATGCCAAAACACTTGCAAACTTGGGACAAACTTCCTAAGACCATGCCAAAACACTTGCAACCTTGGTACAAATTCAATAAGACCATGCCAAACACTTGCAAACTTGGAACAAACTTCCTAAGACCATGCCAAAACACTTGCAAACTTGGTACAAATTTAATACGACCATGCCAACACACTTGCTAACTTGGTACAAATTTAATAAGACCATGCCAAAACACTTGCAAACTTGGTACAAATGTAATAAGACCATGCCAAAACACTTGCAAACTTGGTACAAATTTAATAAGACCATGCCAAAACACTTGCAAACTTGGAACAAATTTAATAAGACCGTGGCAAAACACTTGCAACCTTGGTACAAATTTAATAAGACCATGCCAAACACTTGCAAACTTGGAACAAACTTCATAAGACCATGCCAAAACACTTGCAAACTTGGTACAAAATTAATAAGACCATGCCAAAACACTTGCAAACTTGGAACAAACTTCCTAAGACCATGCCAAAACACCTGCAAACTTGGTACAAATTTCCTAAGACCATGCCAAACACTTGCAAACTTGGTACAAATTTAATAGGACCATGCCAAAACACTTGCAAACTTGGAACAAATTTAATAAGACCATGCCAAAACACTTGCAAACTTGGTACAAATTTAATAAGACCATGCCAAAACACTTGCAAACTTGGAACAAATTTAATAAGACCGTGGCAAAACACTTGCAACCTTGGTACAAATTTAATAAGACCATGCCAAACACTTGCAAACTTGGAACAAACTTCATAAGACCATGCCAAAACACTTGCAAACTTGGTACAAAATTAATAAGACCATGCCAAAACACTTGCAAACTTGGAACAAATTTAATAAGACCATGCCAAAACACTTGCAAACTTGGTACAAACTTCCTAAGACCATGCCAAAACACTTGCAAACTTGGTACAAATTTTATAAGACCATGCCAAAACACTTGCAAACTTGGTACAAATTTAATTACAACATGCCAAAACACTTGCAAACTTGGTACAAATTTAATAACAACATGCCAAAACACTTGCAAACTTGGTACAAATATAACAAGACCATGCCAAACACTTGCAAACTTGGTACAAATTTAATAAGACCATGCCAAAACACCTGCAAAATTGGTACAAACTTCCTAAGACCATGCCAAAACACTTGCAAACTTGGTACAAATTTAATAAGACCATGCCAAAACACTTGCAAACTTAGTATAAATTTAATACAACCATGCCAAACACTTGCAAACTTGGAACAAACTTCCTAAGACCAAGCCAAAACACTTGCAAACTTGGTACAAATTTAATAAGACCATGCCAAAACACTTGCAAACTTGGAACAAACTTCCTAAGACCATGCCAAAACACTTGCAAACTTGGTACAAACTTCCTAAGACCATGCCAAAACACCTGCAAACTTGGTACAAATTTAATAACACCATGCCAAACACTTGCAAACTTGGTACAAATTTAATAAGACCATGCCAAACACTTGCAAACTTGGTACAAACTTCCTAAGACCATGCCAAAACACTTGCAACCTTGGTACAAATTTAATAAGACCATGCCAAACACTTGCAAACTTGGAACAAACTTCCTAAGACCATGCCAAAACACTTGCAAACTTGGTACAAATTTGATACGACCATGCCAAAACACTTGCAAACTTGGTACAAATTTAATAAGACCATGCCAAAACACTTGCAAACTTGGTACAAATGTAATAAGACCATGCCAAAACACTTGCAAACTTGGTACAAATTTAATAAGACCATGCCAAAACACTTGCAAACTTGGAACAAACTTCCTAAGACCATGCCAAAACACTTGCAAACTTGGTACAAATTTAATTAGACCATGCCAAGCACTTGCAAACTTGGTACAAATTTAATAAGACCATGCCAAAACACTTGCAAACTTGGAACAAATTTAATAAGACCATGCCAAAACACTTGCAAACTTGGTACAAATTTAATAAGACCATGCCAAAACACTTGCAAACTTGGAACAAATTTAATAAGACCGTGGCAAAACACTTGCAACCTTGGTACAAATTTAATAAGACCATGCCAAACACTTGCAAACTTGGAACAAACTTCCTAAGACCATGCCAAAACACTTGCAAACTTGGTACAAATTTAATAAGACCATGCCAAAACACTTGCAAACTTGGAACAAACTTCCTAAGACCATGCCAAACACTTGCAAACTTGGTACAAATTTAATAAGACCATGCCAAAACACTTGCAAACTTGGAACAAATTTAATAAGACCATGCCAAAACACTTGCAAACTTGGTACAAATTTAATAAGACCATGCCAAAACACTTGCAAACTTGGAACAAATTTAATAAGACCATGTCAAAACACTTGCAAACTTGGTACAAATTTAATAAGACCATGCCAAAACACTTGCAAACTTGGAACAAATTTAATAAGACCGTGGCAAAACACTTGCAACCTTGGTACAAATTGAAAAGACCATGCCAAACACTTGCAAACTTGGAACAAACTTCCTAAGACCATGCCAAAACACTTGCAAACTTGGTACAAAATTAATAAGACCATGCCAAAACACTTGCAAACTTGGAACAAATTTAATAAGACCATGCCAAAACACTTGCAAACTTGGTACAAATTTAATAAGACCATGCCAAACACTTGCAAACTTGGTACAAATTTAATAAGACCATGCCAAAACACTTGCAAACTTGGGACAAACTTCCTAAGACCATGCCAAAACACTTGCAACCTTGGTACAAATTCAATAAGACCATGCCAAACACTTGCAAACATGGAACAAACTTCCAAAGACCATGCCAAAACACTTGCAACCTTGGTACAAATTTAATACGACCATGCCAAACACTTGCAAACTTGGTACAAATTTAATAAGACCATGCCAAAACACTTGCAAACTTGGAACAAACTTCCTAAGACCATGCCAAAACACCTGCAAACTTGGTACAAATTTCCTAAGACCATGCCAAACACTTGCAAACTTGGTACAAATTTAATAAGACCATGCCAAAACACTTGCAAAATTGGAACAAATTTAATAAGACCATGCCAAAACACTTGCAAACTTGGTACAAATTTAATAAGACCATGCCAAACACTTGCAAACTTGGAACAAACTTCCTAAGACCATGCCAAAACACTTGCAAACTTGGTACAAATTTAATAAGACCATGCCAAACACTTGCAAACTTGGTACAAATTGAATAAGACCATGCCAAAACACTTGCAAACTTGGTACAAACTTAATAAGACCATGCCAAAACACTTGCAAACTTGGTACAAATGTAATAAGACCATGCCAAAACACTTGCAAACTTGGTACAAATTTAATAAGACCATGCCTAAACACTTGCAAACTTGGATCAAACTTCCTAAGACCATGCCAAAACACTTGCAAACTTGGTACAAATTTAATAAGACCATGCCAAACACTTGCAAACTTGGTACAAATTTAATAAGACCATGCCAAAACACTTGCAAACTTGGAACAAATTTAATAAGACCATGCCAAAACACTTGCAAACTTGGTACAAATTTAATAAGACCATGCCAAAACACTTGCAAACTTGGAACAAATTTAATAAGACCGTGGCAAAACACTTGCAACCTTGGTACAAATTTAATAAGACCATGCCAAACACTTGCAAACTTGGAACAAACTTCCTAAGACCATGCCAAAACACTTGCAAACTTGGTACAAATTTAATACGACCATGCCAAACACTTGCAAACTTGGTACAAATTTAATAAGACCATGCCAAAACACTTGCAAACTTGGTACAAATTTAATAAGACCATGCCAAAACACTTGCAAACTTGGTACAAATTTAATAAGACCATGCCAAAACACTTGCAAACTTGGAACAAACTTCCTAAGACCATGCCAAAACACCTGCAAACTTGGTACAAATTTCCTAAGACCATGCCAAACACTTGCAAACTTGGTACAAATTTAATAAGACCATGCCAAAACACTTGCAAAATTGGAACAAATTTAATAAGACCATGCCAAAACACTTGCAAACTTGGTACAAATTTAATAAGACCATGCCAAAACACTTGCAAACTTGGAACAAATTTAATAAGACCGTGGCAAAACACTTGCAACCTTGGTACAAATTTAATAAGACCATGCCAAACACTTGCAAACTTGGAACAAACTTCATAAGACCATGCCAAAACACTTGCAAACTTGGTACAAAATTAATAAGACCATGCCAAAACACTTGCAAACTTGGAACAAATTTAATAAGACCATGCCAAAACACTTATAAACTTGGTACAAATTTAATAAGACCATGCCAAACACTTGCAAACTTGGTACAAACTTCCTTAGACCATGCCAAAACACTTGCAAACTTGGTACAAATTTAATAAGACCATGCCAAACACTTGCAAACTTGGTACAAACTTCCTAAGACCATGCCAAAACACTTGCAAACTTGGTACAAATTTTATAAGACCATGCCAAAACACTTGCAAACTTGGTACAAATTTAATAACAACATGCCAAAACACTTGCAAACTTGGTACAAATGTAATAAGACCATGCCAAAACACTTGCAAACTTGGTACAAATTTAATAAGACCATGCCAAAACACTTGCAAACTTGGAACAAATTTAATAAGACCGTGGCAAAACACTTGCAACCTTGGTACAAATTTAATAAGACCATGCCAAACACTTGCAAACTTGGAACAAACTTCATAAGACCATGCCAAAACACTTGCAAACTTGGTACAAAATTAATAAGACCATGCCAAAACACTTGCAAACTTGGAACAAATTTAATAAGACCATGCCACAACACTTATAAACTTGGTACAAATTTAATAAGACCATGCCAAACACTTGCAAACTTGGTACAAACTTCCTAAGACCATGCCAAAACACCTGCAAACTTGGTACAAATTTAATAACACCATGCCAAACACTTGCAAACTTGGTACAAATATAATAAGGCCATGCCAAACACTTGCAAACTTGGTACAAACTTCCTAAGACCATGCCAAAACACTTGCAACCTTGGTACAAATTTAATAAGACCATGCCAAACACTTGCAAACTTGGAACAAACTTCCTTAGACCATGCCAAAACACTTATAAACTTGGTACAAATTTAATAAGACCATGCCAAACACTTGCAAACTTGGTACAAACTTCCTAAGACCATGCCAAAACACCTGCAAACTTGGTACAAATTTAATAACACCATGCCAAACACTTGCAAACTTGGTACAAATTTAATAAGACCATGCCAAACACTTGCAAACTTGGTACAAACTTCCTAGGACCATGCCAAAACATTTGCAAACTTGGTACAAATTTTATACGACCATGCCAAAACACTTGCAAACTTGGAACAAATTTAATAAGACCGTGGCAAAACACTTGCAACCTTGGTACAAATTTAATAAGACCATGCCAAACACTTGCAAACTTGGTACAAATTTAATAAGATCATGCCAAACACTTGCAAACTTGGAACAAACTTCATAAGACCATGCCAAAACACTTGCAAACTTGGTACAAATTTAATAAGACCATGCCAAAACACTTGCAAACTTGGAACAAATTTAATAAGACCGTGGCAAAACACTTGCAACCTTGGTACAAATTTAATAAGACCATGCCAAACACTTGCAAACTTGGAACAAACTTCATAAGACCATGCCAAAACACTTGCAAACTTGGTACAAAATTAATAAGACCATGCCAAAACACTTGCAAACTTGGAACAAATTTAATAAGACCATGCCAAAACACTTATAAACTTGGTACAAATTTAATAAGACCATGCCAAACACTTGCAAACTTGGTACAATCTTCCTTAGACCATGCCAAAACACTTATAAACTTGGTACAAATTTAATAAGACCATGCCAAACACTTGCAAACTTGGTACAAATTTAATAAGACCATGCCAAACACTTGCAAACTTGGTACAAACTTCCTAAGACCATGCCAAAACACTTGCAACCTTGGTACAAATTTAATAAGACCATGCCAAACACTTGCAAACTTGGAACAAACTTCCTAAGACCATGCCAAAACACTTGCAAACTTGGTACAAATTTGATACGACCATGCCAAAACACTTGCAAACTTGGTACAAATTTAATAAGACCATGCCAAAACACTTGCAAACTTGGTACAAATGTAATAAGACCATGCCAAAACACTTGCAAACTTGGTACAAATTTAATAAGACCATGCCAAAACACTTGCAAACTTGGAACAAACTTCCTAAGACCATGCCAAAACACTTGCAAACTTGGTACAAATTTAATAAGACCATGCCAAACACTTGCAAACTTGGTACAAATTTAATAAGACCATGCCAAAACACTTGCAAACTTGGAACAAATTTAATAAGACCATGCCAAAACACTTGCAAACTTGGTACAAATTTAATAAGACCATGCCAAAACACTTGCAAACTTGGAACAAATTTAATAAGACCGTGGCAAAACACTTGCAACCTTGGTACAAATTTAAAAAGACCATGCCAAACACTTGCAAACTTGGAACAAACTTCCTAAGACCATGCCAAAACACTTGCAAACTTGGTACAAATTTAATAAGACCATGCCAAAACACTTGCAAACTTGGAACAAACTTCCTAAGACCATGCCAAACACTTGCAAACTTGGTACAAATTTAATAAGACCATGCCAAAACACTTGCAAACTTGGAACAAATTTAATAAGACCATGCCAAAACACTTGCAAACTTGGTACAAATTTAATAAGACCATGCCAAAACACTTGCAAACTTGGAACAAATTTAATAAGACCATGTCAAAACACTTGCAAACTTGGTACAAATTTAATAAGACCATGCCAAAACACTTGCAAACTTGGAACAAATTTAATAAGACCGTGGCAAAACACTTGCAACCTTGGTACAAATTTAATAAGACCATGCCAAACACTTGCAAACTTGGAAAAAACTTCCTAAAACCATGCCAAAACACTTGCAAACTTGGTACAAAATTAATAAGACCATGCCAAAACACTTGCAAACTTGGAACAAATTTAATAAGACCATGCCAAAAGACTTGCAAACTTGGTACAAATTTAATAAGACCATGCCAAACACTTGCAAACTTGGTACAAATTTAATAAGACCATGCCAAAACACTTGCAAACTTGGGACAAACTTCCTAAGACCATGCCAAAACACTTGCAACCTTGGTACAAATTCAATAAGACCATGCCAAACACTTGCAAACATGGAACAAACTTCCTAAGACCATGCCAAAACACTTGCAACCTTGGTACAAATTTAATACGACCATGCCAAACACTTGCAAACTTGGTACAAATTTAATAAGACCATGCCAAAACACTTGCAAACTTGGAACAAACTTCCTAGGACCATGCCAAAACATTTGCAAACTTGGTACAAATTTTATACGACCATGCCAAAACACTTGCAAATTTGGAACAAACTTCCTAAGACCATGCCAAAACACTTGCAATCTTGGTACAAATTTAATGATACCATGCCAAAACACTTGCAAACTTGGTACAAGTTTAATAAGACCATGCCAAACACTTGCAAACTTGGAACAAACTTCCTAAGACCAAGCCAAAACACTTGCAAACTTGGTACAAATTTAATAAGACCATGCCAAAACACTTGCAAACTTGGTACAAATTTAATAAGACCATGCCAAAAACTTGCAAACTTGGTACAAATTTAATAAGACCATGCCAAACACTTGCAAACTTGGAACAAACTTCCTAAGACCATGCCAAAACACTTGCAAACTTGGTACAAATTTAATAAGACCATGCCAAAACACTTGCAAACTTGGAACAAACTTCCTAAGACCATGCCAAAACAATTGCAAACTTGGTACAAATTTAATAAGACCATGCCAAAACACTTGCAGACTTGGTACAAATTTAATAAGACCATGCCAAAACACTTGCAAACTTGGAACAAACTTCCTAAGACCATGCCAAAACACTTGCAAACTTGGAACAAACTTCCTAGGACCATGCCAAAACATTTGCAAACTTGGTACAAATTTTATAAGACCATGCCAAAACACTTGCAAACTTGGAACAAACTTCCTAAGACCATGCCAAAACACCTGCAAACTTGGTACAAATTTAATACGACCATGCCAAAACACTTGCAAACTTTGTACAAATTTAATAAGACCTTGCCAAAACACTTGTAAACTTGGTACAACTTTAATAAGACCATGCCAAAACACTTGCAAACTTGGAACAAATTTAATAAGACCATGCCAAACACTTGCAAACTTGGAACAAACTTCCTAAGACCATGCCAAAACACTTGCAAACTTGGTAAAAATTTAATAAGACCATGCCAAACACTTGCAAACTTGGAAAAAACTTCCTAAGACCATGCCAAAACACTTGCAAACTTGTTACAAATTAAATGAGACCATGCCAAAACACTTGCAAACTTGGAACAAACTTCCTAAGACCATGCCAAAACACTAGCAAACTTGGAACAAATTTAATAAAAACATGCATAAACACTTGCAAACTTGGAACAAATTTAATAAGAACATGCCAAAACACTTGCAAACTTGGTACAAATTTAATGAGACCATGCCAAAACACTTGCAAACTTGGTACATATTTAATCAGACCATGCGAAACACTTGCAAACTTGGTACAAATTTAATAACACCATGCCAAGCAGTTGCAAACTTGGTACAAATTTAATAAGACCATGCCAAACACTTGCAAACTTGGTACAAATTTAATAAGACCATGCCAAAAAACTTGCAAACTTGGGACAAACTTCCTAAGACCATGCCAAAACACTTGCAACCTTGGTACAAATTCAATAAGACCATGCCAAACACTTGCAAACTTGGAACAAACTTCCTAAGACCATGCCAAAACACTTGCAACCTTGGTACAATTTTAATAAGACCATGCCAAACACTTGCAAACTTGGTACAAATTTTATAAGACCATGCCAAAACACTTGCAAACTTGGTACAAATTTTATAAGACCATGCCAAAACACTTGCAAACTTGGTACAAATTTTATAAGACCATGCCAAAACACTTGCAAACTTGGTACAAATTTAATAACAACATGCCAAAAAACTTGCAAACTTGGTACAAATTTAATAACAACATGCCAAAACACTTGCAAACTTGGTACAAATATAATAAGACCATGCCAAACACTTGCAAACTTGGTAGAAATTAAATAAGACCATGCCAAAACACCTGCAAACTTGGTACAAACTTCCTAAGACCATGCCAAAACACTTGCAAACTTGGTACAAATTTAATAAGACCATGCCAAAACACTTGCAAACTTAGTATAAATTTAATACAACCATGCCAAACACTTGCAAACTTGGAATAAACTTCCTAAGACCAAGCCAAAACACTTGCAAACTTGGTACAAATTTAATAAGACCATGCCAAAACACTTGCAAACTTGGAACAAACTTCCTAAGACCATGCCAAAACACTTGCAAACTTGGTACAAACTTCCTAAGACCATGCCAAAGCACCTGCAAACTTGGTACAAATTTAATAACACCATGCCAAACACTTGCAAACTTGGTACAAATTTAATAAGACCATGCCAAACACTTGCAAACTTGGTACAAACTTCCTAAGACCATGCCAAAACACTTGCAACCTTGGTACAAATTTAATAAGACCATGCCAAACACTTGCAAACTTGGAACAAACTTCCTAAGACCATGCCAAAACACTTGCAAACTTGGTACAAATTTGATACGACCATGCCAAAACACTTGCAAACTTGGTACACATTTAATAAGACCATGCCAAAACACTTGCAAACTTGGTACAAATGTAATAAGACCATGCCAAAACACTTGCAAACTTGGTACAAATTTAATAAGACCATGCCAAAACACTTGCAAACTTGGAACAAACTTCCTAAGACCATGCCAAAACACTTGCAAACTTGGTACAAATTTAATAAGACCATGCCAAACACTTGCAAACTTGGTACAAATTTAATAAGACCATGCCAAAACACTTGCAAACTTGGAACAAATTTAATAAGACCATGCCAAAACACTTGCAAACTTGGTACAAATTTAATAAGACCATGCCAAAACACTTGCAAACTTGGAACAAATTTAATAAGACCGTGGCAAAACACTTGCAACCTTGGTAAAAATTTAATAAGACCATGCCAAACACTTGCAAACTTGGAACAAACTTCCTAAGACCATGCCAAAACACTTGCAAACTTGGTACAAATTTAATAAGACCATGCCAAAACACTTGCAAACTTGGAACGAACTTCCTAAGACCATGCCAAACACTTGCAAACTTGGTACAAATTTAATAAGACCATGCCAAAACACTTGCAAACTTGGAACAAATTTAATAAGACCATGCCAAAACACTTGCAAACTTGGTACAAATTTAATAAGACCATGCCAAAACACTTGCAAACTTGGAACAAATTTAATAAGACCATGTCAAAACACTTGCAAACTTGGTACAAATTTAATAAGACCATGCCAAAACACTTGCAAACTTGGAACAAATTTAATAAGACCGTGGCAAAACACTTGCAACCTTGGTACAAATTTAATAAGACCATGCCAAACACTTGCAAACTTGGAACAAACTTCCTAAGACCATGCCAAAACACTTGCAAACTTGGTACAAAATTAATAAGACCATGCCAAAACACTTGCAAACTTGGAACAAATTTAATAAGACCATGCCAAAACACTTGCAAACTTGGTACAAATTTAATAAGACCATGCCAAACACTTGCAAACTTGGTACAAATTTAATAAGACCATGCCAAAACACTTGCAAACTTGGGACAAACTTCCTAAGACCATGCCAAAACACTTGCAACCTTGGTACAAATTCAATAAGACCATGCCAAACACTTGCAAACATGTAATAAACTTCCTAAGACCATGCCAAAACACTTGCAACCTTGGTACAAATTTAATACGACAATGCCAAACACTTGCAAACTTGGTACAAATTTAATAAGACCATGCCAAAACACTTGCAAACTTGGAACAAACTTCCTAGGACCATGCCAAAACATTTGCAAACTTGGTACAAATTTTATAAGACCATGCCAAAACACTTGCAAACTTGGAACAAACTTCCTAAGACCATGCCAAAACACTTGCAAATTTGGTACAAATTTAATAAGACCATGCCAAAACACTTGCAAATTTGGAACAAACTTCCTAAGACCATGCCAAAACACTTGCAATCTTGGTACAAATTTAATGATACCATGCCAAAACACTTGCAAACTTGGTACAAGTTTAATAAGACCATGCCAAACACTTGCAAACTTGGAACAAACTTCCTAAGACCAAGCCAAAACACTTGCAAACTTGGTACAAATTTAATAAGACCGTGGCAAAACACTTGCAAACTTGGTACAAACTTCCTCAGACCATGCCAAAATACTTGCAAACTTGGTACAAATTTAATAAGACCATGCTAAAACACTTGCAAACTTGGTACAAATTTAATAAGACCATGCCAAAAACTTGCAAACTTGGTACAAATTTAATAAGACCATGCCAAACACTTGCAAACTTGGAACAAACTTCCTAAGACCATGCCAAAACACTTGCAAACTTGGTACAAATTTAATAAGACCATGCCAAAACACTTGCAAACTTGGAACAAACTTCCTAAGACCATGCCAAAACAATTGCAAACTTAGCACAAATTTAATAAGACCATGCCAAAACACTTGCAAACTTGGTACAAATTTAATAAGACCATGCCAAAACACTTGCAAACTTGGTACAAATTTAATAAGACCATGCCAAAACACTTGCAAACTTGGAACAAACTTCCTAGGACCATGCCAAAACATTTGCAAACTTGGTACAAATTTTATAAGACCATGCCAAAATACTTGCAAACTTGGAACAAACTTCCTAAGACCATGCCAAAACACCTGCAAACTTGGTACAAATTTAATACGACCATGCCAAAACACTTGCAAACTTTGTACAAATTTAATAAGACCTTGCCAAAACACTTGTAAACTTGGTACAACTTTAATAAGACCATGCCAAAACACTTGCAAACTTGGAACAAATTTAATAAGACCATGCCAAACACTTGCAAACTTGGAACAAACTTCCTAAGACCATGCCAAAACACTTGCAAACTTAGTACAAATTTAATAAGACCATGCCAAACACTTGCAAACTTGGAAAAAACTTCCTAAGATCATGCCAAAACACTTGCAAACTTGTTACAAATTAAATGAGACCATGCCAAAACACTTGCAAACTTGGAACAAATTTAATAAGACCATGCCAAACACTTGCAAACTTGGAACAAACTTCCTAAGACCATGCCAAAACACTTGCAAACTTTGTACAAATTTAATAAGACCTTGCCAAAACACTTGTAAACTTGGTACAACTTTAATAAGACCGTGCCAAAACACTTGCAAACTTGGAACAAATTTAATAAGACCATGCCAAACACTTGCAAACTTGGAACAAACTTCCTAAGACCATGCCAAAACACTTGCAAACTTGGTACAAATTTAATAAGACCATGCCAAACACTTGCAAACTTGGAAAAAACTTCCTAAGACCATGCCAAAACACTTGCAAACTTGTTACAAATTAAATGAGACCATGCCAAAACACTTGCAAACTTGGAACAAACTTCCTAAGACCATGCCAAAACACTAGCAAACTTGGAACAAATTTAATAAAAACATGCATAAACACTTGCAAACTTGGAACAAATTTAATAAGACCATGCCAAAACACATGCAAACTTGGTACAAATTTAATGAGACCATGCCAAAACACTTGCAAACTTGGTACATATTTAATAAGACCATGCGAAACACTTGCAAACTTGGTACAAATTTAATAACACCATGCCAAGCAGTTGCAAACTTGGTACAAATTTAATAAGACCATGCCAAACACTTGCAAACTTGGTACAAATTTAATAAGACCATGCCAAAACACTTGCAAACTTGGGACAAACTTCCTACGACCATGCCAAAACACTTGCAACCTTGGTACAAATTCAATAAGACCATGCCAAACACTTGCAAACTTGGAACAAACTTCCTAAGACCATGCCAAAACACTTGCAACCTTGGTACAAATTTAGTAAGACCATGCCAAACACTTGCAAACTTGGAACAAACTTCATAAGACCATGCCAAAACACTTGCAAACTTGGTACAAAATTAATAAGACCATGCCAAAACACTTGCAAACTTGGAACAAATTTAATAAGACCATGCCAAAACACTTGCAAACTTGGTACAAACTTCCTAAGACCATGCCAAAACACTTGCAAACTTGGTACAAATTTTATAAGACCATGCCAAAACACTTGCAAACTTGGTACAAATTTAATAACAACATGCCAAAACACTTGCAAACTTGGTACAAATTTAATAACAACATGCCAAAACACTTGCAAACTTGGTACAAATATAATAAGACCATGCCAAACACTTGCAAACTTGGTACAAATTTAATAAGACCATGCCAAAACACCTGCAAACTTGGTACAAACTTCCTAAGACCATGCCAAAACACTTGCAAACTTGGTACAAATTTAATAAGATCATGCCAAAACACTTGCAAACTTAGTATAAATTTAATACAACCATGCCAAACACTTGCAAACTTGGAACAAATTTAATAAGACCGTGGCAAAACACTTGCAACCTTGGTACAAATTTAATAAGACCATGCCAAACACTTGCAAACTTGGAACAAACTTCCTAAGACCATGCCAAAACACTTGCAAACTTGGTACAAATTTAATAAGACCATGCCAAACACTTGCAAACTTGGTACAAATTTAATAAGACCATGCCAAAACACTTGCAAACTTGGAACAAATTTAAATAGACCATGCCAAAACACTTGCAAACTTGGTACAAATTTAATAAGACCATGCCAAAACACTTGCAAACTTGGAACAAATTTAATAAGACCGTGGCAAAACACTTGCAACCTTGGTACAAATTTAATAAGACCATGCCAAACACTTGCAAACTTGGAACAAACTTCCTAAGACCATGCCAAAACACTTGCAAACTTGGTACAAATTTAATAAGACCATGCCAAAACACTTGCAAACTTGGAACAAACTTCCTAAGACCATGCCAAACACTTGCAAACTTGGTACAAATTTAATAAGACCATGCCAAAACACTTGCAAACTTGGAACAAATTTAATAAGACCATGCCAAAACACTTGCAAACTTGGTACAAATTTAATAACAACATGCCAAAACACTTGCAAACTTGGTACAAATTTAATAACAACATGCCAAAACACTTGCAAACTTGGTACAAATATAATAAGACCATGCCAAACACTTGCAAACTTGGTACAAATTTAATAAGACCATGCCAAAACACCTGCAAACTTGGTACAAACTTCCTAAGACCATGCCAAAACACTTGCAAACTTGGTACAAATTTGATACGACCATGCCAAAACACTTGCAAACTTGGTACAAATTTAATAAGACCATGCCAAAACACTTGCAAGCTTGGTACAAATGTAATAAGACCATGCCAAAACACTTGCAAACTTGGTACAAATTTAATAAGACCATGCTAAAACACTTGCAAACTTGGAACAAACTTCCTAAGACCATGCCAAAACACTTGCAACCTTGGTACAAATTCAATAAGACCATGCCAAACACTTGCAAACATGGAACAAACTTCCTAAGACCATGCCAAAACACTTGCAACCTTGGTACAAATTTAATACGACCATGCCAAACACTTGCAAACTTGGTACAAATTTAATAAGACCATGCCAAAACACTTGCAAACTTGGAACAAACTTCCTAGGACCATGCCAAAACATTTGCAAACTTGGTACAAATTTTATAAGACCATGCCAAAACACTTGCAAACTTGGAACAAACTTCCTAAGACCATGCCAAAACACTTGCAAACTTGGTACAAATTTAATAAGACCATGCCAAAACACTTGCAAATTTGGAACAAACTTCCTAAGACCATGCCAAAACACTTGCAATCTTGGTACAAATTTAATGATACCATGCCAAAACACTTGCAAACTTGGTACAAGTTTAATAAGACCATGCCAAACACTTGCAAACTTGGAACAAACTTCCTATGACCAAGCCAAAACACTTGCAAACTTGGTACAAATTTAATAAGACCGTGGCAAAACACTTGCAAACTTGGTACAAACTTCCTCAGACCATGCCAAAATACTTGCAAACTTGGTACAAATTTAATAAGACCATGCCAAAACACTTGCAAACTTGGTACAAATTTAATAAGACCATGCCAAAAACTTGCAAACTTGGTACAAATTTAATAAGACCATGCCAAACACTTGCAAACTTGGAACAAACTTCCTAAGACCATGCCAAAACACTTGCAAACTTGGTACAAATTTAATAAGACCATGCCAAAACACTTGCAAACTTGGAACAAACTTCCTAAGACCATGCCAAAACATTTGCAAACTTGGTACAAATTTTATAAGACCATGCCAAAATACTTGCAAACTTGGAACAAACTTCCTAAGACCATGCCAAAACACCTGCAAACTTGGTACAAATTTAATACGACCATGCCAAAACACTTGCAAACTTTGTACAAATTTAATAAGACCTTGCCAAAACACTTGTAAACTTGGTACAACTTTAATAAGACCATTCCAAAACACTTGCAAACTTGGAACAAACTTCCTAAGACAATGCCAAAACACTTGCAAACTTAGTACAAATTTAATAAGACCATGCCAAACACTTGCAAACTTGGAAAAAACTTCCTAAGACCATGCCAAAACACTTGCAAACTTGTTACAAGTTAAATGAGACCATGCCAAAACACTTGCAAACTTGGAACAAATTTAATAAGACCATGCCAAACACTTGCAAACTTGGAACAAACTTCCTAAGACCATGCCAAAACACTTGCAAACTTTGTACAAATTTAATAAGACCATGCCAAACACTTGCAAAATTGGAAAAAACTTCCTAAGACCATGCCAAAACACTTGCAAACTTGTTACAAATTAAATGAGACCATGCCAAAACACTTGCAAACTTGGAACAAATTTAATAAGACCATGCCAAACACTTGCAAACTTGGAACAAACTTCCTAAGACCATGCCAAAACACTTGCAAACTTTGTACAAATTTAATAAGACCT
Source organism: Anopheles atroparvus (assembly GCA_914969975.1). Lineage (NCBI taxonomy): Eukaryota > Metazoa > Arthropoda > Insecta > Diptera > Culicidae > Anopheles > Anopheles atroparvus. Next base: position 743,060 of record CAJZCY010000008.1, on the reverse strand, counting down.
TGCCAAAACACTTGTAAACTTGGTACAACTTTAATAAGACCATGCCAAAACACTTGCAAACTTGGAACAAATTTAATAAGACCATGCCAAACACTTGCAAACTTGGAACAAACTTCCTAAGACCATGCCAAAACACTTGCAAACTTGGTACAAATTTAATAAGACCATGCCAAACACTTGCAAACTTGGAAAAAACTTCCTAAGACCATGCCAAAACACTTGCAAACTTGTTACAAATTAAATGAGACCATGCCAAAACACTTGCAAACTTGGAACAAACTTCCTAAGACCATGCCAAAACACTAGCAAACTTGGAACAAATTTAATGAAAACATGCATAAACACTTGCAAACTTGGAACAAATTTAATAAGACCATGCCAAAACACTTGCAAACTTGTTACAAATTTAATGAGACCATGCCAAAACACTTGCAAACTTGGTACATATTTAATAAGACCATGCCAAAACACTTGCAAACTTGGGACAAACTTCCTAAGACCATGCCAAAACACTTGCAACCTTGGTACAAATTCAATAAGACCATGCCAAACACTTGCAAACTTGGAACAAACTTCCTAAGACCATGCCAAAACACTTGCAACCTTGGTACAAATTTAATAAGACCATGCCAAACACTTGCAAACTTGGAACAAACTTCATAAGACCATGCCAAAACACTTGCAAACTTGGTACAAAATTAATAAGACCATGCCAAAACACTTGCAAACTTGGAACAAATTTAATAAGACCATGCCAAAACACTTGCAAACTTGGTACAAACTTCCTAAGACCATGCCAAAACACTTGCAAACTTGGTACAAATTTTATAAGACCATGCCAAAACACTTGCAAACTTGGTACAAATTTAATAACAACATGCCAAAACACTTGCAAACTTGGTTCAAATTTAATAACAACATGCCAAAACACTTGCAAACTTGGTACAAATATAATAAGACCATGCCAAACACTTGCAAACTTGGTACAAATTTAATAAGACCATGCCAAAACACCTGCAAACTTGGTACAAACTTCCTAAGACCATGCCAAAACACTTGCAAACTTGGTACAAATTTAATAAGACCATGCCAAAACACTTGCAAACTTAGTATAAATTTAATACAACCATGCCAAACACTTGCAAACTTGGAATAAACTTCCTAAGACCAAGCCAAAACACTTGCAAACTTGGTACAAATTTAATAAGACCATGCCAACACACTTGCAAACTTGGAACAAACTTCCTAAGACCATGCCAAAACACTTGCAAACTTGGTACAAACTTCCTAAGACCATGCCAAAACACCTGCAAACTTGGTACAAATTTAATAACACCATGCCAAACACTTGCAAACTTGGTACAAATTTAATGAGACCATGCCAAACACTTGCAAACTTGGTACAAACTTCCTAAGACCATGCCAAAACACTTGCAACCTTGGTACAAATTTAATAAGACCATGCCAAACACTTGCAAACTTGGAACAAACTTCCTAAGACCATGCCAAAACACTTGCAAACTTGGTACAAATTTGATACGACCATGCCAAAACACTTGCAAACTTGGTACAAATTTAATAAGACCATGCCAAAACACTTGCAAACTTGGTACAAATGTAATAAGACCATGCCAAAACACTTGCAAACTTGGTACAAATTTAATAAGACCATGCCAAAACACTTGCAAACTTGGAACAAACTTCCTAAGACCATGCCAAAACACTTGCAAACTTGGTACAAATTTAATAAGACCATGCCAAACACTTGCAAACTTGTTACAAATTTAATAAGACCATGCCAAAACACTTGCAAACTTGGAACAAATTTAATAAGACCATGCCAAAACACTTGCAAACTTGGTACAAATTTAATAAGACCATGCCAAAACACTTGCAAACTTGGAACAAATTTAATAAGACTGTGGCAAAACACTTGCAACCTTGGAACAAATTTAATAAGACCATGCCAAACACTTGCAAACTTGGAACAAACTTCCAAAGACCATGCCAAAACACTTGCAAACTTGGTACAAATTTAATAAGACCATGCCAAAACACTTGCAAACTTGGAACAAACTTCCTAAGACCATGCCAAACACTTGCAAACTTGGTACACATTTAATAAGACCATGCCAAAACACTTGCAAACTTGGAACAAATTTAATAAGACCATGCCAAAACACTTGCAATCTTGGTACAAATTTAATAAGACCATGCCAAAACACTTGCAAACTTGGAACAAATTTAATAAGACCATGTCAAAACACTTGCAAACTTGGTACAAATTTAAAAAGACCATGCCAAAACACTTGCAAACTTGGAACAAATTTAATAAGACCGTGGCAAAACACTTGCAACCTTGGTACAAATTTAATAAGACCGTGCCAAACACTTGCAAACTTGGAACAAACTTCCTAAGACCATGCCAAAACACTTGCAAACTTGGTACAAAATTAATAAGACCATGCCAAAACACTTGCAAACTTGGAACAAATTTAATAAGACCATGCCAAAACACTTGCAAACTTGGTACAAATTTAATAAGACCATGCCAAACACTTGCAAACTTGGTACAAATTTAATAAGACCATGCCAAAACACTTGCAAACTTGGGACAAACTTCCTAAGACCATGCCAAAACACTTGCAACCTTGGTACACATTCAATAAGACCATGCCAAACACTTGCAAACATGGAACAAACTTCCTAAGACCATGCCAAAACATTTGCAACCTTGGTACAAATTTAATAAGACCATGCCAAACACTTGCAAACTTGGTACAAATTTAATAAGACCATGCCAAAACACTTGCAAACTTGGAACAAACTTCCTAGGACCATGCCAAAACATTTGCAAACTTGGTACAAATTTTATAAGACCATGCCAAAACACTTGCAAACTTGGAACAACCTTCCTAAGACCATGCCAAAACACTTGCAAACTTGGTACAAATTTAATAAGACCATGCCAAAACACTTGCAAATTTGGAACAAACTTCCTAAGACCATGCCAAAACACTTGCAATCTTGGTACAAATTTAATGAGACCATGCCAAAACACTTGCAAACTTGGTACAAGTTTAATAAGACCATGCCAAACACTTGCAAACTTGGAACAAACTTCCTAAGACCAAGCAAAAACACTTGCAAACTTGGTACAAATTTAATAAGACCGTGGCAAAACACTTGCAAACTTGGTACAAACTTCCTCAGACCATGCCAAAACACTTGCAAACTTGGTACAAATTTAATAAGACCATGCCAAAACACTTGCAAACTTGGTACAAATTTAATAAGACCATGCCAAAAACTTGCAAACTTGGTACAAATTTAATAAGACCATGCCAAACACTTGCAAACTTGGAACAAACTTCCTAAGACCATGCCAAAACACTTGCAAACTTGGTACAAATTTAATAAGACCATGCCAAAACACTTGCAAACTTGGAACAAACTTCCTAAGACCATGCCAAAACAATTGCAAACTTGGTACAAATTTAATAAGACCATGCCAAAACGCTTGCAAACTTGGTACAAATTTAATAAGACCATGCCAAAACACTTGCAAACTTGGTACAAATTTAATAAGACCATGCCAAAACACTTGCAAACTTGGAACAAACTTCCTAGGACCATGCCAAAACATTTGCAAACTTGGTACAAATTTTATAAGACCATGCCAAAATACTTGCAAACTTGGAACAAACTTCCTAAGACCATGCCAAAACACCTGCAAACTTGGTACAAATTTAATACGACCATGCCAAAACACTTGCAAACTTGGTACAAATTTAATAAGACCTTGCCAAAACACTTGTAAACTTGGTACAACTTTAATAAGACCATGCCAAACACTTGCAAACTTGGAACAAACTTCCTAAGACCATGCCAAAACACTTGCAAACTTGGTACAAATTTAATAAGACCATGCCAAACACTTGCAAACTTGGAAAAAACTTCCTAAGACCATGCCAAAACACTTGCAAACTTGTTACAAATGAAATGAGACCATGCCAAAACACTTGCAAACTTGGAACAAACTTCCTAAGACCATGCCAAAACACTAGCAAACTTGGAACAAATTTAATAAGAACATGCATAAACACTTGCAAACTTGGAACAAATTTAATAAGACCATGCCAAAACACTTGCAAACTTGGTACAAATTTAATGAGACCATGCCAAAACACTTGCAAACTTGGTACATATTTAATAAGACCATGCGAAATACTTGCAAACTTGGTACAAATTTAATAACACCATGCCAAGCAGTAGCAAACTTGGTACAAATTTAATAAGACCATGCCAAACACTTGCAAACTTGGTACAAATTTAATAAGACCATGCCAAAACACTTGCAAACTTGGGACAAACTTCCTAAGACCATGCCAAAACACTTGCAACCTTGGTACAAATTCAATAAGACCATGCCAAACACTTGCAAACTTGGAACAAACTTCCTAAGATCATGCCAAAGCACTTGCAAACTTGGTAAAAATTTAATACGACCATGCCAAACACTTGCACACTTGGTACAAATTTAATAAGACCATGCCAAAACACTTGCAAACTTGGTACAAATGTAATAAGACCATGCCAAAACACTTGCAAACTTGGTACAAATTTAATAAGACCATGCCAAAACACTTGCAAACTTGGAACAAACTTCCTAAGACCATGCCAAAACACCTGCAAACTTGGTACAAATTTCCTAAGACCATGCCAAACACTTGCAAACTTGGTACAAATTTAATAAGACCATGCCAAAACACTTGCAAACTTGGAACAAATTTAATAAGACCATGCCAAAACACTTGCAAACTTGGTACAAATTTAATAAGACCATGCCAAAACACTTGCAAACTTGGAACAAATTTAATAAGACCATGTCAAAACACTTGCAAACTTGGTACAAATTTAATAAGACCATGCCAAAACACTTGCAAACTTGGAACAAATTTAATAAGACCGTGGCAAAACACTTGCAACCTTGGTACAAATTTAATAAGACCATGCCAAACACTTGCAAACTTGGAACAAACTTCCTAAGACCATGCCAAAACACTTGCAAACTTGGTACAAAATTAATAAGACCATGCCAAAACACTTGCAAACTTGGAACAAATTTAATAAGACCATGCCAAAACACTTGCAAACTTGGTACAAATTTAATAAGACCAAGCCAAAACACTTGCAAACTTGGAACAAGGTTAATAAGACCATGCCAAACACTTGCAAACTTGGTACAAATTTAATAAGACCATGCCAATACACTTGCAAACTTGGTACAAATTTAATAAGACCATGCCAAACACTTGCAAACTTGGTACAAATTTAATAAGACCATGCCAAAACACTTGCAAACTTGGGACAAACTTCCTAAGACCATGCCAAAACACTTGCAACCTTGGTACAAATTCAATAAGACCATGCCAAACACTTGCAAACATGGAACAAACTTCCTAAGACCATGCCAAAACACTTGCAACCTTGGTACAAATTTAATACGACCATGCCAAAACACTTGCAAACTTGGGACAAACTTCCTAAGACCATGCCAAAACACTTGCAACCTTGGTACAAATTCAATAAGACCATGCCAAACACTTGCAAACATGGAACAAACTTCCTAAGACCATGCCAAAACACTTGCAACCTTGGTACAAATTTAATACGACCATGCCAAACACTTGCAAACTTGGTACAAATTTAATAAGACCATGCCAAAACACTTGCAAACTTGGAACAAACTTCCTAAGACCATGCCAAAACACTTGCAAACTTGGTACAAAATTAATAAGACCATGCCAAAACACTTGCAAACTTGGAACAAATTTAATAAGACCATGCCAAAACACTTGCAACCTTGGTACAAATTCAATAAGACCATGCCAAACACTTGCAAACTTGGAACAAACTTCCTAAGACCATGCCAAAGCACTTGCAAACTTGGTACAAATTTAATACGACCATGCCAAACACATGCACACTTGGTACAAATTTAATAAGACCATGCCAAACACTTGCAAACTTGGAACAAACTTCCTAAGACCATGCCAAAACACTTGCAAACTTGGTACAAAATTAATAAGACCATGCCAAAACACTTGCAAACTTGGTACAAATTTAATAAGACCATGCCAAAACACTTGCAAACTTGGTACAAATTTAATAAGACCAAGCCAAAACACTTGCAAACTTGGAACAAGGTTAATAAGACCATGCCAAACACTTGCAAACTTGGTACAAATTTAATAAGACCATGCCAAAACACTTGCAAACTTGGTACAAATTTAATAAGACCATGCCAAACACTTGCAAACTTGGTACAAATTTAATAAGACCATGCCAAAACACTTGCAAACTTGGGACAAACTTCCTAAGACCATGCCAAAACACTTGCAACCTTGGTACAAATTCAATAAGACCATGCCAAACACTTGCAAACATGGAACAAACTTCCTAAGACCATGCCAAAACACTTGCAACCTTGGTACAAATTAAATACGACCATGCCAAAGACTTGCAAACTTGGTACAAATTTAATAAGACCATGCCAAACACTTGCAAACTTGGAACAAACTTCCTAAGACCATGCCAAAACACTTGCAAACTTGGTACAAAATTAATAAGACCATGCCAAAACACTTGCAAACTTGGTACAAATTTAATAAGACCATGCCAAAACACTTGCAAACTTGGTACAAATTTAATAAGACCAAGCCAAAACACTTGCAAACTTGGAACAAGGTTAATAAGACCATGCCAAACACTTGCAAACTTGGTACAAATTTAATAAGACCATGCCAAAACACTTGCAAACTTGGTACAAATTTAATAAGACCATGCCAAACACTTGCAAACTTGGTACAAATTTAATAAGACCATGCCAAAACACTTGCAAACTTGGGACAAACTTCCTAAGACCATGCCAAAACACTTGCAACCTTGGTACAAATTCAATAAGACCATGCCAAACACTTGCAAACATGGAACAAACTTCCTAAGACCATGCCAAAACACTTGCAACCTTGGTACAAATTAAATACGACCATGCCAAAGACTTGCAAACTTGGTACAAATTTAATAAGACCATGCCAAAACACTTGCAAACTTGGAACAAACTTCCTAGGACCATGCCAAAACATTTGCAAACTTGGTACAAATTTTATAAGACCATGCCAAAACACTTGCAAATTTGGAACAAACTTCCTAAGACCATGCCAAAACACTTGCAATCTTGGTACAAATTTAATGATACCATGCCAAAACACTTGCAAACTTGGTACAAGTTTAATAAGACCATGCCAAACACTTGCAAACTTGGAACAAACTTCCTAAGACCAAGCCAAAACACTTGCAAACTTGGTACAAATTTAATAAGACCGTGGCAAAACACTTGCAAACTTGGTACAAACTTCCTCAGACCATGCCAAAAACTTGCAAACTTGGTACAAATTTAATAAGACCATGCCAAACACTTGCAAACTTGGAACAAACTTCCTAAGACCATGCCAAAACACTTGCAAACTTGGTACAAATTTAATAAGACCATGCCAAAACACTTGCAAACTTGGAACAAACTTCCTAAGACCATGCCAAAACAATTGCAAACTTGGTACAAATTTAATAAGACCATGCCAAAACACTTGCAAACTTGGTACAAATTTAATAAGACCATGCCAAAACACTTGCAAACTTGGTACAAATTTAATAAGACCATGCCAAAACACTTGCAAACTTGGAACAAACTTCCTAGGACCATGCCAAAACATTTGCAAACTTGGTACAAATTTTATAAGACCATGCCAAAATACTTGCAAACTTGGAACAAACTTCCTAAGACCATGCCAAAACACCTGCAAACTTGGTACAAATTTAATACGACCATGCCAAAACACTTGCAAACTTTGTACAAATTTAATAAGACCTTGCCAAAACACTTGTAAACTTGGTACAACTTTAATAAGACCATGCCAAAACACTTGCAAACTTGGAACAAATTTAATAAGACCATGCCAAACACTTGCAAACTTGGAACAAACTTCCTAAGACCATGCCAAAACACTTGCAAACTTGGTACAAATTTAATAAGACCATGCCAAACACTTGCAAACTTGGAAAAAACTTCCTAAGACCATGCCAAAACACTTGCAAACTTGTTACAAATTAAATGAGACCATGCCAAAACACTTGCAAACTTGGAACAAATTTAATAAGACCATGCCAAACACTTGCAAACTTGGAACAAACTTCCTAGGACCATGCCAAAACACTTGCAAACTTTGTACAAATTTAATAAGACCTTGCCAAAACACTTGTAAACTTGGTACAACTTTAATAAGACCATGCCAAAACACTTGCAAACTTGGAACAAATTTAATAAGACCATGCCAAACACTTGCAAACTTGGAACAAACTTCCTAAGACCATGCCAAAACACTTGCAAACTTGGTACAAATTTAATAAGACCATGCCAAACACTTGCAAACTTGGAAAAAACTTCCTAAGACCATGCCAAAACACTTGCAAACTTGTTACAAATTAAATGAGACCATGCCAAAACACTTGCAAACTTGGAACAAACTTCCTAAGACCATGCCAAAACACTAGCAAACTTGGAACAAATTTAATAAAAACATGCATAAACACTTGCAAACTTGGAACAAATTTAATAAGACCATGCCAAAACACTTGCAAACTTGGTACAGATTTAATGAGACCATGCCAAAACACTTGCAAACTTGGTACATATTTAATAAGACCATGCGAAACACTTGCAAACTTGGTACAAATTTAATAACACCATGCCAAGCAGTTGCAAACTTGGTACAAATTTAATAAGACCATGCCAAACACTTGCAAACTTGGTACAAATTTAATAAGACCATGCCAAAACACTTGCAAACTTGGGACAAACTTCCTAAGACCATGCCAAAACACTTGCAACCTTGGTACAAATTCAATAAGACCATGCCAAACACTTGCAAACTTGGAACAAACTTCCTAAGACCATGCCAAAACACTTGCAACCTTGGTACAAATTTAATAAGACCATGCCAAACACTTGCAAACTTGGAACAAACTTCATAAGACCATGCCAAAACACTTGCAAACTTGGTACAAAATTAAAAAGACCATGCCAAAACACTTGCAAACATGGAACAAATTTAATAAGACCATGCCAAAACACTTGCAAACTTGGTACAAACTTCCTAAGACCATGCCAAAACAGTTGCAAACTTGGTACAAACTTCCTAAGACCATGCCAAAACACTTGCAACCTTGGTACAAATTTAATAAGACCATGCCAAACACTTGCAAACTTGGAACAAACTTCCTAAGACCATGCCAAAACAATTGCAAACTTGGTACAAATTTAATAAGACCATGCCAAAACACTTGCAAACTTGGTACAAATTTAATAAGACCATGCCAAAACACTTGCAAACTTGGTACAAATTTAATAAGACCATGCCAAAACACTTGCAAACTTGGAACAAACTTCCTAGGACCATGCCAAAACATTTGCAAACTTGGTACAAATTTTATAAGACCATGCCAAAATACTTGCAAACTTGGAACAAACTTCCTAAGACCATGCCAAAACACCTGCAAACTTGGTACAAATTTAATACGACCATGCCAAAACACTTGCAAACTTTGTACAAATTTAATAAGACCTTGCCAAAACACTTGTAAACTTGGTACAACTTTAATAAGACCATGCCAAAACACTTGCAAACTTGGAACAAATTTAATAAGACCATGCCAAACACTTGCAAACTTGGAACAAACTTCCTAAGACCATGCCAAAACACTTGCAAACTTGGTACAAATTTAATAAGACCATTCCAAAACACTTGCAAACTTGGAACAAACTTCCTAAGACCATGCCAAAACACTTGCAAACTTGGTACAAATTTAATAAGACCATGCCAAACACTTGCAAACTTGGAAAAAACTTCCTAAGACCATGCCAAAACACTTGCAAACTTGTTACAAATTAAATGAGACCATGCCAAAACACTTGCAAACTTGGAACAAATTTAATAAGACCATGCCAAACACTTGCAAACTTGGAACAAACTTCCTAAGACCATGCCAAAACACTTGCAAACTTGGTACAAATTTAATAAGACCATTCCAAAACACTTGCAAACTTGGAACAAACTTCCTAAGACCATGCCAAAACACTTGCAAACTTGGTACAAATTTAATAAGACCATGCCAAACACTTGCAAACTTGGAAAAAACTTCCTAAGACCATGCCAAAACACTTGCAAACATGTTACAAATTAAATGAGACCATGCCAAAACACTTGCAAACTTGGAACAAATTTAATAAGACCATGCCAAAACACTTGCAAACTTGGAACAAACTTCCTAAGACCATGCCAAAACACTTGCAAACTTGGTACAAATTTAATAAGACCATTCCAAAACACTTGCAAACTTGGTACACATTTAATAAGACCATGCCAAAACACTTGCAAACTTGGAACAAACTTCCTAAAACCATGCCAAAACACTTGCAAACTTGGTACAAATTTAATAACAACATGCCAAAACACTTGCAAACTTGGTACAAATTTAATAACAACATGCCAAAACACTTGCAAACTTGGGACAAACTTCCTAAGACCATGCCAAAACACTTGCAACCTTGGTACAAATTCAATAAGACCATGCCAAACACTTGCAAACTTGGAACAAACTTCCTAAGACCATGCCAAAACACTTGCAACCTTGGTACAAATTTAATAAGACCATGCCAAACACTTGCAAACTTGGAACAAACTTCCTAAGACCATGCCAAAACACTTGCAAACTTGGTACAAATTTAATAAGACCATGCCAAACACTTGCAAACTTGGAAAAAACTTCCTAAGACCATGCCAAAACACTTGCAAACTTGTTACAAATTAAATGAGACCATGCCAAAACACTTGCAAACTTGGAACAAATTTAATAAGACCATGCCAAACACTTGCAAACTTGGAACAAACTTCCTAAGACCATGCCAAAACACTTGCAAACTTGGTACAAATTTAATAAGACCATGCCAAAACACTTGCAAACTTGGGACAAACTTCCTAAGACCATGCCAAAACACTTGCAACCTTGGTACAAATTCAATAAGACCATGCCAAACACTTGCAAACTTGGAACAAACTTCCTAAGACCATGCCAAAACACTTGCAACCTTGGTACAAATTTAATAAGACCATGCCAAACACTTGCAAACTTGGAACAAACTTCATAAGACCATGCCAAAACACTTGCAAACTTGGTACAAAATTAATAAGACCATGCCAAAACACTTGCAAACATGGAACAAATTTAATAAGACCATGCCAAAACACTTGCAAACTTGGTACAAACTTCCTAAGACCATGCCAAAACACTTGCAAACTTGGTACAAACTTCCTAAGACCATGCCAAAACACTTGCAACCTTGGTACAAATTTAATAAGACCATGCCAAACACTTGCAAACTTGGAACAAACTTCCTAAGACCATGCCAAAACAATTGCAAACTTGGTACAAATTTAATAAGACCATGCCAAAACACTTGCAAACTTGGTACAAATTTAATAAGACCATGCCAAAACACTTGCAAACTTGGTACAAATTTAATAAGACCATGCCAAAACACTTGCAAACTTGGAACAAACTTCCTAGGACCATGCCAAAACATTTGCAAACTTGGTACAAATTTTATAAGACCATGCCAAAATACTTGCAAACTTGGAACAAACTTCCTAAGACCATGCCAAAACACCTGCAAACTTGGTACAAATTTAATACGACCATGCCAAAACACTTGCAAACTTTGTACAAATTTAATAAGACCTTGCCAAAACACTTGTAAACTTGGTACAACTTTAATAAGACCATGCCAAAACACTTGCAAACTTGGAACAAATTTAATAAGACCATGCCAAACACTTGCAAACTTGGAACAAACTTCCTAAGACCATGCCAAAACACTTGCAAACTTGGTACAAATTTAATAAGACCATGCCAAACACTTGCAAACTTGGAAAAAACTTCCTAAGACCATGCCAAAACACTTGCAAACTTGTTACAAATTAAATGAGACCATGCCAAAACACTTGCAAACTTGGAACAAATTTAATAAGACCATGCCAAACACTTGCAAACTTGGAACAAACTTCCTAAGACCATGCCAAAACACTTGCAAACTTGGAACAAATTTAATAAGACCATGCCAAACACTTGCAAACTTGGAACAAACTTCCTAAGACCATGCCAAAACACTTGCAAACTTGGTACAAATTTAATAAGACCATGCCAAACACTTGCAAACTTGGAAAAAACTTCCTAAGACCATGCCAAAACACTTGCAAACTTGTTACAAATTAAATGAGACCATGCCAAAACACTTGCAAACTTGGAACAAATTTAATAAGACCATGCCAAAACACTTGCAAACTTGGAACAAACTTCCTAAGACCATGCCAAAACACTTGCAAACTTGGTACAAATTTAATAAGACCATTCCAAAACACTTGCAAACTTGGTACACATTTAATAAGACCATGCCAAAACACTTGCAAACTTGGAACAAACTTCCTAAAACCATGCCAAAACACTTGCAAACTTGGTACAAATTTAATAACAACATGCCAAAACACTTGCAAACTTGGTACAAATTTAATAACAACATGCCAAAACACTTGCAAACTTGGTACAAATATAATAAGACCATGCCAAACACTTGCAAACTTGGTACAAATTTAATAAGACCATGCCAAACACTTGCAAACTTGGAACAAACTTCCTAAGACCATGCCAAAACAATTGCAAACTTGGTACAAATTTAATAAGACCATGCCAAAACACTTGCAAACTTGGTACAAATTTAATAAGACCATGCCAAAACACTTGCAAACTTGGTACAAATTTAATAAGACCATGCCAAAACACTTGCAAACTTGGAACAAACTTCCTAGGACCATGCCAAAACATTTGCAAACTTGGTACAAATTTTATAAGACCATGCCAAAATACTTGCAAACTTGGAACAAACTTCCTAAGACCATGCCAAAACACCTGCAAACTTGGTACAAATTTAATACGACCATGCCAAAACACTTGCAAACTTTGTACAAATTTAATAAGACCTTGCCAAAACACTTGTAAACTTGGTACAACTTTAATAAGACCATGCCAAAACACTTGCAAACTTGGAACAAATTTAATAAGACCATGCCAAACACTTGCAAACTTGGAACAAACTTCCTAAGACCATGCCAAAACACTTGCAAACTTGGTACAAATTTAATAAGACCATTCCAAAACACTTGCAAACTTGGAACAAACTTCCTAAGACCATGCCAAAACACTTGCAAACTTGGTACAAATTTAATAAGACCATGCCAAACACTTGCAAACTTGGAAAAAACTTCCTAAGACCATGCCAAAACACTTGCAAACTTGTTACAAATTAAATGAGACCATGCCAAAACACTTGCAAACTTGGAACAAATTTAATAAGACCATGCCAAACACTTGCAAACTTGGAACAAACTTCCTAAGACCATGCCAAAACACTTGCAAACTTGGTACAAATTTAATAAGACCATTCCAAAACACTTGCAAACTTGGAACAAACTTCCTAAGACCATGCCAAAACACTTGCAAACTTGGTACAAATTTAATAAGACCATGCCAAACACTTGCAAACTTGGAAAAAACTTCCTAAGACCATGCCAAAACACTTGCAAACATGTTACAAATTAAATGAGACCATGCCAAAACACTTGCAAACTTGGAACAAATTTAATAAGACCATGCCAAAACACTTGCAAACTTGGAACAAACTTCCTAAGACCATGCCAAAACACTTGCAAACTTGGTACAAATTTAATAAGACCATTCCAAAACACTTGCAAACTTGGTACACATTTAATAAGACCATGCCAAAACACTTGCAAACTTGGAACAAACTTCCTAAAACCATGCCAAAACACTTGCAAACTTGGTACAAATTTAATAACAACATGCCAAAACACTTGCAAACTTGGTACAAATTTAATAACAACATGCCAAAACACTTGCAAACTTGGGACAAACTTCCTAAGACCATGCCAAAACACTTGCAACCTTGGTACAAATTCAATAAGACCATGCCAAACACTTGCAAACTTGGAACAAACTTCCTAAGACCATGCCAAAACACTTGCAACCTTGGTACAAATTTAATAAGACCATGCCAAACACTTGCAAACTTGGAACAAACTTCCTAAGACCATGCCAAAACACTTGCAAACTTGGTACAAATTTAATAAGACCATGCCAAACACTTGCAAACTTGGAAAAAACTTCCTAAGACCATGCCAAAACACTTGCAAACTTGTTACAAATTAAATGAGACCATGCCAAAACACTTGCAAACTTGGAACAAATTTAATAAGACCATGCCAAACACTTGCAAACTTGGAACAAACTTCCTAAGACCATGCCAAAACACTTGCAAACTTGGTACAAATTTAATAAGACCATGCCAAAACACTTGCAAACTTGGGACAAACTTCCTAAGACCATGCCAAAACACTTGCAACCTTGGTACAAATTCAATAAGACCATGCCAAACACTTGCAAACTTGGAACAAACTTCCTAAGACCATGCCAAAACACTTGCAACCTTGGTACAAATTTAATAAGACCATGCCAAACACTTGCAAACTTGGAACAAACTTCATAAGACCATGCCAAAACACTTGCAAACTTGGTACAAAATTAATAAGACCATGCCAAAACACTTGCAAACATGGAACAAATTTAATAAGACCATGCCAAAACACTTGCAAACTTGGTACAAACTTCCTAAGACCATGCCAAAACACTTGCAAACTTGGTACAAACTTCCTAAGACCATGCCAAAACACTTGCAACCTTGGTACAAATTTAATAAGACCATGCCAAACACTTGCAAACTTGGAACAAACTTCCTAAGACCATGCCAAAACAATTGCAAACTTGGTACAAATTTAATAAGACCATGCCAAAACACTTGCAAACTTGGTACAAATTTAATAAGACCATGCCAAAACACTTGCAAACTTGGTACAAATTTAATAAGACCATGCCAAAACACTTGCAAACTTGGAACAAACTTCCTAGGACCATGCCAAAACATTTGCAAACTTGGTACAAATTTTATAACACCATGCCAAAATACTTGCAAACTTGGAACAAACTTCCTAAGACCATGCCAAAACACCTGCAAACTTGGTACAAATTTAATACGACCATGCCAAAACACTTGCAAACTTTGTACAAATTTAATAAGACCTTGCCAAAACACTTGTAAACTTGGTACAACTTTAATAAGACCATGCCAAAACACTTGCAAACTTGGAACAAATTTAATAAGACCATGCCAAACACTTGCAAACTTGGAACAAACTTCCTAAGACCATGCCAAAACACTTGCAAACTTGGTACAAATTTAATAAGACCATGCCAAACACTTGCAAACTTGGAAAAAACTTCCTAAGACCATGCCAAAACACTTGCAAACTTGTTACAAATTAAATGAGACCATGCCAAAACACTTGCAAACTTGGAACAAATTTAATAAGACCATGCCAAACACTTGCAAACTTGGAACAAACTTCCTAAGACCATGCCAAAACACTTGCAAACTTGGAACAAATTTAATAAGACCATGCCAAACACTTGCAAACTTGGAACAAACTTCCTAAGACCATGCCAAAACACTTGCAAACTTGGTACAAATTTAATAAGACCATGCCAAACACTTGCAAACTTGGAAAAAACTTCCTAAGACCATGCCAAAACACTTGCAAACTTGTTACAAATTAAATGAGACCATGCCAAAACACTTGCAAACTTGGAACAAATTTAATAAGACCATGCCAAAACACTTGCAAACTTGGAACAAACTTCCTAAGACCATGCCAAAACACTTGCAAACTTGGTACAAATTTAATAAGACCATTCCAAAACACTTGCAAACTTGGTACACATTTAATAAGACCATGCCAAAACACTTGCAAACTTGGAACAAACTTCCTAAAACCATGCCAAAACACTTGCAAACTTGGTACAAATTTAATAACAACATGCCAAAACACTTGCAAACTTGGTACAAATTTAATAACAACATGCCAAAACACTTGCAAACTTGGTACAAATATAATAAGACCATGCCAAACACTTGCAAACTTGGTACAAATTTAATAAGACCATGCCAAAACACCTGCAAACTTGGTTCAAACTTCCTAAGACCATGCCAAAACACTTGCAAACTTGGTACAAATTTAATAAGACCATGCCAAAACACTTGCAAACTTAGTATAAATTTAATACAACCATGCCAAACACTTGCAAACTTGGAACAAACTTCCTAAGACCAAGCCAAAACACTTGCAAACTTGGTACAAATTTAATAAGACCATGCCAAAACACTTGCAAACTTGGAACAAACTTCCTAAGACCATGCCAAAACACTTGCAAACTTGGTACAAACTTAATAAGACCATGCCAAAACACCTGCAAACTTGGTACAAATTTAATAACACCATGCCAAACACTTGCAAACTTGGTACAAATTTAATAAGACCATGCCAAACACTTGCAAACTTGGTACAAACTTCCTAAGACCATGCCAAAACACTTGCAACCTTGGTACAAATTTAATAAGACCATGCCAAACACTTGCAAACTTGGAACAAACTTCCTAAGACCATGCCAAAACACTTGCAAACTTGTTACAAATTTGATACGACCATGCCAAAACACTTGCAAACTTGGTACAAATTTAATAAGACCATGCCAAAACACTTGCAAACTTGGTACAAATGTAATAAGACCATGCCAAAACACTTGCAAACTTGGTACAAATTTAATAAGACCATGCCAAAACACTTGCAAACTTGGAACAAACTTCCTAAGACCATGCCAAAACACTTGCAAACTTGGTACAAATTTAATAAGACCATGCCAAACACTTGCAAACTTGGAACAAACTTCCTAAGACCATTCCAAATCACTTACAAACTTGGTACAAATTTAATAAGACCATGCCAAAACACTTGCAAACTTGGTACAAATTTAATAAGACCATGCCAAAACACTTGCAAACTTGGAACAAATTTAATAAGACCATGCCAAAACACTTGCAAACTTGGTACAAATTTAATAAGACCATGCCAAACACTTGCAAACTTGGTACAAATTTAATAAGACCATGCCAAAACACTTGCAAACTTGGAACAAATTTAATAAGACCATGCCAAAACACTTGCAAACTTGGAACAAACTTCCTAAGACCATGCCAAAACACTTGCAAACTTGGTACAAATTTAATAAGACCATGCCAAACACTTGCAAACTTGGAACAAACTTCCTAAGACCATTCCAAATCACTTACAAACTTGGTACAAATTTAATAAGACCATGCCAAAACACTTGCAAACTTGGTACAAATTTAATAAGACCATGCCAAAACACTTGCAAACTTGGAACAAATTTGATACGACCATGCCAAAACACTTGCAAACTTGGTACAAATTTAATAAGACCATGCCAAACACTTGCAAACTTGGTACAAATTTAATAAGACCATGCCAAAACACTTGCAAACTTGGAACAAATTTAATAAGACCATGCCAAAACACTTGCAAACTTGGTACAAATTTAATAAGACCATGCCAAAACACTTGCAAACTTGGAACAAATTTAATAAGACCGTGGCAAAACACTTGCAACCTTGGTACAAATTTAATAAGACCATGCCAAACACTTGCAAACTTGGAACAAACTTCCAAAGACCATGCCAAAGCACTTGCAAACTTGGTACAAATTTAATAAGACCATGCCAAAACACTTGCAAACTTGGAACAAACTTCCTAAGACCATGCCAAACACTTGCAAACTTGGTACAAATTTAATAAGACCATGCCAAAACACTTGCAAACTTGGAACAAACTTCCTAAGACCATGCCAAAACACTTGCAAACTTGGTACAAATTTAATAAGACCATGCCAAAACACTTGCAAACTTGGAACAAATTTAATAAGACCATGTCAAAACACTTGCAAACTTGGTACAAATTTAATAAGACCATGCCAAAACACTTGCAAACTTGGAACAAATTTTATAAGACCGTGGCAAAACACTTGCAACCTTGGTACAAATTTAATAAGACCATGCCAAACACTTGCAAACTTGGAACAAACTTCCTAAGACCATGCCAAAACACTTGCAAACTTGGTACAAAATTAATAAGACCATGCCAAAACACTTGCAAACTTGGAACAAATTTAATAAGACCATGCCAAAACACTTGCAAACTTGGTACAAATTTAATAAGGCCATGCCAAACACTTGCAAACTTGGTACAAATTTAATAAGACCATGCCAAAACACTTGCAAACTTGGGACAAACTTCCTTAGACCATGCCAAAACACTTGCAACCTTGGTACAAATTCAATAAGACCATGCCAAACACTTGCAAACATGGAACAAACTTCCTAAGACCATGCCAAAACACTTGCAACCTTGGTACAAATTTAATACGACCATGCCAAACACTTGCAAACTTGGTACAAATTTAATAAGACCATGCCAAAACACTTGCAAACTTGGAACAAACTTCCTAGGACCATGCCAAAACATTTGCAAACTTGGTACAAATTTTATAAGACCATGCCAAAACACTTGCAAACTTGGAACAAACTTCCTAAGACCATGCCAAAACACTTGCAAACTTGGTACAAATTTAATAAGACCATGCCAAAACACTTGCAAATTTGGAACAAACTTCCTAAGACCATGCCAAAACACTTGCAATCTTGGTACAAATTTAATGAGACCATGCCAAAACACTTGCAAACTTGGTACAAGTTTAATAAGACCATGCCAAACACTTGCAAACTTGGAACAAACTTCCTAAGACCAAGCCAAAACACTTGCAAACTTGGTACAAATTTAATAAGACCGTGGCAAAACACTTGCAAACTTGGTACAAACTTCCTCAGACCATGCAAAACACTTGCAAACTTGGTAAAAATTTAATAAGACCATGCCAAAACACTTGCAAACTTGGTACAAATTTAATAAGACCATGCCATAAACTTGCAAACTTGGTACAAATTTAATAAGACCATGCCAAACACTTGCAAACTTGGAACAAACTTCCTAAGACCATGCCAAAACACTTGCAAACTTGGAACAAATTTAATAAGACCATGGCAAAACACTTGCAAACTTGGAACAAACTTCCTAAGACCATGCCAAAACAATTGCAAACTTGGTACAAATTTAATAAGACCATGCCAAAACGCTTGCAAACTTGGTACAAATTTAATAAGACCATGCCAAAACACTTGCAAACTTGGTACAAATTTAATAAGACCATGCCAAAACACTTGCAAACTTGGAACAAACTTCCTAGGACCATGCCAAAACATTTGCACACTTGGTACAAATTTAATAAGACCATGCCAAAATACTTGCAAACTTGGAACAAACTTCCTAAGACCATGCCAAAACACCTGCAAACTTGGTACAAATTTAATACGACCATGCCAAAACACTTGCAAACTTGGTACAAATTTAATAAGACCTTGCCAAAACACTTGTAAACTTGGTACAACTTTAATAAGACCATGCCAAAACACTTGCAAACTTGGAACAAATTTAATAAGACCTTGCCAAAACACTTGCAAACTTGGTACAAATTTAATAAGACCATGCCAAACACTTGCAAACTTGGAACAAACTTCCTAAGACCATGCCAAAACACTTGCTAACTTGGTACAAATTTAATAAGACTATGCCAAAACACTTGCAAACTTGGTACAAATTTAATAAGACCTTGCCAAAACACTTGCAAACTTGGTACAAATTTAATAAGACCATGCCAAAACACTTGCAAACTGGGAACAAACTTCCTAAGACCATGCCAAAACACTTGCCAACTTGGTACAAATTTAATAAGACCATTCCAAAACACTTGCAAACTTGGTACACATTTAATAAGACCATGCAAAAACACTTGCAAACTTGGAACAAACTTCCTAAGACCATGCCAAAACACCTGCAAACTTGGTACAAATTTCCTAAGACCATGCCAAACACTTGCAAACTTGGTACAAATTTAATAAGACCATGCCAAAACACTTGCAAACTTGGTACAAATTTAATAAGACCATGCCAAAACACTTGCAAACTTGGAACAAACTTCCTAAGACCATGCCAAAACACTTGCAAACTTGGTACAAATTTAATAAGACCATGCCAAACACTTGCAAACTTGGTACTAATTTAATAAGACCATGCCAAACACTTGCAAACTTGGAACAAACTTCCTAAGACCATGCCAAAACACTTGCAACCTTGGTACAAATTTAATAAGACCATGCCAAAA
This sequence comes from Anopheles atroparvus, assembly GCA_914969975.1. NCBI lineage: Eukaryota > Metazoa > Arthropoda > Insecta > Diptera > Culicidae > Anopheles > Anopheles atroparvus. Next base: position 722,630 of record CAJZCY010000008.1, on the reverse strand, counting down.
CACTTGCAAACTTGGAACAAACTTCCTAGGACCATGCCAAAACACTTGCAAACTTGGAACAAACTTCCTAAGAACATGCCAAAACACTTGCAAACTTGGTACAAATTTAATAAGACCATGCCAAACACTTGCAAACTTGGAACGAACTTCCTAAGATCATGCCAAAACACTTGCAACCTTGGTACAAATTTAATAAGACCATGACAAAACACTTGCAAACTTGGAACAAACTTCCTAAAACCATGCCAAAACACTTGCAAACTTGGAACAAACTTCCTAAGACCATGCCAAAACACTTGCAAACTTAGCACAAATTTAATAAGACCATGCCAAACACTTGCAAACTTGGAACAAACTTCCTAAGACCATGCCAAAACACTTGCAAACTTGGTACAAATTTGATACGACCATGCCAAAACACTTGCAAACTTGGTACAAATTTAATAAGACCATGCCAAAACACTTGCAAACTTGGTACAAATGTAATAAGACCATGCCAAAACACTTGCAAACTTGGTACAAATTTAATAAGACCATGCCAAAACACTTGCAAACTTGTAACAAACTTCCTAAGACCATGCCAAAACACTTGCAAACTTGGTACAAATTTAATAAGACCATGCCAAACACTTGCAAACTTGGTACAAATTTAATAAGACCATGCCAAAACACTTGCAAACTTGGAACAAATTTAATAAGACCATGCCAAAACACTTGCAAACTTGGTACAAATTTAATACGACCATGCCAAACACTTGCAAACTTGGTACAAATTTAATAAGACCATGCCAAAACACTTGCAAACTTGGTACAAATGTAATAAGACCATGCCAAAACACTTGCAAACTTGGTACAAATTTAATAAGACCATGCCAAAACACTTGCAAACTTGGAACAAATTTAATAAGACCGTGGCAAAACACTTGCAACCTTGGTACAAATTTAATACGACCATGCCAAACACTTGCAAACTTGGTACAAATTTAATAAGACCATGCCAAAACACTTGGAAACTTGGTACAAATGTAATAAGACCATGCCAAAACACTTGCAAACTTGGTACAAATTTAATAAGACCATGCCAAAACACTTGCAAACTTGGAACAAACTTCCTAAGACCATGCCAAAACACCTGCAAACTTGGTACAAATTTCCTAAGACCATGCCAAACACTTGCAAACTTGGTACAAATTTAATAAGACCATGCCAAAACACTTGCAAACTTGGAACAAATTTAATAAGACCATGCCAAAACACTTGCAAACTTGGTACAAATTTAATAAGACCATGCCAAAACACTTGCAAACTTGGAACAAATTTTATAAGACCGTGGCAAAACACTTGCAACCTTGGTACAAATTTAATAAGACCATGCCAAACACTTGCAAACTTGGAACAAACTTCATAAGACCATGCCAAAACACTTGCAAACTTGGTACAAAATTAATAAGACCATGCCAAAACACTTGCAAACTTGGAACAAATTTAATAAGACCATGCCAAAACACTTGCAAACTTGGTACAAACTTCCTAAGACCATGCCAAAACACTTGCAAACTTGGTACAAATTTTATAAGACCATGCCAAAACACTTGCAAACTTGGTACAAATTTAATAACAACATGCCAAAACACTTGCAAACTTGGTACAAATTTAATAACAACATGCCAAAACACTTGCAAACTTGGTACAAATATAATAAGACCATGCCAAACACTTGCAAACTTGGTACAAATTTAATAAGACCATGCCAAAACACTTGCAAACTTGGTACAAATGTAATAAGACCATGCCAAAACACTTGCAAACTTGGTACAAATTTAATAACAACATGCCAAAACACCTGCAAACTTGGTACAAACTTCCTAAGACCATGCCAAAACACTTGCAAACTTGGTACAAATTTAATAAGACCATGCCAAAACACTTGCAAACTTAGTATAAATTTAATACAACCATGCCAAACACTTGCAAACTTGGAACAAACTTCCTAAGACCAAGCCAAAACACTTGCAAACTTGGTACAAATTTAATAAGACCATGCCAAAACACTTGCAGACTTGGAACAAACTTCCTAAGACCATGCCAAAACACTTGCAAACTTGGTACAAACTTCCTAAGACCATGCCAAAACACCTGCAAACTTGGTACAAATTTAATAACACCATGCCAAACACTTGCAAACTTGGTACAAATTTAATAAGACCATGCCAAACACTTGCAAACTTGGTACAAACTTCCTTAGACCATGCCAAAACACTTGCAACCTTGGTACAAATTTAATAAGACCATGCCAAACACTTGCAAACTTGGAACAAACTTCCTAAGACCATGCCAAAACACTTGCAAACTTGGTACAAATTTGATACGACCATGCCAAAACACTTGCAAACTTGGTACAAATTTAATAAGACCATGCCAAAACACTTGCAAACTTGGTACAAATGTAATAAGACCATGCCAAAACACTTGCAAACTTGGTACAAATTTAATAAGACCATGCCAAAACACTTGCAAACTTGTAACAAACTTCCTAAGACCATGCCAAAACACTTGCAAACTTGGTACAAATTTAATAAGACCATGCCAAACACTTGCAAACTTGGTACAAATTTAATAAGACCATGCCAAAACACTTGCAAACTTGGAACAAATTTAATAAGACCATGCCAAAACACTTGCAAACTTGGTACAAATTTAATAAGACCATGCCAAAACACTTGCAAACTTGGAACAAATTTAATAAGACCGTGGCAAAACACTTGCAACCTTGGTACAAATTTAATAAGACCATGCCAAACACTTGCAAACTTGGAACAAACTTCCTAAGACCATGCCAAAACACTTGCAAACTTGGTACAAATTTAATAAGACCATGCCAAAACACTTGCAAACTTGGAACAAACTTCCTAAGACCATGCCAAACACTTGCAAACTTGGTACAAATTTAATTAGACCATGCCAAAACACTTGCAAACTTGGAACAAATTTAATAAGACCATGCCAAAACACTTGCAAACTTGGTACAAATTTAATAAGACCATGCCAAAACACTTGCAAACTTGGAACAAATTTAATAAGACCATGTCAAAACACTTGCAAACTTGGTACAAATTTAATAAGACCATGCCAAAACACTTGCAAACTTGGAACAAATTTAATAAGACCGTGGCAAAACACTTGCAAACTTGGTACAAATTTAATGAGACCATGCCAAAACACTTGCAAACTTGGTACATATTTAATAAGACCATGCGAAACACTTGAAAACTTGGAACAAATTTAATAACACCATGCCAAGCAGTTGCAAACTTGGTACAAATTTAATAAGACCATGCGAAACACTTGCAAACTTGGTACAAATTTAATAAGACCATGCCAAAACACTTGCAAACTTGGGACAAACTTCCTAAGACCATGCCAAAACACTTGCAACCTTGGTACAAATTCAATAAGACCATGCCAAACACTTGCAAACTTGGAACAAACTTCCTAAGACCATGCCAAAACACTTGCAAACTTGGTACAAATTTAATACGACCATGCCAACACACTTGCTAACTTGGTACAAATTTAATAAGACCATGCCAAAACACTTGCAAACTTGGTACAAATGTAATAAGACCATGCCAAAACACTTGCAAACTTGGTACAAATTTAATAAGACCATGCCAAAACACTTGCAAACTTGGAACAAATTTAATAAGACCGTGGCAAAACACTTGCAACCTTGGTACAAATTTAATAAGACCATGCCAAACACTTGCAAACTTGGAACAAACTTCATAAGACCATGCCAAAACACTTGCAAACTTGGTACAAAATTAATAAGACCATGCCAAAACACTTGCAAACTTGGAACAAACTTCCTAAGACCATGCCAAAACACCTGCAAACTTGGTACAAATTTCCTAAGACCATGCCAAACACATGCAAACTTGGTACAAATTTAATAGGACCATGCCAAAACACTTGCAAACTTGGAACAAATTTAATAAGACCATGCCAAAACACTTGCAAACTTGGTACAAATTTAATAAGACCATGCCAAAACACTTGCAAACTTGGAACAAATTTAATAAGACCGTGGCAAAACACTTGCAACCTTGGTACAAATTTAATAAGACCATGCCAAACACTTGCAAACTTGGAACAAACTTCATAAGACCATGCCAAAACACTTGCAAACTTGGTACAAAATTAATAAGACCATGCCAAAACACTTGCAAACTTGGAACAAATTTAATAAGACCATGCCAAAACACTTGCAAACTTGGTACAAACTTCCTAAGACCATGCCAAAACACTTGCAAACTTGGTACAAATTTTATAAGACCATGCCAAAACACTTGCAAACTTGGTACAAATTTAATTACAACATGCCAAAACACTTGCAAACTTGGTACAAATTTAATAACAACATGCCAAAACACTTGCAAACTTGGTACAAATATAACAAGACCATGCCAAACACTTGCAAACTTGGTACAAATTTAATAAGACCATGCCAAAACACCTGCAAAATTGGTACAAACTTCCTAAGACCATGCCAAAACACTTGCAAACTTGGTACAAATTTAATAAGACCATGCCAAAACACTTGCAAACTTAGTATAAATTTAATACAACCATGCCAAACACTTGCAAACTTGGAACAAACTTCCTAAGACCAAGCCAAAACACTTGCAAACTTGGTACAAATTTAATAAGACCATGCCAAAACACTTGCAAACTTGGAACAAACTTCCTAAGACCATGCCAAAACACTTGCAAACTTGGTACAAACTTCCTAAGACCATGCCAAAACACCTGCAAACTTGGTACAAATTTAATAACACCATGCCAAACACTTGCAAACTTGGTACAAATTTAATAAGACCATGCCAAACACTTGCAAACTTGGTACAAACTTCCTAAGACCATGCCAAAACACTTGCAACCTTGGTACAAATTTAATAAGACCATGCCAAACACTTGCAAACTTGGAACAAACTTCCTAAGACCATGCCAAAACACTTGCAAACTTGGTACAAATTTGATACGACCATGCCAAAACACTTGCAAACTTGGTACAAATTTAATAAGACCATGCCAAAACACTTGCAAACTTGGTACAAATGTAATAAGACCATGCCAAAACACTTGCAAACTTGGTACAAATTTAATAAGACCATGCCAAAACACTTGCAAACTTGGAACAAACTTCCTAAGACCATGCCAAAACACTTGCAAACTTGGTACAAATTTAATTAGACCATGCCAAGCACTTGCAAACTTGGTACAAATTTAATAAGACCATGCCAAAACACTTGCAAACTTGGAACAAATTTAATAAGACCATGCCAAAACACTTGCAAACTTGGTACAAATTTAATAAGACCATGCCAAAACACTTGCAAACTTGGAACAAATTTAATAAGACCGTGGCAAAACACTTGCAACCTTGGTACAAATTTAATAAGACCATGCCAAACACTTGCAAACTTGGAACAAACTTCCTAAGACCATGCCAAAACACTTGCAAACTTGGTACAAATTTAATAAGACCATGCCAAAACACTTGCAAACTTGGAACAAACTTCCTAAGACCATGCCAAACACTTGCAAACTTGGTACAAATTTAATAAGACCATGCCAAAACACTTGCAAACTTGGAACAAATTTAATAAGACCATGCCAAAACACTTGCAAACTTGGTACAAATTTAATAAGACCATGCCAAAACACTTGCAAACTTGGAACAAATTTAATAAGACCATGTCAAAACACTTGCAAACTTGGTACAAATTTAATCAGACCATGCCAAAACACTTGCAAACTTGGAACAAATTTAATAAGACCGTGGCAAAACACTTGCAACCTTGGTACAAATTGAAAAGACCATGCCAAACACTTGCAAACTTGGAACAAACTTCCTAAGACCATGCCAAAACACTTGCAAACTTGGTACAAAATTAATAAGACCATGCCAAAACACTTGCAAACTTGGAACAAATTTAATAAGACCATGCCAAAACACTTGCAAACTTGGTACAAATTTAATAAGACCATGCCAAACACTTGCAAACTTGGTACAAATTTAATAAGACCATGCCAAAACACTTGCAAACTTGGGACAAACTTCCTAAGACCATGCCAAAACACTTGCAACCTTGGTACAAATTCAATAAGACCATGCCAAACACTTGCAAACATGGAACAAACTTCCTAAGACCATGCCAAAACACTTGCAACCTTGGTACAAATTTAATACGACCATGCCAAACACTTGCAAACTTGGTACAAATTTAATAAGACCATGCCAAAACACTTGCAAACTTGGAACAAACTTCCTAAGACCATGCCAAAACACCTGCAAACTTGGTACAAATTTCCTAAGACCATGCCAAACACTTGCAAACTTGGTACAAATTTAATAAGACCATGCCAAAACACTTGCAAAATTGGAACAAATTTAATAAGACCATGCCAAAACACTTGCAAACTTGGTACAAATTTAATAAGACCATGCCAAACACTTGCAAACTTGGAACAAACTTCCTAAGACCATGCCAAAACACTTGCAAACTTGGTACAAATTTAATAAGACCATGCCAAACACTTGCAAACTTGGTACAAATTGAATAAGACCATGCCAAAACACTTGCAAACTTGGTACAAATTTAATAAGACCATGCCAAAACACTTGCAAACTTGGTACAAATGTAATAAGACCATGCCAAAACACTTGCAAACTTGGTACAAATTTAATAAGACCATGCCTAAACACTTGCAAACTTGGATCAAACTTCCTAAGACCATGCCAAAACACTTGCAAACTTGGTACAAATTTAATAAGACCATGCCAAAACACCTGCAAACTTGGTACAAATTTCCTAAGACCATGCCAAACACATGCAAACTTGGTACAAATTTAATAGGACCATGCCAAAACACTTGCAAACTTGGAACAAATTTAATAAGACCATGCCAAAACACTTGCAAACTTGGTACAAATTTAATAAGACCATGCCAAAACACTTGCAAACTTGGAACAAATTTAATAAGACCATGCCAAAACACTTGCAAACTTGGTACAAATTTAATAAGACCATGCCAAAACACTTGCAAACTTGGAACAAATTTAATAAGACCGTGGCAAAACACTTGCAACCTTGGTACAAATTTAATAAGACCATGCCAAACACTTGCAAACTTGGAACAAACTTCCTAAGACCATGCCAAAACACTTGCAAACTTGGTACAAATTTAATAAGACCATGCCAAAACACTTGCAAACTTGGAACAAACTTCCTAAGACCATGCCAAACACTTGCAAACTTGGTACAAATTTAATTAGACCATGCCAAAACACTTGCAAACTTGGAACAAATTTAATAAGACCATGCCAAAACACTTGCAAACTTGGTACAAATTTAATAAGACCATGCCAAAACACTTGCAAACTTGGAACAAATTTAATAAGACCATGTCAAAACACTTGCAAACTTGGTACAAATTTAATAAGACCATGCCAAAACACTTGCAAACTTGGAACAAATTTAATAAGACCGTGGCAAAACACTTGCAAACTTGGTACAAATTTAATGAGACCATGCCAAAACACTTGCAAACTTGGTACATATTTAATAAGACCATGCGAAACACTTGAAAACTTGGAACAAATTTAATAACACCATGCCAAGCAGTTGCAAACTTGGTACAAATTTAATAAGACCATGCGAAACACTTGCAAACTTGGTACAAATTTAATAAGACCATTGTTACGGAAAGAATGAGGCTTTTCGTGAATCTTAGGTGGCCTGCCGCGCAGGACCAAAATTTTACTTTATTTGCCTATATTGTTTTCCGTACTGGTCGAGTCGCTCGCGCGCTGTTCCTTTTAAAGGGCGAGAGACGAAAACATCGTTGCGAGGCGATGTTTTCTGTGACGTTTGTGGTTCACGCATCCTCTGCTTTTTGGTGACCTATGGTCGTCTCACTCTTCCTATCCGAAAGTGGTTCACGCATCCTCTGCTTTTGACATCCTCCGCCTCAGTGAGGTGACTTATAGTCGTCTCACTCTTCCTATCCGACACTTGTCAAAATCGGCAGTTATCGAAAAACCCTGTTCTAGTGCGATCCATCTCATAAAGCACAGTGTTTATCCTAACAAGCACCTAACTTTTCACAACGTCTAATAAGGCCAACTTATGCGCCGGCCGTACATAAATTCCGCCTGCCGTCCTCACCGTAGCCTGCCTCACTTGTCCGTCTTTCGCTCGCACTACGGCAGTGACCCGGCCCCTCGGCCAGCAATTCCGCGGTAGACCTCCATCAACAATGACTACGAGGTCCCCTTCTGTTATCGGGCGGACCGGCTCGAACCATTTCGAGCGCCTGGTGAGCGTCGGTAAGTACTCCGCGGTCCACTTTTGCCAGAATAAATCCGCATTTCTTTGTGCTGCTTTCCAGGTCGATCTGAGGGCCGCCGCCTCGTCGCAGAAGATGACTGGAGGTTTGCTGCCGTCCGAACTTCCCAGGAGCAAATGGTTCGGCGTAATCGGTCCTTCCAACTCGTTATCCATCGGTACGTATGTAAGCGGCCTGGAATTAAGGATCTTTTCGATTTCGGTTAGCGTAGATGTAAGCACCTCATCCGTCGGTCGCCTAGGAAACTCGAACCCAGCCAGGACCTTTTTTACCGATTGAATCAGACGCTCCCAGCATCCCCCGAAATGCGGCGCTCCCGGCGGATTAAAAATCCACTTGGTGTTTGGCCCCGTGAATTCCTCCATCAACGCATGATTATCCACTTCACGTATGGCGTCCGCCAGTTCTCGCGACGCACCAACGAAGTTCGTCCCGCGATCGCTCAAAATTTCTCGAGGCGTCCCACGTCTCGCTATGAAGCGACGGATTGCTAGGATGCACGAAGCAGTGGTGAGTGAGTAGGCCGTCTCTAGATGTACTGCCCTGCTCGTCAGGCAGGTAAAAATTACGCCCCAACGCTTCTCCACGCGACGACCTATTGCTACCACAATCGGCCCAAAATAATCAATACCGGTGAACGTGAAGGCAGGCTGTCCTACGGCAACACGCTGGTACGGTATGACACCCATCAGGGGAGGCTCCGGAACTGCGTTGATTATCTTGCATCTCTGGCACCGATTCCTGACCCGCCGGTATTCTGCTAATAATCGGGGTACGTGGTAGCGCGATCGGATTTCGTTTATTACCGTGCTGTGGCAGCAGTGTTTGTGGCGCTCATGGTAGGCTTGGATCAGCAAATCGGTCCCGTAGTGGTTACGTGGTAGGATGATCGGCGCTCTCAGCGGTTCGGCTATTCCCGCACAGTCGGACAAGCGTCCTCCCACTCTTAACATCCCGGTTTCGTCGAGTATGGGTGAAAGCTTGTAGAGCGGGCTACTCTTATCAACTCCTCTCTGCCAAGGGTACTTTTTCTCCTTGTTTCCCAGCTGATGGATTTCGTGTTGATAAGTTTCTCTTTGCATTGCCTTAATCATTTCGCGCTCTGCCCACGCTAGTTCCTCCTGGGTTAGCGGTCCCGTTTGTGCTTTCTCGTTCCTCGCTCTGTTGCGCGTGTTCGTCGCAAACCGCCGAACGTAAGCCACGGCGCGTAGAGCCCTTCTCCATCGCGAGAATCGCTCGAACTGGATTACCGAATCTACCACTTGGTGATGGCTCACACTTGCCCGTAGTTCCTCTGTCGTGTTCTTGGTAGGTTGTTCTTGTGCCGGCCAATCGGACTCGTTTCCCCATAAAAAGGACGGACCGCGGAACCATCGCGTCTCCGGAGAAAGGTCAAGGGGTTTCGTCCACTTCGTTCCGTCGTCTGCCACGTTCAATTTCGTGGGAATCCAGCGCCAGTGCTCCGCCTCGGTGATTTCGAGGATTTCTCCCACCCGGAACGCCACAAATTGATTGTACCGACGATGGTCGGAGTACAACCAGCTCAATACGTTGCGCGAATCGGTCCAGAATATCGTGCGGCTTATATGGATGCGATGGCTGTTGCGGATCGCCACAGCTAGTCGAGCCCCTATTACCGCGGCCTGGAGTTCGAGTCGGGGAATCGATACAAACTTCAGTGGGGCGACTCTTGTCTTAGCTCCTACAAGGCTGCATTCAATCGCTCCACTCTCGTTGAACCGAAAGTACGCCACCGCCGCCATTCCGTTCTCGCTCGCATCACAAAACACGTGAAGCTCCACCCTTGCCAGAGCCGAAGTTAGTTTCCGATAGCACCTCGGCACGGTGACTTTTTCCACCTCCGGAAGGACTCGTAGCCAGATCTTCCACTTTTCGCTCATCCGCTCGTCTATCTGTTGGTCCCACCCATAGCCTCCGCGCCAAACCTCCTGTAGCAAGACCTTTATGTACATAATGAAGTGGCTCAGAAGTCCCATCGGGTCGTACACGCTCATCTGAGTTCGTAACAGCTCTCGTTTGGTCACCGGCTTACTTCCATACGGAAGCACTTCTTCAAGCTTCGGGGACAGGCGGAAAGTGAACACATCGGTGAAAGTGTCCCACCACATCCCTAAGACTTTCTCTGTGGCGGACCCGTGGTTCATGTTGACGCTGCCGTCTCCTGGATCACCGTGCAGCCTTGCAGATACAGCCCTCGAATTGGAAACCCAGTTCCTGATGTCGAACCCACCTTTGCCGTGGATGTAACGGACGGTCTCCGCGAGCTCTATCGCTTCCTGATCGGTTTCCACACTAGCAAGCAGATCGTCTACGTAGTGCTCATCTTTTATGCAAGCTACCGCTCTGGGATGATGCTCGGCGAAGCGATCTGCGTTCCGATTCTTAACGTACTGGGCGCTTGTAGGGGAGCATGCTGCGCCGAACGTCATTACGGTCATGGCGTAGACCGCTGGATCACCGTCTGGTCCGTCGCCATCCCACAGGATCATCTGACTGCGTTGATCCTGTTTCCGTATGGCTACCTGGTGGAACATTTCGCGAATGTCCCCTGCGAATCCGACACGATGTTCCCGAAACTTGAACAGAACCGACAGAAGGCTGGTCAGCAGATCCGGTCCGGTCAAGAGGTAGGAGTTCAGGCTTACCCCGCTGACCTTGGCTGCGGCGTCGAAAACCATGCGGATCTTCCCGGGTTTGTTCGGATTGGTTACCGGGAATACCGGAAGGTACCAATCATTCGTGTGTTTCTGCGCTACTTCCGTGTGGCTTAGGCGTCGAATGTATCCTTTAGTGACGTATTCTTGCATCTTTACTGCTACTGCTTTCGCTAAAACGGGATCTTTTTCTAATTTTCGTTTAAGGCATACATACCGCTTCACCGCAGAGGCCTTGTTGCACGGAAGCCTGATGTCGTCACTGCGCCACAGCAGCCCGGTTTCATAGCGGTCGCCGATGAGTTTGGTTTCGCGATCTAGCAGCATTCGCGCCCGTTCGTCTTCCTTGGATTGTGCGCATCGCGCTGGGCGTATAATTCCGAGTGACTCTATGGCAAAATGCTCCTTAACTGCGTCAATGAGTCTGTCGTCCGCGGATCGGTCGCATGCGCACGAATGAAAACCAGCGAGAGGGGATCCGACTGCGCGCGATCGCGCAGAACATGGGCCACCTATAACCCATCCAAGTCGGGTCTTTGAAGCAACGGGCTCATCATTTTTCCCTTCCACGCTCCGAAGGGTTTGACCAAACCTGCAGTTGTTCACCCCTATGAGCATACGAGGGACAGCGTCGCGGTACGATTCTGCTGGGATTCCTTTTAAATGGCGGTATACTTCTGCCATCTCCGACATGCATATCGATTGCGACGGCAAAGCTAGCTCTCGCACCGTATGAACGTCTGTAAGCTCGTACACCGGTGACGATTTGTTTCGTCCTGTTACCTGAACAGCCAGTCGTACCGACTCCTTCTCCTCACGCGTCACGTCTCCCGTCCATTGCAGGCAGAGAGGGCTCGGAGTTCCTTTTAGACCCAACTCGTTCAGGAGCGTGTGCTCCATGAAGGTGGATGTAGAGCCGTCATCCAGAAGAGCATAAACTTCCCTACTGCCTTTCGGGCCATGCAGGGTTACTGGTAAGTATTTCAGCAGCGCATGACTCTGGTTTGAGAGATGATGGTTAAGCCTCGTTTCCTGTGGTCTCGCCTTGCTTCCAGCGTCGTCGTAGTCGAGGTGCAGCATCGCGTGGTGCTTCGCCTCGCACCCGTTCACACCACAAGCCTCCGTTATGCTGCATCTCGTCTTGTGGGCACCAAGGCACCTACGGCAGAACTTTCCTTGGTTGATGACGGCTCTTCTAGCTGCAACTGACGACGCTAAAAAACTGTTACACTTGGCAAGAGACGTACATTGTCCCCCGCACACGAAACACTGTGACAAGCCTGACATGTTACGGATTGGCTCCCTACGCTCCACATGCGCATTAGCATAAGCTCTGGTCCCGAATGGTCCCTGGTTCAGGCGTCTTTCCTGTGGTGCGTTGTGCGGCTTGAATCGCTGCAGCCCGAGCGGTTTACTACGATCAAAACTTTCCTGAATCCTTTCGTTTCCCGCGCCAGCGACTGGACTATCCACCACGCTGCACAAATCGGCCGCCAGTTCCCCACACCACTCGCCGAACTGGAGCAAAGTTACTTCGGGGAGTGTCTTTTTGTGTCTCACCCAATCTATAACCAGCACTGACGGTACCTTTCTCACTAATTCTTTCAGGAGGGCCACATCATACATAAAGCCTTGGATGCCGGACGCTTGCACCGCCGCTATCAATCTCTTTACCGCATAGCCGAATTCAACGATTGTTTCTAGCCTTTCAATACGCGGGGTGGCCATTTTTCTCACCTTCTCGATCATGTGTTCGACTATAAGGTCGGGCCTACCAAATCGCGCTTTCAGCGTCGCGATAACATCATTCAAACCGGCTGGGAACGACAATAAATGCCCCACGGTCTCTCGAGCAGCACCCTTCAATGCGTGCTGCAATCTAATCGTGTTTTCTGCATCACTATACCCGCACGCATTATTCGTCGTGTTGTATGTCGCGATGAATAGCGGCCATTCCTCAATCGCACCAGAGAAGGACGGTAGATCGCGGTTCACTCCTTTACGGGCGATCCTCTGGCTCTCGTTTAACGTCGTACTGCCATACTGCCCCGGATACGTGAATTCCCCTCCATGTGTGTTTACGTGAGCGTTGGAATAGCGGGTGTGTGGTACATACCCCGGTTGTGTCGTGTGTCCTGGTGGTAGTGTAGTGGATCCGGCTAGTAGCGTTGAGTGCCCGAGGGCTGGTGCCGCGGCTCCAGCGGGCATTCCTGAGTGTCTCGTTAGTAATGGTGTCGTCCTTTCGGCTGCGTGTGTAGAGTAATCGTATGCAGGTGTCGTGTTGTCCGCGCGTGTGGAACGTCCTCTCGGTGTTGGTGGCGCCTGTACGGGCTGAGGACCGGTTGTCGGAGCCGCGCTCGGTGCGACCGGTTGCTGACCCCACGTACAATCGCGATGGCTGTGCACCTCCTCCGTGCGGCAATTCAGCGCGGTTGTTGCCGGATAATTTTCGTCGAGCGCGATCAACGCCAATTGGAGTTCAAGTTTGCGTCGAAGACGTTCGCGCTCCAACGGATCGTGCTCGGAGATTCTTCGCACAAAAGCTGCCTCGGTCGTTCGGATGTCCGTCGATGTATGGTGCTGATCCGCCGGAGCATGAACTGTCCTACGCGATAGATCCGGACCGTACGGCGTTACTATGCCTTCACGGACGCCGTCGCGTCCCGCCGTACGGTGCGTCGCGGGCAGGATTTCCTCCCACGTCATGCTGTACGCTGGTTCATGCACTGGGTCATCCTGCGGACAATTTGTGCGGTCCTCACCAACCACAGCCAGGAACGCTTCGCGCGATGGATCCGGACCGGACGGCGTTGCGGATCCTTCACGGACGCCTTCGCGTCCCGCCGTGCGGTACGTCGCGGGCAGGGTTTCCCCTCGCGCCATGCTCTGCGCTTGCTCCTGCTGCTGGTCACTCTCCATTTCGAAGCCTTTCGGGACACGATACTTCACAATTTGTCTCACAACTTTGGCACAACTTTTTTATCCGAAGTAAAATTTTGGAATGTTACGGAAAGAATGAGGCTTTTCGTGAATCTTAGGTGGCCTGCCGCGCAGGACCAAAATTTTACTTTATTTGCCTATATTGTTTTCCGTACTGGTCGAGTCGCTCGCGCGCTGTTCCTTTTAAAGGGCGAGAGACGAAAACATCGTTGCGAGGCGATGTTTTCTGTGACGTTTGTGGTTCACGCATCCTCTGCTTTTTGGTGACCTATGGTCGTCTCACTCTTCCTATCCGAAAGTGGTTCACGCATCCTCTGCTTTTGACAACCATGCCAAAACACTTGCAAACTTGGGACAAACTTCCTAAGACCATGCCAAAACACTTGCAACCTTGGTACAAATTCAATAAGACCATGCCAAACACTTGCAAACTTGGAACAAACTTCCTAAGACCATGCCAAAACACTTGCAAACTTGGTACAAATTTAATACGACCATGCCAACACACTTGCTAACTTGGTACAAATTTAATAAGACCATGCCAAAACACTTGCAAACTTGGTACAAATGTAATAAGACCATGCCAAAACACTTGCAAACTTGGTACAAATTTAATAAGACCATGCCAAAACACTTGCAAACTTGGAACAAATTTAATAAGACCGTGGCAAAACACTTGCAACCTTGGTACAAATTTAATAAGACCATGCCAAACACTTGCAAACTTGGAACAAACTTCATAAGACCATGCCAAAACACTTGCAAACTTGGTACAAAATTAATAAGACCATGCCAAAACACTTGCAAACTTGGAACAAACTTCCTAAGACCATGCCAAAACACCTGCAAACTTGGTACAAATTTCCTAAGACCATGCCAAACACATGCAAACTTGGTACAAATTTAATAGGACCATGCCAAAACACTTGCAAACTTGGAACAAATTTAATAAGACCATGCCAAAACACTTGCAAACTTGGTACAAATTTAATAAGACCATGCCAAAACACTTGCAAACTTGGAACAAATTTAATAAGACCGTGGCAAAACACTTGCAACCTTGGTACAAATTTAATAAGACCATGCCAAACACTTGCAAACTTGGAACAAACTTCATAAGACCATGCCAAAACACTTGCAAACTTGGTACAAAATTAATAAGACCATGCCAAAACACTTGCAAACTTGGAACAAATTTAATAAGACCATGCCAAAACACTTGCAAACTTGGTACAAACTTCCTAAGACCATGCCAAAACACTTGCAAACTTGGTACAAATTTTATAAGACCATGCCAAAACACTTGCAAACTTGGTACAAATTTAATTACAACATGCCAAAACACTTGCAAACTTGGTACAAATTTAATAACAACATGCCAAAACACTTGCAAACTTGGTACAAATATAACAAGACCATGCCAAACACTTGCAAACTTGGTACAAATTTAATAAGACCATGCCAAAACACCTGCAAAATTGGTACAAACTTCCTAAGACCATGCCAAAACACTTGCAAACTTGGTACAAATTTAATAAGACCATGCCAAAACACTTGCAAACTTAGTATAAATTTAATACAACCATGCCAAACACTTGCAAACTTGGAACAAACTTCCTAAGACCAAGCCAAAACACTTGCAAACTTGGTACAAATTTAATAAGACCATGCCAAAACACTTGCAAACTTGGAACAAACTTCCTAAGACCATGCCAAAACACTTGCAAACTTGGTACAAACTTCCTAAGACCATGCCAAAACACCTGCAAACTTGGTACAAATTTAATAACACCATGCCAAACACTTGCAAACTTGGTACAAATTTAATAAGACCATGCCAAACACTTGCAAACTTGGTACAAACTTCCTAAGACCATGCCAAAACACTTGCAACCTTGGTACAAATTTAATAAGACCATGCCAAACACTTGCAAACTTGGAACAAACTTCCTAAGACCATGCCAAAACACTTGCAAACTTGGTACAAATTTGATACGACCATGCCAAAACACTTGCAAACTTGGTACAAATTTAATAAGACCATGCCAAAACACTTGCAAACTTGGTACAAATGTAATAAGACCATGCCAAAACACTTGCAAACTTGGTACAAATTTAATAAGACCATGCCAAAACACTTGCAAACTTGGAACAAACTTCCTAAGACCATGCCAAAACACTTGCAAACTTGGTACAAATTTAATTAGACCATGCCAAGCACTTGCAAACTTGGTACAAATTTAATAAGACCATGCCAAAACACTTGCAAACTTGGAACAAATTTAATAAGACCATGCCAAAACACTTGCAAACTTGGTACAAATTTAATAAGACCATGCCAAAACACTTGCAAACTTGGAACAAATTTAATAAGACCGTGGCAAAACACTTGCAACCTTGGTACAAATTTAATAAGACCATGCCAAACACTTGCAAACTTGGAACAAACTTCCTAAGACCATGCCAAAACACTTGCAAACTTGGTACAAATTTAATAAGACCATGCCAAAACACTTGCAAACTTGGAACAAACTTCCTAAGACCATGCCAAACACTTGCAAACTTGGTACAAATTTAATAAGACCATGCCAAAACACTTGCAAACTTGGAACAAATTTAATAAGACCATGCCAAAACACTTGCAAACTTGGTACAAATTTAATAAGACCATGCCAAAACACTTGCAAACTTGGAACAAATTTAATAAGACCATGTCAAAACACTTGCAAACTTGGTACAAATTTAATCAGACCATGCCAAAACACTTGCAAACTTGGAACAAATTTAATAAGACCGTGGCAAAACACTTGCAACCTTGGTACAAATTGAAAAGACCATGCCAAACACTTGCAAACTTGGAACAAACTTCCTAAGACCATGCCAAAACACTTGCAAACTTGGTACAAAATTAATAAGACCATGCCAAAACACTTGCAAACTTGGAACAAATTTAATAAGACCATGCCAAAACACTTGCAAACTTGGTACAAATTTAATAAGACCATGCCAAACACTTGCAAACTTGGTACAAATTTAATAAGACCATGCCAAAACACTTGCAAACTTGGGACAAACTTCCTAAGACCATGCCAAAACACTTGCAACCTTGGTACAAATTCAATAAGACCATGCCAAACACTTGCAAACATGGAACAAACTTCCTAAGACCATGCCAAAACACTTGCAACCTTGGTACAAATTTAATACGACCATGCCAAACACTTGCAAACTTGGTACAAATTTAATAAGACCATGCCAAAACACTTGCAAACTTGGAACAAACTTCCTAAGACCATGCCAAAACACCTGCAAACTTGGTACAAATTTCCTAAGACCATGCCAAACACTTGCAAACTTGGTACAAATTTAATAAGACCATGCCAAAACACTTGCAAAATTGGAACAAATTTAATAAGACCATGCCAAAACACTTGCAAACTTGGTACAAATTTAATAAGACCATGCCAAACACTTGCAAACTTGGAACAAACTTCCTAAGACCATGCCAAAACACTTGCAAACTTGGTACAAATTTAATAAGACCATGCCAAACACTTGCAAACTTGGTACAAATTGAATAAGACCATGCCAAAACACTTGCAAACTTGGTACAAATTTAATAAGACCATGCCAAAACACTTGCAAACTTGGTACAAATGTAATAAGACCATGCCAAAACACTTGCAAACTTGGTACAAATTTAATAAGACCATGCCTAAACACTTGCAAACTTGGATCAAACTTCCTAAGACCATGCCAAAACACTTGCAAACTTGGTACAAATTTAATAAGACCATGCCAAACACTTGCAAACTTGGTACAAATTTAATAAGACCATGCCAAAACACTTGCAAACTTGGAACAAATTTAATAAGACCATGCCAAAACACTTGCAAACTTGGTACAAATTTAATAAGACCATGCCAAAACACTTGCAAACTTGGAACAAATTTAATAAGACCGTGGCAAAACACTTGCAACCTTGGTACAAATTTAATAAGACCATGCCAAACACTTGCAAACTTGGAACAAACTTCCTAAGACCATGCCAAAACACTTGCAAACTTGGTACAAATTTAATACGACCATGCCAAACACTTGCAAACTTGGTACAAATTTAATAAGACCATGCCAAAACACTTGCAAACTTGGTACAAATTTAATAAGACCATGCCAAAACACTTGCAAACTTGGTACAAATTTAATAAGACCATGCCAAAACACTTGCAAACTTGGAACAAACTTCCTAAGACCATGCCAAAACACCTGCAAACTTGGTACAAATTTCCTAAGACCATGCCAAACACTTGCAAACTTGGTACAAATTTAATAAGACCATGCCAAAACACTTGCAAAATTGGAACAAATTTAATAAGACCATGCCAAAACACTTGCAAACTTGGTACAAATTTAATAAGACCATGCCAAAACACTTGCAAACTTGGAACAAATTTAATAAGACCGTGGCAAAACACTTGCAACCTTGGTACAAATTTAATAAGACCATGCCAAACACTTGCAAACTTGGAACAAACTTCATAAGACCATGCCAAAACACTTGCAAACTTGGTACAAAATTAATAAGACCATGCCAAAACACTTGCAAACTTGGAACAAATTTAATAAGACCATGCCAAAACACTTATAAACTTGGTACAAATTTAATAAGACCATGCCAAACACTTGCAAACTTGGTACAAACTTCCTTAGACCATGCCAAAACACTTGCAAACTTGGTACAAATTTAATAAGACCATGCCAAACACTTGCAAACTTGGTACAAACTTCCTAAGACCATGCCAAAACACTTGCAAACTTGGTACAAATTTTATAAGACCATGCCAAAACACTTGCAAACTTGGTACAAATTTAATAACAACATGCCAAAACACTTGCAAACTTGGTACAAATGTAATAAGACCATGCCAAAACACTTGCAAACTTGGTACAAATTTAATAAGACCATGCCAAAACACTTGCAAACTTGGAACAAATTTAATAAGACCGTGGCAAAACACTTGCAACCTTGGTACAAATTTAATAAGACCATGCCAAACACTTGCAAACTTGGAACAAACTTCATAAGACCATGCCAAAACACTTGCAAACTTGGTACAAAATTAATAAGACCATGCCAAAACACTTGCAAACTTGGAACAAATTTAATAAGACCATGCCACAACACTTATAAACTTGGTACAAATTTAATAAGACCATGCCAAACACTTGCAAACTTGGTACAAACTTCCTAAGACCATGCCAAAACACCTGCAAACTTGGTACAAATTTAATAACACCATGCCAAACACTTGCAAACTTGGTACAAATATAATAAGACCATGCCAAACACTTGCAAACTTGGTACAAACTTCCTAAGACCATGCCAAAACACTTGCAACCTTGGTACAAATTTAATAAGACCATGCCAAACACTTGCAAACTTGGAACAAACTTCCTTAGACCATGCCAAAACACTTATAAACTTGGTACAAATTTAATAAGACCATGCCAAACACTTGCAAACTTGGTACAAACTTCCTAAGA
Organism: Anopheles atroparvus; assembly: GCA_914969975.1. Lineage (NCBI taxonomy): Eukaryota > Metazoa > Arthropoda > Insecta > Diptera > Culicidae > Anopheles > Anopheles atroparvus. The sequence continues at coordinate 703,059 of CAJZCY010000008.1, read as the reverse complement.
CCATGCCAAAACACCTGCAAACTTGGTACAAATTTAATAACACCATGCCAAACACTTGCAAACTTGGTACAAATTTAATAAGACCATGCCAAACACTTGCAAACTTGGTACAAACTTCCTAGGACCATGCCAAAACATTTGCAAACTTGGTACAAATTTTATACGACCATGCCAAAACACTTGCAAACTTGGAACAAATTTAATAAGACCGTGGCAAAACACTTGCAACCTTGGTACAAATTTAATAAGACCATGCCAAACACTTGCAAACTTGGTACAAATTTAATAAGATCATGCCAAACACTTGCAAACTTGGAACAAACTTCATAAGACCATGCCAAAACACTTGCAAACTTGGTACAAATTTAATAAGACCATGCCAAAACACTTGCAAACTTGGAACAAATTTAATAAGACCGTGGCAAAACACTTGCAACCTTGGTACAAATTTAATAAGACCATGCCAAACACTTGCAAACTTGGAACAAACTTCATAAGACCATGCCAAAACACTTGCAAACTTGGTACAAAATTAATAAGACCATGCCAAAACACTTGCAAACTTGGAACAAATTTAATAAGACCATGCCAAAACACTTATAAACTTGGTACAAATTTAATAAGACCATGCCAAACACTTGCAAACTTGGTACAATCTTCCTTAGACCATGCCAAAACACTTATAAACTTGGTACAAATTTAATAAGACCATGCCAAACACTTGCAAACTTGGTACAAACTTCCTAAGACCATGCCAAAACACCTGCAAACTTGGTACAAATTTAATAACACCATGCCAAACACTTGCAAACTTGGTACAAATTTAATAAGACCATGCCAAACACTTGCAAACTTGGTACAAACTTCCTAAGACCATGCCAAAACACTTGCAACCTTGGTACAAATTTAATAAGACCATGCCAAACACTTGCAAACTTGGAACAAACTTCCTAAGACCATGCCAAAACACTTGCAAACTTGGTACAAATTTGATACGACCATGCCAAAACACTTGCAAACTTGGTACAAATTTAATAAGACCATGCCAAAACACTTGCAAACTTGGTACAAATGTAATAAGACCATGCCAAAACACTTGCAAACTTGGTACAAATTTAATAAGACCATGCCAAAACACTTGCAAACTTGGAACAAACTTCCTAAGACCATGCCAAAACACTTGCAAACTTGGTACAAATTTAATAAGACCATGCCAAACACTTGCAAACTTGGTACAAATTTAATAAGACCATGCCAAAACACTTGCAAACTTGGAACAAATTTAATAAGACCATGCCAAAACACTTGCAAACTTGGTACAAATTTAATAAGACCATGCCAAAACACTTGCAAACTTGGAACAAATTTAATAAGACCGTGGCAAAACACTTGCAACCTTGGTACAAATTTAAAAAGACCATGCCAAACACTTGCAAACTTGGAACAAACTTCCTAAGACCATGCCAAAACACTTGCAAACTTGGTACAAATTTAATAAGACCATGCCAAAACACTTGCAAACTTGGAACAAACTTCCTAAGACCATGCCAAACACTTGCAAACTTGGTACAAATTTAATAAGACCATGCCAAAACACTTGCAAACTTGGAACAAATTTAATAAGACCATGCCAAAACACTTGCAAACTTGGTACAAATTTAATAAGACCATGCCAAAACACTTGCAAACTTGGAACAAATTTAATAAGACCATGTCAAAACACTTGCAAACTTGGTACAAATTTAATAAGACCATGCCAAAACACTTGCAAACTTGGAACAAATTTAATAAGACCGTGGCAAAACACTTGCAACCTTGGTACAAATTTAATAAGACCATGCCAAACACTTGCAAACTTGGAAAAAACTTCCTAAAACCATGCCAAAACACTTGCAAACTTGGTACAAAATTAATAAGACCATGCCAAAACACTTGCAAACTTGGAACAAATTTAATAAGACCATGCCAAAAGACTTGCAAACTTGGTACAAATTTAATAAGACCATGCCAAACACTTGCAAACTTGGTACAAATTTAATAAGACCATGCCAAAACACTTGCAAACTTGGGACAAACTTCCTAAGACCATGCCAAAACACTTGCAACCTTGGTACAAATTCAATAAGACCATGCCAAACACTTGCAAACATGGAACAAACTTCCTAAGACCATGCCAAAACACTTGCAACCTTGGTACAAATTTAATACGACCATGCCAAACACTTGCAAACTTGGTACAAATTTAATAAGACCATGCCAAAACACTTGCAAACTTGGAACAAACTTCCTAGGACCATGCCAAAACATTTGCAAACTTGGTACAAATTTTATACGACCATGCCAAAACACTTGCAAATTTGGAACAAACTTCCTAAGACCATGCCAAAACACTTGCAATCTTGGTACAAATTTAATGATACCATGCCAAAACACTTGCAAACTTGGTACAAGTTTAATAAGACCATGCCAAACACTTGCAAACTTGGAACAAACTTCCTAAGACCAAGCCAAAACACTTGCAAACTTGGTACAAATTTAATAAGACCATGCCAAAACACTTGCAAACTTGGTACAAATTTAATAAGACCATGCCAAAAACTTGCAAACTTGGTACAAATTTAATAAGACCATGCCAAACACTTGCAAACTTGGAACAAACTTCCTAAGACCATGCCAAAACACTTGCAAACTTGGTACAAATTTAATAAGACCATGCCAAAACACTTGCAAACTTGGAACAAACTTCCTAAGACCATGCCAAAACAATTGCAAACTTGGTACAAATTTAATAAGACCATGCCAAAACACTTGCAAACTTGGTACAAATTTAATAAGACCATGCCAAAACACTTGCAAACTTGGAACAAACTTCCTAAGACCATGCCAAAACACTTGCAAACTTGGAACAAACTTCCTAGGACCATGCCAAAACATTTGCAAACTTGGTACAAATTTTATAAGACCATGCCAAAACACTTGCAAACTTGGAACAAACTTCCTAAGACCATGCCAAAACACCTGCAAACTTGGTACAAATTTAATACGACCATGCCAAAACACTTGCAAACTTTGTACAAATTTAATAAGACCTTGCCAAAACACTTGTAAACTTGGTACAACTTTAATAAGACCATGCCAAAACACTTGCAAACTTGGAACAAATTTAATAAGACCATGCCAAACACTTGCAAACTTGGAACAAACTTCCTAAGACCATGCCAAAACACTTGCAAACTTGGTAAAAATTTAATAAGACCATGCCAAACACTTGCAAACTTGGAAAAAACTTCCTAAGACCATGCCAAAACACTTGCAAACTTGTTACAAATTAAATGAGACCATGCCAAAACACTTGCAAACTTGGAACAAACTTCCTAAGACCATGCCAAAACACTAGCAAACTTGGAACAAATTTAATAAAAACATGCATAAACACTTGCAAACTTGGAACAAATTTAATAAGAACATGCCAAAACACTTGCAAACTTGGTACAAATTTAATGAGACCATGCCAAAACACTTGCAAACTTGGTACATATTTAATCAGACCATGCGAAACACTTGCAAACTTGGTACAAATTTAATAACACCATGCCAAGCAGTTGCAAACTTGGTACAAATTTAATAAGACCATGCCAAACACTTGCAAACTTGGTACAAATTTAATAAGACCAGTCCAAAAAACTTGCAAACTTGGGACAAACTTCCTAAGACCATGCCAAAACACTTGCAACCTTGGTACAAATTCAATAAGACCATGCCAAACACTTGCAAACTTGGAACAAACTTCCTAAGACCATGCCAAAACACTTGCAACCTTGGTACAATTTTAATAAGACCATGCCAAACACTTGCAAACTTGGTACAAATTTTATAAGACCATGCCAAAACACTTGCAAACTTGGTACAAATTTTATAAGACCATGCCAAAACACTTGCAAACTTGGTACAAATTTTATAAGACCATGCCAAAACACTTGCAAACTTGGTACAAATTTAATAACAACATGCCAAAAAACTTGCAAACTTGGTACAAATTTAATAACAACATGCCAAAACACTTGCAAACTTGGTACAAATATAATAAGACCATGCCAAACACTTGCAAACTTGGTAGAAATTAAATAAGACCATGCCAAAACACCTGCAAACTTGGTACAAACTTCCTAAGACCATGCCAAAACACTTGCAAACTTGGTACATATTTAATAAGACCATGCCAAAACACTTGCAAACTTAGTATAAATTTAATACAACCATGCCAAACACTTGCAAACTTGGAATAAACTTCCTAAGACCAAGCCAAAACACTTGCAAACTTGGTACAAATTTAATAAGACCATGCCAAAACACTTGCAAACTTGGAACAAACTTCCTAAGACCATGCCAAAACACTTGCAAACTTGGTACAAACTTCCTAAGACCATGCCAAAGCACCTGCAAACTTGGTACAAATTTAATAACACCATGCCAAACACTTGCAAACTTGGTACAAATTTAATAAGACCATGCCAAACACTTGCAAACTTGGTACAAACTTCCTAAGACCATGCCAAAACACTTGCAACCTTGGTACAAATTTAATAAGACCATGCCAAACACTTGCAAACTTGGAACAAACTTCCTAAGACCATGCCAAAACACTTGCAAACTTGGTACAAATTTGATACGACCATGCCAAAACACTTGCAAACTTGGTACACATTTAATAAGACCATGCCAAAACACTTGCAAACTTGGTACAAATGTAATAAGACCATGCCAAAACACTTGCAAACTTGGTACAAATTTAATAAGACCATGCCAAAACACTTGCAAACTTGGAACAAACTTCCTAAGACCATGCCAAAACACTTGCAAACTTGGTACAAATTTAATAAGACCATGCCAAACACTTGCAAACTTGGTACAAATTTAATAAGACCATGCCAAAACACTTGCAAACTTGGAACAAATTTAATAAGACCATGCCAAAACACTTGCAAACTTGGTACAAATTTAATAAGACCATGCCAAAACACTTGCAAACTTGGAACAAATTTAATAAGACCGTGGCAAAACACTTGCAACCTTGGTAAAAATTTAATAAGACCATGCCAAACACTTGCAAACTTGGAACAAACTTCCTAAGACCATGCCAAAACACTTGCAAACTTGGTACAAATTTAATAAGACCATGCCAAAACACTTGCAAACTTGGAACGAACTTCCTAAGACCATGCCAAACACTTGCAAACTTGGTACAAATTTAATAAGACCATGCCAAAACACTTGCAAACTTGGAACAAATTTAATAAGACCATGCCAAAACACTTGCAAACTTGGTACAAATTTAATAAGACCATGCCAAAACACTTGCAAACTTGGAACAAATTTAATAAGACCATGTCAAAACACTTGCAAACTTGGTACAAATTTAATAAGACCATGCCAAAACACTTGCAAACTTGGAACAAATTTAATAAGACCGTGGCAAAACACTTGCAACCTTGGTACAAATTTAATAAGACCATGCCAAACACTTGCAAACTTGGAACAAACTTCCTAAGACCATGCCAAAACACTTGCAAACTTGGTACAAAATTAATAAGACCATGCCAAAACACTTGCAAACTTGGAACAAATTTAATAAGACCATGCCAAAACACTTGCAAACTTGGTACAAATTTAATAAGACCATGCCAAACACTTGCAAACTTGGTACAAATTTAATAAGACCATGCCAAAACACTTGCAAACTTGGGACAAACTTCCTAAGACCATGCCAAAACACTTGCAACCTTGGTACAAATTCAATAAGACCATGCCAAACACTTGCAAACATGGAACAAACTTCCTAAGACCATGCCAAAACACTTGCAACCTTGGTACAAATTTAATACGACAATGCCAAACACTTGCAAACTTGGTACAAATTTAATAAGACCATGCCAAAACACTTGCAAACTTGGAACAAACTTCCTAGGACCATGCCAAAACATTTGCAAACTTGGTACAAATTTTATAAGACCATGCCAAAACACTTGCAAACTTGGAACAAACTTCCTAAGACCATGCCAAAACACTTGCAAATTTGGTACAAATTTAATAAGACCATGCCAAAACACTTGCAAATTTGGAACAAACTTCCTAAGACCATGCCAAAACACTTGCAATCTTGGTACAAATTTAATGATACCATGCCAAAACACTTGCAAACTTGGTACAAGTTTAATAAGACCATGCCAAACACTTGCAAACTTGGAACAAACTTCCTAAGACCAAGCCAAAACACTTGCAAACTTGGTACAAATTTAATAAGACCGTGGCAAAACACTTGCAAACTTGGTACAAACTTCCTCAGACCATGCCAAAATACTTGCAAACTTGGTACAAATTTAATAAGACCATGCCAAAACACTTGCAAACTTGGTACAAATTTAATAAGACCATGCCAAAAACTTGCAAACTTGGTACAAATTTAATAAGACCATGCCAAACACTTGCAAACTTGGAACAAACTTCCTAAGACCATGCCAAAACACTTGCAAACTTGGTACAAATTTAATAAGACCATGCCAAAACACTTGCAAACTTGGAACAAACTTCCTAAGACCATGCCAAAACAATTGCAAACTTAGCACAAATTTAATAAGACCATGCCAAAACACTTGCAAACTTGGTACAAATTTAATAAGACCATGCCAAAACACTTGCAAACTTGGTACAAATTTAATAAGACCATGCCAAAACACTTGCAAACTTGGAACAAACTTCCTAGGACCATGCCAAAACATTTGCAAACTTGGTACAAATTTTATAAGACCATGCCAAAATACTTGCAAACTTGGAACAAACTTCCTAAGACCATGCCAAAACACCTGCAAACTTGGTACAAATTTAATACGACCATGCCAAAACACTTGCAAACTTTGTACAAATTTAATAAGACCTTGCCAAAACACTTGTAAACTTGGTACAACTTTAATAAGACCATGCCAAAACACTTGCAAACTTGGAACAAATTTAATAAGACCATGCCAAACACTTGCAAACTTGGAACAAACTTCCTAAGACCATGCCAAAACACTTGCAAACTTAGTACAAATTTAATAAGACCATGCCAAACACTTGCAAACTTGGAAAAAACTTCCTAAGATCATGCCAAAACACTTGCAAACTTGTTACAAATTAAATGAGACCATGCCAAAACACTTGCAAACTTGGAACAAATTTAATAAGACCATGCCAAACACTTGCAAACTTGGAACAAACTTCCTAAGACCATGCCAAAACACTTGCAAACTTTGTACAAATTTAATAAGACCTTGCCAAAACACTTGTAAACTTGGTACAACTTTAATAAGACCGTGCCAAAACACTTGCAAACTTGGAACAAATTTAATAAGACCATGCCAAACACTTGCAAACTTGGAACAAACTTCCTAAGACCATGCCAAAACACTTGCAAACTTGGTACAAATTTAATAAGACCATGCCAAACACTTGCAAACTTGGAAAAAACTTCCTAAGACCATGCCAAAACACTTGCAAACTTGTTACAAATTAAATGAGACCATGCCAAAACACTTGCAAACTTGGAACAAACTTCCTAAGACCATGCCAAAACACTAGCAAACTTGGAACAAATTTAATAAAAACATGCATAAACACTTGCAAACTTGGAACAAATTTAATAAGACCATGCCAAAACACTTGCAAACTTGGTACAAATTTAATGAGACCATGCCAAAACACTTGCAAACTTGGTACATATTTAATAAGACCATGCGAAACACTTGCAAACTTGGTACAAATTTAATAACACCATGCCAAGCAGTTGCAAACTTGGTACAAATTTAATAAGACCATGCCAAACACTTGCAAACTTGGTACAAATTTAATAAGACCATGCCAAAACACTTGCAAACTTGGGACAAACTTCCTACGACCATGCCAAAACACTTGCAACCTTGGTACAAATTCAATAAGACCATGCCAAACACTTGCAAACTTGGAACAAACTTCCTAAGACCATGCCAAAACACTTGCAACCTTGGTACAAATTTAGTAAGACCATGCCAAACACTTGCAAACTTGGAACAAACTTCATAAGACCATGCCAAAACACTTGCAAACTTGGTACAAAATTAATAAGACCATGCCAAAACACTTGCAAACTTGGAACAAATTTAATAAGACCATGCCAAAACACTTGCAAACTTGGTACAAACTTCCTAAGACCATGCCAAAACACTTGCAAACTTGGTACAAATTTTATAAGACCATGCCAAAACACTTGCAAACTTGGTACAAATTTAATAACAACATGCCAAAACACTTGCAAACTTGGTACAAATTTAATAACAACATGCCAAAACACTTGCAAACTTGGTACAAATATAATAAGACCATGCCAAACACTTGCAAACTTGGTACAAATTTAATAAGACCATGCCAAAACACCTGCAAACTTGGTACAAACTTCCTAAGACCATGCCAAAACACTTGCAAACTTGGTACAAATTTAATAAGATCATGCCAAAACACTTGCAAACTTAGTATAAATTTAATACAACCATGCCAAACACTTGCAAACTTGGAACAAATTTAATAAGACCGTGGCAAAACACTTGCAACCTTGGTACAAATTTAATAAGACCATGCCAAACACTTGCAAACTTGGAACAAACTTCCTAAGACCATGCCAAAACACTTGCAAACTTGGTACAAATTTAATAAGACCATGCCAAACACTTGCAAACTTGGTACAAATTTAATAAGACCATGCCAAAACACTTGCAAACTTGGAACAAATTTAAATAGACCATGCCAAAACACTTGCAAACTTGGTACAAATTTAATAAGACCATGCCAAAACACTTGCAAACTTGGAACAAATTTAATAAGACCGTGGCAAAACACTTGCAACCTTGGTACAAATTTAATAAGACCATGCCAAACACTTGCAAACTTGGAACAAACTTCCTAAGACCATGCCAAAACACTTGCAAACTTGGTACAAATTTAATAAGACCATGCCAAAACACTTGCAAACTTGGAACAAACTTCCTAAGACCATGCCAAACACTTGCAAACTTGGTACAAATTTAATAAGACCATGCCAAAACACTTGCAAACTTGGAACAAATTTAATAAGACCATGCCAAAACACTTGCAAACTTGGTACAAATTTAATAACAACATGCCAAAACACTTGCAAACTTGGTACAAATTTAATAACAACATGCCAAAACACTTGCAAACTTGGTACAAATATAATAAGACCATGCCAAACACTTGCAAACTTGGTACAAATTTAATAAGACCATGCCAAAACACCTGCAAACTTGGTACAAACTTCCTAAGACCATGCCAAAACACTTGCAAACTTGGTACAAATTTGATACGACCATGCCAAAACACTTGCAAACTTGGTACAAATTTAATAAGACCATGCCAAAACACTTGCAAACTTGGTACAAATGTAATAAGACCATGCCAAAACACTTGCAAACTTGGTACAAATTTAATAAGACCATGCTAAAACACTTGCAAACTTGGAACAAACTTCCTAAGACCATGCCAAAACACTTGCAACCTTGGTACAAATTCAATAAGACCATGCCAAACACTTGCAAACATGGAACAAACTTCCTAAGACCATGCCAAAACACTTGCAACCTTGGTACAAATTTAATACGACCATGCCAAACACTTGCAAACTTGGTACAAATTTAATAAGACCATGCCAAAACACTTGCAAACTTGGAACAAACTTCCTAGGACCATGCCAAAACATTTGCAAACTTGGTACAAATTTTATAAGACCATGCCAAAACACTTGCAAACTTGGAACAAACTTCCTAAGACCATGCCAAAACACTTGCAAACTTGGTACAAATTTAATAAGACCATGCCAAAACACTTGCAAATTTGGAACAAACTTCCTAAGACCATGCCAAAACACTTGCAATCTTGGTACAAATTTAATGATACCATGCCAAAACACTTGCAAACTTGGTACAAGTTTAATAAGACCATGCCAAACACTTGCAAACTTGGAACAAACTTCCTATGACCAAGCCAAAACACTTGCAAACTTGGTACAAATTTAATAAGACCGTGGCAAAACACTTGCAAACTTGGTACAAACTTCCTCAGACCATGCCAAAATACTTGCAAACTTGGTACAAATTTAATAAGACCATGCCAAAACACTTGCAAACTTGGTACAAATTTAATAAGACCATGCCAAAAACTTGCAAACTTGGTACAAATTTAATAAGACCATGCCAAACACTTGCAAACTTGGAACAAACTTCCTAAGACCATGCCAAAACACTTGCAAACTTGGTACAAATTTAATAAGACCATGCCAAAACACTTGCAAACTTGGAACAAACTTCCTAAGACCATGCCAAAACATTTGCAAACTTGGTACAAATTTTATAAGACCATGCCAAAATACTTGCAAACTTGGAACAAACTTCCTAAGACCATGCCAAAACACCTGCAAACTTGGTACAAATTTAATACGACCATGCCAAAACACTTGCAAACTTTGTACAAATTTAATAAGACCTTGCCAAAACACTTGTAAACTTGGTACAACTTTAATAAGACCATTCCAAAACACTTGCAAACTTGGAACAAACTTCCTAAGACAATGCCAAAACACTTGCAAACTTAGTACAAATTTAATAAGACCATGCCAAACACTTGCAAACTTGGAAAAAACTTCCTAAGACCATGCCAAAACACTTGCAAACTTGTTACAAGTTAAATGAGACCATGCCAAAACACTTGCAAACTTGGAACAAATTTAATAAGACCATGCCAAACACTTGCAAACTTGGAACAAACTTCCTAAGACCATGCCAAAACACTTGCAAACTTTGTACAAATTTAATAAGACCATGCCAAACACTTGCAAAATTGGAAAAAACTTCCTAAGACCATGCCAAAACACTTGCAAACTTGTTACAAATTAAATGAGACCATGCCAAAACACTTGCAAACTTGGAACAAATTTAATAAGACCATGCCAAACACTTGCAAACTTGGAACAAACTTCCTAAGACCATGCCAAAACACTTGCAAACTTTGTACAAATTTAATAAGACCTTGCCAAAACACTTGTAAACTTGGTACAACTTTAATAAGACCATGCCAAAACACTTGCAAACTTGGAACAAATTTAATAAGACCATGCCAAACACTTGCAAACTTGGAACAAACTTCCTAAGACCATGCCAAAACACTTGCAAACTTGGTACAAATTTAATAAGACCATGCCAAACACTTGCAAACTTGGAAAAAACTTCCTAAGACCATGCCAAAACACTTGCAAACTTGTTACAAATTAAATGAGACCATGCCAAAACACTTGCAAACTTGGAACAAACTTCCTAAGACCATGCCAAAACACTAGCAAACTTGGAACAAATTTAATGAAAACATGCATAAACACTTGCAAACTTGGAACAAATTTAATAAGACCATGCCAAAACACTTGCAAACTTGTTACAAATTTAATGAGACCATGCCAAAACACTTGCAAACTTGGTACATATTTAATAAGACCATGCCAAAACACTTGCAAACTTGGGACAAACTTCCTAAGACCATGCCAAAACACTTGCAACCTTGGTACAAATTCAATAAGACCATGCCAAACACTTGCAAACTTGGAACAAACTTCCTAAGACCATGCCAAAACACTTGCAACCTTGGTACAAATTTAATAAGACCATGCCAAAACACTTGCAAACTTGGAACAAACTTCATAAGACCATGCCAAAACACTTGCAAACTTGGTACAAAATTAATAAGACCATGCCAAAACACTTGCAAACTTGGAACAAATTTAATAAGACCATGCCAAAACACTTGCAAACTTGGTACAAACTTCCTAAGACCATGCCAAAACACTTGCAAACTTGGTACAAATTTTATAAGACCATGCCAAAACACTTGCAAACTTGGTACAAATTTAATAACAACATGCCAAAACACTTGCAAACTTGGTTCAAATTTAATAACAACATGCCAAAACACTTGCAAACTTGGTACAAATATAATAAGACCATGCCAAACACTTGCAAACTTGGTACAAATTTAATAAGACCATGCCAAAACACCTGCAAACTTGGTACAAACTTCCTAAGACCATGCCAAAACACTTGCAAACTTGGTACAAATTTAATAAGACCATGCCAAAACACTTGCAAACTTAGTATAAATTTAATACAACCATGCCAAACACTTGCAAACTTGGAATAAACTTCCTAAGACCAAGCCAAAACACTTGCAAACTTGGTACAAATTTAATAAGACCATGCCAACACACTTGCAAACTTGGAACAAACTTCCTAAGACCATGCCAAAACACTTGCAAACTTGGTACAAACTTCCTAAGACCATGCCAAAACACCTGCAAACTTGGTACAAATTTAATAACACCATGCCAAACACTTGCAAACTTGGTACAAATTTAATGAGACCATGCCAAACACTTGCAAACTTGGTACAAACTTCCTAAGACCATGCCAAAACACTTGCAACCTTGGTACAAATTTATTAAGACCATGCCAAACACTTGCAAACTTGGAACAAACTTCCTAAGACCATGCCAAAACACTTGCAAACTTGGTACAAATTTGATACGACCATGCCAAAACACTTGCAAACTTGGTACAAATTTAATAAGACCATGCCAAAACACTTGCAAACTTGGTACAAATGTAATAAGACCATGCCAAAACACTTGCAAACTTGGTACAAATTTAATAAGACCATGCCAAAACACTTGCAAACTTGGAACAAACTTCCTAAGACCATGCCAAAACACTTGCAAACTTGGTACAAATTTAATAAGACCATGCCAAACACTTGCAAACTTGTTACAAATTTAATAAGACCATGCCAAAACACTTGCAAACTTGGAACAAATTTAATAAGACCATGCCAAAACACTTGCAAACTTGGTACAAATTTAATAAGACCATGCCAAAACACTTGCAAACTTGGAACAAATTTAATAAGACTGTGGCAAAACACTTGCAACCTTGGAACAAATTTAATAAGACCATGCCAAACACTTGCAAACTTGGAACAAACTTCCAAAGACCATGCCAAAACACTTGCAAACTTGGTACAAATTTAATAAGACCATGCCAAAACACTTGCAAACTTGGAACAAACTTCCTAAGACCATGCCAAACACTTGCAAACTTGGTACACATTTAATAAGACCATGCCAAAACACTTGCAAACTTGGAACAAATTTAATAAGACCATGCCAAAACACTTGCAATCTTGGTACAAATTTAATAAGACCATGCCAAAACACTTGCAAACTTGGAACAAATTTAATAAGACCATGTCAAAACACTTGCAAACTTGGTACAAATTTAAAAAGACCATGCCAAAACACTTGCAAACTTGGAACAAATTTAATAAGACCGTGGCAAAACACTTGCAACCTTGGTACAAATTTAATAAGACCGTGCCAAACACTTGCAAACTTGGAACAAACTTCCTAAGACCATGCCAAAACACTTGCAAACTTGGTACAAAATTAATAAGACCATGCCAAAACACTTGCAAACTTGGAACAAATTTAATAAGACCATGCCAAAACACTTGCAAACTTGGTACAAATTTAATAAGACCATGCCAAACACTTGCAAACTTGGTACAAATTTAATAAGACCATGCCAAAACACTTGCAAACTTGGGACAAACTTCCTAAGACCATGCCAAAACACTTGCAACCTTGGTACAAATTCAATAAGACCATGCCAAACACTTGCAAACATGGAACAAACTTCCTAAGACCATGCCAAAACATTTGCAACCTTGGTACAAATTTAATAAGACCATGCCAAACACTTGCAAACTTGGTACAAATTTAATAAGACCATGCCAAAACACTTGCAAACTTGGAACAAACTTCCTAGGACCATGCCAAAACATTTGCAAACTTGGTACAAATTTTATAAGACCATGCCAAAACACTTGCAAACTTGGAACAACCTTCCTAAGACCATGCCAAAACACTTGCAAACTTGGTACAAATTTAATAAGACCATGCCAAAACACTTGCAAATTTGGAACAAACTTCCTAAGACCATGCCAAAACACTTGCAATCTTGGTACAAATTTAATGAGACCATGCCAAAACACTTGCAAACTTGGTACAAGTTTAATAAGACCATGCCAAACACTTGCAAACTTGGAACAAACTTCCTAAGACCAAGCAAAAACACTTGCAAACTTGGTACAAATTTAATAAGACCGTGGCAAAACACTTGCAAACTTGGTACAAACTTCCTCAGACCATGCCAAAACACTTGCAAACTTGGTACAAATTTAATAAGACCATGCCAAAACACTTGCAAACTTGGTACAAATTTAATAAGACCATGCCAAAAACTTGCAAACTTGGTACAAATTTAATAAGACCATGCCAAACACTTGCAAACTTGGAACAAACTTCCTAAGACCATGCCAAAACACTTGCAAACTTGGTACAAATTTAATAAGACCATGCCAAAACACTTGCAAACTTGGAACAAACTTCCTAAGACCATGCCAAAACAATTGCAAACTTGGTACAAATTTAATAAGACCATGCCAAAACGCTTGCAAACTTGGTACAAATTTAATAAGACCATGCCAAAACACTTGCAAACTTGGTACAAATTTAATAAGACCATGCCAAAACACTTGCAAACTTGGAACAAACTTCCTAGGACCATGCCAAAACATTTGCAAACTTGGTACAAATTTTATAAGACCATGCCAAAATACTTGCAAACTTGGAACAAACTTCCTAAGACCATGCCAAAACACCTGCAAACTTGGTACAAATTTAATACGACCATGCCAAAACACTTGCAAACTTGGTACAAATTTAATAAGACCTTGCCAAAACACTTGTAAACTTGGTACAACTTTAATAAGACCATGCCAAACACTTGCAAACTTGGAACAAACTTCCTAAGACCATGCCAAAACACTTGCAAACTTGGTACAAATTTAATAAGACCATGCCAAACACTTGCAAACTTGGAAAAAACTTCCTAAGACCATGCCAAAACACTTGCAAACTTGTTACAAATGAAATGAGACCATGCCAAAACACTTGCAAACTTGGAACAAACTTCCTAAGACCATGCCAAAACACTAGCAAACTTGGAACAAATTTAATAAGAACATGCATAAACACTTGCAAACTTGGAACAAATTTAATAAGACCATGCCAAAACACTTGCAAACTTGGTACAAATTTAATGAGACCATGCCAAAACACTTGCAAACTTGGTACATATTTAATAAGACCATGCGAAATACTTGCAAACTTGGTACAAATTTAATAACACCATGCCAAGCAGTAGCAAACTTGGTACAAATTTAATAAGACCATGCCAAACACTTGCAAACTTGGTACAAATTTAATAAGACCATGCCAAAACACTTGCAAACTTGGGACAAACTTCCTAAGACCATGCCAAAACACTTGCAACCTTGGTACAAATTCAATAAGACCATGCCAAACACTTGCAAACTTGGAACAAACTTCCTAAGATCATGCCAAAGCACTTGCAAACTTGGTAAAAATTTAATACGACCATGCCAAACACTTGCACACTTGGTACAAATTTAATAAGACCATGCCAAAACACTTGCAAACTTGGTACAAATGTAATAAGACCATGCCAAAACACTTGCAAACTTGGTACAAATTTAATAAGACCATGCCAAAACACTTGCAAACTTGGAACAAACTTCCTAAGACCATGCCAAAACACCTGCAAACTTGGTACAAATTTCCTAAGACCATGCCAAACACTTGCAAACTTGGTACAAATTTAATAAGACCATGCCAAAACACTTGCAAACTTGGAACAAATTTAATAAGACCATGCCAAAACACTTGCAAACTTGGTACAAATTTAATAAGACCATGCCAAAACACTTGCAAACTTGGAACAAATTTAATAAGACCATGTCAAAACACTTGCAAACTTGGTACAAATTTAATAAGACCATGCCAAAACACTTGCAAACTTGGAACAAATTTAATAAGACCGTGGCAAAACACTTGCAACCTTGGTACAAATTTAATAAGACCATGCCAAACACTTGCAAACTTGGAACAAACTTCCTAAGACCATGCCAAAACACTTGCAAACTTGGTACAAAATTAATAAGACCATGCCAAAACACTTGCAAACTTGGAACAAATTTAATAAGACCATGCCAAAACACTTGCAAACTTGGTACAAATTTAATAAGACCAAGCCAAAACACTTGCAAACTTGGAACAAGGTTAATAAGACCATGCCAAACACTTGCAAACTTGGTACAAATTTAATAAGACCATGCCAATACACTTGCAAACTTGGTACAAATTTAATAAGACCATGCCAAACACTTGCAAACTTGGTACAAATTTAATAAGACCATGCCAAAACACTTGCAAACTTGGGACAAACTTCCTAAGACCATGCCAAAACACTTGCAACCTTGGTACAAATTCAATAAGACCATGCCAAACACTTGCAAACATGGAACAAACTTCCTAAGACCATGCCAAAACACTTGCAACCTTGGTACAAATTTAATACGACCATGCCAAACACTTGCAAACTTGGTACAAATTTAATAAGACCATGCCAAAACACTTGCAAACTTGGGACAAACTTCCTAAGACCATGCCAAAACACTTGCAACCTTGGTACAAATTCAATAAGACCATGCCAAACACTTGCAAACATGGAACAAACTTCCTAAGACCATGCCAAAACACTTGCAACCTTGGTACAAATTTAATACGACCATGCCAAACACTTGCAAACTTGGTACAAATTTAATAAGACCATGCCAAAACACTTGCAAACTTGGAACAAACTTCCTAAGACCATGCCAAAACACTTGCAAACTTGGTACAAAATTAATAAGACCATGCCAAAACACTTGCAAACTTGGAACAAATTTAATAAGACCATGCCAAAACACTTGCAACCTTGGTACAAATTCAATAAGACCATGCCAAACACTTGCAAACTTGGAACAAACTTCCTAAGACCATGCCAAAGCACTTGCAAACTTGGTACAAATTTAATACGACCATGCCAAACACATGCACACTTGGTACAAATTTAATAAGACCATGCCAAACACTTGCAAACTTGGAACAAACTTCCTAAGACCATGCCAAAACAATTGCAAACTTGGTACAAAATTAATAAGACCATGCCAAAACACTTGCAAACTTGGTACAAATTTAATAAGACCATGCCAAAACACTTGCAAACTTGGTACAAATTTAATAAGACCAAGCCAAAACACTTGCAAACTTGGAACAAGGTTAATAAGACCATGCCAAACACTTGCAAACTTGGTACAAATTTAATAAGACCATGCCAAAACACTTGCAAACTTGGTACAAATTTAATAAGACCATGCCAAACACTTGCAAACTTGGTACAAATTTAATAAGACCATGCCAAAACACTTGCAAACTTGGGACAAACTTCCTAAGACCATGCCAAAACACTTGCAACCTTGGTACAAATTCAATAAGACCATGCCAAACACTTGCAAACATGGAACAAACTTCCTAAGACCATGCCAAAACACTTGCAACCTTGGTACAAATTAAATACGACCATGCCAAAGACTTGCAAACTTGGTACAAATTTAATAAGACCATGCCAAACACTTGCAAACTTGGAACAAACTTCCTAAGACCATGCCAAAACACTTGCAAACTTGGTACAAAATTAATAAGACCATGCCAAAACACTTGCAAACTTGGTACAAATTTAATAAGACCATGCCAAAACACTTGCAAACTTGGTACAAATTTAATAAGACCAAGCCAAAACACTTGCAAACTTGGAACAAGGTTAATAAGACCATGCCAAACACTTGCAAACTTGGTACAAATTTAATAAGACCATGCCAAAACACTTGCAAACTTGGTACAAATTTAATAAGACCATGCCAAACACTTGCAAACTTGGTACAAATTTAATAAGACCATGCCAAAACACTTGCAAACTTGGGACAAACTTCCTAAGACCATGCCAAAACACTTGCAACCTTGGTACAAATTCAATAAGACCATGCCAAACACTTGCAAACATGGAACAAACTTCCTAAGACCATGCCAAAACACTTGCAACCTTGGTACAAATTAAATACGACCATGCCAAAGACTTGCAAACTTGGTACAAATTTAATAAGACCATGCCAAAACACTTGCAAACTTGGAACAAACTTCCTAGGACCATGCCAAAACATTTGCAAACTTGGTACAAATTTTATAAGACCATGCCAAAACACTTGCAAATTTGGAACAAACTTCCTAAGACCATGCCAAAACACTTGCAATCTTGGTACAAATTTAATGATACCATGCCAAAACACTTGCAAACTTGGTACAAGTTTAATAAGACCATGCCAAACACTTGCAAACTTGGAACAAACTTCCTAAGACCAAGCCAAAACACTTGCAAACTTGGTACAAATTTAATAAGACCGTGGCAAAACACTTGCAAACTTGGTACAAACTTCCTCAGACCATGCCAAAAACTTGCAAACTTGGTACAAATTTAATAAGACCATGCCAAACACTTGCAAACTTGGAACAAACTTCCTAAGACCATGCCAAAACACTTGCAAACTTGGTACAAATTTAATAAGACCATGCCAAAACACTTGCAAACTTGGAACAAACTTCCTAAGACCATGCCAAAACAATTGCAAACTTGGTACAAATTTAATAAGACCATGCCAAAACACTTGCAAACTTGGTACAAATTTAATAAGACCATGCCAAAACACTTGCAAACTTGGTACAAATTTAATAAGACCATGCCAAAACACTTGCAAACTTGGAACAAACTTCCTAGGACCATGCCAAAACATTTGCAAACTTGGTACAAATTTTATAAGACCATGCCAAAATACTTGCAAACTTGGAACAAACTTCCTAAGACCATGCCAAAACACCTGCAAACTTGGTACAAATTTAATACGACCATGCCAAAACACTTGCAAACTTTGTACAAATTTAATAAGACCTTGCCAAAACACTTGTAAACTTGGTACAACTTTAATAAGACCATGCCAAAACACTTGCAAACTTGGAACAAATTTAATAAGACCATGCCAAACACTTGCAAACTTGGAACAAACTTCCTAAGACCATGCCAAAACACTTGCAAACTTGGTACAAATTTAATAAGACCATGCCAAACACTTGCAAACTTGGAAAAAACTTCCTAAGACCATGCCAAAACACTTGCAAACTTGTTACAAATTAAATGAGACCATGCCAAAACACTTGCAAACTTGGAACAAATTTAATAAGACCATGCCAAACACTTGCAAACTTGGAACAAACTTCCTAGGACCATGCCAAAACACTTGCAAACTTTGTACAAATTTAATAAGACCTTGCCAAAACACTTGTAAACTTGGTACAACTTTAATAAGACCATGCCAAAACACTTGCAAACTTGGAACAAATTTAATAAGACCATGCCAAACACTTGCAAACTTGGAACAAACTTCCTAAGACCATGCCAAAACACTTGCAAACTTGGTACAAATTTAATAAGACCATGCCAAACACTTGCAAACTTGGAAAAAACTTCCTAAGACCATGCCAAAACACTTGCAAACTTGTTACAAATTAAATGAGACCATGCCAAAACACTTGCAAACTTGGAACAAACTTCCTAAGACCATGCCAAAACACTAGCAAACTTGGAACAAATTTAATAAAAACATGCATAAACACTTGCAAACTTGGAACAAATTTAATAAGACCATGCCAAAACACTTGCAAACTTGGTACAGATTTAATGAGACCATGCCAAAACACTTGCAAACTTGGTACATATTTAATAAGACCATGCGAAACACTTGCAAACTTGGTACAAATTTAATAAGACCATGCCAAGCAGTTGCAAACTTGGTACAAATTTAATAAGACCATGCCAAACACTTGCAAACTTGGTACAAATTTAATAAGACCATGCCAAAACACTTGCAAACTTGGGACAAACTTCCTAAGACCATGCCAAAACACTTGCAACCTTGGTACAAATTCAATAAGACCATGCCAAACACTTGCAAACTTGGAACAAACTTCCTAAGACCATGCCAAAACACTTGCAACCTTGGTACAAATTTAATAAGACCATGCCAAACACTTGCAAACTTGGAACAAACTTCATAAGACCATGCCAAAACACTTGCAAACTTGGTACAAAATTAAAAAGACCATGCCAAAACACTTGCAAACATGGAACAAATTTAATAAGACCATGCCAAAACACTTGCAAACTTGGTACAAACTTCCTAAGACCATGCCAAAACAGTTGCAAACTTGGTACAAACTTCCTAAGACCATGCCAAAACACTTGCAACCTTGGTACAAATTTAATAAGACCATGCCAAACACTTGCAAACTTGGAACAAACTTCCTAAGACCATGCCAAAACAATTGCAAACTTGGTACAAATTTAATAAGACCATGCCAAAACACTTGCAAACTTGGTACAAATTTAATAAGACCATGCCAAAACACTTGCAAACTTGGTACAAATTTAATAAGACCATGCCAAAACACTTGCAAACTTGGAACAAACTTCCTAGGACCATGCCAAAACATTTGCAAACTTGGTACAAATTTTATAAGACCATGCCAAAATACTTGCAAACTTGGAACAAACTTCCTAAGACCATGCCAAAACACCTGCAAACTTGGTACAAATTTAATACGACCATGCCAAAACACTTGCAAACTTTGTACAAATTTAATAAGACCTTGCCAAAACACTTGTAAACTTGGTACAACTTTAATAAGACCATGCCAAAACACTTGCAAACTTGGAACAAATTTAATAAGACCATGCCAAACACTTGCAAACTTGGAACAAACTTCCTAAGACCATGCCAAAACACTTGCAAACTTGGTACAAATTTAATAAGACCATTCCAAAACACTTGCAAACTTGGAACAAACTTCCTAAGACCATGCCAAAACACTTGCAAACTTGGTACAAATTTAATAAGACCATGCCAAACACTTGCAAACTTGGAAAAAACTTCCTAAGACCATGCCAAAACACTTGCAAACTTGTTACAAATTAAATGAGACCATGCCAAAACACTTGCAAACTTGGAACAAATTTAATAAGACCATGCCAAACACTTGCAAACTTGGAACAAACTTCCTAAGACCATGCCAAAACACTTGCAAACTTGGTACAAATTTAATAAGACCATTCCAAAACACTTGCAAACTTGGAACAAACTTCCTAAGACCATGCCAAAACACTTGCAAACTTGGTACAAATTTAATAAGACCATGCCAAACACTTGCAAACTTGGAAAAAACTTCCTAAGACCATGCCAAAACACTTGCAAACATGTTACAAATTAAATGAGACCATGCCAAAACACTTGCAAACTTGGAACAAATTTAATAAGACCATGCCAAAACACTTGCAAACTTGGAACAAACTTCCTAAGACCATGCCAAAACACTTGCAAACTTGGTACAAATTTAATAAGACCATTCCAAAACACTTGCAAACTTGGTACACATTTAATAAGACCATGCCAAAACACTTGCAAACTTGGAACAAACTTCCTAAAACCATGCCAAAACACTTGCAAACTTGGTACAAATTTAATAACAACATGCCAAAACACTTGCAAACTTGGTACAAATTTAATAACAACATGCCAAAACACTTGCAAACTTGGGACAAACTTCCTAAGACCATGCCAAAACACTTGCAACCTTGGTACAAATTCAATAAGACCATGCCAAACACTTGCAAACTTGGAACAAACTTCCTAAGACCATGCCAAAACACTTGCAACCTTGGTACAAATTTAATAAGACCATGCCAAACACTTGCAAACTTGGAACAAACTTCCTAAGACCATGCCAAAACACTTGCAAACTTGGTACAAATTTAATAAGACCATGCCAAACACTTGCAAACTTGGAAAAAACTTCCTAAGACCATGCCAAAACACTTGCAAACTTGTTACAAATTAAATGAGACCATGCCAAAACACTTGCAAACTTGGAACAAATTTAATAAGACCATGCCAAACACTTGCAAACTTGGAACAAACTTCCTAAGACCATGCCAAAAAACTTGCAAACTTGGTACAAATTTAATAAGACCATGCCAAAACACTTGCAAACTTGGGACAAACTTCCTAAGACCATGCCAAAACACTTGCAACCTTGGTACAAATTCAATAAGACCATGCCAAACACTTGCAAACTTGGAACAAACTTCCTAAGACCATGCCAAAACACTTGCAACCTTGGTACAAATTTAATAAGACCATGCCAAACACTTGCAAACTTGGAACAAACTTCATAAGACCATGCCAAAACACTTGCAAACTTGGTACAAAATTAATAAGACCATGCCAAAACACTTGCAAACATGGAACAAATTTAATAAGACCATGCCAAAACACTTGCAAACTTGGTACAAACTTCCTAAGACCATGCCAAAACACTTGCAAACTTGGTACAAACTTCCTAAGACCATGCCAAAACACTTGCAACCTTGGTACAAATTTAATAAGACCATGCCAAACACTTGCAAACTTGGAACAAACTTCCTAAGACCATGCCAAAACAATTGCAAACTTGGTACAAATTTAATAAGACCATGCCAAAACACTTGCAAACTTGGTACAAATTTAATAAGACCATGCCAAAACACTTGCAAACTTGGTACAAATTTAATAAGACCATGCCAAAACACTTGCAAACTTGGAACAAACTTCCTAGGACCATGCCAAAACATTTGCAAACTTGGTACAAATTTTATAAGACCATGCCAAAATACTTGCAAACTTGGAACAAACTTCCTAAGACCATGCCAAAACACCTGCAAACTTGGTACAAATTTAATACGACCATGCCAAAACACTTGCAAACTTTGTACAAATTTAATAAGACCTTGCCAAAACACTTGTAAACTTGGTACAACTTTAATAAGACCATGCCAAAACACTTGCAAACTTGGAACAAATTTAATAAGACCATGCCAAACACTTGCAAACTTGGAACAAACTTCCTAAGACCATGCCAAAACACTTGCAAACTTGGTACAAATTTAATAAGACCATGCCAAACACTTGCAAACTTGGAAAAAACTTCCTAAGACCATGCCAAAACACTTGCAAACTTGTTACAAATTAAATGAGACCATGCCAAAACACTTGCAAACTTGGAACAAATTTAATAAGACCATGCCAAACACTTGCAAACTTGGAACAAACTTCCTAAGACCATGCCAAAACACTTGCAAACTTGGAACAAATTTAATAAGACCATGCCAAACACTTGCAAACTTGGAACAAACTTCCTAAGACCATGCCAAAACACTTGCAAACTTGGTACAAATTTAATAAGACCATGCCAAACACTTGCAAACTTGGAAAAAACTTCCTAAGACCATGCCAAAACACTTGCAAACTTGTTACAAATTAAATGAGACCATGCCAAAACACTTGCAAACTTGGAACAAATTTAATAAGACCATGCCAAAACACTTGCAAACTTGGAACAAACTTCCTAAGACCATGCCAAAACACTTGCAAACTTGGTACAAATTTAATAAGACCATTCCAAAACACTTGCAAACTTGGTACACATTTAATAAGACCATGCCAAAACACTTGCAAACTTGGAACAAACTTCCTAAAACCATGCCAAAACACTTGCAAACTTGGTACAAATTTAATAACAACATGCCAAAACACTTGCAAACTTGGTACAAATTTAATAACAACATGCCAAAACACTTGCAAACTTGGTACAAATATAATAAGACCATGCCAAACACTTGCAAACTTGGTACAAATTTAATAAGACCATGCCAAACACTTGCAAACTTGGAACAAACTTCCTAAGACCATGCCAAAACAATTGCAAACTTGGTACAAATTTAATAAGACCATGCCAAAACACTTGCAAACTTGGTACAAATTTAATAAGACCATGCCAAAACACTTGCAAACTTGGTACAAATTTAATAAGACCATGCCAAAACACTTGCAAACTTGGAACAAACTTCCTAGGACCATGCCAAAACATTTGCAAACTTGGTACAAATTTTATAAGACCATGCCAAAATACTTGCAAACTTGGAACAAACTTCCTAAGACCATGCCAAAACACCTGCAAACTTGGTACAAATTTAATACGACCATGCCAAAACACTTGCAAACTTTGTACAAATTTAATAAGACCTTGCCAAAACACTTGTAAACTTGGTACAACTTTAATAAGACCATGCCAAAACACTTGCAAACTTGGAACAAATTTAATAAGACCATGCCAAACACTTGCAAACTTGGAACAAACTTCCTAAGACCATGCCAAAACACTTGCAAACTTGGTACAAATTTAATAAGACCATTCCAAAACACTTGCAAACTTGGAACAAACTTCCTAAGACCATGCCAAAACACTTGCAAACTTGGTACAAATTTAATAAGACCATGCCAAACACTTGCAAACTTGGAAAAAACTTCCTAAGACCATGCCAAAACACTTGCAAACTTGTTACAAATTAAATGAGACCATGCCAAAACACTTGCAAACTTGGAACAAATTTAATAAGACCATGCCAAACACTTGCAAACTTGGAACAAACTTCCTAAGACCATGCCAAAACACTTGCAAACTTGGTACAAATTTAATAAGACCATTCCAAAACACTTGCAAACTTGGAACAAACTTCCTAAGACCATGCCAAAACACTTGCAAACTTGGTACAAATTTAATAAGACCATGCCAAACACTTGCAAACTTGAAAAAAACTTCCTAAGACCATGCCAAAACACTTGCAAACATGTTACAAATTAAATGAGACCATGCCAAAACACTTGCAAACTTGGAACAAATTTAATAAGACCATGCCAAAACACTTGCAAACTTGGAACAAACTTCCTAAGACCATGCCAAAACACTTGCAAACTTGGTACAAATTTAATAAGACCATTCCAAAACACTTGCAAACTTGGTACACATTTAATAAGACCATGCCAAAACACTTGCAAACTTGGAACAAACTTCCTAAAACCATGCCAAAACACTTGCAAACTTGGTACAAATTTAATAACAACATGCCAAAACACTTGCAAACTTGGTACAAATTTAATAACAACATGCCAAAACACTTGCAAACTTGGGACAAACTTCCTAAGACCATGCCAAAACACTTGCAACCTTGGTACAAATTCAATAAGACCATGCCAAACACTTGCAAACTTGGAACAAACTTCCTAAGACCATGCCAAAACACTTGCAACCTTGGTACAAATTTAATAAGACCATGCCAAACACTTGCAAACTTGGAACAAACTTCCTAAGACCATGCCAAAACACTTGCAAACTTGGTACAAATTTAATAAGACCATGCCAAACACTTGCAAACTTGGAAAAAACTTCCTAAGACCATGCCAAAACACTTGCAAACTTGTTACAAATTAAATGAGACCATGCCAAAACACTTGCAAACTTGGAACAAATTTAATAAGACCATGCCAAACACTTGCAAACTTGGAACAAACTTCCTAAGACCATGCCAAAACACTTGCAAACTTGGTACAAATTTAATAAGACCATGCCAAAACACTTGCAAACTTGGGACAAACTTCCTAAGACCATGCCAAAACACTTGCAACCTTGGTACAAATTCAATAAGACCATGCCAAACACTTGCAAACTTGGAACAAACTTCCTAAGACCATGCCAAAACACTTGCAACCTTGGTACAAATTTAATAAGACCATGCCAAACACTTGCAAACTTGGAACAAACTTCATAAGACCATGCCAAAACACTTGCAAACTTGGTACAAAATTAATAAGACCATGCCAAAACACTTGCAAACATGGAACAAATTTAATAAGACCATGCCAAAACACTTGCAAACTTGGTACAAACTTCCTAAGACCATGCCAAAACACTTGCAAACTTGGTACAAACTTCCTAAGACCATGCCAAAACACTTGCAACCTTGGTACAAATTTAATAAGACCATGCCAAACACTTGCAAACTTGGAACAAACTTCCTAAGACCATGCCAAAACAATTGCAAACTTGGTACAAATTTAATAAGACCATGCCAAAACACTTGCAAACTTGGTACAAATTTAATAAGACCATGCCAAAACACTTGCAAACTTGGTACAAATTTAATAAGACCATGCCAAAACACTTGCAAACTTGGAACAAACTTCCTAGGACCATGCCAAAACATTTGCAAACTTGGTACAAATTTTATAAGACCATGCCAAAATACTTGCAAACTTGGAACAAACTTCCTAAGACCATGCCAAAACACCTGCAAACTTGGTACAAATTTTATACGACCATGCCAAAACACTTGCAAACTTTGTACAAATTTAATAAGACCTTGCCAAAACACTTGTAAACTTGGTACAACTTTAATAAGACCATGCCAAAACACTTGCAAACTTGGAACAAATTTAATAAGACCATGCCAAACACTTGCAAACTTGGAACAAACTTCCTAAGACCATGCCAAAACACTTGCAAACTTGGTACAAATTTAATAAGACCATGCCAAACACTTGCAAACTTGGAAAAAACTTCCTAAGACCATGCCAAAACACTTGCAAACTTGTTACAAATTAAATGAGACCATGCCAAAACACTTGCAAACTTGGAACAAATTTAATAAGACCATGCCAAACACTTGCAAACTTGGAACAAACTTCCTAAGACCATGCCAAAACACTTGCAAACTTGGAACAAATTTAATAAGACCATGCCAAACACTTGCAAACTTGGAACAAACTTCCTAAGACCATGCCAAAACACTTGCAAACTTGGTACAAATTTAATAAGACCATGCCAAACACTTGCAAACTTGGAAAAAACTTCCTAAGACCATGCCAAAACACTTGCAAACTTGTTACAAATTAAATGAGACCATGCCAAAACACTTGCAAACTTGGAACAAATTTAATAAGACCATGCCAAAACACTTGCAAACTTGGAACAAACTTCCTAAGACCATGCCAAAACACTTGCAAACTTGGTACAAATTTAATAAGACCATTCCAAAACACTTGCAAACTTGGTACACATTTAATAAGACCATGCCAAAACACTTGCAAACTTGGAACAAACTTCCTAAAACCATGCCAAAACACTTGCAAACTTGGTACAAATTTAATAACAACATGCCAAAACACTTGCAAACTTGGTACAAATTTAATAACAACATGCCAAAACACTTGCAAACTTGGTACAAATATAATAAGACCATGCCAAACACTTGCAAACTTGGTACAAATTTAATAAGACCATGCCAAAACACCTGCAAACTTGGTTCAAACTTCCTAAGACCATGCCAAAACACTTGCAAACTTGGTACAAATTTAATAAGACCATGCCAAAACACTTGCAAACTTAGTATAAATTTAATACAACCATGCCAAACACTTGCAAACTTGGAACAAACTTCCTAAGACCAAGCCAAAACACTTGCAAACTTGGTACAAATTTAATAAGACCATGCCAAAACACTTGCAAACTTGGAACAAACTTCCTAAGACCATGCCAAAACACTTGCAAACTTGGTACAAACTTAATAAGACCATGCCAAAACACCTGCAAACTTGGTACAAATTTAATAACACCATGCCAAACACTTGCAAACTTGGTACAAATTTAATAAGACCATGCCAAACACTTGCAAACTTGGTACAAACTTCCTAAGACCATGCCAAAACACTTGCAACCTTGGTACAAATTTAATAAGACCATGCCAAACACTTGCAAACTTGGAACAAACTTCCTAAGACCATGCCAAAACACTTGCAAACTTGTTACAAATTTGATACGACCATGCCAAAACACTTGCAAACTTGGTACAAATTTAATAAGA
Organism: Anopheles atroparvus; assembly: GCA_914969975.1. Lineage (NCBI taxonomy): Eukaryota > Metazoa > Arthropoda > Insecta > Diptera > Culicidae > Anopheles > Anopheles atroparvus. The sequence goes on along the minus strand of CAJZCY010000008.1, from coordinate 675,085 downwards.
CCATGCCAAAACACTTGCAAACTTGGTACAAATGTAATAAGACCATGCCAAAACACTTGCAAACTTGGTACAAATTTAATAAGACCATGCCAAAACACTTGCAAACTTGGAACAAACTTCCTAAGACCATGCCAAAACACTTGCAAACTTGGTACAAATTTAATAAGACCATGCCAAACACTTGCAAACTTGGAACAAACTTCCTAAGACCATTCCAAATCACTTACAAACTTGGTACAAATTTAATAAGACCATGCCAAAACACTTGCAAACTTGGTACAAATTTAATAAGACCATGCCAAAACACTTGCAAACTTGGAACAAATTTAATAAGACCATGCCAAAACACTTGCAAACTTGGTACAAATTTAATAAGACCATGCCAAACACTTGCAAACTTGGTACAAATTTAATAAGACCATGCCAAAACACTTGCAAACTTGGAACAAATTTAATAAGACCATGCCAAAACACTTGCAAACTTGGAACAAACTTCCTAAGACCATGCCAAAACACTTGCAAACTTGGTACAAATTTAATAAGACCATGCCAAACACTTGCAAACTTGGAACAAACTTCCTAAGACCATTCCAAATCACTTACAAACTTGGTACAAATTTAATAAGACCATGCCAAAACACTTGCAAACTTGGTACAAATTTAATAAGACCATGCCAAAACACTTGCAAACTTGGAACAAATTTGATACGACCATGCCAAAACACTTGCAAACTTGGTACAAATTTAATAAGACCATGCCAAACACTTGCAAACTTGGTACAAATTTAATAAGACCATGCCAAAACACTTGCAAACTTGGAACAAATTTAATAAGACCATGCCAAAACACTTGCAAACTTGGTACAAATTTAATAAGACCATGCCAAAACACTTGCAAACTTGGAACAAATTTAATAAGACCGTGGCAAAACACTTGCAACCTTGGTACAAATTTAATAAGACCATGCCAAACACTTGCAAACTTGGAACAAACTTCCACAGACCATGCCAAAGCACTTGCAAACTTGGTACAAATTTAATAAGACCATGCCAAAACACTTGCAAACTTGGAACAAACTTCCTAAGACCATGCCAAACACTTGCAAACTTGGTACAAATTTAATAAGACCATGCCAAAACACTTGCAAACTTGGAACAAACTTCCTAAGACCATGCCAAAACACTTGCAAACTTGGTACAAATTTAATAAGACCATGCCAAAACACTTGCAAACTTGGAACAAATTTAATAAGACCATGTCAAAACACTTGCAAACTTGGTACAAATTTAATAAGACCATGCCAAAACACTTGCAAACTTGGAACAAATTTTATAAGACCGTGGCAAAACACTTGCAACCTTGGTACAAATTTAATAAGACCATGCCAAACACTTGCAAACTTGGAACAAACTTCCTAAGACCATGCCAAAACACTTGCAAACTTGGTACAAAATTAATAAGACCATGCCAAAACACTTGCAAACTTGGAACAAATTTAATAAGACCATGCCAAAACACTTGCAAACTTGGTACAAATTTAATAAGACCATGCCAAACACTTGCAAACTTGGTACAAATTTAATAAGACCATGCCAAAACACTTGCAAACTTGGGACAAACTTCCTTAGACCATGCCAAAACACTTGCAACCTTGGTACAAATTCAATAAGACCATGCCAAACACTTGCAAACATGGAACAAACTTCCTAAGACCATGCCAAAACACTTGCAACCTTGGTACAAATTTAATACGACCATGCCAAACACTTGCAAACTTGGTACAAATTTAATAAGACCATGCCAAAACACTTGCAAACTTGGAACAAACTTCCTAGGACCATGCCAAAACATTTGCAAACTTGGTACAAATTTTATAAGACCATGCCAAAACACTTGCAAACTTGGAACAAACTTCCTAAGACCATGCCAAAACACTTGCAAACTTGGTACAAATTTAATAAGACCATGCCAAAACACTTGCAAATTTGGAACAAACTTCCTAAGACCATGCCAAAACACTTGCAATCTTGGTACAAATTTAATGAGACCATGCCAAAACACTTGCAAACTTGGTACAAGTTTAATAAGACCATGCCAAACACTTGCAAACTTGGAACAAACTTCCTAAGACCAAGCCAAAACACTTGCAAACTTGGTACAAATTTAATAAGACCGTGGCAAAACACTTGCAAACTTGGTACAAACTTCCTCAGACCATGCAAAACACTTGCAAACTTGGTAAAAATTTAATAAGACCATGCCAAAACACTTGCAAACTTGGTACAAATTTAATAAGACCATGCCATAAACTTGCAAACTTGGTACAAATTTAATAAGACCATGCCAAACACTTGCAAACTTGGAACAAACTTCCTAAGACCATGCCAAAACACTTGCAAACTTGGTACAAATTTAATAAGACCATGGCAAAACACTTGCAAACTTGGAACAAACTTCCTAAGACCATGCCAAAACAATTGCAAACTTGGTACAAATTTAATAAGACCATGCCAAAACGCTTGCAAACTTGGTACAAATTTAATAAGACCATGCCAAAACACTTGCAAACTTGGTACAAATTTAATAAGACCATGCCAAAACACTTGCAAACTTGGAACAAACTTCCTAGGACCATGCCAAAACATTTGCACACTTGGTACAAATTTAATAAGACCATGCCAAAATACTTGCAAACTTGGAACAAACTTCCTAAGACCATGCCAAAACACCTGCAAACTTGGTACAAATTTAATACGACCATGCCAAAACACTTGCAAACTTGGTACAAATTTAATAAGACCTTGCCAAAACACTTGTAAACTTGGTACAACTTTAATAAGACCATGCCAAAACACTTGCAAACTTGGAACAAATTTAATAAGACCTTGCCAAAACACTTGCAAACTTGGTACAAATTTAATAAGACCATGCCAAACACTTGCAAACTTGGAACAAACTTCCTAAGACCATGCCAAAACACTTGCTAACTTGGTACAAATTTAATAAGACTATGCCAAAACACTTGCAAACTTGGTACAAATTTAATAAGACCTTGCCAAAACACTTGCAAACTTGGTACAAATTTAATAAGACCATGCCAAAACACTTGCAAACTGGGAACAAACTTCCTAAGACCATGCCAAAACACTTGCCAACTTGGTACAAATTTAATAAGACCATTCCAAAACACTTGCAAACTTGGTACACATTTAATAAGACCATGCAAAAACACTTGCAAACTTGGAACAAACTTCCTAAGACCATGCCAAAACACCTGCAAACTTGGTACAAATTTCCTAAGACCATGCCAAACACTTGCAAACTTGGTACAAATTTAATAAGACCATGCCAAAACACTTGCAAACTTGGTACAAATTTAATAAGACCATGCCAAAACACTTGCAAACTTGGAACAAACTTCCTAAGACCATGCCAAAACACTTGCAAACTTGGTACAAATTTAATAAGACCATGCCAAACACTTGCAAACTTGGTACTAATTTAATAAGACCATGCCAAACACTTGCAAACTTGGAACAAACTTCCTAAGACCATGCCAAAACACTTGCAACCTTGGTACAAATTTAATAAGACCATGCCAAAACACTTGCAAACTTGGAACAAACTTCCTAGGACCATGCCAAAACACTTGCAAACTTGGAACAAACTTCCTAAGAACATGCCAAAACACTTGCAAACTTGGTACAAATTTAATAAGACCATGCCAAACACTTGCAAACTTGGAACGAACTTCCTAAGATCATGCCAAAACACTTGCAACCTTGGTACAAATTTAATAAGACCATGACAAAACACTTGCAAACTTGGAACAAACTTCCTAAAACCATGCCAAAACACTTGCAAACTTGGAACAAACTTCCTAAGACCATGCCAAAACACTTGCAAACTTAGCACAAATTTAATAAGACCATGCCAAAACACTTGCAAACTTGGTACAAATTTAATAAGACCATGCCAAAACACCTGCAAACTTGGTACAAATTTAATACGACCATGCCAAACACTTGCAAACTTGGTACAAATTTAATAAGACCATGCCAAACACTTGCAAACTTGGAACAAAATTTCCTAAGACCATGCCAAAACACTTGCAAACTTGGTACAAATTTAATAAGACCATGCCAAACACTTGCAAACTTGGAACAAACTTCCTAAGACCATGCCAAAACACTTGCAACCTTGGTACAAATTTAATAAGACCATGCCAAAACACTTGCAAACTTGGAACAAACTTCCTAGGACCATGCCAAAACACTTGCAAACTTGGAACAAACTTCCTAAGAACATGCCAAAACACTTGCAAACTTGGTACAAATTTAATAAGACCATGCCAAACACTTGCAAACTTGGAACGAACTTCCTAAGATCATGCCAAAACACTTGCAACCTTGGTACAAATTTAATAAGACCATGCCAAAACACTTGCAAACTTGGAACAAACTTCCTAAAACCATGCCAAAACACTTGCAAACTTGGAACAAACTTCCTAAGAACATGCCAAAACACTTGCAAACTTGGTACAAATTTAATAAGACCATGTCAAAACACTTGCAAACTTGGAACGAACTTCCTAAGATCATGCCAAAACACTTGCAAACTTGGTACAAATTTAATAAGACCATGCCAAACACTTGCAAACTTGGAACGAACTTCCTAAGATCATGCCAAAACACTTGCAAACTTAGCACAAATTTAATAAGACCATGCCAAAACACTTGCAAACTTGGAACAAATTTAATAAGACCATGTCAAAACACTTGCAAACTTGGTACAAATTTAAAAAGACCATGCCAAAACACTTGCAAACTTGGAACAAATTTAATAAGACCGTGGCAAAACACTTGCAACCTTGGTACAAATTTAATAAGACCGTGCCAAACACTTGCAAACTTGGAACAAACTTCCTAAGACCATGCCAAAACACTTGCAAACTTGGTACAAAATTAATAAGACCATGCCAAACACTTGCAAACTTGGAACAAACTTCCTAAGACCATGCCAAAACACTTGCAACCTTGGTACAAATTTAATAAGACCATGCCAAAACACTTGCAAACTTGGAACAAACTTCCTAGGACCATGCCAAAACACTTGCAAACTTGGAACAAACTTCCTAAGAACATGCCAAAACACTTGCAAACTTGGTACAAATTTAATAAGACCATGCCAAACACTTGCAAACTTGGAACGAACTTCCTAAGATCATGCCAAAACACTTGCAAACTTGGTACAAATTTAATAAGACCATGCCAAACACTTGCAAACTTGGAACGAACTTCCTAAGATCATGCCAAAACACTTGCAAACTTAGCACAAATTTAATAAGACCATGCCAAAACACTTGCAAACTTGGAACAAATTTAATAAGACCATGTCAAAACACTTGCAAACTTGGCACAAATTTAAAAAGACCATGCCAAAACACTTGCAAACTTGGAACAAATTTAATAAGACCGTGGCAAAACACTTGCAACCTTGGTACAAATTTAATAAGACCGTGCCAAACACTTGCAAACTTGGAACAAACTTCCTAAGACCATGCCAAAACACTTGCAAACTTGGTACAAAATTAATAAGACCATGCCAAAACACTTGCAAACTTGGAACAAATTTAATAAGACAATGCCAAAACACTTGCAAACTTGGTACAAATTTAATAAGACCATGCCAAACACTTGCAAACTTGGTACAAATTTAATAAGACCATGCCAAAACACTTGCAAACTTGGGACAAACTTCCTAAGACCATGCCAAAACACTTGCAACCTTGGTACAAATTCAATAAGACCATGCCAAACACTTGCAAACACGGAACAAACTTCCTAAGACCATGCCAAAACACTTGCAACCTTGGTACAAATTTAATACGACCATGCCAAACACTTGCAAACTTGGTACAAATTTAATAAGACCATGCCAAAACACTTGCAAACTTGGAACAAACTTCCTAGGACCATGCCAAAACATTTGCAAACTTGGTACAAATTTTATAAGACCATGCCAAAACACTTGCAAACTTGGAACAACCTTCCTAAGACCATGCCAAAACACTTGCAAACTTGGTACAAATTTAATAAGACCATGCCAAAACACTTGCAAATTTGGAACAAACTTCCTAAGACCATGCCAAAACACTTGCAATCTTGGTACAAATTTAATGAGACCATGCCAAAACACTTGCAAACTTGGTACAAGTTTAATAAGACCATGCCAAACACTTGCAAACTTGGAACAAACTTCCTAAGACCAAGCCAAAACACTTGCAAACTTGGTACAAATTTAATAAGACCGTGGCAAAACACTTGCAAACTTGGTACAAACTTCCTCAGACCATGCCAAAACACTTGCAAACTTGGTACAAATTTAATAAGACCATGCCAAAACACTTGCAAACTTGGTACAAATTTAATAAGACCATGCCAAAAACTTGCAAACTTGGTACAAATTTAATAAGACCATGCCAAACACTTGCAAACTTGGAACAAACTTCCTAAGACCATGCCAAAACACTTGCAAACTTGGTACAAATTTAATAAGACCATGCCAAAACACTTGCAAACTTGGAACAAACTTCCTAAGACCATGCCAAAACAATTGCAAACTTGGTACAAATTTAATAAGACCATGCCAAAACGCTTGCAAACTTGGTACAAATTTAATAAGACCATGCCAAAACACTTGCAAACTTGGTACAAATTTAATAAGACCATGCCAGACACTTGCAAACTTGGTACAAATTTAATAAGACCATGCCATACACTTGCAAACTTGGTACAAATTTAATAAGACCATGCCAAACACTTGCAAACTTGGAACAAACTTCCTAGGACCATGCCAAAACATTTGCAAACTTGGTACAAATTTTATAAGACCATGCCAAAATACTTGCAAACTTGGAACAAACTTCCTAAGACCATGCCAAAACACCTGCAAACTTGGTACAAATTTAATACGACCATGCCAAAACACTTGCAAACTTGGTACAAATTTAATAAGACCTTGCCAAAACACTTGTAAACTTGGTACAACTTTAATAAGACCATGCCAAAACACTTGCAAACTTGGAACAAATTTAATAAGACCATGCCAAACACTTGCAAACTTGGAACAAACTTCCTAAGACCATGCCAAAACACTTGCAAACTTGGTACAAATTTAATAAGACCATGCCAAACACTTGCAAACTTGGAAAAAACTTCCTAAGACCATGCCAAAACACTTGCAAACTTGTTACAAATGAAATGAGACCATGCCAAAACACTTGCAAACTTGGAACAAACTTCCTAAGACCATGCCAAAACACTAGCAAACTTGGAACAAATTTAATAAGAACATGCATAAACACTTGCAAACTTGGAACAAATTTAATAAGACCATGCCAAAACACTTGCAAACTTGGTACAAATTTAATGAGACCATGCCAAAACACTTGCAAACTTGGTACATATTTAATAAGACCATGCGAAATACTTGCAAACTTGGTACAAATTTAATAACACCATGCCAAGCAGTTGCAAACTTGGTACAAATTTAATAAGACCATGCCAAACACTTGCAAACTTGGTACAAATTTAATAAGACCATGCCAAAACACTTGCAAACTTGGGACAAACTTCCTAAGACCATGCCAAAACACTTGCAACCTTGGTACAAATTCAATAAGACCATGCCAAACACTTGCAAACTTGGAACAAACTTCCTAAGACCATGCCAAAGCACTTGCAAACTTGGTACAAATTTAATACGACCATGCCAAACACTTGCACACTTGGTACAAATTTAATAAGACCATGCCAAAACACTTGCAAACTTGGTACAAATGTAATAAGACCATGCCAAAACACTTGCAAACTTGGTACAAATTTAATAAGACCATGCCAAAACACTTGCAAACTTGGAACAAACTTCCTAAGACCATGCCAAAACACCTGCAAACTTGGTACAAATTTCCTAAGACCATGCCAAACACTTGCAAACTTGGTACAAATTTAATAAGACCATGCCAAAACACTTGCAAACTTGGAACAAATTTAATAAGACCATGCCAAAACACTTGCAAACTTGGTACAAATTTAATAAGACCATGCCAAAACACTTGCAAACTTGGAACAAATTTAATAAGACCATGTCAAAACACTTGCAAACTTGGTACAAATTTAATAAGACCATGCCAAAACACTTGCAAACTTGGAACAAATTTAATAAGACCGTGGCAAAACACTTGCAACCTTGGTACAAATTTAATAAGACCATGCCAAACACTTGCAAACTTGGAACAAACTTCCTAAGACCATGCCAAAACACTTGCAAACTTGGTACAAAATTAATAAGACCATGCCAAAACACTTGCAAACTTGGAACAAATTTAATAAGACCATGCCAAAACACTTGCAAACTTGGTACAAATTTAATAAGACCAAGCCAAAACACTTGCAAACTTGGAACAAGGTTAATAAGACCATGCCAAACACTTGCAAACTTGGTACAAATTTAATAAGACCATGCCAAAACACTTGCAAACTTGGTACAAATTTAATAAGACCATGCCAAACACTTGCAAACTTGGTACAAATTTAATAAGACCATGCCAAAACACTTGCAAACTTGGGACAAACTTCCTAAGACCATGCCAAAACACTTGCAACCTTGGTACAAATTCAATAAGACCATGCCAAACACTTGCAAACATGGAACAAACTTCCTAAGACCATGCCAAAACACTTGCAACCTTGGTACAAATTTAATACGACCATGCCAAACACTTGCAAACTTGGTACAAATTTAATAAGACCATGCCAAAACACTTGCAAACTTGGGACAAACTTCCTAAGACCATGCCAAAACACTTGCAACCTTGGTACAAATTCAATAAGACCATGCCAAACACTTGCAAACATGGAACAAACTTCCTAAGACCATGCCAAAACACTTGCAACCTTGGTACAAATTTAATACGACCATGCCAAACACTTGCAAACTTGGTACAAATTTAATAAGACCATGCCAAAACACTTGCAAACTTGGAACAAACTTCCTAAGACCATGCCAAAACACTTGCAAACTTGGTACAAAATTAATAAGACCATGCCAAAACACTTGCAAACTTGGAACAAATTTAATAAGACCATGCCAAAACACTTGCAACCTTGGTACAAATTCAATAAGACCATGCCAAACACTTGCAAACTTGGAACAAACTTCCTAAGACCATGCCAAAGCACTTGCAAACTTGGTACAAATTTAATACGACCATGCCAAACACTTGCACACTTGGTACAAATTTAATAAGACCATGCCAAAACACTTGCAAACTTGGTACAAATGTAATAAGACCATGCCAAAACACTTGCAAACTTGGTACAAATTTAATAAGACCATGCCAAAACACTTGCAAACTTGGAACAAACTTCCTAAGACCATGCCAAAACACCTGCAAACTTGGTACAAATTTCCTAAGACCATGCCAAACACTTGCAAACTTGGTACAAATTTAATAAGACCATGCCAAAACACTTGCAAACTTGGAACAAATTTAATAAGACCAAGCCAAAACACTTGCAAACTTGGAACAAGGTTAATAAGACCATGCCAAACACTTGCAAACTTGGTACAAATTTAATAAGACCATGCCAAAACACTTGCAAACTTGGTACAAATTTAATAAGACCATGCCAAACACTTGCAAACTTGGTACAAATTTAATAAGACCATGCCAAAACACTTGCAAACTTGGTACAAACTTCCTAAGACCATGCCAAAACACTTGCAACCTTGGTACAAATTCAATAAGACCATGCCAAACACTTGCAAACATGGAACAAACTTCCTAAGACCATGCCAAAACACTTGCAACCTTGGTACAAATTTAATACGACCATGCCAAAGACTTGCAAACTTGGTACAAATTTAATAAGACCATGCCAAAACACTTGCAAACTTGGAACAAACTTCCTAGGACCATGCCAAAACATTTGCAAACTTGGTACAAATTTAATAAGACCATGCCAAAACACTTGCAAACTTGGAACAAACTTCCTAAGACCATGCCAAAACACTTGCAACCTTGGTACAAATTTAATAAGACCATGCCAAAACACTTGCAAATTTGGAACAAACTTCCTAAGACCATGCCAAAACACTTGCAATCTTGGTAAAAAATTAATGATACCATGCCAAAACACTTGCAAACTTGGTACAAGTTTAATAAGACCATGCCAAACACTTGCAAACTTGGAACAAACTTCCTAAGACCAAGCCAAAACACTTGCAAACTTGGTACAAATTTAATAAGACCGTGGCAAAACACTTGCAAACTTGGTACAAACTTCCTCAGACCATGCCAAAATACTTGCAAACTTGGTACAAATTTAATAAGACCATGCCAAAACACTTGCAAACTTGGTACAAATTTAATAAGACCATGCCAAAAACTTGCAAACTTGGTACAAATTTAATAAGACCATGCCAAACACTTGCAAACTTGGAACAAATTTCCTAAGACCATGCCAAAACACTTGCAAACTTGGTACAAATTTAATAAGACCATGCCAAAACACTTGCAAACTTAGAACAAACTTCCTAAGACCATGCCAAAACAATTGCAAACTTGGTACAAATTTAATAAGACCATGCCAAAACACTTGCAAACTTGGTACAAATTTAATAAGACCATGCCAAAACACTTGCAAACTTGGTACAAATTTTATAAGACCATGCCAAAATACTTGCAAACTTGGAACAAACTTCCTTAGACCATGCCAAAACACCTGCAAACTTGGTACAAATTTAATACGACCATGCCAAAACACTTGCAAACTTTGTACAAATTTAATAAGACCTTGCCAAAACACTTGTAAACTTGGTACAACTTTAATAAGACCATGCCAAAACACTTGCAAACTTGGAACAAATTTAATAAGACCATGCCAAACACTTGCAAACTTGGAACAAACTTCCTAAGAACATGCCAAAACACTTGCAAACTTGGTACAAATTTAATAAGACCATGCCAAACACTTGCAAACTTGGAACAAACTTCCTAAGAACATGCCAAAACAATTGCAAACTTGGTACAAATTTAATAAGACCATGCCAAACACTTGCAAACTTGGAAAAAACTTCCTAAGACCATGCCAAAACACTTGCAAACTTGGTACAAATTAAATGAGACCATGCCAAAACACTTGCAAACTTGGAACAAATTTAATAAGACCATGCCAAACACTTGCAAACTTGGAACAAACTTCCTAGGACCATGCCAAAACACTTGCAAACTTTGTACAAATTTAATAAGACCTTGCCAAAACACTTGTAAACTTGGTACAACTTTAATAAGACCATGCCAAAACACTTGCAAACTTGGAACAAATTTAATAAGACCATGCCAAACACTTGCAAACTTGGAACAAACTTCCTAAGACCATGCCAAAACACTTGCAAACTTGGTACAAATTTAATAAGACCATGCCAAACACTTGCAAACTTGGAAAAAACTTCCTAAGACCATGCCAAAACACTTGCAAACTTGTTACAAATTAAATGAGACCATGCCAAAACACTTGCAAACTTGGAACAAACTTCCTAAGACCATGCCAAAACACTAGCAAACTTGGAACAAATTTAATAAAAACATGCATAAACACTTGCAAACTTGGAACAAATTTAATAAGACCATGCCAAAACACTTGCAAACTTGGTACAAATTAAACGAGACCATGCCAAAACACTTGCAAACTTGGTACATATTTAATAAGACCATGCGAAACACTTGCAAACTTGGTACAAATTTAATAACACCATGCCAGGCAGTTGCAAACTTGGTACAAATTTAATAAGACCATGCCAAACACTTGCAAACTTGGTACAAATTTAATAAGACCATGCCAAAACACTTGCAAACTTGGGACAAACTTCCTAAGACCATGCCAAAACACTTGCAACCTTGGTACAAATTCAATAAGACCATGCCAAACACTTGCAAACTTGGAACAAACTTCCTAAGACCATGCCAAAACACTTGCAACCTTGGTACAAATTTAATAAGACCATGCCAAACACTTGCAAACTTGGAACAAACTTCATAAGACCATGCCAAAACACTTGCAAACTTGGTACAAAATTAATAAGACCATGCCAAAACACTTGCAAACATGGAACAAATTTAATAAGACCATGCCAAAACACTTGCAAACTTGGTACAAACTTCCTAAGACCATGCCAAAACACTTGCAAACTTGGTACAAATTTTATAAGACCATGCCAAAACACTTGCAAACTTGGTACAAATTTAATAACAACATGCCAAAACACTTGCAAACTTGGTACAAATTTAATAACAACATGCCAAAACACTTGCAAACTTGGTACAAATATAATAAGACCATGCCAAACACTTGCAAACTTGGTACAAATTTAATAAGACCATGCCAAAACACCTGCAAACTTGGTACAAACTTCCTAAGACCATGCCAAAACACTTGCAAACTTGGTACAAATTTAATAAGACCATGCCAAAACACTTGCAAACTTAGTATAAATTTAATACAACCATGCCAAACACTTGCAAACTTGGAACAAACTTCCTAAGACCAAGCCAAAACAGTTGCAACCTTGGTACAAATTTAATAAGACCATGCCAAAACACTTGCAAACTTGGAACAAACTTCCTAAGACCATGCCAAAACACTTGCAAACTTGGTACAAACTTCCTAAGACCATGCCAAAACACCTGCAAACTTGGTACAAATTTAATAACACCATGCCAAACACTTGCAAACTTGGTACAAATTTAATAAGACCATGCCAAACACTTGCAAACTTGGTACAAACTTCCTAAGACCATGCCAAAACACTTGCAACCTTGGTACAAATTTAATAAGACCATGCCAAACACTTGCAAACTTGGAACAAACTTCCTAAGACCATGCCAAAACACTTGCAAACTTGGTACAAATTTGATACGACCATGCCAAAACACTTGCAAACTTGGTACAAATTTAATAAGACCATGCCAAAACACTTGCAAACTTGGTACAAATGTAATAAGACCATGCCAAAACACTTGCAAACTTGGTACAAATTTAATAAGACCATGCCAAAACACTTGCAAACTTGGAACAAACTTCCTAAGACCATGCCAAAACACTTGCAAACTTGGTACAAATTTAATAAGACCATGCCAAACACTTGCAAACTTGGTACAAATTTAATAAGACCATGCCAAAACACTTGCAAACTTGGAACAAATTTAATAAGACCATGCCAAAACACTTGCAAACTTGGTACAAATTTAATAAGACCATGCCAAAACACTTGCAAACTTGGAACAAATTTAATAAGACCGTGGCAAAACACTTGCAACCTTGGTACAAATTTAATAAGACCATGCCAAACACTTGCAAACTTGGAACAAACTTGCAAAGACCATGCCAAAGCACTTGCAAACTTGGTACAAATTTAATAAGACCATGCCAAAACACTTGCAAACTTGGAACAAACTTCCTAAGACCATGCCAAACACTTGCAAACTTGGTACAAATTTAATAAGACCATGCCAAAACACTTGCAAACTTGGAACAAACTTCCTAAGACCATGCCAAAACACTTGCAAACTTGGTACAAATTTAATAAGACCATGCCAAAACACTTGCAAACTTGGAACAAATTTAATAAGACCATGTCAAAACACTTGCAAACTTGGTACAAATTTAATAAGACCATGCCAAAACACTTGCAAACTTGGAACAAATTTAATAAGACCGTGGCAAAACACTTGCAACCTTGGTACAAATTTAATAAGACCATGCCAAACACTTGCAAACTTGGAACAAACTTCCTAAGACCATGCCAAAACACTTGCAAACTTGGTACAAAATTAATAAGACCATGCCAAAACACTTGCAAACTTGGAACAAATTTAATAAGACCATGCCAAAACACTTGCAAACTTGGTACAAATTTAATAAGACCATGCCAAACACTTGCAACCTTGGTACAAATTTAATAAGACCATGCCAAAACACTTGCAAACTTGGAACAAACTTCCTAGGACCATGCCAAAACACTTGCAAACTTGGAACAAACTTCCTAAGAACATGCCAAAACACTTGCAAACTTGGTACAAATTTAATAAGACCATGCCAAACACTTGCAAACTTGGAACGAACTTCCTAAGATCATGCCAAAACACTTGCAACCTTGGTACAAATTTAATAAGACCATGCCAAAACACTTGCAAACTTGGAACAAACTTCCTAAAACCATGCCAAAACACTTGCAAACTTGGAACAAACTTCCTAAGACCATGCCAAAACACTTGCAAACTTAGCACAAATTTAATAAGACCATGCCAAAACACTTGCAAACTTGGTACAAATTTAATAAGACCATGCCAAAACACCTGCAAACTTGGTACAAATTTAATACGACCATGCCAAACACTTGCAAACTTGGTACAAATTTAATAAGACCATGCCAAACACTTGCAAACTTGGAACAAAATTTCCTAAGACCATGCCAAAACACTTGCAAACTTGGTACAAATTTAATAAGACCATGCCAAACACTTGCAAACTTGGAACAAACTTCCTAAGACCATGCCAAAACACTTGCAACCTTGGTACAAATTTAATACGATCATGCCAAACACTTGCAAACTTGGGACAAACTTCCTAAGACCATGCCAAAACACTTGCAAACTTGGTACAAATTTAATAAGACCATGCCAAAACACTTGCAAACTTGGTACAAATTTAATAAGACCATGCCAAACACTTGCAAACTTGGAACAAAATTTTCTAAGACCATGCCAAAACACTTGCAAACTTGGTACAAATTTAATAAGACCATGCCCAAACACTTGCAAACTTGGTACAAATTTAAAACGACCATGCCAAACACTTGCAAACTTGATACAAATTTAATAAGACCATGCCAAACACTTGCAAACTTGGAGCAAACTTCCTAAGACCTTGCCAAAACACTTGCAACCTTGGTACAAATTTAATAAGACCATGCCAAAACACTTGCAAACTTGGAACAAACTTCCTTAGACCATGCCAAAACACTTGCAAACTTGGAACAAACTTCCTAAGACCATGCCAAAACACTTGCAAACTTGGTACAAATTTAATAAGACCAAGCTAAACACTTGCAAACTTGGAACAAACTTCCTAAGACCATGCCAAAACACTTGCAACCTTTGTACAAATTTAATAAGACCATGCCAAAACACTTGCAAACTTGGAACAAACTTCCTAAGACCATGCCAAAACACTTGCAACCTTGGTACAAATTTAATAACACCATGCCAAAACACTTGCAAACTTGGAACAAACTTCCTAAGACCATGCCAAAACACTTGCAAACTTGGCACAAATTTAATAGGACCATGCCAAAACACTTGCAAACTTGGTACAAATTTAATAAGACCATGCCAAAACACTTGCAAACTTGGTACAAATTTAATAAGACCATGCCAAACAGTTGCAAACTTGGAGCAAATTTAATACGACCATGCCAAACACTTGCAAACTTGGAACAAACTTCCTAAGACCATGCCAAAACACTTGCAAACTTGGTACAAATTTAATAAGACCATGCCAAAACACTTGCAAACTTGGTACCAATTTAATAAGACCATGCCAAAACACTTGCAAACTTGGTACAAATGTAACAAGACCATGCCAAAACACTTGCAAACTTGGAACAAACTTCCTAAGACCATGCCAAAACACTTGCAAACTTGGTACAAATTTAATCAGACCATGCCAAACACTTGCAAACTTGGAACAAACTTCCTAAGACCATGCCAAAACACTTGCAAACTTGGCACAAATTTAATAAGACCATGCCAAAACACTTGCAAACTTGGAACAAACTTCCTAAGACCATGCCAAAACACTTGCAAACTTGGAACAAACTTCCTAAGACCATGCCAAAACACTTGCAAACTTGGTACAAAATTTAATAAGACCATGCCAAAACACTTGCAAACTTGGAACAAACTTCCTAAGACCATGCCAAAACACTTGCAACCTTGGTACAAATTTAATAAGACCATGCCAAAACACTTGCAAACTTGGAACAAACTTTCTAAGACCATGCCAAAACACTTGCAAACTTGGTACAAATTTAATACGACCAAGCCAAAACACTTGCAAACTAGGAACAAACTTCCTAAGACCATGCCAAAACACTTGCAAACTTGGAACAAACTTCCTAAGACCATGCCAAAACACTTGCAACCTTGGTACAAATTTAATAAGACCATGCCAAAACACTTGCAAACTTGGAACAAACTTTCTAAGACCATGCCAAAACACTTGCAAACTTGGTACAAATTTAATAAGACCATGCCAAACACTTGCAAACTTGGAACAAACTTCCTAAGACCATGCCAAAACACTTGCAACCTTGGTACAAATTTAATAAGACCATGCCAAAACACTTGCAAACTTGGAACAAACTTCCTAAGACCATGCCAAAACACTTGCAACCTTGGTACAAATTTAATAAGACCATGCCAAAACACTTGCAAACTTGGAACAAACTTCCTAAGACCATGCCAAAACACTTGCAAACTTGGAACAAACTTCCTAAGACCATGCCAAAACACTTGCAAACTTGGTACAAATTTAATAAGACCATGCCAAACACTTGCAAACTTGGAACAAACTTCCTAAGACCATGCCAAAACACTTGCAACCTGGGTACAAATTTAATAAGACCATGCCAAACACTTGCAAACTTGGAACAAACTTCCTAAGACCATGCCAAAACACTTGCAACCTTGGTACAAATTTAATAAGACCATGCCAAAACACTTGCAAACTTGGAACAAACTTCCTAAGACCATGCCAAAACACTTGCAAACTTGGAACAAACTTCCTAAGACCACGCCAAAACACTTGCAAACTTGGTACAAATTTAATGAGACCATGCCAAAACACTTGCAAACTTGGAACAAACTTCCTAAGACCATGCCAAAACACTTGCAAACTTGGTACAAATTTAATAAGACCATGCCAAACACTTGCAAACTTGGAACAAACTTTCTAAGACCATGCCAAAACACTTGCAAACTTGGTACAAATTTAATAAGACCATGCCAAACACTTGCAAACTTGGAACAAACTTCCTAAGACCATGCCAAAACACTTGCAACCTTGGTACAAATTTAATAAGACCATGCCAAAACACTTGCAAACTTGGAACAAACTTCCTAAGACCATGCCAAAACACTTGCAACCTTGGTACAAATTTAATAAAGCCATGCCAAAACACTTGCAAACTTGGAACAAACTTCCTAAGACCATGCCAAAACACTTGCAAACTTGGAACAAACTTCCTAAGACCACGCCAAAACACTTGCAAACTTGGTACAAATTTAATGAGACCATGCCAAAACACTTGCAAACTTGGAACAAACTTCCTAAGACCATGCCAAAACACTTGCAACCTTGGTACAAATTTATTAAGACCATGCCAAAACACTGGCAAACTTGGTACAAATTTCATAAGACCATGCCAAACAGTTGCAAACTTGGAACAAATTTAATACGACCATGCCAAACACTTGCAAACTTGCAAACTTGGAACAAACTTCCTAAGACCATGCCAAAACACTTGCAAACTTGGTACAAATTTAATAAGACCATGCCAAGACACTTGCAAACTTGGTACAAATTTAATAAGACCATGCCAAAACACTTGCAAACTTGGTACAAATTTAATAAGACCATGCCAAAACACTTGCAAACTTGGAAAAAACTTCCTAAGACCATGCCAAAACACTTGCAAACTTGGTACAAATTTAATACGACCATGCCAAAACACTTGCAAACTTGGCACAAATTTAATAAGACCATGACAAAACACTTGCAACCTTGGTACAAATTTAATAAGACCATGCCAAAACACTTGCAAACTTGGTACAAATTCAATACGACCATGCCAAACACTTGCAAACTTGGTACAAATTTAATAAGACCATGCCAAACACTTGCAAACTTGGAACAAACTTCCTAAGACCATGCCAAAACACTTGCAAACTTGGTACAAATTTAATAAGACCATGCCAAACACTTGCAAACTTGGAACAAACTTCCTAAGACCATGCCAAAACACTTCCAACCTTGGTACAAATTTAATACGATCATGCCAAACACTTGCAAACTTGGGACAAACTTCCTAAGACCATGCCAAAACACTTGCAAACTTGGCACAAATTTAAAAGGACCATGCCAAAACACTTGCAAACTTGGTACAAATTTAATACGACCATGCCAAAACACTTGCAACCTTGGTACAAATTTAATAAGACCATGCCAAAACACTTGCAAACTTGGAACAAACTTCCTAAGACCATGCCAAAACACTTGCAAACTTGGCACAAATTTAATAGGACCATGCCAAAACACTTGCAAACTTGGTACAAATTTAATAAGACCATGCCAAAACACTTACAAACTTGGTACAAATTTAATAAGACCATGCCAAACAGTTGCAAACTTGGAACAAATATAATACGGCCATGCCAAACACTTGCAAACTTGGAACAAACTTCCTAAGACCATGCCAAAACACTTGCAAACTTGGTACAAATTTAATAAGACCATGCCAAAACACTTGCAAACTTGGTACCAATTTAATAAGACCATGCCAAAACACTTGCAAACTTGGTACAAATGTAACAAGACCATGCCAAAACACTTGCAAACTTGGAACAAACTTCCTAAGACCATGCCAAAACACTTGCAAACTTGGTACAAATTTAATCAGACCATGCCAAAACACTTGCAAACTTGGAACAAACTTTCTAAGACCATGCCAAAACACTTGCAAACTTGGCACAAATTTAATAAGACCATGCCAAAACACTTGCAAACTTGGAACAAACTTCCTAAGACCATGCCAAAACACTTGCAAACTTGGAACAAACTTCCTAAGACCATGCCAAAACACTTGCAAACTTGGTACAAAATTTAATAAGACCATGCCAAAACACTTGCAAACTTGGAACAAACTTCCTAAGACCATGCCAAAACACTTGCAACCTTGGTACAAATTTAATAAGACCATGCCAAAACACTTGCAAACTTGGAACAAACTTCCTAAGACCATGCCAAAACACTTGCAACCTTGGTACAAATTTAATACGACCAAGCCAAAACACTTGCAAACTTGGTAAAAATTTAATAAGACCATGCCAAACACTTGCAAACTTGGAAAAAACTTCCTAAGACCATGCCAAAACACTTGCAAACTTGGTACAAATTTAATAAGACCATGCCAAACACTTGCAAACTTGGAACAAACTTCCTAAGACCATGCCAAAACACTTGCAACCTTGGTACAAATTTAATACGACCATGCCAAAACACTTGCAAACTTGGAACAAACTTCCTAAGACCATGCCAAAACACTTGCAAACTTGGTACAAATTTAATAAGACCATGCCAAAACACTTGCAAACTTGGTACAAATTCAATACGACCATGCCAAACACTTGCAAACTTGGTACAAATTTAATAAGACCATGCCAAACACTTGCAAACTTGGAACAAACTTCCTAAGACCATGCCAAAACACTTGCAAACTTGGTACAAATTTAATAAGACCATGCCAAACACTTGCAAACTTGGAACAAACTTCCTAAGACCATGCCAAAACACTTCCAACCTTGGTACAAATTTAATACGATCATGCCAAACACTTGCAAACTTGGGACAAACTTCCTAAGACCATGCCAAAACACTTGCAAACTTGGTACAAATTTAATAAGACCATGCCAAAACACTTGCAAACTTGGTACAAATTTAATAAGACCATGCCAAAACACTTGCAAACTTGGTACAAATTTAATACGACCATAACAAACACTTGCAAACTTGATACAAATTTAATAGGATCATGCCAAACACTTGCAAACTTGGGACAAACTTCCTAAGACCATGCCAA
This sequence comes from Anopheles atroparvus, assembly GCA_914969975.1. Classification (NCBI taxonomy): domain Eukaryota; kingdom Metazoa; phylum Arthropoda; class Insecta; order Diptera; family Culicidae; genus Anopheles; species Anopheles atroparvus. The sequence goes on along the minus strand of CAJZCY010000008.1, from coordinate 655,104 downwards.
AACACTTGCAAACTTGGTACAAATTTAATAAGACCATGCCAAAACACTTGCAAACTTGGTACAAATTTAATAAGACCATGCCAAAACACTTGCAAACTTGGTACAAATTTAATAAGACCATGCCCAAACACTTGCAAACTTGGTACAAATATAAAACGACCATGCCAAACACTTGCAAACTTGATACAAATTTAATAAGACCATGCCAAACACTTGCAAACTTGGAACAAACTTTCTAAGACCATGCCAAAATACTTGCAACCTTGGTACAAATTTAATAAGACCATGCCAAAACACTTGCAAACTTGAAACAAACTTCCTTAGACCATGCCAAAACACTTGCAAACTTGGAACAAACTTCCTAAGACCATGCCAAAACACTTGCAAACTTGGTACAAATTTAATAAGACCAAGCCAAACACTTGCAAACTTGGAACAAACTTCCTAAGACCATGCCAAAACACTTGCAACCTTTGTACAAATTTAATAAGACCATGCCAAAACACTTGCAAACTTGGAACAAACTTCCTAAGACCATGCCAAAACACTTGCAACCTTGGTACAAATTTAATAAGACCATGCCAAAACACTTGCAAACTTGGAACAAACTTCCTAAGACCATGCCAAAACACTTGCAAACTTGGCACAAATTTAATAGGACCATGCCAAAACACTTGCAAACTTGGTACAAATTTAATAAGACCATGCCAAAACACTTGCAAACTTGGTACAAATTTAATAAGACCATGCCAAACAGTTGCAAACTTGGAACAAATATAATACGGCCATGCCAAACACTTGCAAACTTGGAACAAACTTCCTAAGACCATGCCAAAACACTTGCAAACTTGGTACAAATTTAATAAGACCATGCCAAAACACTTGCAAACTTGGTACCAATTTAATAAGACCATGCCAAAACACTTGCAAACTTGGTACAAATGTAACAAGACCATGCCAAAACACTTGCAAACTTGGAACAAACTTCCTAAGACCATGCCAAAACACTTGCAAACTTGGTACAAATTTAATCAGACCATGCCAAAACACTTGCAAACTTGGAACAAACTTCCTAAGACCATGCCAAAACACTTGCAAACTTGGCACAAATTTAATAAGACCATGCCAAAACACTTGCAAACTTGGAACAAACTTCCTAAGACCATGCCAAAACACTTGCAAACTTGGAACAAACTTCCTAAGACCATGCCAAAACACTTGCAAACTTGGTATAAAATTTAATAAGACCATGCCAAAACACTTGCAAACTTGGAACAAACTTCCTAAGACCATGCCAAAACACTTGCAACCTTGGTACAAATTTAATAAGACCATGCCAAAACACTTGCAAACTTGGGACAAACTTCCTAAGACCATGCCAAAACACTTGCAACCTTGGTACAAATTTAATACGACCAAGCCAAAACACTTGCAAGCTAGGAACAAACTTCCTAAGACCATGCCAAAACACTTGCAAACTTGGAACAAACTTCCTAAGACCATGCCAAAACACTTGCAAACTTGGTACAAATTTAATAAGACCATGCCAAACACTTGCAAACTTGGAACAAACTTCCTAAGACCATGCCAAAACACTTGCAACCTTGGTACAAATTTAATAAGACCATGCCAAAACACTTGCAAACTTGTAACAAACTTCCTAAGACCATGCCAAAACACTTGCAACCTTGGTACAAATTTAATAAGACCATGCCAAAACACTTGCAAACTTGTAACAAACTTCCTAAGACCATGCCAAAACACTTGCAACCTTGGTACAAATTTAATAAGACCATGCCAAAACACTTGCAAACTTGGAACAAACTTCCTAAGACCATGCCAAACACTTGCAAACTTGGAACAAACTTCCTAAGACCATGCCAAAACACTTGCAAACTTGGTACAAATTTCATAAGACCATGCCAAACAGTTGCAAACTTGGAACAAATTTAATACGACCATGCCAAACACTTGCAAACTTGCAAACTTGGAACAAACTTCCTAAGACCATGCCAAAACACTTGCAAACTTGGTACAAATTTAATAAGACCATGCCAAAACACTTGCAAACTTGGTACAAATTTAATAAGACCATGCCAAAACACTTGCAAACTTGGTACAAATGTAATAAGACCATGCCAAAACACTTGCAAACTTGGAAAAAACTTCCTAAGACCATGCCAAAACACTTGCAAACTTGGTACAAATTTAATACGACCATGCCAAACACTTGCAAACTTGGAACAAACTTCCTAAGACCATGCCAAAACACTTGAAAACTTGGTACAAATTTAATAAGACCATGCCAAACACTTGCAAACTTGGAACAAACTTCCTAAGACCATGCCAAAACACTTGCAAACTTGGCACAAATTTAATAAGACCATGACAAAACACTTGCAACCTTGGTACAAATTTAATAAGACCATGCCAAAACACTTGCAAACTTGGTACAAATTTAATAAGACCATGCCAAACACTTGCAAACTTGGAAAAAACTTCCTAAGACCATGCCAAAACACTTGCAAACTTGGTACAAATTTAATAAGACCATGCCAAACACTTGCAAACTTGGAACAAACTTCCTAAGACCATGCCAAAACACTTGCAACCTTGGTACAAATTTAATACGACCATGCCAAAACACTTGCAAACTTGGAACAAACTTCCTAAGACCATGCCAAAACACTTGCAAACTTGGTACAAATTTAATAAAACCATGCCAAAACACTTGCAAACTTGGTACAAATTCAATACGACCATGCCAAACACTTGCAAACTTGGTACAAATTTAATAAGACCATGCCAAACACTTGCAAACTTGGAACAAACTTCCTAAGACCATGCCAAACACTTGCAAACTTGGTACAAATTTAATAAGACCATGCCAAACACTTGCAAACTTGGAACAAACTTCCTAAGACCATGCCAAAACACTTGCAACCTTGGTACAAATTTAATACGATCATGCCAAACACTTGCAAACTTGGGACAAACTTCCTAAGACCATGCCAAAACACTTGCAAACTTGGGACAAACTTCCTAAGACCATGCCAAAACACTTGCAAACTTGGTACAAATTTAATACGACCATAACAAACACTTGCAAACTTGATACAAATTTAATAGGATCATGCCAAACACTTGCAAACTTGGGACAAACTTCCTAAGACCATGCCAAAACACTTGCAAACTTGGTACAAATTTAATAAGACCATGCCAAAACACTTGCAAACTTGGTACAAATTTAATACGACCATGCCAAACACTTGCAAACTTGATACAAATTTAAAAAGACCATGCCAAACACTTGCAAACTTGGAACGAACTTCCTAAGACCATGCCAAAACACCTGCAACCTTGGAACAAATTTAATTAGACCATGCCAAAACACTTGCAAACTTGGAACAAACTTCCTAGGACCATGCCAAAATACTTGCAAACTGAGAACAAACTTCCTAAGACCATGCCAAAACACTTGCAAACTTGGTACAAATTTAATAAGACCATGCCAAACACTTGCAAACTTGGAACAAACTTCCTAAGACCATGCCAAAACACTTGCAAACTTGGCACAAATTTAATAAGACCATGCCAAAACACTTGCAAACTTGGTACAAACTTCCTAAGACCATGCCAAAACACTTGCAAACTTGGAACAAACTTCCTAAGACCATGCCAAAACACTTGCAAACTTGGTACAAATTTAATAAGACCATGCCAAACACTTGCAAACTTGGAAGAAACTTCCTAAGACCATGCCAAAACACTTGCAACCTTGGTACAAATTTAATAAGACCAAGCCAAAACACTTGCAAACTTGGAACAAACTTCCTAAGACCATGCCAAAACACTTGCAAACTTGGCACAAATTTAATAAGACCATGCCAAAACACTTGCAACCTTGGTACAAATTTAATAAGACCATGCCAAAACACTTGCAAACTTGGAACAAACTTCCTAAGACCATGCCAAAACACTTGCAAACTTGGCACAAATTTAATAAGACCATGCCAAAACACTTGCAAACTTGGTACAAATTTAATAAGACCATGCCAAACACTTGCAAACTTGGTACAAATTTAATAAGACCATGCCAAACAGTTGCAAACTTGGAATAAATTTAATAAGACCATGCCAAAACACTTGCAAACTTGGCACAAATTTAATAAGACCATGCCAAAACACTTGCAACCTTGGTACAAATTTAATAAGACCATGCCAAAACACTTGCAAACTTGGTACAAATTTATTTAGACCATGCCAAAACACTTGCAAACTTGGTACAAATTTAATAAGACCATGCCAAACACTTGCAAACTTGGTACAAATTTAATAAGACCATGCCAAAACACTTGCAAACTTGGCACAAAATTTAATAAGACCATGCCAAAACACTTGCAAACTTGGTACAAATTTATTTAGACCATGCCAAAACACTTGCAAACTTGGTACAAATTTAATAAGACCATGCCAAACACTTGCAAACTTGGTACAAATTTAATAAGACCATGCCAAAACACTTGCAAACTTGGCACAAAATTTAATAAGACCATGCCAAAACACTTGCAAACTTGGAACAAACTTCCTAAGACCATGCCAAAACACTTGCAAACTTGGAACAAACTCCCTAAGACCATGCCAAAACACTTGCAAACTTGATACAAATTTAATAAGACCATGCCAAACACTTGCAAACTTGGAACAAACTTCCTAAGACCATGCCAAAACACTTGCAAACTTTGTACAAATTCAATAAGACAATGCCGAAACACTTGCAAACTTGGTACAAATTTAATAAGACCATGCCAAACACTTGCAAACTTGGAACAAACTTCCTAAGACCATGCCAAAACACTTGCAAACTTGGCACAAAATTTAATAAGACCATGCCAAAACACTTGCAAACTTGGAACAAACTTCCTAAGACCATGCCAAAACACTTGCAAACTTGGAACAAACTCCCTAAGACCATGCCAAAACACTTGCAAACTTGATACAAATTTAATAAGACCATGCCAAACACTTGCAAACTTGGAACAAACTTCCTAAGACCATGCCAAAACACTTGCAAACTTTGTACAAATTCAATAAGACAATGCCGAAACACTTGCAAACTTGGTACAAATTTAATAAGACCATGCCAAACACTTGCAAACTTGGAACAAACTTCCTAAGACCATGCCAAAACACTTGCAAACTTGGTACAAATTTAATTAGACCATGCCAAAACACTTGCAAACTTGGTACAAATTTAATAAGACCATGCCAAACACTTGCAAACTTGGTACAAATTTAATAAGACCATGCCAAACAGTTGCAAACTTGGAATAAATTTAATAAGACCATGCCAAAACACTTGCAAACTTGGCACAAACTTCCTAAGACCATGCCAAAACACTTGCAAACTTTGTACAAATTAAATAAGACAATGCCGAAACACTTGCAAACTTGGTACAAATTTAATAAGACCATGCCAAAACACTTGCAAACTTGGTACAAATTTAATAAGACCATGCCAAAGCACTTGCAAACTTGGTACAAATTTAATAAGACCATGCCAAACAGTTGCAAACTTGGAATAAATTTAATAAGACCATGCCAAAACACTTGCAAACTTGGCACAAATTTAATAAGACCATGCCAAAACACTTGCAAACTTGGTACAAATTTAATAAGACCATGCCAAACACTTGCAAACTTGGTACAAATTTAATAAGACCATGCCAAACAGTTGCAAACTTGGAATAAATTTAATAAGACCATGCCAAAACACTTGCAAACTTGGCACAAATTTAATAAGACCATGCCAAAACACTTGCAAACTTGGTACAAATTTAATAAGACCATGCCAAACACTTGCAAACTTGGTACAAATTTAATAAGACCATGCCAAACAGTTGCAAACTTGGAATAAATTTAATAAGACCATGCCAAAACACTTGCAAACTTGGAACAAATTTAATATGACCATGCCAAACACTTGCAAACTTGGAACAAACTTCCTAAGACCATGCCAAAACACTTGCAAACTTGGTACAAATTTATTTAGACCATGCCAAAACACTTGCAAACTTGGTACAAATTTAATAAGACCATGCCAAACACTTGCAAACTTGGTACAAATTTAATAAGACCATGCCAAAACACTTGCAAACTTGGCACAAAATTTAATAAGACCATGCCAAAACACTTGCAAACTTGGAACAAACTTCCTAAGACCATGCCAAAACACTTGCAAACTTGGAACAAACTCCCTAAGACCATGCCAAAACACTTGCAAACTTGATACAAATTTAATAAGACCATGCCAAACACTTGCAAACTTGGAACAAACTTCCTAAGACCATGCCAAAACACTTGCAAACTTTGTACAAATTCAATAAGACAATGCCGAAACACTTGCAAACTTGGTACAAATTTAATAAGACCATGCCAAACACTTGCAAACTTGGAACAAACTTCCTAAGACCATGCCAAAACACTTGCAAACTTGGTACAAATTTAATTAGACCATGCCAAAACACTTGCAAACTTGGTACAAATTTAATAAGACCATGACAAAACACTTGCAAACTTGGAACAAACTTTCTAAGACCATGCCAAAACACTTGCAAACTTGGTACAAATTTAATACGACCAAGCCAAAACACTTGCAAACTTGGAACAAACTTCCTAAGACCATGCCAAAACACTTGCAAACTTTGTACAAATTAAATAAGACAATGCCGAAACACTTGCAAACTTGGTACAAATTTAATAAGACCATGCCAAAACACTTGCAAACTTGGTACAAATTTAATAAGACCATGCCAAAGCACTTGCAAACTTGGAACAAACTTCCTAAGACCATGCCAAAACACTTGCAACCTTGGTACAAATTTAATAAGACCATGCCAAACACTTGCAAACTTGGTACTAATTTAATAAGACCATGCCAAACACTTGCAAACTTGGAACAAACTTCCTAAGACCATGCCAAAACACTTGCAACCTTGGTACAAATTTAATAAGACCATGCCAAAACACTTGCAAACTTGGAACAAATTTAATATGACCATGCCAAACACTTGCAAACTTGGAACAAACTTCCTAAGACCATGCCAAAACACTTGCAAACTTGGTACAAATTTAATTAGACCATGCCAAAACACTTGCAAACTTGGTACAAATTTAATAAGACCATGCCAAACACTTGCAAACTTGGTACAAATTTAATAAGACCATGCCAAAACACTTGCAAACTTGGCACAAAATTTAATAAGACCATGCCAAAACACTTGCAAACTTGGAACAAACTTCCTAAGACCATGCCAAAACACTTGCAAACTTGGAACAAACTCCCTAAGACCATGCCAAAACACTTGCAATCTTGGTACAAATTTAATAAAACCATGCCAAAACACTTGCAAACTTGGAACAAACTTCCTAAGACCATGCCAAAACACTTGCAACCTTGGTACAAATTTAATAAGACCATGCCAAAACACTTGCAAACTTGGAACAAACTTTCTAAGACCATGCCAAAACACTTGCAAACTTGGTACAAATTTAATACGACCAAGCCAAAACACTTGCAAACTTGGAACAAACTTCCTAAGACCATGCCAAAACACTTGCAAACTTTGTACAAATTCAATAAGACAATGCCGAAACACTTGCAAACTTGGTACAAATTTAATAAGACCATGCCAAAACACTTGCAAACTTGGTACAAATTTAATAAGACCATGCCAAAACACTTGCAAACTTGGAACAAACTTCCTAAGACCATGCCAAATCACTTGCAACCTTGGTACAAATTTAATAAGACCATGCCAAACACTTGCAAACTTGGTACTAATTTAATAAGACCATGCCAAACACTTGCAAACTTGGAACAAACTTCCTAAGACCATGCCAAAACACTTGCAACCTTGGTACAAATTTAATAAGACCATGCCAAAACACTTGCAAACTTGGAACAAACTTCCTAGGACCATGCCAAAACACTTGCAAACTTGGAACAAACTTCCTAAAAACATGCCAAAACACTTGCAAACTTGGTACAAATTTAATAAGACCATGACAAACACTTGCAAACTTGGAACGAACTTCCTAAGATCATGCCAAAACACTTGCAACCTTGGTACAAATTTAATAAGACCATGCCAAAACACTTGCAAACTTGGAACAAACTTCCTAAGACCATGCCAAAACACTTGCAAACTTGGAACAAACTTCCTAAGACCATGCCAAAACACTTGCAAACTTGGTACAAATTTAATAAGACCATGCCAAACACTTGCAAACTTGGAACAAACTTCCTAAGACCATGCCAAAACACTTGCAACCTTGGTACAAATTTAATAAGACCATGCCAAAACACTTGCAAACTTGGAACAAACTTCCTAAGACCATGCCAAAACACTTGCAAACTTAGCACAAATTTAATACGACCATGCCAAAACACTTGCAAACTTGGAACGAACTTCCTAAGATCATGCCAAAACACTTGCAACCTTGGTACAAATTTAATAAGACCATGCCAAAACACTTGCAAACTTGGAACAAACTTCCTAAGACCATGCCAAAACACTTGCTAACTTGGCACAAATTTAATAAGACCATGCCAAAACACTTGCAAACTTGGAACAAACTTCCTAAGACCATGCCAAAACACTTGCAAACTTGGAACAAACTTCCTAAGACCATGCCAAAACACTTGCAAACTTAGCACAAATTTAATACGACCATGCCAAAACACTTGCAAACTTGGTACAAATTTAATAAGACCATGCCAAAACACTTGCAACCTTGGTACAAATTTAATAAGACCATGCCAAAACACTTGCAAACTTGGAACAAACTTCCTAAGACCATGCCAAAACACTTGCAAACTTAGCACAAATTTAATACGACCATGCCAAAACACTTGCAAACTTGGAACGAACTTCCTAAGATCATGCCAAAACACTTGCAACCTTGGTACAAATTTAATAAGACCATGCCAAAACACTTGCAAACTTGGAACAAACTTCCTAAGACCATGCCAAAACACTTGCAACCTTGGTACAAATTTAATAAGACCATGCCAAACACTTGCAAACTTGGTACTAATTTAATAAGACCATGCCAAACACTTGCAAACTTGGAACAAACTTCCTAAGACCATGCCAAAACACTTGCAACCTGGGTACAAATTTAATAAGACCATGCCAAAACACTTGCAAACTTGGAACAAACTTCCTAGGACCATGCCAAAACACTTGCAAACTTGGAACAAACTTCCTAAAAACATGCCAAAACACTTGCAAACTTGGTACAAATTTAATAAGACCATGCCAAACACTTGCAAACTTGGAACGAACTTCCTAAGATCATGCCAAAACACTTGCAACCTTGGTACAAATTTAATAAGACCATGCCAAAACACTTGCAAACTTGGAACAAACTTCCTAAGACCATGCCAAAACACTTGCAAACTTGGCACAAATTTAATAAGACCATGCCAAAACACTTGCAAACTTGGAACAAACTTCCTAAGACCATGCCAAAACACTTGCAAACTTGGAACAAACTTCCTAAGACCATGCCAAAACACTTGCAAACTTGGTACAAATTTAATAAGACCAAGCCAAACACTTGCAAACTTGGAACAAACTTCCTAAGACCATGCCAAAACACTTGCAACCTTGGTACAAATTTAATAAGACCATGCCAAAACACTTGCAAACTTGGAACAAACTTCCTAAGACCATGCCAAAACACTTGCAAACTTAGCACAAATTTAATACGACCATGCCAAAACACTTGCAAACTTGGAACGAACTTCCTAAGATCATGCCAAAACACTTGCAACCTTGGTACAAATTTAATAAGACCATGCCAAAACACTTGCAAACTTGGAGCAAACTTCCTAAGACCATGCCAAAACACTTGCAAACTTGGCACAAATTTAATAAGACCATGCCAAAACACTTGCAATCTTGGTACAAATTTAATAAGACCATGCCAAAACACTTGCAAACTTGGTACAAATTTAATAAGACCATGCCAAAACACTTGCAAACTTGGTACAAATTTAATAAGACCATGCCAAACACTTGCAAAATTGGGACAAACTTCCTAAGACCATGCCAAAACACTTGCAAACTTGGTACAAATTTAATAAGACCATGCCAAAACACTTGCAAACTTGGTACAAATTTAATAAGACCATGCCCAAACACTTGCAAACTTGGAACAAACTTCCTAAGACCATGCCAAAACACTTGCAAACTTAGCACAAATTTAATACGACCATGCCAAAACACTTGCAAACTTGGTACAAATTTAATAAGACCATGCCAAAACACTTGCAAACTTGGTACAAATTTAATACGACCATGCCAAACACTTGCAAACTTGGTACAAATTTAATAAGACCATGCCAAACACTTGCAAACTTGGATCAAAATTTCCTAAGACCATGCCAAAACACTTGCAAACTTGGTACAAATTTAATAAGACCATGCCAAACACTTGCAAACTTGGAACAAACTTCCTAAGACCATGCCAAAACACTTGCAACCTTGGTACAAATTTAATACGATCATGCCAAACACTTGCAAAGTTGGGACAAACTTCCTAAGACCATGCCAAAACACTTGCAAACTTGGTACAAATTTAATAAGACCATGCCAAAACACTTGCAAACTTGGAACAAACTTCCTAAGACCATGCCAAAACACTTGCAAACTTAGCACAAATTGAATACGACCATGCCAAAACACTTACAAACTTGGTACAAATTTAATAAGACCATGCCAAAACACTTGCAAACTTGGAACAAATTTAATACGACCATGCCAAACACTTGCAAACTTGGTACAAATTTAATAAGACCATGCCAAACACTTGCAAACTTGGATCAAAATTTCCTAAGACCATGCCAAAACACTTGCAAACTTGGTACAAATTTAATAAGACCATGCCAAACACTTGCAAACTTGGAACAAACTTCCTAAGACCATGCCAAAACACTTGCAACCTTGGTACAAATTTAAAACGACCATGCCAAACACTTGCAAACTTGATACAAATTTAATAAGACCATGCCAAACACTTGCAAACTTGGAACAAACTTCCTAAGACCATGCCAAAACACTTGCAACCTTGGTACAAATTTAATAAGACCATGCCAAAACACTTGCAAACTTGGAACAAACTTCCTAAGACCATGCCAAAACACTTGCAAACTTGGAACAAACTTCCTAAGACCATGCCAAAACACTTGCAAACTTGGTACAAATTTAATAAGACCAAGCCAAACACTTGCAAACTTGGAACAAACTTCCTAAGACCATGCCAAAACACTTGCAACCTTGGTACAAATTTAATAAAACCATGCCAAAACACTTGCAAACTTGGAACAAACTTCCTAAGACCATGCCAAAACACTTGCAACCTTGGTACAAATTTAACAAGACCATGCCAAAACACTTGCAAACTTGGAACAAACTTCCTAAGACCATGCCAAAACACTTGCAAACTTGGCACAAATTTAATAGGACCATGCCAAAACACTTGCAAACTTGGTACAAATTTAATAAGACCATGCCAAAACACTTGCAAACTTGGAACAAACTTCCTAAGACCATGCCAAAACACTTGCAAACTTGGAACAAACTTCCTAAGACCATGCCAAAACACTTGCAAACTTGGAACAAACTTCCTAAGACCATGCCAAAACACTTGCAAACTTGGCACAAATTTAATAAGACCATGCCAAAACACTTGCAAACTTGGAACAAACTTCCTAAGACCATGCCAAAACACTTGCAAACTTGGAACAAACTTCCTAAGACCATGCCAAAACACTTGCAAACTTGGTACAAATTTAATAAGACCATGCCAAACACTTGCAAACTTGGAACAAACTTCCTAAGACCATGCCAAAACACTTGCAACCTTGGTACAAATTTAATAAGACCATGCCAAAACACTTGCAAACTTGGAACAAACTTCCTAAGACCATGCCAAAACACTTGCAAACTTAGCACAAATTTAATACGACCATGCCAAAACACTTGCAAACTTGGTACAAATTTAATAAGACCATGCCAAAACACTTGCAAACTTGGTACAAATTTAATAAGACCAAGCCAAACACTTGCAAACTTGGAACAAACTTCCTAAGACCATGCCAAAACACTTGCAACCTTGGTGCAAATTTAATAAGACCATGCCAAACACTTGCAAACTTGGATCAAAATTTCCTTAGACCATGCCAAAACACTTGCAAACTTGGTACAAATTTAATAAGACCATGCCAAACACTTGCAAACTTGGAACAAACTTCCTAAGACCATGCCAAAACACTTGCAACCTTGGTACAAATTTAATACGATCATGCCAAACACTTGCAAAATTGGGACAAACTTCCTAAGACCATGCCAAAACACTTGCAAACTTGGTACAAATTTAATAAGACCATGCCAAAACACTTGCAAACTTAGTACAAATTTAATAAGACCATGCCCAAACACTTGCAAACTTGGAACAAACTTCCTAAGACCATGCCAAAACACTTGCAAACTTAGCACAAATTTAATACGACCATGCCAAAACACTTGCAAACTTGGTACAAATTTAATAAGACCATGCCAAAACACTTGCAAACTTGGTACAAATTTAATACGACCATGCCAAACACTTGCAAACTTGGTACAAATTTAATAAGACCATGCCAAACACTTGCAAACTTGGATCAAATTTCCTAAGACCATGCCAAAACACTTGCAAACTTGGTACAAATTTAATAAGACCATGCCAAACACTTGCAAACTTGGAACAAACTTCCTAAGACCATGCCAAAACACTTGCAAACTTAGCACAAATTTAATACGACCATGCCAAAACACTTGCAAACTTGGTACAAATTTAATAAGACCATGCCAAAACACTTGCAAACTTGGTACAAATTTAATACGACCATGCCAAACACTTGCAAACTTGGTACAAATTTAATAAGACCATGCCAAACACTTGCAAACTTGGATCAAAATTTCCTAAGACCATGCCAAAACACTTGCAAACTTGGTACAAATTTAATAAGACCATGCCAAACACTTGCAAACTTGGAACAAACTTCCTAAGACCATGCCAAAACACTTGCAACCTTGGTACAAATTTAATACGATCATGCCAAACACTTGCAAAATTGGGACAAACTTCCTAAGACCATGCCAAAACACTTGCAAACTTGGTACAAATTTAATACGACCATGCCAAACACTTGCAAACTTGGTACAAATTTAATAAGACCATGCCAAACACTTGCAAACTTGGATCAAAATTTCCTAAGACCATGCCAAAACACTTGCAAACTTGGTACAAATTTAATAAGACCATGCCAAACACTTGCAAACTTGGAACAAACTTCCTAAGACCATGCCAAAACACTTGCAACCTTGGTACAAATTTAAAACGACCATGCCAAACACTTGCAAACTTGATACAAATTTAATAAGACCATGCCAAACACTTGCAAACTTGGAACAAACTTCCTAAGACCATGCCAAAACACTTGCAACCTTGGTACAAATTTAATAAGACCATGCCAAAACACTTGCAAACTTGGAAAAAACTCCCTAAGACCATGCCAAAACACTTGCAAACTTGGAACAAACTTCCTAAGACCATGCCAAAACACTTGCAAACTTGGTACAAATTTAATAAGACCAAGCCAAACACTTGCAAACTTGGAACAAACTTCCTAAGACCATGCCAAAACACTTGCAATCTTGGTACAAATTTAATAAAACCATGCCAAAACACTTGCAAACTTGGAACAAACTTCCTAAGACCATGCCAAAACACTTGCAACCTTGGTACAAATTTAATAAGACCATGCCAAAACACTTGCAAACTTGGAACAAACTTCCTAAGACCATGCCAAAACACTTGCAAACTTGGCACAAATTTAATAGGACCATGCCAAAACACTTGCAAACTTGGTACAAATTTAATAAGACCATGCCAAAACACTTGCAAACTTGGAACAAACTTCCTAAGACCATGCCAAAACACTTGCAAACTTGGAACAAACTTCCTAAGACCATGCCAAAACACTTGCAAACTTGGAACAAACTTCCTAAGACCATGCCAAAACACTTGCAAACTTGGCACAAATTTAATAAGACCATGCCAAAACACTTGCAAACTTGGAACAAACTTCCTAAGACCATGCCAAAACACTTGCAAACTTGGAACAAACTTCCTAAGACCATGCCAAAACACTTGCAAACTTGGTACAAATTTAATAAGACCATGCCAAACACTTGCAAACTTGGAACAAACTTCCTAAGACCATGCCAAAACACTTGCAACCTTGGTACAAATTTAATAAGACCATGCCAAAACACTTGCAAACTTGGAACAAACTTCCTAAGACCATGCCAAAACACTTGCAAACTTAGCACAAATTTAATACGACCATGCCAAAACACTTGCAAACTTGGTACAAATTTAATAAGACCATGCCAAAACACTTGCAAACTTGGTACAAATTTAATACGACCATGCCAAACACTTGCAAACTTGGATCAAAATTTCCTAAGACCATGCCAAAACACTTGCAAACTTGGTACAAATTTAATAAGACCATGCCAAACACTTGCAAACTTGGAACAAACTTCCTAAGACCATGCCAAAACACTTGCAACCTTGGTACAAATTTAATACGATCATGCCAAACACTTGCAAAATTGGGACAAACTTCCTAAGACCATGCCAAAACACTTGCAAACTTGGTACAAATTTAATAAGACCATGCCAAAACACTTGCAAACTTGGTACAAATTTAATAAGACCATGCCCAAACACTTGCAAACTTGGAACAAACTTCCTAAGACCATGCCAAAACACTTGCAAACTTAGCACAAATTTAATACGACCATGCCAAAACACTTGCAAACTTGGTACAAATTTAATAAGACCATGCCAAAACACTTGCAAACTTGGAACAAACTTCCTAAGACCATGCCAAAACACTTGCAAACTTGGAACAAACTTCCTAAGACCATGCCAAAACACTTGCAAACTTGGTACAAATTTAATAAGACCAAGCCAAACACTTGCAAACTTGGAACAAACTTCCTAAGACCATGCCAAAACACTTGCAACCTTGGTACAAATTTAATAAAACCATGCCAAAACACTTGCAAACTTGGAACAAACTTCCTAAGACCATGCCAAAACACTTGCAACCTTGGTACAAATTTAATAAGACCATGCCAAAACACTTGCAAACTTGGAACAAACTTCCTAAGACCATGCCAAAACACTTGCAAACTTGGCACAAATTTAATAGGACCATGCCAAAACACTTGCAAACTTGGTACAAATTTAATAAGACCATGCCAAAACACTTGCAAACTTGGAACAAACTTCCTAAGACCATGCCAAAACACTTGCAAACTTGGTACAAATTTAATAAGACCATGCCAAAACACTTGCAAACTTGGTACAAATTTAATAAGACCATGCCAAACAGTTGCAAACTTGGAACAAATTTAATAAGACCATGCCAAACACTTGCAAACTTGGAACAAACTTCCTAAGACCATGCCAAAACACTTGCAACCTTGGTACAAATTTAATACGATTATGCCAAACACTTGCAAAATTGGGACAAACTTCCTAAGACCATGCCAAAACACTTGCAAACTTGGTACAAATTTAATAAGACCATGCCAAAACACTTGCAAACTTGGTACAAATTTAATAAGACCATGCCCAAACACTTGCAAACTTGGAACAAACTTCCTAAGACCATGCCAAAACACTTGCAAACTTAGCACAAATTTAATACGACCATGCCAAAACACTTGCAAACTTGGTACAAATTTAATAAGACCATGCCAAAACACTTGCAAACTTGGAACAAACTTCCTAAGACCATGCCAAAACACTTGCAAACTTGGAACAAACTTCCTAAGACCATGCCAAAACACTTGCAAACTTGGTACAAATTTAATAAGACCAAGCCAAACACTTGCAAACTTGGAACAAACTTCCTAAGACCATGCCAAAACACTTGCAACCTTGGTACAAATTTAATAAAACCATGCCAAAACACTTGCAAACTTGGAACAAACTTCCTAAGACCATGCCAAAACACTTGCAACCTTGGTACAAATTTAATAAGACCATGCCAAAACACTTGCAAACTTGGAACAAACTTCCTAAGACCATGCCAAAACACTTGCAAACTTGGCACAAATTTAATAGGACCATGCCAAAACACTTGCAAACTTGGTACAAATTTAATAAGACCATGCCAAAACACTTGCAAACTTGGAACAAACTTCCTAAGACCATGCCAAAACACTTGCAAACTTGGTACAAATTTAATAAGACCATGCCAAAACACTTGCAAACTTGGTACAAATTTAATAAGACCATGCCAAACACTTGCAAACTTGGAACAAACTTCCTAAGACCATGCCAAAACACTTGCAACCTTGGTACAAATTTAATACGATCATGCCAAACACTTGCAAAATTGGGACAAACTTCCTAAGACCATGCCAAAACACTTGCAAACTTGGTACAAATTTAATAAGACCATGCCAAACACTTGCAATCTTGGAACAAACTTCCTAAGACCATGCCAAAACACTTGCAACCTTGGTACAAATTTAATACGATCATGCCAAACACTTGCAAAATTGGGACAAACTTCCTAAGACCATGCCAAAACACTTGCAAACTTGGTACAAATTTAATAAGACCATGCCAAAACACTTGCAAACTTGGTACAAATTTAATAAGACCATGCCCAAACACTTGCAAACTTGGAACAAACTTCCTAAGACCATGCCAAAACACTTGCAAACTTAGCACAAATTTAATACGACCATGCCAAAACACTTGCAAACTTGGTACAAATTTGATAAGACCATGCCAAAACACTTGCAAACTTGGAACAAACTTCCTAAGACCATGCCAAAACACTTGCAAACTTGGAACAAACTTCCTAAGACCATGCCAAAACACTTGCAAACTTGGTACAAATTTAATAAGACCAAGCCAAACACTTGCAAACTTGGAACAAACTTCCTAAGACCATGCCAAAACACTTGCAACCTTGGTACAAATTTAATAAAACCATGCCAAAACACTTGCAAACTTGGAACAAACTTCCTAAGACCATGCCAAAACACTTGCAACCTTGGTACAAATTTAAAACGACCATGCCAAACACTTGCAAACTTGATACAAATTTAATAAGACCATGCCAAACACTTGCAAACTTGGAACAAACTTCCTAAGACCATGCCAAAACACTTGCAAACTTGGTACAAATTTAATAAGACCATGCCAAAACACTTGCAAACTTGGTACAAATTTAATAAGACCATGCCAAAACACTTGCAAACTTGGTACAAATTTAATAAGACCACGCCAAAACACGTGCAAACTTGGAACAAAATTTCCTAAGACCATGCCAAAACACTTGCAAACTTGGTACAAATTTAATAAGACCATGCCAAACACTTGCAAACTTGGAACAAACTTCCTAAGACCATGCCAAATACTTGCAACCTTGGTACAAATTTAATAAGACCATGCCAAAGCACTTGCAAACTTGGGACAAATTTAATAAGACCATGCCAAAACACTTGCAAACTTGGAACAAACTTCCTAAGACCATGCCAAAACACTTGCAAACTTGGAACAAACTTCCTAAGACCATGCCAAAACACTTGCAAACTTGGCACAAATTTAATAAGACCATGCCAAAACACTTGCAACCTTGGTACAAATTTAATAAGACCACGCCAAAACACGTGCAAACTTGGAACAAAATTTCCTAAGACCATGCCAAAACACTTGCAAACTTGGTACAAATTTAATAAGACCATGCCAAACACTTGCAAACTTGGAACAAACTTCCTAAGACCATGCCAAATACTTGCAACCTTGGTACAAATTTAATAAGACCATGCCAAAGCACTTGCAAACTTGGGACAAATTTAATAAGACCATGCCAAAACACTTGCAAACTTGGAACAAACTTCCTAAGACCATGCCAAAACACTTGCAAACTTGGTACAAATTAAATAAGACCATGCCAAACACTTGCAAATTTGGAACAAACTTCCTAAGACAATGCCAAAACACTTGCAAACTTGGTACAAATTTAATAAAACCATGCCAAAACACTTGCAAACTTGGAACAAATTTAATAAGACCATGCCAAAACACTTGCAAACTTGGTACAAATTCAATAAACCCACACCAAAACACTTGCAAACTTGGAACAAACTTCCTAAGACCATGCCAAAACACTTGCAAACTTGGTACAAATTTTATAAGACCATGCCAAACACTTGCAAACTTGGAACAAACTTCCTAAGACCAAGCCAAAACACTTGCAAACTTGGTACAAATTTAATAAGACCATGCCAAATCACTTGCAAACTTTGTAAAAATTTAATAAGACCATGCCAAAACACTTGCAAACTTGGTACAAATTTAACAAGACCATGCCAAACACTTGCAAACTTGGAACAAACTTACTAAGACCAAGCCAAAACACTTGCAAACTTGGTACAAATTTAATAAGACCATGCCAAACACTTGCAAACTTGGTACAAATTTAATAAGACCATGCCAAAAGACTTGCAAACTTGGTACAAATTTAATAAGACCATGCCAAAACACTTGCAAACTTGGTACAAATTTAATAACACCATGTCCAAACACTTGCAAACTTGGTACAAATTTAATAAGACCATGCCAAACACTAGCAAACTTGGAACAAATTTAAAAAGACCATGCCAAACACTTGCAAACTTGGAACAAACTTACTAAGACCATGCCAAAACACTTGCAAACTTGGTAAAAATTTAATAAGACCATGCCAAAACACTTGCAAACTTGGTACAATTTTAATAAGACCATGCCAAAACACTTGCAAACTTGGAACAAACTTCCTAAGACCATGCCAAAACACTTGCAAACTTGGTACAAATTTAATTAGACCATGCCAAAACACTTGCAAACTTGGTATAAATTTAATAAGACCATGCCAAAACACTTGCAAACTTGGTACAAATTTAATAAGACCATGCCAAACACTTGCAAACTTGGTTCAAATTTAATAAGACCATGCCAAAACACTTGCAAACTTGGTACAAATCTAATAAGACCATGCCAAACACTTGCAAACTTGGTACAAATTTAATTAGACCATGCCAAACACTTGCAAACTTGGAACAAACTTCCTAAAACCATGCCAAAACACTTGCTAACCTGGTACAAATTTAATAAGACCATGCCAAACACTTGCAAACTTGGTACAATTTTAATAAGACCATGCCAAAACACTTGCAAACTTGGAACAAACTTCCTAAGACCATGCCAAAACACCTGCAAACTTGGTACAAACTTAATAAGACCATTTCAAAACACTTGCAAACTTGGTACAAATTTAATAAGACCATGCCAAACACTTGCAAACTTGGAACAAACTTCCTAAGACTATGCCAAATCACTTACAAACTTGGTACAAATTTAATAAAACCATGCCAAAACACTTCCAAACTTGGTACAAATCTAATAAGACCATGCCAAAAGACTTGCAAACTTGGTACAAATTTAATAAGACCATGCCAAAACACTTGCAAACTTGGTACAAATCTAATAAGACCATGCCAAACACTTGCAAACTTGGTACAAATTTAATAAGACCATGCCAAACACTAGCAAACTTGGAACAAATTTAAAAAGACCATGCCAAACACTTGCAAACTTGGAACAAACTTACTAAGACCATGCCAAAACACTTGCAAACTTGGTAAAAATTTAATAAGACCATGCCAAAACACTTGCAAACTTGGTACAATTTTAATAAGACCATGCCAAAACACTTGCAAACTTGGAACAAACTTCCTAAGACCATGCCAAAACACTTGCAAACTTGGTACAAATTTAATTAGACCATGCCAAAACACTTGCAAACTTGGCACAAAATTTAATAAGACCATGCCAAAACACTTGCAAACTTGGTACAAATTTAATAAGACCATGCCAAACACTTGCAAACTTGGTTCAAATTTAATAAGACCATGCCAAAACACTTGCAAACTTGGTACAAATCTAATAAGACCATGCCAAAACACTTGCAAACTTGGTACAAATTTAATTAGACCATGCCAACCACTTGCAAACTTGGAACAAACTTCCTAAAACCATGCCAAAACACTTGCTAACCTGGTACAAATTTAATAAGACCATGCCAAACACTTGCAAACTTGGTACAATTTTAATAAGACCATGCCAAAACACTTGCAAACTTGGAACAAACTTCCTAAGACCATGCCAAAATACCTGCAAACTTGGTACAAACTTAATAAGACCATTTCAAAACACTTGCAAACTTGGTACAAATCTAATAAGACCATGCCAAACACTTGCAAACTTGGTACAAATTTAATAAGACCATGCCAAACACTTGCAAACTTGGAACAAATTTAATAAGACCATGCCAAACACTTGCAAACTCGGAACAAACTTCCTAAAACCATGCCAAAACACTTGCAAACTTGGTATAAATTTAATAAGACCATGCCAAAACACTTGCAAACTTGGTACAAATTTAATAAGACCATGCCAAAACACTTGCAAACTTGGAACAAACTTCCTAAGACCATGCCAAAACACTTGCAAACTTGGTACAAATTTAATAAGACCATGCCAAAACACTTGCAAACTTGGTATAAATTTAATAAGACCATGCCAAAACACTTGCAAAATTGGTACAAATTGAATAAGACCATGCCAAACACTTGCAAAGTTGGTACAAATTTAATAAGACCATGCCAAAACACTTGCAAACTTGGTACAAATCTAATAAGACCATGCCAAACACTTGCAAACTTGGTACAAATTTAATAAGACCATGCCAAACACTTGCAAACTTGGAACAAACTTCCTAAGACCATGCCAAAACACTTGCAAACTTGGTACAAATTTAATAAGACCATGCCAAAAGACTTGCAAACTTGGTACAAATTTTATAAGACCATGCCAAAACACTTGCATACTTGGTACAAATCTAATAAGACCATGCCAAACACTTGCAAACTTGGTACAAATTTAATAAGACCATGCCAAAACACTTGCAAACTTGGTACAAATTTAATAAGACCATGCCAAACACTTGCAAACTTGGAACAAACTTACTAAGACCATGCCAAAACACTTGCAAACTTGGTACAAATTTAATAAGACCATGCCAAAAGACTTGCAAACTTGGTACAAATTTTATAAGACCATGCCAAAACACTTGCATACTTGGTACAAATCTAATAAGACCATGCCAAACACTTGCAAACTTGGTACAAATTTAATAAGACCATGCCAAAACACTTGCATACTTGGTACAAATTTAATAAGACCATGCCAAACACTTGCAAACTTGGTACAAATTTAATAAGACCATGCCAAAAGACTTGCAAACTTGGTACAAATTTAATAAGACCATGCCAAAACACTTGCAAACTTGGTACAAATCTAATAAAACCATGCCAAACACTTGCAAACTTGGTACAAATTTAATAAGACCATGCCAAACACTTGCAAACTTGGAACAAATTTAATAAGACCATGCCAAACACTTGCAAACTTGGAACAAACTTACTAAGACCATGCCAAAACACTTGCAAACTTGGTACAAATTTAATAAGACCATGCCAAAACACTTGCAAACTTGGTACAAATTTAATAAGACCATGCCAAAACACTTGCAAACTTGGTACAAATCTAATAAGACCATGCCAAACACTTGCAAACTTGGTACAAATTTATTAAGACCATGCCAAACACTTGCAAACTTGGAACAAATTTAATAAGACCATGCCAAACACTTGCAAACTTGGAACAAACTTACTAAGACCATGCCAAAACACTTGCAAATTTGGTACAAATTTAATAAGACCATGCCAAACACTTGCAAATATGGTACAAATTTAATAAGACCATGCCAAAAGACTTACAAACTTGGTACAAGTTTAATAAGACCATGCCAAACACTTGCAAACTTGGTACAAATTTAATAAGACCATGCCAAACACTTGCAAACTTGGAATAAATTTAATAAGACCATGCCAAACACTTGCAAACTTGGTACAAATTTAATAAAACCATGCCAAACACTTGCAAACTTGGAACAAATTTAATAAGACCATGCCAAAAGACTTGCAAACTTGGTACAAATTTAATAAGACCATGCCAAAACACTTGCAAACTTGGTACAAATCTAATAAGACCATGCCAAACACTTGCAAACTTGGTACAAATTTATTAAGACCATGCCAAACACTTGCAAACTTGGAACAAACTTCCTAAAACCATGCCAAAACACTTGCTAACCTGGTACAAATTTAATAAGACCATGCCAAACACTTGCAAACTTGGTACAATTTTAATAAGACCATGCCAAAACACTTGCAAACTTGGAACAAACTTCCTAAGACCATGCCAAAACACTTGCAAACTTGGTACAAATTTAATAAGACCATGCCAAAACACTTGCAAACTTGGTATAAATTTAATAAGACCATGCCAAAACACTTGCAAAATTGGTACAAATTGAATAAGACCATGCCAAACACTTGCAAACTTGGTACAAATTTAATAAGACCATGCCAAAACACTTGCAAACTTGGTACAAATTTAATAAGACCATGCCAAAACACTTGCAAACTTGGTACAAATTTAATAAGACCATGCCAAAACCCTTGCAAACTTGGTACAAATCTAATAAGACCATGCCAAACACTTGCAAACTTGGTACAAATTTAATAAGACCATGCCAAACACTTGCAAACTTGGAAAAAACTTCCTAAAACCATGCCAAAACACTTGCTAACCTGGTACAAATTTAATAAGACCATGCCAAACACTTGCAAACTTGGTACAAATTTAATAAGACCATGCCAAAACCCTTGCAAACCTGGTACAAATCTAATAAGACCATGCCAAACACTTGCAAACTTGGTACAAATTTAATAAGACCATGCCAAAAGACTTGCAAACTTGGTACAATTTTAATAAGACCATGCCAAAACACTTGCAAACTTGGAACAAACTTCCTAAGACCATGCCAAAACACTTGCAAACTTGGTACAAATTTAATAAGACCATGGCAAAACACTTGCAAACTTGGTACAAATTTAATAAGACCATGCCAAAACACTTGCAAACTTGGTACAAATTTAATAAGACCATGCCAAACACTTGCAAACTTGGAACAAACTAACTAAGACCATGCCAAAACACTTGCAAACTTGGTACAAATTTAATAAGACCATGCCAAACACT
This sequence comes from Anopheles atroparvus, assembly GCA_914969975.1. Lineage (NCBI taxonomy): Eukaryota > Metazoa > Arthropoda > Insecta > Diptera > Culicidae > Anopheles > Anopheles atroparvus. The sequence continues at coordinate 631,749 of CAJZCY010000008.1, read as the reverse complement.
TGCAAACTTGGAACAAACTTACTAAGACCATGCCAAAACACTTGCAAACTTGGAACAAACTTACTAAGACCATGCCAAAACACTTGCAAATTTGGTACAAATTTAATAAGACCATGCCAAACACTTGCAAATATGGTACAAATTTAATAAGACCATGCCAAAAGACTTACAAACTTGGTACAAGTTTAATAAGACCATGCCAAACACTTGCAAACTTGGTACAAATTTAATAAGACCATGCCAAACACTTGCAAACTTGGAATAAATTTAATAAGACCATGCCAAACACTTGCAAACTTGGTACAAATTTAATAAGACCATGCCAAACACTTGCAAACTTGGTACAAATTTAATAAGACCATGCCAAAAGAATTGCAAACTTGGTACACATTTAATAAGACCATGCCAAAACACTTGCAAACTTGGTACAAATTTAATAAGACCATGCCAAACACTTGCAAACTTGGAACAAATTTATTAAGACCATGCCAAACACTTGCAAACTTGGAACAAACTTACTAAGACCATGCCAAAACACTTGCAAACTTGGTACAAATTTAATAAGACCATGCCAAACACTTGCAAACTTGGTACAAATTTAATAAGACCATGCCAAAAGACTTGCAAACTTGGTACAAATTTAATAAGACCATGCCAAACACTTGCAAACTTGGTACAAATTTAATGAGACCATGCAAAACACTTGCAAACTTGGAACAAATTTAATAAGACCATGCCAAACACTTGCAAACTTGGTACAAATTTAATAAGAGCATTCCAAACACTTGCAAACTTGGAACAAATTTAATAAGACCATGCCAAACACTTGCAAACTTGGTACAAATTTAATAAGACCATGCCAAAACACTTGCAAACTTGGTACAAATTTAATAAGACCATGCCAAACACTTGCAAACTTGGAACAAATTTAATAAGACCATGCCAAACACTTGCAAACTTGGTACAAATTTAATAAGAGCATGCCAAACACTTGCAAACTTGGAACAAATTTAATATGACCATGCCAAACACTTGCAAACTTGGAACAAACTTACTAAGACCATGCCAAAACACTTGCAAACTTGGTACAAATTTAATAAGACCATGCCAAACACTTGCAAACTTGGAACAAATTTAATAAGACCATGCCAAACACTTGCAAACTTGGAACAAACTTACTAAGACCATGCCAAAACACTTGCAAACTTGGTACAAATTTAATAAGACCATGCCAAAACACTTGCAAACTTGGAACAAATTTAATAAGACCATGCCAAACACTTGCAACCTTGGTACAAATTTAATAAGACCATGCCAAACACTTGCAAACTTGGTACAAATTTAATAAGACCATGCCAAACACTTGCAAACTTGGAACAAATTTAATAAGACCATGCCAAACACTTGCAAACTTGGAACAAACTTACTAAGACCATGCCAAAACACTTGCAAACTTGGTTCAAATTTAATAAGACCATGCCAAACACTTGCAAACTTGGTAAAAATTTAATAAGACCATGCCAAAACACTTGCAAACTTGGTACAAATTTAATAAGACCATGCCAAACACTTGCAAACTTGGTACAAATTTAATAAGACCATGCCAAACACTTGCAAACTTGGTAAAAATTTAATAAGACCATGCCAAACACTTGCAAACTTGGAACAAATTTAATAAGACCATGCCAAACACTTGCAAACTTGGAACAAACTTACTAAGACCATGCCAAAACACTTGCAAACTTGGTACAAATTTAATAAGACCATGCCAAAACACTTGCAAACTTGGTACAAATTTAATAAGACCATGCCAAAAGACTTGCAAACTTGGTACAAATTTAATAAGACCATGCCAAACACTTGCAAACTTGGAACAAACTTACGAAGACCATGCCAAAACACTTGCAAACTTGGTACAAATTTAATAAGACCATGCCAAAACACTTGCAAACTTGGTACAAATTTAATAAGACCATGCCAAACACTTGCAAACTTGGTACAAATTTAATAAGACCCTGCTAAAACACTTGCAAACTTGGTACAAATTTAATAAGACCATGCCAAAAGACTTGCAAACTTGGTACAAATTTAATAAGACCATGCCAAAACACTTGCAAACTTGGTACAAATTTAATAAGACCATGCCAAACACTTGCAAACTTGGTACAAATTTAATAAGACCATGCCAAACACTTGCAAACTTGGTACAAATTTAATAAGACCATGCCAAACACTTGCAAACTTGGAACAAACTTACTAAGACCATGCCAAAACACTTGCAAACTTGGTACAAATTTAATAAGACCATGCCAAAACACTTGCAAACTTGGTACAAATTTAATAAGACCATGCCAAAACACTTGCAAACTTGGTACAAATCTAATAAGACCATGCCAAACACTTGCAAACTTGGTACAAATTTAATAAGACCATGCCAAACACTTGCAAACTTGGAACAAATTTAATAAGACCATGCCAAACACTTGCAAACTTGGAACAAACTTACTAAGACCATGCCAAAACACTTGCAAACTTGGTTCAAATTTAATAAGACCATGCCAAACACTTGCAAACTTGGTACAAATTTAATAAGACCATGCCAAAACACTTGCAAACTTGGTACAAATTTAATAAGACCATGCCAAACACTTGCAAACTTGGTACAAATTTAATAAGACCATGCCAAACACTTGCAAACTTGGTACAAATTTAATAAGACCATGCCAAACACTTGCAAACTTGGAACAAATTTAATAAGACCATGCCAAACACTTGCAAACTTGGAACAAACTTACTAAGACCATGCCAAAACACTTGCAAACTTGGTACAAATTTAATAAGACCATGCCAAAACACTTGCAAACTTGGAACAAACTTACTAAGACCATGCCAAAACACTTGCAAAATTGGTACAAATGAATAAGACCATGCCAAACACTTGCAAACTTGGTACAAATTTAATAAGACCATGCCAAACACTTGCAAACTTGGAACAAATTTAATAAGACCATGCCAAACACTTGCAAACTTGGAACAAACTTACTAAGACCATGCCAAAACACTTGCAAAATTGGTACAAATGAATAAGACCATGCCAAACACTTGCAAACTTGGTACAAATTTAATAAGACCATGCCAAACACTTGCAAACTTGGAACAAATTTAATAAGACCATGCCAAACACTTGCAAACTTGGAACAAACTTACTAAGACCATGCCAAAACACTTGCAAACTTGGTACAAATTTAATAAGACCATGCCAAACACTTGCAAACTTGGAACAAACTTACTAAGGCCATGCCAAAACACTTGCAAACTTGGTTCAAATTTAATAAGACCATGCCAAACACTTGCAAACTTGGTAAAAATTTAATAAGACCATGCCAAAACACTTGCAAACTTGGTACAAATTTAATAAGACCATGCCAAACACTTGCAAACTTGGTACAAATTTAATAAGACCATGCCAAAAACTTGCAAACTTGGTACAAATTTAATAAGACCATGCCAAACACTTGCAAACTTGGAACAAATTTAATAAGACCATGCCAAACACTTGCAAACTTGGAACAAACTTACTAAGACCATGCCAAAACACTTGCAAACTTGGTACAAATTTAATAAGACCATGCCAAACACATGCAAACTTGGAACAAACTTCCTAAAACCATGCCAAAACACTTGCTAACCCGGTACAAATTTAATAAGACCATGCCAAACACTTGCAAACTTGGTACAATTTTAATAAGACCATGCCAAAACACTTGCAAACTTGGAACAAACTTCCTAAGACCATGAAAAAACACTTGCAAACTTGGTACAAATTTAAAAAGACCATGCCAAAACACTTGCAAACTTGGTACAAATTTAATAAGACCATGCCAAACACTTGCAAACTTGGTACAAATTTAATAAGACCATGCCAAAACACTTGCAAACTTGGTACAAATTTAATAAGACCATGCCAAACACTTGCAAACTTGGAACAAACTAACTAAGACCATGCCAAAACACTTGCAAACTTGGTACAAATTTAATAAGACCATGCCAAACACTTGCAAACTTGGTACAAATTTAATAAGACCATGCCAAAAGAATTGCAAACTTGGTACACATTTAATAAGACCATGCCAAAACACTTGCAAACTTGGTACAAATTTAATAAGACCATGCCAAACACTTGCAAACTTGGAACAAATTTATTAAGACCATGCAAAACACTTGCAAACTTGGTACAAATTTAATAAGACCATGCCAAAACACTTGCAAACTTGGTATAATTTTAATAAGACCATGCCAAAACACTTGCAAAATTGGTACAAATTGAATAAGACCATGCCAAACACTTGCAAAGTTGGTACAAATTTAATAAGACCATGCCAAACACTTGCAAACTTGGAACAAACTTACTAAGACCATGCCAAAACACTTGCAAACTTGGTACAAATTTAATAAGACCATGCCAAACACTTGCAAACTTGGTACAAATTTAATAAGACCATGCCAAAAGACTTGCAAACTTGGTACAAATTTAATAAGACCATGCCAAACACTTGCAAACTTGGAACAAACTTCCTAAGACCATGCCAAAACACTTGCAAACTTGGTACAAATTTAATAAGACCATGCCAAAAGACTTGCAAACTTGGTACAAATTTTATAAGACCATGCCAAAACACTTGCATACTTGGTACAAATCTAATAAGACCATGCCAAACACTTGCAAACTTGGTACAAATTTAATAAGACCATACCAAAACACTTGCAAACTTGGTACAAATTTAATAAGACCATGCCAAACACTTGCAAACTTGGAACAAACTTACTAAGACCATGCCAAAACACTTGCAAACTTGGTACAAATTTAATAAGACCATGCCAAACACTTGCAAACTTGGTACAAATTTAATAAGACCATGCCAAAAGACTTGCAAACTTGGTACAAATTTAATAAGACCATGCCAAAACACTTGCAAACTTGGTACAAATTTAATAAGACCATGCCAAAACACTTGCAAACTTGGTACAAATTTAATAAGACCATGCCAAACACTTGCAAACTTGGAACAAACTAACTAAGACCATGCCAAAACACTTGCAAACTTGGTACAAATTTAATAAGACCATGCCAAACACTTGCAAACTTGGAACAAACTTACTAAGACCATGCCAAAACACTTGCAAACTTGGAACAAACTTACTAAGACCATGCCAAAACACTTGCAAATTTGGTACAAATTTAATAAGACCATGCCAAACACTTGCAAATATGGTACAAATTTAATAAGACCATGCCAAAAGACTTACAAACTTGGTACAAGTTTAATAAGACCATGCCAAACACTTGCAAACTTGGTACAAATTTATTAAGACCATGCCAAACACTTGCAAACTTGGAACAAATTTAATAAGACCATGCCAAACACTTGCAAACTTGGAACAAACTTACTAAGACCATGCCAAAACACTTGCAAATTTGGTACAAATTTAATAAGACCATGCCAAACACTTGCAAATATGGTACAAATTTAATAAGACCATGCCAAAACACTTGCAAACTTGGAATAAATTTAATAAGACCATGCCAAACACTTGCAAACTTGGTACAAATTTAATAAAACCATGCCAAACACTTGCAAACTTGGAACAAATTTAATAAGACCATGCCAAAAGACTTGCAAACTTGGTACAAATTTAATAAGACCATGCCAAAACACTTGCAAACTTGGTACAAATCTAATAAGACCATGCCAAACACTTGCAAACTTGGTACAAATTTATTAAGACCATGCCAAACACTTGCAAACTTGGAACAAACTTCCTAAAACCATGCCAAAACACTTGCTAACCTGGTACAAATTTAATAAGACCATGCCAAACACTTGCAAACTTGGTACAATTTTAATAAGACCATGCCAAAACACTTGCAAACTTGGAACAAACTTCCTTAGACCATGCCAAAACACTTGCAAACTTGGTACAAATTTAATAAGACCATGCCAAAACACTTGCAAACTTGGTATAAATTTAATAAGACCATGCCAAAACACTTGCAAAATTGGTACAAATTGAATAAGACCATGCCAAACACTTGCAAACTTGGTACAAATTTAATAAGACCATGCCAAAACACTTGCAAACTTGGTACAAATTTAATAAGACCATGCCAAAACACTTGCAAACTTGGTACAAATTTAATAAGACCATGCCAAAACCCTTGCAAACTTGGTACAAATCTAATAAGACCATGCCAAACACTTGCAAACTTGGTACAAATTTAATAAGACCATGCCAAACACTTGCAAACTTGGAAAAAACTTCCTAAAACCATGCCAAAACACTTGCTAACCTGGTACAAATTTAATAAGACCATGCCAAACACTTGCAAACTTGGTACAAATTTAATAAGACCATGCCAAAACCCTTGCAAACCTGGTACAAATCTAATAAGACCATGCCAAACACTTGCAAACTTGGTACAAATTTAATAAGACCATGCCAAAAGACTTGCAAACTTGGTACAATTTTAATAAGACCATGCCAAAACACTTGCAAACTTGGAACAAACTTCCTAAGACCATGCCAAAACACTTGCAAACTTGGTACAAATTTAATAAGACCATGGCAAAACACTTGCAAACTTGGTACAAATTTAATAAGACCATGCCAAAACACTTGCAAACTTGGTACAAATTTAATAAGACCATGCCAAACACTTGCAAACTTGGAACAAACTAACTGAGACCATGCCAAAACACTTGCAAACTTGGTACAAATTTAATAAGACCATGCCAAACACTTGCAAACTTGGTACAAATTTAATAAGACCATGCCAAAAGAATTGCAAACTTGGTACACATTTAATAAGACCATGCCAAAACACTTGCAAACTTGGTACAAATTTAATAAGACCATGCCAAACACTTGCAAACTTGGAACAAATTTATTAAGACCATGCCAAACACTTGCAAACTTGGAACAAACTTACTAAGACCATGCCAAAACACTTGCAAACTTGGTACAAATTTAATAAGACCATGCCAAACACTTGCAAACTTGGTACAAATTTAATAAGACCATGCCAAAAGACTTGCAAACTTGGTACAAATTTAATAAGACCATGCCAAACACTTGCAAACTTGGTACAAATTTAATGAGACCATGCAAAACACTTGCAAACTTGGAACAAATTTAATAAGACCATGCCAAACACTTGCAAACTTGGTACAAATTTAATAAGAGCATTCCAAACACTTGCAAACTTGGAACAAATTTAATAAGACCATGCCAAACACTTGCAAACTTGGTACAAATTTAATAATACCATGCCAAAACACTTGCAAACTTGGTACAAATTTAATAAGACCATGCCAAACACTTGCAAACTTGGAACAAATTTAATAAGACCATGCCAAACACTTGCAAACTTGGTACAAATTTAATAAGAGCATGCCAAACACTTGCAAACTTGGAACAAATTTAATATGACCATGCCAAACACTTGCAAACTTGGAACAAACTTACTAAGACCATGCCAAAACACTTGCAAACTTGGTACAAATTTAATAAGACCATGCCAAACACTTGCAAACTTGGAACAAATTTAATAAGACCATGCCAAACACTTGCAAACTTGGAACAAACTTACTAAGACCATGCCAAAACACTTGCAAACTTGGTACAAATTTAATAAGACCATGCCAAAACACTTGCAAACTTGGTACAAATTTAATAAGACCATGCCAAAACACTTGCAAACTTGGTACAAATCTAATAAGACCATGCCAAACACTTGCAAACTTGGTACAAATTTAATAAGACCATGCCAAACACTTGCAAACTTGGAACAAATTTAATAAGACCATGCCAAACACTTGCAAACTTGGAACAAACTTACTAAGACCATGCCAAAACACTTGCAAACTTGGTACAAATTTAATAAGACCCTGCTAAAACACTTGCAAACTTGGTACAAATTTAATAAGACCATGCCAAAACACTTGCAAACTTGGTACAAATTTAATAAGACCATGCCAAACACTTGCAAACTTGGTACAAATTTAATAAGACCATGCCAAACACTTGCAAACTTGGTACAAATTTAATAAGACCATGCCAAACACTTGCAAACTTGGAACAAACTTACTAAGACCATGCCAAAACACTTGCAAACTTGGTACAAATTTAATAAGACCATGCCAAAACACTTGCAAACTTGGTACAAATTTAATAAGACCATGCCAAAACACTTGCAAACTTGGTACAAATCTAATAAGACCATGCCAAACACTTGCAAACTTGGTACAAATTTAATAAGACCATGCCAAACACTTGCAAACTTGGAACAAATTTAATAAGACCATGCCAAACACTTGCAAACTTGGAACAAACTTACTAAGACCATGCCAAAACACTTGCAAACTTGGTTCAAATTTAATAAGACCATGCCAAACACTTGCAAACTTGGTACAAATTTAATAAGACCATGCCAAAACACTTGCAAACTTGGTACAAATTTAATAAGACCATGCCAAACACTTGCAAACTTGGTACAAATTTAATAAGACCATGCCAAACACTTGCAAACTTGGTACAAATTTAATAAGACCATGCCAAACACTTGCAAACTTGGAACATATTTAATAAGACCATGCCAAACACTTGCAAACTTGGAACAAACTTACTAAGACCATGCCAAAACACTTGCAAACTTGGTACAAATTTAATAAGACCATGCCAAAACACTTGCAAACTTGGAACAAACTTACTAAGACCATGCCAAAACACTTGCAAAATTGGTACAAATGAATAAGACCATGCCAAACACTTGCAAACTTGGTACAAATTTAATAAGACCATGCCAAACACTTGCAAACTTGGAACAAATTTAATAAGACCATGCCAAACACTTGCAAACTTGGAACAAACTTACTAAGACCATGCCAAAACACTTGCAAAATTGGTACAAATGAATAAGACCATGCCAAACACTTGCAAACTTGGTACAAATTTAATAAGACCATGCCAAACACTTGCAAACTTGGAACAAATTTAATAAGACCATGCCAAACACTTGCAAACTTGGAACAAACTTTCTAAGACCATGCCAAAACACTTGCAAACTTGGTACAAATTTAATAAGACCATGCCAAACACTTGCAAACTTGGAACAAACTTACTAAGGCCATGCCAAAACACTTGCAAACTTGGTTCAAATTTAATAAGACCATGCCAAACACTTGCAAACTTGGTAAAAATTTAATAAGACCATGCCAAAACACTTGCAAACTTGGTACAAATTTAATAAGACCATGCCAAACACTTGCAAACTTGGTACAAATTTAATAAGACCATGCCAAAAACTTGCAAACTTGGTACAAATTTAATAAGACCATGCCAAACACTTGCAAACTTGGAACAAATTTAATAAGACCATGCCAAACACTTGCAAACTTGGAACAAACTTACTAAGACCATGCCAAAACACTTGCAAACTTGGTACAAATTTAATAAGACCATGCCAAACACATGCAAACTTGGAACAAACTTCCTAAAACCATGCCAAAACACTTGCTAACCCGGTACAAATTTAATAAGACCATGCCAAACACTTGCAAACTTGGTTCAAATTTAATAAGACCATGCCAAACACTTGCAAACTTGGTAAAAATTTAATAAGACCATGCCAAAACACTTGCAAACTTGGTACAAATTTAATAAGACCATGCCAAACACTTGCAAACTTGGTACAATTTTAATAAGACCATGCCAAAACACTTGCAAACTTGGAACAAACTTCCTAAGACCATGAAAAAACACTTGCAAACTTGGTACAAATTTAAAAAGACCATGCCAAAACACTTGCAAACTTGGTACAAATTTAATAAGACCATGCCAAACACTTGCAAACTTGGTACAAATTTAATAAGACCATGCCAAAACACTTGCAAACTTGGTACAAATTTAATAAGACCATGCCAAACACTTGCAAACTTGGAACAAACTAACTAAGACCATGCCAAAACACTTGCAAACTTGGTACAAATTTAATAAGACCATGCCAAACACTTGCAAACTTGGTACAAATTTAATAAGACCATGCCAAAAGAATTGCAAACTTGGTACACATTTAATAAGACCATGCCAAAACACTTGCAAACTTGGTACAAATTTAATAAGACCATGCCAAACACTTGCAAACTTGGAACAAATTTATTAAGACCATGCAAAACACTTGCAAACTTGGAACAAACTTACTAAGACCATGCCAAAACACTTGCAAACTTGGTACAAATTTAATAAGACCATGCCAAACACTTGCAAACTTGGTAAAAATTTAATAAGACCATGCCAAAGGACTTGCAAACTTGGTACAAACGTCCTAAGACCATGCCAAAACACTTGCAAACTTGGTACAAATTTAATAAGACCATGCCAAAACACTTGCAAACTTGGTACAAATTTAATAAGACCATGCCAAACACTTGCAAACTTGGTACAAATTTAATAAGAGCATTCCAAACACTTGCAAACTTGGAACAAATTTAATAAGACCATGCCAAACACTTGCAAACTTGGTACAAATTTAATAAGACCATGCCAAACACTTGCGAACTTGGAACAAATTTAATAAGACCATGCCAAACACTTGCAAACTTGTTACAAATTTAATTAGACCATGCCAAACACTTGCAAACTTGGAACAAATTTAATAAGACCATGCCAAACACTTGCAAACTTGGAACAAACTTACTAAGACCATGCCAAAACACTTGCAAACTTGGTACAAATTTAATAAGACCATGCCAAACACTTGCAAACTTGGAACAAATTTAATAAGACCATGCCAAACACTTGCAAACTTGGAACAAACTTACTAAGACCATGCCAAAACACTTGCAAACTTGGTACAAATTTAATAAGACCATGCCAAAACACTTGCAAACTTGGTACAAATTTAATAAGACCATGCCAAAACACTTGCAAACTTGGTACAAATCTAATAAGACCATGCCAAACACTTGCAAACTTGGTACAAATTTAATAAGACCATGCCAAAACACTTGCAAACTTGGTAAAAATTTAATAAGACCATGCCAAACACTTGCAAACTTGGTACAAATTTAATAAGACCAATGCAAAAGACTTGCAAACTTGGTACAAATTTAATAAGACCATGCCAAAACACTTGCAAACTTGGTACAAATCTAATAAGACCATGCCAAACACTTGCAAACTTGGTACAAATTTAATAAGACCATGCCAAACACTTGCAAACTTGGAACAAATTTAATAAGACCATGCCAAACACTTGCAAACTTGGAACAAACTTACTAAGACCATGCCAAACCACTTGCAAACTTGGTACAAATTTAATAAGACCATGCCAAAACACTTGCAAACTTGGAACAAATTTCCTAAGACCATGCCAAAAGACTTGCAAACTTGGTACAAATTTAATAAGACCATGCCAAAACACTTGCAAACTTGGTACACATCTAATAAGACCATGCCAAACACTTGCAAACTTGGTACAAATTTAATAAGACCATGCCAAACACTTGCAAACTTGGAACAAACTTCCTAAAACCAAGCCAAAACACTTGCAAACCTGGTAAAAATTTAATAAGACCATGCCAAACACTTGCAAACTTGGTACAATTTTAATAAGACCATGCCAAAACACTTGCAAACTCGGAACAAACTTCCTAAGACCATGCCAAAACACTTGCAAACTTGGTACAAATTTAATAAGACCATGCAAAAACACTTGCAAACTTGGTACAAATTTTAAAAGACCATGCCAAAACACTTGCAAACTTGGTACAAATTTAAAAAGACCATGCCAAAACACTTGCAAACTTGGAACAAACCTCCTAAGACCATGCCAAAACACTTGCAAACTTGGTACAAATTTAAAAAGCCCATGCCAAAACACTTGCAAACTTGGTATAAGTTTAATAAGACCATGCCATAACACTTGCAAACTTGGTACAAATTTAATAAGACCATGCCAAACACTTGCAAACTTGGTACAAATTTAATAAGACCATGCCAAACACTTGCAAACTTGGAACAAACTTCCTAAGACCATGCCAAAACACTTGCAAACTTGGTACAAATTTAAAAAGATCATGCTAAAACACTTGCAAACTTGGTACAAATTTAATAAGACCTTGCCAAAACACTTGCAAACTTGGAACAAACTTCCTAAGACCATGCCAAAACACTTGCAAACTTGGTACAAATTTAATAAGACCATGCCAGAACACTTGCAAACTTGGTAAAAATTTAATAAGACCATGCCAAAACACTTGCAAACTTGGTACAAATTTAATAAGACCATGCCAAACACTTGCAACCTTGGTACAAACTTCCTAAGACCATGCCAAAACACTTGCAAACTTGGTACAAATTTAATAAGATCATGCTAAAACACTTGCAAACTTGGTACAAATTTAATAAGACCTTGCCAAAACACTTGCAAACTTGGTACAAATTTAATAAGACCATGCCAAAAGACTTGCAAACTTGGTACAAATTTAATAAGACCATGCCCAAAAACACTTGCAAACTTGGTACAAATCTAATAAGACCATGCCAAACACTTGCAAACTTGGTACAAATTTAATAAGACCATGCCAAACACTTGCAAACTTGGAACAAACTTCCTAAAACCATGCCAAAACACTTGCTAACCTGGACAAATTTAATAAGAACATTCCAAACACTTGCAAACTTGGTACAATTTTAATAAGACCATGCCAAAACACTTTCAAACTTGGAACAAACTTCCTAAGACCATGCCAAAACACTTGCAAACTTGGTACAAATTTAATTAGACCATGGCAAAACACTTGCAAACTTGGTACAAATTTAATAAGACCATGCCAAAACACTTGCAAACTTGGTACAAATTTAATAAGACCATGCCAAACACTTGCAAACTTGGAACAAATTTAATAAGACCATGCCAAAACACTTGCAAACTTGGTACAAATTTAATAAGACCATGCCAAACACTTGCAAACTTGGAACAAACTCACTAAGACCATGCCAAAACACTTGCAAACTTGGTACAAATTTAATAAGACCATGCCAAACACTTGCAAACTTGGTACAAATTTAATAAGACCATGCCAAAAGACTTGCAAACTTGGTACAAATTTAATAAGACCATGCCAAACACTTGCAAACTTGGAACAACCTTCCTAAGACCATGCCAAAAGACTTGCAAACTTGGTAAAAATTTAATAAGACCATGCCAAAACACTTGCAAACTTGGTACAAATCTAATAAGACCATGCCAAACACTTGCAAACTTGGTACAAATTTAATAAGACCATGCCAAACACTTGCAAACTTGGAACAAATTTAATAAGACCATGCCAAACACTAGCAAACTTGGAACAAACTTACTAAGACCATGCCAAAACACTTGCAAACTTGGTACAATTTTAATAAGACCATGCCAAAACACTTGCAAATTTGGAACAAACTTCCTAAGACCATGCCAAAACACTTGCAAACTTGGTACAAATTTAATAAGACCATGGCAAAACACTTGCAAACTTGGTACAAATTTAATAAGACCATGGAAAAACACTTGCAAACTTGGTACAAATTCAATAAGACCATGCCAAACACTTGCAAACTTGGTACAAATTTAATAAGACCATGCCAAAACACTTGCAAACTTGGTACAAATCTAATAAGACCATGCCAAACACTTGCAAACTTGGTACAAATTAAATAAGACCATGCCAAACACTTGCAAACTTGGAACAAATTTAATAAGACCTTGCCAAACACTTGCAAACTTGGAACAAACTTACTAAGACCATGCCAAAACACTTGCAAACTTGGTTCAAATTTAATAAGACCATGCCAAACACTTGCAAACTTGGTACAAATTTAATAAGACCATGCCAAAACACTTGCAAACTTGGTACAAATTTAATAAGACCAGGCCAAAACACTTGCAAACTTGGTACAATTCTAATAAGACCATGCCAAACACTTGCAAACTTGGTACAAATTTAATAAGACCATGCCAAACACTTGCAAACTTGGAACAAATTTAATAAGACCATGCCAAACACTTGCAAACTTGGAACAAATTTAATAAGACCATGCCAAACACTTGCAAACTTGGTACAAATCTAATAAGACCATGCCAAACACTTGCAAACTTGGTACAAATTAAATAAGACCATGCCAAAACACTTGCAAACTTGGTACAAATCTAATAAGACCATGCCAAAACACTTGCAAACTTGGTACAAATTTAATAAGACCATGCCAAACACTTGCAAACTTGGAACAAATTTAATAAGACCATGCCAAACACTTGCAAACTTGGAACAAACTTACTAATTCCATGCCAAACCACTTGCAAACCTGGTACAAATTTAATAAGACCATGCCAAAACACTTGCAAACTTGGTACAAATTTCCTAAGACCATGCCAAAAGACTTGCAAACTTGGTACAAATTTAATAAGACCATGCCAAAACACTTGCAAACTTGGTACAAATCTAATAAGACCATGCCAAACACTTGCAAACTTGGTACAAATTTAATAAGACCATGCCAAACACTTGCAAACTTGGAACAAACTTCCTAAAGCCATGCCAAAACACTTGCAAACCTGGTAAAAATTTAATAAGACCATGCCAAACACTTGCAAACTTGGTACAATTTTAATAAGACCATGCCAAAACACTTGCAAACTCGGAACAAACTTCCTAAGACCATGCCAAAACACTTGCAAACTTGGTACAAATTTAATAAGACCATGCAAAAACACTTGCAAACTTGGTACAAATTTAAAAAGACCATGCCAAAACACTTGCAAACTTGGTACAAATTTAAAAAGACCATGCCAAAACACTTGCAAACTTGGTATAAGTTTAATAAGACCATGCCATAACACTTGCAAACTTGGTACAAATTTAATAAGACCATGCCAAACACTTGCAAACTTGGTACAAATTTAATAAGACCATGCCAAACACTTGCAAACTTGGAACAAACTTCCTAAGACCATGCCAAAACACTTGCAAACTTGGTACAAATTTAATAAGACCATGCCAAAACACTTGCAAACTTGGTATAAGTTTAATAAGACCATGCCATAACACTTGCAAACTTGGTACAAATTTAATAAGACCATGCCACACACTTGCAAACTTGGTACAAATTTAATAAGACCATGCCAAACACTTGCAAACTTGGAACAAACTTCCTAAGACCATGCCAAAACACTTGCAAACTTGGTACAAATTTAAAAAGATCATGCTAAAACACTTGCAAACTTGGTACAAATTTAATAAGACCTTGCCAAAACACTTGCAAACTTGGAACAAACTTCCTAAGACCATGCCAAAACACTTGCAAACTTGGTACAAATTTAATAAGACCATGCCAGAACACTTGCAAACTTGGTATAAATTTAATAAGACCATGCCAAAACACTTGCAAACTTGGTACAAATTTAATAAGACCATGCCAAACACTTGCAACCTTGGTACAAACTTCCTAAGACCATGCCAAAACACTTGCAAACTTGGTACAAATTTAATAAGATCATGCTAAAACACTTGCAAACTTGGTACAAATTTAATAAGACCTTGCCAAAACACTTGCAAACTTGGTACAAATTTAATAAGACCATGCCAAAAGACTTGCAAACTTGGTACAAATTTAATAAGACCATGCCCAAAAACACTTGCAAACTTGGTACAAATCTAATAAGACCATGCCAAACACTTGCAAACTTGGTACAAATTTAATAAGACCATGCCAAACACTTGCAAACTTGGAACAAACTTCCTAAAACCATGCCAAAACACTTGCTAACCTGGACAAATTTAATAAGAACATTCCAAACACTTGCAAACTTGGTACAATTTTAATAAGACCATTCCAAAACACTTGCAAACTTGGAACAAACTTCCTAAGACCATGCCAAAACACTTGCAAACTTGGTACAAATTTAATTAGACCATGGCAAAACACTTGCAAACTTGGTACAAATTTAATAAGACCATGCCAAAACACTTGCAAACTTGGTACAAATTTAATAAGACCATGCCAAACACTTGCAAACTTGGAACAAACTTACTAAGACCATGCCAAAACACTTGCAAACTTGGTACAAATTTAATAAGACCATGCCAAACACTTGCAAACTTGGTACAAATTTAATAAGACCATGCCAAAAGACTTGCAAACTTGGTACAAATTTAATAAGACCATGCCAAACACTTGCAAACTTGGAACAACCTTCCTAAGACCATGCCAAAAGACTTGCAAACTTGGTAAAAATTTAATAAGACCATGCCAAAACACTTGCAAACTTGGTACAAATCTAATAAGACCATGCCAAACACTTGCAAACTTGGTACAAATTTAATAAGACCATGCCAAACACTTGCAAACTTGGAGCAAATTTAATAAGACCATGCCAAACACTTGCAAACTTGGAACAAACTTACTAAGACCATGCCAAAACACTTGCAAACTTGGTACAATTTTAATAAGACCATGCCAAAACACTTGCAAACTTGGTACAAATTTAATAAGACCATGGCAAAACACTTGCAAACTTGGTACAAATTTAATAAGACCATGGCAAAACACTTGCAAACTTGGTACAAATTCAATAAGACCATGCCAAACACTTGCAAACTTGGTACAAATTTAATAAGACCATGCCAAAACACTTGCAAACTTGGTACAAATCTAATAAGACCATGCCAAACACTTGCAAACTTGGTACAAATTAAATAAGACCATGCCAAACACTTGCAAACTTGGAACAAATTTAATAAGACCTTGCCAAACACTTGCAAACTTGGAACAAACTTACTAAGACCATGCCAAAACACTTGCAAACTTGGTTCAAATTTAATAAGACCATGCCAAACACTTGCAAACTTGGTACAAATTTAATAAGACCATGCCAAAACACTTGCAAACTTGGTACAAATTTAATAAGACCATGCCAAAACACTTGCAAACTTGGTACATATCTAATAAGACCATGCCAAACACTTGCAAACTTGGTACAAATTTAATAAGACCATGCCAAACACTTGCAAACTTGGAACAAATTTAATAAGACCATGCCAAACACTTGCAGACTTGGAACAAACTTACTAAGACCATGCCAAAACACTTGCAAACTTGGTACAATTTTAATAAGACCATGCCAAAACACTTGCAAATTTGGAACAAACTTCCTAAGACCATGCCAAAACACTTGCAAACTTGGTACAAATTTAATAAGACCATGGCAAAACACTTGCAAACTTGGTACAAATTTAATAAGACCATGGCAAAACACTTGCAAACTTGGTACAAATTTAATGAGACCATGCCAAACACTTGCAAACTTGGTACAAATTTAATAAGACCATGCCAAAACACTTGCAAACTTGGTACAAATCTAATAAGACGATGCCAAACACTTGCAAACTTGGTACAAATTTAATAAGACCATGCCAAACACTTGCAAACTTGGAACAAATTTAATAAGACCATGCCAAACACTTGCAAACTTGGAACAAACTTACTAAGACCATGCCAAAACACTTGCAAACTTGGTTCAAATTTAATAAGACCATGCCAAACACTTGCAAACTTGGTACAAATTTAATAAGACCATGCCAAAACACTTGCAAACTTGGTACAAATTTAATAAGACCATGCCAAAACACTTGCAAACTTGGTACAAATCTAATAAGACCATGCCAAACACTTGCAAACTTGGTACAAATTTAATAAGACCATGCCAAACACTTGCAAACTTGGAACAAATTTAATAAGACCATGCCAAACACTTGCAAACTTGGAACAAACCTACTAAGACCATGCCAAAACACTTGCAAACTTGGTACAAATTTAATAAGACCATGCCAAACACTTGCAAACTTGGTACAAATTTAATAAGACCATGCCAAAAGACTTGCAAACTTGGTACAAATTTAATAAGACCATGCCAAAACACTTGCAAACTTGGTACAAATTTAATAAGACCATGCCAAACACTTGCAAACTTGGTACAAATTTAATAAGACCATGCCAAACACTTGCAAACTTGGAACAAACTTCCTAAAACCACGCCAAAACACTTGCTAACCTGGTACAAATTTAATAAGACCATGCCAAACACTTGCAAAGTTGGTACAATTTTAATAAGACCATGCCAAAACACTTGCAAACTTGGTACAAATTTAATAAGACCATGCCAAAACACTTGCAAACTTGGAACAAACTTCCTAAGACCATGCCAAAACACTTGCAAACTTGGTACAAATTTAATAAGACCATGCCAAAACACTTGCAAACTTGGTATAAATTTAATAAGACCATGCCAAAACACTTGCAAACTTGGTACAAATTTAAAAAAACCATGCCAAACACTTGCAAACTTGGTACAAATTTAATAAGACCATGCCAAACACTTGCAAACTTGGAACTAACTTCCTAAAACCATGCCAAAACACTTGCTAACCTGGTACAAATTTAATAAGACCATGCCAAACACTGGCAAACTTGGTACAATTTTAATAAGACCATGCCAAAACACTTGCAATCTTGGAACAAACTTGCTAAGACCATGCCAAAACACTTGCAAACTTGGTACAAATTTAATTAGACCATGCCAAAACACTTGCAAACTTGGTACAAATTTAATAAGACCATGCCAAACACTTGCAAACTTGGAACAAACTTCCTAAGACCATGCCAAAACACTTGCAAACTTGGTACAAATTTAATAAGACCATGCCAAAACACTTGCAAACTTGGTATAAATTTAATAACACCATGCCAAAACACTTGCAAACTTGGTACAAATTTAATAAGACCATGCCAAACACTTGCAAACTTGGAACAAACTTCCTAAAACCATGCCAAAACACTTGCTAACCTGGTACAAATTTAATATGACCATGCCAATCACTTGCAAACTTGGTACAATTTTAATAAGACCATGCCAAAACACTTGCAAACTTGGAACAAACTTCCTAAGACCATGCCAAAACACTTGCAAACTTGGTATAAATTTAATATGATCATGCTAAAACACTTGCAAACTTGGAACAAATTTAATAAGACCATGCCAAACACTTGCAAACTTGGAACTAACTTCCTAAGACCATGCCAAAACACTTGCAAACTTGGTACAAATTTAATATGATCATGCTAAAACACTTGCAAACTTGGTACAAATTTAATAAGACCTTGCCAAAACACTTGCAAACATGGAACAAACTTCCTAAGACCATGCCAAAACACTTGCAAACTTGGTACAAATTTAATAAGACCATGCCAAAACACTTGCAAACTTGGTATAAATTTATTAAGACCATGCCAAAACACTTGCAAACTTGGTACAAATTTAATAAGACCATGCCAAACACTTGCAAACTTGGTACAAATTTAATAAGACCATGCCAAACACTTGCAAACTTGGAACAAACTTCCTAAGACCATGCCAAAACACTTGCAAACTTGGTATAAATTTAATAAGACCATGCCAAAACACTTGCAAACTTGGTACAAATTTAATAAGACCATGCCAAACACTTGCAAACTTGGTACAAATTTTATAAGACCATGCCAAACACTTGCTAACTTGGAACAAACTTTCTAAGACCATGCCAAAACACTTGCAAACTTGGTACAAATTTAAAATGATCATGCTAAAACACTTGCAAACTTGGTTCAAATTTAATAAGACCTTGCCAAAACACTTGCAAACTTGGAACAAACTTCCTAAGACCATGCCAAAACACTTGCAAACTTGGTACAAATTTAATAAGACCATGCCAAAACACTTTTAAACTTGGTATAAATTTAATAAGACCATGCCAAAACACTTGCAAACTTGGTACAAATTTAATAAGACCATGCCAAACACTTGCAAACTTGGTACAAATTTAATAAGACCATGCCAAACACTTGCAAACTTGTAACAAACTTCCTAAGACCATGCCAAAACAATCGCAAACTTGGTACAAATTTAATAAGATCATGCTAAAACACTTGCAATCTTGGTACAAATTTAATAAGACCTTGCCAAAACACTTGCAAACTTGGTAAAAATTTAATAAGACCATGCCAAAAGACTTGCAAACTTGGTACAAATTTAATAAGACCATGCCAAAACACTTGCAAACTTGGTACAAATTTAATAAGACCATGCCAAAAGACTTGCAAACTTGGTACAAATTTAATAAGACCATGCCAAAACACTTGCAAACTTGGTACAAATTTAATAAGACCATGCCAAACACTTGCAAACTTGGTACAAATTTAATAAGACCATGCCAAACACTTGCAAACTTGGTACAAATTTAATAAGACCATGCCAAACACTTGCAAACTTGGAACAAACTTCCTAAGACCATGCCAAAACACTTGCAAACTTGGTATAAATTTAATATGATCATGCTAAAACACTTGCAAACTTGGAACAAATTTAATAAGACCATGCCAAACACTTGCAAACTTGGAACTAACTTCCTAAGACCATGCCAAAACACTTGCAAACTTGGTACAAATTTAATATGATCATGCTAAAACACTTGCAAACTTGGTACAAATTTAATAAGACCTTGCCAAAACACTTGCAAACATGGAACAAACTTCCTAAGACCATGCCAAAACACTTGCAAACTTGGTACAAATTTAATAAGACCATACCAAAACACTTGCAAACTTGGTATAAATTTATTAAGACCATGCCAAAACACTTGCAAACTTGGTACAAATTTAATAAGACCATGCCAAACACTTGCAAACTTGGTACAAATTTAATAAGACCATGCCAAACACTTGCAAACTTGGAACAAACTTCCTAAGACCATGCCAAAACACTTGCAAACTTGGTATAAATTTAATAAGACCATGCCAAAACACTTGCAAACTTGGTACAAATTTAATAAGACCATGCCAAAACACTTTTAAACTTGGTATAAATTTAATAAGACCATGCCAAAACACTTGCAAACTTGGTACAAATTTAATAAGACCATGCCAAACACTTGCAAACTTGGTACAAATTTAATAAGACCATGCCAAACACTTGCAAACTTGTAACAAACTTCCTAAGACCATGCCAAAACAATCGCAAACTTGGTACAAATTTAATAAGATCATGCTAAAACACTTGCAAACTTGGTACAAATTTAATAAGACCTTGCCAAAACACTTGCAAACTTGGTAAAAATTTAATAAGACCATGCCAAAAGACTTGCAAACTTGGTACAAATTTAATAAGACCATGCCAAAACACTTGCAAACTTGGTACAAATTTAATAAGACCATGCCAAAAGACTTGCAAACTTGGTACAAATTTAATAAGACCATGCCAAAACACTTGCAAACTTGGTACAAATTTAATAAGACCATGCCAAACACTTGCAAACTTGGTACAAATTTAATAAGACCATGCCAAACACTTGCAAACTTGGTACAAATCTAATAAGACCATGCCAAACACTTGCAAACTTGGTACAAATTTAATAAGACCATGCCAAACACTTGCAAACTTGGAACAAACTTCCTAAAACCATGCCAAAACACTTGCTAACCTGGTACAAATTTAATAAGACCATGCCAAAACACTTGCAAACTTGGTACAAATCTAATAAGACCATGCCAAACACTTGCAAACTTGGTACAAATTTAATAAGACCATGCCAAACACTTGCAAACTTGGAACAAATTTAATAAGACCATGCCAAACACTTGCAAACTTGGAACAAACTTACTAAGACCATGCCAAAACACTTGCAAACTTGGTACAAATTTAATAAGACCATGCCAAAACACTTACAAACTTGGTACAAATTTAATAAGACCATGCCAAAAGACTTGCAAACTTGGTACAAATTTAATAAGACCATGCCAAAACACTTGCAAACTTGGAACAAATCTAATAAGACCATGCCAAACACTTGCAAACTTGGTACAAATTTAATAAGACCATGCCAAACACTTGCAAACTTGGAACAAACTTCCTAAAACCATGCCAAAACACTTGCTAACCTGGTACAAATTTAATAAGACCATGCCAAACACTTGCAAACTTGGTACAATTTTAATAAGACCATGCCAAAACACTTGCAAACTTGGAACAAACTTCCTAAGACCATGCCAAAACACTTGCAAACTTGGTACAAATTTAATAAGACCATGCCAAAACACTTGCAAACTTGGTACAAATTTAATAAGACCATGCCAAACACTTGCAAACTTGGTACAAATTTAATAAGACCATGCCAAACACTTGCAAACTTGGAACAAACTTCCTAAGACCATGCCAAAACACTTGCAAACTTGGTATAAATTTAATAAGACCATGCCAAAACACTTGCAAACTTGGTACAAATTTAATAAGACCATGCCAAACACTTGCAAACTTGGTACAAATTTAATAAGACCATGCCAAACACTTGCAAACTTGGAACAAACTTCCTAAGACCATGCCAAAACACTTGCAAACTTGGTACAAATTTAATATGATCATGCTAAAACACTTGCAAACTTGGTACAAATTTAATAAGACCTTGCCAAAACACTTGCAAACTTGGAACAAACTTCCTAAGACCATGCCAAAACACTTGCAAACTTGGTACAAATTTAATAAGACCATGCCAAAACACTTGCAAACTTGGTATAAATTTAATAAGACCATGCCAAAACACTTGCAAACTTGGTACAAATTTAATAAGACCATGCCAAACATTTGCAAACTTGGTACAAATTTAATAAGACCATGCCAAACACTTGCAAACTTGGAACAAACTTGCTAAGACCATGCCAAAACACTCGCAAACTTGGTACAAATTTAATAAGATCATGCTAAAACACTTGCAAACTTGGTACAAATTTAATAAGACCTTGCCAAAACACTTGCAAACTTGGTAAAAAATTTATAAGACCATGCCAAAAGACTTGCAAACTTGGTACAAATTTAATAAGACCATGCCAAAACACTTGCAAACTTGGTACAAATCTAATAAGATCATGCCAAACACTTGCAAACTTGGTACAAATTTAATAAGAACATGCCAAACACTTGCAAACTTGGAACAAACTTCCTAAAACCATGCCAAAACACTTGCTAAACTGGTACAAATTTAATAAGACCATGCCAAAACACTTGCAAACTTGGTACAAATCTAATAAGACCATGCCAAACACTTGCAAACTTGGTACAAATTTGATAAGACCATGCCAAACACTTGCAAACTTGGAACAAATTTAATAAGACCATGCCAAACACTTGCAAACTTGGAACAAACTTACTAAGACCATGCCAAAACACTTGCAAACTTGGTACAAATTTAATAAGACCATGCCAAAACACTTGCAAACTTGGTACAAATTTAATACGACCATGCCAAAAGACTTGCAAACTTGGTACAAATTTAATAAGACCATGCCAAAACACTTGCAAACTTGGTACAAATCTAATAAGACCATGCCAAACACTTGCAAACTTGGTACAAATTTAATAAGACCATGCCAAACACTTGCAAACTTGGAACAAACTTCCTAAGACCATGCCAAAACACTTGCAAACTTGGAACAAATTTAATAAGACCATGCCAAAACACTTGCAAACTTGGAACAAATTTAATAAGACCATGCCAAACATTTGCAAACTTGGTACAAATTCAATAAGACCATGCCAAAACACTTGCAAACTTGGTACACATTTAATAAGACCATGCCAAACACTTGCAAACTTGGAACAAACTTACTAAGACCATGCCAAAACACTTGCTAACCTGGTACAAATTTAATAAGACCATGCCAAACACTTGCAAACTTGGTACAATTTTAATAAGACCATGCCAAAACACTTGCAAACTTGGAACAAACTTCCTAAGACCATGCCAAAACACTTGCAAACTTGGTACAAATTTAATTAGACCATGGCAAAACACTTGCAAACTTGGTACAAATTTAATAAGACCATGCCAAAACACTTGCAAACTTGGTACAAATTTAATAAGACCATGCCAAACACTTGCAAACTTGGAACAAACTTACTAAGACCATGCCAAAACACTTGCAAACTTGGTACAAATTTAATAAGACCATGCCAAACACTTGCAAACTTGGTACAAATTTAATAAAACCATGCCAAAAGACTTGCAAACTTGGTACAAATTTAATAAGACCATGCCAAAACACTTGCAAACTTGGTACAAATCTAATAAGACCATGCCAAACACTTGCAAACTTGGAACAAATTTGATAAGACCATGCCAAACACTTGCAAACTTGGAACAAACTTACTAAGACCATGCCAAAACACTTGCAAACTTGGTACAAATTTAATAAGACCATGCCAAAACACTTGCAAACTTGGTACAAATCTAATAAGACCATGCCAAACACTTGCAAACTTGGTACAAATTTAATAAGACCATGCCAAACACTTGCAAACTTGGAACAAACTTCCTAAAACCATGCCAAAACACTTGCTAACCTGGTACAAATTTAATAAGACCATGCCAAACACTTGCAAACTTGGAACAAACTTCCTAAAACCATGCCAAAACACTTGCTAACCTGGTACAAATTTAATAAGACCATGCCAAACACTTGCAAACTTGGTACAATTTTAATAAGACCATGCCAAAACACTTGCAAACTTGGAACAAACTTCCTAAGACCATGCCAAAACACTTGCAAACATGGAACAAATTTAATAAGACCATGCCAAACACTTGCAAACTTGGTACAAATTTAATAAGACCATGCCAAAACACTTGCAAACTTGGTACAAATTCAATAAGACCATGCCAAAACACTTGCAAACTTGGAACAAACTTCCTAAGACCATGCCAAAACACTTGCAAACTTGGTACAAATTTAATAAGACCATGCCAAAACACTTGCAAACTTGGTACAAATCTAATAAGACCATGCCAAACACTTGCAAACTTGGTACAAATTTAATAAGACCATGCCAAACACTTGCAAACTTGGAACAAATTTGATAAGACCATGCCAAACACTTGCAAACTTGGAACAAACTTACTAAGACCATGCCAAAACACTTGCAAACTTGGTACAAATTTAATAAGACCATGCCAAAACACTTGCAAACTTGGTACAAATCTAATAAGACCATGCCAAACACTTGCAAACTTGGTACAAATTTAATAAGACCATGCCAAACACTTGCAAACTTGGAACAAACTTCCTAAAACCATGCCAAAACACTTGCTAACCTGGTACAAATTTAATAAGACCATGCCAAACACTTGCAAACTTGGTACAATTTTAATAAGACCATGCCAAAACACTTGCAAACTTGGAACAAACTTCCTAAGACCATGCCAAAACACTTGCAAACATGGAACAAATTTAATAAGACCATGCCAAACACTTGCAAACTTGGTACAAATTTAATAAGACCATGCCAAAACACTTGCAAACTTGGTACAAATTCAATAAGACCATGCCAAAACACTTGCAAACTTGGAACAAACTTCCTAAGACCATGCCAAAACACTTGCAAACTTGGTACAAATTTAATAAGACCATGCCAAAACACTTGCAAACTTGGTACAAATCTAATAAGACCATGCCAAACACTTGCAAACTTGGTACAAATTTAATAAGACCATGCCAAACACTTGCAAACTTGGAACAAACTTCCTAAAACCATGCCAACACACTTGCTAACCTGGTACAAATTTAATAAGACCATGCCAAACACTTGCAAACTTGGTACAATTTTAATAAGACCATGCCAAAACACTTGCAAACTTGGAACAAACTTCCTAAGACCATGCCAAAACACTTGCAAACTTGGTACAAATTTAATAAGACCATGCCAAAACACTTGCAAACTTGGTACAAATTTAATAAGACCATGCCAAACACTTGCAAACTTGGTACAAATTTAATAAGACCATGCCAAACACTTGCAAACTTGGAACAAACTTCCTAAGACCATGCCAAAACACTTGCAAACTTGGTACAAATTTAATAAGATCATGCTAAAACACTTGCAAACTTGGTACAAATTTAATAAGACCTTGCCAAAACACTTGCAAACTTGGTACAAATTTAATAAGACCATGCAAAAAGACTTGCAAACTTGGTACAAATTTAATAAGACCATGCCAAAACACTTGCAAACTTGGTACAAATTTAATAAGACCATGCCAAACACTTGCAAACTTGGTACAATTTTAATAAGACCATGCCAAACACTTGCAAACTTGGAACAAACTTCCTAAGACCATGCCAAAACACTTGCAAACTTGGTACAAATTTAATAAGACCATGGCAAAACACTTGCAAACTTGGTACAAATTTAATAAGACCATGCCAAACACTTGCAAACTTGGTACAAATTTAATAAGACCATGCCAAACACTTGCAAACTTGGAACAAACTTCCTAAAACCATGCCAAAACACTTGCTAACCTGGTACAAATTTAATAAGACCATGCCAAACACTTGCAAACTTGGTACAATTTTAATAAGAACATGCCAAAACACTTGCAAACTTGGAACAAACTTCCTTAGACCATGCCAAAACACTTGCAAACTTGGTACAAATTTAATAAGACCATGGCAAAACACTTGCAAACTGGGTACAAATTTAATAAGACCATGCCAAAACACTTGCAAACTTGGTACAAATTTAATAAGACCATGCCAAACACTTGCAAACTTGGAACAAACTTACTAAGACCATGCCAAAACACTTGCAAACTTGGTACAAATTTAATAAGACCATGCCAAACACTTGCAAACTTGGTACAAATTTAATAAGACCATGCCAAAAGACTTGCAAACTTGGTACAAATTTAATAAGACCATGCCAAACACTTGCAAACTTGGAACAACCTTCCTAAGACCATGCCAAAAGACTTGCAAACTTGGTACAAATTTAATAAGACCATGCCAAAACACTTGCAAACTTGGTACAAATCTAATAAGACCATGCCAAACACTTGCAAACTTGGTACAAATTTAATAAGACCATGCCAAACACTTGCAAACTTGGAACAAATTTAATAAGACCATGCCAAACACTTGCAGACTTGGAACAAACTTACTAAGACCATGCCAAAACACTTGCAAACTTGGTACAATTTTAATAAGACCATGCCAAAACACTTGCAAATTTGGAACAAACTTCCTAAGACCATGCCAAAACACTTGCAAACTTGGTACAAATTTAATAAGACCATGGCAAAACACTTGCAAACTTGGTACAAATTTAATAAGACCATGGCAAAACACTTGCAAACTTGGTACAAATTTAATGAGACCATGCCAAACACTTGCAAACTTGGTACAAATTTAATAAGACCATGCCAAAACACTTGCAATCTTGGTACAAATCTAATAAGACGATGCCAAACACTTGCAAACTTGGTACAAATTTAATAAGACCATGCCAAACACTTGCAAACTTGGAACAAATTTAATAAGACCATGCCAAACACTTGCAAACTTGGAACAAACTTACTAAGACCATGCCAAAACACTTGCAAACTTGGTTCAAATTTAATAAGACCATGCCAAACACTTGCAAACTTGGTACAAATTTAATAAGACCATGCCAAAACACTTGCAAACTTGGTACAAATTTAATAAGACCATGCCAAAACACTTGCAAACTTGGTACAAATCTAATAAGACCATGCCAAACACTTGCAAACTTGGTACAAATTTAATAAGACCATGCCAAACACTTGCAAACCTGGAACAAATTTAATAAGACCATGCCAAACACTTGCAAACTTGGAACAAACCTACTAAGACCATGCCAAAACACTTGCAAACTTGGTACAAATTTAATAAGACCATGCCAAACACTTGCAAACTTGGTACAAATTTAATAAGACCATGCCAAACACTTGCAAACTTGGAACAAACTTCCTAAAACCACGCCAAAACACTTGCTAACCTGGTACAAATTTAATAAGACCATGCCAAACACTTGCAAAGTTGGTACAATTTTAATAAGACCATGCCAAAACACTTGCAAACTTGGTACAAATCTAATAAGACCATGCCAAACACTTGCAAACTTGGTACAAATTTAATAAGACCATTCCAAACACTTGCAAACTTGGAACAAACTTCCTAAAACCATGCCAAAACACTTGCTAACCTGGTACAAATTTAATAAGACCATGCCAAAACACTTGCAAACTTGGTACAAATCTAATAAGACCATGCCAAACACTTGCAAACTTGGTACAAATTTAATAAGACCATGCCAAACACTTGCAAACTTGGAACAAATTTAATAAGACCATGCCAAACACTTGCAAACTTGGAACAAACTTACTAAGACCATGCCAAAACACTTGCAAACTTGGTACAAATTTAATAAGACCATGCCAAAACACTTACAAACTTGGTACAAATTTAATAAGACCATGCCAAAAGACTTGCAAACTTGGTACAAATTTAATAAGACCATGCCAAAACACTTGCAAACTTGGAACAAATCTAATAAGACCATGCCAAACACTTGCAAACTTGGTACAAATTTAATAAGACCATGCCAAACACTTGCAAACTTGGAACAAACTTCCTAAAACCATGCCAAAACACTTGCTAACCTGGTACAAATTTAATAAGACCATGCCAAACACTTGCAAACTTGGTACAATTTTAATAAGACCATGCCAAAACACTTGCAAACTTGGAACAAACTTCCTAAGACCATGCCAAAACACTTGCAAACTTGGTACAAATTTAATAAGACCATGCCAAAACACTTGCAAACTTGGTACAAATTTAATAAGACCATGCCAAACACTTGCAAACTTGGTACAAATTTAATAAGACCATGCCAAACACTTGCAAACTTGGAACAAACTTCCTAAGACCATGCCAAAACACTTGCAAACTTGGTATAAATTTAATAAGACCATGCCAAAACACTTGCAAACTTGGTACAAATTTAATAAGACCATGCCAAACACTTGCAAACTTGGTACAAATTTAATAAGACCATGCCAAACACTTGCAAACTTGGAACAAACTTCCTAAGACCATGCCAAAACACTTGCAAACTTGGTACAAATTTAATATGATCATGCTAAAACACTTGCAAACTTGGTACAAATTTAATAAGACCTTGCCAAAACACTTGCAAACTTGGAACAAACTTCCTAAGACCATGCCAAAACACTTGCAAACTTGGTACAAATTTAATAAGACCATGCCAAAACACTTGCAACCTTGGTATAAATTTAATAAGACCATGCCAAAACACTTGCAAACTTGGTACAAATTTAATAAGACCATGCCAAACATTTGCAAACTTGGTACAAATTTAATAAGACCATGCCAAACACTTGCAAACTTGGAACAAACTTGCTAAGACCATGCCAAAACACTCGCAAACTTGGTACAAATTTAATAAGATCATGCCAAACACTTGCAAACTTGGTACAAATTTAATAAGAACATGCCAAACACTTGCAAACTTGGAACAAACTTCCTAAAACCATGCCAAAACACTTGCTAAACTGGTACAAATTTAATAAGACCATGCCAAAACACTTGCAAACTTGGTACAAATCTAATAAGACCATGCCAAACACTTGCAAACTTGGTACAAATTTGATAAGACCATGCCAAACACTTGCAAACTTGGAACAAATTTAATAAGACCATGCCAAACACTTGCAAACTTGGAACAAACTTACTAAGACCATGCCAAAACACTTGCAAACTTGGTACAAATTTAATAAGACCATGCCAAAACACTTGCAAACTTGGTATAAATTTAATAAGACCATGCCAAAACACTTGCAAACTTGGTACAAATTTAATAAGACCATGCCAAACATTTGCAAACTTGGTACAAATTTAATAAGACCATGCCAAACACTTGCAAACTTGGAACAAACTTGCTAAGACCATGCCAAAACACTTGCAAACTTGGTACAAATCTAATAAGATCATGCCAAACACTTGCAAACTTGGTACAAATTTAATAAGAACATGCCAAACACTTGCAAACTTGGAACAAACTTCCTAAAACCATGCCAAAACACTTGCTAAACTGGTACAAATTTAATAAGACCATGCCAAAACACTTGCAAACTTGGTACAAATCTAATAAGACCATGCCAAACACTTGCAAACTTGGTACAAATTTGATAAGACCATGCCAAACACTTGCAAACTTGGAACAAATTTAATAAGACCATGCCAAACACTTGCAAACTTGGAACAAACTTACTAAGACCATGCCAAAACACTTGCAAACTTGGTACAAATTTAATAAGACCATGCCAAAACACTTGCAAACTTGGTACAAATTTAATACGACCATGCCAAAAGACTTGCAAACTTGGTACAAATTTAATAAGACCATGCCAAAACACTTGCAAACTTGGTACAAATTTAATAAGACCATGCCAAACACTTGCAAACTTGGTACAAATTTAATAAGACCATGCCAAACACTTGCAAACTTGGAACAAACTTCCTAAGACCATGCCAAAACACTTGCAAACTTGGAACAAATTTAATAAGACCATGCCAAAACACTTGCAAACTTGGAACAAATTTAATAAGACCATGCCAAACATTTGCAAACTTGGTACAAATTCAATAAGACCATGCCAAAACACTTGCAAACTTGGTACACATTTAATAAGACCATGCCAAACACTTGCAAACTTGGAACAAACTTACTAAGACCATGCCAAAACACTTGCTAACCTGGTACAAATTTAATAAGACCATGCCAAACACTTGCAAACTTGGTACAATTTTAATAAGACCATGCCAAAACACTTGCAAACTTGGAACAAACTTCCTAAGACCATGCCAAAACACTTGCAAACTTGGTACAAATTTAATTAGACCATGCCAAAACACTTGCAAACTTGGTACAAATTTAATAAGACCATGCCAAAACACTTGCAAACTTGGTACAAATTTAATAAGACCATGCCAAACACTTGCAAACTTGGAACAAACTTACTAAGACCATGCCAAAACACTTGCAAACTTGGTACAAATTTAATAAGACCATGCCAAACACTTGCAAACTTGGTACAAATTTAATAAAACCATGCCAAAAGACTTGCAAACTTGGTACAAATTTAATAAGACCATGCCAAAACACTTGCAAACTTGGTACAAATCTAATAAGACCATGCCAAACACTTGCAAACTTGGAACAAATTTGATAAGACCATGCCAAACACTTGCAAACTTGGAACAAACTTACTAAGACCATGCCAAAACACTTGCAAACTTGGTACAAATTTAATAAGACCATGCCAAAACACTTGCAAACTTGGTACAAATCTAATAAGACCATGCCAAACACTTGCAAACTTGGTACAAATTTAATAAGACCATGCCAAACACTTGCAAACTTGGAACAAACTTCCTAAAACCATGCCAAAACACTTGCTAACCTGGTACAAATTTAATAAGACCATGCCAAACACTTGCAAACTTGGAACAAACTTCCTAAAACCATGCCAAAACACTTGCTAACCTGGTACAAATTTAATAAGACCATGCCAAACACTTGCAAACTTGGTACAATTTTAATAAGACCATGCCAAAACACTTGCAAACTTGGAACAAACTTCCTAAGACCATGCCAAAACACTTGCAAACATGGAACAAATTTAATAAGACCATGCCAAACACTTGCAAACTTGGTACAAATTTAATAAGACCATGCCAAAACACTTGCAAACTTGGTACAAATTCAATAAGACCATGCCAAAACACTTGCAAACTTGGAACAAACTTCCTAAGACCATGCCAAAACACTTGCAAACTTGGTACAAATTTAATAAGACCATGCCAAAACACTTGCAAACTTGGTACAAATCTAATAAGACCATGCCAAACACTTGCAAACTTGGTACAAATTTAATAAGACCATGCCAAACACTTGCAAACTTGGAACAAATTTGATAAGACCATGCCAAATACTTGCAAACTTGGAACAAACTTACTAAGACCATGCCAAACACTTGCAAACTTGGTACAAATTTAATAAGACCATGCCAAAACACTTGCAAACTTGGTACAAATCTAATAAGACCATGCCAAACACTTGCAAACTTGGTAAAAATTTAATAAGACCATGCCAAACACTTGCAAACTTGGAACAAACTTCCTAAAACCATGCCAAAATACTTGCTAACCTGGTACAAATTTAATAAGACCATGCCAAACACTTGCAAACTTGGTACAATTTTAATAAGACCATGCCAAAACACTTGCAAACTTGGAACAAACTTCCTAAGACCATGCCAAAACACTTGCAAACATGGAACAAATTTAATAAGACCATGCCAAACACTTGCAAACTTGGTACAAATTTAATAAGACCATGCCAAAACACTTGCAAACTTGGTACAAATTCAATAAGACCATGCCAAAACACTTGCAAACTTGGAACAAACTTCCTAAGACCATGCCAAAACACTTGCAAACTTGGTACAAATTTAATAAGACCATGCCAAAACACTTGCAAACCTGGTACAAATCTAATAAGACCATGCCAAACACTTGCAAACTTGGTAAAAATTTAATAAGACCATGCCAAACACTTGCAAACTTGGAACAAACTTCCTAAAACCATGCCAACACACTTGCTAACCTGGTACAAATTTAATAAGACCATGCCAAACACTTGCAAACTTGGTACAATTTTAATAAGACCATGCCAAAACACTTGCAAACTTGGAACAAACTTCCTAAGACCATGCCAAAACACTTGCAAACTTGGTACAAATTTAATAAGACCATGCCAAAACACTTGCAAACTTGGTACAAATTTAATAAGACCATGCCAAACACTTGCAAACTTGGTACAAATTTAATAAGACCATGCCAAACACTTGCAAACTTGGAACAAACTTCCTAAGACCATGCCAAAACACTTGCAAACTTGGCACAAATTTAATAAGACCATGGCAAAACAC
This sequence comes from Anopheles atroparvus, assembly GCA_914969975.1. Taxonomy (NCBI): domain Eukaryota; kingdom Metazoa; phylum Arthropoda; class Insecta; order Diptera; family Culicidae; genus Anopheles; species Anopheles atroparvus. The sequence goes on along the minus strand of CAJZCY010000008.1, from coordinate 598,762 downwards.
TTGCAAACTTGGTACAAATTTAATAAGACCATGCCAAAACACTTGCAAACTTGGTACAAATTTAATAAGACCATGCCAAACACTTGCAAACTTGGAACAAACTTACTAAGACCATGCCAAAACACTTGCAAACTTGGTACAAATTTAATAAGACCATGCCAAACACTTGCAAACTTGGTACAAATTAAATAAGACCATGCCAAACACTTGCAAACTTGGAACAAACTTCCTAAAACCATTCCAAAACACTTGCTAACCTGGTACAAATTTAATAAGACCATGCCAAACACTTGCAAACTTGGTACAATTTTAATAAGAACATGCCAAAACACTTGCAAACTTGGAACAAACTTCCTTAGACCATGCCAAAACACTTGCAAACTTGGTACAAATTTAATAAGACCATGGCAAAACACTTGCAAACTGGGTACAAATTTAATAAGACCATGCCAAAACACTTGCAAACTTGGTACAAATTTAATAAGACCATGCCAAACACTTGCAAACTTGGAACAAACTTACTAAGACCATGCCAAAACACTTGCAAACTTGGTACAAATTTAATAAGACCATGCCAAACACTTGCAAACTTGGTACAAATTTAATAAGACCATGCCAAAAGACTTGCAAACTTGGTACAAATTTAATAAGACCATGCCAAAACACTTGCAAACTTGGTACAAATCTAATAAGACCATGCCAAACACTTGCAAACTTGGTACAAATTTAATACGACCATGCCAAACACTTGCAAACTTGAAACAAATTTAATAAGACCATGCCAAACACTTGCAAACTTGGAACAAACTTACTAAGACCATGCCAAAACACTTGCAAACTTGGTACAAATTTAATAAGACCATGCCAAAACACTTGCAAACTTGGTACAAATCTAATAAGACCATGCCAAACACTTGCAAACTTGGTACAAATTTAATAAGACCATGCGAAACACTTGCAAACTTGGAACAAACTTCCTAAAACCATGCCAAAACACTTGCTTACCTGGTACAAATTTAATAAGACCATGCCAAACACTTGCAAACTTGGTACAATTTTAATAAGACCATGCCAAAACACTTGCAAACTTGGAACAAACTTCCTAAGACCATGCCAAAACACTTGCAAACTTGGTACAAATTTAATAAGACCATGCCAAACACTTGCAAACTTGGTACAAATTTAATAAGACCATGCCAAAAGACTTGCAAACTTGGTACAAATTTAATAAGACCATGCCAAAACACTTGCAAACTTGGTACAAATCTAATAAGACCATGCCAAACACTTGCAAACTTGGTACAAATTTAATACGACCATGCCAAACACTTGCAAACTTGAAACAAATTTAATAAGACCATGCCAAACACTTGCAAACTTGGAACAAACTTACTAAGACCATGCCAAAACACTTGCAAACTTGGTACAAATTTAATAAGACCATGCCAAAACACTTGCAAACTTGGTACAAATCTAATAAGACCATGCCAAACACTTGCAAACTTGGTACAAATTTAATAAGACCATGCGAAACACTTGCAAACTTGGAACAAACTTCCTAAAACCATGCCAAAACACTTGCTTACCTGGTACAAATTTAATAAGACCATGCCAAACACTTGCAAACTTGGTACAATTTTAATAAGACCATGCCAAAACACTTGCAAACTTGGAACAAACTTCCTAAGACCATGCCAAAACACTTGCAAACTTGGTACAAATTTAATAAGACCATGCCAAAACACTTGCAAACTTGGTACAAATTTAATAAGACCATGCCAAAACATTTGCAAACTTGGTACAAATTTAATAAGACCATGCCAAACACTTGCAAACTTGGTACAAATTTAATAAGACCATGCCAAACACTTGCAAACTTGGTACAAATTTAATAAGACCATGCCAAACACTTGCAAACTTGGAACAAACTTCCTAAGACCATGCCAAAACACTTGCAAACTTGGTATAAATTTAAAAAGACCATGCCAAAACACTTGCAAACTTGGTACAAATTTAATAAGACCATGCCAAACACTTGCAAACTTGGTACAAATTTAATAAGACCATGCCAAACACTTGCAAACTTGGAACAAACTTCCTAAGACCATGCCAAAACACTTGCAAACTTGGTACAAATTTAATATGATCATGCTAAAACACTTGCAAACTTGGTACACATTTAATAAGACCTTGCCAAAACACTTGCAAACTTGGAACAAACTTCCTAAGACCATGCCAAAACACTTGCAAACTTGGTACAAATTTAATAAGACCATGCCAAAACACTTGCAAACTTGGTAAAAATTTAATAAGACCATGCCAAAACACTTGCAAACTTGGTACAAATTTAATAAGACCATGCCAAACACTTGCAAACTTGGTACAAATTTAATAAGACCATGCCAAACACTTGCAAACTTGTAACAAACTTCCTAAGACCATGCCAAAACACTCGCAAACTTGGTACAAATTTAATAAGATCATGCTAAAACACTTGCAAACTTGGTAAAAATTTAATAAGACCATGCCAAAAGACTTGCAAACTTGGTACAAATTTAATAAGACCATGCCAAAACACTTGCAAACTTGGTACAAATTTAATAAGACCATGCCAAACACTTGCAAACTTGGTACAAATTTAATAAGACCATGCCAAACACTTGCAAACTTGGAACAAATTTAATAAGACCATGCCAAACACTTGCAAACTTGGAACAAACTTACTAAGACCATGCCAAAACACTTGCAAACTTGGTACAAATTTAATAAGACCATGCCAAAACACTTGCAAACTTGGTACAAATTTAATAAGACCATGCCAAAACACTTGCAAACTTGGTACAAATTTAATAAGACCATGCCAAAAGACTTGCAAACTTGGTACAAATTTAATAAGACCATGCCAAAACACTTGCAAACTTGGTACAAATTTAATAAGACCATGCCAAAACACTTGCAAACTTGGTACAAATTTAATAAGACCATGCCAAAACACTTGCAAACTTGGTACAAATTTAATAAGACCATGCCAAAAGACTTGCAAACTTGGTACAAATTTAATAAGACCATGCCAAAACACTTGCAAACTTGGTACAAATCTAATAAGACCATGCCAAACACTTGCAAACTTGGTACAAATTTAATAAGACCATGCCAAACACTTGCAAACTTGGAACAAACTTCCTAAAACAATGCCAAAACACTTGCTAACCTGGTACAAATTTAATAAGACCATGCCAAACACTTGCAAACTTGGTACAATTTTAATAAGACCATGCCAAAACACTTGCAAACTTGGAACAAACTTCCTAAGACCATGCCAAAACACTTGCAAACTTGGTACAAATTTAATAAGACCATGCCAAAACACTTGCAAACTTGGTACAAATTTAATAAGACCATGCCAAAACACTTGCAAACTTGGAACAAACTTCCTAAGACCATGCCAAAACACTTGCAAACTTGGTACAAATTTAATAAGACTTGCCAAAACACTTGCAAACTTGGTATAAATTTAATAAGACCATGCCAAAACACTTGCAAACTTGGTACAAATTTAATAAGACCATGCCAAAACACATGCAAACTTGGTACAAATTTAATAAGACCATGCCAAACACTGGCAAACTTGGAACAAACTTCCTAAAACCATGCCAAAACACTTGCTAACCTGGTAAAAATTTAATAAGACCATGCCAAACACTTGCAAACTTGGTACAAATTTAATAAGACCATGCCAAAACACTTGCAAACTTGGAACAAACTTCCTAAGACCATGCCAAAACACTTGCAAACTTGGTACAAATTTAATATGATCATGCTAAAACACTTGCAAACTTGGTACAAATTTAATAAGACCTTGCCAAAACACTTGCAAACTTGGAACAAACTTCCTAAGACCATGCCAAAACACTTGCAAACTTGGTACAAATTTAATAAGACCATGCCAAAACACTTGCAAACTTGGTATAAATTTAATAAGACCATGCCAAAACACTTGCAAACTTGGTACAAATTTAATAAGACCATGCCAAACACTTGCAAACTTGGAACAAATTTAATAAGACCATGCCAAACACTTGCAAACTTGGAACAAACTTCCTAAAACCATGCCAAAACACTTTCCAACCTGTTACAAATTTAATAAAACCATGCCAAAACACTTGCAAATTTGGTACAAATTTAATAAGATCAAGCCAAAACACTTGCAAACTTGGTATAAATTTAATATGATCATGCTAAAACACTTGCAAACTTGGTACAAATTTAATAAGACCTTGCCAAAACACTTGCAAACTTGGAACAAACTTCCTAAGACCATGCCAAAACACTTGCAAACTTGGTACAAATTTAATAAGACCATGCCAAAACACTTGCAAACTTGGTATAAATTTAATAAGACCATGCCAAAACACTTGCAAACTTGGTACAAATTTAATAAGACCATGCCAAAACACATGCAAACTTGGTACAAATTTAATAAGACCATGCCAAACACTGGCAAACTTGGAACAAACTTCCTAAAACCATGCCAAAACACTTGCTAACCTGGTAAAAATTTAATAAGACCATGCCAAACACTTGCAAACTTGGTACAAATTTAATAAGACCATGCCAAAACACTTGCAAACTTGGAACAAACTTCCTAAGACCATGCCAAACACTTGCAAACTTGGTACAAATTTAATAAGACCATGCCAAAAGACTTGCAAACTTGGTACAAATTTAATAAGACCATGCCAAACACTTGCAAACTTGGAACAACCTTCCTAAGACCATGCCAAAAGACTTGCAAACTTGGTACAAATTTAATAAGACCATGCCAAAACACTTGCAAACTTGGTACAAATCTAATAAGACCATGCCAAACACTTGCAAACTTGGTACAAATTTAATAAGACCATGCCAAACACTTGCAAACTTGGAACAAATTTAATAAGACCATGCCAAACACTTGCAGACTTGGAACAAACTTACTAAGACCATGCCAAAACACTTGCAAACTTGGTACAATTTTAATAAGACCATGCCAAAACACTTGCAAATTTGGAACAAACTTCCTAAGACCATGCCAAAACACTTGCAAACTTGGTACAAATTTAATAAGACCATGGCAAAACACTTGCAAACTTGGTACAAATTTAATAAGACCATGGCAAAACACTTGCAAACTTGGTACAAATTTAATGAGACCATGCCAAACACTTGCAAACTTGGTACAAATTTAATAAGACCATGCCAAAACACTTGCAATCTTGGTACAAATCTAATAAGACGATGCCAAACACTTGCAAACTTGGTACAAATTTAATAAGACCATGCCAAACACTTGCAAACTTGGAACAAATTTAATAAGACCATGCCAAACACTTGCAAACTTGGAACAAACTTACTAAGACCATGCCAAAACACTTGCAAACTTGGTTCAAATTTAATAAGACCATGCCAAACACTTGCAAACTTGGTACAAATTTAATAAGACCATGCCAAAACACTTGCAAACTTGGTACAAATTTAATAAGACCATGCCAAAACACTTGCAAACTTGGTACAAATCTAATAAGACCATGCCAAACACTTGCAAACTTGGTACAAATTTAATAAGACCATGCCAAACACTTGCAAACTTGGAACAAATTTAATAAGACCATGCCAAACACTTGCAAACTTGGAACAAACCTACTAAGACCATGCCAAAACACTTGCAAACTTGGTACAAATTTAATAAGACCATGCCAAACACTTGCAAACTTGGTACAAATTTAATAAGACCATGCCAAACACTTGCAAACTTGGAACAAACTTCCTAAAACCACGCCAAAACACTTGCTAACCTGGTACAAATTTAATAAGACCATGCCAAACACTTGCAAAGTTGGTACAATTTTAATAAGACCATGCCAAAACACTTGCAAACTTGGTACAAATCTAATAAGACCATGCCAAACACTTGCAAACTTGGTACAAATTTAATAAGACCATTCCAAACACTTGCAAACTTGGAACAAACTTCCTAAAACCATGCCAAAACACTTGCTAACCTGGTACAAATTTAATAAGACCATGCCAAAACACTTGCAAACTTGGTACAAATCTAATAAGACCATGCCAAACACTTGCAAACTTGGTACAAATTTAATAAGACCATGCCAAACACTTGCAAACTTGGAACAAATTTAATAAGACCATGCCAAACACTTGCAAACTTGGAACAAACTTACTAAGACCATGCCAAAACACTTGCAAACTTGGTACAAATTTAATAAGACCATGCCAAAACACTTACAAACTTGGTACAAATTTAATAAGACCATGCCAAAAGACTTGCAAACTTGGTACAAATTTAATAAGACCATGCCAAAACACTTGCAAACTTGGAACAAATTTAATAAGACCATGCCAAACACTTGCAAACTTGGTACAAATTTAATAAGACCATGCCAAACACTTGCAAACTTGGAACAAACTTCCTAAAACCATGCCAAAACACTTGCTAACCTGGTACAAATTTAATAAGACCATGCCAAACACTTGCAAACTTGGTACAATTTTAATAAGACCATGCCAAAACACTTGCAAACTTGGAACAAACTTCCTAAGACCATGCCAAAACACTTGCAAACTTGGTACAAATTTAATAAGACCATGCCAAAACACTTGCAAACTTGGTACAAATTTAATAAGACCATGCCAAACACTTGCAAACTTGGTACAAATTTAATAAGACCATGCCAAACACTTGCAAACTTGGAACAAACTTCCTAAGACCATGCCAAAACACTTGCAAACTTGGTATAAATTTAATAAGACCATGCCAAAACACTTGCAAACTTGGTACAAATTTAATAAGACCATGCCAAACACTTGCAAACTTGGTACAAATTTAATAAGACCATGCCAAACACTTGCAAACTTGGAACAAACTTCCTAAGACCATGCCAAAACACTTGCAAACTTGGTACAAATTTAATATGATCATGCTAAAACACTTGCAAACTTGGTACAAATTTAATAAGACCTTGCCAAAACACTTGCAAACTTGGAACAAACTTCCTAAGACCATGCCAAAACACTTGCAAACTTGGTACAAATTTAATAAGACCATGCCAAAACACTTGCAACCTTGGTATAAATTTAATAAGACCATGCCAAAACACTTGCAAACTTGGTACAAATTTAATAAGACCATGCCAAACATTTGCAAACTTGGTACAAATTTAATAAGACCATGCCAAACACTTGCAAACTTGGAACAAACTTGCTAAGACCATGCCAAAACACTCGCAAACTTGGTACAAATTTAATAAGATCATGCCAAACACTTGCAAACTTGGTACAAATTTAATAAGAACATGCCAAACACTTGCAAACTTGGAACAAACTTCCTAAAACCATGCCAAAACACTTGCTAAACTGGTACAAATTTAATAAGACCATGCCAAAACACTTGCAAACTTGGTACAAATCTAATAAGACCATGCCAAACACTTGCAAACTTGGTACAAATTTGATAAGACCATGCCAAACACTTGCAAACTTGGAACAAATTTAATAAGACCATGCCAAACACTTGCAAACTTGGAACAAACTTACTAAGACCATGCCAAAACACTTGCAAACTTGGTACAAATTTAATAAGACCATGCCAAAACACTTGCAAACTTGGTATAAATTTAATAAGACCATGCCAAAACACTTGCAAACTTGGTACAAATTTAATAAGACCATGCCAAACATTTGCAAACTTGGTACAAATTTAATAAGACCATGCCAAACACTTGCAAACTTGGAACAAACTTGCTAAGACCATGCCAAAACACTTGCAAACTTGGTACAAATCTAATAAGATCATGCCAAACACTTGCAAACTTGGTACAAATTTAATAAGAACATGCCAAACACTTGCAAACTTGGAACAAACTTCCTAAAACCATGCCAAAACACTTGCTAAACTGGTACAAATTTAATAAGACCATGCCAAAACACTTGCAAACTTGGTACAAATCTAATAAGACCATGCCAAACACTTGCAAACTTGGTACAAATTTGATAAGACCATGCCAAACACTTGCAAACTTGGAACAAATTTAATAAGACCATGCCAAACACTTGCAAACTTGGAACAAACTTACTAAGACCATGCCAAAACACTTGCAAACTTGGTACAAATTTAATAAGACCATGCCAAAACACTTGCAAACTTGGTACAAATTTAATACGACCATGCCAAAAGACTTGCAAACTTGGTACAAATTTAATAAGACCATGCCAAAACACTTGCAAACTTGGTACAAATCTAATAAGACCATGCCAAACACTTGCAAACTTGGTACAAATTTAATAAGACCATGCCAAACACTTGCAAACTTGGAACAAACTTCCTAAGACCATGCCAAAACACTTGCAAACTTGGAACAAATTTAATAAGACCATGCCAAAACACTTGCAAACTTGGAACAAATTTAATAAGACCATGCCAAACATTTGCAAACTTGGTACAAATTCAATAAGACCATGCCAAAACACTTGCAAACTTGGTACACATTTAATAAGACCATGCCAAACACTTGCAAACTTGGAACAAACTTACTAAGACCATGCCAAAACACTTGCTAACCTGGTACAAATTTAATAAGACCATGCCAAACACTTGCAAACTTGGTACAATTTTAATAAGACCATGCCAAAACACTTGCAAACTTGGAACAAACTTCCTAAGACCATGCCAAAACACTTGCAAACTTGGTACAAATTTAATTAGACCATGCCAAAACACTTGCAAACTTGGTACAAATTTAATAAGACCATGCCAAAACACTTGCAAACTTGGTACAAATTTAATAAGACCATGCCAAACACTTGCAAACTTGGAACAAACTTACTAAGACCATGCCAAAACACTTGCAAACTTGGTACAAATTTAATAAGACCATGCCAAACACTTGCAAACTTGGTACAAATTTAATAAAACCATGCCAAAAGACTTGCAAACTTGGTACAAATTTAATAAGACCATGCCAAAACACTTGCAAACTTGGTACAAATCTAATAAGACCATGCCAAACACTTGCAAACTTGGAACAAATTTGATAAGACCATGCCAAACACTTGCAAACTTGGAACAAACTTACTAAGACCATGCCAAAACACTTGCAAACTTGGTACAAATTTAATAAGACCATGCCAAAACACTTGCAAACTTGGTACAAATCTAATAAGACCATGCCAAACACTTGCAAACTTGGTACAAATTTAATAAGACCATGCCAAACACTTGCAAACTTGGAACAAACTTCCTAAAACCATGCCAAAACACTTGCTAACCTGGTACAAATTTAATAAGACCATGCCAAACACTTGCAAACTTGGAACAAACTTCCTAAAACCATGCCAAAACACTTGCTAACCTGGTACAAATTTAATAAGACCATGCCAAACACTTGCAAACTTGGTACAATTTTAATAAGACCATGCCAAAACACTTGCAAACTTGGAACAAACTTCCTAAGACCATGCCAAAACACTTGCAAACATGGAACAAATTTAATAAGACCATGCCAAACACTTGCAAACTTGGTACAAATTTAATAAGACCATGCCAAAACACTTGCAAACTTGGTACAAATTCAATAAGACCATGCCAAAACACTTGCAAACTTGGAACAAACTTCCTAAGACCATGCCAAAACACTTGCAAACTTGGTACAAATTTAATAAGACCATGCCAAAACACTTGCAAACTTGGTACAAATCTAATAAGACCATGCCAAACACTTGCAAACTTGGTACAAATTTAATAAGACCATGCCAAACACTTGCAAACTTGGAACAAATTTGATAAGACCATGCCAAATACTTGCAAACTTGGAACAAACTTACTAAGACCATGCCAAAACACTTGCAAACTTGGTACAAATTTAATAAGACCATGCCAAAACACTTGCAAACTTGGTACAAATCTAATAAGACCATGCCAAACACTTGCAAACTTGGTAAAAATTTAATAAGACCATGCCAAACACTTGCAAACTTGGAACAAACTTCCTAAAACCATGCCAAAATACTTGCTAACCTGGTACAAATTTAATAAGACCATGCCAAACACTTGCAAACTTGGTACAATTTTAATAAGACCATGCCAAAACACTTGCAAACTTGGAACAAACTTCCTAAGACCATGCCAAAACACTTGCAAACATGGAACAAATTTAATAAGACCATGCCAAACACTTGCAAACTTGGTACAAATTTAATAAGACCATGCCAAAACACTTGCAAACTTGGTACAAATTCAATAAGACCATGCCAAAACACTTGCAAACTTGGAACAAACTTCCTAAGACCATGCCAAAACACTTGCAAACTTGGTACAAATTTAATAAGACCATGCCAAAACACTTGCAAACCTGGTACAAATCTAATAAGACCATGCCAAACACTTGCAAACTTGGTACAAATTTAATAAGACCATGCCAAACACTTGCAAACTTGGAACAAACTTCCTAAAACCATGCCAACACACTTGCTAACCTGGTACAAATTTAATAAGACCATGCCAAACACTTGCAAACTTGGTACAATTTTAATAAGACCATGCCAAAACACTTGCAAACTTGGAACAAACTTCCTAAGACCATGCCAAAACACTTGCAAACTTGGTACAAATTTAATAAGACCATGCCAAAACACTTGCAAACTTGGTACAAATTTAATAAGACCATGCCAAACACTTGCAAACTTGGTACAAATTTAATAAGACCATGCCAAACACTTGCAAACTTGGAACAAACTTCCTAAGACCATGCCAAAACACTTGCAAACTTGGTACAAATTTAATAAGATCATGCTAAAACACTTGCAAACTTGGTACAAATTTAATAAGACCTTGCCAAAACACTTGCAAACTTGGTACAAATTTAATAAGACCATGCAAAAAGACTTGCAAACTTGGTACAAATTTAATAAGACCATGCCAAAACACTTGCAAACTTGGTACAAATTTAATAAGACCATGCCAAACACTTGCAAACTTGGTACAATTTTAATAAGACCATGCCAAACACTTGCAAACTTGGAACAAACTTCCTAAGACCATGCCAAAACACTTGCAAACTTGGCACAAATTTAATAAGACCATGGCAAAACACTTGCAAACTTGGTACAAATTTAATAAGACCATGCCAAAACACTTGCAAACTTGGTACAAATTTAATAAGACCATGCCAAACACTTGCAAACTTGGAACAAACTTACTAAGACCATGCCAAAACACTTGCAAACTTGGTACAAATTTAATAAGACCATGCCAAACACTTGCAAACTTGGTACAAATTAAATAAGACCATGCCAAACACTTGCAAACTTGGAACAAACTTCCTAAAACCATTCCAAAACACTTGCTAACCTGGTACAAATTTAATAAGACCATGCCAAACACTTGCAAACTTGGTACAATTTTAATAAGAACATGCCAAAACACTTGCAAACTTGGAACAAACTTCCTTAGACCATGCCAAAACACTTGCAAACTTGGTACAAATTTAATAAGACCATGGCAAAACACTTGCAAACTGGGTACAAATTTAATAAGACCATGCCAAAACACTTGCAAACTTGGTACAAATTTAATAAGACCATGCCAAACACTTGCAAACTTGGAACAAACTTACTAAGACCATGCCAAAACACTTGCAAACTTGGTACAAATTTAATAAGACCATGCCAAACACTTGCAAACTTGGTACAAATTTAATAAGACCATGCCAAAAGACTTGCAAACTTGGTACAAATTTAATAAGACCATGCCAAAACACTTGCAAACTTGGTACAAATCTAATAAGACCATGCCAAACACTTGCAAACTTGGTACAAATTTAATACGACCATGCCAAACACTTGCAAACTTGAAACAAATTTAATAAGACCATGCCAAACACTTGCAAACTTGGAACAAACTTACTAAGACCATGCCAAAACACTTGCAAACTTGGTACAAATTTAATAAGACCATGCCAAAACACTTGCAAACTTGGTACAAATCTAATAAGACCATGCCAAACACTTGCAAACTTGGTACAAATTTAATAAGACCATGCGAAACACTTGCAAACTTGGAACAAACTTCCTAAAACCATGCCAAAACACTTGCTTACCTGGTACAAATTTAATAAGACCATGCCAAACACTTGCAAACTTGGTACAATTTTAATAAGACCATGCCAAAACACTTGCAAACTTGGAACAAACTTCCTAAGACCATGCCAAAACACTTGCAAACTTGGTACAAATTTAATAAGACCATGCCAAAACACTTGCAAACTTGGTACAAATTTAATAAGACCATGCCAAAACATTTGCAAACTTGGTACAAATTTAATAAGACCATGCCAAACACTTGCAAACTTGGTACAAATTTAATAAGACCATGCCAAACACTTGCAAACTTGGTACAAATTTAATAAGACCATGCCAAACACTTGCAAACTTGGAACAAACTTCCTAAGACCATGCCAAAACACTTGCAAACTTGGTATAAATTTAAAAAGACCATGCCAAAACACTTGCAAACTTGGTACAAATTTAATAAGACCATGCCAAACACTTGCAAACTTGGTACAAATTTAATAAGACCATGCCAAACACTTGCAAACTTGGAACAAACTTCCTAAGACCATGCCAAAACACTTGCAAACTTGGTACAAATTTAATATGATCATGCTAAAACACTTGCAAACTTGGTACACATTTAATAAGACCTTGCCAAAACACTTGCAAACTTGGAACAAACTTCCTAAGACCATGCCAAAACACTTGCAAACTTGGTACAAATTTAATAAGACCATGCCAAAACACTTGCAAACTTGGTAAAAATTTAATAAGACCATGCCAAAACACTTGCAAACTTGGTACAAATTTAATAAGACCATGCCAAACACTTGCAAACTTGGTACAAATTTAATAAGACCATGCCAAACACTTGCAAACTTGTAACAAACTTCCTAAGACCATGCCAAAACACTCGCAAACTTGGTACAAATTTAATAAGATCATGCTAAAACACTTGCAAACTTGGTAAAAATTTAATAAGACCATGCCAAAAGACTTGCAAACTTGGTACAAATTTAATAAGACCATGCCAAAACACTTGCAAACTTGGTACAAATTTAATAAGACCATGCCAAACACTTGCAAACTTGGTACAAATTTAATAAGACCATGCCAAACACTTGCAAACTTGGAACAAATTTAATAAGACCATGCCAAACACTTGCAAACTTGGAACAAACTTACTAAGACCATGCCAAAACACTTGCAAACTTGGTACAAATTTAATAAGACCATGCCAAAACACTTGCAAACTTGGTACAAATTTAATAAGACCATGCCAAAACACTTGCAAACTTGGTACAAATTTAATAAGACCATGCCAAAAGACTTGCAAACTTGGTACAAATTTAATAAGACCATGCCAAAACACTTGCAAACTTGGTACAAATTTAATAAGACCATGCCAAAACACTTGCAAACTTGGTACAAATTTAATAAGACCATGCCAAAACACTTGCAAACTTGGTACAAATTTAATAAGACCATGCCAAAAGACTTGCAAACTTGGTACAAATTTAATAAGACCATGCCAAAACACTTGCAAACTTGGTACAAATCTAATAAGACCATGCCAAACACTTGCAAACTTGGTACAAATTTAATAAGACCATGCCAAACACTTGCAAACTTGGAACAAACTTCCTAAAACAATGCCAAAACACTTGCTAACCTGGTACAAATTTAATAAGACCATGCCAAACACTTGCAAACTTGGTACAATTTTAATAAGACCATGCCAAAACACTTGCAAACTTGGAACAAACTTCCTAAGACCATGCCAAAACACTTGCAAACTTGGTACAAATTTAATAAGACCATGCCAAAACACTTGCAAACTTGGTACAAATTTAATAAGACCATGCCAAAACACTTGCAAACTTGGAACAAACTTCCTAAGACCATGCCAAAACACTTGCAAACTTGGTACAAATTTAATAAGACTTGCCAAAACACTTGCAAACTTGGTATAAATTTAATAAGACCATGCCAAAACACTTGCAAACTTGGTACAAATTTAATAAGACCATGCCAAAACACATGCAAACTTGGTACAAATTTAATAAGACCATGCCAAACACTGGCAAACTTGGAACAAACTTCCTAAAACCATGCCAAAACACTTGCTAACCTGGTAAAAATTTAATAAGACCATGCCAAACACTTGCAAACTTGGTACAAATTTAATAAGACCATGCCAAAACACTTGCAAACTTGGAACAAACTTCCTAAGACCATGCCAAAACACTTGCAAACTTGGTACAAATTTAATATGATCATGCTAAAACACTTGCAAACTTGGTACAAATTTAATAAGACCTTGCCAAAACACTTGCAAACTTGGAACAAACTTCCTAAGACCATGCCAAAACACTTGCAAACTTGGTACAAATTTAATAAGACCATGCCAAAACACTTGCAAACTTGGTATAAATTTAATAAGACCATGCCAAAACACTTGCAAACTTGGTACAAATTTAATAAGACCATGCCAAACACTTGCAAACTTGGAACAAATTTAATAAGACCATGCCAAACACTTGCAAACTTGGAACAAACTTCCTAAAACCATGCCAAAACACTTTCCAACCTGTTACAAATTTAATAAAACCATGCCAAAACACTTGCAAATTTGGTACAAATTTAATAAGATCAAGCCAAAACACTTGCAAACTTGGTATAAATTTAATATGATCATGCTAAAACACTTGCAAACTTGGTACAAATTTAATAAGACCTTGCCAAAACACTTGCAAACTTGGAACAAACTTCCTAAGACCATGCCAAAACACTTGCAAACTTGGTACAAATTTAATAAGACCATGCCAAAACACTTGCAAACTTGGTATAAATTTAATAAGACCATGCCAAAACACTTGCAAACTTGGTACAAATTTAATAAGACCATGCCAAAACACATGCAAACTTGGTACAAATTTAATAAGACCATGCCAAACACTGGCAAACTTGGAACAAACTTCCTAAAACCATGCCAAAACACTTGCTAACCTGGTAAAAATTTAATAAGACCATGCCAAACACTTGCAAACTTGGTACAAATTTAATAAGACCATGCCAAAACACTTGCAAACTTGGAACAAACTTCCTAAGACCATGCCAAAACACTTGCAAACTTGGTACAAATTTAATATGATCATGCTAAAACACTTGCAAACTTGGTACAAATTTAATAAGACCTTGCCAAAACACTTGCAAACTTGGAACAAACTTCCTAAGACCATGCCAAAACACTTGCAAACTTGGTACAAATTTAATAAAACCATGCCAAAACACTTGCAAATTTGGTACAAATTTAATAAGATCAAGCCAAAACACTTGCAAACTTGGTACAAATTTAATAAGACCATGCCAAACACTTGCAAACTTGGTACAAATTTTAAAAGACCATGCCAAAACACTTGCAAACTTGGTACAAATGTAATAAGACCATGCCAAAACACTTGCAAACTTGGCACAAATTTAATAAGACCATGCCAAACACTTGCAAACTTGGTACAATTTTAATAAGACCATGCCAAAACACTTGCAAACTTGGAACAAACTTCCTAAGACCATGCCAAAACACTTGCAAACTTGGTATAAATTTAATAAGACCATGCCAAAACACTTGCAAACTTGGTACAAATTTAATAAGACCATGCCAAACACTTGCAAACTTGGTACAAATTTAATAAGACCATGCCAAACACTTGCAAACTTGGAACAAACTTTCTAAGACCATGCCAAAACACTTGCAAACTTGATACAAATTTAATATGATCATGCTAAAACACTTGCAAACTTGGTACAAATTTAATAAGACCTTGCCAAAACACTTGCAAACTTGGAACAAACTTCCTAAGACCATGCCAAAACACTTGCAAACTTGGTACAAATTTAATAAGACCATGCCAAAACACTTGCAAACTTGGTACAAATTTAATAAGACCATGGCAAAACACTTGCAAACTTGGTACAAATTTAATAAGACCATGCCAAAACACTTGCAAACTTGGTACAAATTTAATAAGACCATGCCAAAAGACTTGCAAACTTGGTACAAATTTAATAAGACCATGCCAAAACACTTGCAAACTTGGTACAAATCTAATAAGACCATGCCAAACACTTGCAAACTTGGAACAAACTTACTAAGACCATGCCAAAACACTTGCAAACTTGGTACAAATTTCATAAGACCATGCCAAAACACTTGCAAACTTGGTACAAATCTAATAAGACCATGCCAAACACTTGCAAACTTGGTACAAATTTAATAAGACCATGCCAAACACTTGCAAACTTGGAACAAACTTCCTAAAACCATGCCAAAACACTTGCTTACCTGGTACAAATTTAATAAGACCATGCCAAACACTTGCAAACTTGGTACAATTTTAATAAGACCATGCCAAAACACTTGCAAACTTGGAACAAACTTCCTAAGACCATGCCAAAACACTTGCAAACTTGGTACAAATTTAATAAGACCATGCCAAAACACTTGCAAACTTGGAACAAATTTAATAAGACCATGCCAAAACACTTGCAAACTTGGTACAAATTTAATAAGACCATGCCAAAACACTTGCAAACTTGGAACAAACTTCCTAAGACCATGCCAAAACACTTGCAAACTTGGTACAAATTTAATAAGACCATGCCAAAACACTTGCAAACTTGATTTAAATTTAATAAGACCATGCCAAAACACTTGCAAACTTGGTACAAATTTAATAAGACCATGCCAAACACTTGCAAACTTGGTACAAATTTAATAAGACCATGCCAAACACTTGCAAACTTGGAACAAACTTCCTAAAACCATGCCAAAACACTTGCAAACCTGGTACAAATTTAATAAGACCATGCCAAACACTTGCAAACTTGGTACAATTTTAATAAGACCATGCCAAAACACTTGCAAACTTGGAACAAACTTCCTAAGACCATGCCAAAACACTTGCAAACTTGGTACAAATTTAATATGATCATGCTAAAACACTTGCAAACTTGGTACAAATTTAATAAGACCTTGCCAAAACCCTTGCAAACTTGGAACAAACTTCCTAAGACCATGCCAAAACACTTGCAAACTTGGTACAAATTTAATAAGACCATGCCAAAACACTTGCAAACTTGGTATAAATTTAATAAGACCATGCCAAAACACTTGCAAACTTGGTACAAATTTAATAAGACCATGCCAAACACTTGCAAACTTGGTACAAATTTAATAAGACCATGCCAAACACTTGCAAACTTGGAACAAACTTCCTAAAACCATGCCAAAACACTTGCTAACCTGGTACAAATTTAAAAAGACCATGCCAAACACTTGCAAACTTGGTACAATTTAATAAGACCATGCCAAAACACTTGCAAACTTGGAACAAACTTCCTAAGACCATGCCAAAACACTTGCAAACTTGGTATAAATTTAATAAGACCATGCCAAGACACTTCCAAACTTGGTACAAATTTAATAAGACCATGCCAAACACTTGCAAACTTGGTACAAATTTAATAAGACCATGCCAAACACTTGCAAACTTGGGACAAACTTCTTAAGACCATGCCAAAACACTTGCAAACTTGGTACAAATTTAATATGATCATGCTAAAACACTTGCAAACTTGGTACAAATTTAATAAGACCTTGCCAAAACACTTGCAAACTTGGAACAAACTTCCTAAGACCTTGCCAAAACACTTGCAAACTTGGTACAAATTTAATAAGACCATGCCAAAACACTTGCAAACTTGGTATAAATTTATTAAGACCATGCCAAAACACTTGCAAACTTGGTACAAATTTAATAAGACCATGCCAAACACTTGCAAACTTGGTACAAATTCAATAAGACCATGCCAAACACTTGCAAACTTGGAACAAACTTCCTAAGACCATGCCAAAACACTTGCAAACTTGGTATAATTTTAATAAGACCATGCCAAAACACTTGCAAACTTGGTAAAAATTTAATAAGACCATGCCAAACACTTGCAAACTTGGTACAAATTTAATAAGACCATGCCAAACACTTGCAAACTTGGAACAAACTTCCTAAGACCATGCCAAAACACTTGCAAACTTGGTACAAATTTAATATGATCATGCTAAAACACTTGCAAACTTGGTACAAATTTAATAAGACCTTGCCAAAACACTTGCAAACTTGGAACAAACTTCCTAAGACCATGCCAAAACACTTGCAAACTTGGTACAAATTTAATAAGACCATGCCAAAACACTTGCAAACTTGGTATACATTTAATAAGACCATGCCAAAACACTTGCAAACTTGGTACAAATTTAATAAGACCATGCCAAACACTTGCAAACTTGGTACAAATTTAATAAGACCATGCCAAACACTTGCAAACTTGTAACAAACTTCCTAAGACCATGCCAAAACACTCGCAAACTTGGTACAAATTTAATAAGATCATGCTAAAACACTTGCAAACTTGGTACAAATTTAATAAGACCTTGCCAAAACACTTGCAAACTTGGTAAAAATTTAATAAGACCATGACAAAAGACTTGCAAACTTGGTACAAATTTAATAAGACCATGCCAAAACACTTGCAAACTTTGTAGAAATCTAATAAGACCATGCCAAAACACTTGCAAACTTGGTACAAATTTAATAAGACCATGCCAAACACTTGCAAACTTGGTACAAATTTAATAAGACCATGCCAAAAGACTTGCAAACTTGGTACAAATTTAATAAGACCATGCCAAAACACTTGCAAACTTGGTACAAATTTAATAAGACCATGCCAAAACATTTGCAAACTTGGTACAAATTTAATAAGACCATGCCAAAACACTTGCAAACTTGGAACAAACTTCCTAAGACCATGCCAAAACACTTGCAAACTTGGCACAAATTTAATAAGACCATGCCAAACACTTGCAAACTTGGTACAATTTTAATAAGACCTTGCCAAAACACTTGCAAACTTGGAACAAACTTCCTAAGACCATGCCAAAACACTTGCAAACTTGGTACAAATTTAATAAGACCATGCCAAAACACTTGCAAACTTGGTATAAATTTAATAAGACCATGCCAAAACACTTGCAAACTTGGTACAAATTTAATAAGACCATGCCAAACATTTGCAAACTTGGTACAAATTTAATAAGACCATGCCAAACACTTGCAAACTTGGAACAAACTTGCTAAGACCATGCCAAAACACTCGCAAACTTGGTACAAATTTAATAAGATCATGCCAAACACTTGCAAACTTGGTACAAATTTAATAAGAACATGCCAAACACTTGCAAACTTGGAACAAACTTCCTAAAACCATGCCAAAACACTTGCTAAACTGGTACAAATTTAATAAGACCATGCCAAAACACTTGCAAACTTGGTACAAATTTAATAAGACCATGCCAAACACTTGCAAACTTGGTACAAATTTGATAAGACCATGCCAAACACTTGCAAACTTGGAACAAATTTAATAAGACCATGCCAAACACTTGCAAACTTGGAACAAACTTCCTAAGACCATGCCAAAACACTTGCAAACTTGGTATAAATTTAATAAGACCATGCCAAAACACTTGCAAACTTGGTACAAATTTAATAAGACCATGCCAAACACTTGCAAACTTGGTACAAATTTAATAAGACCATGCCAAACACTTGCAAACTTGGAACAAACTTACTAAGACCATGCCAAAACACTTGCAAACTTGGTACAAATTTAATAAGACCATGCCAAAACACTTGCAAACTTGGTACAAATCTAATAAGACCATGCCAAACACTTGCAAACTTGGTACAAATTTAATAAGACCATGCCAAACACTTGCAAACTTGGAACAAACTTCCTAAGACCATGCCAAAACACTTGCAAACTTGGTACAAATTTAATAAGACCATGCCAAAACACTTGCAAACTTGGTACAAATTTAATAAGACCATGCCAAAACACTTGCAAACTTGGTACAAATTTAATAAGACCATGCCAAAACACTTGCAAACTTGGAACAAACTTCCTAAGACCATGCCAAAACACTTGCAAACTTGGTACAAATTTAATAAGACTTGCCAAAACACTTGCAAACTTGGTATAAATTTAATAAGACCATGCCAAAACACTTGCAAACTTGGTACAAATTTAATAAGACCATGCCAAAACACATGCAAACTTGGTACAAATTTAATAAGACCATGCCAAACACTGGCAAACTTGGAACAAACTTCCTAAAACCATGCCAAAACACTTGCTAACCTGGTAAAAATTTAATAAGACCATGCCAAACACTTGCAAACTTGGTACAAATTTAATAAGACCATGCCAAAACACTTGCAAACTTGGAACAAACTTCCTAAGACCATGCCAAAACACTTGCAAACTTGGTACAAATTTAATATGATCATGCTAAAACACTTGCAAACTTGGTACAAATTTAATAAGACCTTGCCAAAACACTTGCAAACTTGGAACAAACTTCCTAAGACCATGCCAAAACACTTGCAAACTTGGTACAAATTTAATAAGACCATGCCAAAACACTTGCAAACTTGGTATAAATTTAATAAGACCATGCCAAAACACTTGCAAACTTGGTACAAATTTAATAAGACCATGCCAAACACTTGCAAACTTGGAACAAATTTAATAAGACCATGCCAAACACTTGCAAACTTGGAACAAACTTCCTAAAACCATGCCAAAACACTTTCCAACCTGTTACAAATTTAATAAAACCATGCCAAAACACTTGCAAATTTGGTACAAATTTAATAAGATCAAGCCAAAACACTTGCAAACTTGGTATAAATTTAATATGATCATGCTAAAACACTTGCAAACTTGGTACAAATTTAATAAGACCTTGCCAAAACACTTGCAAACTTGGAACAAACTTCCTAAGACCATGCCAAAACACTTGCAAACTTGGTACAAATTTAATAAGACCATGCCAAAACACTTGCAAACTTGGTATAAATTTAATAAGACCATGCCAAAACACTTGCAAACTTGGTACAAATTTAATAAGACCATGCCAAAACACATGCAAACTTGGTACAAATTTAATAAGACCATGCCAAACACTGGCAAACTTGGAACAAACTTCCTAAAACCATGCCAAAACACTTGCTAACCTGGTAAAAATTTAATAAGACCATGCCAAACACTTGCAAACTTGGTACAAATTTAATAAGACCATGCCAAAACACTTGCAAACTTGGAACAAACTTCCTAAGACCATGCCAAAACACTTGCAAACTTGGTACAAATTTAATATGATCATGCTAAAACACTTGCAAACTTGGTACAAATTTAATAAGACCTTGCCAAAACACTTGCAAACTTGGAACAAACTTCCTAAGACCATGCCAAAACACTTGCAAACTTGGTACAAATTTAATAAAACCATGCCAAAACACTTGCAAATTTGGTACAAATTTAATAAGATCAAGCCAAAACACTTGCAAACTTGGTACAAATTTAATAAGACCATGCCAAACACTTGCAAACTTGGTACAAATTTAAAAAGACCATGCCAAAACACTTGCAAACTTGGTACAAATGTAATAAGACCATGCCAAAACACTTGCAAACTTGGCACAAATTTAATAAGACCATGCCAAACACTTGCAAACTTGGTACAATTTTAATAAGACCATGCCAAAACACTTGCAAACTTGGAACAAACTTCCTAAGACCATGCCAAAACACTTGCAAACTTGGTATAAATTTAATAAGACCATGCCAAAACACTTGCAAACTTGGTACAAATTTAATAAGACCATGCCAAACACTTGCAAACTTGGTACAAATTTAATAAGACCATGCCAAACACTTGCAAACTTGGAACAAACTTTCTAAGACCATGCCAAAACACTTGCAAACTTGATACAAATTTAATATGATCATGCTAAAACACTTGCAAACTTGGTACAAATTTAATAAGACCTTGCCAAAACACTTGCAAACTTGGAACAAACTTCCTAAGACCATGCCAAACCACTTGCAAACTTGGTACAAATTTAATAAGACCATGCCAAAACACTTGCAAACTTGGTACAAATTTAATAAGACCATGGCAAAACACTTGCAAACTTGGTACAAATTTAATAAGACCATGCCAAAACACTTGCAAACTTGGTACAAATTTAATAAGACCATGCCAAAAGACTTGCAAACTTGGTACAAATTTAATAAGACCATGCCAAAACACTTGCAAACTTGGTACAAATCTAATAAGACCATGCCAAACACTTGCAAACTTGGAACAAACTTACTAAGACCATGCCAAAACACTTGCAAACTTGGTACAAATTTCATAAGACCATGCCAAAACACTTGCAAACTTGGTACAAATCTAATAAGACCATGCCAAACACTTGCAAACTTGGTACAAATTTAATAAGACCATGCCAAACACTTGCAAACTTGGAACAAACTTCCTAAAACCATGCCAAAACACTTGCTTACCTGGTACAAATTTAATAAGACCATGCCAAACACTTGCAAACTTGGTACAATTTTAATAAGACCATGCCAAAACACTTGCAAACTTGGAACAAACTTCCTAAGACCATGCCAAAACACTTGCAAACTTGGTACAAATTTAATAAGACCATGCCAAAACACTTGCAAACTTGGAACAAATTTAATAAGACCATGCCAAAACACTTGCAAACTTGGTACAAATTTAATAAGACCATGCCAAAACACTTGCAAACTTGGAACAAACTTCCTAAGACCATGCCAAAACACTTGCAAACTTGGTACAAATTTAATAAGACCATGCCAAAACACTTGCAAACTTGATTTAAATTTAATAAGACCATGCCAAAACACTTGCAAACTTGGTACAAATTTAATAAGACCATGCCAAACACTTGCAAACTTGGTACAAATTTAATAAGACCATGCCAAACACTTGCAAACTTGGAACAAACTTCCTAAAACCATGCCAAAACACTTGCAAACCTGGTACAAATTTAATAAGACCATGCCAAACACTTGCAAACTTGGTACAATTTTAATAAGACCATGCCAAAACACTTGCAAACTTGGAACAAACTTCCTAAGACCATGCCAAAACACTTGCAAACTTGGTACAAATTTAATATGATCATGCTAAAACACTTGCAAACTTGGTACAAATTTAATAAGACCTTGCCAAAACCCTTGCAAACTTGGAACAAACTTCCTAAGACCATGCCAAAACACTTGCAAACTTGGTACAAATTTAATAAGACCATGCCAAAACACTTGCAAACTTGGTATAAATTTAATAAGACCATGCCAAAACACTTGCAAACTTGGTACAAATTTAATAAGACCATGCCAAACACTTGCAAACTTGGTACAAATTTAATAAGACCATGCCAAACACTTGCAAACTTGGAACAAACTTCCTAAAACCATGCCAAAACACTTGCTAACCTGGTACAAATTTAAAAAGACCATGCCAAACACTTGCAAACTTGGTACAATTTAATAAGACCATGCCAAAACACTTGCAAACTTGGAACAAACTTCCTAAGACCATGCCAAAACACTTGCAAACTTGGTATAAATTTAATAAGACCATGCCAAGACACTTCCAAACTTGGTACAAATTTAATAAGACCATGCCAAACACTTGCAAAGTTGGTACAAATTTAATAAGACCATGCCAAACACTTGCAAACTTGGGACAAACTTCTTAAGACCATGCCAAAACACTTGCAAACTTGGTACAAATTTAATATGATCATGCTAAAACACTTGCAAACTTGGTACAAATTTAATAAGACCTTGCCAAAACACTTGCAAACTTGGAACAAACTTCCTAAGACCTTGCCAAAACACTTGCAAACTTGGTACAAATTTAATAAGACCATGCCAAAACACTTGCAAACTTGGTATAAATTTATTAAGACCATGCCAAAACACTTGCAAACTTGGTACAAATTTAATAAGACCATGCCAAACACTTGCAAACTTGGTACAAATTCAATAAGACCATGCCAAACACTTGCAAACTTGGAACAAACTTCCTAAGACCATGCCAAAACACTTGCAAACTTGGTATAATTTTAATAAGACCATGCCAAAACACTTGCAAACTTGGTAAAAATTTAATAAGACCATGCCAAACACTTGCAAACTTGGTACAAATTTAATAAGACCATGCCAAACACTTGCAAACTTGGAACAAACTTCCTAAGACCATGCCAAAACACTTGCAAACTTGGTACAAATTTAATATGATCATGCTAAAACACTTGCAAACTTGGTACAAATTTAATAAGACCTTGCCAAAACACTTGCAAACTTGGAACAAACTTCCTAAGACCATGCCAAAACACTTGCAAACTTGGTACAAATTTAATAAGACCATGCCAAAACACTTGCAAACTTGGTATACATTTAATAAGACCATGCCAAAACACTTGCAAACTTGGTACAAATTTAATAAGACCATGCCAAACACTTGCAAACTTGGTACAAATTTAATAAGACCATGCCAAACACTTGCAAACTTGTAACAAACTTCCTAAGACCATGCCAAAACACTCGCAAACTTGGTACAAATTTAATAAGATCATGCTAAAACACTTGCAAACTTGGTACAAATTTAATAAGACCTTGCCAAAACACTTGCAAACTTGGTAAAAATTTAATAAGACCATGACAAAAGACTTGCAAACTTGGTACAAATTTAATAAGACCATGCCAAAACACTTGCAAACTTTGTAGAAATCTAATAAGACCATGCCAAACACTTGCAAACTTGGTACAAATTTAATAAGACCATGCCAAACACTTGCAAACTTGGAACAAACTTCCTAAAACCATGCCAAAACACTTGCTAACCTGGTACAAATTTAATAAGACCATGCCAAAACACTTGCAAACTTGGTACAAATCTAATAAGAACATGCCAAACACTTGCAAACTTGGTACAAATTTAATAAGACCATGCCAAACACTTGCAAACTTGGAACAAATTTAATAAGACCATGCCAAACACTTGCAAACTTGGAACAAACTTACTAAGACCATGCCAAAACACTTGCAAACTTGGGACAAATCTAATTAGACCATGCCAAACACTTGCAAACTTGGTACAAATTTAATAAGACCATGCCAAAAGACTTGCAAACTTGGTACAAACTTAATAAGACCATGCCAAAACACTTGCAAACTTGGTACAAATCTAATAAGACCATGCCAAACACTTGCAAACTTGGTACAAATTTAAAACGACCATGCCAAACACTTGCAAACTTGGAACAAACTTCCTAAAACCATGCCAAAACACTTGCTAACCTGGTACAAATTTAATAAGACCATGCCAAAACACTTGCAAACTTGGTACAAATCTAATAAGACCATGCCAAACACTTGCAAACTTGGTACAAATTTAAAACGACCATGCCAAACACTTGCAAACTTGGAACAAACTTCCTAAAACCATGCCAAAACACTTGCTAACCTGGTACAAATTTAATAAGACCATGCCAAAACACTTGCAAACTTGGTACAAATCTAATAAGAACATGCCAAACACTTGCAAACTTGGTACAAATTTAATAAGACCATGCCAAACACTTGCAAACTTGGAACAAATTTAATAAGACCATGCCAAACACTTGCAAACTTGGAACAAACTTCCTAAGACCATGCCAAAACACTTGCAAACTTGGTAAAAATTTAATAAGACCATGCCAAAACACTTGCAAACTTGGTACAAATTTAATAAGACCATGCCAAACACTTGCAAACTTGGTACAAATTTAATAAGACCATGCCAAACACTTGCAAACTTGGAACAAACTTCCAAAGACCATGCCAAAACACTTGCAAACTTGGTACAAATTTAATTTGATCATGCTAAAACACTTGCAAACTTGGTACAAATTTAATAAGACCTTGCCAAAACACTTGCAAACTTGGAACAAACTTCCTAAGACCATGCCAAAACACTTGCAAACTTGGTACAAATTTAATAAGACCATGCCAAAACACTTGCAAACTTGGTATAAATTTAATAAGACCATGCCAAAACACTTGCAAACTTGGTACAAATTTAAAAAGACCATGCCAAACATTTGCAAACTTGGTACAAATTTAATAAGACCATGCCAAACACTTGCAAACTTGGAACAAACTTCCTAAGACCATGCCAAAACACTCGCAAACTTGGTACAAATTTAATAAGATCATGCTAAAACACTTGCAAACTTGGTACAAATTTAATAAGACCTTGCCAAAACACTTGCAAACTTGGTAAAAATTTAATAAGAACATGCCAAAAGACTTGCAAACTTGGTACAAATTTAATAAGACCATGCCAAAACACTTGCAAACTTGGTACAAATCTAATAAGACCATGCCAAACACTTGCAAACTTGGTACAAATTTAATAAGAACATGCCAAACACTTGCAAACTTGGAACAAACTTCCTAAAACCATGCCAAAACACTTGCTAACCTGGTACAAATTTAATAAGACCATGCCAAAACACTTGCAAACTTGGTACAAATCTAATAAGACCATGCCAAACACTTGCAAACTTGGTGCAAATTTGATAAGACCATGCCAAACACTTGCAAACTTGGAACAAATTTAATAAAACCATGCGAAACACTTGCAAACTTGGAAAAAACTTACTAAGACCATGCCAAAACACTTGCAAACTTGGTACAAATTTAATAAGACCATGCCAAAACACTTGCAAACTTGGTACAAATTTAATAAGACCATGCCAAAAGACTTGCAAACTTGGTACAAATTTAATAAGACCATGCCAAAACACTTGCAAACTTGGTACAAATCTAATAAGACCATGCCAAACACTTGCAGACTTGGTACAAATTTAAAATGACCATGCCAAACACTTGCAAACTTGGAACAAACTTCCTAAAACCATGCCAAAACACTTGCCAACCTGGTACAAATTTAATAAGACCATGCCAAACACTTGCAAACTTGGTACAATTTTAATAAGACCATGCCAAAACACTTGCAAACTTGGAACAAACTTCCTAAGAACATGCCAAAACACTTGCAAACTTGGTACAAATTTAATAAGACCATGCCAAAACACTTGCAAACTTGGTACAAATTTAATAAGACCATGCCAAACACTTGCACACTTGGTACAAATTTAATAAGACCATGCCAAAACACTTGCAAACTTGGTACAAATTTAATAAGAACATGCCAAACACTTGCAAACTTGGAACAAACTTACTAAGACCATGCCAAAACACTTGCAAACTTGGTACAAATTTAAAAAGACCATGCCAAACACTTGCAAACTTGGTACAAATTTAATAAGACCATGCCAAAAGACTTGCAAACTTGGTACAAATTTAATAAGACCATGCCAAAACACTTGCAAACTTGGTACAAATCTAATAAGACCATGCCAAACACTTGCAAACTTGGTACAAATTTAATAAGACAATGCCAAACACTTGCAAACTTGGAACAAATTTAATAAGACCATGCCAAACACTTGCAAACTTGGAACAAACTTCCTATGACCATGCCAAAACACATGCAAACTTGGTACAAATTTAATAAGACCATGCCAAAACACTTGCAAACTTGGTACAAATTTAATAAGACCATGCCAAAACACTTGCAAACTTGGTACAAATTTAATAAGACCATGCCAAAAGACTTGCAAACTTGGTACAAATTTAATAAGACCATGCCAAACACTTGCAAGCTTGGTACAAATTTAATAAGACCATGCCAAACACTTGCAAACTTGGAACAAATTTAATAAGACCATGCCAAACACTTGCAAACTTGGTACAAATTTAATAAGACCATGCCAAACACTTGCAAACTTGGAACAAATTTTATAACACCATGCCAAACACTTGCAAACTTGGAACAAACTTACTACGACCATGCCAAAACACTTGCAAACTTGGTACAAATTTAATAAGACCATGCCAAAACACTTGCAAACTTGGTACAAATTTAATAAGACCATGCCAAAAGACTTGCAAACTTGGTACAAATTTAATAAGACCATGCCAAAACACTTGCAAACTTGGTACAAATCTAATAAGACCATGCCAAACACTTGCATACTTGGTACAATTTTAATAAGACCATGCCAAACACTTGCAAACTTGGAACAAACTTCCTAAAACCATGCCAAAACACTTGCTAACCTGGTACAAATTTAATAAGACCATGCCAAACACTTGCAAACTTGGTACAATTTTAATAAGACCATGCCAAAACACTTGCAAACTTGGAACAAACTTCCTAAGACCATGCCAAAACACTTGCAAACTTGGTACAAATTTAATAAGACCATGCCAAAACACTTGCAAACTTGGTATAAATTTAATAAGACCATGCCAAAACACTTGCAAACTTGGTACAAATTTAATAAGACCATGCCAAACACTTGCAAACTTGGTACAAATTTAATAAGACCATGCCAAAACACTTGCAAACTTGGTACAAATCTAATAAGACCATGCCAAACACTTGCAAACTTGGTACAAATTTAATAAGACCATGCCAAACACTTGCAAACTTGGAACAAATTTAATAAGACCATGCCAAACACTTGCAAACTTGGAACAAACTTCCTATGACCATGCCAAAACACTTGCAAACTTGGTACAAATTTAAAAAGACCATGCCAAAACACTTGCAAACTTGGTACAAATTTAATAAGACCATGCCAAAACACTTGCAAACTTGGTACAAATTTAATAAGACCATGCCAAAAGACTTGCAAACTTGGTACAAATTTAATAAGACCATGCCAAACACTTGCAAACTTGGTACAAATTTAATAAGACCATGCCAAACACTTGCAAACTTGGAACAAATTTAATAAGACCATGCCAAACACTTGCAAACTTGGTACAAATTTAATAAGACCATGCCAAACACTTGCAAACTTGGAACAAATTTAATAAGACCATGCCAAACACTTGCAAACTTGGAACAAACTTACTACGACTGTTGCTCCTTGTTTCCAATCGAAATCAGCCGGAAATAAGACTCGCGGGAATTTGTCGGTCGGTCTAACGAATGACCACAAATTAGTTTATTCTCGAGTTTGTTATGCTGATTCTCGAACGGCTGTCGTAGTCAAAGAGGCCCTACCATGGCTCGCCTTGCCCTTTTATAACCGTTACCGGCCGGGTTCGTGCAACGATCGGCCGGGTTCGTTCAGCCGCCCGTTAACTACAGTTGGCCGCCTTCTCGCTGTTGACCTAACTGTGGCGGCGCGCATTTGATTTTCACAACGACCATGCCAAAACACTTGCAAACTTGGTACAAATTTAATAAGACCATGCCAAAACACTTGCAAACTTGGTACAAACTTAATAAGACCATGCCAAAAGACTTGCAAACTTGGTACAAATTTAATAAGACCATGCCAAAACACTTGCAAACTTGGTACAAATCTAATAAGACCATGCCAAACACTTGCAAACTTGGTACAATTTTAATAAGACCAATCCAAACACTTGCAAACTTGGAACAAACTTCCTAAAACCATGCCAAAACACTTGCTAACCTGAAAGAAATTTAATAAGACCATGCCAAACACTTGCAAACTTGGTACAATTTTAATAAGACCATGCCAAAACACTTGCAAACTTGGAACAAACTTCCTAAGACCATGCCAAAACACTTGCAAACTTGGTGCAAATTTAATAAGACCATGCCAAACACTTGCAAACTTGGAACAAACTTAGTAAGACCATGCCAAAAGACTTGCAAACTTGGTACAAATTTAATAAGACCATGCCAAACACTTGCAAACTTGGTACAAATTTAATAAGACCATGCCAAAAGACTTGCAAACTTGGTACAAATTTAATAAGACCATGCCAAAACACTTGCAAACTTGGTACAAATTTAATAAGACCATGCCAAACACTTGCAAACTTGGTACAAATTTAATAAGACCATGCCAAAAGACTTGCAAACTTGGTACAAATTTACTAAGACCATGCCAAAACACTTGCAAACTTGGTACAAATCTAAAAAGACCATGCCAAACACTTGCAAACTTGGTACAAATTTAATAAGACCATGCCAAAACACTTGCAAACTTGGTACAAATTTAATAAGACCATGCCAAACACTTGCAAACTTGGAACAAACTTACTAAGACCATGCCAAAACACTTGCAAACTTGGTACAAATTTAATAAGACCATGCCAAACACTTGCAAACTTGGTACAAATTTAATAAGACCATGCCAAAAGACTTGCAAACTTGGTACAAATTTAATTAGACCATGCCAAAACACTTGCAAACTTGGAACAAACTTCCTAATACCATGCCAAAACACTTGCAAACTTGGTAAAAATTTAATAAGACCATGCCAAAACATTTGCAAACTTGGTATAAATTTAATAAGACCATGCCAAAAGACTTGCAAACTTGGTACAAATTTAATAAGACCATGCCAAAACACTTGCAAACTTGGTACAAATCTCATAAGACCATGCCAAACACTTGCAAACTTGGTACAAATTTAATAAGACCATGCCAAACACTTGCAAACTTGGAACAAACTTCCTAAAACCATGCCAAAACACTTGCAAACTTGGTACAAATTTAATAAGACCATGCCAAACACTTGCAAACTTGGTACAAATTTATTAAGACCATGCCAAAAGACTTGCAAACTTGGAACAAACTTCCTAAGACCATGCCAAAACACTTGCAAACTTGGTACAAATTTAATAAGACCATGCCAAACACTTGCAAACTTGGTACAATTTTAATAAGACCATGCCAAAACACTTGCAAACTTGGAACAAACTTCCTAAGACCATGCCAAAACACTTGCAAACTTGGTACAAATTTAATAAGACCATGCCAAAACACTTGCAAACTTGGAACAAATTTAATAAGACCATGCCAAACACTTGCAAACTTGGTAAAAATTTAATAAGACCCTGCCAAAACACTTGCAAACTTGGTACAAATTTAATAAGACCATGCCAAACACTTGCAAACTTGGAACAAACTTACTTAGACCATGCCAAAACACTTGCAAACTTGGTACAAATTTAATAAGACCATGCCAAACACTTGCAAACTTGGTACAAATTTAATAAGACCATGCCAAAAGACTTGCAAACTTGGTACAAATTTAATAAGACCATGCCAAAACACTTGCAAACTTGGTACAAATCTAATAAGACCATGCCAAACACTTGCAAACTTGGTACAAATTTAATAAGACCATGCCAAACACTTGCAAATTTGGAACAAATTTAATAAGACCATGCCAAACACTTGCAAACTTGGAACAAACTTACTAAGACCATGCCAAAACACTTGCAAACTTGGTAGAAATTTAATAAGACCATGCCAAAACACTTGCAAACTTGGTACAAATTTAATAAGACCATACCAAAACACTTGCAAACTTGGTACAAATCTAATAAGACCATGCCAGACACTTGCAAACTTGGTAAAAATTTAATAAGACCATGCCAAACACTTGCAAACTTGGAACAAATTTAATAAGACCATGCCAAACACTTGCAAACTTGGAATAAACTTACTAAGACCATGCCAAAACACTTGCAAACTTGGTACAAATTTAATAAGACCATGCCAAACACTTGCAAACTTGGTACAAATTTAATAAGACCATGCCAAAAGACTTGCAAACTTGGTACAAATTTAATAAGACCATGCCAAACACTTGCAAACTTCTCTCACATGATTGGATCACTGCTGTGGAACGGCTCTGGTGGCATCCGCGTTCCTCTACTCCAGCTGGCGCTACCACGAGATGGCGGTGGACTTAATCTCCACATCCCCATCATCACCACACAATCGCTACTTACCAACCGGTACCTTGCGGAGCAAGGATGTTTGGTGATCGGGTCTCAGTATTTCGCCAACGCTGGGAACCCACCCGACACCAACTCCGTCCCGTCGTCCTACCCCTGCCTCCGCAAGGTTATCCAGCACCTGGCATACGTGCCAGAGACCCTCCGACGATCGCCATCAACACGAGGACTGCGACGCGCAGCAACAAACGCCCTACCGGACCCAAGGGTTGTTGGAGCTTCCCCACACACACTGTGGAGAAGAGTGTGGGGAAACATAAGCTCCAGGATGCTGACGTCTGCACAACGTTCCGCCCTTTACCTGCTGGCAAACGGGAAGATCTCGCACGCGGAGGATCTTTTCGAAACCGGCAGAGCCGACACACCAACGTGCACGTTTTGTCCCGCTGTCGAGACCCTGGAGCACAAGTTTGCAGCATGTCCCCGCGTGTCGCTGGCGTGGGACACTCTACAACAGCGGCTGCAAAAAGTTGCTCCAGGGTCCCATCTTCGTTTTGTCGACCTGCACTTGCCCGCTCTAAACAGGATAAGAGCGGGCACACGCAGTGCAGTACTCTCCGTATTTTCAAACTACATCATCCACATCATTGGAAACAATGATGTTGCGATTGATGTAGATGTCCTTTCCTGTTCTCTTTAAATCAATCTGTTTGTAAAGTCTTGCCTTTGTTTCCCGTCCAACACGTGCGAAGGAAACAAAACCTATGTAAATGTGATTAAATAGTATGTAAGAAATATTGTACACCCTTAATAAACGTCTTTTATAAAAAAAAAAAACTTGGTACAAATTTAATAAGACCATGCCAAACACTTGCAAACTCTGAACAAATTTAATGAGACCATGCCAAACACTTGCAAACTTGGTACAAATTTAATAAGACCATGCCAAACACTTGCAAACTTGGAACAAATTTAATAAGACCATGCCAAACACTTGCAAACTTGGAACAAACTTACTAAGACCATGCCAAAACACTTGCAAACTTTGTACAAATTTAATAAGACCATGCTAAAACACTTGCAAACTTGGTACAAATTTAATAAGACCATGCCAAAAGACTTGCAAACTTGGTACAAATTTAATAAGACCATGCCAAAACACTTGCAAACTTGGTACAAATCTAATAAGACCATGCCAAACACTTGCAAACTTGGTACAATTTTAATAAGACCATGCCAAAACACTAGCAAACTTGGAACAAACTTCCTAAGACCATGCCAAAACACTTGCAAACTTGGTACAAATTTAATAAGACCATGCCAAAACACTTGCAAACTTGGTATAAATTTAATAAGACCATGCCAAAACACTTGCAAACTTGGTACAAATTTAATAAGACCATGCAAAACACTTGCAAACTTGGTACAAATTTAATAAGACCATTCCAAAACACTTGCACACTTGGTACAAATCTAAGAAGACCATGCCAATCACTTGCAAACTTGGTACAAATTTAATAAGACCATGCCAAACACTTGCAAACTTGGAACAAACTTCCTAAAACCATGCCAAAACACTTGCTTACCTGGTACAAATTTAATAAGACCATGCCAAACACTTGCAAACTTGGTACAATTTTAATAAGACCATGCCAAAACACTTGCAAACTTGGAACAAACTTCCTAAGACCATGCCAAAACACTTGCAAACTTGGTACAAATTTAATAAGACCATGGCAAAACACTTGCAAACTTGGTACAAATTTAATAAGACCATGCCAAAACACTTGCAAACTTGGTACAAATTAAATAAGACCATGCCAAACACTTGCAAACTTGGAACAAACTTACTAAGACCATGCCAAAACACTTGCAAACTTGGTACAAATTTAATCAGACCATGCCAAAACACTTGCAAACTTGGAACAAACTTCCTAAGACCATGCCAAAACACTTGCAAACTTGGTTCAAATTTAATAAGACCAAGCCAAAACACTTGCAAACTTGGTACAAATTTAATCAGACCATGCCAAAACACTTGCAAACTTGGTACAAATTTAATCAGACCATTCCTAAACACTTGCAAACTTGGTACAAATTTAATAAGACCATGCCAAAACACTTGCAAACTTGGAACAAACGTCCTAAGACCATGCCAAAATACTTGCAAACTTGGTACAAATGTAATAAGACCATGCCAAAACACTTGCAAACTTGGTACAAATTTAATAAGACCATGCCAAACACTTGCAAACTTGGTACAAATTTAATAACACCATGCCAAAACACTTGCAAACTTGGTACAAATTTAATAAGACCATGCCAAAACACTTGCAAACTTGGTACAAATTTAATAAGACCATGCCAAAACACTTGCAAACTTGGAACAAACGTCCTAAGACCATGCCAAAACACTTGCAAACTTGGTTCAAATTTAATAAGACCATGCCAAAACACTTGCAAACTTGGTACAAATTTAATAAGACCATGCCAAAACACTTGCAAACTTGGTACAAATTTAATAAGACCATGCCAAAACACTTGCAAACTTGGAACAAACTTCCTAAGACCATGACAAAACACTTGCAAACTTGGTTCAAATTTAATAAGACCATGCCAAAACACTTGCAAACTTGGTACAAATTTAATCAGACCATGCCAAAACACTTGCAAACTTGGTACAAATTTAATAAGACCATGCCAAAACACTTGCAAACTTGGAACAAACGTCCTAAGACCATGCCAAAACACTTGCAAACTTGGTACAAATTTAATAAGACCATGCCAAAACACTTGCAAACTTGGTACAAATTTAATAAGACCATGCCAAACACTTGCAAACTTGGAACAAACTTCCTAAGACCATGCCAAAACACTTGCAAACTTGGTACAAATTTAATAAGACTATGCCAAAACACTTGCAAACTTGGTACAAATTTAATAAGACCATGCCAAACACTTGCAAACTTGGAACAAACTTCCTAAGACCATGCCAAATCACTTGCAAACTTGGTACAAATTTAATAAGACCATGCCAAAACACTTGCAAACTTGGTACAAATTTAATAACACCATGCCAAAACACTTGCAAACTTGGAACAAACTTCCTAAGACCATGCCAAAACACTTGCAAACTTGGTTCAAATTTAATAAGACCAAGCCAAAACACTTGCAAACTTGGAACAAACTTCCTAAGACCATGCCAAAACACTTGCAAACTTGGTACAAATTTAATAAGACCATGCCAAACACTTGCAAACTTGGAACAAACTTCCTTAGACCATGCCAAATCACTTGCAAACTTGGAACAAACGTCCTAAGACCATGCCAAAACACTTGCAAACTTGGTTCAAATTTAATAAGACCAAGCCAAAACACTTGCAAACTTGGTACAAATTTAATCAGACCATGCCAAAACACTTGCAAACTTGGTACAAATTTAATAAGACCATGCCAAAACACTTGCAAACTTGGAACAAACTTCCTAAGACCATGCCAAAACACTTGCAAACTTGGTTCAAATTTAATAAGACCAAGCCAAAACACTTGCAAACTTGGTACAAATTTAATCAGACCATGCCAAAACACTTGCAAACTTGGTACAAATTTAATAAGACCATGCCAAAACACTTGCAAACTTGGAACAAACGTCCTAAGACCATGCCAAAACACTTGCAAACTTGGTACAAATTTAATAAGACCATGCCAAAACACTTGCAAACTTGGTACAAATTTAATAAGACCATGCCAAAACACTTGCAAACTTGGTACAAATTTAACAAGACCATGCCAAACACTTGCAAACTTGGAACAAACTTCCTAAGACCATGCCAAAACACTTGCAAACTTGGTACAAATTTAATAAGACTATGCCAAAACACTTGCAAACTTGGTACAAATTTAATAAGACCATGCCAAACACTTGCAAACTTGGAACAAACTTCCTAAGACCATGCCAAATTACTTGCAAACTTGGTACAAATTTAATAAGACCATGCCAAAACACTTGCAAACTTGGTACAAATTTAATAACACCATGCCAAAACACTTGCAAACTTGGAACAAACTTCCTAAGACCATGCCAAAACACTTGCAAACTTGGTACAAATTTAATAAGACCATGCCAAAACACTTGCAAACTTGGAACAAACTTCCTAAGACCATGCCAAAACACTTGCAAACTTGGTTCAAATTTAGTAAGACCAAGCCAAAACACTTGCAAACTTGGAACAAACTTCCTAAGACCATGCCAAAACACTTGCAAACTTGGTACAAATTTAATAAGACCATGCCAAACACTTGCAAACTTGGAACAAACTTCCTTAGACCATGCCAAAACACTTGCAAACTTGGAACAAACGTCCTAAGACCATGCCAAAACACTTGCAAACTTGGTTCAAATTTAATAAGACCAAGCCAAAACACTTGCAAACTTGGTACAAATTTAATCAGACCATGCCAAAACACTTGCAAACTTGGTACAAATTTAATAAGACCATGCCAAAACACTTGCAAACTTGGAACAAACTTCCTAAGACCATGCCAAAACACTTGCAAACTTGGTTCAAATTTAATAAGACCAAGCCAAAACACTTGCAAACTTGGTACAAATTTAATAAGACCATGCCAAAACACTTGCAAACTTGGAACCTATTTAATAAGACCATGCCAAACACTTGCAAACTTGGTACAAATTTAATAAGACCATGCCAAACACTTGCAAACTTGGAACAAACTTCCTAAGACCATGCCAAAACACTTGCAAACTTGGTACAAATTAAATAAGACCATGCCAAAACACTTGCAAACTTGGTACAAATTTAATAAGACCATGCCAAAGCACTTGCAAACTTGGGACAAATTTAATAAGACCATGTCAAAACACTTGCAAACTTGGTACAAATTTAATAAGACCATGCCAAACACTTGTAAACTTGGTACAAATTTAATAAGACCATGCCAAACACTTGCAAACTTGGAACAAACTTCCTAAGACCATGCCAAAACACTTGCAAACTTGGTACAAATTTAATAAGACCATGCCAAAGCACTTGCAAACTTGGGACAAATTTAATAAGACCATGCCAAAACACTTGCAAACTTGGTACAAATTTAATAAGACCATGCCAAAACACTTGCAAACTTGGTACAAATTTAATAAGACCATGCCAAAACACTTGCAAACTTGGTACAAATTTAACAAGACCATGCCAAAACACTTGCAAACTTGGTACAAATTTAATAAGACCATGCCAAACACTTGCAAACTTGGAACAAACTTCCTAAGACCATGCCAAATCACTTGCAAACTTGGTACAAATTTAATAAGACCATGCCAAAACACTTGCAAACTTGGTACAAATTTAATAACACCATGCCAAAACACTTGCAAACTTGGTACAAACTTCCTAAGACCATGCCAAAACACTTGCAAACTTGGTACAAATTTAATAAGACCATGCCAAAACACTTGCCAACTTGGTACAAATTTAATAAGACAATGCCAAAACACTTGCAAATTTGGTACAAATTTAATAAGACCATGCCAAACACTTGCAAACTTGGAACAAACTTCCTAAGACCATGCCAAAACACTTGCAAACTTGGAACAAGTTTAATAAGACCATGCCAAAACACTTGCAAACTTGGTACAAATTTAATAAGACCATGCCAAAACACTTGCAAACTTGGTACAAATTTAATGAAACCATGCCAAAACACTTGCAAACTTGGAAAAAACTTTCTAAGATTATGCAAAACACTTGCAAACTTGGTACAAATTTAATAAGACCATGCCAAAACACTTGCAAACTTGGTACAAATTTAATAAGACGATGCCAAACACTTGCAAACTTCGAACAAACTTCCTAAGACCATGCCAAAACACTTGCAAACTTGGTACAAATTTAAGAAGACCATGCCAAACACTTGCAAACTTGGAACAAACTTCCTAAGACCATGCCAAAACACTTGCAAACTTGGTACAAATTTAATAAGACCATGCCAAAACACTTGCAAACTTGGTACAAACTTCCTAAGACCATGCCAAAACACTTACAAACTTGGTACAAATTTAATAAGACCATGCCAAAACACTTGCAAACTTGGTACAAATTTAATAAGACGATGCCAAACACTTGCGAACTTGGAACAAACTTCCTAAGACCATGCCAGAACACTTGCAAACTTGGTACAAATTTAAAAACACCATGCCAAAACACTTGCAATCTTGGTACAAATTTAATGAAACCATGCCAAAACACTTGCAAACTTGGTACAAATTTAATAAGACCAAGCCAAAACACTTGCAAACTTGGAACAAGTAATAATAAGACCATGCCAAAACACTTGCAAACTTGGTACAAATTTAATAAGACGATGCCAAACACTTGCGAACTTGGAACAAACTTACTAAGACCATGCCAGAACACTTGCAAACTTGGTACAATTTTAAAAACACCATGCCAAAACACTTGCAATCTTGGTACAAATTTAATGAAACCATGCCAAAACACTTGCAAACTTGGTACAAATTTAATAAGACCAAGCCAAAACACTTGCAAACTTGGAACAAGTTTAATAAGACCATGCCAAAACACTTGCAAACTTGGTACAAATTTAATAAGATCATGCCAAAACACTTGCAAACTTGGTACAAATTTAATAAGACCATGCCAAAACACTTGCAAACTTGGAAAAAACTTCCTAAGACCATGCCAAAACACTTGCAAACTTGGTACAAATTTAGTAAGACCATGCCAAAACACTTGCAAACTTGGAACAAACTTCCTTAGACCATGCCAAAACACTTGCAAACTTGGTACAAATTTAATAAGACCATGCCAAACACTTGCAAACTTGGAACAAAATTCCTGAGACCATGCCAAAACACTTGCAAACTTGGTACAAATTTAATAAGACCATGCCAAAAAACTTGCAAACTTGGAACAAACTACCTAAGACCATGCCAAAACACTTGCAAACTTGGTACAAATTTAATAAGACCATGCCAAAACACTTGCAAACTTGGTACAAATTTAATAAGACGATGCCAAACACTTGCAAACTTGGAACAAACTTCCTAAGACCATGCCAGAACACTTGCAAACTTGGTACAAATTTAATAACACCATGCCAAAACACTTGCAAACTTGGTACAAATTTAATAAAACCATGCCAGAACACTTGCAAACTTGATACAAATTTAATAAGACCAAGCCAAAACACTTGCAAACTTGGAACAAGATTAATTAGACCATGCCAAAACACTTGCAAACTTGGTACAAATTTAATAAGACCATGCCAAAACACTTGCAAACTTGGTACAAATTTAATAAAACCATGCCAAAACACTTGCAAAGTTGGAAAAAACTTCCTAAGACCATTCCAAAACACTTGCAAACTTGGTACAAATTTATTAAGACCATGCCAAAACACTTGCAAACTTGGTACAAATTTAATAAGACGATGCCAAACACTTGCAAACTTCGAACAAACTTCCTAAGACCATGCCAAACACTTGCAAATTTGGTACAAATTTAAGAAGACCATGCCAAACACTTGCAAACTTGGAACAAACTTCTTAAGACTATGCCAAAACACTTGCAAACTTGGTACAAATTTTATAAGACCATGCCAAAACACTTGCAAACTTGGTACAAATTTAATAAGACCATGCCAAAACACTTGCAAACTTGGTACAAATTTAATAAAACCATGCCAGAACACTTGCAAACTTGATACAAATTTAATAAGACCAAGCCAAAACACTTGCAAACTTGGAACAAGATTAATTAGACCATGCCAAAACACTTGCAAACTTGGTACAAATTTAATAAGACCATGCCAAAACACTTGCAAACTTGGTACAAATTTAATAAGACGATGCCAAACACTTGCAAACTTGGAACAAACTTCCTAAAACCATGCCAAAACAGTTGCTAACCTGGTACAAATTTAATAAGACCATGCCAAACACTTGCAAACTTGGTACAATTTTAATAAGACCATGCCAAACACTTGCAAATTTGGTACAAATTTAAGAAGACCATGCCAAACACTTGCAAACTTGGAACAAACTTCTTAAGACTATGCCAAAACA
This sequence comes from Anopheles atroparvus, assembly GCA_914969975.1. Classification (NCBI taxonomy): domain Eukaryota; kingdom Metazoa; phylum Arthropoda; class Insecta; order Diptera; family Culicidae; genus Anopheles; species Anopheles atroparvus. The sequence goes on along the minus strand of CAJZCY010000008.1, from coordinate 558,762 downwards.
CTTGCAAACTTGGTACAAATTTTATAAGACCATGCCAAAACACTTGCAAACTTGGTACAAATTTAATAAGACCATGCCAAACACTTGCAAACTTGGAACAAACTTCCTAAGACCATGCCAAAACATTTGCAAACTTGGTACAAATTTAATAAGACCATGCCAAAACACTTGCAAAGTTGGAAAAAACTTCCTAAGACCATGCCAAAACACTTGCAAACTTGGTACAAATTTAATAAGACCATGCCAAAACACTTGCAAACTTGGTACAAATTTAATAAGACGATGCCAAACACTTGCAAACTTGGAACAAACTTCCTAAGACCATGCCAGAACACTTGCAAACTTGGTACAAATTTAATAACACCATGCCAAAACACTTGCAAACTTGGTACAAATTTAATAAAACCATGCCAGAACACTTGCAAACTTGATACAAATTTAATAAGACCAAGCCAAAACACTTGCAAACTTGGAACAAGATTAATTAGACCATGCCAAAACACTTGCAAACTTGGTACAAATTTAATAAGACCATGCCAAAACACTTGCAAACTTGGTACAAATTTAATAAGACGATGCCAAACACTTGCAAACTTGGAACAAACTTCCTAAGACCATGCCAGAACACTTGCAAACTTGGTACAAATTTAATAAGACCATGCCAAAACATTTGCAAACTTGGTACAAATTTAATAAGACCATGCCAAAACACTTGCAAACTTGGTACAAATTTAATAAGACGATGCCAAACACTTGCAAACTTGGAACAAACTTCCTAAGACCATGCCAAAACATTTGCAAACTTGGTACAAATTTAATAAGACCATGCCAAAACACTTGCAAACTTGGTACAAATGTTATAAGACCATGCCAAAACACTTGCAAACTTGGTACAAATTTAATAAGACCATGCCAAACACTTGCAAACTTGGAACAAACTTCCTAAGACCATGCCAAAACATTTGCAAACTTGGTATCAATTTAATAAGACCATGCCAAAACACTTGCAAACTTGGTACAAATTTAATTAAACCATGCCAAAACACTTGCAAACTTGGAACAAATTTAATAAGACCAAGCCAAAACACTTGCAAACTTGGAACAAGTTTAATAAGACCATGCCAAAACACTTGCAAACTTGGTACAAACTTCCTAAGACCATGCCAAAACACTTGCAAACTTGGTACAAATTTAATAAGACCATGCCAAAACACTTGCAAACTTGGTACAAATTGCCAAACACTTGCAAACTTTAAACAAACTTCCTAACACCATGCCAAAACACTTGCAAACTTGGTACAAATTTAAGAAGACCATGCCAAACACTTGCAAACTTGGAACAAACTTCCTAAGACCATGCCAAAACACTTGCAAACTTGGTACAAATTTAATAAGACCATGCCAAACGCTTGCAAACTTGGAACAAACTTCCTAAGACCATGCCAAAACACTTGCAAACTTGGTACAAATTTAATAAGACCATGCCAAAACACTTGCAAACTTGGTACAAATTTAATAAGACGATGCCAAACACTTGCAAACTTGGAACAAACTTCCTAAGACCATGCCAGAACACTTGCAAACTTGGTACAAATTTAATAACACCATGCCAAAACACTTGCAAACTTGGTACAAATTTAATAAAACCATGCCAGAACACTTGCAAACTTGATACAAATTTAATAAGACCAAGCCAAAACACTTGCAAACTTGGAACAAGATTAATTAGACCATGCCAAAACACTTGCAAACTTGGTACAAATTTAATAAGACCATGCCAAAACACTTGCAAACTTGGTACAAATTTAATAAAACCATGCCAAAACACTTGCAAAGTTGGAAAAAACTTCCTAAGACCATGCCAAAACACTTGCAAACTTGGTACAAATTTATTAAGACCATGCCAAAACACTTGCAAACTTGGTACAAATTTAATAAGACGATGCCAAACACTTGCAAACTTCGAACAAACTTCCTAAGACCATGCCAAACACTTGCAAATTTGGTACAAATTTAAGAAGACCATGCCAAACACTTGCAAACTTGGAACAAACTTCTTAAGACTATGCCAAAACACTTGCAAACTTGGTACAAATTTAATAAGACCATGCCAAACACTTGCAAACTTGGAACAAACTTCCTAAGACCATGCCAAAACACTTGCAAACTTGGTACAAATTTAATAAGCCCATGCCAAAACACTTGCAAACTTGGAACAAACTTCCTAAGACCATGCCAAAACACTTGCAAACTTGGTACAAATTTAATAAGACCATGCCAAAACACTTGCAAACGCAGTACGCTCTCAGCTTTGTGAGCAATCAGACGTGCTACGCTGGACAAAGTGCCAAATAAACAAAACCGCCTAGTTTAAACCATGGATGCGCAAGGGAGATGGGAGAACTCCCTCCGCATTGATTTTTCTTCGCTCCCGATCAAGCCCTCGGAAACGGAGGTTCACGCCATCCTGGCCAGGATTGTGGGCCCAGCTGACGTGAAAAGGGCTCATCTGAACGCCGTAGACTGGAGCGTCTACATTCAGATGAAGACGCAGGAGCAAGCCCGCGAATGTGTGGAGCAACATCGTGGCAAGCACGGTACCACTATCAATGGTGTGTACCACACTTACAAAATCGAACTTCTGGACGGGTCAAGTGAGGTCAAAATTCTTGACCTGCCGTACTACGTGTCGGACGAGACCCTAGAACGCGAAATGTCCCAATACGGCAAAGTGTTGAGCATCACCGAGCAAGTATACGGGGAGAAATCGCCGCTCGCTGGTGTGCTTAACGGTGTGCGTATCGTAAGGATGGTGCGAGAGAGGCCGATTGTCTCTTACCTCCAAATCGGTGGCGAGCTCACACGTGTGTCATATCAGGGACAAATCAAAACCTGCCGATACTGCGTGCTAAAAACACATCACGGCGTGACCTGCGCCCAAAACAGGCAAGAGGCAAAGCCTTCCTCTTACGCTAGCGCGCTGATGAGTCAGCACACACGCACACCATCGCGGGCGCAGCCGAAGCCGTCGCCGAAGATAACGCCAAAGAGCCGCGCTGAGAGAGACACGACGCTCTCTCACCCGTCAAGCCCGAAAGCGCCACGAGTGGCGCAAAACGGGCCGACGACGCCGGAGGACATCGCAAAAAGTGGAGAGAGCGATAAGCCTGCAACGAAGCCAGCAGGAGAACCGGCAACGGCTGCGGCGAGCAAACCACCACCCACGCACAAGCGAGAGCGAGAAGTGTGTACAGCCGGGAGAGAGGATGGCGCAAGCGAGCCACGCGGTGAATACCGTGGGAGCGAAAGCAGCGCATCCAGCTCCCGCTAGCAGCAAGAAGGACGATGATATCGTCTTCAAAGCCCCGCTCGATCTCCCTTCCCTTGTTGTCCCTGTTGTTCCTGTGGACTACACGCCTGCAGTGAAGCGTCCTGTTGACGCGGGATCCGAAAGCGACGCTTCCACTGCCAGCGATAACGCACTTGCCGTGAAGCGCCCTGTTGACGTGGGGTCCGAAAGTGACGCTTCCACCACGTCCGCGGGCGGAACGGTCAAGCGAAAGGTTGGCCGTCCTTGCAAGCAGGTAAAGGTACTTTAAACCCTTTCCTTCCCGTTTCCTCCTCCACCAACCCTTCCCCACTCTTTCCAACGTCAACTTTTGTTGATCTTAAATTAGCATCGTGATGGATAATTTAAGTAATGTTAGCTATAACTTTGCTTCAATTAACTTGAATGCAATTTCAAACCAAACAAAATTAGACGCTCTCCTCACCTTCACTAGGACCATAGACTTGGACATCATATTTCTTCAAGAGGTATATGCCCCTGACCTGGTTATCCCGGGTTTCATTGTACTTTCAAACGTCAACGAAACCAGGAGAGGAACGGCGATCGCTTTACGTGAGTGCCTAAAATTTTCTCAAGTCGAACGCAGCTTAGACTCACGTCTGATATGCGTCCGGCTTGAGAATACTGCCACCTTATGCAATGTTTACGCGCCTTCGGGGAGTCACCGAAGGGCAGAGCGGGAGGAGTTCTTGGGTCGCACGTTGCCGTTCTACCTGTGAAATGCACGGGAACCCGTCATTTTGGCAGGAGATTTCAACTGCGTGTTGAAATCGAAGGACGCGACGGGTGCCGGGAGTATCGGCCTTGCTCTGCAGCACGCTGTGGATAACATAGGCCTGTGTGATAGTTGGGAAGCTCTCAGAGGAAACGATGTTGAGTTTTCCTACATCACACGTGGTTCGGGCTCACGTATCGATCGTTGTTACGTGTCGACGTGCATACGGGATCGTCTCCGGACAACCGACATGCACGTGGTCTCCTTCTCCGACCACAAGGCACTGACGGTGCGGATCAGTCTCCAGTCTCTTCCGGTCCCTCGGAGGAACGGATACTGGCAACTTCGCCCACACATTTTATCTGATGAGGTTTTGGAGGAACTCGAATGCAAGTGGAGTGGTTGGGTCCGACAACGGAGGAACTACGGTTCCTGGATGCTTTGGTGGGTCGAATGCGCCAAGCCCAGGATAAAGTCATTCTTTCGTTGGAAGACCAACGAAAAGTACAAAGACTTCCGCTTGCATCAGGGTATACTCCATGCTCAGCTGAGAGCCTCATATGATCGATACCTAAGTAACCCAGCTGAGTTGGCGACGATTAACTTGGTGAAGGGAAAAATACTCTTCTTACAGAGGCGTTTTTCCGAGCATTTCACCAGGATAAACGAAACCCTCGTTGACGGTGAAAAAGTTTCCACCTTCCAGCTGGGAGAGCGGAGGAGGAGAAGTACCGTCATTGAGAACTTCCAAACCAACGATGGACGAACTCTCGCCTTGGAGGAGGAGATCGCCGAGTATTTGTACACTGAGTACAAGGCCCTCTACTCGTTCGAAAACACGGTTACGCATAACAATTTTACTAGTAGACGGGTTATCCCGGAGGACTGCGAAGCCAACAATGACTGCATGGCGGAAATCACCCCTAATGAGATCTTTGATGCAGTCAAAAAATCGGCACCTCGGAAGTCACCTGGCCCGGACGGGATTCCCAGGGAGTTCTATCTCCGCGCGTTCCACATTGTGGGACGGGAGCTCGGGTACGTCCTCAACGAGGCCCTTCGTGGGGAATTTCCTCGAAGCTTTGTCGACGGCGTCATAGTGCTTGTGAGAAAGAAGGGAACTGGGAGTGCAATGCCCTCTTTCCGTCCGATTTCTCTCCTTAACACAGATTACAAGCTGCTGGCGAGAATTTTGAAGTTACGGGTCGATGGGATCATCGACAAGTGGCAGATAATTTCCCCAGCCCAAAAATGCAGCAACAAGCCGCAGAACATTTTTCAAGCTGTTCTCTCGGTTAAGGAGAGAATTCTGGACTTGAAGAGGAGGAAGAAAAGCGGCAAGCTCGTTTCCTTCGACCTCTCGCAGGCGTTTGACCGCGTCGACCGAGACTTCCTGTGGACAACCATGACCTCCTTGGGTTTTAATCCGGGGCTGGTTGGGCTTCTCAGGTCAATTGGTGAGCGGTCTTCTTCCCGTCTGCTTGTGAATGGACAGATGTCCTCTCCCTTCCCCATCCAACGTTCCGTCAGACAGGGCGATCCTCTTTCCATGCATCTGTTTGTCCTTTACCTTCATCCCCTTATTACTGAGCTCGAAAGTATTTGCTGCGATCAGGATGACCTGATCAATGCATATGCCGACGATGTCTCAGTGATTACTTCCTCCCTTTCCAAAATCGAGCGGGTCAGAGAGGCGTTCGAGGCGTTCGGCCTTTGCGCAGGGGCCAGACTGAACGTGGGGAAGACCATCGCGATCGACATCGAACACGTCACTCCAGCAACGAGGATCCACGTCCCATGGCTACGCACCGAGGAGCGTCTCCGGCTTCTCGGGATATTGTTCTCCAACAACATCCGCGAGGCCATGGCGCACAACTGGGACGTGGTGATCCAGAAGTTCCGGCAGTTGGTCTGGCTTCATCGTGTGAGAGACCTGAACCTGGCCCAGAAGGTGTTGCTTCTCAACACCTTCCTGCTCCCCAAGCTGTGGTTTGTAGCGTCTGTCTGTGGCGCTAGGCAGCGGGACATTGCAAAGGTCTCTCACACGATCGGATCACTGCTGTGGAACGGCTCTGGTGGCATCCGCGTTCCTCTACTCCAGCTGGCGCTGCCACGAGATCGCGGTGGACTTAATCTCCACATCCCCATCATCACCACACAATCGCTACTCACCAACCGGTACCTTGCGGAGCAAGGATGTTTGGTGATCGGGTCTCAGTATATCGCCAACGCTGGGAACCCACCCGACACCAACTCCGTCCCGTCGTCCTACCCCTGCCTCCGCAAGGTTATCCAGCACCTGGCATACGTGCCAGAGACCCTCCGACGATCGCCATCAACACGAGGACTGCGACGCGCAGCAACAAACGCCCTACCGGACCCAAGGGTGGTTGGAGCTTCCCCACACACGCTGTGGAGAAGAGTGTGGGGAAACATAAGCTCCAGGATGCTGACGTCTGCACAACGTTCCGCCCTTTACCTGCTGGCAAACGGGAAGATCTCGCACGCGGAGCATCTTTTCGAAACCGGCAGAGCCGACACACCAACGTGCACGTTTTGTCCCGCTGTCGAGCGACAAAATGTCGAGCGATGCGTGGGACATTCTACAACAGCGGCTGCAACAAGTTGCTCCAGGGTCCCATCTTCGTTTTGTCGACCTGCACTGGCCCGCTCTAAACAGGATAAGAGCGGGCACACGCAGTGCAGTACTCTCCGTATTTTCAAACTACATCATCCACATCATTGGAAACAATGATGTTGCGATCGATGTAGATGTCCTTTCCTGTTCTCTTTAAATCAATCTGTTTGTAAAGTCATGCCTTTGTTTCCCGTCCAACACGTGCGAAGGAAACAAAACCTATGTAAATGTGATTAAATAGTATGTAAGAAATATTGTACACCCTTAATAATCGTCTTTTATAAAAAAAAAAAAAAACTTGGTACAAATTTAATAAGACCATGCCAAACACTTGCAAACTTGGTACAATTTTAATAAGACCATGCCAAAACACTTGCAAACTTGGAACAAACTTCCTAAGACCATGCCAAAACACTTGCAAACTTGGTACAAATTTAATAAGACCATGCCACAGCACTTGCAAACTTGGGACAAATTTAATAAGACCATGCCAAAACACTTGCAAAATTGGTACAAATTTAATAAGACCATGCCAAAACACTTGCAAACTTAGAACAAATTTAATAAGACCATGCCAAAACACTTGCAAACTTGGTACAAATTTAATAAGACCATGTCCAAACACTTACAAACTTGGAACAAACTTCCTAAGACCATGCCAAAACACTTGCAAACTTGGTACAAATTAAATAAGACCATGCCAAAACACTTGCAAACTTGGAACAAATTTAATAAGACCATGCCAAAACACTTGCAAACTTGGTACAAACTTCCTAAGACCATGCCAAAACACTTGCAAACTTGGTACAAATTAAATAAGACCATGCCAAAACACTTGCAAACTTGGAACAAATTTTATAAGACCATGCCAAAACACTTGCAAACTTGGTACAAATTTAATAAGAGCATGTCAAAACACTTGCAAACTTGGTACAAATCTAATAAGACCATGCCAAACACTTGGAAACTTGGAACAAACTTCCTAAGACCATGCCAAAACACTTGCAAACTTGGTACAAATTAAATAAGACCATGCCACAGCACTTGCAAACTTGGGACAAATTTAATAAGACCATGCCAAAACACTTGCAAAATTGGTACAAATTTAATAAGACCATGCCAAAACACTTGCAAACTTAGAACAAATTTAATAAGACCATGCCAAAACACTTGCAAACTTGGTACAAATTTAATAAGACCATGTCCAAACACTTACAAACTTGGAACAAACTTCCTAAGACCATGCCAAAACACTTGCAAACTTGGTACAAATTAAATAAGACCATGCCAAAACACTTGCAAACTTGGAACAAATTTAATAAGACCATGCCAAAACACTTGCAAACTTGGTACAAATTTAATAAGACCATGCCAATACACTTGCAAACTTGTTAAAAATTTAATAAGACCATGCCAAAACACTTGCAAACTTGGTACAAATTTAATAAGAACATGCCAAAACACTTGCAAACTTGGAACAAACTTCCTAAGACCATGCCAAAACACCTGCAAACTTGGTACAAATTTAATAAGACCATTTCAAAACACTTGCAAACTTGGTACAAATTTAATAAGACCATGCCAAAACACTTGCAAACTTGGTACAAATTTAATAAGACCATGCCAAACACTTGCAAACTTGGTACAAATTTAATAAGACCATGCCAAACACTTGCAAACTTGGAACAAACTTACTAAGACCATGCCAAAACACTTGCAAACTTGGAACAAACTTCCTAAGACCATGCCAAAACACCTGCAAACTTGGTACAAATTTAATAAGACCATGCCAAAACAATTGCAAACTTGGTACAAATTTAATAAGACCATGCCAAAACACTTATAAACTTGGTAAAAATTTAATAAGACCATGGCAAAACACTTGCAAACTTGGTACAAATTTAATAAGACCATGCCAAAACACTTGCAAACTTGGTACAAATTTAATGAGACCATGCCAAAACACTTGCAAACTTGGTACAAATTTAATAAGACCATGCCAAAACACTTGCAAACTTGGTACAAATTTAATAAGACCATGCCAAACACTTGCAAACTTGGTACAAATTTAATAAGACCATGCCAAACACTTGCAAACTTGGAACAAATTTAATAAGACCATGCCAAAACACTTGCAAACTTGGTTCAAATTTAATAAGACCATGCCAAAAGACTTGCAAACTTGGTACAAATTTAATAAGACCATGCCATAACACTTGCAAACTTGGTACAAATCTAATAAGACCATGCCAAACACTTGCAAACTTGGTTCACATTTAATAAGACCATGCCAAACACTTGCAAACTTGGAACAAACTTCCTAAAACCATGCCAAAACACTTGCTAACTTGGTACAAATTTAATAAGACCATGCCAAACACTTGCAAACTTGGTACAATTTTAATAAGACCATGCCAAAACACTTGCAAACTTGGAACAAACTTCCTAAGACCATGCCAAAACACTTGCAAACTTGGTACAAATTTAATGAGACCAAGCCAAAACACTTGCAAACTTGGTACAAATTTAATAAGACCATGCCAAAACACTTGCAAACTTGGTACAAATTTAATAAGACCATGCCAAACACTTGCAAACTTGGAACAAACTTCCTAAGACCATGCCAAATCACTTACAAACTTGGTACAAATTTAATAAGACCATGCCAAAACACTTGCAAACTTGGTACAAATTTAATAAGACCATGCCAAACACTTGCAAACTTGGAACAAACTTCCTAAGACCATGCCAAAACACTTGCAAATTTGGTACAAATTTAATAAGACCATGCCAAAACACTTGCAAACTTGGTACAAATTTAATAAGACCATGCCAAAACACTTGCAAACTTGGTACAAATTTAATAAGACCATGCCAAAACACTTGCAAACTTGGTAAAAATTTAATAAGACCATGCCAATACACTTGCAAACTTGAAAAAAATTTACTAAGACCATGCCAAAACACTTGCAAACTTGGTACATATTTAATAAGACCATGCCAAAACACTTGCAAACTTGGAACAAACTTCCTAAGACCATGCCAAAACACTTGCAAACTTGGTACAAATTAAATGAGACCATGCCAAACACTTGCAAGCTTGGAACAAACTTCCTAAGACCATGTCAAAACACTTGTAAACTTGGTACAAATTTAATAAAACCATGCCAAAACACTTGCAAACTTGGTACAAATTTAATAAGACCATGCCAAAACACTTGCAAACTTGATACAAATTTAATGAGACCATTCCAAAACACGTGTAAACTTGGTACAAATTTTATAAGACCATGCCAAAACACTTGCAAACTTGGTACAAATTTAATAAAACCATGCCAAAGCACTTGCAAACTTGGGACAAATTTAATAAGACCATGCCAAAACACTTGCAAACTTGGTACAAATTTAATAAGACCATGCCAAAACACTTGCAAACTTAGAACAAATTTAATAAGACCATGCCAAAACACTTGCAAACTTGGTACAAATTTTATAAGACCATGTCCAAACACTTGCAAACTTGGAACAAACTTCCTAAGACCATGCCAAAACACTTGCAAACTTGGTACAAATTAAATAAGACCATGCCAAAACACTTGCAAACTTGGAACAAATTTAATAAGACCATGCCAAAACACTTGCAAACTTGGTACAAATTTAATAAGACCATGTCAAAACACTTGCAAACTTGGTACAAATTTAATAAGACCATGCCAAAACACTTGCAAACTTGGAACAAACTTCCTAAGACCATGCCAAAACACTTGCAAACTTGGTACAAATTTAATAAGACCATGCCACAGCACTTGCAAACTTGGTACAAATTTACTAAGACCATGCCAAAACACTTGCAAACTTGGTACAAATATAATAAGACCATGCCAAAACACTTGCAAACTTAGAACAAATTTAATAAGACCATGCCAAAACACTTGCAAACTTGGTACAAATTTTATAAGACCATGTCCAAACACTTGCAAACTTGGAACAAACTTCCTAAGACCATGCCAAAACACTTGCAAACTTGGTACAAATTAAATAAGACCATGCCAAAACACTTGCAAACTTGGAACAAATTTAATAAGACCATGCCAAAACACTTGCAAACTTGGTACAAATTTAATAAGACCATGTCAAAACACTTGCAAACTTGGTACAAATTTAATAAGACCATGTCCAAACACTTGCAAACTTGGAACAAACTTCTTAAGACCATGCCAAAACACTTGCAAACTTGGTACAAACTTCCTTAGACCATGCCAAAACACTTGCAAACTTGGTACATATTTAATAAGACCATGCCAAAACACTTGCAAACTTGGTACAAATTTAATAAGACCATGCCAAAACACTTGCAAACTTGGTACAAATTTTATAAGACCATGTCCAAACACTTGCAAACTTGGAACAAACTTCCTAAGACCATGCCAAAACACTTGCAAACTTGGTACAAATTAAATAAGACCATGCCAAAACACTTGCAAACTTGGAACAAATTTAATAAGACCATGCCAAAACACTTGCAAACTTGGTACAAATTTAATAAGACCATGTCAAAACACTTGCAAACTTGGTACAAATTTAATAAGACCATGCCAAAACACTTGCAAACTTAGAACAAATTTAATAAGACCATGCCAAAACACTTGCAAACTTGGTACAAATTTTATAAGACCATGTCCAAACACTTGCAAACTTGGAACAAACTTCCTAAGACCATGCCAAAACACTTGCAAACTTGGTACAAATTAAATAAGACCATGCCAAAACACTTGCAAACTTGGAACAAATTTAATAAGACCATGCCAAAACACTTGCAAACTTGGTACAAATTTAATAAGACCATGTCAAAACACTTGCAAACTTGGTACAAATTTAATAAGACCATGCCAAAACACTTGCAAACTTGGAACAAACTTCCTAAGACCATGCCAAAACACTTGCAAACTTGGTACAAATTTAATAAGACCATGCCACAGCACTTGCAAACTTGGTACAAATTTACTAAGACCATGCCAAAACACTTGCAAACTTGGTACAAATATAATAAGACCATGCCAAAACACTTGCAAACTTAGAACAAATTTAATAAGACCATGCCAAAACACTTGCAAACTTGGTACAAATTTAATAAGACCATGCCAAAACACTTGCAAACTTGGTACAAATTTAATAAGACCATGCCAAAACACTTGCAAACTTGGTACAAATTTAATAAGACCATGCCAAACACTTGCAAACTTGGTACAAATCTAATAAGACCATGCAAAACACTTGCAAACTTGGTACAAATTTAATAAGACCATGCCAAACACTTGTAAACTTGGAACAAACTTCCTAAGACCATGCCAAAACACTTGCTAACTTGGTACAAATTTAATAAGACCATGCCAAAACACTTGCAAACTTGGTACAAATGTAATAAGACCATGCCAAAACACTTGCAAATTTGGTACAAATTTAATAAGACCATGCCAAAACACTTGCAAACTTGGTACAAATTTAATAGGACCATGCCAAAACACTTGCAAACTTGGAACAAATTTAATAAGACCATGCCAAAACACTTGCAAACTTGGTACAAATTTAATAAGACCATGTAAAAACACTTGCAAACTTGGAACAAACTTCCTAAGACCATGCCAAAACACTTGCAAACTTGGTACAAATTTAATAAAACCATGCCTAAACTTGCAAACTTGGAACAAACTTCCTAAGACCATGCCAAAACACTTGCAAACTTGGTAAAAATTTAATAAGACCATGCCAAAACACTTGCAAATTTAGTACAAATTTAATAAGACCATGACAAAACACTTGCAAACTTGGTACAAATGTAATAAGACCATGCCAAAACACTTGCAAACTTGGTACAAATTTAATAAGACCATGCCAAAACACTTGCAAACTTGGTACAAATCTAATAAGACCATGCCAAACACTTGCAAACTTGGTACAAATTTAATAAGACCATGCCAAACACTTGCAAACTTGGAACAAACTTCCTAAAACCATGCCAAAACACTTGCTAATTTGGTACAAATTTAATAAGACCATGCCAAAACACTTGCAAACTTGGTACAAATGTAATAAGACCATGCCAAAACACTTGCAAACTTGGTACAAACTTCCTAAGACCATGCCAAAACACTTGCAAACTTGGTACATATTTAATAAGACCATGCCAAAACACTTGCAAACTTGGTACAAATTTAATAAGACCATGCCAAACACTTGCAAACTTGGAACAAATTTAATAAGACCATGCCAAAACACTTGCAAACTTGGAACAAACTTCCTAAGACCATGCCAAAACACTTTCAAACTTGGTACAAATTAAATGAGACCATGCCAAACACTTGCAAGCTTGGAACAAACTTCCTAAGACCATGCCAAAACACTTGCAAACTTGGTACAAATTAAATAAGACCATGCCAAAACACTTGCAAACTTGGTACAAATTTAATAAGACCATGCCAAAACACTTGCAAACTTGGTACAAATTTAATAAGACCATGCCAAACACTTGCAAACTTGGAACAAACTTCCTTAGACCATGCCAAAACACTTGCAAACTTGGTACAAATGTAATAAGACCATGCCAAAACACTTGCAAACTTGGTACAAATTTAATAAGACCATGCCAAAACACTTGCAAACTTGGTACAAATTTAAAAAGACCATGCCAAACACTTGCAAACTTGGTAAAAATTTAATAAGACCATGCCAAAACACTTGCAAACTTGGAACAAACTTCCTATGACCATGTTAAAACCCTTGCAAATTTGGTACAAATTTAATAAGACCATGCCAAAGCACATGCAAACTTGGGACAAATTTAATAAGACCATGCCAAAACACTTGCAATCTTGGTACAAATTTAATAAGACCATGCCAAAACACTTGCAAACTTGGTACAAATTTAATAAGACCATGCCAAATCACTTGCAAACTTGGAACAAATTTAATAAGACCATGCCAAAACACTTGCAAACTTGGTACAAATTTATTAAGACCATGTCAAAACACTTGCAAACTTGGAACAAACTTCCTAAGACCATGCCAAAACACTTGCAAACTTGGTACAAATTTAATAAGACCATGCCTACACTTGCAAACTTGGAACAAACTTCCTAAGACCATGTCAAAACACTTGCAAACTTGGTAAAAATTTAATAAGACCATGCCAAAACACTTGCAAACTTGGTACAAATGTAATAAGACCATGCCAAAACACTTGCAAACTTGGTACAAATGTAATAATACCATGCCAAAACACTTGCAAACTTGGTAAATTTCAAAAGACCATGCCAAAACACTTGCAAACTTGGTACAAATTTAATAAGACCATGCCAAAACACTTGCAAATTTAGTACAAATTTAATAAGACCATGCCAATACACTTGCAAACTTGGTAAAAATTTAATAAGACCATGCCAATACACTTGCAAACTTGAAAAAAATTTACTAAGACCATGCCAAAACACTTGCAAACTTGGTACATATTTAATAAGACCATGCCAAAACACTTGCAAACTTGGAACAAACTTCCTAAGACCATGCCAAAACACTTGCAAACTTGGTACAAATTAAATGAGACCATGCCAAACACTTGCAAGCTCGGAACAAACTTCCTAAGACCATGTCAAAACACTTGTAAACTTGGTACAAATTTAATAAAACCATGCCAAAACACTTGCAAACTTGGTACAAATTTAATAAGACCATGCCAAAACACTTGCAAACTTGATACAAATTTAATGAGACCATTCCAAAACACGTGTAAACTTGGTACAAATTTTATAAGACCATGCCAAAACACTTGCAAACTTGGTACAAATTTAATAAAACCATGCCAAAGCACTTGCAAACTTGGGACAAATTTAATAAGACCATGCCAAAACACTTGCAAACTTGGTACAAATTTAATAAGACCATGCCAAAACACTTGCAAACTTGGTACAAATTTAATAAGACCATGCCAAAACACTTGCAAACTTGGTACAAATTTAATAAGACCATGCCAAACACTTGCAAACTTGGTACAAATCTAATAAGACCATGCAAAACACTTGCAAACTTGGTACAAATTTAATAAGACCATGCCAAACACTTGTAAACTTGGAACAAACTTCCTAAGACCATGCCAAAACACTTGCTAACTTGGTACAAATTTAATAAGACCATGCCAAAACACTTGCAAACTTGGTACAAATGTAATAAGACCATGCCAAAACACTTGCAAATTTGGTACAAATTTAATAAGACCATGCCAAAACACTTGCAAACTTGGTACAAATTTAATAGGACCATGCCAAAACACTTGCAAACTTGGAACAAATTTAATAAGACCATGCCAAAACACTTGCAAACTTGGTACAAATTTAATAAGACCATGTCAAAACACTTGCAAACTTGGTACAAATTTAATAAGACCATGCCTACACTTGCAAACTTGGAACAAACTTCCTAAGACCATGTCAAAACACTTGCAAACTTGGTAAAAATTTAATAAGACCATGCCAAAACACTTGCAAATTTAGTACAAATTTAATAAGACCATGCCAAAACACTTGCAAACTTGGTACAAATGTAATAAGACCATGCCAAAACACTTGCAAACTTGGTACAAATGTAATAATACCATGCCAAAACACTTGCAAACTTGGTAAATTTCAAAAGACCATGCCAAAACACTTGCAAACTTGGTACAAATTTAATAAGACCATGCCAAAACACTTGCAAACTTGGTACAAATTTATTAAGACCATGCCAAAACACTTGCAAACTTGATAAAAATTTAATAAGACCATGCCAAAACACTTGCAAACTAGGTACAAATTTAATAAGACCATGCCAAAACACTTGCAAACTTGGTACAAATTAAATGAGACCATGCCAAACACTTGCAAGCTTGGAACAAACTTCTTAAGACCATGCCAAAACACTTGCAAACTTGGTACAAACTTCCTTAGACCATGTCCAAACACTTGCAAACTTGGAACAAACTTCCTAAGACCATGCCAAAACACTTGCAAACTTGGTACAAATTAAATAAGACCATGCCAAAACACTTGCAAACTTGGAACAAATTTAATAAGAACATGCCAAAACACTTGCAAACTTGGTACAAATTTAATAAGACCATGTCAAAACACTTGCAAACTTGGTACAAATTTAATAAGACCATGCCAAAACACTTGCAAACTTGGAACAAACTTCCTAAGACCATGCCAAAACACTTGCAAACTTGGTACAAATTTAATAAGACCATGCCACAGCACTTGCAAACTTGGTACAAATTTACTAAGACCATGCCAAAACACTTGCAAACTTGGTACAAATATAATAAGACCATGCCAAAACACTTGCAAACTTAGAACAAATTTAATAAGACCATGCCAAAACACTTGCAAACTTGGTACAAATTTAATAAGACCTTGTCCAAACACTTGCAAACTTGGAACAAACTTCTTAAGACCATGCCAAAACACTTGCAAACTTGGTACAAACTTCCTTAGACCATGCCAAAACACTTGCAAACTTGGTACATATTTAATAAGACCATGCCAAAACACTTGCAAACTTGGTACAAATTTAATAAGACCATGCCAAACACTTGCAAACTTGGAACAAATTTAATAAGACCATGCCAAAACACTTGCAAACTTGGAACAAACTTCCTAAGACCATGCCAAAACACTTTCAAACTTGGTAAAATTAAATGAGACCATGCCAAACACTTGCAAGCTTGGAACAAACTTCCTAAGACCATGCCAAAACACTTGCAAACTTGGTACAAATTTAATAAGACCATGCCAAAACACTTGCAAACTTGGTACAAATTTAATAAGACCATGCCAAAACACTTGCAAACTTGGTACAAATTTAATAAGACCATGCCAAACACTTGCAAACTTGGTACAAATCTAATAAGACCATGCAAAACACTTGCAAACTTGGTACAAATTTAATAAGACCATGCCAAACACTTGTAAACTTGGAACAAACTTCCTAAGACCATGCCAAAACACTTGCTAACTTGGTACAAATTTAATAAGACCATGCCAAAACACTTGCAAACTTGGTACAAATGTAATAAGACCATGCCAAAACACTTGCAAATTTGGTACAAATTTAATAAGACCATGCCAAAACACTTGCAAACTTGGTACAAATTTAATAGGACCATGCCAAAACACTTGCAAACTTGGAACAAATTTAATAAGACCATGCCAAAACACTTGCAAACTTGGTACAAATTTAATAAGACCATGTCAAAACACTTGCAAACTTGGAACAAACTTCCTAAGACCATGCCAAAACACTTGCAAACTTGGTACAAATTTAATAAAACCATGCCTAAACTTGCAAACTTGGAACAAACTTCCTAAGACCATGCCAAAACACTTGCAAACTTGGTAAAAATTTAATAAGACCATGCCAAAACACTTGCAAATTTAGTACAAATTTAATAAGACCATGACAAAACACTTGCAAACTTGGTACAAATGTAATAAGACCATGCCAAAACACTTGCAAACTTGGTACAAATTTAATAAGACCATGCCAAAACACTTGCAAACTTGGTACAAATCTAATAAGACCATGCCAAACACTTGCAAACTTGGTACAAATTTAATAAGACCATGCCAAACACTTGCAAACTTGGAACAAACTTCCTAAAACCATGCCAAAACACTTGCTAATTTGGTACAAATTTAATAAGACCATGCCAAAACACTTGCAAACTTGGTACAAATGTAATAAGACCATGCCAAAACACTTGCAAACTTGGTACAAACTTCCTAAGACCATGCCAAAACACTTGCAAACTTGGTACATATTTAATAAGACCATGCCAAAACACTTGCAAACTTGGTACAAATTTAATAAGACCATGCCAAACACTTGCAAACTTGGAACAAATTTAATAAGACCATGCCAAAACACTTGCAAACTTGGAACAAACTTCCTAAGACCATGCCAAAACACTTTCAAACTTGGTACAAATTAAATGAGACCATGCCAAACACTTGCAAGCTTGGAACAAACTTCCTAAGACCATGCCAAAACACTTGCAAACTTGGTACAAATTTAATAAAACCATGCCAAAACACTTGCAAACTTGGTACAAATTAAATAAGACCATGCCAAAACACTTGCAAACTTGGTACAAATTTAATAAGACCATGCCAAAACACTTGCAAACTTGGTACAAATTTAATAAGACCATGCCAAACACTTGCAAACTTGGAACAAACTTCCTTAGACCATGCCAAAACACTTGCAAACTTGGTACAAATGTAATAAGACCATGCCAAAACACTTGCAAACTTGGTACAAATTTAATAAGACCATGCCAAAACACTTGCAAACTTGGTACAAATTTAAAAAGACCATGCCAAACACTTGCAAACTTGGTAAAAATTTAATAAGACCATGCCAAAACACTTGCAAACTTGGAACAAACTTCCTATGACCATGTTAAAACCCTTGCAAATTTGGTACAAATTTAATAAGACCATGCCAAAGCACATGCAAACTTGGGACAAATTTAATAAGACCATGCCAAAACACTTGCAATCTTGGTACAAATTTAATAAGACCATGCCAAAACACTTGCAAACTTGGTACAAATTTAATAAGACCATGCCAAATCACTTGCAAACTTGGAACAAATTTAATAAGACCATGCCAAAACACTTGCAAACTTGGTACAAATTTATTAAGACCATGTCAAAACACTTGCAAACTTGGAACAAACTTCCTAAGACCATGCCAAAACACTTGCAAACTTGGTACAAATTTAATAAGACCATGCCTACACTTGCAAACTTGGAACAAACTTCCTAAGACCATGTCAAAACACTTGCAAACTTGGTAAAAATTTAATAAGACCATGCCAAAACACTTGCAAATTTAGTACAAATTTAATAAGACCATGCCAAAACACTTGCAAACTTGGTACAAATGTAATAAGACCATGCCAAAACACTTGCAAACTTGGTACAAATGTAATAATACCATGCCAAAACACTTGCAAACTTGGTAAATTTCAAAAGACCATGCCAAAACACTTGCAAACTTGGTACAAATTTAATAAGACCATGCCAAAACACTTGCAAACTTGGTACAAATTTATTAAGACCATGCCAAAACACTTGCAAACTTGATAAAAATTTAATAAGACCATGCCAAAACACTTGCAAACTAGGTACAAATTTAATAAGACCATGCCAAAACACTTGCAAACTTGGTACAAATTAAATGAGACCATGCCAAACACTTGCAAGCTTGGAACAAACTTCCTAAGACCATGTCAAAACACTTGCAAACTTGGTACAAATTTATTAGGACCATGCCAAAACACTTGCAAACTTGGTACAAATTTAATAAGACCATGCCAAAACACTTGCAAACTTGGTACAAATTTAATGAGACCATTCCAAAACACTTGCAAACTTGGTACAAATTTTATAAGACCATGCGAAACACATGCAAACTTGGAACAAACTTCCTGAGACCAAGCCAAAACACTTGCAAACTTGGTACAAATTTAATAAGACCGTGGCAAAACACTTGCAAACTTGGTACAAATTTAATAAGACCATGCCAAAACACTTGCAAACTAGGTACAAATTTAATGAGACTATGCCAAAACACTTGCAAACTTGGTACAAATTGAATAAGACCATGCCAAAACACTTGCAAACTTTGAACAAACTTCCTAAGACCATGCCAAAACACTTGCAAACTTGGAACAAACTTCCTAAGACCATGCCAAAACACCTGCAAACTTGGTACAAATTTAATAAGACCATGCCAAAACACTTGCAAACTTGGAACAAACTTCCTAAGACCATGCCAAAACACCTGCAAACTTGGTTCAAATTTAATAAGACCATTTCAAAACACTTGCAAACTTTGTACAAATTTAATAAGACCATGCCAAAACACTTGCAAACTTGGTACAAATTTAATAAGACCATGCCAAACACTTGCAAACTTGGTACAAATTTAATAAGACCATGCCAAACACTTGCAAACTTGGAACAAACTTACTAAGACCATGCCAAACACTTGCAAACTTGGAACAAACTTCCTATGACCATGTCAAAACACTTGCAAACTAGGCACAATTTTAATAATTTCCATGCCAAAACCCTTGCAAACTTGGTACAAATTTAATAAGACCATGCCAAAACACTTGCAAACTTGGTACAAATTTAATGAGACCATTCCAAAAGACTTGCAAACTTGGTACAAATTTAATAAGACCATGCCAAAAACTTGCAAACTTGGAACAAACTTCCTAAGACCAAGCCAAAACACTTGCAAACTTGGTACAAATTAAATAAGACCATGCCAAAACACTTGCAAACTTGGAACAAATTTAATAACACCATGCCAAAACACTTGCAAACTTGGTACAAATTTAATAAGACCATGTCAAAACACTTGCAAACTTGGTACAAATTTAATAAGACCATGCCAATCACTTGCAAACTTGGAACAAACTTCCTAAGACCATGCCAAAACACTTGCAAACTTGGTACAAATGTAATAAGACCATGCCAAAACACTTGTAAACTTGGTACAAATTTAATAAGACCATGCCAAAACACTTGCAAACTTGGTACAAAAATAAAAAGACCATGCCAAACACTTGCAAACTTGGTACAAATTTAATAAGACCATGCCAAACACTTGCAAACTTGGACCAAACTTCCTATGACCATGCCAAAACCCTTGCAAACTTGGTACAAATTTAATAAGACCATGCCAAAGCACTTGCAAACTTGGGAGAAATTTAATAAGACCATGCCAAAACACTTGCAAACTTGGTACAAATTTAATAAGACCATGCCAAAACACTTGCAAACTTGGTACAAATTTAATAAGACCATGCCAAAACACCTGCAAACTTGGTACAAATGTAATAAGACCATGCCAAAACACCTGCAAACTTGGTACAAATTTAATAAGACCATGCCATACACTTGCAAACTTGGAACAAACTTCCTAAGACCATGCCAAAACACTTGCAAACTTGGTACAAATTTAATAAGACCATGCCAAAGCACTTGCAAACTTGGGACAAATTTAATAAGACCATGTCAAAACACTTGCAAACTTGGTACAAATTTAATAAGACCATGCCAAAACACTTGCAAACTTAGAACAAATTTAATAAGACCATGTCCAAACACTTGCAAACTTGGAACAAACTTCCTAAGACCATGCCAAAACACTTGCAAACTTGGTACAAATTAAATAAGACCATGCCAAAACACTTGCAAACTTGGAACAAATTTAATAACACCATGCCAAAACACTTGCAAACTTGGTACAAATTTAATAAGACCATGTCAAAACACTTGCAAACTTGGTACAAATTTAATAAGACCATGCCAATCACTTGCAAACTTGGAACAAACTTCCTAAGACCATGCCAAAACACTTGCAAACTTGGTACAAATGTAATAAGACCATGCCAAAACACTTGCAAACTTGGTACAAATTTAATAAGACCATGCCAAAACACTTGCAAACTTGGTACAAAAATAAAAAGACCATGCCAAACACTTGCAAACTTGGTACAAATTTAATAAGACCATGCCAAACACTTGCAAACTTGGACCAAACTTCCTATGACCATGCCAAAACCCTTGCAAACTTGGTACAAATTTAATAAGACCATGCCAAAGCACTTGCAAACTTGGGAGAAATTTAATAAGACCATGCCAAAACACTTGCAAACTTGGTACAAATTTAATAAGACCATGCCAAAACACTTGCAAACTTGGTACAAATTTAATAAGACCATGCCAAAACACTTGCAAACTTGGAACAAATTTAATAAGACCATGCCAAAACACATGCAAACTTGGTACAAATTTAATAAGACCATGTCAAACACTTGCAAACTTGGAACAAACTTCCTAAGACCATGCCAAAACACTTGCAAACTTGGTACAAATTTAATAAGACCATGCCAAAACACTTGCAAACTTGGTACAAATTTAATAAGACCATGCCAAAACAATTGCAAACTTGGTACAAATTTAATAAGACCATGCCAAAACACTTGCAAACTTTGTACAAATTTAATAAGACCATGCCAAACACTTGCAAACTTGGAACAAACTTCCTAAGACCATGCCAAAACACTTGCAAACTTGGTACAAATTTAATAAGACATCCTGCTGTGGAACGGCTCTGGTGGCATCCGCGTTCCTCTACTCCAGCTGGCGCTACCACGAGATCGCGGTGGACTTAATCTCCACATCCCCATCATCACCACACAATCGCTACTAACCAACCGGTACCTTGCGGAGCAAGGATGTTTGGTGATCGGGTCTCAGTATATCGCCAACGCTGGGAACCCACCCGACACCAACTCCGTCCCGTCGTCCTACCCCTGCCTCCGCAAGGTTATCCAGCACCTGGCATACGTGCCAGAGACCCTCCGACGATCGCCATCAACACGAGGACTGCGACGCGCAGCAACAAACGCCCTACCGGACCCAAGGGTGGTTGGAGCTTCCCCACACACGCTGTGGAGAAGAGTGTGGGGAAACATAAGCTCCAGGATGCTGACGTCTGCACAACGTTCCGCCCTTTACCTGCTGGCAAACGGGAAGATCTCGCACGCGGAGCATCTTTTCGAAACCGGCAGAGCCGACACAACAACGTGCACGTTTTGTCCCGCTGTCGAGACCCTGGAGCACAAGTTTGCAGCATGTCCCCGCGTGTCGCTGGCGTGGGACACTCTACAACAGCGGCTGCAACAAGTTGCTCCAGGGTCCCATCTTCGTTTTGTCGACCTGCACTGGCCCGCTCTAAACAGGATAAGAGCGGGCACACGCAGTGCAGTACTCTCCGTATTTTCAAACTACATCATCCACATCATTGGAAACAATGATGTTGCGATTGATGTAGATGTCCTTTCCTGTTCTCTTTAAATCAATCTGTTTGTAAGGTCTTGCCTTTGTTTCCCGTCCAACACGTGCGAAGGAAACAAAACCTATGTAAATGTGATTAAATAGTATGTAAGAAATATTGTACACCCTTAATAAACGTCTTTTATAAAAATGCCAAAACAATTGCAAACTTGGTACAAATTTAATAAGACCATGCCAAAACACTTGCAAACTTGGTACAAATTTAATATGACCATGCCTACACTTGCAAACTGGAACAAACTTCCTAAGACCATGCAAAAACACTTGCAAACTTGGTGAAAATTTAATAAGACCATGCCAAAACACTTGCAAACTTAGTACAAATTAATAAGACCATGCCAAACACTTGCAAACTTGGAACAAACTTCCTAAGACCATGCCAAAACACTTGCAAACTTGGTACAAATTTAATAAGACCATGCCAAAACACTTGCAAACTTGGTACAAATTTAATAAGACCATTCCAAAACACTTGCAAACTAGGTACAAATTTAATAAGACCATGCCTACACTTGCAAACTTGGAACAAACTTCCTAAGACCATGCCAAAACACTTGCAAACTTGGTACAAATTTAATAAGACCATGCCAAAACAATTGCAAACTTGGTACAAATTGAATAAGACCATGCCAAAACACTTGCAAACTTGGTACAAATTTAATAAGACCATGCCTACACTTGCAAACTTGGAACAAACTTCCTAAGACCATGCCAAGACACTTGCAAACTTGGTACAAATGTAATAATACCATGCCAAACACTTGCAAACTTGGTTCAAATTTCAAAAGACCATGCCAAAACACTTGCAAACATGGTACAAATTTAATAAGACCATGCCAAAACACTTGCAAACTTGGTACAAATTTAATAAGACCATGCCAATACACTTGCAAACTTGATAAAAATTTAATAAGACCATGCCGAAACACTTGCAAACTTGGTACAAATTTAATAAGACCATGCCAAAACACTTGCAAACTTGGAACAAACTTCCTAAGACCATGCCAAAACACTTGCAAACTTGGTACAAATTAAATGAGACCATGCCAAACACTTGCAAACTTGGTACAAATTTAATAAGACCATGCCAAAACACTTGCAAACTTGGTACAAATTTAATGAGACCATTCCAAAACACTTGCAAACTTGGTACAAATTTAATAAGACCATGCCAAACACTTGCAAACTTGGAACAAACTTCCTAGGACCAAGCCAAAACACTTGCAAACTTGGTACAAATTTAATAAGACCATTTCAAAACACTTGCAAACTTGGTAAAAATTTAATAAGACCATGCCAAAACACTTGCAAACTTGGTACAAATTTAATGAGACCATGCCAAAACACTTGCAAACTTGGTACAAATTTAATAAGACCATGCCAAACACTTGCAAACTTGGAACAAACTTCCTAAGACCATGCCAAAACACTTGCAAACTTGGAACAAACTTCCTAACACCATGCCAAAATACCTGCAAACTTGGTACAAATTTAATAAGACCATGCCAAAACACTTGCAAACTTGGAACAAACTTCCTAAGACCATGCCAAAACACCTGCAAACTTGGTACAAATTTAATAAGACCATTTCAAAACACTTGCAAACTTGGTACAAATTTAATCAGACCATGCCAAAACACTTGCAAACTTGGTAAAAATTTAATAAGACCATGCCAAACATTTACAAACTTGGTACAAATTTAATAAGACCATGCCAAACACTTGCAAACTTGGAACAAACTTACTAAGACCATGCCAAAACACTTGCAAACTTGGAACAAACTTCCTAAGACCATGCCAAAACACCAGCAAACTTGGAACAAATTTAATAAGACCATGCCAAAACACTTGCAAACTTGGTACAAATTTAATGAGACCATGCCAAAACACTTGCAAACTTGGTACAAATTTAATAAGACCATGCCAAACACTTGCAAACTTGGAACAAACTTCCTAAGACCATGCCAAAACACTTGCAAACTTGGAAAAAACTTCCTAAGACCATGCCAAAACACCTGCAAACTTGGTACAAATTTAATAAGACCATGCCAAAACACTTGCAAACTTGGAACAAACTTCCAAAGACCATGCCAAAACACCTGCAAACTTGGTACAAATTTAATAAGACCATGCCAAAACACTTGCAAACTTGGTACAAATTTAATAAGACCATGCCAAAACACTTATTATTTAACAAATTTAATAAGACCATGCCAAAACACTTGCAAACTTGGTACAAATTTAATAAGACCATGCCTACACTTGCAAACTTGGAACAAACTTCCTAAGACCATGACAAAACACTTGCAAACTTGGTACAAATTTAATAAGACCATGCCAAAACAATTGCAAACTTGGTACAAATTGAATAAGACCATGCCAAAACACCTGCAAACTTGGTACAAATTTAATAAGACCATTTCAAAACACTTGCAAACTTGGTACAAATTTAATCAGACCATGCCAAAACACTTGCAAACTTGGTAAAAATTTAATAAGACCATGCCAAAACACTTGCAAGCTTGGTTCAAATTTAATAAGACCATGCCAAAACACTTGCAAACTTGCTACAAATTTAACAAGACCATGCCAAAACACTTGCAAACTTGGAACAAGCTTCCTAAGACCATGCCAAAACACTTGCAAACTTGGTACAAATTTAATAAGACCATGCCAAAACACTTGCAAACTTGGTATAAATTTAATAAGACCATGCCAAAACACTTGCAAACTTGGTACAAATTTAAAAAGACCATGCCAAACACTTGCAAACTTGGTACAAATTTAATAAGACCATGCCAAACACTTGCAAACTTGGAACAAACTTCCTAAAACCATGCCAAAACACTTGCTAACCTGGTACAAATTTAATAAGACCATGCCAAACACTGGCAAACTTGGTACAATTTTAATAAGACCATGCCAAAACACTTGCAAACTTGGAACAAACTTCCTAAGACCATGCCAAAACACTTGCAAACTTGGTACAAATTTAATAAGACCATGCCAAAACACTTGCAAACTTGGTATAAATTTAATAAGACCATGCCAAAACACTTGCAAACTTGGTACAAATTTAATAAGACCATGCCAAACACTTGCAAACTTGGTACAAATTTAATAAGACCATGCCAAACACTTGCAAACTTGTAACAAACTTCCTAAAACCATGCCAAAACACTTGCTAACCTGGTACAAATTTAATAAGACCATGCCAAACACTGGCAAACTTGGTACAATTTTAATAAGACCATGCCAAAACACTTGCAAACTTGGAACAAACTTCCTAAGACCATGCCAAAACACTGGCAAACTTGGTACAAATTTAATAAGACCAAGCCAAAACACTTGCAAACTTGGAACAAATTTAATAAGACCATGCCAAAACACTTGCAAGCTTGGTACAAATTTAATAAGACCATGCCAAAACACTTGCAAACTTGGTACAAATTTAATAAGACCATGCCAAAACACTTGCAAACTTGGAACAAACTTCCTAAGACCATGCCAAAACACTTGCAAACTTGGTACAAATTTAATCAGACCATGCCAAAACACTTGCAAACTTGGTATAAATTTAATAAGACCATGCCAAAACACTTGCAAACTTGGTACAAATTTAATAAGACCATGCCAAACACTTGCAAACTTGGTACAAATTTAATAAGACCATGCCAAACACTTGCAAACTTGGAACAAACTTCCTAAGACCATGCCAAAACACTTGCAAACTTGGTACAAATTTAATATGATCATGCTAAAACACTTGCAAACTTGGTACAAATTTAATGCCAAACCACTTGCAAACTTGGAACAAACTTCCTAAGACCATGCCAAAACACTTGCAAACTTGGTACAAATTTAATAAGACCATGCCAAAACACTTGCAAACTTGGTATAAATTTAATAAGACCATGCCAAAACACTTGCAAACTTGGTACAAATTTAATAAGACCATGCCAAACACTTGCAAACTTGGTACAAATTTAATAAGACCATGCCAAACACTTGCAAACTTGTAACAAACTTCCTAAGACCATGCCAAAACACTTGCAAACTTGGAACAAACTTCCTAAGACCATGCCAAAACACTTGCTAACCTGGTACAAATTTAATTAGACCATGCCAAACACTTGCAAACTTGGTACAATTTTAATAAGACCATGCCAAACACTTGCAAACTTGTAACAAACTTCCTAAGACCATGCCAAACACTTGCAAACTTGGAACAAACTTCCTAAGACCATGCCAAAACACTTGCTAACCTGGTACAAATTTAATAAGACCATGCCAAACACTTGCAAACTTGGTACAATTTTAATAAGACCATGCCAAAACACTTGCAAACTTGGAACAAACTTCCTAAAACCATGCCAAAACAATTGCAAACTTGGTACAAATTTAATAAGACCAAGCCAAAACACTTGCAAACTTGGAACAAATTTAATAAGACCATGCCAAAACACTTGCAAGCTTGGTACAAATTTAATAAGACCATGCCAAAACACTTGCAAACTTGGTACAAATTTAATAAGACCATGCCAAAACACTTGCAAACTTGGAACAAACTTCCTAAGACCATGCCGAAACACTTGCAAACTTGGTACAAATTTAATAAGACCATGCCAAAACACTTGCAAACTTGGTATAAATTTAATAAGACCATGCCAAAACACTTGCAAACTTGGAACAAACTTCCTAAGACCATGCCAAAACACTTGCAAACTTGGTACAAATTTAATAAGACCATGCCAAAACACTTGCAAACTTGGTATAAATTTAATAAGACCATGCCAAAACACTTGCAAACTTGGTACAAATTTAATAAGACCATGCCAACACACTTGCAAGCTTGGTACAAATTTAATAAGACCATGCCAAAACACTTGCAAACTTGGTACAAATTTAATAAGACCATGCCAAACACTTGCAAACTTGTAACAAACTTCCTAAGACCATGCCAAACACTTGCAAACTTGGAACAAACTTCCTAAGACCATGCCAAAACACTTGCTAACCTGGTACAAATTTAATAAGACCATGCCAAACACTTGCAAACTTGGTACAATTTTAATAAGACCATGCCAAAACACTTGCAAACTTGGAACAAACTTCCTAAATTTTGCAAACTTGGTACAAATTTAATAAGACCATGCCAAAACACTTGCAAGCTTGGTACAAATTTAATAAGACCATGCCAAAACACTTGCAAACTTGGTACAAATTTAATAAGACCATACCAAAAAACTTGCAAACTTGGAACAAACTTCCTAAGACCATGCCAAACACTTGCAAACTTGGTACAATTTTAATAAGACCATGCCAAACACTTGCAAACTTGTAACAAACTTCCTAAGACCATGCCAAACACTTGCAAACTTGGAACAAACTTCCTAAGACCATGCCAAAACACTTGCTAACCTGGTACAAATTTAATTAGACCATGCCAAACACTTGTAAACTTGGAACAAACTTAATAAATTTACACGTACAATTTTAATAAGACCATGCCAAAACACTTGCAAACTTGGGACAAACTTCCTAAAACCATGCCAAAACAATTGCAAACTTGGTACAAATTTAATAAGACCAAGCCAAAACACTTGCAAACTTGGAACAAATTTAATAAGACCATGCCAAAACACTTGCAAGCTTGGTACAAATTTAATAAGACCATGCCAAAACACTTGCAAACTTGGTACAAATTTAATAAGACCATGCCAAACACTTGCAAACTTGTAACAAACTTCCTAAGACCATGCCAAACACTTGCAAACTTGGAACAAACTTCCTAAGACCATGCCAAAACACTTGCAAACTTGGAACAAACTTCCTAACACCATGCCAAAACACTTGCTAACCTGGTACAAATTTAATAAGACCATGCCAAACACTGGCAAACTTGGTACAATTTTAATAAGACCATGCCAAAACACTTGCAAACTTGGAACAAACTTCCTAAGACCATGCCAAAACACTTGCAAACTTGGTACAAATTTAATAAGACCATACCAAAAAACTTGCAAACTTGGAACAAACTTCCTAAGACCATGCCAAACACTTGCAAACTTGGTACAATTTTAATAAGACCATGCCAAACACTTGCAAACTTGTAACAAACTTCCTAAGACCATGCCAAACACTTGCAAACTTGGAACAAACTTCCTAAGACCATGCCAAAACACTTGCTAACCTGGTACTAAT
This sequence comes from Anopheles atroparvus, assembly GCA_914969975.1. Classification (NCBI taxonomy): domain Eukaryota; kingdom Metazoa; phylum Arthropoda; class Insecta; order Diptera; family Culicidae; genus Anopheles; species Anopheles atroparvus. The sequence goes on along the minus strand of CAJZCY010000008.1, from coordinate 529,888 downwards.
TTAATTAGACCATGCCAAACACTTGTAAACTTGGAACAAACTTAATAAATTTACACGTACAATTTTCATAAGACCATGCCAAAACACTTGCAAACTTGGGACAAACTTCCTAAAACCATGCCAAAACAATTGCAAACTTGGTACAAATTTAATAAGACCAAGCCAAAACACTTGCAAACTTGGAACAAATTTAATAAGACCATGCCAAAACACTTGCAAGCTTGGTACAAATTTAATAAGACCATGCCAAACACTTGCAAACTTGTAACAAACTTCCTAAGACCATGCCAAACACTTGCAAACTTGTAACAAACTTCCTAAGACCATGCCAAACACTTGCAAACTTGGAACAAACTTCCTAAGACCATGCCAAAACACTTGCAAACTTGGAACAAACTTCCTAAAACCATGCCAAAACACTTGCTAACCTGGTACAAATTTAATAAGACCATGCCAAAACACTTGCAAACTTGGAACAAACTTCCTAAGACCATGCCAAAACACTTGCAAACTTGGTACAAATTTAATAAGACCATGCCAAAACAGTTGCAAACTTGGTATAAATTTAATAAGACCATGCCAAAACACTTGCAAACTTGGTACAAATTTAAAAAGACCATGCCAAACACATGCAAACTTGGTACAAATTTAATAAGACCATGCCAAACACTTGCAAACTTGGAACAAACTTCCTAAAACCATGCCAAAACACTTGCTAACCTGGTACAAATTTAATAAGACCATGCCAAACACTGGCAAACTTGGTACAATTTTAATAAGACCATGCCAAAACACTTGCAAACTTGGAACAAACTTCCTAAGACCATGCCAAAACACTTGCAAACTTGGTACAAATTTAATAAGACCATGCCAAAACACTTGCAAACTTGGTATAAATTTAATAAGACCATGCCAAAACACTTGCAAACTTGGTACAAATTTAATAAGACCATGCCAAACACTTGCAAACTTGGTACAAATTTAATAAGACCATGCCAAACACTTGCAAACTTGTAACAAACTTCCTAAAACCATGCCAAAACACTTGCTAACCTGGTACAAATTTAATAAGACCATGCCAAACACTGGCAAACTTGGTACAATTTTAATAAGACCATGCCAAAACACTTGCAAACTTGGAACAAACTTCCTAAGACCATGCCAAAACACTGGCAAACTTGGTACAAATTTAATAAGACCAAGCCAAACACTTGCAAACTTGGAACAAATTTAATAAGACCATGCCAAAACACTTGCAAGCTTGGTACAAATTTAATAAGACCATGCCAAAACACTTGCAAACTTGGTACAAATTTAATAAGACCATGCCAAAACACTTGCAAACTTGGAACAAACTTCCTAAGACCATGCCAAAACACTTGCAAACTTGGTACAAATTTAATAAGACCATGCCAAAACACTTGCAAACATGGTATAAATTTAATAAGACCATGCCAAAACACTTGCAAACTTGGTACAAATTTAATAAGACCATGCCAAACACTTGCAAACTTGGTACAAATTTAATAAGACCATGCCAAACACTTGCAAACTTGGAACAAACTTCCTAAGACCATGCCAAAACACTTGCAAACTTGGTACAAATTTAATATGATCATGCTAAAACACTTGCAAAATTGGTACAAATTTCATAAGACCTTGCCAAAACACTTGCAAACTTGGAACAAACTTCCTAAGACCATGCCAAAACACTTGCAAACTTGGTACAAATTTAATAAGACCATGCCAAAACACTTGCAAACTTGGTATAAATTTAATAAGACCATGCCAAAACACTTGCAAACTTGGTACAAATTTAATAAGACCATGCCAAACACTTGCAAACTTGGTACAAATTTAATAAGACCATGCCAAACACTTGCAAACTTGGAACAAACTTCCTAAGACCATGCCAAAACACTTGCAAACTTGGAACAAACTTCCTAAGACCATGCCAAAACACTTGCTAACCTGGTACAAATTTAATAAGACCATGCCAAACACTTGCAAACTTGGTACAATTTTAATAAGACCATGCCAAAACACTTGCAAACTTGGAACAAACTTCCTAAAACCATGCCAAAACAATTGCAAACTTGGTACAAATTTAATAAGACCAAGCCAAAACACTTGCAAACTTGGAACAAATTTAATAAGACCATGCCAAAACACTTGCAAGCTTGGTACAAATTTAATAAGACCATGCCAAAACACTTGCAAACTTGGTACAAATTTAATAAGACCATGCCAAAACACTTGCAAACTTGGAACAAATTTCCTAAGACCATGCCAAAACACTTGCAAACTTGGTACAAATTTAATAAGACCATGCCAAAACACTTGCAAACTTGGTATAAATTTAATAAGACCATGCCAAAACACTTGCAAACTTGGTACAAACTTCCGAAGACCATGCCAAAACACTTGCAAACTTGGTACAAATTTAATAAGACCATGCCAAAACACTTGCAAACTTGGTATAAATTTAATAAGACCATGCCAAAACACTTGCAAACTTGGTACAAATTTAATAAGACCATGCCAAACACTTGCAAACTTGGTACAAATTTAATAAGACCATGCCAAACACTTGCAAACTTGTAACAAACTTCCTAAGACCATGCCAAAACACTTGCAAACTTGGAACAAACTTCCTAAGACCATGCCAAAACACTTGCTAACCTGGTACAAATTTAATAAGACCATGCCAAACACTTGCAAACTTGGTACAATTTTAATAAGACCATGCCAAACACTTGCAAACTTGTAACAAACTTCCTAAGACCATGCCAAACACTTGCAAACTTGGAACAAACTTCCTAAGACCATGCCAAAACACTTGCTAACCTGGTACAAATTTAATAAGACCATGCCAAACACTTGCAAACTTGGTACAATTTTAATAAGACCATGCCAAAACACTTGCAAACTTGGTACAAATTTAATAAGACCATGCCAAAACACTTGCAAACTTGGAACAAACTTCCTAAGACCATGCCAAAACACTTGCAAACTTGGTACAAATTTAATAAGACCATAACAAACACTTGCAAACTTGGTACAAATTTAATAAGACCATGCCAAACACTTGCAAACTTGTAACAAACTTCCTAAGACCATGCCAAAACACTTGCAAACTTGGAACAAACTTCCTAAGACCATGCCAAAACACTTGCTTACCTGGTACAAATTTAATAAGACCATGCCAAACACTTGCAAACTTGGTACAAATTTAATAAGACCATGCCAAACACTTGCAAACTTGGTACAAATTTAATAAGACCATGCCAAACACTTGCAAACTTGGTACAAACTTCCTAAGACCATGCCAAAACACTTGCTAACCTGGTACAAATTTAATAAGACCATGCCAAACACTTGCAAACTTGGTACAATTTTAATAAGACCACGCCAAAACACTTGCAAACTTGGAACAAACTTCCTAAAACCATGCCAAAACAATTGCAAACTTGGTACAAATTTAATAAGACCAAGCCAAAACACTTGCAAACTTGGAACAAATTTAATAAGACCATGCCAAAACACTTGCAAGCTTGGTACAAATTTAATAAGACCATGCCAAAACACTTGCAAACTTGGTACAAATTTAATAAGACCATGCCAAAACACTTGCAAACTTGGAACAAACTACCTAAGACCATGCCAAAACACTTGCAAACTTGGTACAAATTTAATAAGACCATGCCAAAACACTTGCAAACTTGGTATAAATTTAATAAGACCATGCCAAAACACTTGCAAACTTGGTACAAATTTAAAAAGACCATGCCAAACACTTGCAAACTTGGTACAAATTTAATAAGACCATGCCAAACACTTGCAAACTTGGAACAAACTTCCTAAAACCATGCCAAAACACTTGCTAACCTGGTACAAATTTAATAAGACCATGCCAAACACTGGCAAACTTGGTACAATTTTAATAAGACCATGCCAAAACACTTGCAAACATGGAACAAACTTCCTAAGACCATGCCAAAACACTTGCAAACTTGGTACAAATTTAATATGATCATGCTAAAACACTTGCAAACTTGGTACAAATTTAATAAGACCTTGCCAAAACACTTGCAAACTTGGAACAAACTTCCTAAGACCATGCCAAAACACTTGCAAACTTGGTACAAATTTAATAAGACCATGCCAAAACACTTGCAAACTTGGTATAAATTTAATAAGACCATGCCAAAACACTTGCAAACTTGGTACAAATTTAATAAGACCATGCCAAACACTTGCAAACTTGGAACAAACTTCCTAAGACCATGCCAAAACACTTGCAAACTTGGTATAAATTTAATTTGATCATGCTAAAACACTTGCAAACTTGGTACAAATTTAATAAGACCATGCCAAACACTTGCAAACTTGGAACAAACTTCTTAAAACCATGCCAAAACACTTGCAAACTTGGTACAAATTTAATATGATCATGCTAAAACACTTGCAAACTTGGTACAAATTTAATAAGACCTTGCCAAAACACTTGCAAACTTGGAACAAACTTCCTAAGACCATGCCAAAACACTTGCAAACTTGGTACAAATTTAATAAGACCATGCCAAAACACTTGCAAACTTGGTATAAATTTATTAAGACCATGCCAAAACACTTGCAAACTTGGTACAAATTTAATAAGACCATGCCAAACACTTGCAAACTTGGTACAAATTTAATAAGACCATGCCAAACACTTGCAAACTTGGAACAAACTTCCTAAGACCATGCCAAAACACTTGCAAACTTGGTATAAATTTAATAAGACCATGCCAAAACACTTGCAAACTTGGTACAAATTTAATAAGACCATGCCAAACACTTGCAAACTTGGTACAAATTTAATAAGACCATGCCAATCACTTGCAAACTTGGTACAAATCTAATAAGACCATGCCAAACACTTGCAAACTTGGTACAAATTTAATAAGACCATGCCAAACACTTGCAAACTTGGAACAAACTTACTAAGACCATGCCAAAACACTTGCAAACTAAGTACAAATTTAATAAGACCATGCCAAAACACTTGCAAACTTGGTACAAATTTAATAAGACCATGCCAAAAGACTTGCAAACTTGGTACAAATTTAATAAGACCATGCCAAAACACTTGCAAACTTGGTACAAATCTAATAAGACCATGCCAAACACTTGCAAACTTGGTACAAATTTAATAAGACCATGCCAAACACTTGCAAACTTGGAACAAACTTCCTAAAACCATGCCAAAACACTTGCTAACCTGGTACAAATTTAATAAGACCATGCCAAACACTTGCAAACTTGGTACAATTTTAATAAGACCATGCCAAAACACTTGCAAACTTGGAACAAACTTCCTAAGACCATGCCAAAACACTTGCAAACTTGGTACAAATTTAATAAGACCATGCCAAAACACTTGCAAACTTGGTACAAATTTAATAAGACCATGCCAAACACTTGCAAACTTGGTACAAATTTAATAAGACCATGCCAAACACTTGCAAACTAGGAACAAACTTCCTAAGACCATGCCAAAACACTTGCAAACTTGGTATAAATTTAATAAGACCATGCCAAACACTTGCAAACTTGGTACAAATTTAATAAGACCATGCCAAACACTTGCAAACTTGGAACAAACTTCCTAAGACCATGCCAAAACACTTGCAAACTTGGTACAAATTTAATAAGACCTTGCCAAAACACTTGCAAACTTGGAACAAACTTCCTAAGACCATGCCAAAACACTTGCAAACTTGGTACAAATTTAATAAGACCATGCCAAAACACTTGCAAACTTGGTATAAATTTAATAAGACCATGCCAAAACACTTGCAAACTTGGTACAAATTTGATAAGACCATGCCAAACATTTGCAAACTTGGTACAAATTTAATAAGACCATGCCAAACACTTGCAAACTTGGAACAAACTTCCTAAGACCATGCCAAAACACTCGCAAACTTGGTACAAATTTAATAAGATCATGCTAAAACACTTGCAAACTTGGTAAAAATTTAATAAGACCATGCCAAAAGACTTGCAAACTTGGTACAAATTTAATAAGACCATGCCAAAACACTTGCAAACTTGGTACAAATCTAATAAGACCATGCCAAACACTTGCAAACTTGGTACAAATTTAATAAGAACATGCCAAACACTTGCAAACTTGGAACAAACTTCCTAAAACCATGCCAAAACACTTGCTAACCTGGTACAAATTTAATAAGACCATGCCAAAACACTTGCAAACTTGGTACAAATCTAATAAGACCATGCCAAACACTTGCAAACTTGGTACAAATTTGATAAGACCATGCCAAACACTTGCAAACTTGGAACAAATTTAATAAGACCATGCCAAACACTTGCAAACTTGGAACAAACTTACTAAGACCATGCCAAAACACTTGCAAACTTGGTACAAATTTAATAAGACCATGCCAAAACACTTGCAAACTTGGTACAAATTTAATAAGACCATGCCAAAAGACTTGCAAACTTGGTACAAATTTAATAAGACCATGCCAAAACACTTGCAAACTTGGTACAAATCTAATAAGACCATGCCAAACACTTGCAAACTTGGTACAAATTTAATAAGACCATGCCAAACACTTGCAAACTTGGAACAAACTTCCTAAAACCATGCCAAATCACTTGCCAACCTGGTACAAATTTAATAAGACCATGCCAAACACTTGCAAACTTGGTACAATTTTAATAAGACCATGCCAAAACACTTGCAAACTTGGAACAAACTTCCTAAGACCATGCCAAAACACTTGCAAACTTGGAACAAATTTAATAAGACCATGCCAAAACACTTGCAAACTTGGTACAAATTTAATAAGACCATGCCAAACACTTGCAAACTTGGTACAAATTTAATGAGACCATGCCAAAACACTTGCAAACTTGGTACAAATTTAATAAGACCATGCCAAACACTTGCAAACTTGGAACAAACTTACTAAGACAATGCCAAAACACTTGCTAACCTGGTACAAATTTAATAAGACCATGCCAAACACTTGCAAACTTGGTACAATTTTAATAAGACCATGCCAAAACACTTGCAAACTTGGAACAAACTTCCTAAGACCATGCCAAAACACTTGCAAACTTGGTACAAATTTAATAAGACCATGCCAAAACACTTGCAAACTTGGTACAAATCTAATAAGACCATGCCGAACACTTGCAAACTTGGTACAAATTTAATAAGACCATGCCAAACACTTGCAAACTTGGAACAAACTTCCTAAAACCATGCCAAAACACTTGCGAACCTGGTAAAAATTTAATAAGACCATGCCAAACACTTGCAAACTTGGTACAATTTTAATAAGACCATGCCAAAACACTTGCATCCTTGGAACAAACTTCCTAAGACCATGCCAAAACACTTGCAAACTTGGTACAAATTTAATAAGACCATGCAAAAACACTTGCAAACTTGGTACAAATTTAATAAGACCATGCCAAAACACTTGCAAACTTGGTAAAAATTTAAAAAGACCATGCCAAAACACTTGCAAACTTGGAACAAACCTCCTAAGACCATGCCAAAACACTTGCAAACTTGGTACAAATTTAATTAGACCATGCCAAAACACTTGCAAACTTGGTATAAGTTTAATAAGACCATGCCATAACACTTGCAAACTTGGTACAAATTTAATAAGACCATGCCAAACACTTGCAAACTTGGTACAAATTTAATAAGACCATGCCAAACACTTGCAAACTTGGAACAAACTTCCTAAGACCATGCCAAAACACTTGCAAACTTGGTACAAATTTAATAAGATCATGCTAAAACACTTGCAAACTTGGTACAAATTTAATAAGACCTTGCCAAAACACTTGCAAACTTGGAACAAACTTCCTAAGACCATGCCAAAACACTTGCAAACTTGGTACAAATTTAATAAGACCATGCCAAAACACTAGCAAACTTGGTATAAATTTAATAAGACCATGCCAAAACACTTGCAAACTTGGTACAAATTTAATAAGACCATGCCAAACACTTGCAAACTTGGTACAAACTTCCTAAGACCATGCCAAACACTTGCAAACTTGGAACAAACTTCCTAAAACCATGCCAAAACACTTGCTAAGACGGGTTATCCCGGAGGACTGCGAAGCCAACAATGACTGCATGGCGGAAATCACCCCTAGTGAGATCTTTGATGTAGTCAAAAAATCGGCACCTCGGAAGTCACCTGGCCCGGACGGGATTCCCAGGGAGTTCTATCTCCGCGCGTTCCACATTGTGGGACGGGAGCTCGGGTACGTCCTCAACGAGGCCCTTCGTGGGGAATTTCCTCGAAGCTTCGTCGACGGTGTCATAGTGCTTGTGAGAAAGAAGGGAACTGGGAGTGCAATGCCCTCTTTCCGTCCGATTTCTCTCCTTAACACTGATTACAAGCTGCTGGCGAGAATTTTGAAGCTACGGGTCGATGGGATCATCGACAAGTGGCAGATAATTTCCCCAGCCCAAAAATGCAGCAACAAGCCGCAGAACATTTTTCAAGCTGTTCTCTCGGTTAAGGAGAGAATTCTGGACTTGAAGAGGAGGAAGAAAAGCGGCAAGCTCGTTTCCTTCGACCTCTCGCAGGCGTTTGACCGCGTCGACCGAGACTTCCTGTGGGCGACCATGACCTCCCTGGGATTCAGTCCCCGGCTGGTTGGGCTTCTCAGGTCAATTGGTGAGCGGTCTTCTTCCCGTCTGCTTGTGAATGGACAGCTGTCCTCTCCCTTCCCCATCCAACGTTCCGTCAGACAGGGCGATCCTCTTTCCATGCATCTGTTTGTCCTTTACCTTCATCCCCTTATTACTGAGCTCGAAAGTATTTGCTGCGATCAGGATGACCTGATCAATGCATATGCCGACGATGTCTCAGTGATTACTTCCTCCCTTTCCAAAATCGAGCGGGTCAGAGAGGCGTTCGAGACGTTCGGCCTTTGCTCAGGGGCCAGACTGAACGTGGGGAGGACCATCGCGATCGACATCGGACACGTCACTCCAGCAACGAGGATCCACGTCCCATGGCTACGCACCGAGGAGCGTCTCCGGCTTCTCGGTATATTGTTCTCCAACAACATCCGCGAGGCCATGGCGCACAACTGGGACGTGGTGATCCAGAAGTTCCGGCAGTTGGTCTGGCTTCATCGTGTGAGAGACCTGAACCTGGCCCAGAAGGTGTTGCTTCTCAACACCTTCCTGCTCCCCAAGCTGTGGTTCGTCGCGTCTGTCTGTGGCGCTCGGCAGCGGGACGTTGCAAAGGTCTCTCACATGATTGGATCACTGCTGTGGAACGGCTCTGGTGGCATCCGCGTTCCTCTACTCCAGCTGGCGCTACCACGAGATCGCGGTGGACTTAATCTCCACATCCCCATCATTACCACACAATCGCTACTCACCAGCCGGTACCTTGCGGAGCAAGGATGTTTGGTGATCGGGTCTCAGTATATCGCCAACGCTGGGAACCCACCCGACACCAACTCCGTCCCGTCGTCCTACCCCTGCCTCCGCAAGGTTATCCAGCACCTGGCATACGTGCCAGAGACCCTCCGACGATCGCCATCAACACGAGGACTGCGACGCGCAGCAACAAACGCCCTACCGGACCCAAGGGTGGTTGGAGCTTCCCCACACACGCTGTGGAGAAGAGTGTGGGGAAACATAAGCTCCAGGATGCTGACGTCTGCACAACGTTCCGCCCTTTACCTGCTGGCAAACGGGAAGATCTCGCACGCGGAGCATCTTTTCGAAACCGGCAGAGCCGACACACCAACGTGCACGTTTTGTCCCGCTGTCGAGACCCCGGAGCACAAGTTTGCAGCATGTCCCCGCGTGTCGCTGGCGTGGGACACTCTACAACAGCGGCTGCAACAAGTTGCTCCAGGGTCCCATCTTCGTTTTGTCGACCTGCACTGGCCCGCTCTAAACAGGATAAGAGCGGGCACACGCAGTGCAGTACTCTCCGTATTTTCAAACTACATCATCCACATCATTGGAAACAATGATGTTGCGATTGATGTAGATGTCCTTTCCTGTTCTCTTTAAATCAATATGTTTGTAAAGTCTTGCCTTTGTTTCCCGTCCAACACGTGCGAAGGAAACAAAACCTATGTAGATGTGATTAAATAGTATGTAAGAAATATTGTACACCCTTAATAAACGTCTTTTATAAAAACAAAAAACCTGGTACAAATTTAATAAGACCATGCCAAAACACTTGCAAACTTGGTACAAATCTAATAAGACCATGCCAAACACTTGCAAACTTGGTACAAATTTGATAAGACCATGCCAAACACTTGCAAACTTGGAAAAAATTTAATAAGACCATGCCAAACACTTGCAAACTTGGAACAAACTTACTAAGACCATGCCAAAACACTTGCAAACTTGGTACAAATTTAATAAGACCATGCCAAATCACTTGCAAACTTGGTACAAATTTAATAAGACCATGCCAAAAGACTTGCAAACTTGGTACAAATTTAATAAGACCATGCCAAAACACTTGCAAACTTGGTACAAATCTAATAAGACCATGCCAAACACTTGCAAACTTGGTACAAATTTAATAAGACGATGCCAAACACTTGCAAACTTGGAACAAACTTCCTAAAACCATGCCAAAACACTTGCCAACCTGGTACAAATTTAATGAGACCATGCCAAAACACTTGCAAACTTGGTATAAATTTAATAAGACCATGCCAAAACACTTGCAAACTTGGTACAAATTTAATAAGACCATGCCAAACACTTGCAAACTTGGTACAAATTTAATAAGACCATGCCAAACACTTGCAAACTTGTAACAAACTTCCTAAGACCATGCCAAACACTTGCAAACTTGGAACAAACTTCCTAAAACCATGCCAAAACACTTGCTAACCTGGTACAAAATTAATAAGACCATGCCAAACACTTGCAAACTTGGTACAATTTTAATAAGACCATGCCAAACACTTGCAAACTTGGTACAAATTTAAAAAGACCATGCCAAAACACTTGCTAACCTGGTACAAATTTAATAAGACCATGCCAAACACTTGCAAACTTGGAACAAACTTCCTAAAACCATGCCAAAACAATTGCAAACTTGGTACAAATTTAATAAGACCATGCCAAACACTTGCAAAATTGTAACAAACTTCCTAAGACCATGCCAAAACACTTGCAAACTTGGAACAAACTTCCTAAGACCATGCCAAAACACTTGCTAACCTGGTACAAATTTAATAAGACCATGCCAAACACTTGCAAACTTGGTACAATTTTAATAAGACCATGCCAAACACTTGCAAACTTGTAACAAACTTCATAAGACCATGCCAAACACTTGCAAACTTGGAACAAACTTCCTAAGACCATGCCAAAACACTTGCTAACCTGGTACAAATTTAATAAGACCATGCCAAACACTTGCAAACTTGGAACAAACTTCCTAAAACCATGCCAAAACAATTGCAAACTTGGTACAAATTTAATAAGACCATGCCAAAACACTTGCAAACTTGGTACAAATTTAAAAAGACCATGCCAAACACTTGCAAACTTGGTACAAATTTAATAAGACCATGCCAAACATATGCAAACTTGGAACAAACTTCCTAAAACCATGCCAAAATAATTGCAAACTTGGTACAAATTTAATAAGACCAAGCCAAAACACTTGCAAACTTGGAACAAATTTAATAAGACCATGCCAAAACACTTGCAAGCTTGGTACAAATTTAATAAGACCATGCCAAAACACTTGCAAACTTGGTACAAATTTAATAAGACCATGCCAAAACACTTGCAAACTTGGAACAAACTTCCTAAGACCATGCCAAAACACTTGCAAACTTGGTACAAATTTAATAAGACCATGCCAAAACACTTGCAAACTTGGTATAAATTTAATAAGACCATGCCAAAACACTTGCAAACTTGGTACAAATTTAAAAAGACCATGCCAAACACTTGCAAACTTGGTACAAATTTAATAAGACCATGCCAAACACTTGCAAACTTGGAACAAACTTCCTAAAACCATGCCAAAACACTTGCTAACCTGGTACAAATTTAATAAGACCATGCCAAACACTGGCAAACTTGGTACAATTTTAATAAGACCATGCCAAAACACTTGCAAACTTGGAACAAACTTCCCAAGACCATGCCAAAACACTTGCAAACTTGGTACAAATTTAATAAGACCATGCCAAAACACTTGCAAACTTGGTATAAATTTAATAAGACCATGCCAAAACACTTGCAAACTTGGAACAAATTTAATAAGACCATGCCAAACACTTGCAAACTTGGTACAAATTTAATAAGACCATGCCAAACACTTGCAAACTTGTAACAAACTTCCTAAAACCATGCCAAAACACTTGCTAACCTGGTACAAATTTAATAAGACCATGCCAAACACTGGCAAACTTGGTACAATTTTAATAAGACCATGCCAAAACACTTGCAAACTTGGAACAAACTTCCTAAGACCATGCCAAAACACTGGCAAACTTGGTATAAATTTAATAAGACCATGCCAAAACACTTGCAAACTTGGAACAAACTTCCTAAGACCATGCCAAAACACTTGCAAACTTGGTACAAATTTAATAAGACCATGCCAAAACACTTGCAAACTTGGTATAAATTTAATAAGACCATGCCAAAACACTTGCAAACTTGGTACAAATTTAATAAGACCATGCCAAACACTTGCAAACTTGGTACAAATTTAATAAGACCATGCCAAACACTTGCAAACTTGGAACAAACTTCCTAAGACCATGCCAAAACACTTGCAAACTTGGTACAAATTTAATATGATCATGCTAAAACACTTGCAAAATTGGTACAAATTTAATAAGACCTTGCCAAAACACTTGCAAACTTGGAACAAACTTCCTAAGACCATGCCAAAACACTTGCAAACTTGGTACAAATTTAATAAGACCATGCCAAAACACTTGCAAACTTGGTATAAATTTAATAAGACCATGCCAAAACACTTGCAAACTTGGTACAAATTTAATAAGACCATGCCAAACACTTGCAAACTTGGTACAAATTTAATAAGACCATGCCAAACACTTGCAAACTTGTAACAAACTTCCTAAGACCATGCCAAAACAATTGCAAACTTGGAACAAACTTCCTAAGACCATGCCAAAACACTTGCTAACCTGGTACAAATTTAATAAGACCATGCCAAACACTTGCAAACTTGGTACAATTTTAATAAGACCATGCCAAACACTTGCAAACTTGTAACAAACTTCCTAAGACCATGCCAAACACTTGCAAACTTGGAACAAACTTCCTAAGACCATGCCAAAACACTTGCTAACCTGGTACAAATTTAATAAGACCATGCCAAACACTTGCAAACTTGGTACAATTTTAATAAGACCATGCCAAAACACTTGCAAACTTGGAACAAACTTCCTAAAACCATGCCAAAACAATTGCAAACTTGGTACAAATTTAATAAGACCAAGCCAAAACACTTGCAAACTTGGAACAAATTTAATAAGACCATGCCAAAACACTTGCAAGCTTGGTACAAATTTAATAAGACCATGCCAAAACACTTGCAAACTTGGAACAAACTTCCTAAGACCATGCCAAAACACTTGCAAACTTGGTACAAATTTAATAAGACCATGCCAAAACACTTGCAAACTTGGTATAAATTTAATAAGACCATGCCAAAACACTTGCAAACTTGGTAAAAATTTAAAAAGACCATGCCAAACACTTGCAAACTTGGTACAAATTTAATAAGACCATGCCAAACACTTGCATACTTGGTACAATTTTAATAAGACCATGCCAAACACTTGCAAACTTGTAACAAACTTCCTAAGACCATGCCAAACACTTGCAAACTTGGAACAAACTTCCTAAGACCATGCCAAAACACTTGCAAACTTGGTACAAATTTAATATGATCATGCTAAAACACTTGCAAAATTGGTACAAATTTAATAAGACCTTGCCAAAACACTTGCAAACTTGGAACAAACTTCCTAAGACCATGCCAAAACACTTGCAAACTTGGTACAAATTTAATAAGACCATGCCAAAACACTTGCAAACTTGGTATAAATTTAATAAGACCATGCCAAAACACTTGCAAACTTGGTACAAATTTAATAAGACCATGCCAAACACTTGCAAACTTGGTACAAATTTAATAAGACCATGCCAAACACTTGCAAACTTGTAACAAACTTCCTAGGACCATGCCAAAACACTTGCAAACTTGGAACAAACTTCCTAAGACCATGCCAAAACACTTGCTAACCTGGTACAAATTTAATAAGACCATGCCAAACACTTGCAAACTTGGTACAATTTTAATAAGACCATGCCAAACACTTGCAAACTTGTAACAAACTTCCTAAGACCATGCCAAACACTTGCAAACTTGGAACAAACTTCCTAAGACCATGCCAAAACACTTGCTAACCTGGTACAAATTTAATAAGACCATGCCAAACACTTGCAAACTTGTAACAAACTTCCTAAGACCATGCCAAAACACTTGCAAACTTGGAACAAACTTCCTAAGACCATGCCAAAACACTTGCTAACCTGGTACAAATTTAATAAGACCATGCCAAACACTTGCAAACTTGGTACAATTTTAATAAGACCATGCCAAAACACTTGCAAACTTGGAACAAACTTCCTAAAACCATGCCAAAACAATTGCAAACTTGGTACAAATTTAATAAGACCAAGCCAAAACACTTGCAAACTTGGAACAAATTTAATAAGACAATGCCAAAACACTTGCAAGCTTGGTACAAATTTAATAAGACCATGCCAAAACACTTGCAAACTTGCTACAAATTTAATAAGACCATGCCAAAACACTTGCAAACTTGGAACAAACTTCCTAAGACCATGCCAAAACACTTGCAAACTTGGTACAAATTTAATAAGACCATGCCAAAACACTTGCAAACTTGGTATAAATTTAATAAGACCATGCCAAAACACTTGCAAACTTGGTACAAATTTAAAAAGACCATGCCAAACACTTGCAAACTTGGTACAAATTTAATAAGACCATGCCAAACACTTGCAAACTTGGAACAAACTTCCTAAAACCATGCCAAAACACTTGCTAACCTGGTACAAATTTAATAATACCATGCCAAACACTGGCAAACTTGGTACAATTTTAATAAGACCATGCCAAAACACTTGCAAACTTGGAACAAACTTCCTAAGACCATGCCAAAACACTTGCAAACTTGGTACAAATTTAATAAGACCATGCCAAAACACTTGCAAACTTGGTATAAATTTAATAAGACCATGCCAAAACACTTGCAAACTTGGTACAAATTTAATAAGACCATGCCAAACACTTGCAAACTTGGTACAAATTTAATAAGACCATGCCAAACACTTGCAAACTTGTAACAAACTTCCTAAAACCATGCCAAAACACTTGCTAACCTGGTACAAATTTAATAAGACCATGCCAAACACTGGCAAACTTGGTACAATTTTAATAAGACCATGCCAAAACACTTGCAAACTTGGAACAAACTTCCTAAGACCATGCCAAAACACTGGCAAACTTGGTACAAATTTAATAAGACCAAGCCAAAACACTTGCAAACTTGGAACAAATTTAATAAGACCATGCCAAAACACTTGCAAGCTTGGTACAAATTTAATAAGACCATGCCAAAACACTTGCAAACTTGGTACAAATTTAATAAGACCATGCCAAAACACTTGCAAACTTGGAACAAACTTCCTAAGACCATGCCAAAACACTTGCAAACTTGGTACAAATTTAATAAGACCATGCCAAAACACTTGCAAACTTGGTATAAATTTAATAAGACCATGCCAAAACACTTGCAAACTTGGTACAAATTTAATAAGACCATGCCAAACACTTGCAAACTTGGTACAAATTTAATAAGACCATGCCAAACACTTGCAAACTTGGAACAAACTTCCTAAGACCATGCCAAAACACTTGCAAACTTGGTACAAATTTAATATGATCATGCTAAAACACTTGCAAAATTGGTACAAATTTAATAAGACCTTGCCAAAACACTTGCAAACTTGGAACAAACTTCCTAAGACCATGCCAAAACACTTGCAAACTTGGTACAAATTTAATAAGACCATGCCAAAACACTTGCAAACTTGGTATAAATTTAATAAGACCATGCCAAAACACTTGCAAACTTGGTACAAATTTAATAAGACCATGCCAAACACTTGCAAACTTGGTACAAATTTAATAAGACCATGCCAAACACTTGCAAACTTGTAACAAACTTCCTAAGACCATGCCAAAACACTTGCAAACCTGGAACAAACTTCCTAAGACCATGCCAAAACACTTGCTAACCTGGTACAAATTTAATAAGACCATGCCAAACACTTGCAAACTTGGTACAATTTTAATAAGACCATGCCAAACACTTGCAAACTTGTAACAAACTTCCTAAGACCATGCCAAACACTTGCAAACTTGGAACAAACTTCCTAAGACCATGCCAAAACACTTGCTAACCTGGTACAAATTTAATAAGACCATGCCAAACACTTGCAAACTTGGTACAATTTTAATAAGACCATGCCAAAACACTTGCAAACTTGGAACAAACTTCCTAAAACCATGCCAAAACAATTGCAAACTTGGAACAAATTTAATAAGACCAAGCCAAAACACTTGCAAACTTGGAACAAATTTAATAAGACCATGCCAAAACACTTGCAAACTTGGTACAAATTTAATAAGACCATGCCAAAACACTTGCAAACTTGGTACAAATTTAATAAGACCATGCCAAAACACTTGCAAACTTGGAACAAACTTCCTAAGACCATGCCAAAACACTTGCAAACTTGGTACAAATTTAATAAGACCATGCCAAAACACTTGCAAACTTGGTATAAATTTAATAAGACCATGCCAAAACACTTGCAAACTTGGAACAAACTTCCTAAGACCATGCCAAAACACTTGCAAACTTGGTACAAATTTAATAAGACCATGCCAAAACACTTGCAAACTTGGTATAAATTTAATAAGACCATGCCAAAACACTTGCAAACTTGGTACAAATTTAATAAGACCATGCCAAAACACTTGCAAGCTTGGTACAAATTTAATAAGACCATGCCAAAACACTTGCAAACTTGGTACAAATTTAATAAGACCATGCCAAACACTTGCAAACTTGTAACAAACTTCCTAAGACCATGCCAAACACTTGCAAACTTGGAACAAACTTCCTAAGACCATGCCAAAACACTTGCTAACCTGGTACAAATTTAATAAGACCATGCCAAACACTTGCAAACTTGGTACAATTTTAATAAGACCCTGCCAAAACACTTGCAAACTTGGAACAAACTTCCTAAAACCATGCCAAAACAATTGCAAACTTGGAACAAATTTAATAAGACCAAGCCAAAACACTTGCAAACTTGGAACAAATTTAATAAGACCATGCCAAAACACTTGCAAGCTTGGTACAAATTTAATAAGACCATGCCAAAACACTTGCAAACTTGGTACAAATTTAATAAGACCATGCTAAACACTTGCAAACTTGTAACAAACTTCCTAAGACCATGCCAAACACTTGCAAACTTGGAACAAACTTCCTAAGACCGTGCCAAAACACTTGCTAACCTGGTACAAATTTAATAAGACCATGCCAAACACTTGCAAACTTGGTACAATTTTAATAAGACCATGCCAAAACACTTGCAAACTTGGAACAAACTTCCTAAAACCATGCCAAAACAATTGCAAACTTGGTACAAATTTAATAAGACCAAGCCAAAACACTTGCAAACTTGGAACAAATTTAATAAGACCATGCCAAAACACTTGCAAGCTTGGTACAAATTTAATAAGACCATGCCAAAACACTTGCAAACTTGGTACAAATTTAATAAGACCATGCCAAAACACTTGCAAACTTGGAACAAACTTCCTAAGACCATGCCAAAACACTTGCAAACTTGGTACAAATTTAATAAGACCATGCCAAAACACTTGCAAACTTGGTACAATTTTAATAAGACCATGCCAAAACACTTGCAAACTTGGAACAAACTTCCTAAGACCATGCCAAAACACTTGCAAACCTGGTACAAATTTAATAAGACCATGCCAAAACACTTGCTAACCTGGTACAAATTTAATAAGACCATGCCAAACACTTGCAAACTTGGTACAATTTTAATAAGACCATGCCAAAACACTTGCAAACTTGGAACAAACTTCCTAAAACCATGCCAAAACAATTGCAAACTTGGTACAAATTTAATAAGACCAAGCCAAAACACTTGCAAACTTAGAACAAATTTAATAAGACCATGCCAAAACACTTGCAAGCTTGGTACAAATTTAATAAGACCATGCCAAAACACTTGCAAACTTGGTACAAATTTAATAAGACCATGCCAAACACTTGCAAACTTGTAACAAACTTCCTAAAACCATGCCAAAACACTTGCAAACCTGGTACAAATTTAATAAGACCATGCCAAACACTGGCAAACTTGGTACAATTTTAATAAGACCATGCCAAAACACTTGCAAACTTGGAACAAACTTCCTAAGACCATGCCAAAACACTGGCAAACTTAGTACAAATTTAATAAGAGCAAGCCAAAACACTTGCAAACTTGGTACAAATTTAATAAGACCAAGCCAAAACACTTGCAAACTTGGAACAAATTTAATAAGACCATGCCAAAACACTTGCAAGCTTGGTACAAATTTAATAAGACCATGCCAAACACTTGCAAACTTGGTACAAATTTAATAAGACCATGCCAAAACACTTGCAAACTTGGAACAAACTTCCTAAGACCATGCCAAAACACTTGCAAACTTGGTACAAATTTAATAAGACCATGCCAAAACACTTGCAAACTTGGTATAAATTTAATAAGACCATGCCAAAACACTTGCAAACTTGGAACAAACTTCCTAAGACCATGCCAAAACACTTGCAAACTTGGTACAAATTTAATAAGACCATGCCAAAACACTTGCTAACCTGGTACAAATTTAATAAGACCATGCCAAACACTTGCAAACTTGGTACAATTTTAATAAGACCATGCCAAAACACTTGCAAACTTGGAACAAACTTCCTAAAACCATGCCAAAACAATTGCAAACTTGGTACAAATTTAATAAGACCAAGCCAAAACACTTGCAAACTTAGAACAAATTTAATAAGACCATGCCAAAACACTTGCAAGCTTGGTACAAATTTAATAAGACCATGCCAAAACACTTGCAAACTTGGTACAAATTTAATAAGACCATGCCAAAACACTTGCAAACTTGGAACAAACTTCCTAAGACCATGCCAAAACACTTGCAAACTTGGTACAGATTTAATAAGACCATGCCAAAACACTTGCAAACTTGGTATAAATTTAATAAGACCATGCCAAAACACTTGCAAACTTGGAACAAACTTCCTAAGACCATGCCAAAACACTTGCAAACTTGGTACAAATTTAATAAGACCATGCCAAAACACTTGCAAACTTGGAACAAATTTAATAAGACCATGCCAAAACACTTGCAAACTTGGTACAAATTTAATAAGACCATGCCAAACACTTGCAAACTTGGAACAAATTTAATAAGACCATGCCAAAACACTTGCAAGCTTGGTACAAATTTAATAAGACCATGCCAAACACTTGCAAACTTGGTACAAATTTAATAAGACCATGCCAAAACACTTGCAAACTTGGAACAAACTTCCTAAGACCATGCCAAAACACTTGCAAACTTGGTACAAATTTAATAAGACCATGCCAAAACACTTGCAAACTTGGTATAAATTTAATAAGACCATGCCAAAACACTTGCAAACTTGGAACAAACTTCCTAAGACCATGCCAAAACACTTGCAAACTTGGTACAAATTTAATAAGACCATGCCTAAACACTTGCTAACCTGGTACAAATTTAATAAGACCATGCCAAACACTTGCAAACTTGGTACAATTTTAATAAGACCATGCCAAAACACTTGCAAACTTGGAACAAACTTCCTAAAACCATGCCAAAACAATTGCAAACTTGGTACAAATTTAATAAGACCAAGCCAAAACACTTGCAAACTTAGAACAAATTTAATAAGACCATGCCAAAACACTTGCAAGCTTGGTACAAATTTAATAAGACCATGCCAAAACACTTGCAAACTTGGTACAAATTTAATAAGACCATGCCAAAACACTTGCAAACTTGGAACAAACTTCCTAAGACCATGCCAAAACACTTGCAAACTTGGTACAAATTTAATAAGACCATGCCAAAACACTTGCAAACTTGGTATTAATTTAATAAGACCATGCCAAAACACTTGCAAACTTGGTACAAATTTAATAAGACCATGCCAAACACTTGCAAACTTGGTACAAATTTAATAAGACCATGCCAAACACTTGCAAACTTGTAACAAACTTCCTAAAACCATGCCAAAACACTTGCTAACCTGGTACAAATTTAATAAGACCATGCCAAACACTGGCAAACTTGGTACAATTTTAATAAGACCATGCCAAAACACTTGCAAACTTGGAACAAACTTCCTAAGACCATGCCAAAACACTGGCAAACTTGGTACAAATTTAATAAGACCAAGCCAAAACACTTGCAAACTTGGTACAAATTTAATAAGACCAAGCCAAAACACTTGCAAACTTGGAACAAATTTAATAAGACCATGCCAAAACACTTGCAAGCTTGGTACAAATTTAATAAGACCATGCCAAAACACTTGCAAACTTGGTACAAATTTAATAAGACCATGCCAAAACACTTGCAAACTTGGAACAAACTTCCTAAGACCATGCCAAAACACTTGCAAACTTGGTACAAATTTAATAAGACCATGCCAAAACACTTGCAAACTTGGTATAAATTTAATAAGACCTTGCCAAAACACTTGAAAACTTGGAACAAACTTCCTAAGACCATGCCAAAACACTTGCAAACTTGGTACAAATTTAATAAGACCATGCCAAAACACTTGCAAACTTGGTATAAATTTAATAAGACCATGCCAAAACACTTGCAAACTTGGTACAAATTTAATAAGACCTTGCCAAAACACTTGCAAACTTGGAACAAACTTCCTAAGACCATGCCAAAACACTTGCAAACTTGGTACAAATTTAATAAGACCATGCCAAAACACTTGCAAACTTGGTATAAATTTAATAAGACCATGCCAAAACACTTGCAAACTTGGTACAAATTTAATAAGACCATGCCAAACACTTGCAAACTTGGTACAAATTTAATAAGACCATGCCAAACACTTGCAAACTTGTAACAAACTTCCTAAAACCATGCCAAAACACTTGCAAACTTGGAACAAACTTCCTAAGACCATGCCAAAACACTTGCTAACCTGGTACAAATTTAATAAGACCATGCCAAACACTTGCAAACTTGGTACAATTTTAATAAGACCATGCCAAAACACTTGCAAACTTGGAACAAACTTCCTAAAACCATGCCAAAACAATTGCAAACTTGGTACAAATTTAATAAGACCAAGCCAAAAGACTTGCAAACTTGGAACAAACTTCCTAAGACCATGCCAAAACACTTGCAAGCTTGGTACAAATTTAATAAGACCATGCCAAAACACTTGCAAACTTGGTACAAATTTAATAAGACCATGCCAAAACACTTGCAAACTTGGAACAAACTTCCTAAGACCATGCCAAAACACTTGCAAACCTGGTACAAATTTAATAAGACCATGCCAAAACACTTGCTAACCTGGTACAAATTTAATAAGACCATGCCAAACACTTGCAAACTTGGTACAATTTTAATAAGACCATGCCAAAACACTTGCAAACTTGGAACAAACTTCCTAAAACCATGCCAAAACAATTGCAAACTTGGTACAAATTTAATAAGACCAAGCCAAAACACTTGCAAACTTAGAACAAATTTAATAAGACCATGCCAAAACACTTGCAAGCTTGGTACAAATTTAATAAGACCATGCCAAAACACTTGCAAACTTGGTACAAATTTAATAAGACCATGCCAAACACTTGCAAACTTGTAACAAACTTCCTAAAACCATGCCAAAACACTTGCAAACCTGGTACAAATTTAATAAGACCATGCCAAACACTGGCAAACTTGGTACAATTTTAATAAGACCATGCCAAAACACTTGCAAACTTGGAACAAACTTCCTAAGACCATGCCAAAACACTGGCAAACTTAGTACAAATTTAATAAGAGCAAGCCAAAACACTTGCAAACTTGGTACAAATTTAATAAGACCAAGCCAAAACACTTGCAAACTTGGAACAAATTTAATAAGACCATGCCAAAACACTTGCAAGCTTGGTACAAATTTAATAAGACCATGCCAAACACTTGCAAACTTGGTACAAATTTAATAAGACCATGCCAAAACACTTGCAAACTTGGAACAAACTTCCTAAGACCATGCCAAAACACTTGCAAACTTGGTACAAATTTAATAAGACCATGCCAAAACACTTGCAAACTTGGTATAAATTTAATAAGACCATGCCAAAACACTTGCAAACTTGGAACAAACTTCCTAAGACCATGCCAAAACACTTGCAAACTTGGTACAAATTTAATAAGACCATGCCAAAACACTTGCTAACCTGGTACAAATTTAATAAGACCATGCCAAACACTTGCAAACTTGGTACAATTTTAATAAGACCATGCCAAAACACTTGCAAACTTGGAACAAACTTCCTAAAACCATGCCAAAACAATTGCAAACTTGGTACAAATTTAATAAGACCAAGCCAAAACACTTGCAAACTTAGAACAAATTTAATAAGACCATGCCAAAACACTTGCAAGCTTGGTACAAATTTAATAAGACCATGCCAAAACACTTGCAAACTTGGTACAAATTTAATAAGACCATGCCAAAACACTTGCAAACTTGGAACAAACTTCCTAAGACCATGCCAAAACACTTGCAAACTTGGTACAAATTTAATAAGACCATGCCAAAACACTTGCAAACTTGGTATAAATTTAATAAGACCATGCCAAAACACTTGCAAACTTGGTACAAATTTAATAAGACCATGCCAAAACACTTGCAAGCTTGGTACAAATTTAATAAGACCATGCCAAAACACTTGCAAGCTTGGTACAAATTTAATAAGACCATGCCAAAACACTTGCAAACTTGGTACAAATTTAATAAGACCATGCCAAAACACTTGCAAACTTGGAACAAACTTCCTAAGACCATGCCAAAACACTTGCAAACTTGGTACAAATTTAATAAGACCATGCCAAAACACTTGCAAACTTGGTACAATTTTAATAAGACCATGCCAAAACACTTGCAAACTTGGAACAAACTTCCTAAGACCATGCCAAAACACTTGCAAACCTGGTACAAATTTAATAAGACCATGCCAAAACACTTGCTAACCTGGTACAAATTTAATAAGACCATGCCAAACACTTGCAAACTTGGTACAAATTTAATAAGACCATGCCAAAACACTTGCAAACTTGGTACAAATTTAATAAGACCATGCCAAACACTTGCAAACTTGGTACAAATTTAATAAGACCATGCCAAAAGACTTGCAAACTTGGTACAAATTTACTAAGACCATGCCAAAACACTTGCAAACTTGGTACAAATCTAAAAAGACCATGCCAAACACTTGCAAACTTGGTACAAATTTAATAAGACCATGCCAAAACACTTGCAAACTTGGTACAAATTTAATAAGACCATGCCAAACACTTGCAAACTTGGAACAAACTTACTAAGACCATGCCAAAACACTTGCAAACTTGGTACAAATTTAATAAGACCATGCCAAACACTTGCAAACTTGGTACAAATTTAATAAGACCATGCCAAAACACTTGCAAACTTGGTACAAATTTAATTAGACCATGCCAAAACACTTGCAAACTTGGTACAAATCTAAAAAGACCATGCCAAACAATTGCAAACTTGGTACAAATTTAATAAGACCATGCCAAAACACTTGCAAACTTGGTAAAAATTTAATAAGACCATGCCAAACACTTGCAAACTTGGAACAAACTTACTAAGACCATGCCAAAACACTTGCAAACTTGGTACAAATTTAATAAGACCATGCCAAACACTTGCAAACTTGGTACAAATTTAATAAGACCATGCCAAAACACTTGCAAACTTGGTACAAATTTAATTAGAACATGCCAAAACACTTGCAAACTTGGAACAAACTTCCTAATACCATGCCAAAACACTTGCAAACTTGGTAAAAATTTAATAAGACCATGCCAAAACATTTGCAAACTTGGTATAAATTTAATAAGACCATGCCAAAAGACTTGCAAACTTGGTACAAATTTAATAAGACCATGCCAAAACACTTGCAAACTTGGTACAAATCTCATAAGACCATGCCAAACACTTGCAAACTTGGTACAAATTTAATAAGACCATGCCAAACACTTGCAAACTTGGTACAAATCTCATAAGACCATGCCAAACACTTGCAAACTTGGAACAAACTTAGTAAGACCATGCCAAAAGACTTGCAAACTTGGTACAAATTTAATAAGACCATGCCAAAACACTTGCAAACTTGGTACAAATTTAATAAGACCATGCCAAACACTTGCAAACTTGGAACAAACTTCCTAAAACCATGCCAAAACACTTGCTAACCTGATACAAATTTAATAAGACTATGGCAAACACTTGCAAACTTGGTACAATTTTAATAAGACCATGCCAAAACACTTGCAAACTTGGAACAAACTTCCTAAGACCATGCCAAAACACTTGCAAACTTGGTACAAATTTAATAAGACCATGGCAAAACACTTGCAAACTTGGTACAAATTTAATAAGACCATGCCAAAACACTTGCAAACTTGGTACAAATTTAATAAGACCATGCCAAACACTTGCAAACTTGGAACAAACTTAGTAAGACCATGCCAAAAGACTTGCAAACTTGGTACAAATTTAATAAGACCATGCCAAACACTTGCAAACTTGGTACAAATTTAATAAGACCATGCCAAAAGACTTGCAAACTTGGTACAAATTTAATAAGACCATGCCAAAACACTTGCAAACTTGGTACAAATTTAATAAGACCATGCCAAACACTTGCAAACTTGGTACAAATTTAATAAGACCATGCCAAAAGACTTGCAAACTTGGTACAAATTTACTAAGACCATGCCAAAACACTTGCAAACTTGGTACAAATCTAAAAAGACCATGCCAAACACTTGCAAACTTGGTACAAATTTAATAAGACCATGCCAAAACACTTGCAAACTTGGTACAAATTTAATAAGACCATGCCAAACACTTGCAAACTTGGAACAAACTTACTAAGACCATGCCAAAACACTTGCAAACTTGGTACAAATTTAATAAGACCATGCCAAACACTTGCAAACTTGGTACAAATTTAATAAGACCATGCCAAAACACTTGCAAACTTGGTACAAATTTAATTAGACCATGCCAAAACACTTGCAAACTTGGAACAAACTTCCTAATACCTTGCCAAAACACTTGCAAACTTGGTAAAAATTTAATAAGACCATGCCAAAACATTTGCAAACTTGGTATAAATTTAATAAGACCATGCCAAAAGACTTGCAAACTTGGTACAAATTTAATAAGACCATGCCAAAACACTTGCAAACTTTGTACAAATCTCATAAGACCATGCCAAACACTTGCAAACTTGGTACAAATTTAATAAGACCATGCCAAACACTTGCAAACTTGGTACAAATCTCATAAGACCATGCCAAACACTTGCAAACTTGGAACAAACTTAGTAAGACCATGCCAAAAGACTTGCAAACTTGGTACAAATTTAATAAGACCATGCCAAACACTTGCAAACTTGGTACAATTTTAATAAGACCATGCCAAAACACTTGCAAACTTGGAACAAACTTCCTAAGACCATGCCAAAACACTTGCAAACTTGGTACAAATTTAATAAGACCATGCCAAAACACTTGCAAACTTGGTACAAATTTAATCAGACCATGCCAAACACTTGCAAACTTGGTAAAAATTTAATAAGACCATGCCAAAACACTTGCAAACTTGGTACAAATTTAATAAGACCATGCCAAACACTTGCAAACTTGGAACAAACTTACTTAGACCATGCCAAAACACTTGCAAACTTGGTACAAATTTAATAAGACCATGCCAAACACTTGCAAACTTGGTACAAATTTAATAAGACCATGCCAAAAGACTTGCAAACTTGGTACAAATTTAATAAGACCATGCCAAAACACTTGCAAACTTGGTACAAATCTAATAAGACCATGCCAACCACTTGCAAATTTGGAACAAATTTAATAAGACCATGCCAAACACTTGCAAACTTGGAACAAACCTACTAAGACCATGCCAAAACACTTGCAAACTTGGTAGAAATTTAATAAGACCATGCCAAAACACTTGCAAACTTGGTACAAATTTAATAAGACCATACCAAAACACTTGCAAACTTGGTACAAATCTAATAAGACCATGCCAGACACTTGCAAACTTGGTACAAATTTAATAAGACCATGCCATACACTTGCAAACTTGGAACAAATTTAATAAGACCATGCCAAACACTTGCAAACTTGGAACAAACTTACTAAGACCATGCCAAAACACTTGCAAACTTGGTACAAATTTAATAAGACCATACCAAACACTTGCAAACTTGGTACAAATTTAATAAGACCATGCCAAAAGACTTGCAAACTTGGTACAAATTTAATAAGACCATGCCAAACACTTGCAAACTTCTCTCACATGATTGGATCACTGCTGTGGAACGGCTCTGGTGGCATCCGCGTTCCTCTACTCCAGCTGGCGCTACCACGAGATCGCGGTGGACTTAATCTCCACATCCCCATCATCACCACACAATCGCTACTTACCAACCGGTACCTTGCGGAGCAAGGATGTTTGGTGATCGGGTCTCAGTATATCGCCAACGCTGGGAACCCACCCGACACCAACTCCGTCCCGTCGTCCTACCCCTGCCTCCGCAAGGTTATCCAGCACCTGGCATACGTGCCAGAGACCCTCCGACGATCGCCATCAACACGAGGACTGCGACGCGCAGCAACAAACGCCCTACCGGACCCAAGGGTTGTTGGAGCTTCCCCACACACACTGTGGAGAAGAGTGTGGGGAAACATAAGCTCCAGGATGCTGACGTCTGCACAACGTTCCGCCCTTTACCTGCTGGCAAACGGGAAGATCTCGCACGCGGAGCATCTTTTCGAAACCGGCAGAGCCGACACACCAACGTGCACGTTTTGTCCCGCTGTCGAGACCCTGGAGCACAAGTTTGCAGCATGTCCCCGCGTGTCGCTGGCGTGGGACACTCTACAACAGCGGCTGCAAAAAGTTGCTCCAGGGTCCCATCTTCGTTTTGTCGACCTGCACTGGCCCGCTCTAAACAGGATAAGAGCGGGCACACGCAGTGCAGTACTCTCCGTATTTTCAAACTACATCATCCACATCATTCGAAACAATGATGTTGCGATTGATGTAGATGTCCTTTCCTGTTCTCTTTAAATCAATCTGTTTGTAAAGTCTTGCCTTTGTTTCCCGTCCAACACGTGCGAAGGAAACAAAACCTATGTAAATGTGATTAAATAGTATGTAAGAAATATTGTACACCCTTAATAAACGTCTTTTATAAAAAAAAAAAACTTGGTACAAATTTAATAAGACCATGCCAAACACTTGCAAACTTGGAACAAACTTCCTAAAACCATGCCAAAACACTTGCTTACCTGGTACAAATTTAATAAGACCATGCCAAACACTTGCAAACTTGGTACAATTTTAATAAGACCATGCCAAAACACTTGCAAACTTGGAACAAACTTCCTAAGACCATGCCAAAACACTTGCAAACTTGGTACAAATTTAATAAGACCATGGCAAAACACTTGCAAACTTGGTACAAATTTAATAAGACCATGCCAAAACACTTGCAAACTTGGTACAAATTAAATAAGACCATGCCAAACACTTGCAAACATGGAACAAACTTACTAAGACCATGCCAAAACACTTGCAAACTTGGTACAAATTTAATCAGACCATGCCAAACACTTGCAAACTTGGTACAAACTTCCTAAGACCATGCCAAAACACTTGCAAACTTGGTACAAATTTAATAAGACCATGCCAAAACACTTGCAAACTTGGTACAAATTTAATAAGACGATGCCAAACACTTGCGAACTTGGAACAAACTTCCTAAGACCATGCCACTTGCAAACTTGGAACAAACTTCCTAAGACCATGCCGAAACACTTGCAAACTTGGTTCAAATTTAATAAGACCAAGCCAAAACACTTGCAAACTTGGTACAAATTTAATCAGACCATGCCAAAACACTTGCAAACTTGGTACAAATTTAATAAGACCATGCCAAAACACTTGCAAACTTGGAACAAACGTCCTAAGACCATGCCAAAACACTTGCAAACTTGGTACAAATTTAATAAGACCATGCCAAAACACTTGCAAACTTGGTACAAATTTAATAAGACCATGCCAAAACACTTGCAAACTTGGTACAAATTTAACAAGACCATGCCAAAACACTTGCAAACTTGGTACAAATTTAATAAGACCATGCCAAACACTTGCAAACTTGGAACAAACTTCCTAAGACCATGCCAAATCACTTGCAAACTTGGTACAAATTTAATAAGACCATGCCAAAACACTTGCAAACTTGGTACAAATTTAATAACACCATGCCAAAACACTTGCAAACTTGGTACAAACTTCCTAAGACCATGCCAAAACACTTGCAAACTTGGTACAAATTTAATAAGACCATGCCAAAACACTTGCCAACTTGGTACAAATTTAATAAGACCATGCCAAAACACTTGCAAACTTGGTACAAATTTAATAAGACCATGCCAAACACTTGCAAACTTGGAACAAACTTCCTAAGACCATGCCAAAACACTTGCAAACTTGGAACAAGTTTAATAAGACCATGCCAAAACACTTGCAAACTTGGTACAAATTTAATAAGACCATGCCAAAACACTTGCAAACTTGGTACAAATTTAATGAAACCATGCCAAAACACTTGCAAACTTGGAAAAAACTTTCTAAGATTATGCCAAAACACTTGCAAACTTGGTACAAATTTAATAAGACCATGCCAAAACACTTGCAAACTTGGTACAAATTTAATAAGACGATGCCAAACACTTGCAAACTTCGAACAAACTTCCTAAGACCATGCCAAAACACTTGCAAACTTGGTACAAATTTAAGAAGACCATGCCAAACACTTGCAAACTTGGAACAAACTTCCTAAGACCATGCCAAAACACTTGCAAACTTGGTACAAATTTAATAAGACCATGCCAAACACTTGCAAACTTGGTACAAACTTCCTAAGACCATGCCAAAACACTTGCAAACTTGGTACAAATTTAATAAGACCATGCCAAAACACTTGCAAACTTGGTACAAATTTAATAAGACGATGCCAAACACTTGCGAACTTGGAACAAACTTCCTAAGACCATGCCAGAACACTTGCAAACTTGGTACAAATTTAAAAACACCATGCCAAAACACTTGCAATCTTGGTACAAATTTAATGAAACCATGCCAAAACACTTGCAAACTTGGTACAAATTTAATAAGACCAAGCCAAAACACTTGCAAACTTGGAACAAGTTTAATAAGACCATGCCAAAACACTTGCAAACTTGGTACAAATTTAATAAGATCATGCCAAAACACTTGCAAACTTGGTACAAATTTAATAAGACCATGCCAAAACACTTGCAAACTTGGAAAAAACTTCCTAAGACCATGCCAAAACACTTGCAAACTTGGTACAAATTTAATAAGACCATGCCAAAACACTTGCAAACTTGGTACAAATTTAATAAGACCAAGCCAAAACACTTGCAAACTTGGAACAAGTTTAATAAGACCATGCCAAAACACTTGCAAACTTGGTACAAATTTAATAAGACCATGCCAAAACACTTGCAAACTTGGAACAAACTTCCTTAGACCATGCCAAAACACTTGCAAACTTGGTACAAATTTAATAAGACCATGCCAAAAAACTTGCAAACTTGGAACAAACTACCTAAGACCAAGCCAAAACACTTGCAAACTTGGTACAAAATTAATAAGACCATGCCAAAACACTTGCAAACTTGGTAAAAATTTAATAAGACCATGCCAAAACACTTGCAAACTTGGTACAAATTTAATAAGACCATACCAAAACACTTGCAAACTTGGTACAAATTTTATAAGACCATGCCAAAACACTTGCAAACTTGGTACAAATTTAATAAGACCATGCCAAACACTTGCAAACTTGGAACAAACTTCCTAAGACCATGCCAAAACATTTGCAAACTTGGTACATATTTAATAAGACCATGCCAAAACACTTGCAAACTTGGTACAAATTTAATTAAACCATGCCAAAACACTTGCAAACTTGGAACAAATTTAATAAGACCAAGCCAAAACACTTGCAAACTTGGAACAAGTTTAATAAGACCATGCCAAAACACTTGCAAACTTGGTACAAACTTCCTAAGACCATGCCAAAACACTTGCAAACTTGGTACAAATTTAATAAGACCATGCCAAACGCTTGCAAACTTGGAACAAACTTCCTAAGACCATGCCAAAACACTTGCAAACTTGGTACAAATTTAATAAGACCATGCCAAAACACTTGCAAACTTGGTACAAATTTAATAAGACGATGCCAAACACTTGCAAACTTGGAACAAACTTCCTAAGACCATGCCAGAACACTTGCAAACTTGGTACAAATTTAATAACGCCATGCCAAAACACTTGCAAACTTGGTACAAATTTAATAAAACCATGCCAGAACACTTGCAACCTTGATACAAATTTAATAAGACCAAGCCAAAACACTTGCAAACTTGGTACAAATTTAATTAGACCATGCCAAAACACTTGCAAACTTGGTACAAATTTAATAAAACCATGCCAAAACACTTGCAAAGTTGGAAAAAACTTCCTAAGACCATGCCAAAACACTTGCAAACTTGGTACAAATTTAATAAGACCATGCCAAAACACTTGCAAACTTGGTACAAATTTAATAAGACGATGCCAAACACTTGCAAACTTCGAACAAACTTCCTAAGACCATGCCAAACACTTGCAAATTTGGTACAAATTTAAGAAGACCATGCCAAACACTTGCAAACTTGGAACAAACTTCTTAAGACTATGCCAAAACACTTGCAAACTTGGTACAAATTTAATAAGACCATGCCAAACACTTGCAAACTTGGAACAAACTTCCTAAGACCATGCCAAAACACTTGCAAACTTGGTACAAATTTAATTAGACCATGCCAAAACACTTGCAAACTTGGAACAAACTTCCTAAGACCATGCCAAAACACTTGCAAACTTGGTACAAATTTAATAAGACCATGCCAAAACACTTGCAAACGCAGTACGCTCTCAGCTTTGTGAGCAATCAGACGTGCTACGCTGGACAAAGTGCCAAATAAACAAAACCGCCTAGTTTAAACCATGGATGCGC
Organism: Anopheles atroparvus; assembly: GCA_914969975.1. NCBI lineage: Eukaryota > Metazoa > Arthropoda > Insecta > Diptera > Culicidae > Anopheles > Anopheles atroparvus. Next base: position 498,165 of record CAJZCY010000008.1, on the reverse strand, counting down.
AAGGGAGATGGGAGAACTCCCTCCGCATTGATTTTTCTTCGCTCCCGGTCAAGCCCTCGGAAACGGAGGTTCACGCCATCCTGGCCAGGATTGTGGGCCCAGCTGACGTGAAAAGGGCTCATCTGAACGCCGTAGACTGGAGCGTCTACATGCAGATGAAGACGCAGGAGCAAGCCCGCGAATGTGTGGAGCAACATCGTGGCAAGCACGGTACCACTATCAATGGTGTGTACCACACTTACAAAATCGAACTTCTGGACGGGTCAAGTGAGGTCAAAATTCTTGACCTGCCGTACTACGTGTCGGACGAGACCCTAGAACGCGAAATGTCCCAATACGGCAAAGTGTTGAGCATCACCGAGCAAGTATACGGGGAGAAATCGCCGCTCGCTGGTGTGCTTAACGGTGTGCGTATCGTAAGGATGGTGCGAGAGAGGCCGATTGTCTCTTACCTCCAAATCGGTGGCGAGCTCACACGTGTGTCATATCAGGGACAAATCAAAACCTGCCGATACTGCGTGCTAAAAACACATCACGGCGTGACCTGCGCCCAAAACAGGCAAGAGGCAAAGCCTTCCTCTTACGCTAGCGCGCTGATGAGTCAGCACACACGCACACCATCGCGGGCGCAGCCGAAGCCGTCGCCGAAGATAACGCCAAAGAGCCGCGCTGAGAGAGACACGACGCTCTCTCACCCGTCAAGCCCGAAAGCGCCACGAGTGGCGCAAAACGGGCCGACGACGCCGGAGGACATCGCAAAAAGTGGAGAGAGCGATAAGCCTGCAACGAAGCCAGCAGGAGAACCGGCAACGGCTGCGGCGAGCAAACCAGCACCCACGCACAAGCAAGAGCGAGAAGTGTGTACAGCCGGGAGAGAGGATGGCGCAAGCGAGCCACGCGGTGAATACCGTGGGAGCGAAAGCAGCGCATCCAGCTCCCGCTAGCAGCAAGAAGGACGATGATATCGTCTTCAAAGCCCCGCTCGATCTCCCTTCCCTTGTTGTCCCTGTTGTTCCTGTGGACTACACGCCTGCAGTGAAGCGTCCTGTTGACGCGGGATCCGAAAGCGACGCTTCCACTGCCAGCGATAACGCACTTGCCGTGAAGCGCCCTGTTGACGTGGGGTCCGAAAGTGACGCTTCCACCACGTCCGCGGGCGGAACGGTCAAGCGAAAGGTTGGCCGTCCTTGCAAGCAGGTAAAGGTACTTTAAACCCTTTCCTTCCCGTTTCCTCCTCCATCAACCCTGCCCCACTCTTTCCAACGTCAACTTTTGTTGATCTTAAATTAGCATCGTGATGGATAATTTAAGTAATGTTAGCTATAACTTTGCTTCAATTAACTTGAATGCAATTTCAAACCAAACAAAATTAGACGCTCTCCTCACCTTCACTAGGACCATGGACTTGGACATCATATTTCTTCAAGAGGTATATGCCCCTGACCTGGACATCGCAAAAAGTGGAGAGAGCGATAAGCCTGCAACGAAGCCAGCAGGAGAACCGGCAACGGCTGCGGCGAGCAAACCAGCACCCACGCGCACACGCACAAGCGAGAGCGAGAAGTGTGTGCAGCCGGGAGAGAGGATGGCGCAAGCGAGCCACGCGGTGAATACCGTGGGAGCGAAAGCAGCGCATCCAGCTCCCGCTAGCAGCAAGAAGGACGATGATATCGTCTTCAAAGCCCCGCTCGATCTCCCTTCCCTTGTTGTCCCTGTTGTTCCTGTGGATTACACGCCTGCAGTGAAGCGTCCTGTTGACGCGGGATCCGAAAGCGACGCTTCCACTGCCAGCGATAACGCACCTGCCGTGAAGCGCCCTGTTGACGTGGGGTCCGAAAGTGACGCTTCCACCACGTCCGCGGGCGGAACGGTCAAGCGAAAGGTTGGCCGTCCTTGCAAGCAGGTAAAGGTACTTTAAACCCTTTCCTTCCCGTTTCCTGCTCCACCAACCCTTCCCCACTCTTTCCAACGTCAACTTTTGTTGATCTTAAATTAGCATCGTGATGGATAATTTAAGTAATGTTAGCTATAACTTTGCTTCAATTAACTTGAATGCAATTTCAAACCAAACAAAATTAGACGCTCTCCTCACCTTCACTAGGACCATAGACTTGGACATCATATTTCTTCAAGAGGTATATGCCCCTGACCTGGTTATCCCGGGTTTCATTGTACTTTCAAACGTCAACGAAACCAGGAGAGGAACGGCGATCGCTTTACGTGAGCGCCTAAAATTTTCTCAAGTCGAACGCAGCATAGACTCACGTCTGATATGCGTCCGGCTTGAGAATACTGCAACCTTATGCAATGTTTACGCGCCTTCGGGGAGTCACCGAAGGGCAGAGCGGGAGGAGTTCTTGGGTCGCACGTTGCCGTTCTACCTGCGAAATGCACGGGAACCCGTCATTTTGGCAGGAGATTTCAACTGGGTGTTGAAATCGAAGGACGCGACGGGTGCCGGGAGTATCGGCCTTGCTCTGCAGCACGCTGTGGATAACATAGGCCTGTGTGATAGTTGGGAAGCTCTCAGAGGAAACGATGTTGAGTTTTCCTACATCACACGTGGTTCGGGCTCACGTATCGATCGTTGTTACGTGTCGACTTGCATACGGGATCGTCTCCGGACAACCGACATGCACGTGGTCTCCTTCTCCGACCACAAGGCACTGACGGTGCGGATCAGTCTCCAGTCTCTTCCGGTCCCGCGGAGGAACGGATACTGGCAACTTCGCCCACACATTTTATCTGATGAGGTATTGGAGGAACTCGAATGCAAGTGGAGTGGTTGGGTCCGACAACGGAGGAATTACGGTTCCTGGATGCTTTGGTGGGTCGAATGCGCCAAGCCCAGGATAAAGTCATTCTTTCGTTGGAAGACCAACGAAAAATACAAAGACTTCCGCTTGCATCAGGGTATACTCCATGCTCAGCTGAGAGCCTCATATGATCGTTACCTAAGTAACCCAGATGAGTTGGCGACGATTAACCTGGTGAATGGAAGAATACTCTCCTTACAGAGGCGTTTTTCCCAGCATTTCACCAGGATAAACGAAACCCTCATTGACGGTGAAAAAGTTTCCACCTTCCAGCTGGGAGAGCGGAGGAGGAGAAGTACCGTCATTGAAAACTTCCAGACCAACGATGGAAGAACTCTCGCCTTGGAGGAGGAGATCGCCGAGCATTTGTACAATGAGTACAAAACCCTCTACTCGGCCGAAAACGCGGTTACACAGAACATTTTTACCAGTAGACGGGTTATCCCGGAGGACTGCGAAGCCAACAATGACTGCATAGCGGAAATCACCCCTAGTGAGATCTTCGATGCAGTTAAAAAATCGGCACCTCGGAAGTCACCCGGCCCGGACGGGATTCCCAGGGAGTTCTATCTCCGCGCGTTCCACATTGTGGGACGGGAGCTCGGGTACGTCCTCAACGAGGCCCTTCGTGGGGAATTTCCTCGAAACTTCGCCGACGGTGTCATAGTGCTTGTGAGAAAGAAGGGAACTGGGAGTGCAATGCCCTCTTTCCGTCCGATTTCTCTCCTTAACACAGATTACAAGCTGCTGGCGAGAATTTTGAAGTTACGGGTCGATGGGATCATCGACAAGTGGCAGATAATTTCCCCAGCCCAAAAATGCAGCAACAAGCCGCAGAACATTTTTCAAGCTGTTCTCTCGGTTAAGGAGAGAATTCTGGACTTGAAGAGGAGGAAGAAAAGCGGCAAGCTCGTTTCCTTCGACCTCTCGCAGGCGTTTGACCGCGTCGACCGAGACTTCCTGTGGACAACCATGACCTCCTTGGGTTTTAATCCGGGGCTGGTTGGGCTTCTCAGGTCAATTGGTGAGCGGTCTTCTTCCCGTCTGCTTGTGAATGGACAGATGTCCTCTCCCTTCCCCATCCAACGTTCCGTCAGACAGGGCGATCCTCTTTCCATGCATCTGTTTGTCCTTTACCTTCATCCCCTTATTACTGAGCTCGAAAGTATTTGCTGCTATCAGGATGACCTGATCAATGCATATGCCGACGATGTCTCAGTGATTACTTCCTCCCTTTCCAAAATCGAGCGGGTCAGAGAGGCGTTCGAGGCGTTCGGCCTTTGCTCAGGGGCCAGACTGAACGTGGGGAAGACCATCGCGATCGACATCGGACACGTCACTCCAGCAACGAGGATCCACGTCCCATGGCTACGCACCGAGGAGCGTCTCCGGCTTCTCGGGATATTGTTCTCCAACAACATCCGCGAGGCCATGGCGCACAACTGGGACGTGGTGATCCAGAAGTTCCGGCAGTTGCTCTGGTTTCATCGTGTGAGAGACCTGAACCTGGCCCAGAAGGTGTTGCTTCTCAACACCTTCCTGCTCCCCAAGCTGTGGTTCGTCGCGTCTGTCTGTGGCGCTCGGCAACGGGACGTTGCAAAGGTCTCTCACATGATTGGATCACTGCTGTGGAACGGCTCTGGTGGCATCCGCGTTCCTCTACTCCAGCTGGCGCTACCACGAGATCGCGGTGGACTTAATCTCCACATCCCCATCATCACCACACAATCGCTACTCACCAACCGGTACCTTGCGGAGCAAGGATGTTTGGTGATCGGGTCTCAGTATATCGCCAACGCTGGGAACCCACCCGACACCAACTCCGTCCCGTCGTCCTACCCCTGCCTCCGCAAGGTTATCCAGCACCTGGCATACGTGCCAGAGACCCTCCGACGATCGCCATCAACACGAGGACTGCGACGCGCAGCAACAAACGCCCTACCGGACCCAAGGGTGGTTGGAGCTTCCCCACACACGCTGTGGAGAAGAGTGTGGGGAAACATAAGCTCCAGGATGCTGACGTCTGCACAACGTTCCGCCCTTTACCTGCTGGCAAACGGGAAGATCTCGCACGCGGAGCATCTTTTTGAAACCGGCAGAGCCGACACACCAACGTGCACGTTTTGTCCCGCTGTCGAGACCCTGGAGCACAAGTTTGCAGCATGTCCCCGCGTGTCGCTGGCGTGGGACATTCTACAACAGCGGCTGCAACAAGTTGCTCCAGGGTCCCATCTTCGTTTTGTCGACCTGCACTGGCCCGCTCTAAACAGGATAAGAGCGGGCACACGCAGTGCAGTACTCTCCGTATTTTCAAACTACATCATCCACATCATTGGAAACAATGATGTTGCGATCGATGTAGATGTCGTTTCCTGTTCTCTTTAAATCAATCTGTTTGTAAGGTCTTGCCTTTGTTTCCCGTCCAACACGTGCGAAGGAAACAAAACCTATGTAAATGTGATTAAATAGTATGTAAGAAATATTGTACACCCTTAATAATCGTCTTTTATAAAAAAAAAAAAAAAAAAAAACTTGGTACAAATTTAATAAGACCATGCCAAACACTTGCAAACTTGGTACAATTTTAATAAGACCATGCCAAAACACTTGCAAACTTGGAACAAACTTCCTAAGACCATGCCAAAACACTTGCAAACTTGGTACAAATTTAATGAGACCATGCCAAAACACTTGCAAACTTGGTACAAATTTAATAAGACCATGCCAAAACACTTGCAAACTTGGTACAAATTTAATAAGACCATGCCAAACACTTGCAAACTTGGAACAAACTTCCTAAGACCATGCCAAATAACTTACAAACTTGGTACAAATTTAATAAGACCATGCCAAAACACTTGCAAACTTGGTACAAATTTAATAAGACCATGCCAAACACTTGCAAACTTGGAACAAACTTCCTAAGACCATGCCAAAACACTTGCAAACTTGGTACAAATTTAATAAGACCATTCCAAAACACTTGCAAACTTGGTACAAATTTAATAAGACCATGCCAAAAGACTTGCAAACTTGGTACAAATTTAATAAGACCATGCCAAAACACTTGCAAACTTGGAACAAATTTAATAAGACCATGCCAAAACACTTGCAAACTTGGTACAAATTTAATAAAACCATGCCAAAACACTTGCAAACTTGGAACAAACTTCCTAAGACCATGCCAAAACACTTGCAAACTTGGTACAAATTAAATAAGACCATGCCAAAACACTTGCAAACTTGGAACAAATTTAATAAGACCATGCCAAAACACTTGCAAACTTGGTACAAATTTAATAAGACCATGTCAAAACACTTGCAAACTTGGTACAAATTTAATAAGACCATGCCAAACACTTGAAAACTTGGAACAAACTTCCTAAGACCATGCCAAAACACTTGCAAACTTGGTACAAATTTAATAAGACCATGCCACAGCACTTGCAAACTTGGGACAAATTTAATAAGACCATGCCAAAACACTTGCAAACTTGGTACAAATTTAATAAGACCATGCCAAAACACTTGCAAACTTAGAACAAATTTAATAAGACCATGCCAAAACACTTGCAAACTTGGTACAAATTTAATAAGACCATGTCCAAACACTTGCAAACTTGGAAGAAACTTCCTAAGACTATGCCAAAACACTTGCAAACTTGGTACAAATTAAATAAGACCATGCCAAAACACTTGCAAACTTGGAACAAATTTATTAAGACCATGCCAAAACACTTGCAAACTTGGTACAAATTTAATAAGACCATGCCAATACACTTGCAAACTTGTTAAAAATTTAATAAGACCATGCCAAAAGACTTGCAAACTTGGTACAAATTTAATAAGAACATGCCAAAACACTTGCAAACTTGGAACAAACTTCCTAAGACCATGCCAAAACACCTGCAAACTTGGTACAAATTTAATAAGACCATTTCAAAACACTTGCAAACTTGGTACAAATTTAATAAGACCATGCCAAAACACTTGCAAACTTGGTACAAATTTAATAAGACCATGCCAAACACTTGCAAACTTGGTACAAATTTAATAAGACCATGCCAAACACTTGCAAACTTGGAACAAACTTACTAAGACCATGCCAAAACACTTGCAAACTTGGAACAAACTTCCTACGACCATGCCAAAACACCTGCAAACTTGGTACAAATTTAATAAGACCATGCCAAAACACTTGCAAACTTGGTACAAATTTAATAAGACCATGCCAAAACACTTGCAAACTTGGTACAAATTTAATGAGACCATGCCAAAACACATGCAAACTTGGTACAAATTTAATAAGACCATGCCAAAACACTTGCAAACTTGGTACAAATTTAATAAGACCATGCCAAAACACTTGCAAACTTGGTACAAATTTAATAAGACCATGCCAAACACTTGCAAACTTGGAACAAATTTAATAAGACCATGCCAAAACACTTGCAAACTTGGTTCAAATTTAATAAGACCATGCCAAAAGACTTGCAAACTTGGTACAAATTTAATAAGACCATGCCATAACACTTGCAAACTTGGTACAAATCTAATAAGACCATGCCAAACACTTGCAAACTTGGTTCAAATTTAATAAGACCATGCCAAACACTTGCAAACTTGGAACAAACTTCCTAAAACCATGCCAAAACACTTGCTAACTTGGTACAAATTTAATAAGACCATGCCAAACACTTGCAAACTTGGTACAATTTTAATAAGACCATGCCAAAACACTTGCAAACTTGGAACAAACTTCCTAAGACCATGCCAAAACACTTGCAAACTTGGTACAAATTTAATGACACCATGCCAAAACACTTGCAAACTTGGTACAAATTTAATAAGACCATGCCAAAACACTTGCAAACTTGGTACAAATTTAATAAGACCATGCCAAACACTTGCAAACTTGGAACAAACTTCCTAAGACCATGCCAAATCACTTACAAACTTGGTACAAATTTAATAAGACCATGCCAAAACACTTGCAAACTTGGTACAAATTTAATAAGACCATGCCAAACACTTGCAAACTTGGAACAAACTTCCTAAGACCATGCCAAAACACTTGCAAATTTGGTACAAATTTAATAAGACCATGCCAAAACACTTGCAAACTTGGTACAAATTTAATAAGACCATGCCAAAACACTTGCAAACTTGGTACAAATTTAATAAGACCATGCCAAAACACTTGCAAACTTGGTAAAAATTTAATAAGACCATGCCAATACACTTGCAAACTTGAAAAAAATTTAATAAGACCATGCCAAAACACTTGCAAACTTGGTACATATTTAATAAGACCATGCCAAAACACTTGCAAACTTGTAACAAACTTCCTAAGACCATGCCAAAACACTTGCAAACTTGGTACAAATTAAATGAGACCATGCCAAACACTTGCAAGCTTGGAACAAACTTCCTAAGACCATGCCAAAAGACTTGCAAACTTGGTACAAATTTAATAAAACCATGCCAAAACACTTGCAAACTTGGTACAAATTAAATAAGACCATGCCAAAACACTTGCAAACTTGGTACAAATTTAATAAGACCAATGCAAAACACTTGCAAACTTGGTACAAATTTAATAAGACCATGCCAAAACACTTGCAAACTTGGTACAAATTTAATAAGACCATGCCAAACCCTTGCAAACTTGGTACAAATCTAATAAGACCATGCAAAACACTTGCCAACTTGGTACAAATTTAATAAGACCATGCCAAACACTTGTAAACTTGGAACAAACTTCCTAAGACCATGCCAAAACACTTGCTAACTTGGTACAAATTTAATAAGACCATGCCAAAAGACTTGCAAACTTGGTACAAATGTAATAAGACCATGCCAAAACACTTGCAAATTTGGTACAAATTTAATAAGACCATGCCAAAACACTTGCAAACTTGGTACAAATTTAATAGGACCATGCCAAAACACTTGCAAACTTGGAACAAATTTAATAAGACCATGCCAAAACACTTGCAAACTTGGTACAAATTTAATAAGACCATGTCAAAACACTTGCAAACTTGGAACAAACTTCCTAAGACCATGCCAAAACACTTGCAAACTTGGTACAAATTTATTAATACCATGCCTAAACTTGCAAACTTAGAACAAACTTCCTAAGACCATGCCAAAACACTTGCAAACTTGGTAAAAATTTAATAAGACCATGCCAAAACACTTGCAAACTTGGTACAAATTTAATAAGACCATGCCAAAACACTTGCAAACTTGGTACAAATGTAATAAGACCATGCCAAAACACTTGCAAACTTGGTACAAATTTAATAAGACCATGCCAAAACACTTGCAAACTTGGTACAAATCTAATAAGACCATGCCAAACACTTGCAAACTTGGTACAAATTTAATAAGACCATGCCAAACACTTGCAAACTTGGAACAAACTTCCTAAAACCATGCCAAAACACTTGCTAACTTGGTACAAATTTAATAAGACCATGCCAAAACACTTGCAAACTTGGTACAAATGTAATAAGACCATGCCAAAACACTTGCAAACTTGGTACAAACTTCCTAAGACCATGCCAAAACACTTGCAAACTTGGTACATATTTAATAAGACCATGCCAAAACACTTGCAAACTTGGTACAAATTTAATAAGACCATGCCAAACACTTGCAAACTTGGAACAAATTTAATAAGACCATGCCAAAACACTTGCAAACTTGGAACAAACTTCCTAAGACCATGCCAAAACACTTTCAAACTTGGTACAAATTAAATGAGACCATGCCAAACACTTGCAAGCTTGGAACAAACTTCCTAAGACCATGCCAAAACACTTGCAAACTTGGTACAAATTTAATAAAACCATGCCAAAACACTTGCAAACTTGGTACAAATTAAATAAGACCATGCCAAAACACTTGCAAACTTGGTACAAATTTAATAAGACCATGCCAAAACACTTGCAAACTTGGTACAAATTTAATAAGACCATGCCAAACACTTGCAAACTTGGAACAAACTTCCTTAGACCATGCCAAAACACTTGCAAACTTGGTACAAATGTAATAAGACCATGCCAAAACACTTGCAAACTTGGTACAAATTTAATAAGACCATGCCAAAACACTTGCAAACTTGGTACAAATTTAAAAAGACCATGCCAAACACTTGCAAACTTGGTACAAATTTAATAAGACCATGCCTAACACTTGCAAACTTGGAACAAACTTCCTATGACCATGTTAAAACCCTTGCAAATTTGGTACAAATTTAATAAGACCATGCCAAAGCACTTGCAAACTTGGGACAAATTTAATAAGACCATGCCAAAACACTTGCAAACTTGGTACAAATTTAATAAGACCATGCCAAAACACTTGCAAACTTGGTACAAATTTAATAAGACCATGCCAAATCACTTGCAAACTTGGAACAAATTTAATAAGACCATGCCAAAACACTTGCAAACTTGGTACAAATTTATTAAGACCATGTCAAAACACTTGCAAACTTGGAACAAACTTCCTAAGACCATGCCAAAACACTTGCAAACTTGGTACAAATTTAATAAGACCATGCCTACACTTGCAAACTTGGAACAAACTTCCTAAGACCATGCCAAAACACTTGCAAACTTGGTAAAAATTTAATAAGACCATGCCAAAACACTTGCAAATTTAGTACAAATTTAATAAGACCATGCCAAAACACTTGCAAACTTGGTACAAATGTAATAAGACCATGCCAAAACACTTGCAAACTTGGTACAATTGTAATAATACCATGCCAAAACACTTGCAAACTTGGTAAATTTCAAAAGACCATGCCAAAACACTTGCAAACTTGGTACAAATTTAATAAGACCATGCCAAAACACTTGCAAACTTGGTACAAATTTATTAAGACCATGCCAAAACACTTGCAAACTTGATAAAAATTTAATAAGACCATGCCAAAACAGTACATGTTTGGCACACATGTACATGTTAAATTTGTACCAAGTTTGCAAGTCTTTTGGCATGGTCTTATTAAATTTGTACCAAGTTTGCAAGTGTTTGGCATGGTCTTATTAAATTTGTACCAAGTTTGCAAGTGTTTTGGCATGGTCTTAGTAAGTTTGTTCCAAGTTTGCAAGTGTTTGGCATGGTCTTATTAAATTTGTTCCAAGTTTGCAAGTGTTTGGCATGGTCTTATTAAATTTGTACCAAGTTTGCAAGTGTCTGGCATGGTCTTATTAGATTTGTACCAAGTTTGCAAGTGTTTTGGTATGGTCTTATTAAATTTGTACCAAGTTTGCAAGTGTTTTGGCATGGTCTTATTAAATTTCTACCAAGTTTGCAAGTGTTTTGGCATGGTCTTAGTAAGTTTGTTCCAAGTTTGCAAGTGTTTGGCATGGTCTTATTAAATTTGTTCCAAATTTGCAAGTGTTTGGCATGGTCTTATTAAATTTGTACCAAGTTTGCAAGTGTTTGGCATGGTCTTATTAGATTTGTACCAAGTTTGCAAGTGTTTTGGCATGGTCTTATTAAATTTGTACCAAGTTTGCAAGTCTTTTGGCATGGTGTTATTAAATATGTACCAAGTTTGCAAGTGTTTGGCATGGTCTTATTAAATTTGTACCAAGTTTGCAAGTGTTTTGGCATGGTCTAAGTAAGTTTGTTCCAAGTTTGCAAGTGTTTGGCATGGTCTTATTAAATTTGTACCAAGTTTGCAAGTGTTTTGGCATGGTCTTATTAAATTTTTACCAAGTTTGCAAGTGTTTGGCATGGTCTTATTAAATTTGTACCAAGTTTGCAAGTGTTTTGGCATGGTCTTATTAAATTTGTACCAAGTTTGCAAGTGTTTTGGCATGGTCTTAGGAAGTTTGTTCCAAGTTTGCAAGTGTTTTGGCATGGTCTTATTAAAATTGTACCAAGTTTGCAAGTGTTTTGGCATGGTCTTATTAAATTTGTTCCAAGTTTGCAAGTGATTTGGCATGGTCTTATTAAATTTGTACCAAGTTTGCAAGTGTTTTGGCATGGTCTTATTAAATTTGTACCAAGTTTGCAAGTGTTTTGGCATGGTCTTATTAAATTTGTACCAAGTTTGCAAGTGTTTTGGCATGGTCTTAGGAAGTTTGTTCCAAGTTTGCAAGTGTTTTGGCATGGTCTTATTAAAATTGTACCAAGTTTGCAAGTGTTTTGGCATGGTCTTATTAAATTTGTACCAAGTTTGCAAGTCTTTTGGCATGGTCTTATTAAATATGTACCAAGTTTGCAAGTGTTTTGGCATGGTCTTAGGAAGTTTGTTCCAAGTTTGCAAGTGTTTTGGCATGGTCTTATTAAATTTTTACCAAGTTTGCAAGTGTTTTGGCATGGTCTTATTAAATTTGTTCCAAGTTTGCAAGTGATTTGGCATGGTCTTATTAAATTTGTACCAGGTTAGCAAGTGTTTTGGCATGGTTTTAGGAAGTTTGTTCCAAGTTTGCAAGTGTTTGGCATGGTCTTATTAAATTTGTACCAAGTTTGCAAGTGTTTGGCATGGTCTTATGAGATTTGTACCAAGTTTGCAAGTGTTTTGGCATGGTCTTATTAAATTTGTACCAAGTTTGCAAGTCTTTTGGCATGGTCTTATTAAATTTATACCAAGTTTGCAAATGTTTTGGCATGGTCTTATTAAATTTTTACCAAGTTTGCAAGTGTTTTGGCATGGTATTAGGAAGTTTGTTCCAAGTTTGCAAGTGTTTTGGCATGGTCTAATTAAATTTTTACCAAGTTTGCAAGTCTTTTGGCATGGTCTTATTAAATTTGTACCAAGTTTGCAAGTGTTTGGCATGGTCTTATTAAATTTGTACCAAGTTTGCAAGTGTTTTGGCATGGTCTTATTAAGTTTGTACCAAGTTTGCAAGTGTTTGGCATGGTCTTTTTAGATTTGTACCAAGTTTGCAAGTGTTTTGGCATGGTCTTAGTAAATTTGTACCAAGTTTGCAAGTCTTTTGGCATGGTCTTATTAAATTTGTACCAAGTTTGCAAGTGTTTGGCATGGTCTTATTAAATTTGTACCAAGTTTGCAAGTGTTTTGGCATGGTCTTATTAAATTTGTACCAAGTTTGCAAGTCTTTTGGCATGGTCTTATTAAATTTGTACCAAGTTTGCAAGTGTTTGGCATGGTCTTATTAAATTTGTACCAAGTTTGCAAGTCTTTTGGCATGGTCTTACTAAGTTTGTTCCAAGTTTGCAAGTGTTTGGCATGGTCTTATTAAATTTGTACCAAGTTTGCAAGTGTTTTGGCATGGTCTTATTAAATTTGTACCAAGTTTGCAAGTGTTTGGCATGGTCTTATTAGATTTGTACCAAGTTTGCAAGTGTTTGGCATGGTCTTATTAGATTTGTACCAAGTTTGCAAGTGTTTTGGCATGGTCTTATTAAATTTGTACCAAGTTTGCAAGTGTTTGGCATGGTCTTATTAAATTTGTACCAAGTTTGCAAGTGTTTTGGCATGGTCTTATTAAATTTGTACCAAGTTTGCAAGTGTTTTGGCATGGTCTTAGGAAGTTTGTTCCAAATTTGCAAGTGTTTTGGCATGGTCTTATTAAAATTGTACCAAGTTTGCAAGTGTTTGGCATGGTCTTATTAAATTTGTACCAGGTTAGCAAGTGTTTTGGCATGGTTTTAGGAAGTTTGTTCCAAGTTTGCAAGTGTTTGGCATGGTCTTATTAAAATTGTACCAAGTTTGCAAGTGTTTGGCATGGTCTTATTAGATTTGTACCAAGTTTGCAAGTGTTTTGGCATGGTCTTATTAAATTTGTACCAAGTTTGCAAGTCTTTTGGCATGGTCTTATTAAATTTGTACCAAGTTTGCAAGTGTTTTGGCATGGTTTTAGGAAGTTTGTTCCAAGTTTGCAAGTGTTTGGCATGGTCTTATTAAATTTGTACCAAGTTTGCAAGTGTTTGGCATGTTCTTATTAAATTTGTACCAAGTTTGCAAGTGTTTTGGCATGGTCTTATTAAATTTGTACCAAGTTTGCAAGTGTTTGGCATGGTCTTATTAAATTTGTACCAAGTTTGCAAGTGTTTTGGCATGGTCTTATTAAATTTGTACCAAGTTTGCAAGTGTTTTGGCATGGTCTTAGGAAGTTTGTTCCAAGTTTGCAAGTGTTTTGGCATGGTCTTATTAAAATTGTACCAAGTTTGCAAGTGTTTGGCATGGTCTTATTAAATTTGTACCAGGTTGGCAAGTGTTTTGGCATGGTTATAGGAAGTTTGTTCCAAGTTTGCAAGTGTTTGGCATGGTCATTTTAAATTTGTACCAAGTTTGCAAGTGTTTGGCATGGTCTTATTAGATTTGTACCAAGTTTGCAAGTGTTTTGGCATGGTCTTATTAAATTTGTACCAAGTTTGCAAGTGTTTGGCATGGTCTTATTAAATTTGTACCAGGTTAGCAAGTGTTTTGGCATGGTTTTAGGAAGTTTGTTCCAAGTTTGCAAGTGTTTGGCATGGTCTTATTAAAATTGTACCAAGTTTGCAAGTGTTTGGCATGGTCTTATTAGATTTGTACCAAGTTTGCAAGTGTTTTGGCATGGTCTTATTAAATTTGTACCAAGTTTGCAAGTCTTTTGGCATGGTCTTATTAAATTTGTACCAAGTTTGCAAGTGTTTTGGCATGGTCTCATTAAATTTGTACCAAGTTTGCAAGTGTTTTGGCATGGTCTTAGTAAGTTTGTTCCAAGTTTGCAAGTGTTTGGCATGGTGTTATAAAATTTGTTCCAAGTTTGCAAGTGTTTGGCATGGTCTTATTAAATTTGTACCAAGTTTGCAAGTGTTTGGCATGGTCTTATTAAATTTGTTCCAAGTTTGCAAGTGTTTGGCATGGTCTTATTAAATTTGTACCAAGTTTGCAAGTGTTTGGCATGGTCTTATTAAATTTGTACCAAGTTTGCAAGTCTTTTGGCATGGTCTTATTAAATTTGTACCAAGTTTGCAAGTGTTTTGGCATGGTCTTATTAAATTTGTACCAAGTTTGCAAGTGTTTTGGCATGGTCTTATTAAATTTGTACCAAGTTTGCAAGTGTTTTGGCATGGTCATAGGAAGTTTGTTCCAAGTTTGCAAGTGTTTGGCATGGTCTTATTAAATTTGTTCCAAGTTTGCAAGTGTTTGGCATGGTTTTATTAAATTTGTACCAAGTTTGCAAGTGTTTGGCATGGTCTTATTAGATTTGTACTAAGTTTGCAAGTGTTTTGGCATGGTCTTATTAAATTTGTACCAAGTTTGCAAGTGTCTTGGCATGGTCTTATTAAATTTGTACCAAGTTTGCAAGTGTTTTGGCATGGTCTTAGTAAGTTTGTTCCAAGTTTGCAAGTGTTTGGCATGGTCTTATTAAATTTGTTCCAAGTTTGCAAGTGTTTGGCATGGTCTTATTAAATTTGTACCAAGTTTGCAAGTGTTTGGCATGGTCTTATTAGATTTGTACCAAGTTTGCAAGTGTTTTGGCATGGTCTTATTAAATTTGTACCAAGTTTGCAAGTCTTCTGGCATGGTCTTATTAAATTTGTACCAAGTTTGCAAGTGTTTGGCATGGTCTTTTTAAATTTGTACCAAGTTTGCAAGTGTTTTGGCATGGTCTTAGTAAGTTTGTTCCAAGTTTGCAAGTGTTTGGCATGTTCTTATTAAATTTGTACCAAGTTTGCAAGTGTTTTGGCATGGTCTTATTAAATTTGTACCAAGTTTGCAAGTGTTTGGCATGGTCTTATTAAATTTGTACCAAGTTTGCAAGTGTTTTGGCATGGTCTTATTAAATTTGTACCAAGTTTGCAAGTGTTTTGGCATGGTCTTAGGAAGTTTGTTCCAAGTTTGCAAGTGTTTTGGCATGGTCTTATTAAAATTGTACCAAGTTTGCAAGTGTTTGGCATGGTCTTATTAAATTTGTACCAGGTTGGCAAGTGTTTTGGCATGGTTTTAGGAAGTTTGTTCCAAGTTTGCAAGTGTTTGGCATGGTCATTTTAAATTTGTACCAAGTTTGCAAGTGTTTGGCATGGTCTTATTAGATTTGTACCAAGTTTGCAAGTGTTTTGGCATGGTCTTATTAAATTTGTACCAAGTTTGCAAGTCTTTTGGCATGGTCTTATTAAATTTGTACCAAGTTTGCAAGTGTTTTGGCATGGTCTTATTAAATTTGTACCAAGTTTGCAAGTGTTTTGGCATGGTCTTAGTAAGTTTGTACCAAGTTTGCAAGTGATTGGCATGGTCTTATTAGATTTGTACCAAGTTTGCTAGTGTTTTGGCATGGTCTTATTAAAATTGTACCAAGTTTGCAAGTGTTTGGCATGGTCTTATTAAATTTGTACCAAGTTTGCAATTGTTTTGGCATTTTTATAAAAGACGTTTATTAAGGGTGTACAATATTTCTTACATACTATTTAATCACATTTACATAGGTTTTGTTTCCTTCGCACGTGTTGGACGGGAAACAAAGGCAAGACTTTACAAACAGATTGATTTAAAGAGAACAGGAAAGGACATCTACATCAATCGCAACATCATTGTTTCCAATGATGTGGATGATGTAGTTTGAAAATACGGAGAGTACTGCACTGCGTGTGCCCGCTCTTATCCTGTTTAGAGCGGGCCAGTGCAGGTCGACAAAACGAAGATGGGACCCTGGAGCAACTTTTTGCAGCCGCTGTTGTAGAGTGTCCCACGCCAGCGACACGCGGGGACATGCTGCAAACTTGTGCAAACAAAACACACTTGCAAACTTGGTACAAATTTAATAAGACCATGCCAAACACTTGCAAACTTGGAACAAACTTACTAAGACCATGCCAAAACACTTGCAAACTTGGTACAAATTTAATAAGACCATGCCAAACACTTGCAAACTTGGTACAAATTTAATAAGGCCATGCCAAAAGACTTGCAAACTTGGTACAAATTTAATTAGACCATGCCAAAACACTTGCAAACTTGGAACAAACTTCCTTATACCATGCCAAAACACTTGCAAACTTGGTAAAAATTTAATAAGACCATGCCAAAACATTTGCAAACTTGGTATAAATTTAATAAGACCATGCCAAAAGACTTGCAAACTTGGTACAAATTTAATAAGACCATGCCAAAACACTTGCAAACTTGGTACAAATCTCATAAGACCATGCCAAACACTTGCAAACTTGGTACAAATTTAATAAGACCATGCCAAACACTTGCAAACTTGGAACAAACTTCCTAAAACCATGCCAAAACACTTGCTAACCTGGTACAAATTTAATGAGACCATGCCAAACACTTGCAAACTTGGTACAATTTTAATAAGACCATGCCAAAACACTTGCAAACTTGGAACAAACTTCCTAAGACCATGCCAAAACACTTGCAAACTTGGTACAAATTTAATAAGACCATGCCAAAACACTTGCAAACTTGGTACAAATTTAATAAGACCATGCCAAACACTTGCAAACTTGGTAAAAATTTAATAAGACCATGCCAAAACACTTGCAAACTTGGTACAAATTTAATAAGACCATGCCAAACACTTGCAAACTTGGAACAAACTTACTTAGACCATGCAAAAACACTTGCAAACTTGGTACAAATTTAATAAGACCATGCCAAACACTTGCAAACTTGGTACAAATTTAATAAGACCATGCCAAAAGACTTGCAAACTTGGTACAAATTTAATAAGACCATGCCAAAACACTTGCAAACTTGGTACAAATCTAATAAGACCATGCCAAACACTTGCAAACTTGGTACAAATTTAATAAGACCATGCCAAACACTTGCAAATTTGGAACAAATTTAATAAGACCATGCCAAACACTTGCAAACTTGGAACAAACTTCCAAAGACCATGCCAAATCACTTGCAAACTTGGTACAAATTTAATAAGACCATGCCAAAACACTTGCAAACTTGGTACAAATTTAATAAGACCATACCAAAACACTTGCAAACTTGGTACAAATCTAATAAGACCATGCCAGACACTTGCAAACTTGGTACAAATTTAATAAGACCATGCCAAACACTTGCAAACTTGGAACAAATTTAATAAGACCATGCCAAACACTTGCAAACTTGGAACAAACTTACTAAGACCATGCCAAAACACTTGCAAACTTGGTACAAATTTAATAAGACCATGCCAAACACTTGCAAACTTGGTACAAATTTAATAAGACCATGCCAAAAGACTTGCAAACTTGGTACAAATTTAATAAGACCATGCCAAACACTTGCAAACTTCTCTCACATGATTGGATCACTGCTGTGGAACGGCTCTGGTGGCATCCGCGTTCCTCTACTCCAGCTGGCGCTACCACGAGATCGCGGTGGACTTAATCTCCACATCCCCATCATCACCACACAATCGCTACTTACCAACCGGTACCTTGCGGAGCAAGGATGTTTGGTGATCGGGTCTCAGTATATCGCCAACGCTGGGAACCCACCCGACACCAACTCCGTCCCGTCGTCCTACCCCTGCCTCCGCAAGGTTATCCAGCACCTGGCATACGTGCCAGAGACCCTCCGACGATCGCCATCAACACGAGGACTGCGACGCGCAGCAACAAACGCCCTACCGGACCCAAGGGTTGTTGGAGCTTCCCCACACACACTGTGGAGAAGAGTGTGGGGAAACATAAGCTCCAGGATGCTGACGTCTGCACAACGTTCCGCCCTTTACCTGCTGGCAAACGGGAAGATCTCGCACGCGGAGCATCTTTTCGAAACCGGCAGAGCCGACACACCAACGTGCACGTTTTGTCCCGCTGTCGAGACCCTGGAGCACAAGTTTGCAGCATGTCCCCGCGTGTCGCTGGCGTGGGACACTCTACAACAGCGGCTGCAAAAAGTTGCTCCAGGGTCCCATCTTCGTTTTGTCGACCTGCACTGGCCCGCTCTAAACAGGATAAGAGCGGGCACACGCAGTGCAGTACTCTCCGTATTTTCAAACTACATCATCCACATCATTGGAAACAATGATGTTGCGATTGATGTAGATGTCCTTTCCTGTTCTCTTTAAATCAATCTGTTTGTAAAGTCTTGCCTTTGTTTCCCGTCCAACACGTGCGAAGGAAACAAAACCTATGTAAATGTGATTAAATAGTATGTAAGAAATATTGTACACCCTTAATAAACGTCTTTTATAAAAATGCCAAAACAATTGCAAACTTGGTACAAATTTATTAAGACCATGCCAAACACTTGCAAACTTGGTACAATTTTAATAAGACCATGCCAAAACACTAGCAAACTTGGTACAAATCTAATAAGACCATGCCAATCACTTGCAAACTTGGTACAAACTTACTAAGACCATGCCAAAACACTTGCAAACTTGGTACAAATTTAATAAGACCATGCCAAAACACTTGCAAACTTGGTAGAAATCTAATAAGACCATGCCAAACACTTGCAAACTTGGTACAATTTTAATAAGACCATGCCAAAACACTAGCAAACTTGGAACAAACTTCCTAAGACCATGCCAAAACACTTGCAAACTTGGTACAAATTTAATAAGACCATGCCAAAACACTTGCAAACTTGGTATAAATTTAATAAGACCATGCCAAAACACTTGCAAACTTGGTACAAATTTAATAAGACCATGCAAAACACTTGCAAACTTGGTACAAATTTAATAAGACCATTCCAAAACACTTGCACACTTGGTACAAATCTAATAAGACCATGCCAATCACTTGCAAACTTGGTACAAATTTAATAAGTCCATGCCAAACACTTGCAAACTTGGAACAAACTTCCTAAAACCATGCCAAAACACTTGCTTACCTGGTACAAATTTAATAAGACCATGCCAAACACTTGCAAACTTGGTACAAATTTAATAAGACCATGCCAAACACTTGCAAACTTGGAACAAACTTCCTAAGACCATGCCAAAACACTTGCAAACTTGGTACACATTTAATAAGACCATGGCAAAACACTTGCAAACTTGGTACAAATTTAATAAGACCATGCCAAAACACTTGCAAACTTGGTACAAATTAAATAAGACCATGCCAAACACTTGCAAACTTGGAACAAACTTACTAAGACCATGCCAAAACACTTGCAAACTTGGTACAAATTTAATCAGACCATTCCAAAACACTTGCAAACTTGGAACAAACTTCCTAAGACCATGCCAAAACACTTGCAAACTTGGTTCAAATTTAATAAGACCAAGCCAAAACACTTGCAAACTTGGTACAAATTTAATCAGACCATGCCAAAACACTTGCAAACTTGGTACAAATTTAATCAGACCATTCCAAAACACTTGCAAACTTGGTACAAATTTAATAAGACCATGCCAAAACACTTGCAAACTTGGAACAAACGTCCTAAGACCATGCCAAAACACTTGCAAACTTGGTACAAATTTAATAAGACCATGCCAAAACACTTGCAAACTTGGTACAAATTTAATAAGACCATGCCAAACACTTGCAAACTTGGTACAAATTTAATAACACCATGCCAAAACACTTGCAAACTTGGTACAAATTTAATAAGACCATGCCAAAACACTTGCAAACTTGGTACAAATTTAATAAGACCATGCCAAAACACTTGCAAACTTCGAACAAACGTCCTAAGACCATGCCAAAACACTTGCAAACTTGGTACAAATTTAATAAGACCATGCCAAAACACTTGCAAACTTGGTACAAATTTAATAAGACCATGCCAAAACACTTGCAAACTTGGTACAAATTTAATAAGACCATGCCAAAACACTTGCAAACTTGGAACAAACTTCCTAAGACCATGCCAAAACACTTGCAAACTTGGTTCAAATTTAATAAGACCAAGCCAAAACACTTGCAAACTTGGTACAAATTTAATCAGACCATGCCAAAACACTTGCAAACTTGGTACAAATTTAATAAGACCATGCCAAAACACTTGCAAACTTGGAACAAACGTCCTAAGACCATGCCAAAACACTTGCAAACTTGGTACAAATTTAATAAGACCATGCCAAAACACTTGCAAACTTGGTACAAATTTAATAAGACCATGCCAAACACTTGCAAACTTGGTACAAATTTAATAAGACCATGCCAAACACTTGCAAACTTGGAACAAACTTCCTAAAACCATGCCAAAACACTTGCCAACCTGGTACAAATTTAATAAGACCATGCCAAACACTTGCAAACTTGGTACAAATTTAATAAGACCATGGCAAAACACTTGCAAACTTGGTACAAATTTAATAAGACCATGCCAAAACACTTGCAAACTTGGTACAAATTAAATAAGACCATGCCAAACACTTGCAAACTTGGAACAAACTTACTAAGACCATGCCAAAACACTTGCAAACTTGGTACAAATTTAATCAGACCATGCCAAAACACTTGCAAACTTGGAACAAACGTCCTAAGACCATGCCAAAACACTTGCAAACTTGGTTCAAATTTAATACGACCAAGCCAAAACACTTGCAAACTTGGTACAAATTTAATCAGACCATGCCAAAACACTTGCAAACTTGGTTCAAATTTAATAAGACCATGCCAAAACACTTGCAAACTTGGTACAAATTTAATCAGACCATGCCAAAACACTTGCAAACTTGGTACAAATTTAATCAGACCATTCCAAAACACTTGCAAACTTGGTACAAATTTAATAAGACCATGCCAAAACACTTGCAAACTTGGAACAAACGTCCTAAGACCATGCCAAAACACTTGCAAACTTGGTACAAATTTAATAAGACCATGCCAAAACACTTGCAAACTTGGTACAAATTTAATAAGACCATGCCAAACACTTGCAAACTTGGTACAAATTTAATAACACCATGCCAAAACACTTGCAAACTTGGTACAAATTTAATAAGACCATGCCAAAACACTTGCAAACTTGGTACAAATTTAATAAGACCATGCCAAAACACTTGCAAACTTCGAACAAACGTCCTAAGACCATGCCAAAACACTTGCAAACTTGGTACAAATTTAATAAGACCATGCCAAAACACTTGCAAACTTGGAACAAACTTCCTAAGACCATGCCAAAACACTTGCAAACTTGGTTCAAATTTAATAAGACCAAGCCAAAACACTTGCAAACTTGGTACAAATTTAATCAGACCATGCCAAAACACTTGCAAACTTGGTACAAATTTAATAAGACCATGCCAAAACACTTGCAAACTTGGAACAAACTTCCTAAGACCATGCCAAAACACTTGCTAACCTGGTACAAATTTAGTAAAACTATGCCAAAACACTTGCAAACTTGGTACAAATTTAATAAGACCATGCCAAACACTTGCAAACTTGGAACAAACTTCCTAAGACCATGCCAAATCACTTGCAAACTTGGTACAAATTTAATAAGACCATGCCAAAACACTTGCAAACTTGGTACAAATTTATTAACACCATGCCAAAACACTTGCAAACTTGGAACAAACTTCCTAAGACCATGCCAAAACACTTGCAAACTTGGTACAAATTTAATAAGACCATGCCAAAACACTTCCAAACTTGGAACAAACTTCCTAAGACCATGCCAAAACACTTGCAAACTTGGTACAAATCTAATAAGACCATGCCAAACACTTGCAAACTTGGTACAAATTTGATAAGACCATGCCAAACACTTGCAAACTTGGAACAAATTTAATAAGACCATGCGAAACACTTGCAAACTTGGAAAAAACTTACTAAGACCATGCCAAAACACTTGCAAACTTGGTTCAAATTTAATAAGACCATGCCAAAACACTTGCAAACTTGGTACAAATTTAATAAGACCATGCCAAAAGACTTGCAAACTTGGTACAAATTTAATAAGACCATGCCAAAACACTTGCAAACTTGGTACAAATCTAATAAGACCATGCCAAACACTTGCAAACTTGGTACAAATTTAATAAGACCATGCCAAACACTTGCAAACTTGGAACAAATTTAATAAGACCATGCCAAACACTTGCAAACTTGGAACAAACTTACTAAGACCATGCCAAAACACTTGCAAACTTGGTACAAATTTAATAAGACCATGCCAAAACACTTGCAAACTTGGTACAAATTTAATAAGACCATGCCAAAACACTTGCAAACTTGGTACAAATCTAATAAGACCATGCCAAACACTTGCAAACTTGGAACAAATTTAATAACACCATGCCAAACACTTGCAAACTTGGAACAAATTTAATAAGACCATGCCAAACACTTGCAAACTTGGAACAAACTTCCTAAGACCATGCCAAAACACTTGCAAACTTGGTACAAATTTAATAAGACCATGCCAAACACTTGCAAACTTGGAACAAACTTCCTAAGACCATGCCAAAACACTTGCAAACTTGGAACAAATTTAATAAGACCATGCCAAAACACTTGCAAACTTGGTACAAATTTAATAAGACCATGCCAAAACACTTGCAAACTTGGTACAAATTTAATAAGACCATGCCAAAAGACTTGCAAACTTGGTACAAATTTAATAAGACCATGCCAAACACTTGCAAACTTGGTACAATTTTAATAAGACCATGCCAAACACTTGCAAACTTGGAACAAACTTCCTAAAACCATGCCAAAACACTTGCTAACCTGGTACAAATTTAATAAGACCATGCCAAACACTTGCAAACTTGGTACAATTTTAATAAGACCATGCCAAAACACTTGCAAACTTGGAACAAACTTCCTAAGACCATGCCAAAACACTTGCAAACTTGGTACAAATTTAATAAGACCATGCCAAAACACTTGCAAACTTGGTACAAATTTAATAAGACCATGCCAAAACACTTGCAAACTTGGTACAAATTTAATAAGACCATGCCAAAACACTTGCAAACTTGGAACAAACTTCCTATGACCATGCCAAAACACTTGCAAACTTGGTACAAATTTCATAAGACCATGCCAAAACACTTGCAAACTTGGTATAAATTTAATAAGACCATGCCAAAACACTTGCAAACTTGGTACAAATTTAATAAGACCATGCCAAACACTTGCAAACTTGGTACAAATTTAATAAGACCATGCCAAAACACTTGCAAACTTGGAACAAATCTAATAAGACCATGCCAAACACTTGCAAACTTGGTACAAATTTAATAAGACCATGCCAAACACTTGCAAACTTGGAACAAACTTCCTAAAACCATGCCAAAACACTTGCTAACCTGATACAAATTTAATAAGACTATGGCAAACACTTGCAAACTTGGTACAATTTTAATAAGACCATGCCAAAACACTTGCAAACTTGGAACAAACTTCCTAAGACCATGCCAAAACACTTGCAAACTTGGTACAAATTTAATAAGACCATGCCAAACACTTGCAAACTTGGTACAAATTTAATAAGACCATGCCAAAAGACTTGCAAACTTGGTACAAATTTAATAAGACCATGCCAAAACACTTGCAAACTTGGTACAAATCTAATAAGACCATGCCAAACACTTGCAAACTTGGTACAAATTTAATAAGACCATGCCAAACACTTGCAAACTTGGAACAAATTTAATAAGACCATGCCAAACACTTGCAAACTTGGAACAAACTTACTAAGACCATGCCAAAACACTTGCAAACTTGGTACAAATTTAATAAGACCATGCCAAAACACTTGCAAACTTGGTACAAATTTAATAAGACCATGCCAAAACACTTGCAAACTTGGTACAAATCTAATAAGACCATGCCAAACACTTGCAAACTTGGAACAAATTTAATAAGACCATGCCAAACACTTGCAAACTTGGAACAAATTTAATAAGACCATGCCAAACACTTGCAAACTTGGAACAAACTTCCTAAGACCATGCCAAAACACTTGCAAACTTGGTACAAATTTAATAAGACCATGCCAAACACTTGCAAACTTGGAACAAACTTCCTAAGACCATGCCAAAACACTTGCAAACTTGGAACAAATTTAATAAGACCATGCCAAAACACTTGCAAACTTGGTACAAATTTAATAAGACCATGCCAAAACACTTGCAAACTTGGTACAAATTTAATAAGACCATGCCAAAAGACTTGCAAACTTGGTACAAATTTAATAAGACCATGCCAAACACTTGCAAACTTGGTACAATTTTAATAAGACCATGCCAAACACTTGCAAACTTGGAACAAACTTCCTAAAACCATGCCAAAACACTTGCTAACCTGGTACAAATTTAATAAGACCATGCCAAACACTTGCAAACTTGGTACAATTTTAATAAGACCATGCCAAAACACTTGCAAACTTGGAACAAACTTCCTAAGACCATGCCAAAACACTTGCAAACTTGGTACAAATTTAATAAGACCATGCCAAAACACTTGCAAACTTGGTACAAATTTAATAAGACCATGCCAAAACACTTGCAAACTTGGTACAAATTTAATAAGACCATGCCAAAACACTTGCAAACTTGGAACAAACTTCCTATGACCATGCCAAAACACTTGCAAACTTGGTACAAATTTCATAAGACCATGCCAAAACACTTGCAAACTTGGTATAAATTTAATAAGACCATGCCAAAACACTTGCAAACTTGGTACAAATTTAATAAGACCATGCCAAACACTTGCAAACTTGGTACAAATTTAATAAGACCATGCCAAAAGACTTGCAAACTTGGAACAAATCTAATAAGATAATGCCAAACACTTGCAAACTTGGTACAAATTTAATAAGACCATGCCAAACACTTGCAAACTTGGAACAAACTTCCTAAAACCATGCCAAAACACTTGCTAACCTGATACAAATTTAATAAGACTATGGCAAACACTTGCAAACTTGGTACAATTTTAATAAGACCATGCCAAAACACTTGCAAACTTGGAACAAACTTCCTAAGACCATGCCAAAACACTTGCAAACTTGGTACAAATTTAATAAGACCATGCCAAACACTTGCAAACTTGGAACAAACTTCCTAAGACCATGCCAAATCACTTACAAACTTGGTACAAATTTAATAAGACCATGCCAAAACACTTGCAAACTTGGTACAAATTTAATAAGACCATGCCAAACACTTGCAAACTTGGAACAAACTTACTAAGACCATGCCAAAACACTTGCAAACTTGGTACAAATTTAATAAGACCATGCCAAACACTTGCAAACTTGGTACAAATTTAATAAGACCATGCCAAAACACTTGCAAACTTGGTACAAATTTAATAAAACCATGCCAAACACTTGCAAACTTGGAACAAACTTCCTAAGACCATGCCAAAACACTTGCAAACTTGGTACAAATCTAATAAGACCATGCCAGACACTTGCAAACTTGGTACTAATTTAATAAGACCATGCCAAACACTTGCAAACTTGGAACAAATTTAATAAGACCATGCCAAACACTTGCAAACTTGGAACAAACTTACTAAGACCATGCCAAAACACTTGCAAACTTGGTACAAATTTAATAAGAACATGCCAAAACACTTGCAAACTTGGTACAAATCTAATAAGACCATGCCAAACACTTGCAAACTTGGTACAAATTTAATAAGACCATGCCAAACACTTGCAAACTTGGAACAAACTTCCTAAAACCATGCCAAAACACTTGCTAACCTGATACAAATTTAATAAGACTATGGCAAACACTTGCAAACTTGGTACAATTTTAATAAGACCATGCCAAAACACTTGCAAACTTGGAACAAACTTCCTAAGACCATGCCAAAACACTTGCAAACTTGGTACAAATTTAATAAGACCATGCCAAACACTTGCAAACTTGGAACAAACTTCCTAAGACCATGCCAAATCACTTACAAACTTGGTACAAATTTAATAAGACCATGCCAAAACACTTGCAAACTTGGTACAAATTTAATAAAACCATGCCAAACACTTGCAAACTTGGAACAAACTTCCTAAGACCATGCCAAAACACTTGCAAACTTGGTACAAATCTAATAAGACCATGCCAGACACTTGCAAACTTGGTACAAATTTAATAAGACCATGCCAAACACTTGCAAACTTGGAACAAATTTAATAAGACCATGCCAAACACTTGCAAACTTGGAACAAACTTACTAAGACCATGCCAAAACACTTGCAAACTTGGTACAAATTTAATAAGACCATGCCAAAACACTTGCAAACTTGGTACAAATTTAATAAGACCATGCCAAAACACTTGCAAACTTGGTACAAATCTAATAAGACCATGCCAAACACTTGCAAACTTGGAACAAATTTAATAACACCATGCCAAACACTTGCAAACTTGGAACAAATTTAATAAGACCATGCCAAACACTTGCAAACTTGGAACAAACTTCCTAAGACCATGCCAAAACACTTGCAAACTTGGTACAAATTTAATAAGACCATGCCAAACACTTGCAAACTTGGAACAAACTTCCTAAGACCATGCCAAAACACTTGCAAACTTGGAACAAATTTAATAAGACCATGCCAAAACACTTGCAAACTTGGTACAAATTTAATAAGACCATGCCAAAACACTTGCAAACTTGGTACAAATTTAATAAGACCATGCCAAAAGACTTGCAAACTTGGTACAAATTTAATAAGACCATGCCAAACACTTGCAAACTTGGTACAATTTTAATAAGACCATGCCAAACACTTGCAAACTTGGAACAAACTTCCTAAAACCATGCCAAAACACTTGCTAACCTGGTACAAATTTAATAAGACCATGCCAAACACTTGCAAACTTGGTACAATTTTAATAAGACCATGCCAAAACACTTGCAAACTTGGAACAAACTTCCTAAGACCATGCCAAAACACTTGCAAACTTGGTACAAATTTAATAAGACCATGCCAAAACACTTGCAAACTTGGTACAAATTTAATAAGACCATGCCAAAACACTTGCAAACTTGGTACAAATTTAATAAGACCATGCCAAAACACTTGCAAACTTGGAACAAACTTCCTATGACCATGCCAAAACACTTGCAAACTTGGTACAAATTTCATAAGACCATGCCAAAACACTTGCAAACTTGGTATAAATTTAATAAGACCATGCCAAAACACTTGCAAACTTGGTACAAATTTAATAAGACCATGCCAAACACTTGCAAACTTGGTACAAATTTAATAAGACCATGCCAAAACACTTGCAAACTTGGAACAAATCTAATAAGACCATGCCAAACACTTGCAAACTTGGTACAAATTTAATAAGACCATGCCAAACACTTGCAAACTTGGAACAAACTTCCTAAAACCATGCCAAAACACTTGCTAACCTGATACAAATTTAATAAGACTATGGCAAACACTTGCAAACTTGGTACAATTTTATTAAGACCATGCCAAAACACTTGCAAACTTGGAACAAACTTCCTAAGACCATGCCAAAACACTTGCAAACTTGGTACAAATTTAATAAGACCATGCCAAACACTTGCAAACTTGGTACAAATTTAATAAGACCATGCCAAAAGACTTGCAAACTTGGTACAAATTTAATAAGACCATGCCAAAACACTTGCAAACTTGGTACAAATCTAATAAGACCATGCCAAACACTTGCAAACTTGGTACAAATTTAATAAGACCATGCCAAACACTTGCAAACTTGGAACAAATTTAATAAGACCATGCCAAACACTTGCAAACTTGGAACAAACTTACTAAGACCATGCCAAAACACTTGCAAACTTGGTACAAATTTAATAAGACCATGCCAAAACACTTGCAAACTTGGTACAAATTTAATAAGACCATGCCAAAACACTTGCAAACTTGGTACAAATCTAATAAGACCATGCCAAACACTTGCAAACTTGGAACAAATTTAATAAGACCATGCCAAACACTTGCAAACTTGGAACAAATTTAATAAGACCATGCCAAACACTTGCAAACTTGGAACAAACTTCCTAAGACCATGCCAAAACACTTGCAAACTTGGTACAAATTTAATAAGACCATGCCAAACACTTGCAAACTTGGAACAAACTTCCTAAGACCATGCCAAAACACTTGCAAACTTGGAACAAATTTAATAAGACCATGCCAAAACACTTGCAAACTTGGTACAAATTTAATAAGACCATGCCAAAACACTTGCAAACTTGGTACAAATTTAATAAGACCATGCCAAAAGACTTGCAAACTTGGTACAAATTTAATAAGACCATGCCAAACACTTGCAAACTTGGTACAATTTTAATAAGACCATGCCAAACACTTGCAAACTTGGAACAAACTTCCTAAAACCATGCCAAAACACTTGCTAACCTGGTACAAATTTAATAAGACCATGCCAAACACTTGCAAACTTGGTACAATTTTAATAAGACCATGCCAAAACACTTGCAAACTTGGAACAAACTTCCTAAGACCATGCCAAAACACTTGCAAACTTGGTACAAATTTAATAAGACCATGCCAAAACACTTGCAAACTTGGTACAAATTTAATAAGACCATGCCAAAACACTTGCAAACTTGGTACAAATTTAATAAGACCATGCCAAAACACTTGCAAACTTGGAACAAACTTCCTATGACCATGCCAAAACACTTGCAAACTTGGTACAAATTTCATAAGACCATGCCAAAACACTTGCAAACTTGGTATAAATTTAATAAGACCATGCCAAAACACTTGCAAACTTGGTACAAATTTAATAAGACCATGCCAAACACTTGCAAACTTGGTACAAATTTAATAAGACCATGCCAAAAGACTTGCAAACTTGGAACAAATCTAATAAGATAATGCCAAACACTTGCAAACTTGGTACAAATTTAATAAGACCATGCCAAACACTTGCAAACTTGGAACAAACTTCCTAAAACCATGCCAAAACACTTGCTAACCTGATACAAATTTAATAAGACTATGGCAAACACTTGCAAACTTGGTACAATTTTAATAAGACCATGCCAAAACACTTGCAAACTTGGAACAAACTTCCTAAGACCATGCCAAAACACTTGCAAACTTGGTACAAATTTAATAAGACCATGCCAAACACTTGCAAACTTGGAACAAACTTCCTAAGACCATGCCAAATCACTTACAAACTTGGTACAAATTTAATAAGACCATGCCAAAACACTTGCAAACTTGGTACAAATTTAATAAGACCATGCCAAACACTTGCAAACTTGGAACAAACTTACTAAGACCATGCCAAAACACTTGCAAACTTGGTACAAATTTAATAAGACCATGCCAAACACTTGCAAACTTGGTACAAATTTAATAAGACCATGCCAAAACACTTGCAAACTTGGTACAAATTTAATAAAACCATGCCAAACACTTGCAAACTTGGAACAAACTTCCTAAGACCATGCCAAAACACTTGCAAACTTGGTACAAATCTAATAAGACCATGCCAGACACTTGCAAACTTGGTACTAATTTAATAAGACCATGCCAAACACTTGCAAACTTGGAACAAATTTAATAAGACCATGCCAAACACTTGCAAACTTGGAACAAACTTACTAAGACCATGCCAAAACACTTGCAAACTTGGTACAAATTTAATAAGAACATGCCAAAACACTTGCAAACTTGGTACAAATCTAATAAGACCATGCCAAACACTTGCAAACTTGGTACAAATTTAATAAGACCATGCCAAACACTTGCAAACTTGGAACAAACTTCCTAAAACCATGCCAAAACACTTGCTAACCTGATACAAATTTAATAAGACTATGGCAAACACTTGCAAACTTGGTACAATTTTAATAAGACCATGCCAAAACACTTGCAAACTTGGAACAAACTTCCTAAGACCATGCCAAAACACTTGCAAACTTGGTACAAATTTAATAAGACCATGCCAAACACTTGCAAACTTGGAACAAACTTCCTAAGACCATGCCAAATCACTTACAAACTTGGTACAAATTTAATAAGACCATGCCAAAACACTTGCAAACTTGGTACAAATTTAATAAAACCATGCCAAACACTTGCAAACTTGGAACAAACTTCCTAAGACCATGCCAAAACACTTGCAAACTTGGTACAAATCTAATAAGACCATGCCAGACACTTGCAAACTTGGTACAAATTTAATAAGACCATGCCAAACACTTGCAAACTTGGAACAAATTTAATAAGACCATGCCAAACACTTGCAAACTTGGAACAAACTTACTAAGACCATGCCAAAACACTTGCAAACTTGGTACAAATTTAATAAGACCATGCCAAAACACTTGCAAACTTGGTACAAATTTAATAAGACCATGCCAAAACACTTGCAAACTTGGTACAAATCTAATAAGACCATGCCAAACACTTGCAAACTTGGTACAAATTTAATAAGACCATGCCAAACACTTGCAAACTTGGAACAAATTTAATAAGACCATGCCAAACACTTGCAAACTTGGAACAAACTTCCTATGACCATGCCAAAACACTTGCAAACTTGGTACAAATTTCATAAGACCATGCCAAAACACTTGCAAACTTGGTACAAATTTAATAAGACCATGCCAAAACACTTGCAAACTTGGTACAAATTTAATAAGACCATGCCAAAAGACTTGCAAACTTGGTACAAATTTAATAAAACCATGCCAAACACTTGCAAACTTGGTACAATTTTAATAAGACCATGCCAAACACTTGCAAACTTGGAACAAACTTCCTAAAACCATGCCAAAACACTTGCTAACCTGGTACAAATTTAATAAGACCATGCCAAACACTTGCAAACTTGGTACAATTTTAATAAGACCATGCCAAAACACTTGCAAACTTGGAACAAACTTCCTAAGACCATGCCAAAACACTTGCAAACTTGGTACAAATTTAATAAGACCATGCCAAAACACTTGCAAACTTGGTACAAATTTAATAAGACCATGCCAAAACACTTGCAAACTTGGTACAAATTTAATAAGACCATGCCAAAACACTTGCAAACTTGGAACAAACTTCCTAAGACCATGCCAAAACACTTGCAAACTTGGTACAAATTTAATAAGACCATGCCAAAACACTTGCAAACTTGGTATAAATTTAATAAGACCATGCCAAAACACTTGCAAACTTGGTACAAATTTAATAAGACCATGCCAAACACTTGCAAACTTGGTACAAATTTAATAAGACCATGCCAAAACACTTGCAAACTTGGTACAAATCTAATAAGACCATGCCAAACACTTGCAAACTTGGTACAAATTTAATAAGACCATGCCAAACACTTGCAAACTTGGAACAAACTTCCTAAAACCATGCCAAAACACTTGCTAACCTGATACAAATTTAATAAGACTATGGCAAACACTTGCAAACTTGGTACAATTTTAATAAGACCATGCCAAAACACTTGCAAACTTGGAACAAACTTCCTAAGACCATGCCAAAACACTTGCAAACTTGGTACAAATTTAATAAGACCATGCCAAACACTTGCAAACTTGGAACAAACTTCCTAATACCATGCCAAATCACTTACAAACTTGGTACAAATTTAATAAGACCATGCCAAAACACTTGCAAACTTGGTACAAATTTAATAAAACCATGCCAAACACTTGCAAACTTGGAACAAACTTCCTAAGACCATGCCAAAACACTTGCAAACTTGGTACAAATCTAATAAGACCATGCCAGACACTTGCAAACTTGGTACAAATTTAATAAGACCATGCCAAACACTTGCAAACTTGGAACAAATTTAATAAGACCATGCCAAACACTTGCAAACTTGGAACAAACTTACTAAGACCATGCCAAAACACTTGCAAACTTGGTACAAATTTAATAAGACCATGCCAAACACTTGCAAACTTGGTACAAATTTAATAAGACCATGCCAAAAGACTTGCAAACTTGGTACAAATTTAATAAGACCATGCCAAACACTTGCAAACTTCTCTCACATGATTGGATCACTGCTGTGGAACGGCTCTGGTGGCATCCGCGTTCCTCTACTCCAGCTGGCGCTACCACGAGATCGCGGTGGACTTAATCTCCACATCCCCATCATCACCACACAATCGCTACTCACCAACCGGTACCTTGCGGAGCAAGGATGTTTGGTGATCGGGTCTCAGTATATCGCCAACGCTGGGAACCCACCCGACACCAACTCCGTCCCGTCGTCCTACCCCTGCCTCCGCAAGGTTATCCAGCACCTGGCATACGTGCCAGAGACCCTCCGACGATCGCCATCAACACGAGGACTGCGACGCGCAGCAACAAACGCCCTACCGGACCCAAGGGTGGTTGGAGCTTCCCCACACACGCTGTGGAGAAGAGTGTGGGGAAACATAAGCTCCAGGATGCTGACGTCTGCACAACGTTCCGCCCTTTACCTGCTGGCAAACGGGAAGATCTCGCACGCGGAGCATCTTTTCGAAACCGGCAGAGCCGACACACCAACGTGCACGTTTTGTCCCGCTGTCGAGACCCTGGAGCACAAGTTTGCAGCATGTCCCCGCGTGTCGCTGGCGTGGGACACTCTACAACAGCGGCTGCAAAAAGTTGCTCCAGGGTCCCATCTTCGTTTTGTCGACCTGCACTGGCCCGCTCTAAACAGGATAAGAGCGGGCACACGCAGTGCAGTACTCTCCGTATTTTCAAACTACATCATCCACATCATTGGAAACAATGATGTTGCGATTGATGTAGATGTCCTTTCCTGTTCTCTTTAAATCAATCTGTTTGTAAAGTATTGCCTTTGTTTCCCGTCCATCACGTGCGAAGGAAACAAAACCTATGTAAATGTGATTAAATAGTATGTAAGAAATATTGTACACCCTTAATAAACGTCTTTTATAAAAAAAAAAAAACTTGGTACAAATTTAATAAGACCATGCCAAACACTTGCAAACTCTGAACAAATTTAATAAGACCATGCCAAACACTTGCAAACATGGAACAAACTTACTAAGACCATGCCAAAACACTTGCAAACTTGGTACAAATTTAATAAGACCATGCCAAAACACTTGCAAACTTGGTACAAATTTAATAAGACCATGCCAAAAGACTTGCAAACTTGGTACAAATTTAATAAGACCATGCCAAAACACTTGCAAACTTGGTACAAATCTAATAAGACCATGCCAAACACTTGCAAACTTGGTACAATTTTAATAAGACCATGCCAAAACACTAGCAAACTTGGAACAAACTTCCTAAGACCATGCCAAAACACTTGCAAACTTGGTACAAATTTAATAAGACCATGCCAAAACACTTGCAAACTTGGTATAAATTTAATAAGACCATGCCAAAACACTTGCAAACTTGGTACAAATTTAATAAGACCATGCCAAAACACTTGCAAACTTGGTACAAATTTAATAAGACCATTCCAAAACACTTGCACACTTGGTACAAATCTAATAAGACCATGCCAATCACTTTCAAACTTGGTACAAATTTAATAAGTCCATGCCAAACACTTGCAAACTTGGAACAAACTTCCTAAAACCATGCCAAAACACTTGCTTACCTGGTACAAATTTAATAAGACCATGCCAAACACTTGCAAACTTGGTACAATTTTAATAAGACCATGCCAAAACACTTGCAAACTTGGAACAAATTTTATAACACCATGCCAAAACACTTGCAAACTTGGTACAAATTTAATAAGACCATGGCAAAACACTTGCAAACTTGGTACAAATTTAATAAGACCATGCCAAAACACTTGCAAACTTGGTACAAATTAAATAAGACCATGCCAAACACTTGCAAACTTGGAACAAACTTACTAAGACCATGCCAAAACACTTGCAAACTTGGTACAAATTTAATCAGACCATGCCAAAACACTTGCAAACTTGGAACAAACTTCCTAAGACCATGCCAAAACACTTGCAAACTTGGTTCAAATTTAATAAGACCAAGCCAAAACACTTGCAAACTTGGTACAAATTTAATCAGACCATGCCAAAACACTTGCAAACTTGGTACAAATTTAATCAGACCATTCCAAAACACTTGCAAACTTGGTACAAATTTAATAAGACCATGCCAAAACACTTGCAAACTTGGAACAAACGTCCTAAGACCATGCCAAAACACTTGCAAACTTGGTACAAATTTAATAAGACCATGCCAAAACACTTGCAAACTTGGTACAAATTTAATAAGACCATGCCAAACACTTGCAAACTTGGTACAAATTTAATAACACCATGCCAAAACACTTGCAAACTTGGTACAAATTTAATAAGACCATGCCAAAACACTTGCAAACTTGGTACAAATTTAATAAGACCATGCCAAAACACTTGCAAACTTGTAACAAACGTCCTAAGACCATGCCAAAACACTTGCAAACTTGGTACAAATTTAATAAGACCATGCCAAAACACTTGCAAACTTGGTACAAATTTAATAAGACCATGCCAAAACACTTGCAAACTTGGTACAAATTTAATAAGACCATGCCAAAACACTTGCAAACTTGGAACAAACTTCCTAAGACCATGCCAAAACACTTGCAAACTTGGTTCAAATTTAATAAGACCAAGCCAAAACACTTGCAAACTTGGTACAAATTTAATCAGACCATGCCAAAACACTTGCAAACTTGGTACAAATTTAATAAGACCATGCCAAAACACTTGCAAACTTGGAACAAACGTCCTAAGACCATGCCAAAACACTTGCAAACTTGGTACAAATTTAATAAGACCATGCCAAAACACTTGCAAACTTGGTACAAATTTAATAAGACCATGCCAAACACTTGCAAACTTGGAACAAACTTCCTAAGACCATGCCAAAACACTTGCAAACTTGGTACAAATTTAATAAGACTATGCCAAAACACTTGCAAACTTGGTACAAATTTAATAAGACCATGCCAAACACTTGCAAACTTGGAACAAACTTCCTAAGACCATGCCAAATCACTTGCAAACTTGGTACAAATTTAATAAGACCATGCCAAAACACTTGCAAACTTGGTACAAATTTAATAACACCATGCCAAAACACTTGCAAACTTGGAACAAACTTCCTAAGACCATGCCAAAACACTTGCAAACTTGGTACAAATTTAATAAGACCATGCCAAAACACTTGCAAACTTGGAACAAACTTCCTAAGACCATGCCAAAACACTTGCAAACTTGGTTCAAATTTAATAAGACCAAGCCAAAACACTTGCAAACTTGGAACAAACTTCCTAAGACCATGCCAAAACACTTGCAAACTTGGTACAAATTTAATAAGACCATGCCAAACACTTGCAAACTTGGAACAAACTTCCTTAGACCATGCCAAATCACTTGCAAACTTGGAACAAACGTCCTAAGACCATGCCAAAACACTTGCAAACTTGGTTCAAATTTAATAAGACCAAGCCAAAACACTTGCAAACTTGGTACAAATTTAATCAGACCATGCCAAAACACTTGCAAACTTGGTACAAATTTAATAAGACCATGCCAAAACACTTGCAAACTTGGAACAAACTTCCTAAGACCATGCCAAAACACTTGCAAACTTGGTTCAAATTTAATAAGACCAAGCCAAAACACTTGCAAACTTGGTACAAATTTAATCAGACCATGCCAAAACACTTGCAAACTTGGTACAAATTTAATAAGACCATGCCAAAACACTTGCAAACTTGGAACAAACGTCCTAAGACCATGCCAAAACACTTGCAAACTTGGTACAAATTTAATAAGACCATGCCAAAACACTTGCAAACTTGGTACAAATTTAATAAGACCATGCCAAAACACTTGCAAACTTGGTACAAATTTAACAAGACCATGCCAAACACTTGCAAACTTGGAACAAACTTCCTAAGACCATGCCAAAACACTTGCAAACTTGGTACAAATTTAATAAGACTATGCCAAAACACTTGCAAACTTGGTACAAATTTAATAAGACCATGCAAAACACTTGCAAACTTGGAACAAACTTCCTAAGACCATGCCAAATCACTTGCAAACTTGGTACAAATTTAATAAGACCATGCCAAAACACTTGCAAACTTGGTACAAATTTAATAAGACCATGCCAAACACTTGCAAACTTGGAACAAACTTCCTAAGACCATGCCAAATCACTTGCAAACTTGGTACAAATTTAATAAGACCATGCCAAAACACTTGCAAACTTGGTACAAATTTAATAACACCATGCCAAAACACTTGCAAACTTGGTACAAACTTCCTAAGACCATGCCAAAACACTTGCAAACTTGGTAAAAATTTAATAAGACCATGCCAAAACACTTGCCAACTTGGTACAAATTTAATAAGACCATGCCAAAACACTTGCAAACTTGGTACAAATTTAATAAGACCATGCCAAACACTTGCAAACTTGGAACAAACTTCCTAAGACCATGCCAAAACACTTGCAAACTTGGAACAAGTTTAATAAGACCATGCCAAAACACTTGCAAACTTGGTACAAATTTAATAAGACCATGTCAAAACACTTGCAAACTTGGTACAAATTTAATGAAACCATGCCAAAACACTTGCAAACTTGGAAAAAACTTTCTAAGATTATGCCAAAACACTTGCAAACTTGGTACAAATTTAATAAGACCAGGCCAAAACACTTGCAAACTTGGTACAAATTTAATAAGACGATGCCAAACACTTGCAAACTTCGAACAAACTTCCTAAGACCATGCCAAAACACTTGCAAACTTGGTACAAATTTAAGAAGACCATGCCAAACACTTGCAAACTTGGAACAAACTTCCTAAGACCATGCCAAAACACTTGCAAACTTGGTACAAATTTAATAAGACCAAGCCAAAACACTTGCAAACTTGGTACAAATTTAATAAGACCATGCCAAACACTTGCAAACTTGGCACAAATTTAATCAGACCATGCCAAAACACTTGCAAACTTCGAACAAACTTCCTAAGACCATGCCAAAACACTTGCAAACTTGGTACAAATTTAATAAGACCATGCCAAAACACTTGCAAACTTGGTACAAATTTAATAAGACCAAGCCAAAACACTTGCAAACTTGGTACAAGTTTAATAAGACCATGCCAAAACACTTGCAAACTTGGTACAAATTTAATAAGACCATGCCAAAACACTTGCAAACTTGGAACAAACTTCCTTAGACCATGCCAAAACACTTGCAAACTTGGTACAAATTTAATAAGACCATGCCAAACACTTGCAAACTTGGAACAAAATTCCTGAGACCATGCCAAAACACTTGCAAACTTGGTACAAATTTAATAAGACCATGCCAAAAAACTTGCAAACTTGGAACAAACTACCTTAGACCAAGCCAAAACACTTGCAAACTTGGTACAAAATTAATAAGACCATGCCAAAACACTTGCAAACTTGGTAAAAATTTAATAAGACCATGCCAAAACACTTGCAAACTTGGTACAAATTTAATAAGACCATACCAAAACACTTGCAAACTTGGTACAAATTTTATAAGACCATGCCAAAACACTTGCAAACTTGGTACAAATTTAATAAGACCATGCCAAACACTTGCAAACTTGGAACAAACTTCCTAAGACCATGCCAAAACATTTGCAAACTTGGTACAAATTTAATAAGACCATGCCAAAACACTTGCAAACTTGGTACAAATTTAATTAAACTATGCCAAAACACTTGCAAACTTGGAACAAATTTAATAAGACCAAGCCAAAACACTTGCAAACTTGGAACAAATTTAATAAGACCATGCCAAAACACTTGCAAACTTGGTACAAACTTCCTAAGACCATGCCAAAACACTTGCAAACTTGGTACAAATTTAATAAGACCATGCCAAAACACTTGCAAACTTGGTACAAATTGCCAAACACTTGCAAACTTTAAACAAACTTCCTAACACCATACCAAAACACTTGCAAACTTGGTACAAATTTAAGAAGACCATGCCAAACACTTGCAAACTTGGAACAAACTTCCTAAGACCATGCCAAAACACTTGCAAACTTGGTACAAATTTAATAAGACCATGCCAAAACACTTGCAAACTTGGTACAAATTTAATAAGACCATGCCAAAACACTTGCAAACTTGGTACAAATTTAATTAAACTATGCCAAAACACTTGCAAACTTGGAACAAATTTAATAAGACCAAGCCAAAACACTTGCAAACTTGGAACAAGTTTAATAAGACCATGCCAAAACACTTGCAAACTTGGAACAAACTTCCTAAGACCATGCCAGAACACTTGCAAACTTGGTACAAATTTAATAACACCATGCCAAAACACTTGCAAACTTGGTAAAAATTTAATAAAACCATGCCAGAACACTTGCAAACTTGATGCAAATTTAATAAGACCAAGCCAAAACACTTGCAAACTTGGAACCAGATTAATTAGACCATGCCAAAACACTTGCAAACTTGGTACAAATTTAATAAGACCATGCCAAAACACTTGCAAACTTGGTACAAATTTAATAAAACCATGCCAAAACACTTGCAAAGTTGGAAAAAACTTCCTAAGACCATGCCAAAACACTTGCAAACTTGGTACAAATTTAATAAGACCATGCCAAAACACTTGCAAAGTTGGTACAAATTTAATAAGACGATGCCAAACACTTGCAAACTTCGAACAAACTTCCTAAGACCATGCCAAACACTTGCAAATTTGGTACAAATTTAAGAAGACCATGCCAAACACTTGCAAACTTGGAACAAACTTCTTAAGACTATGCCAAAACACTTGCAAACTTGGTACAAATTTAATAAGACCATGCCAAACACTTGCAAACTTGGAACAAACTTCCTAAGACCATGCCAAAACACTTGCAAACTTGGTACAAATTTAATTAGACCATGCCAAAACACTTGCAAACTTGGAACAAACTTCCTAAGACCATGCCAAAACACTTGCAAACTTGGTACAAATTTAATAAGACCATGCCAAAACACTTGCAAACGCAGTACGCTCTCAGCTTTGTGAGCAATCAGACGTGCTACGCTGGACAAAGTGCCAAATAAACAAAACCGCCTAGTTTAAACCATGGATGCGCAAGGGAGATGGGAGAACTCCCTCCGCATTGATTTTTCTTCGCTCCCGATCAAGCCCTCGGAAACGGAGGTTCACGCCATCCTGGCCAGGATTGTGGGCCCAGCTGACGTGAAAAGGGCTCATCTGAACGCCGTAGACTGGAGCGTCTACATGCAGATGAAGACGCAGGAGCAAGCCCGCGAATGTGTGGAGCAACATCGTGGCAAGCACGGTACCACTATCAATGGTGTGTACCACACTTACAAAATCGAACTTCTGGACGGGTCAAGTGAGGTCAAAATTCTTGACCTGCCGTACTACGTGTCGGACGAGACCCTAGAACGCGAAATGTCCCAATACGGCAAAGTGTTGAGCATCACCGAGCAAGTATACGGGGAGAAATCGCCGCTCGCTGGTGTGCTTAACGGTGTGCGTATCGTAAGGATGGTGCGAGAGAGGCCGATTGTCTCTTACCTCCAAATCGGTGGCGAGCTCACACGTGTGTCATATCAGGGACAAATCAAAACCTGCCGATACTGCGTGCTAAAAACACATCACGGCGTGACCTGCGCCCAAAACAGGCAAGAGGCAAAGCCTTCCTCTTACGCTAGCGCGCTGATGAGTCAGCACACACGCACACCATCGCGGGCGCAGCCGAAGCCGTCGCCGAAGATAACGCCAAAGAGCCGCGCTGAGAGAGACACGACGCTCTCTCACCCGTCAAGCCCGAAAGCGCCACGAGTGGCGCAAAACGGGCCGACGACGACGGAGGACATCGCAAAAAGTGGAGAGAGCGATAAGCCTGCAACGAAGCCAGCAGGAGAACCGGCAACGGCTGCGGCGAGCAAACCAGCACCCACGCACAAGCGAGAGCGAGAAGTGTGTACAGCCGGGAGAGAGGATGGCTCAAGCGAGCCACGCGGTGAATACCGTGGGAGCGAAAGCAGCGCATCCAGCTCCCGCTAGCAGCAAGAAGGACGATGATATCGTCTTCAAAGCCCCGCTCGATCTCCCTTCCCTTGTTGTCCCTGTTGTTCCTGTGGACTACACGCCTGCAGTGAAGCGTCCTGTTGACGCGGGATCCGAAAGCGACGCTTCCACTGCCAGCGATAACGCACTTGCCGTGAAGCGCCCTGTTGACGTGGGGTCCGAAAGTGACGCTTCCACCACGTCCGCGGGCGGAACGGTCAAGCGAAAGGTTGGCCGTCCTTGCAAGCAGGTAAAGGTACTTTAAACCCTTTCCTTCCCGTTTCCTCCTCCACCAACCCTTCCCCACTCTTTCCAACGTCAACTTTTGTTGATCTTAAATTAGCATCGTGATGGATAATTTAAGTAATGTTAGCTATAACTTTGCTTCAATTAACTTGAATGCAATTTCAAACCAAACAAAATTAGACGCTCTCCTCACCTTCACTAGGACCATGGACTTGGACATCATATTTCTTCAAGAGGTATATGCCCCTGACCTGGACATCGCAAAAAGTGGAGAGAGCGATAAGCCTGCAACGAAGCCAGCAGGAGAACCGGCAACGGCTGCGGCGAGCAAACCAGCACCCACGCGCACACGCACAAGCGAGAGCGAGAAGTGTGTGCAGCCGGGAGAGAGGATGGCGCAAGCGAGCCACGCGGTGAATACCGTGGGAGCGAAAGCAGCGCATCCAGCTCCCGCTAGCAGCAAGAAGGACGATGATATCGTCTTCAAAGCCCCGCTCGATCTCCCTTCCCTTGTTGTCCCTGTTGTTCCTGTGGACTACACGCCTGCAGTGAAGCGTCCTGTTGACGCGGGATCCGAAAGCGACGCTTCCACTGCCAGCGATAACGCACCTGCCGTGAAGCGCCCTGTTGACGTGGGGTCCGAAAGTGACGCTTCCACCACGTCCGCGGGCGGAACGGTCAAGCGAAAGGTTGGCCGTCCTTGCAAGCAGGTAAAGGTACTTTAAACCCTTTCCTTCCCGTTTCCTCCTCCACCAACCCTTCCCCACTCTTTCCAACGTCAACTTTTGTTGATCTTAAATTAGCATCGTGATGGATAATTTAAGTAATGTTAGCTATAACTTTGCTTCAATTAACTTGAATGCAATTTCAAACCAAACAAAATTAGACGCTCTCCTCACCTTCACTAGGACCATGGACTTGGACATCATATTTCTTCAAGAGGTATATGCCCCTGACCTGGACATCGCAAAAAGTGGAGAGAGCGATAAGCCTGCAACGAAGCCAGCAGGAGAACCGGCAACGGCTGCGGCGAGCAAACCAGCACCCACGCACAAGCGAGAGCGAGAAGTGTGTACAGCCGGGAGAGAGGATGGCGCAAGCGAGCCACGCGGTGAATACCGTGGGAGCGAAAGCAGCGCATCCAGCTCCCGCT
Source organism: Anopheles atroparvus (assembly GCA_914969975.1). Taxonomy (NCBI): domain Eukaryota; kingdom Metazoa; phylum Arthropoda; class Insecta; order Diptera; family Culicidae; genus Anopheles; species Anopheles atroparvus. Next base: position 456,041 of record CAJZCY010000008.1, on the reverse strand, counting down.
AGCAGCAAGAAGGACGATGATATCGTCTTCAAAGCCCCGCTCGATCTCCCTTCCCTTGTTGTCCCTGTTGTTCCTGTGGACTACACGCCTGCAGTGAAGCGTCCTGTTGACGCGGGATCCGAAAGCGACGCTTCCACTGCCAGCGATAACGCACTTGCCGTGAAGCGCCCTGTTGACGTGGGGTCCGAAAGTGACGCTTCCACCACGTCCGCGGGCGGAACGGTCAAGCGAAAGGTTGGCCGTCCTTGCAAGCAGGTAAAGGTACTTTAAACCCTTTCCTTCCCGTTTCCTCCTCCACCAACCCTTCCCCACTCTTTCCAACGTCAACTTTTGTTGATCTTAAATTAGCATCGTGATGGATAATTTAAGTAATGTTAGCTATAACTTTGCTTCAATTAACTTGAATGCAATTTCAAACCAAACAAAATTAGACGCTCTCCTCACCTTCACTAGGACCATAGACTTGGACATCATATTTCTTCAAGAGGTATATGCCCCTGACCTGGTTATCCCGGGTTTCATTGTACTTTCAAACGTCAACGAAACCAGGAGAGGAACGGCGATCGCTTTACGTGAGCGCCTAAAATTTTCTCAAGTCGAACGCAGCTTAGACTCACGTCTGATATGCGTCCGGCTTGAGAATACTGCAACCTTATGCAATGTTTACGCGCCTTCGGGGAGTCACCGAAGGGCAGAGCGGGAGGAGTTCTTGGGTCGCACGTTGCCGTTCTACCTGCGAAATGCACGGGAACCCGTCATTTTGGCAGGAGATTTCAACTGGGTGTTGAAATCGAAGGACGCGACGGGTGCCGGGAGTATCGGCCTTGCTCTGCAGCACGCTGTGGATAACATAGGCCTGTGTGATAGTTGGGAAGCTCTCAGAGGAAACGATGTTGAGTTTTCCTACATCACACGTGGTTCGGGCTCACGTATCGATCGTTGTTACGTGTCGACTTGCATACGGGATCGTCTCCGGACAACCGACATGCACGTGGTCTCCTTCTCCGACCACAAGGCACTGACGGTGCGGATCAGTCTCCAGTCTCTTCCGGTCCCGCGGAGGAACGGATACTGGCAACTTCGCCCACACATTTTATCTGATGAGGTATTGGAGGAACTCGAATGCAAGTGGAGTGGTTGGGTCCGACAACGGAGGAATTACGGTTCCTGGATGCTTTGGTGGGTCGAATGCGCCAAGCCCAGGATAAAGTCATTCTTTCGTTGGAAGACCAACGAAAAATACAAAGACTTCCGCTTGCATCAGGGTATACTCCATGCTCAGCTGAGAGCCTCATATGATCGTTACCTAAGTAACCCAGATGAGTTGGCGACGATTAACCTGGTAAATGGAAGAATACTCTCCTTACAGAGGCGTTTTTCCCAGCATTTCACCAGGATAAACGAAACCCTCATTGACGGTGAAAAAGTTTCCACCTTCCAGCTGGGAGAGCGGAGGAGGAGAAGTACCGTCATTGAGAACTTCCAGACCAACGATGGAAGAACTCTCGCCTTGGAGGAGGAGATCGCCGAGCATTTGTACAATGAGTACAAAACCCTCTACTCGGCCGAAAACGCGGTTACACAGAACATTTTTACCAGTAGACGGGTTATCCCGGAGGACTGCGAAGCCAACAATGACTGCATAGCGGAAATCACCCCTAGTGAGATCTTCGATGCAGTTAAAAAATCGGCACCTCGGAAGTCACCCGGCCCGGACGGGATTCCCAGGGAGTTCTATCTCCGCGCGTTCCACATTGTGGGACGGGAGCTCGGGTACGTCCTCAACGAGGCCCTTCGTGGGGAATTTCCTCGAAACTTCGCCGACGGTGTCATAGTGCTTGTGAGAAAGAAGGGAACTGGGAGTGCAATGCCCTCTTTCCGTCCGATTTCTCTCCTTAACACAGATTACAAGCTGCTGGCGAGAATTTTGAAGTTACGGGTCGATGGGATCATCGACAAGTGGCAGATAATTTCCCCAGCCCAAAAATGCAGCAACAAGCCGCAGAACATTTTTCAAGCTGTTCTCTCGGTTAAGGAGAGAATTCTGGACTTGAAGAGGAGGAAGAAAAGCGGCAAGCTCGTTTCCTTCGACCTCTCGCAGGCGTTTGACCGCGTCGACCGAGACTTCCTGTGGACAACCATGACCTCCTTGGGTTTTAATCCGGGGCTGGTTGGGCTTCTCAGGTCAATTGGTGAGCGGTCTTCTTCCCGTCTGCTTGTGAATGGACAGATGTCCTCTCCCTTCCCCATCCAACGTTCCGTCAGACAGGGCGATCCTCTTTCCATGCATCTGTTGGTCCTTTACCTTCATCCCCTTATTACTGAGCTCGAAAGTATTTGCTGCGATCAGGATGACCTGATCAATGCATATGCCGACGATGTCTCAGTGATTACTTCCTCCCTTTCCAAAATCGAGCGGGTCAGAGAGGCGTTCGAGACGTTCGGCCTTTGCTCAGGGGCCAGACTGAACGTGGGGAGGACCATCGCGATCGACATCGGACACGTCACTCCAGCAACGAGGATCCACGTCCCATGGCTACGCACCGAGGAGCGTCTCCGGCTTCTCGGGATATTGTTCTCCAACAACATCCGCGAGGCCATGGCGCACAACTGGGACGTGGTGATCCAGAAGTTCCGGCAGTTGGTCTGGCTTCATCGTGTGAGAGACCTGAACCTGGCCCAGAAGGTGTTGCTTCTCAACACCTTCCTGCTCCCCAAGCTGTGGTTCGTCGCGTCTGTCTGTGGCGCTCGGCAGCGGGACGTTGCAAAGGTCTCTCACATGATTGGATCACTGCTGTGGAACGGCTCTGGTGGCATCCGCGTTCCTCTACTCCAGCTGGCGCTACCACGAGATCGCGGTGGACTTAATCTCCACATCCCCATCATCACCACACAATCGCTACTCACCAACCGGTACCTTGCGGAGCAAGGATGTTTGGTGATCGGGTCTCAGTATATCGCCAACGCTGGGAACCCACCCGACACCAACTCCGTCCCGTCGTCCTACCCCTGCCTCCGCAAGGTTATCCAGCACCTGGCATACGTGCCAGAGACCCTCCGACGATCGCCATCAACACGAGGACTGCGACGCGCAGCAACAAACGCCCTACCGGACCCAAGGGTGGTTGGAGCTTCCCCACACACGCTGTGGAGAAGAGTGTGGGGAAACATAAGCTCCAGGATGCTGACGTCTGCACAACGTTCCGCCCTTTACCTGCTGGCAAACGGGAAGATCTCGCACGCGGAGCATCTTTTCGAAACCGGCAGAGCCGACACACCAACGTGCACGTTTTGTCCCGCTGTCGAGACCCTGGAGCACAAGTTTGCAGCATGTCCCCGCGTGTCGCTGGCGTGGGACATTCTACAACAGCGGCTGCAACAAGTTGCTCCAGGGTCCCATCTTCGTTTTGTCGACCTGCACTGGCCCGCTCTAAACAGGATAAGAGCGGGCACACGCAGTGCAGTACTCTCCGTATTTTCAAACTACATCATCCACATCATTGGAAACAATGATGTTGCGATCGATGTAGATGTCCTTTCCTGTTCTCTTTAAATCAATCTGTTTGTAAAGTCTTGCCTTTGTTTCCCGTCCAACACGTGCGAAGGAAACAAAACCTATGTAAATGTGATTAAATAGTATGTAAGAAATATTGTACACCCTTAATAATCGTCTTTTATAAAAAAAAAAAAAAAAACTTGGTACAAATTTAATAAGACCATGCCAAACACTTGCAAACTTGGTACAATTTTAATAAGACCATGCCAAAACACTTGCAAACTTGGAACAAACTTCCTAAGACCATGCCAAAACACTTGCAAACTTGGTACAAATTTAATGAGACCATGCCAAAACACTTGCAAACTTGGTACAAATTTAATAAGACCATGCCAAAACACTTGCAAACTTGGTACAAATTTAATAAGACCATGCCAAACACTTGCAAACTTGGAACAAACTTCCTAAGACCATGCCAAATCACTTACAAACTTGGTACAAATTTAATAAGACCATGCCAAAACACTTGCAAACTTGGTACAAATTTAATAAAACCATGCCAAACACTTGCAAACTTGGAACAAACTTCCTAAGACCATGCCAAAACACTTGCAAACTTGGTACAAATTTAATAAGACCATTCCAAAACACTTGCAAACTTGGTACAAATTTAATAAGACCATGCCAAAAGACTTGCAAACTTGGTACAAATTTAATAAGACCATGCCAAAACACTTGCAAACTTGGAACAAATTTAATAAGACCATGCCAAAACACTTGCAAACTTGGTACAAATTTAATAAAACCATGCCAAAACACTTGCAAACTTGGAACAAACTTCCTAAGACCATGCCAAAACACTTGCAAACTTGGTACAAATTAAATAAGACCATGCCAAAACACTTGCAAACTTGGAACAAATTTAATAAGACCATGCCAAAACACTTGCAAACTTGGTACAAATTTAATAAGACCATGTCAAAACACTTGCAAACTTGGTACAAATTTAATAAGACCATGCCAAACACTTGGAAACTTGGAACAAACTTCCTAAGACCATGCCAAAACACTTGCAAACTTGGTACAAATTTAATAAGACCATGCCACAGCACTTGCAAACTTGGGACAAATTTAATAAGACCATGCCAAAACACTTGCAAACTTGGTACAAATTTAATAAGACCATGCCAAAACACTTGCAAACTTAGAACAAATTTAATAAGACCATGCCAAAACACTTGCAAACTTGGTACAAATTTAATAAGACCATGTCCAAACACTTGCAAACTTGGAACAAACTTCCTAAGACCATGCCAAAACACTTGCAAACTTGGTACAAATTAAATAAGACCATGCCAAAACACTTGCAAACTTGGAACAAATTTAATAAGACCATGCCAAAACACTTGCAAACTTGGTACAAATTTAATAAGACCATGCCAATACACTTGCAAACTTGCTAAAAATTTAATAAGACCATGCCAAAACACTTGCAAACTTGGTACAAATTTAATAACAACATGCCAAAACACTTGCAAACTTGGAACAAACTTCCTAAGACCATGCCAAAACACCTGCAAACTTGGTACAAATTTAATAAGACCATTTCAAAACACTTGCAAACTTGGTACAAATTTAACTAGACCATGCCAAAACACTTGCAAACTTGGTACAAATTTAATAAGACCATGCCAAACACTTGCAAACTTGGTACAAATTTAATAAGACCATGCCAAACACTTGCAAACTTGGAACAAACTTACTAAGACCATGCCAAAACACTTGCAAACTTGGAACAAACTTCCTAAGACCATGCCAAAACACCTGCAAACTTGGTACAAATTTAATAAGACCATGCGAAAACACTTGCAAACTTGGTACAAATTTAATAAGACCATGCCAAAACACTTATAAACTTGGTAAAAATTTAATAAGACCATGGCAAAACACTTGCAAACTTGGTACAAATTTAATAAGACCATGCCAAAACACTTGCAAACTTGGTACAAATTTAATGAGACCATGCCAAAACACTTGCAAACTTGGTACAAATTTAATAAGACCATGCCAAAACACTTGCAAACTTGGTACAAATTTAATAAGACCATGCCAAAACACTTGCAAACTTGGTACAAATTAAATAAGACCATGCCAAACACTTGCAAACTTGGAACAAATTTAATAAGACCATGCCAAAACACTTGCAAACTTGGTTCAAAATTAATAAGACCATGCCAAACACTTGCAAACTTGGTACAATTTTAATAAGACCATGCCAAAACACTTGCAAACTTGGAACAAACGTCCTAAGACCATGCCAAAACACTTGCAAACTTGGTACAAATTTAATAAGACCATGCCAAAACACTTATAAACTTGGTACAAATTTAATAAGACCATGCCATAACACTTGCAAACTTGGTACAAATCTAATAAGACCATGCCAAACACTTGCAAACTTGGTTCAAATTTAATAAGACCATGCCAAAACACTTGCAAACTTGGAACAAACTTCCTAAGACCATGCCAAAACACTTGCAAACTTGGTACAAATTTAATGAGACCATGCCAAAACACTTGCAAACTTGGTACAAATTTAATAAGACCATGCCAAAACACTTGCTAACTTGGTACAAATTTAATAAGACCATGCCAAACACTTGCAAACTTGGTACAATTTTAATAAGACCATGCCAAAACACTTGCAAACTTGGAACAAACGTCCTAAGACCATGCCAAAACACTTGCAAACTTGGTACAAATTTAATGAGACCATGCCAAAACACTTGCAAACTTGGTACAAATTTAATAAGACCATGCCAAAACACTTGCAAACTTGGTACAAATTTAATAAGACCATGCCAAACACTTGCAAACTTGGAACAAACTTCCTAAGACCATGCCAAATCACTTACAAACTTGGTACAAATTTAATAAGACCATGCCAAAACACTTGCAAACTTGGTACAAATTTAATAAGACCATGCCAAACACGTGTAAACTTGGAACAAACTTCCTAAGACCATGCCAAAACACTTGCAAATTTGGTATAAATTTAATAAGACCATGCCAAAACACTTGCAAACTTGGTACAAATATAATAAGACCATGCCAAAACACTTGCAAACTTGGTACAAATTTAATAAGACCATGCCAAAACACTTGCAAACTTGGTAAAAATTTAATAAGACCATGCCAATACACTTGCAAACTTGAAAAAAATTTAATAAGACCATGCCAAAACACTTGCAAACTTGGTACATATTTAATAAGACCATGCCAAAACACTTGCAAACTTGGAACAAACTTCCTAAGACCATGCCAAAACACTTGCAAACTTGATACAAATTAAATGAGACCATGCCAAACACTTGCAAGCTTGGAACAAACTTCCTAAGACCATGTCAAAACACTTGTAAACTTGGTACAAATTTAATAAAACCATGCCAAAACACTTGCAAACTTGGTACAAATTTAATAAGACCATGCCAAAACACTTGCAAACTTGGTACAAATTTAATGAGACCATTCCAAAACACGTGTAAACTTGGTACAAATTTTATAAGACCATGCCAAAACACTTCCAAACTTGGTACAAATTTAATAAGACCATGCCAAAGCACTTGCAAACTTGGGACAAATTTAATAAGACCATGCCAAAACACTTGCAAACTTAGAACAAATTTAATAAGACCATGCCAAAACACTTGCAAACTTGGTACAAATTTTATAAGACCATGTCCAAACACTTGCAAACTTGGAACAAACTTCCTAAGACCATGCCAAAACGCTTGCAAACTTGGTACAAATTAAATAAGACCATGCCAAAACACTTGCAAACTTGGAACAAATTTAATAAGACCATGCCAAAACACTTGCAAACTTGGTACAAATTTAATAAGACCATGTCAAAACACTTGCAAACTTGGTACAAATTTAATAAGACCATGCCAAAACACTTGCAAACTTGGAACAAACTTCCTTAGACCATGCCAAAACACTTGCAAACTTGGTAAATTTCAAAAGACCATGCCACAGCACTTGCAAACTTGGGACAAATTTAATAAGACCATGCCAAAACACTTGCAAACTTGGTACAAATATAATAAGACCATGCCAAAACACTTGCAAACTTAGAACAAATTTAATAAGACCATGCCAAAACACTTGCAAACTTGGTACAAATTTAATAAGACCATGTCCAAACACTTGCAAACTTGGAACAAACTTCTGAAGACCATGCCAAAACACTTGCAAACTTGGTACAAATTTAATAAGACCATGCCAAAACACTTGCAAACTTAGAACAAATTTAATAAGACCATGCCAAAACAACTTGCAAACTTTGTACAAATTTAATAAGACCATGCCAAAACACTTGCAAACTTGGAACAAACTTCCTAAGACCATGCCAAAACACTTGCAAACTTGGTACAAATTTAATAAGACCATGCCAAAACACTTGCAAACTTGGTACAAATTTAATAAGACCATGCCAAACACTTGCAAACTTGGTACAAATCTAATAAGACCATGCCAAACACTTGCAAACTTGGTACAAATTTAATAAGACCATGCCAAACACTTGCAAACTTGGAACAAACTTCCTAAAACCATGCCAAAACACTTGCAAACTTGGTACAAATTTAATAAGACCATGCCAAAACACTTGCAAACTTGGTACAAATGTAATAAGACCATGCCAAAACACTTGCAAATTTGGTACAAATTTAATAAGACCATGCCAAAACACTTGCAAACTTGGTACAAATTTAATAAGACCATGCCAAAACACTTGCAAACTTGGAACAAATTTAATAAGACCATTCCAAAACACGTGTAAACTTGGTACAAATTTTATAAGACCATGCCAAAACACTTGCAAACTTGGTACAAATTTAATAAGACCATGCCAAAGCACTTGCAAAGTTGGGACAAATTTAATGAGACCATGCCAAAACACTTGCAAACTTGGAACAAACTTCCTAAGACCATGCCAAAACACTTGCAAACTTGGTACAAATTTAATGAGACCATGCCAAAACACTTGCAAACTTGGTACAAATTTAATAAGACCATGCCAAAACACTTGCAAACTTGGTACAAATTTAATAAGACCATGCCAAACACTTGCAAACTTGGAACAAACTTCCTAAGACCATGCCAAATCACTTACAAACTTGGTACAAATTTAATAAGACCATGCCAAAACACTTGCAAACTTAGTACAAATTTAATAAAACCATGCCAAACACTTGCAAACTTGGAACAAACTTCCTAAGACCATGCCAAAACACTTGCAAACTTGGTACAAATTTAATAAGACCATTCCAAAACACTTGCAAACTTGGTACAAATTTAATAAGACCATGCCAAAAGACTTGCAAACTTGGTACAAATTTAATAAGACCATGCCAAAACACTTGCAAACTTGGAACAAATTTAATAAGACCATGCCAAAACACTTGCAAACTTGGTACAAATTTAATAAAACCATGCCAAAACACTTGCAAACTTGGAACAAACTTCCTAAGACCATGCCAAAACACTTGCAAACTTGGTACAAATTAAATAAGACCATGCCAAAACACTTGCAAACTTGGAACAAATTTAATAAGACCATGCCAAAACACTTGCAAACTTGGTACAAATTTAATAAGACCATGCCAAAACACTTGCAAACTTGGTACAAATTTAATTAGACCATGCCAAAACACTTGCAAACTTGGAACAAACTTCCTAAGACCATGCCAAAACACTTGCAAACTTGGTACAAATTTAATAAGACCATGCCAAAACAGTTGCAAACGCAGTACGCTCTCAGCTTTGTGAGCAATCAGACGTGCTACGCTGGACAAAGTGCCAAATAAACAAAACCGCCTAGTTTAAACCATGGATGCGCAAGGGAGATGGGAGAACTCCCTCCGCATTGATTTTTCTTCGCTCCCGATCAAGCCCTCGGAAACGGAGGTTCACGCCATCCTGGCCAGGATTGTGGGCCCAGCTGACGTGAAAAGGGCTCATCTGAACGCCGTAGACTGGAGCGTCTACATTCAGTTGAAGACGCAGGAGCAAGCCCGCGAATGTGTGGAGCAACATCGTGGCAAGCACGGTACCACTATCAATGGTGTGTACCACACTTACAAAATCGAACTTCTGGACGGGTCAAGTGAGGTCAAAATTCTTGACCTGCCGTACTACGTGTCGGACGAGACCCTAGAACGCGAAATGTCCCAATACGGCAAAGTGTTGAGCATCACCGAGCAAGTATACGGGGAGAAATCGCCGCTCGCTGGTGTGCTTAACGGTGTGCGTATCGTAAGGATGGTGCGAGAGAGGCCGATTGTCTCTTACCTCCAAATCGGTGGCGAGCTCACACGTGTGTCATATCAGGGACAAATCAAAACCTGCCGATACTGCGTGCTAAAAACACATCACGGCGTGACCTGCGCCCAAAACAGGCAAGAGGCAAAGCCTTCCTCTTACGCTAGCGCGCTGATGAGTCAGCACACACGCACACCATCGCGGGCGCAGCCGCAGCCGTCGCCGAAGATAACGCCAAAGAGCCGCGCTGAGAGAGACACGACGCTCTCTCACCCGTCAAGCCCGAAAGCGCCACGAGTGGCGCAAAACGGGCCGACGACGCCGGAGGACATCGCAAAAAGTGGAGAGAGCGATAAGCCTGCAACGAAGCCAGCAGGAGAACCGGCAACGGCTGCGGCGAGCAAACCAGCACCCACGCACAAGCGAGAGCGAGAAGTGTGTACAGCCGGGAGAGAGGATGGCGCAAGCGAGCCACGCGGTGAATACCGTGGGAGCGAAAGCAGCGCATCCAGCTCCCGCTAGCAGCAAGAAGGACGATGATATCGTCTTCAAAGCCCCGCTCGATCTCCCTTCCCTTGTTGTCCCTGTTGTTCCTGTGGACTACACGCCTGCAGTGAAGCGTCCTGTTGACGCGGGATCCGAAAGCGACGCTTCCACTGCCAGCGATAACGCACTTGCCGTGAAGCGCCCTGTTGACGTGGGGTCCGAAAGTGACGCTTCCACCACGTCCGCGGGCGGAACGGTCAAGCGAAAGGTTGGCCGTCCTTGCAAGCAGGTAAAGGTACTTTAAACCCTTTCCTTCCCGTTTCCTCCTCCACCAACCCTTCCCCACTCTTTCCAACGTCAACTTTTGTTGATCTTAAATTAGCATCGTGATGGATAATTTAAGTAATGTTAGCTATAACTTTGCTTCAATTAACTTGAATGCAATTTCAAACCAAACAAAATTAGACGCTCTCCTCACCTTCACTAGGACCATAGACTTGGACATCATATTTCTTCAAGAGGTATATGCCCCTGACCTGGTTATCCCGGGTTTCATTGTACTTTCAAACGTCAACGAAACCAGGAGAGGAACGGCGATCGCTTTACGTGAGCGCCTAAAATTTTCTCAAGTCGAACGCAGCTTAGACTCACGTCTGATATGCGTCCGGCTTGAGAATACTGCAACCTTATGCAATGTTTACGCGCCTTCGGGGAGTCACCGAAGGGCAGAGCGGGAGGAGTTCTTGGGTCGCACGTTGCCGTTCTACCTGCGAAATGCACGGGAACCCGTCATTTTGGCAGGAGATTTCAACTGGGTGTTGAAATCGAAGGACGCGACGGGTGCCGGGAGTATCGGCCTTGCTCTGCAGCACGCTGTGGATAACATAGGCCTGTGTGATAGTTGGGAAGCTCTCAGAGGAAACGATGTTGAGTTTTCCTACATCACACGTGGTTCGGGCTCACGTATCGATCGTTGTTACGTGTCGACTTGCATACGGGATCGTCTCCGGACAACCGACATGCACGTGGTCTCCTTCTCCGACCACAAGGCACTGACGGTGCGGATCAGTCTCCAGTCTCTTCCGGTCCCGCGGAGGAACGGATACTGGCAACTTCGCCCACACATTTTATCTGATGAGGTATTGGAGGAACTCGAATGCAAGTGGAGTGGTTGGGTCCGACAACGGAGGAATTACGGTTCCTGGATGCTTTGGTGGGTCGAATGCGCCAAGCCCAGGATAAAGTCATTCTTTCGTTGGAAGACCAACGAAAAATACAAAGACTTCCGCTTGCATCAGGGTATACTCCATGCTCAGCTGAGAGCCTCATATGATCGTTACCTAAGTAACCCAGATGAGTTGGCGACGATTAACCTGGTGAATGGAAGAATACTCTCCTTACAGAGGCGTTTTTCCCAGCATTTCACCAGGATAAACGAAACCCTCATTGACGGTGAAAAAGTTTCCACCTTCCAGCTGGGAGAGCGGAGGAGGAGAAGTACCGTCATTGAGAACTTCCAGACCAACGATGGAAGAACTCTCGCCTTGGAGGAGGAGATCGCCGAGCATTTGTACAATGAGTACAAAACCCTCTACTCGGCCGAAAACGCGGTTACACAGAACATTTTTACCAGTAGACGGGTTATCCCGGAGGACTGCGAAGCCAACAATGACTGCATAGCGGAAATCACCCCTAGTGAGATCTTCGATGCAGTTAAAAAATCGGCACCTCGGAAGTCACCCGGCCCGGACGGGATTCCCAGGGAGTTCTATCTCCGCGCGTTCCACATTGTGGGACGGGAGCTCGGGTACGTCCTCAACGAGGCCCTTCGTGGGGAATTTCCTCGAAACTTCGCCGACGGTGTCATAGTGCTTGTGAGAAAGAAGGGAACTGGGAGTGCAATGCCCTCTTTCCGTCCGATTTCTCTCCTTAACACAGATTACAAGCTGCTGGCGAGAATTTTGAAGTTACGGGTCGATGGGATCATCGACAAGTGGCAGATAATTTCCCCAGCCCAAAAATGCAGCAACAAGCCGCAGAACATTTTTCAAGCTGTTCTCTCGGTTAAGGAGAGAATTCTGGACTTGAAGAGGAGGAAGAAAAGCGGCAAGCTCGTTTCCTTCGACCTCTCGCAGGCGTTTGACCGCGTCGACCGAGACTTCCTGTGGACAACCATGACCTCCTTGGGTTTTAATCCGGGGCTGGTTGGGCTTCTCAGGTCAATTGGTGAGCGGTCTTCTTCCCGTCTGCTTGTGAATGGACAGATGTCCTCTCCCTTCCCCATCCAACGTTCCGTCAGACAGGGCGATCCTCTTTCCATGCATCTGTTGGTCCTTTACCTTCATCCCCTTATTACTGAGCTCGAAAGTATTTGCTGCGATCAGGATGACCTGATCAATGCATATGCCGACGATGTCTCAGTGATTACTTCCTCCCTTTCCAAAATCGAGCGGGTCAGAGAGGCGTTCGAGGCGTTCGGCCTTTGCTCAGGGGCCAGACTGAACGTGGGGAAGACCATCGCGATCGACATCGGACACGTCACTCCAGCAACGAGGATCCACGTCCCATGGCTACGCTCCGAGGAGCGTCTCCGGCTTCTCGGGATATTGTTCTCCAACAACATCCGCGAGGCCATGGCGCACAACTGGGACGTGGTGATCCAGAAGTTCCGGCAGTTGGTCTGGTTTCATCGTGTGAGAGACCTGAACCTGGCCCAGAAGGTGTTGCTTCTCAACACCTTCCTGCTCCCCAAGCTGTGGTTCGTCGCGTCTGTCTGTGGCGCTCGGCAGCGGGACGTTGCAAAGGTTTCTCACATGATTGGATCACTGCTGTGGAACGGCTCTGGTGGCATCCGCGTTCCTCTACTCCAGCTGGCGCTACCACGAGATCGCGGTGGACTTAATCTCCACATCCCCATCATCACCACACAATCGCTACTCACCAACCGGTACCTTGCGGAGCAAGGATGTTTGGTGATCGGGTCTCAGTATATCGCCAACGCTGGGAACCCACCCGACACCAACTCCGTCCCGTCGTCCTACCCCTGCCTCCGCAAGGTTATCCAGCACCTGGCATACGTGCCAGAGACCCTCCGACGATGGCCATCAACACGAGGACTGCGACGCGCAGCAACAAACGCCCTACCGGACCCAAGGGTGGTTGGAGCTTCCCCACACACGCTGTGGAGAAGAGTGTGGGGAAACATAAGCTCCAGGATGCTGACGTCTGCACAACGTTCCGCCCTTTACCTGCTGGCAAACGGGAAGATCTCGCACGCGGAGCATCTTTTCGAAACCGGCAGAGCCGACACACCAACGTGCACGTTTTGTCCCGCTGTCGAGACCCTGGAGCACAAGTTTGCAGCATGTCCCCGCGTGTCGCTGGCGTGGGACATTCTACAACAGCGGCTGCAACAAGTTGCTCCAGGGTCCCATCTTCGTTTTGTCGACCTGCACTGGCCCGCTCTAAACAGGATAAGAGCGGGCACACGCAGTGCAGTACTCTCCGTATTTTCAAACTACATCATCCACATCATTGGAAACAATGATGTTGCGATCGATGTAGATGTCCTTTCCTGTTCTCTTTAAATCAATCTGTTTTAAAGTCTTGCCTTTGTTTCCCGTCCAACACGTGCGAAGGAAACAAAACCTATGTAAATGTGATTAAATAGTATGTAAGAAATATTGTACACCCTTAATAATCGTCTTTTATAAAAAAAAAAAAAAACTTGGTACAAATTTAATAAGACCATGCCAAACACTTGCAAACTTGGTACAATTTTAATAAGACCATGCCAAAACACTTGCAAACTTGGAACAAACTTCCTAAGACCATGCCAAAACACTTGCAAACTTGGTACAAATTTAATGAGACCATGCCAAAACACTTGCAAACTTGGTACAAATTTAATAAGACCATGCCAAAACACTTGCAAACTTGGTACAAATTTAATAAGACCATGCCAAACACTTGCAAACTTGGAACAAACTTCCTAAGACCATGCCAAATCACTTACAAACTTGGTACAAATTTAATAAGACCATGCCAAAACACTTGCAAACTTGGTACAAATTTAATAAAACCATGCCAAACACTTGCAAACTTGGAACAAACTTCCTAAGACCATGCCAAAACACTTGCAAACTTGGTACAAATTTAATAAGACCATTCCAAAACACTTGCAAACTTGGTACAAATTTAATAAGACCATGCCAAAAGACTTGCAAACTTGGTACAAATTTAATAAGACCATGCCAAAACACTTGCAAACTTGGAACAAATTTAATAAGACCATGCCAAAACACTTGCAAACTTGGTACAAATTTAATAAAACCATGCCAAAACACTTGCAAACTTGGACAAACTTCCTAAGACCATGCCAAAACACTTGCAAACTTGGTACAAATTAAATAAGACCATGCCAAAACACTTGCAAACTTGGAACAAATTTAATAAGACCATGCCAAAACACTTGCAAACTTGGTACAAATTTAATAAGACCATGTCAAAACACTTGCAAACTTGGTACAAATTTAATAAGACCATGCCAAACACTTGGAAACTTGGAACAAACTTCCTAAGACCATGCCAAAACACTTGCAAACTTGGTACAAATTTAATAAGACCATGCCACAGCACTTGCAAACTTGGGACAAATTTAATAAGACCATGCCAAAACACTTGCAAACTTGGTACAAATTTAATAAGACCATGCCAAAACACTTGCAAACTTAGAACAAATTTAATAAGACCATGCCAAAACACTTGCAAACTTGGTACAAATTTAATAAGACCATGTCCAAACACTTGCAAACTTGGAACAAACTTCCTAAGACCATGCCAAAACACTTGCAAACTTGGTACAAATTAAATAAGACCATGCCAAAACACTTGCAAACTTGGAACAAATTTAATAAGACCATGCCAAAACACTTGCAAACTTGGTACAAATTTAATAAGACCATGCCAATACACTTGCAAACTTGTTAAAAATTTAATAAGACCATGCCAAAACACTTGCAAACTTGGTACAAATTTAATAAGAACATGCCAAAACACTTGCAAACTTGGAACAAACTTCCTAAGACCATGCCAAAACACCTGCAAACTTGGTACAAATTTAATAAGACCATTTCAAAACACTTGCAAACTTGGTACAAATTTAATAAGACCATGCCAAAACACTTGCAAACTTGGTACAAATTTAATAAGACCATGCCAAACACTTGCAAACTTGGTACAAATTTAATAAGACCATGCCAAACACTTGCAAACTTGGAACAAACTTACTAAGACCATGCCAAAACACTTGCAAACTTGGAACAAACTTCCTAAGACCATGCCAAAACACCTGCAAACTTGGTACAAATTTAATAAGACCATGCCAAATCACTTGCAAACTTGGTACAAATTTAATAAGACCATGCCAAAACACTTATAAACTTGGTAAAAATTTAATAAGACCATGGCAAAACACTTGCAAACTTGGTACAAATTTAATAAGACCATGCCAAAACACTTGCAAACTTGGTACAAATTTAATGAGACCATGCCAAAACACTTGCAAACTTGGTACAAATTTAATAAGACCATGCCAAAACACTTGCAAACTTGGTACAAATTTAATAAGACCATGCCAAAACACTTGCAAACTTGGTACAAATTTAATAAGACCATGCCAAACACTTGCAAACTTGGAACAAATTTAATAAGACCATGCCAAAACACTTGCAAACTTGGTTCAAATTTAATAAGACCATGCCAAAAGACTTGCAAACTTGGTACAAATTTAATAAGACCATGCCATAACACTTGCAAACTTGGTACAAATCTAATAAGACCATGCCAAACACTTGCAAACTTGGTTCAAATTTAATAAGACCATGCCAAACACTTGCAAACTTGGAACAAACTTCCTAAAACCATGCCAAAACACTTGCAAACTTGGTACAAATTTAATAAGACCATGCCAAACACTTGCAAACTTGGTACAATTTTAATAAGACCATGCCAAAACACTTGCAAACTTGGAACAAACTTCCTAAGACCATGCCAAAACACTTGCAAACTTGGTACAAATTTAATGAGACCATGCCAAAACACTTGCAAACTTGGTACAAATTTAATAAGACCATGCCAAAACACTTGCAAACTTGGTACAAATTTAATAAGACCATGCCAAACACTTGCAAACTTGGAACAAACTTCCTAAGACCATTCCAAATCACTTACAAACTTGGTACAAATTTAATAAGACCTTGCCAAAACACTTGCAAACTTGGTACAAATTTAATAAGACCATGCCAAACACTTGCAAACTTGGAACAAACTTCCTAAGACCATGCCAAAACACTTGCAAATTTGGTATAAATTTAATAAGACCATGCCAAAACACTTGCAAACTTGGTACAAATTTAATAAGACCATGCCAAAACACTTGCAAACTTGGTACAAATTTAATAAGACCATGCCAAAACACTTGCAAACTTGGTAAAAATTTAATAAGACCATGCCAATACACTTGCAAACTTGAAAAAAATTTAATAAGACCATGCCAAAACACTTGCAAACTTGGTACATATTTAATAAGACCATGCCAAAACACTTGCAAACTTGGAACAAACTTCCTAAGACCATGCCAAAACACTTGCAAACTTGGTACAAATTAAATGAGACCATGCCAAACACTTGCAAGCTTGGAACAAACTTCCTAAGACCATGTCAAAACACTTGTAAACTTGGTACAAATTTAATAAAACAATGCCAAAACACTTGCAAACTTGGTACAAATTTAATAAGACCATGCCAAAACACTTGCAAACTTGGTACAAATTTAATGAGACCATTCCAAAACACGTGTAAACTTGGTACAAATTTTATAAGACCATGCCAAAACACTTGCAAACTTGGTACAAATTTAATAAGACCATGCCAAAGCACTTGCAAACTTGGGACAAATTTAATAAGACCATGCCAAAACACTTGCAAACTTGGTACAAATTTAATAAGACCATGCCAAAACACTTGCAAACTTAGAACAAATTTAATAAGACCATGCCAAAACACTTGCAAACTTGGTACAAATTTTATAAGACCATGTCCAAACACTTGCAAACTTGGAACAAACTTCCTAAGACCATGCCAAAACACTTGCAAACTTGGTACAAATTAAATAAGACCATGCCAAAACACTTGCAAACTTGGAACAAATTTAATAAGACCATGCCAAAACACTTGCAAACTTGGTACAAATTTAATAAGACCATGTCAAAACACTTGCAAACTTGGTACAAATTTAATAAGACCATGCCAAAACACTTGCAAACTTGGAACAAACTTCCTAAGACCATGCCAAAACACTTGCAAACTTGGTAAATTTCAAAAGACCATGCCACAGCACTTGCAAACTTGAGACAAATTTAATAAGACCATGCCAAAACACTTGCAAACTTGGTACAAATATAATAAGACCATGCCAAAACACTTGCAAACTTAGAACAAATTTAATAAGACCATGCCAAAACACTTGCAAACTTGGTACAAATTTAATAAGACCATGTCCAAACACTTGCAAACTTGGAACAAACTTCTGAAGACCATGCCAAAACACTTGCAAACTTGGTACAAATTTAATAAGACCATGCCAAAACACTTGCAAACTTGGTACAAATTTAATAAGACCATGCCAAACACTTGCAAACTTGGTACAAATCTAATAAGACCATGCCAAACACTTGCAAACTTGGTACAAATTTAATAAGACCATGCCAAACACTTGCAAACTTGGAACAATTTTCCTAAAACCATGCCAAAACACTTGCTAACTTGGTACAAATTTAATAAGACCATGCCAAAACACTTGCAAACTTGGTACAAATGTAATAAGACCATGCCAAAACACTTGCAAATTTGGTACAAATCTAATAAGACCATGCCAAAACACTTGCAAACTTGGTACAAATTTAATAAGACCATGCCAAAACACTTGCAAACTTGGAACAAATTTAATAAGACCATGCCAAAACACTTGCAAACTTGGTACAAATTTAATAAGACCATGTCAAAACACTTGCAAACTTGGAACAAACTTCCTAAGACCATGCCAAAACACTTGCAAACTTGGTACAAATTTAATAATACCATGCCTAAACTTGCAAACTTGGAACAAACTTCCTAAGACCATGCCAAAACACTTGCAAACTTGGTAAAAATTTAATAAGACCATGCCAAAACACTTGCAAATTTAGTACAAATTTAATAAGACCATGCCAAAACACTTGCAAATTTGGTACACATGTAATAAGACCATGCCAAAACACTTGCAAACTTGGTACAAATTTAATAAGACCATGCCAAAACACTTGCAAACTTGGTACAAATCTAATAAGACCATGCCAAACACTTGCAAACTTGGTACAAATTTAATAAGACCATGCCAAACACTTGCAAACTTGGAACAAACTTCCTAAAACCATGCCAAAACACTTGCTAACTTGGAACAAATTTAATAAGACCATGCCAAAACACTTGCAAACTTGGTACAAATGTAATAAGACCATGCCAAAACACTTGCAAACTTGGTACAAACTTCCTAAGACCATGCCAAACACTTGCAAACTTGGTACATATTTAATAAGACCATGCCAAAACACTTGCAAACTTGGTACAAATTTAATAAGACCATGCCAAACACTTGCAAACTTGGAACAAATTTAATAAGACCATGCCAAAACACTTGCAAACTTGGAACAAACTTCCTAAGACCATGCCAAAACACTTTCAAACTTGGTACAAATTAAATGAGACCATGCCAAACACTTGCAAGCTTGGAACAAACTTCCTAAGACCATGCCAAAAGACTTGCACACTTGGTACAAATTTAATAAAACCATGCCAAAACACTTGCAAACTTGGTACAAATTAAATAAGACCATGCCAAAACACTTGCAAACTTGGTACAAATTTAATAAGACCATGCCAAAACACTTGCAAACTTGGTACAAATTTAATAAGACCATGCCAAAACACTTGCAAACTTGGTACAAATTTAATAAGACCATGCCAAACACTTGCAAACTTGGTACAAATCTAATAAGACCATGCAAAACACTTGCAAACTTGGTACAAATTTAATAAGACCATGCCAAACACTTGTAAACTTGGAACAAACTTCCTAAGACCATGCCAAAACACTTGCTAACTTGGTACAAATTTAATAAGACCATGCCAAAACACTTGCAAACTTGGTACAAATGTAATAAGACCATGCCAAAACACTTGCAAATTTGGTACAAATTTAATAAGACCATGCCAAAACACTTGCAAACTTGGTACAAATTTAATAAGACCATGTCAAAACACTTGCAAACTTGGTACAAATCTAATAAGAACATGCCAAAACACTTGCAAACTTGGTACAAATGTAATAAGACCATGCCAAAACACTTGCAAACTTGGTACAAATTTAATAAGACCATGCCAAAACACTTGCAAACTTGGTACAAATCTAATAAGACCATGCCAAACACTTGCAAACTTGGTACAAATTTAATAAGACCATGCCAAACACTTGCAAACTTGGAACAAACTTCCTAAAACCATGCCAAAACACTTGCTAACTTGGTACAAATTTAATAAGACCATGCCAAAACACTTGCAAACTTGGTACAAATGTAATAAGACCATGCCAAAACACTTGCAAACTTGGTACAAACTTCCTAAGACCATGCCAAAACACTTGCAAACTTGGAACAAACTTCCTAAGACCATGCCAAAACACTTGCAAACTTGGTACAAATTTAATAGGACCATGCCAAAACACTTGCAAACTTGGAACAAATTTAATAAGACCATGCCAAAACACTTGCAAACTTGGTACAAATTTAATAAGACCATGTCAAAACACTTGCAAACTTGGAACAAACTTCCTAAGACCATGCCAAAACACTTGCAAACTTGTAACAAACTTCCTAAGACCATGCCAAAACACTTGCAAACTTGGTACAAATTTAATAGGACCATGCCAAAACACTTGCAAACTTGGTACAAATCTAATAAGACCATGCCAAAACACTTGCAAACTTGGTACAAACTTCCTAAGACCATGCCAAAACACTTGCAAACTTGGAACAAACTTCCTAAGACCATGCCAAAACACTTGCAAACTTGGTACAAATTTAATAGGACCATGCCAAAACACTTGCAAACTTGGTACAAATCTAATAAGACCATGCCAAAACACTTGCAAACTTGGTACAAATGTAATAAGACCATGCCAAAACACTTGCAAACTTGGTACAAATTTAATAAGACCATGCCAAAACACTTGCAAACTTGGTACAAATCTAATAAGACCATGCCAAACACTTGCAAACTTGGTACAAATTTAATAAGACCATGCCAAACACTTGCAAACTTGGAACAAACTTCCTAAAACCATGCCAAAACACTTGCTAACTTGGTACAAATTTAATAAGACCATGCCAAAACACTTGCAAACTTGGTACAAATGTAATAAGACCATGCCAAACACTTGCAAACTTGGAACAAACTTCCTAAGACCATGCCAAAACACTTGCAAACTTGGAACAAACTTCCTAAGACCATGCCAAAACACTTGCAAACTTGGTACAAATTTAATAGGACCATGCCAAAACACTTGCAAACTTGGAACAAATTTAATAAGACCATGCCAAAACACTTGCAAACTTGGTACAAATTTAATAAGACCATGTCAAAACACTTGCAAACTTGGAACAAACTTCCTAAGACCATGCCAAAACACTTGCAAACTTGGTACAAATTTAATAATACCATGCCTAAACTTGCAAACTTGGAACAAACTTCCTAAGACCATGCCAAAACACTTGCAAACTTGGTAAAAATTTAATAAGACCATGCCAAAACACTTGCAAATTTAGTACAAATTTAATAAGACCATGCCAAAACACTTGCAAACTTGGTACAAATGTAATAAGACCATGCCAAAACACTTGCAAACTTGGTACAAATTTAATAAGACCATGCCAAAACACTTGCAAACTTGGTACAAATCTAATAAGACCATGCCAAACACTTGCAAACTTGGTACAAATTTAATAAGACCATGCCAAACACTTGCAAACTTGGAACAAACTTCCTAAAACCATGCCAAAACACTTGCTAACTTGGTACAAATTTAATAAGACCATGCCAAAACACTTGCAAACTTGGTACAAATGTAATAAGACCATGCCAAAACAATTGCAAACTTGGTACAAACTTCCTAAGACCATGCCAAAACACTTGCAAACTTGGTACATATTTAATAAGACCATGCCAAAACACTTGCAAACTTGGTACAAATTTAATAAGACCATGCCAAACACTTGCAAACTTGGAACAAATTTAATAAGACCATGCCAAAACACTTGCAAACTTGGAACAAACTTCCTAAGACCATGCCAAAACACTTTCAAACTTGGTACAAATTAAATGAGACCATGCCAAACACTTGCAAGCTTGGAACAAACTTCCTAAGACCATGCCAAAACACTTGCAAACTTGGTACAAATTTAATAAAACCATGCCAAAACACTTGCAAACTTGGTACAAATTAAATAAGACCATGCCAAAACACTTGCAAACTTGGTACAAATTTAATAAGACCATGCCAAAACACTTGCAAACTTGGTACAAATTTAATAAGACCATGCCAAACACTTGCAAACTTGGAACAAACTTCCTTAGACCATGCCAAAACACTTGCAAACTTGGTACAAATGTAATAAGACCATGCCAAAACACTTGCAAACTTGGTACAAATTTAATAAGACCATGCCAAAACACTTGCAAACTTGGTACAAATTTAAAAAGACCATGCCAAACACTTGCAAACTTGGTACAAATTTAATAAGACCATGCCTAACACTTGCAAACTTGGAACAAACTTCCTATGACCATGTTAAAACCCTTGCAAATTTGGTACAAATTTAATAAGACCATGCCAAAGCACTTGCAAACTTGGGACAAATTTAATAAGACCATGCCAAAACACTTGCAAACTTGGTACAAATTTAATAAGACCATGCCAAAACACTTGCAAACTTGGTACAAATTTAATAAGACCATGCCAAATCACTTGCAAACTTGGAACAAATTTAATAAGACCATGCCAAAACACTTGCAAACTTGGTACAAATTTATTAAGACCATGTCAAAACACTTGCAAACTTGGAACAAACTTCCTAAGACCATGCCAAAACACTTGCAAACTTGGTACAAATTTAATAAGACCATGCCTACACTTACAAACTTGGAACAAACTTCCTAAGACCATGCCAAAACACTTGCAAACTTGGTACAAATGTAATAAGACCATGCCAAAACACTTGCAAACTTGGTACAAATTTAATAAGACCATGCCAAAACACTTGCAAACTTGGTACAAAAATAAAAACACCATGCCAAACACTTGCAAACTTGGTACAAATTTAATAAGACCATGCCAAACACTTGCAAACTTGGACCAAACTTCCTATGACCATGCCAAAACCCTTGCAAACTTGGTACAAATTTAATAAGACCATGCCAAAGCACTTGCAAACTTGGGAGAAATTTAATAAGACCATGCCAAAACACTTGCAAACTTGGTACAAATTTAATAAGACCATGCCAAAACACTTGCAAACTTGGTACAAATTTAATAAGACCATGCCAAACACTTGCAAACTTGGAACAAATTTAATAAGACCATGCCAAAACACATGCAAACTTGGTACAAATTTAATAAGACCATGCCAAACACTTGCAAACTTGGAACAAACTTCCTAAGACCATGCCAAAACACTTGCAAACTTGGTACAAATTTAATAATACCATGCCAAAACACTTGCAAACTTGGTACAAATTTAATAAGACCATGCCAAAACAATTGCAAACTTGGTACAAATTTAATAAGACCATGCCAAAACACTTGCAAACTTGGTACAAATTTAATAAGACCATGCCAAACACTTGCAAACTTGGAACAAACTTCCTAAGACCATGCCAAAACACTTGCAAACTTGGTACAAATTTAATAAGACATCCTGCTGTGGAACGGCTCTGGTGGCATCCGCGTTCCTCTACTCCAGCTGGCGCTACCACGAGATCGCGGTGGACTTAATCTCCACATCCCCATCATCACCACACAATCGCTACTTACCAACCGGTACCCTGCGGAGCAAGGATGTTTGGTGATCGGGTCTCAGTATATCGCCAACGCTGGGAACCCACCCGACACCAACTCCGTCCCGTCGTCCTACCCCTGCCTCCGCAAGGTTATCCAGCACCTGGCATACGTGCCAGAGACCCTCCGACGATCGCCATCAACACGAGGACTGCGACGCGCAGCAACAAACGCCCTACCGGACCCAAGGGTGGTTGGAGCTTCCCCACACACGCTGTGGAGAAGAGTGTGGGGAAACATAAGCTCCAGGATGCTGACGTCTGCACAACGTTCCGCCCTTTACCTGCTGGCAAACGGGAAGATCTCGCACGCGGAGCATCTTTTCGAAACCGGCAGAGCCGACACAACAACGTGCACGTTTTGTCCCGCTGTCGAGACCCTGGAGCACAAGTTTGCAGCATGTCCCCGCGTGTCGCTGGCGTGGGACACTCTACAACAGCGGCTGCAACAAGTTGCTCCAGGGTCCCATCTTCGTTTTGTCGACCTGCACTGGCCCGCTCTAAACAGGATAAGAGCGGGCACACGCAGTGCAGTACTCTCCGTATTTTCAAACTACATCATCCACATCATTGGAAACAATGATGTTGCGATTGATGTAGATGTCCTTTCCTGTTCTCTTTAAATCAATCTGTTTGTAAGGTCTTGCCTTTGTTTCCCGTCCAACACGTGCGAAGAAAACAAAACCTATGTAAATGTGATTAAATAGTATGTAAGACATATTGTACACCCTTAATAAACGTCTTTTATAAAAATGCCAAAATAATTGCAAACTTGGTACAAATTTAATAAGACCATGCCAAAACACTTGCAAACTTGGTACAAATTTAATAAGACCATGCCTACACTTGCAAACTGGAACAAACTTCCTAAGACCATGCAAAAACACTTGCAAACTTGGTGAAAATTTAATAAGACCATGCCAAAACACTTGCAAACTTGGTACAAATTTAATAAGACCATGCCAAAACACTTGCAAACTTGGTACAAATTTAATGAGACCATTCCAAAACACGTGTAAACTTGGTACAAATTTTATAAGACCATGCCAAAACACTTGCAAACTTGGTACAAATTTAATAAGACCATGCCAAACACTTGCAAACTTGGAACAAACTTCCTAAGACCATTCCAAATCACTTACAAACTTGGAACAAATTTAATAAGACCATGCCAAAACACTTGCAAACTTGGTACAAATTTAATAAGACCATGCCAAACACTTGCAAACTTGGAACAAACTTCCTAAGACCATTCCAAATCACTTACAAACTTGGAACAAACTTCCTAAGACCATGCCAAAACACCTGCAAACTTGGTACAAATTTAATAAGACCATGGCAAAACACTTGCAAACTTGGTACAAATTTAATAAGACCATGCCAAAACACTTGCAAACTTGGTACAAATTTAATGAGACCATGCCAAAAGACTTGCAAACTTGGTACAAATTTAATAAGACCATGCCATAACACTTGCAAACTTGGTACAAATCTAATAAGACCATGCCAAACACTTGCAAACTTGGTTCAAATTTAATAAGACCATGCCAAACACTTGCAAACTTGGAACAAACTTCCTAAAACCATGCCAAAACACTTGCTAACTTGGTACAAATTTAATAAGACCATGCCAAACACTTGCAAACTTGGTACAATTTTAATAAGACCATGCCAAAACACTTGCAAACTTGGAACAAACTTCCTAAGACCATGCCAAAACACTTGCAAACTTGGTACAAATTTAATGAGACCATGCCAAAACACTTGCAAACTTGGTACAAATTTAATAAGACCATGCCAAAACACTTGCAAACTTGGTACAAATTTAATAAGACCATGCCAAAACACTTGCAAACTTGGTACAAATTTAATAAGACCATGCCAAACACTTGCAAACTTGGAACAAATTTAATAAGACCATGCCAAAACACTTGCAAACTTGGTTCAAATTTAATAAGACCATGCCAAAAGACTTGCAAACTTGGTACAAATTTAATAAGACCATGCCATAACACTTGCAAACTTGGTACAAATCTAATAAGACCATGCCAAACACTTGCAAACTTGGTTCAAATTTAATAAGACCATGCCAAACACTTGCAAACTTGGTACAAATTTAATAAGACCATGCCAAACACTTGCAAACTTGGAACAAACTTACTAAGACCATGCCAAAACACTTGCAAACTTGGAACAAACTTCCTAAGACCATGCCAAAACACTTGCAAATTTGGTATAAATTTAATAAGACCATGCCAAAACACTTGCAAACTTGGTACAAATTTAATAAGACCATGCCAAAACACTTGCAAACTTGGTACAAATTTAATAAGACCATGCCAAATCACTTGCAAACTTGGTACAAATTTAATAAGACCATGCCAAAACACTTGCAAACTTGGTACAAATTTAATAAGACCATGCCAAAACACTTGCAAACTTGGTACAAATTTAATAAGACCATGCCAAACACTTGCAAACTTGGTTCAAATTTAATAAGACCATGCCAAAAGACTTGCAAACTTGGTACAAATTTAATAAGACCATGCCATAACACTTGCAAACTTGGTACAAATCTAATAAGACCATGCCAAACACTTGCAAACTTGGTTCAAATTTAATAAGACCATGCCAAACACTTGCAAACTTGGAACAAACTTCCTAAAACCATGCCAAAACACTTGCTAACTTGGTACAAATTTAATAAGACCATGCCAAACACTTGCAAACTTGGTACAAATTTAATAAGAACATGCCGAAACACTTGCAAACTTGGAACAAACTTCCTAAGACCATGCCAAAACACCTGCAAACTTGGTACAAATTTAATAAGACCATTTCAAAACACTTGCAAACTTGGTACAAATTTAATAAGACCATGCCAAATCACTTGCAAACTTGGTACAAATTTAATAAGACCATGCCAAAACACTTGCAAACTTGGTACAAATTTAATAAGACCATGCCAAAACACTTGCAAACTTGGTACAAATTTAATAAGACCATGCCAAACACTTGCAAACTTGGTTCAAATTTAATAAGACCATGCCAAAAGACTTGCAAACTTGGTACAAATTTAATAAGACCATGCCATAACACTTGCAAACTTGGTACAAATCTAATAAGACCATGCCAAACACTTGCAAACTTGGTTCAAATTTAATAAGACCATGCCAAACACTTGCAAACTTGGAACAAACTTCCTAAGACCATTCCAAATCACTTACAAACTTGGTACAAATTTAATAAGACCATGCCAAAACACTTGCAAACTTGGTACAAATTTAATAAGAACATGCCGAAACACTTGCAAACTTGGAACAAACTTCCTAAGACCATGCCAAAACACCTGCAAACTTGGTACAAATTTAATAAGACCATTTCAAAACACTTGCAAACTTGGTACAAATTTAATAAGACCATGCCAAAACACTTGCAAACTTGGTACAAATTTAATAAGACCATGCCAAACACTTGCAAACTTGGTACAAATTTAATAAGACCATGCCAAACACTTGCAAACTTGGAACAAACTTACTAAGACCATGCCAAAACACTTGCAAACTTGGAACAAACTTCCTAAGACCATGCCAAAAAACCTGCAAACTTGGTACAAATTTAATAAGACCATGCCAAAACACTTGCAAACTTGGTACAAATTTAATAAGACCATGCCAAAACACTTATAAACTTGGTAAAAATTTAATAAGACCATGGCAAAACACTTGCAAACTTGGTACAAATTTAATAAGACCATGCCAAAACACTTGCAAACTTGGTACAAATTTAATGAGACCATGCCAAAACACTTGCAAACTTGGTACAAATTTAATAAGACCATGCCAAAACACTTGCAAACTTGGTACAAATTTAATAAGACCATGCCAAAACACTTGCAAACTTGGTACAAATTTAATAAGACCATGCCAAACACTTGCAAACTTGGAACAAATTTAATAAGACCATGCCAAAACACTTGCAAACTTGGTTCAAATTTAATAAGACCATGCCAAAAGACTTGCAAACTTGGTACAAATTTAATAAGACCATGCCATAACACTTGCAAACTTGGTACAAATCTAATAAGACCATGCCAAACACTTGCAAACTTGGTTCAAATTTAATAAGACCATGCCAAACACTTGCAAACTTGGAACAAACTTCCTAAAACCATGCCAAAACACTTGCTAACTTGGTACAAATTTAATAAGACCATGCCAAACACTTGCTAACTTGGTACAAATTTAATAAGACCATGCCAAAACACTTGCAAACTTGGTACAAATATAATAAGACCATGCCAAAACACTTGCAAACTTAGAACAAATTTAATAAGACCATGCCAAAACACTTGCAAACTTGGTACAAATTTTATAAGACCATGTCCAAACACTTGCAAACTTGGAACAAACTTCCTAAGATCATGCCAAAACACTTGCAAACTTGGTACAAATTAAATAAGACCATGCCAAAACACTTGCAAACTTGGAACAAATTTAATAAGACCATGCCAAACACTTGCAAGCTTGGAACAAACTTCCTAAGACCATGTCAAAACACTTGTAAACTTGGTACAAATTTAATAAAACCATGCCAAAACACTTGCAAACTTGGTACAAATTTAATAAGACCATGCCAAAGCACTTGCAAACTTGGGACAAATTTAATAAGACCATGCCAAAACACTTGCAAACTTGGTACAAATTTAATAAGACCATGCCAAAACACTTGCAAACTTAGAACAAATTTAATAAAACCATGCCAAAACACTTGCAAACTTGGTACAAATTTTATAAGACCATGTCCAAACACTTGCAAACTTGGAACAAACTTCCTAAGATCATGCCAAAACACTTGCAAACTTGGTACAAATTAAATAAGACCATGCCAAAACACTTGCAAACTTGGAACAAATTTAATAAGACCATGCCAAAACACTTGCAAACTTGGTACAAATTTAATAAGACCATGTCAAAACACTTGCAAACTTGGTACAAATTTAATAAGACCATGCCAAAACACTTGCAAACTTGGAACAAACTTCCTAAGACCATGCCAAAACACTTGCAAACTTGGTAAATTTCAAAAGACCATGCCACAGCACTTGCAAACTTGGGACAAATTTAATAAGACCATGCCAAAACACTTGCAAACATGGTACAAATATAATAAGACCATGCCAAAACACTTGCAAACTTAGAACAAATTTAATAAGACCATGCCAAAACACTTGCAAACTTGGTACAAATTTAATAAGACCATGTCCAAACACTTGCAAACTTGGAACAAACTCTTGAAGACCATGCCAAAACACTTGCAAACTTGGTACAAATTTAATAAGACCATGCCAAAACACTTGCAAACTTGGTACAAATTTAATAAGACCATGCCAAACACTTGCAAACTTGGTACAAATCTAATAAGACCATGCCAAACACTTGCAAACTTGGTACAAATTTAATAAGACCATGCCAAACACTTGCAAACTTGGAACAAACTTCCTAAAACCATGCCAAAACACTTGCTAACTTGGTACAAATTTAATAAGACCATGCCAAAACACTTGCAAACTTGGTACAAATGTAATAAGACCATGCCAAAACACTTGCAAATTTGGTACAAATTTAATAAGACCATGCCAAAACACTTGCAAACTTGGTACAAATTTAATAAGACCATGCCAAAACACTTGCAAACTTGGAACAAACTTCCTAAGACCATGCCAAAACACTTGCAAACTTGGTTCAAATTTAATAAGACCATGTCAAAACACTTGCAAACTTGGAACAAACTTCCTAAGACCATGCCAAAACACTTGCAAACTTGGAACAAACTTCCTAAGACCATGCCAAAACACTTGCAAACTTGGTACAAATTTAATAATACCATGCCTAAACTTGCAAACTTGGAACAAACTTCCTAAGACCATGCCAAAACACTTGCAAACTTGGTAAAAATTTAATAAGACCATGCCAAAACACTTGCAAATTTAGTACAAATTTAATAAGACCATGCCAAAACACTTGCAAATTTGGTACAAATGTAATAAGACCATGCCAAAACACTTGCAAACTTGGTACAAATTTAATAAGACCATGCCAAAACACTTGCAAACTTGGTACAAATCTAATAAGACCATGCCAAACACTTGCAAACTTGGTACATATTTAATAAGACCATGCCAAACACTTGCAAACTTGGAACAAACTTCCTAAAACCATGCCAAAACACTTGCTAACTTGGAACAAATTTAATAAGACCATGCCAAAACACTTGCAAACTTGGTACAAATGTAATAAGACCATGCCAAAACACTTGCAAACTTGGTACAAACTTCCTAAGACCATGCCAAAACACTTGCAAACTTGGTACATATTTAATAAGACCATGCCAAAACACTTGCAAACTTGGTACAAATTTAATAAGACCATGCCAAACACTTGCAAACTTGGAACAAATTTAATAAGACCATGCCAAAACACTTGCAAACTTGGAACAAACTTCCTAAGACCATGCCAAAACACTTTCAAACTTGGTACAAATTAAATGAGACCATGCCAAACACTTGCAAGCTTGGAACAAACTTCCTAAGACCATGCCAAAAGACTTGCACACTTGGTACAAATTTAATAAAACCATGCCAAAACACTTGCAAACTTGGTACAAATTAAATAAGACCATGCCAAAACACTTGCAAACTTGGTACAAATTTAATAAGACCATGCCAAAACACTTGCAAACTTGGTACAAATTTAATAAGACCATGCCAAAACACTTGCAAACTTGGTACAAATTTAATAAGACCATGCCAAACACTTGCAAACTTGGTACAAATCTAATAAGACCATGCAAAACAGTTGCAAACTTGGTACAAATTTAATAAGACCATGCCAAA
Organism: Anopheles atroparvus; assembly: GCA_914969975.1. Classification (NCBI taxonomy): domain Eukaryota; kingdom Metazoa; phylum Arthropoda; class Insecta; order Diptera; family Culicidae; genus Anopheles; species Anopheles atroparvus. Next base: position 425,634 of record CAJZCY010000008.1, on the reverse strand, counting down.
CACTTGTAAACTTGGAACAAACTTCCTAAGACCATGCCAAAACACTTGCTAACTTGGTACAAATTTAATAAGACCATGCCAAAACACTTGCAAACTTGGTACAAATGTAATAAGACCATGCCAAAACACTTGCAAATTTGGTACAAATTTAATAAGACCATGCCAAAACACTTGCAAACTTGGTACAAATTTAATAGGACCATGCCAAAACACTTGCAAACTTGGAACAAATTTAATAAGACCATGCCAAAACACTTGCAAACTTGGTACAAATTTAATAAGACCATGTCAAAACACTTGCAAACTTGGAACAAACTTCCTAAGACCATGCCAAAACACTTGCAAACTTGGTACAAATTTAATAATACCATGCCTAAACTTGCAAACTTGGAACAAACTTCCTAAGACCATGCCAAAACACTTGCAAACTTGGTAAAAATTTAATAAGACCATGCCAAAACACTTGCAAATTTAGTACAAATTTAATAAGACCATGCCAAAACACTTGCAAACTTGGTACAAATGTAATAAGACCATGCCAAAACACTTGCAAACTTGGTACAAATTTAATAAGACCATGCCAAAACACTTGCAAACTTGGTACAAATCTAATAAGACCATGCCAAACACTTGCAAACTTGGTACAAATTTAAGAAGACCATGCCAAACACTTGCAAACTTGGAACAAACTTCCTAAAACCATGCCAAAACACTTGCTAACTTGGTACAAATTTAATAAGACCATGCCAAAACACTTGCAAACTTGGTACAAATGTAATAAGACCATGCCAAAACACTTGCAAACTTGGTACAAACTTCCTAAGACCATGCCAAAACACTTGCAAACTTGGTACATATTTAATAAGACCATGCCAAAACACTTGCAAACTTGGTACAAATTTAATAAGACCATGCCAAACACTTGCAAACTTGGAACAAATTTAATCAGACCATGCCAAAACACTTGCAAACTTGGAACAAACTTCCTAAGACCATGCCAAAACACTTTCAAACTTGGTACAAATTAAATGAGACCATGCCAAACACTTGCAAGCTTGGAACAAACTTCCTAAGACCATGCCAAAACACTTGCAAACTTGGTACAAATTTAATAAAACCATGCCAAAACACTTGCAAACTTGGTACAAATTAAATAAGACCATGCCAAAACACTTGCAAACTTGGTACAAATTTAATAAGACCATGCCAAAACACTTGCAAACTTGGTACAAATTTAATAAGACCATGCCAAACACTTGCAAACTTGGAACAAACTTCCTTAGACCATGCCAAAACACTTGCAAACTTGGTACAAATGTAATAAGACCATGCCAAAACACTTGCAAACTTGGTACAAATTTAATAAGACCATGTCAAAACACTTGCAAACTTGGTACAAATTTAATAAGACCATGCCAAAACACTTGCAAACTTGGTACAAATTTAATGAGACCATTCCAAAACACGTGTAAACTTGGTACAAATTTTATAAGACCATGCCAAAACACTTGCAAACTTGGTACAAATTTAATAAGACCATGTCAAAACACTTGCAAACTTGGTACAAATTTAATAAGACCATGCCAAAACACTTGCAAACTTGGAACAAACTTCCTAAGACCATGCCAAAACACTTGCAAACTTGGTAAATTTCAAAAGACCATGCCACAGCACTTGCAAACTTGGGACAAATTTAATAAGACCATGCCAAAACACTTGCAAACTTGGTACAAATATAATAAGACCATGCCAAAACACTTGCAAACTTAGAACAAATTTAATAAGACCATGCCAAAACACTTGCAAACTTGGTACAAATTTTATAAGACCATGTCCAAACACTTGCAAACTTGGAACAAACTTCCTAAGATCATGCCAAAACACTTGCAAACTTGGTACAAATTAAATAAGACCATGCCAAAACACTTGCAAACTTGGAACAAATTTAATAAGACCATGCCAAAACACTTGCAAACTTGGTACAAATTTAATAAGACCATGTCAAAACACTTGCAAACTTGGTACAAATTTAATAAGACCATGCCAAAACACTTGCAAACTTGGAACAAACTTCCTAAGACCATGCCAAAACACTTGCAAACTTGGTAAATTTCAAAAGACCATGCCACAGCACTTGCAAACTTGGGACAAATTTAATAAGACCATGCCAAAACACTTGCAAACTTGGTACAAATATAATAAGACCATGCCAAAACACTTGCAAACTTAGAACAAATTTAATAAGACCATGCCAAAACACTTGCAAACTTGGTACAAATTTAATAAGACCATGTCCAAACACTTGCAAACTTGGAACAAACTCTTGAAGACCATGCCAAAACACTTGCAAACTTGGTACAAATTTAATAAGACCATGCCAAAACACTTGCAAACTTGGTACAAATTTAATAAGACCATGCCAAACACTTGCAAACTTGGTACAAATCTAATAAGACCATGCCAAACACTTGCAAACTTGGTACAAATTTAATAAGACCATGCCAAACACTTGCAAACTTGGAACAAACTTCCTAAAACCATGCCAAAACACTTGCTAACTTGGTACAAATTTAATAAGACCATGCCAAAACACTTGCAAACTTGGTACAAATATAATAAGACCATGCCAAAACACTTGCAAACTTAGAACAAATTTAATAAGACCATGCCAAAACACTTGCAAACTTGGTACAAATTTTATAAGACCATGTCCAAACACTTGCAAACTTGGAACAAACTTCCTAAGATCATGCCAAAACACTTGCAAACTTGGTACAAATTAAATAAGACCATGCCAAAACACTTGCAAACTTGGAACAAATTTAATAAGACCATGCCAAACACTTGCAAGCTTGGAACAAACTTCCTAAGACCATGTCAAAACACTTGTAAACTTGGTACAAATTTAATAAAACCATGCCAAAACACTTGCAAACTTGGTACAAATTTAATAAGACCATGCCAAAGCACTTGCAAACTTGGGACAAATTTAATAAGACCATGCCAAAACACTTGCAAACTTGGTACAAATTTAATAAGACCATGCCAAAACACTTGCAAACTTAGAACAAATTTAATAAAACCATGCCAAAACACTTGCAAACTTGGTACAAATTTTATAAGACCATGTCCAAACACTTGCAAACTTGGAACAAACTTCCTAAGATCATGCCAAAACACTTGCAAACTTGGTACAAATTAAATAAGACCATGCCAAAACACTTGCAAACTTGGAACAAATTTAATAAGACCATGCCAAAACACTTGCAAACTTGGTACAAATTTAATAAGACCATGTCAAAACACTTGCAAACTTGGTACAAATTTAATAAGACCATGCCAAAACACTTGCAAACTTGGAACAAACTTCCTAAGACCATGCCAAAACACTTGCAAACTTGGTAAATTTCAAAAGACCATGCCACAGCACTTGCAAACTTGGGACAAATTTAATAAGACCATGCCAAAACACTTGCAAACTTGGTACAAATATAATAAGACCATGCCAAAACACTTGCAAACTTAGAACAAATTTAATAAGACCATGCCAAAACACTTGCAAACTTGGTACAAATTTAATAAGACCATGTCCAAACACTTGCAAACTTGGAACAAACTCTTGAAGACCATGCCAAAACACTTGCAAACTTGGTACAAATTTAATAAGACCATGCCAAAACACTTGCAAACTTGGTACAAATTTAATAAGACCATGCCAAACACTTGCAAACTTGGTACAAATCTAATAAGACCATGCCAAACACTTGCAAACTTGGTACAAATTTAATAAGACCATGCCAAACACTTGCAAACTTGGAACAAACTTCCTAAAACCATGCCAAAACACTTGCTAACTTGGTACAAATTTAATAAGACCATGCCAAAACACTTGCAAACTTGGTACAAATGTAATAAGACCATGCCAAAACACTTGCAAATTTGGTACAAATTTAATAAGACCATGCCAAAACACTTGCAAACTTGGTACAAATTTAATAAGACCATGCCAAAACACTTGCAAACTTGGAACAAACTTCCTAAGACCATGCCAAAACACTTGCAAACTTGGTTCAAATTTAATAAGACCATGTCAAAACACTTGCAAACTTGGAACAAACTTCCTAAGACCATGCCAAAACACTTGCAAACTTGGAACAAACTTCCTAAGACCATGCCAAAACACTTGCAAACTTGGTACAAATTTAATAATACCATGCCTAAACTTGCAAACTTGGAACAAACTTCCTAAGACCATGCCAAAACACTTGCAAACTTGGTAAAAATTTAATAAGACCATGCCAAAACACTTGCAAATTTAGTACAAATTTAATAAGACCATGCCAAAACACTTGCAAATTTGGTACAAATGTAATAAGACCATGCCAAAACACTTGCAAACTTGGTACAAATTTAATAAGACCATGCCAAAACACTTGCAAACTTGGTACAAATCTAATAAGACCATGCCAAACACTTGCAAACTTGGTACAAATTTAATAAGACCATGCCAAACACTTGCAAACTTGGAACAAACTTCCTAAAACCATGCCAAAACACTTGCTAACTTGGAACAAATTTAATAAGACCATGCCAAAACACTTGCAAACTTGGTACAAATGTAATAAGACCATGCCAAAACACTTGCAAACTTGGTACAAACTTCCTAAGACCATGCCAAAACACTTGCAAACTTGGTACATATTTAATAAGACCATGCCAAAACACTTGCAAACTTGGTACAAATTTAATAAGACCATGCCAAACACTTGCAAACTTGGAACAAATTTAATAAGACCATGCCAAAACACTTGCAAACTTGGAACAAACTTCCTAAGACCATGCCAAAACACTTTCAAACTTGGTACAAATTAAATGAGACCATGCCAAACACTTGCAAGCTTGGAACAAACTTCCTAAGACCATGCCAAAAGACTTGCACACTTGGTACAAATTTAATAAAACCATGCCAAAACACTTGCAAACTTGGTACAAATTAAATAAGACCATGCCAAAACACTTGCAAACTTGGTACAAATTTAATAAGACCATGCCAAAACACTTGCAAACTTGGTACAAATTTAATAAGACCATGCCAAAACACTTGCAAACTTGGTACAAATTTAATAAGACCATGCCAAACACTTGCAAACTTGGTACAAATCTAATAAGACCATGCAAAACAGTTGCAAACTTGGTACAAATTTAATAAGACCATGCCAAACACTTGTAAACTTGGAACAAACTTCCTAAGACCATGCCAAAACACTTGCTAACTTGGTACAAATTTAATAAGACCATGCCAAAACACTTGCAAACTTGGTACAAATGTAATAAGACCATGCCAAAACACTTGCAAATTTGGTACAAATTTAATAAGACCATGCCAAAACACTTGCAAACTTGGTACAAATTTAAAAGGACCATGCCAAAACACTTGCAAACTTGGAACAAATTTAATAAGACCATGCCAAAACACTTGCAAACTTGGTACAAATTTAATAAGACCATGTCAAAACACTTGCAAACTTGGAACAAACTTCCTAAGACCATGCCAAAACACTTGCAAACTTGGTACAAATTTAATAATACCATGCCTAAACTTGCAAACTTGGAACAAACTTCCTAAGACCATGCCAAAACACTTGCAAACTTGGTAAAAATTTAATAAGACCATGCCAAAACACTTGCAAATTTAGTACAAATTTAATAAGACCATGCCAAAACACTTGCAAACTTGGTACAAATGTAATAAGACCATGCCAAAACACTTGCAAACTTGGTACAAATTTAATAAGACCATGCCAAAACACTTGCAAACTTGGTACAAATCTAATAAGACCATGCCAAACACTTGCAAACTTGGTACAAATTTAAGAAGACCATGCCAAACACTTGCAAACTTGGAACAAACTTCCTAAAACCATGCCAAAACACTTGCTAACTTGGTACAAATTTAATAAGACCATGCCAAAACACTTGCAAACTTGGTACAAATGTAATAAGACCATGCCAAAACACTTGCAAACTTGGTACAAACTTCCTAAGACCATGCCAAAACACTTGCAAACTTGGTACATATTTAATAAGACCATGCCAAAACACTTGCAAACTTGGTACAAATTTAATAAGACCATGCCAAACACTTGCAAACTTGGAACAAATTTAATAAGACCATGCCAAAACACTTGCAAACTTGGAACAAACTTCCTAAGACCATGCCAAAACACTTTCAAACTTGGTACAAATTAAATGAGACCATGCCAAACACTTGCAAGCTTGGAACAAACTTCCTAAGACCATGCCAAAACACTTGCAAACTTGGTACAAATTTAATAAAACCATGCCAAAACACTTGCAAACTTGGTACAAATTAAATAAGACCATGCCAAAACACTTGCAAACTTGGTACAAATTTAATAAGACCATGCCAAAACACTTGCAAACTTGGTACAAATTTAATAAGACCATGCCAAACACTTGCAAACTTGGAACAAACTTCCTTAGACCATGCCAAAACACTTGCAAACTTGGTACAAATGTAATAAGACCATGCCAAAACACTTGCAAACTTGGTACAAATTTAATAAGACCATGCCAAAACACTTGCAAACTTGGTACAAATTTAAAAAGACCATGCCAAACACTTGCAAACTTGGTACAAATTTAATAAGACCATGCCTAACACTTGCAAACTTGGAACAAACTTCCTATGACCATGTTAAAACCCTTGCAAATTTGGTACAAATTTAATAAGACCATGCCAAAGCACTTGCAAACTTGGGACAAATTTAATAAGACCATGCCAAAACACTTGCAAACTTGGTACAAATTTAATAAGACCATGCCAAAACACTTGCAAACTTGGTACAAATTTAATAAGACCATGCCAAATCACTTGCAAACTTGGAACAAATTTCATAAGACCATGCCAAAACACTTGCAAACTTGGTACAAATTTATTAAGACCATGTCAAAACACTTGCAAACTTGGAACAAACTTCCTAAGACCATGCCAAAACACTTGCAAACTTGGTACAAATTTAATAAGACCATGCCTACACTTACAAACTTGGAACAAACTTCCTAAGACCATGCCAAAACACTTGCAAACTTGGTACAAATGTAATAAGACCATGCCAAAACACTTGCAAACTTGGTACAAATTTAATAAGACCATGCCAAAACACTTGCAAACTTGGTACAAAAATAAAAAGACCATGCCAAACACTTGCAAACTTGGTACAAATTTAATAAGACCATGCCAAACACTTGCAAACTTGGACCAAACTTCCTATGACCATGCCAAAACCCTTGCAAACTTGGTACAAATTTAATAAGACCATGCCAAAGCACTTGCAAACTTGGGAGAAATTTAATAAGACCATGCCAAAACACTTGCAAACTTGGTACAAATTTAATAAGACCATGCCAAAACACTTGCAAACTTGGTACAAATTTAATAAGACCATGCCAAACACTTGCAAACTTGGAACAAATTTAATAAGACCATGCCAAAACACATGCAAACTTGGTACAAATTTAATAAGACCATGCCAAACACTTGCAAACTTGGAACAAACTTCCTAAGACCATGCCAAAACACTTGCAAACTTGGAACAAATTTAATAATACCATGCCAAAACACTTGCAAACTTGGTACAAATTTAATAAGACCATGCCAAAACAATTGCAAACTTGGTACAAATTTAATAAGACCATGCCAAAACACTTGCAAACTTGGTACAAATTTAATAAGACCATGCCAAACACTTGCAAACTTGGAACAAACTTCCTAAGACCATGCAAAAACACTTGCAAACTTGGTACAAATTTAATAAGACATCCTGCTGTGGAACGGCTCTGGTGGCATCCGCGTTCCTCTACTCCAGCTGGCGCTACCACGAGATCGCGGTGGACTTAATCTCCACATCCCCATCATCACCACACAATCGCTACTTACCAACCGGTACCCTGCGGAGCAAGGATGTTTGGTGATCGGGTCTCAGTATATCGCCAACGCTGGGAACCCACCCGACACCAACTCCGTCCCGTCGTCCTACCCCTGCCTCCGCAAGGTTATCCAGCACCTGGCATACGTGCCAGAGACCCTCCGACGATCGCCATCAACACGAGGACTGCGACGCGCAGCAACAAACGCCCTACCGGACCCAAGGGTGGTTGGAGCTTCCCCACACACGCTGTGGAGAAGAGTGTGGGGAAACATAAGCTCCAGGATGCTGACGTCTGCACAACGTTCCGCCCTTTACCTGCTGGCAAACGGGAAGATCTCGCACGCGGAGCATCTTTTCGAAACCGGCAGAGCCGACACAACAACGTGCACGTTTTGTCCCGCTGTCGAGACCCTGGAGCACAAGTTTGCAGCATGTCCCCGCGTGTCGCTGGCGTGGGACACTCTACAACAGCGGCTGCAACAAGTTGCTCCAGGGTCCCATCTTCGTTTTGTCGACCTGCACTGGCCCGCTCTAAACAGGATAAGAGCGGGCACACGCAGTGCAGTACTCTCCGTATTTTCAAACTACATCATCCACATCATTGGAAACAATGATGTTGCGATTGATGTAGATGTCCTTTCCTGTTCTCTTTAAATCAATCTGTTTGTAAGGTCTTGCCTTTGTTTCCCGTCCAACACGTGCGAAGAAAACAAAACCTATGTAAATGTGATTAAATAGTATGTAAGACATATTGTACACCCTTAATAAACGTCTTTTATAAAAATGCCAAAATAATTGCAAACTTGGTACAAATTTAATAAGACCATGCCAAAACACTTGCAAACTTGGTACAAATTTAATAAGACCATGCCTACACTTGCAAACTGGAACAAACTTCCTAAGACCATGCAAAAACACTTGCAAACTTGGTGAAAATTTAATAAGACCATGCCAAAACACTTGCAAACTTAGTACAAATTTAATGAGACCATGCCAAAACACTTGCAAACTTGGTACAAATGTAATAAGACCATGCCAAAACACTTGCAAACTTGGTACAAATTTTATGAGACCATGGCAAAACACTTGCAAACTTGGTACAAATTAAGAAGACCATGCCAAACACTTGCAAACTTGGAACAAACTTCCTAAGACCATGCCAAAACACTTGCAAACTTGGTACAAATTTAATAAGACCATGCCAAAACACTTGCAAACTTGGTACAAATTTAATAAGACCATGCCAAAACACTTGCAAACTTGGTACAAATTTAATAAGACCATGCCTACACTTGCAAACTTGGAACAAACTTCCTAAGACCATGCCAAAACACTTGCAAACTTGGTACAAATTTAATAAGACCATGCCAAAACAATTGCAAACTTGGTACAAATTTAATAAGACCATGCCAAAACACTTGCAAACTTGGTACAAATTTAATAAGACCATGCCAAAACACTTGCAAACTTGGTACAAATTTAATGAGACCAAGCCAAAACACTTGCAAACTTGGTACAAATTTAATAAGACCATGCCAAATACTTGCAAACTTGGTACAAATTTAATGAGACCATGCCAAAACACTTGCAAACTTGGAACAAACTTCCTAAGACCATGCCAAGACACTTGCAAACTTGGTACAAATGTAATAATACCATGCCAAACACTTGCAAACTTGGTTCAAATTTAATAAGACCATGCCAAAACACTTGCAAACATGGTACAAATTTAATAAGACCATGCCAAAACACTTGCAAACTTGGTACAAATATAATAAGACCATGCCAATACACTTGCAAACTTGATAAAAATTTAATAAGACCATGCCGAAACACTTGCAAACTTGGTACAAATTTAATAAGACCATGCCAAAACACTTGCAAACTTGGAACAAACTTCCTAAGACCATGCCAAAACACTTGCAAACTTGGTACAAATTAAATGAGACCATGCCAAACACTTGCAAACTTGGTACAAATTTAATAAGACCATGCCAAAACACTTGCAAACTTGGTACAAATTTAATGAGACCATTCCAAAACACTTGCAAACTTGGTACAAATTTAATAAGACCATGCCAAACACTTGCAAACTTGGAACAAACTTCCTAGGACCAAGCCAAAACACTTGCAAACTTGGTACAAATTTAATAAGACCATTTCAAAACACTTGCAAACTTGGTACAAATTTAATAAGACCATGCCAAAACACTTGCAAACTTGGTACAAATTTAATGAGACCATGCCAAACACTTGCAAACTTGGTACAAATTTAATAAGACCATGCCAAACACTTGCAAACTTGGTACAAATTTAATAAGACCATGCCAAAACACTTGCAAACTTGGAACAAACTTCCTAAGACCATGCCAAAATACCTGCAAACTTGGTACAAATTTAATAAGACCATGCCAAAACACTTGCAAACTTGGAACAAACTTCCTAAGACCATGCCAAAACACCTGCAAACTTGGTACAAATTTAATAAGACCATTTCAAAACACTTGCAAACTTGGTACAAATTTAATAAGACCATGCCAAAACACTTGCAAACTTGGTAAAAATTTAATAAGACCATGCCAAACACTTACAAACTTGGTACAAATTTAATAAGACCATGCCAAACACTTGCAAACTTGGAACAAACTTACTAAGACCATGCCAAAACACTTGCAAACTTGGAACAAACTTCCTAAGACCATGCCAAAACACCTGCAAACTTGGAACATATTTAATAAGACCATGCCAAAACACTTGCAAACTTGGTACAAATTTAATGAGACCATGCCAAAACACTTGCAAACTTGGTACAAATTTAATAAGACCATGCCAAACACTTGCAAACTTGGAACAAACTTCCTAAGACCATGCCAAAACACTTGCAAACTTGGAAAAAACTTCCTAAGACCATGCCAAAACACCTGCAAACTTGGTACAAATTTAATAAGACCATGCCAAAACACTTGCAAACTTGGAACAAACTTCCAAAGACCATGCCAAAACACCTGCAAACTTGGTACAAATTTAATAAGACCATGCCAAGACACTTGCAAACTTGGTACAAATTTAATAAGACCATGCCAAAACACTTATAATTTAACAAATTTAATAAGACCATGCCAAAACACTTGCAAACTTGGTACAAATTTAATAAGACCATGCCTACACTTGCAAACTTGGAACAAACTTCCTAAGACCATGACAAAACACTTGCAAACTTGGTACAAATTTAATAAGACCATGCCAAAACAATTGCAAACTTGGTTCAAATTGAATAAGACCATGCCAAAACACTTGCAAACTTGGTACAAATCTTAATAAGACCATGCCTACACTTGCAAACTTGGAACAAACTTCCTAAGACCATGCCAAAACACTTGCAAACTTTGTACAAATTTAATAAGACCATGCCAAAACAATTGCAAACTTGGTACAAATTGAATAAGACCATGCCAAAACACTTGCAAACTTGGTACAAATTTAATAAGACCATGCCTACACTTGCAAACTTGGAACAAACTTCCTAAGACCATGCCAAGACACTTGCAAACTTGGTACAAATGTAATAATACCATGCCAAACACTTGCAAACTTGGTTCAAATTTCAAAAGACCATGCCAAAACACTTGCAAACATGGTACAAATTTAATAAGACCATGCCAAAACACTTGCAAACTTGGTACAAATTTAATAAGACCATGCCAATACACTTGCAAACTTGATAAAAATTTAATAAGACCATGCCGAAACACTTGCAAACTTGGTACAAATTTAATAAGACCATGCCAAAACACTTGCAAACTTGGTACAAATTTAATAAGACCATGCCAAAACAATTGCAAACTTGGTACAAATTTAATAAGACCATGCCAAAACACTTGCAAACTTGGTACAAATTTAATAAGACCATGCCAAACACTTGCAAACTTGGAACAAACTTCCTAAGACCATGCCAAAACACTTGCAAACTTGGAAAAAACTTCCTAAGACCATGCCAAAACACCTGCAAACTTGGTACAAATTTAATAAGACCATGCCAAAACACTTGCAAACTTGGTACAAATTTAATAAGACCATGCCAAACACTTGCAAACTTGGAACAAACTTCCTAAGACCATACCAAAACACTTGCAAACTTGGTACAAATCTAATAACACCATGCCAAACACTTGCAAACTTGGAACAAACTTACTAAGACCATGCCAAAACACTTGCAAACTTGGTACAAATTTAATAAGACCATGCCAAAACACTTGCAAACTTAGAACAAATTTAATAAGACCATGCCAAAACACTTGCAAACTTGGTACAAATTTAATAAGACCATGTCCAAACACTGGCAAACTTGGAACAAACTTCCTAAGACCATGCCAAATCACCTGCAAACTTGGTACAAATTTAATAAGACCATGCCAAAACACTTGCAAACTTGGTACAAATTTAATAAGACCATGCCAAAACACTTGCAAACTTGGTACAAATTTAATAAGACCATGCCAAACACTTGCAAACTTGGAACAAACTTCCTAAGACCATGCCAAAACACTTGCAAACTTGGAACAAACTTCCTAAGACCATGCCAAAACACTTGCAAACTTGGTACAAATTTAATAAGACCATGCCAAAACACTTGCAAACTTGGAACAAATTTAATAAGACCATGCCAAACACTTGCAAACTTGGAACAAATTTAATAAGACCATGCCAAAACACTTGCAAACTTGGTTCAAATTTAATAAGACCATGCCAAAAGACTTGCTAACTTGGTACAAATTTAATAAGACCATGCCATAACACTTGCAAACTTGGTACAAATCTAATAAGACCATGCCAAACACTTGCAAACTTGGTACAAATTTAATAAGACCATGCCAAACACTTGCAAACTTGGAACAAACTTCCTAAAACCATGCCAAAAGACTTGCTAACTTGGTACAAATTTAATAAGACCATGCCAAACACTTGCAAACTTGGTATAATTTTAATAAGACCATGCCAAAACACTTGCAAACTTGGAACAAACTTCCTAAGACCATGCCAAAACACTTGCAAACTTGGTACAAATTTAATGAGACCATGCCAAAACACTTGCAAACTTGGTACAAATTTAATAAGACCATGCCAAAACACTTGCAAACTTGGTACAAATTTAATAAGACCATGCCAAACACTTGCAAACTTGGTACAAATTTAATAAGACCATGCCAAAACACTTTCAAACTTGGTACAAATTTAATAAGACCATGCCAATACACTTGCAAACTTGTATTTTTTTTAATAAGACCATGCCAAAACACTTGCAAACTTGGTACATATTTAATAAGACCATGCCAAAACACTTGCAAACTTGGAACAAACTTCCTAAGACCATGCCAAAACACTTGCAAACTTGGTACAAATTAAATGAGACCATGCCAAACACTTGCAAGCTTGGAACAAACTTCCTAAGACCATGTCAAAACACTTGTAAACTTGGTACAAATTTAATAAAACCGTGCCAAAACACTTGCAAACTTGGTACAAATTTAATAAGACCATGCCAAAACACTTGCAAACTATGTACAAATTTAATGAGACCATTCCAAAACACTTGCAAACTTGGTACAAATTTAATAAGACCATGCCAAAACACTTGCAAACTTGGTACAAATTTCATAAGACCATGTCCAAACACTGGCAAACTTGGAACAAACTTCCTAAGACCATGCCAAAACACCTGCAAACTTGGTACAAATTTAATAAGACCATGCCAAAACACTTGCAAACTTGGTACAAATTTAATGAGACCATGCCAAAACACTTGCAAACTTGGTACAAATTTAATAAGACCATGCCAAACACTTGCAAACTTGGAACAAACTTCCTAAGACCATGCCAAAACACTTGCAAACTTGGTACAAATTTAATAAGACCATGCCATAACACTTGCAAACTTGGTACAAATCTAATAAGACCATGCCAAACACTTGCAAACTTGGTACAAATTTAATAAGACCATGCCAAACACTTGCAAACTTGGAACAAACTTCCTAAAACCATGCCAAAACACTTGCTAACTTGGTACAAATTTAATAAGACCATGCCAAACACTTGCAAACTTGGTACAATTTTAATAAGACCATGCCAAAACACTTGCAAACTTGGAACAAACTTCCTAAGACCATGCCAAAACACTTGCAAACTTGGTACAAATTTAATGAGACCATGCCAAAACACTTGCAAACTTGGTACAAATTTAATAAGACCATGCCAAAACACTTGCAAACTTGGTACAAATTTAATAAGACCATGCCAAACACTTGCAAACTTGGAACAAACTTCCTAAGACCATGCCAAATCACTTACAAACTTGGTACAAATTTAATAAGACCATGCCAAAACACTTGCAAACTTGGTACAAATTTAATAAGACCATGCCAAACACTTGCAAACTTGGAACAAACTTCCTAAGACCATGCCAAAACACTTGCAAACTTGGTACAAATTTAATAAGACCATGCCAAAACACTTGCAAACTTGGTACAAATTTAATAAGACCATGCCAAAAGACTTGCAAACTTGGTACAAATTTAATAAGACCATGCCAAAACACTTGCAAACTTGGAACAAATTTAATAAGACCATGCCAAAACACTTGCAAACTTGGTACAAATTTAATAAAACCATGCCAAAACACTTGCAAACTTGGAACAAACTTCCTAAGACCATGCCAAAACACTTGCAAACTTGGTACAAATTAAATAAGACCATGCCAAAACACTTGCAAACTTGGAACAAATTTAATAAGACCATGCCAAAACACTTGCAAACTTGGTACAAATTTAATAAGACCATGTCAAAACACTTGCAAACTTGGTACAAATTTAATAAGACCATGCCAAACACTTGCAAACTTGGAACAAACTTCCTAAGACCATGCCAAAACACTTGCAAACTTGGTACAAATTAAATAAGACCATGCCAAAACACTTGCAAACTTGGTACAAATTTAATAAGACCATGCCAATACACTTGCAAACTTGTTAAAAATTTAATAAGACCATGCCAAAACACTTGCAAACTTGGAATAAACTTCCTAAGACCATGCCAAAACACCTGCAAATTTGGTACAAATTAAATAAGACCATGCCAAAACACTTGCAAACTTGGTACAAATTTAATAAGACCATGCCAAAACACTTGCAAACTTGCTACAAATTTAATAAGACCATGCCAAACACTTGCAAACTTGGTACAAATTAAATAAGACCATGCCAAAACACTTGCAAACTTGGTATAAGTTTAATAAGACCATGCCATAACACTTGCAAACTTGGTACAAATTTAATAAGACCATGCCAAACACTTGCAAACTTGGTACAAATTTAATAAGACCATGCCAAACACTTGCAAACTTGGAACAAACTTCCTAAGACCATGCCAAAACACTTGCAAACTTGGTACAAATTTAAAAAGATCATGCTAAAACACTTGCAAACTTGGTACAAATTTAATAAGACCTTGCCAAAACACTTGCAAACTTGGAACAAACTTCCTAAGACCATGCCAAAACACTTGCAAACTTGGTACAAATTTAATAAGACCATGCCAGAACACTTGCAAACTTGGTATAAATTTAATAAGACCATGCCAAAACACTTGCAAACTTGGTACAAATTTAATAAGACCATGCCAAACAATTGCAACCTTGGTACAAACTTCCTAAGACCATGCCAAAACACTTGCAAACTTGGTACAAATTTAATAAGATCATGCTAAAACACTTGCAAACTTGGTACAAATTTAATAAGACCTTGCCAAAGCACTTGAAAACTTGGTACAAATTTAATAAGACCATGCCAAAAGACTTGCAAACTTGGTACAAATTTAATAAGACCATGCCCAAAAACACTTGCAAACTTGGTACAAATCTAATAAGACCGTGCCAAACACTTGCAAACTTGGTACAAATTTAATAAGACCATACCAAACACTTGCAAACTTGGAACAAACTTCCTAAAACCATGCCAAAACACTTGCTAACCTGGACAAATTTAATAAGAACATTCCAAACACTTGCAAACTTGGTACAATTTTAATAAGACCATGCCAAACACTTGCAAACTTGGAACAAACTTCCTAAGACCATGCCAAAACACTTGCAAACTTGGTACAAATTTAATTAGACCATGGCAAAACACTTGCAAACTTGGTACAAATTTAATAAGACCATGCCAAAACACTTGCAAACTTGGTACAAATTTAATAAGACCATGCCAAACACTTGCAAACTTGGAACAAATTTAATAAGACCATGCCAAAACACTTGCAAACTTGGTACAAATTTAATAAGACCATGCCAAACACTTGCAAACTTGGAACAAACTTACTAAGACCATGCCAAAACACTTGCAAACTTGGTACAAATTTAATAAGACCATGCCAAACACTTGCAAACTTGGTACAAATTTAATAAGACCATGCCAAAAGACTTGCAAACTTGGTACAAATTTAATAAGACCATGCCAAACACTTGCAAACTTGGAACAACCTTCCTAAGACCATGCCAAAAGACTTGCAAACTTGGTAAAAATTTATTAAGACCATGCCAAAACACTTGCAAACTTGGTACAAATCTAATAAGACCATGCCAAACACTTGCAAACTTGGTACAAATTTAATAAGACCATGCCAAACACTTGCAAACTTGGAACAAATTTAATAAGACCATGCCAAACACTTGCAAACTTGGAACAAACTTACTAAGACCATGCCAAAACACTTGCAAACTTGGTACAATTTTTATAAGACCATGCCAAAACACTTGCAAATTTGGAACAAACTTCCTAAGACCATGCCAAAACACTTGCAAACTTGGTACAAATTTAATAAGACCATGGCAAAACACTTGCAAACTTGGTACAAATTTAATAAGACCATGGCAAAACACTTGCAAACTTGGTACAAATTTAATAAGACCATGCCAAACACTTGCAAACTTGGTACAAATTTAATAAGACCATGCCAAAACACTTGCAAACTTGCTACAAATCTAATAAGACCATGCCAAACACTTGCAAACTTGGTACAAATTAAATAAGACCATGCCAAACACTTGCAAACTTGGAACAAATTTAATAAGACCTTGCCAAACACTTGCAAACTTGGAACAAACTTACTAAGACCATGCCAAAACACTTGCAAACTTGGTTCAAATTTAATAAGACCATGCCAAACACTTGCAAACTTGGTACAAATTTAATAAGACCATGCCAAAACACTTGCAAACTTGGTACAAATTTAATAAGACCATGCCAAAACACTTGCAAACTTGGTACAAATCTAATAAGACCATGCCAAACACTTGCAAACTTGGTACAAATTTAATAAGACCATGCCAAACACTTGCAAACTTGGAACAAATTTAATAAGACCATGCCAAACACTTGCAAACTTGGTACAAATTTAATAAGACCATGCCAAAAGACTTGCAAACTTGGTACAAATTTAATAAGACCATGCCAAAACACTTGCAAACTTGGTACAAATTTAATAAGACCATGCCAAACACTTGCAAACTTGGTACAAATTTAATAAGACCATGCCAAACACTTGCAAACTTGGAACAAACTTCCTAAAACCATGCCAAAACACTTGCTAACCTGGTACAAATTTAATAAGACCATGCCAAACACTTGCAAACTTGGTACAATTTTAATAAGACCATGCCAAAACACTTGCAAACTTGGAACAAACTTCCTAAGACCATGCCAAAACACTTGCAAACTTGGTACAAATTTAATAAGACCATGCCAAAACACTTGCAAACTTGGTACAAATCTAATAAGACCATGCCAAACACTTGCAAACTTGGTACAAATTTAATAAGACCATGCCAAACACTTGCAAACTTGGAACAAATTTAATAAGACCATGCCAAACACTTGCAAACTTGGAACAAACTTACTAGGACCATGCCAAACCACTTGCAAACTTGGTACAAATTTAATAAGACCATGCCAAAACACTTGCAAACTTGGTACAAATTTCCTAAGACCATGCCAAAAGACTTGCAAACTTGGTACAAATTTAATAAGACCATGCCAAAACACTTGCAAACTTGGTACAAATCTAATAAGACCATGCCAAACACTTGCAAACTTGGTACAAATTTAATAAGACCATGCCAAACACTTGCAAACTTGGAACAAACTTCCTAAAACCATGCCAAAACACTTGCAAACCTGGTAAAAATTTAATAAGACCATGCCAAACACTTGCAAACTTGGTACAATTTTAATAAGACCATGCCAAAACACTTGCAAACTCGGAACAAACTTCCTAAGACCATGCCAAAACACTTGCAAACTTGGTACAAATTTAATAAGACCATGCAAAAACACTTGCAAACTTGGTACAAATTTAAAAAGACCATGCCAAAACACTTGCAAACTTGGTACAAATTTAATGAGACCATGCCAAAACACTTGCAAACTTGGAACAAACCTCCTAAGACCATGCCAAAACACTTGCAAACTTGGTACAAATTTAATAAGACCATGCCAAAACACTTGCAAACTTGGTATAAGTTCAATAAGACCATGCCATAACACTTGCAAACTTGGTACAAATTTAATAAGACCATGCCAAACACTTGCAAACTTGGTACAAATTTAATAAGACCATGCCAAACACTTGCAAACTTGGAACAAACTTCCTAAGACCATGCCAAAACACTTGCAAACTTGGTACAAATTTAAAAAGATCATGCTAAAACACTTGCAAACTTGGTACAAATTTAATAAGACCTTGCCAAAACACTTGCAAACTTGGAACAAACTTCCTAAGACCATGCCAAAACACTTGCAAACTTGGTACAAATTTAATAAGACCATGCCAGAACACTTGCAAACTTGGTATAAATTTAATAAGACCATGCCAAAACACTTGCAAACTTGGTACAAATTTAATAAGACCATGCCAAACACTTGCAACCTTGGTACAAACTTCCTAAGACCATGCCAAAACACTTGCAAACTTGGTACAAATTTAATAAGATCATGCTAAAACACTTGCAAACTTGGTACAAATTTAATAAGACCTTGCCAAAACACTTGCAAACTTGGTACAAATTTAATAAGACCATGCCAAAAGACTTGCAAACTTGGTACAAATTTAATAAGACCATGCCCAAAAACACTTGCAAACTTGGTACAAATCTAATACGACCATGCCAAACACTTGCAAACTTGGTACAAATTTAATAAGACCATGCCAAACACTTGCAAACTTGGAACAAACTTCCTAAAACCATGCCAAAACACTTGCTAACCTGGACAAATTTAATAAGAACATTCCAAACACTTGCAAACTTGGTACAATTTTAATAAGACCATGCCAAAACACTTGCAAACTTGGAACAAACTTCCTAAGACCATGCCAAAACACTTGCAAACTTGGTACAAATTTAATTAGACCATGGCAAAACACTTGCAAACTTGGTACAAATTTAATAAGACCATGCCAAAACACTTGCAAACTTGGTACAAATTTAATAAGACCATGCCAAACACTTGCAAACTTGGAACAAATTTAATAAGACCATGCCAAAACACTTGCAAACTTGGTACAAATTTAATAAGACCATGCCAAACACTTGCAAACTTGGAACAAACTTACTAAGACCATGCCAAAACACTTGCAAACTTGGTACAAATTTAATAAGACCATGCCAAACACTTGCAAACTTGGTACAAATTTAATAAGACCATGCCAAAAGACTTGCAAACTTGGTACAAATTCAATAAGACCATGCCAAACACTTGCAAACTTGGAACAACCTTCCTAAGACCATGCCAAAAGACTTGCAAACTTGGTAAAAATTTAATAAGACCATGCCAAAACACTTGCAAACTTGGTACAAATCTATTAAGACCATGCCAAACACTTGCAAACTTGGTACAAATTTAATAAGACCATGCCAAACACTTGCAAACTTGGAACAAATTTAATAAGACCATGCCAAAACACTTGCAAACTTGGCACAATTTTAATAAGACCAAGCCAAAACACTTGCAAATTTTGAACAAACTTCCTAAGACCATGCCAAAACACTTGCAAACTTGGTACAAATTTAATAAGACCATGGCAAAACACTTGCAAACTTGGTACAAATTTAATAAGACCATGGCAAAACACTTGCAAACTTGGTACAAATTCAATAAGACCATGCCAAACACTTGCAAACTTGGTACAAATTTAATAAGACCATGCCAAAACACTTGCAAACTTGGTACAAATCTAATAAGACCATGCCAAACACTTGCAAACTTGGTACAAATTAAATAAGACCATGCCAAACACTTGCAAACTTGGAACAAATTTAATAAGACCTTGCCAAACACTTGCAAACTTGGAACAAACTTACTAAGACCATGCCAAAACACTTGCAAACTTGGTTCAAATTTAATAAGACCATGCCAAACACTTGCAAACTTGGTACAAATTTAATAAGACCATGCCAAAACACTTGCAAACTTGGTACAAATTTAATAAGACCATGCCAAAACACTTGCAAACTTGGTACAAATTTAATAAGACCATGCCAAACACTTGCAAACTTGGTACAAATCTAATAAGACCATGCCAAACACTTGCAAACTTGGTACAAATTTAATTAGACCATGCCAAACACTTGCAAACTTGGAACAAATTTAATACGACCATGCCAAACACTTGCAAACTTGGAACAAACTTACTAAGACCATGCCAAAACACTTGCAAACTTGGTACAAATTTAATAAGACCATGCCAAAACACTTGCAAACTTGGTACAAATTTAATAAGACCATGCCAAAAGACTTGCAAACTTGGTACAAATTTAATAAGACCATGCCAAAACACTTGCAAACTTGGTACAAATTTAATAAGACCATGCCAAACACTTGCTAACCTGGTACAAATTTAATAAGACCATGCCAAACACTTGCAAACTTGGTACAATTTTAATAAGACCATGCCAAAACACTTGCAAACTTGGTACAAATTTAATAAGACCATGCCAAACACTTGCAAACTTGGAACAAACTTACTAAGACCATGCCAAAACACTTGCAAACTTGGCACAATTTTAATAAGACCATGCCAAAACACTTGCAAATTTTGAACAAACTTCCTAAGACCATGCCAAAACACTTGCAAACTTGGTACAAATTTAATAAGACCATGGCAAAACACTTGCAAACTTGGTACAAATTTAATAAGACCATGGCAAAACACTTGCAAACTTGGTACAAATTCAATAAGACCATGCCAAACACTTGCAAACTTGGTACAAATTTAATAAGACCATGCCAAAACACTTGCAAACTTGGTACAAATCTAATAAGACCATGCCAAACACTTGCAAACTTGGTACAAATTAAATAAGACCATGCCAAACACTTGCAAACTTGGAACAAATTTAATAAGACCTTGCCAAACACTTGCAAACTTGGAACAAACTTACTAAGACCATGCCAAAACACTTGCAAACTTGGTTCAAATTTAATAAGACCATGCCAAACACTTGCAAACTTGGTACAAATTTAATAAGACCATGCCAAAACACTTGCAAACTTGGTACAAATTTAATAAGACCATGCCAAAACACTTGCAAACTTGGTACAAATTTAATAAGACCATGCCAAACACTTGCAAACTTGGTACAAATCTAATAAGACCATGCCAAACACTTGCAAACTTGGTACAAATTTAATTAGACCATGCCAAACACTTGCAAACTTGGAACAAATTTAATACGACCATGCCAAACACTTGCAAACTTGGAACAAACTTACTAAGACCATGCCAAAACACTTGCAAACTTGGTACAAATTTAATAAGACCATGCCAAAACACTTGCAAACTTGGTACAAATTTAATAAGACCATGCCAAAAGACTTGCAAACTTGGTACAAATTTAATAAGACCATGCCAAAACACTTGCAAACTTGGTACAAATTTAATAAGACCATGCCAAACACTTGCAAACTTGGTACAAATTTAATAAGACCATGCCAAACACTTGCAAACTTGGAACAAACTTCCTAAAACCATGCCAAAACACTTGCTAACCTGGTACAAATTTAATAAGATCATGCCAAACACTTGCAAACTTGGTACAATTTTAATAAGACCATGCCAAAACACTTGCAAACTTGGAACAAACTTCCTAAGACCATGCCAAAACACTTGCAAACTTGGTACAAATTTAATAAGACCATGCCAAAACACTTGCAAACTTGGTACAAATTTAATAAGACCATGCCAAACACTTGCAAACTTGGTACAAATTTAATAAGACCATGCCAAAACACTTGCAAACTTGGTACAAATTTAATAAGACCATGCCAAACACTTGCTAACTTGGAACAAACTTACTAACACCATGCCAAAACACTTGCAAACTTGGTACAAATTTAATAAGACCATGCCAAACACTTGCAAACTTGGTACAAATTTAATAAGACCATGCCAAAAGACTTGCAAACTTGGTACAAATTTAATAAGACCATGCCAAAACACTTGCAAACTTGGTACAAATCTAATAAGACCATGCCAAACACTTGCAAACTTGGTACAAATTTAATAAGACCATGCCAAACACTTGCAAACTTGGAACAAATTTAATAAGACCATGCCAAACACTTGCAAACTTGGAACAAACTTACTAAAACCATGCCAAACCACTTGCAAACTTGGTACAAATTTAATAAGACCATGCCAAAACACTTGCAAACTTGGTACAAATCTAATAAGACCATGCCAAACACTTGCAAACTTGGAACAAACTTCCTAAAACCATGCCAAAACACTTGCAAACTTGGTACAAATTTAATAAGACCATGCCAAAACACTTGCAAACTTGGTACAAATTTCCTAAGACCATGCCAAAAGACTTGCAAACTTGGTACAAATTTAATAAGACCATGCCAAAACACTTGCAAACTTGGTACAAATCTAATAAGACCATGCCAAACACTTGCAAACTTGGTACAAATTTAATAAGACCATGCCAAACACTTGCAAACTTGGAACAAACTTCCTAAAACCATGCCAAAACACTTGCTAACCTAGTAAAAATTTAATAAGACCATGCCAAACACTTGCAAACTTGGTACAATTTTAATAACACCATGCCAAAACACTTGCAAACTTGGAACAAACTTCCTAAGACCATGCCAAAACACTTGCAAACTTGGTACAAATTTAATAAGACCATGCAAAAACACTTGCAAACTTGGTACAAATTTAATAAGACCATGCCAAAACACTTGCAAACTTGGTACAAATTTAAAAAGACCATGCCAAAACACTTGCAAACTTGGAACAAACCTCCTAAGACCATGCCAAAACACTTGCAAACTTGGTACAAATTTAATAAGACCATGCCAAACACTTGCAAACTTGGTACAAATTTAATAAGACCATGCCAAACACTTGCAAACTTGGAACAAACTTCCTAAAACCATGCCAAAACACTTGCAAACCTGGTAAAAATTTAATAAGACCATGCCAAACACTTGCAAACTTGGTACAATTTTAATAAGACCATGCCAAAACACTTGCAAACTCGGAACAAACTTCCTAAGACCATGCCAAAACACTTGCAAACTTGGTACAAATTTAATAAGACCATGCAAAAACACTTGCAAACTTCGTACAAATTTAAAAAGACCATGCCAAAACACTTGCAAACTTGGAACAAACTTCCAAAGACCATACCAAAACACCTGCAAACTTGGTACAAATTTAATAAGACCATGCCAAAACACTTGCAAACTTGGTACAAATTTAATAAGACCATGCCAAACACTTGCAAACTTGGAACAAACTTCCTAAGACCATGCCAAAACACTTGCAAACTTGGAACAAACTTCCTAAGACCATGCCAAAACACCTGCAAACTTGGTACAAATTTAATAAGACCATGCCAAAACACCTGCAAACTTGGAACAAACCTCCTAAGACCATGCCAAAACACTTGCAAACTTGGTACAAATTTAATAAGACCATGCCAAAACACTTGCAAACTTGGTATAAGTTTAATAAGACCATGCCATAACACTTGCAAACTTGGTACAAATTTAATAAGACCATGCCAAACACTTGCAAACTTGGAACAAATTTAATAAGACCATGCCAAACACTTGCAAACTTGGAACAAACTTACTAAGACCATGCCAAAACACTTGCAAACTTGGTACAATTTTAATAAGACCATGCGAAACACTTGCAAACTTGGAACAAACTTCCTAAGACCATGCCAAAACACTTGCAATCTTGGTACAAATTTAAAAAGATCATGCTAAAACACTTGCAAACTTGGTACAAATTTAATAAGACCTTGCCAAAACACTTGCAAACTTGGAACAAACTTCCTAAGACCATGCCAAAACACTTGCAAACTTGGTACAAATTTAATAAGACCATGCCAGAACACTTGCAAACTTGGTATAAATTTAATAAGACCATGCCAAAACACTTGCAAACTTGGTACAAATTTAATAAGACCATGCCAAACACTTGCAACCTTGGTACAAACTTCCTAAGACCATGCCAAAACACTTGCAAACTTGGTACAAATTTAATAAGATCATGCTAAAACACTTGCAAACTTGGTACAAATTTAATAAGACCTTGCCAAAACACTTGCAAACTTGGTACAAATTTAATAAGACCATGCCAAAAGACTTGCAAACTTGGTACAAATTTAATAAGACCATGCCCAAAAACACTTGCAAACTTGGTACAAATCTAATAAGACCATGCCAAACACTTGCAAACTTGGTACAAATTTAATAAGACCATGCCAAACACTTGCAAACTTGGAACAAACTTCCTAAAACCATGCCAAAACACTTGCTAACCTGGACAAATTTAATAAGAACATTCCAAACACTTGCAAACTTGGTACAATTTTAATAAGACCATGCCAAAACACTTGCAAACTTGGAACAAACTTCCTAAGACCATGCCAAAACACTTGCAAACTTGGTACAAATTTAATTAGACCATGGCAAAACACTTGCAAACTTGGTACAAATTTAATAAGACCATGCCAAAACACTTGCAAACTTGGTACAAATTTAATAAGACCATGCCAAACACTTGCAAACTTGGAACAAATTTAATAACACCATGCCAAAACACTTGCAAACTTGGTACAAATTTAATAAGACCATGCCAAACACTTGCAAACTTGAAACAAACTTCCTAAGACCATGCCAAAACACTTGCAAACTTGGTACAAATTTAATAAGACCATGCCAAACACTTGCAAACTTGGAACAACCTTCCTAAGACCATGCCAAAAGACTTGCAAACTTGGTAAAAATTTAATAAGACCATGCCAAAACACTTGCAAACTTGGTACAAATTTAATAAGACCATGGCAAAACACTTGCAAACTTGGTACAAATTCAATAAGACCATGCCAAACACTTGCAAACTTGGTACAAATTTAATAAGACCATGCCAAAACACTTGCACACTTGGTACAAATCTAATAAGACCATGCCAAACACTTGCAAACTTGGTACAATTTAAATAAGACCATGCCAAACACTTGCAAACTTGGAACAAATTTAATAAGACCTTGCCAAACACTTGCAAACTTGGAACAAACTTACTAAGACCATGCCAAAACACTTGCAAACTTGGTTCAAATTTAATAAGACCATGCCAAACACTTGCAAACTTGGTACAAATTTAATAAGACCATGCCAAAACACTTGCAAACTTGGTACAAATTTAATAAGACCATGCCAAAACACTTGCAAACTTGGTACAAATCTAATAAGACCATGCCAAACACTTGCAAACTTGGTACAAATTTAATAAGACCATGCCAAACACTTGCAAACTTGGAACAAATTTAATAAGACCATGCCAAACACTTGCAAACTTGGAACAAACTTACTAAGACCATGCCAAAACACTTGCAAACTTGGTACAAATTTAATAAGACCATGCCAAAACACTTGCAAACTTGGAACAAACTTCCAAAGACCATGCCAAATCACTTACAAACTTGGTACAAATTTAATAAGACCATGCCAAAACACTTGCAAACTTGGTACAAATTTAATAAGACCATGCCAAACACTTGCAAACTTGGAACAAACTTCCTAAGACCATACCAAAACACTTGCAAACTTGGTACAAATCTAATAACACCATGCCAAACACTTGCAAACTTGGTACAAATTTAATAAGACCATGCCAAACACTTGCAAACTTGGAACAAAATTCCTAAAACCATGCCAAAACACTTGCTAACTTGGTACAAATTTAATAAGACCATGCCAAACACTTGCAAACTTGGTACAATTTTAATAAAACCATGCCAAAACACTTGCAAACTTGGAACAAACTTCCTAAGACCATGCCAAAACACTTGCAAACTTGGTACAAATTTAATGAGACCATGCCAAAACACTTGCAAACTTGGTACAAATTTAATAAGACCATGCCAAATCACTTGCAAACTTGGTACAAATTTAATAAGACCATGCCAAACACTTGCAAACTTGGAACAAACTTCCTAAGACCATGCCAAATCACTTACAAACTTGGTACAAATTTAATAAGACCATGCCAAAACACTTGCAAACTTGGAACAAATTTAATAAGACCATGCCAAACACTTGCAAACTTGGAACAAACTTCCTAAGACCATGCCAAAACACTTGCAAACTTGGTACAAATTTAATAAGACCATGCCAAAGCACTTGCAAACTTGGTACAAATTTAATAAGACCATGCCAAAACACTTGCAAACTTGGTACAAATTTAATAAGACCATGCCAAAACACTTTCAAACTTGGTACAAATTTAATAAGACCATGCCAATACGCTTGCAAACTTGAAAAAAATTTAATAAGACCATGCCAAAACACTTGCAAACTTGGTACATATTCAATAAGACCATGCCAAAACACTTGCAAACTTGGAACAAACTTCCTAAGACCATGCCAAAACACTTGCAAACTTGGTACAAATTTAATAAGACCATGCCAAAACACTTGCAAACTTGGTACAAATTTAAAAAGACCATGCCAAAACACTTGCAAACTTGGAACACACCTCCTAAGACCATGCCAAAACACTTGCAAACTTGGTACAAATTTAATAAGACCATGCCAAACACTTGCAAACTTGGTACAAATTTAATAAGACCATGCCAAAACACTTGCAAACTTGGTACAAATCTAATAAGACCATGCCAAACACTTGCAAACTTGGTACAAATTTAATAAGACCATGCCAAACACTTGCAAACTTGGAACAAATTTAATAAGACCATGCCAAACACTTGCAAACTTGGAACAAACTTACTAAAACCATGCCAAACCACTTGCAAACTTGGTACAAATTTTATAAGACCATGCCAAAACACTTGCAAACTTGGTACAAATTTCCTAAGACCATGCCAAAAGACTTGCAAACTTGGTACAAATTTAATAAGACCATGCCAAAACACTTGCAAACTTGGTACAAATCTAATAAGACCATGCCAAACACTTGCAAACTTGGTACAAATTTAATAAGACCATGCCAAACACTTGCAAACTTGGAACAAACTTCCTAAAACCATGCCAAAACACTTGCTAACCTAGTAAAAATTTAATAAGACCATGCCAAACACTTGCAAACTTGGTACAATTTTAATAACACCATGCCAAAACACTTGCAAACTTGGAACAAACTTCCTAAGACCATGCCAAAACACTTGCAAACTTGGTACAAATTTAATAAGACCATGCAAAAACACTTGCAAACTTGGTACAAATTTAATAAGACCATGCCAAAACACTTGCAAACTTGGTACAAATTTAAAAAGACCATGCCAAAACACTTGCAAACTTGGAACAAACCTCCTAAGACCATGCCAAAACACTTGCAAACTTGGTACAAATTTAATAAGACCATGCCAAACACTTGCAAACTTGGTACAAATTTAATAAGACCATGCCAAACACTTGCAAACTTGGAACAAACTTCCTAAAACCATGCCAAAACACTTGCAAACCTGGTAAAAATTTAATAAGACCATGCCAAACACTTGCAAACTTGGTACAATTTTAATAAGACCATGCCAAAACACTTGCAAACTCGGAACAAACTTCCTAAGACCATGCCAAAACACTTGCAAACTTGGTACAAATTTAATAAGACCATGCAAAAACACTTGCAAACTTGGTACAAATTTAAAAAGACCATGCCAAAACACTTGCAAACTTGGAACAAACTTCCAAAGACCATGCCAAAACACCTGCAAACTTGGTGCAAATTTAATAAGACCATGCCAAAACACTTGCAAACTTGGTACAAATTTAATAAGACCATGCCAAACACTTGCAAACTTGGAACAAACTTCCTAAGACCATGCCAAAACACTTGCAAACTTGGAACAAACTTCCTAAGACCATGCCAAAACACCTGCAAACTTGGTACAAATTTAATAAGACCATGCCAAAACACCTGCAAACTTGGAACAAACCTCCTAAGACCATGCCAAAACACTTGCAAACTTGGTACAAATTTAATAAGACCATGCCAAAACACTTGCAAACTTGGTATAAGTTTAATAAGACCATGCCATAACACTTGCAAACTTGGTACAAATTTAATAAGACCATGCCAAACACTTGCAAACTTGGTACAAATTTAATAAGACCATGCCAAACACTTGCAAACTTGGAACAAACTTCCTAAGACCATGCCAAAACACTTGCAATCTTGGTACAAATTTAAAAAGATCATGCTAAAACACTTGCAAACTTGGTACAAATTTAATAAGACCTTGCCAAAACACTTGCAAACTTGGAACAAACTTCCTAAGACCATGCCAAAACACTTGCAAACTTGGTACAAATTTAATAAGACCATGCCAGAACACTTGCAAACTTGGTATAAATTTAATAAGACCATGCCAAAACACTTGCAAACTTGGTACAAATTTAATAAGACCATGCCAAACACTTGCAACCTTGGTACAAACTTCCTAAGACCATGCCAAAACACTTGCAAACTTGGTACAAATTTAATAAGATCATGCTAAAACACTTGCAAACTTGGTACAAATTTAATAAGACCTTGCCAAAACACTTGCAAACTTGGTACAAATTTAATAAGACCATGCCAAAAGACTTGCAAACTTGGTACAAATTTAATAAGACCATGCCCAAAAACACTTGCAAACTTGGTACAAATCTAATAAGACCATGCCAAACACTTGCAAACTTGGTACAAATTTAATAAGACCATGCCAAACACTTGCAAACTTGGAACAAACTTCCTAAAACCATGCCAAAACACTTGCTAACCTGGACAAATTTAATAAGAACATTCCAAACACTTGCAAACTTGGTACAATTTTAATAAGACCATGCCAAAACACTTGCAAACTTGGAACAAACTTCCTAAGACCATGCCAAAACACTTGCAAACTTGGTACAAATTTAATTAGACCATGGCAAAACACTTGCAAACTTGGTACAAATTTAATAAGACCATGCCAAAACACTTGCAAACTTGGTACAAATTTAATAAGACCATGCCAAACACTTGCAAACTTGGAACAAATTTAATAACACCATGCCAAAACACTTGCAAACTTGGTACAAATTTAATAAGACCATGCCAAACACTTGCAAACTTGAAACAAACTTCCTAAGACCATGCCAAAACACTTGCAAACTTGGTACAAATTTAATAAGACCATGCCAAACACTTGCAAACTTGGAACAACCTTCCTAAGACCATGCCAAAAGACTTGCAAACTTGGTAAAAATTTAATAAGACCATGCCAAAACACTTGCAAACTTGGTACAAATCTAATAAGACCATGCCAAACACTTGCAAACTTGGTACAAATTTAATAAGACCATGCCAAACACTTGCAAACTTGGAACAAATTTAATAAGACCATGCCAAACACTTGCAAACTTGGAACAAACTTACTAAGACCATGCCAAAACACTTGCAAACTTGGTACAATTTTAATAAGACCATGCCAAAACACTTGCAAATTTGGAACAAACTTCCTAAGACCATGCCAAAACACTTGCAAACTTGGTACAAATTTAATAAGACCATGGCAAAACACTTGCAAACTTGGTACAAATTTAATAAGACCATGGCAAAACACTTGCAAACTTGGTACAAATTCAATAAGACCATGCCAAACACTTGCAAACTTGGTACAAATTTAATAAGACCATGCCAAAACACTTGCAAACTTGGTACAAATCTAATAAGACCATGCCAAACACTTGCAAACTTGGTACAAATTAAATAAGACCATGCCAAACACTTGCAAACTTGGAACAAATTTAATAAGACCTTGCCAAACACTTGCAAACTTGGAACAAACTTACTAAGACCATGCCAAAACACTTGCAAACTTGGTTCAAATTTAATAAGACCATGCCAAACACTTGCAAACTTGGTACAAATTTAATAAGACCATGCCAAAACACTTGCAAACTCGGTACAAATTTAATAAGACCATGCCAAAACACTTGCAAACTTGGTACAAATCTAATAAGACCATGCCAAACACTTGCAAACTTGGTACAAATTTAATAAGACCATGCCAAACACTTGCAAACTTGGAACAAATTTAATAAGACCATGCCAAACACTTGCAAACTTGGAACAAACTTACTAAGACCATGCCAAAACACTTGCAAACTTGGTACAAATTTAATAAGACCATGCCAAAACACTTGCAAACTTGGAACAAACTTCCAAAGACCATGCCAAATCAATTACAAACTTGGTACAAATTTAATAAGACCATGCCAAAACACTTGCAAACTTGGTACAAATTTAATAAGACCATGCCAAACACTTGCAAACTTGGAACAAACTTCCTAAGACCATACCAAAACACTTGCAAACTTGGTACAAATCTAATAACACCATGCCAAACACTTGCAAACTTGGTACAAATTTAATAAGACCATGCCAAACACTTGCAAACTTGGAACAAAATTCCTAAAACCATGCCAAAACACTTGCTAACTTGGTACAAATTTAATAAGACCATGCCAAACACTTGCAAACTTGGTACAATTTTAATAAAACCATGCCAAAACACTTGCAAACTTGGAACAAACTTCCTAAGACCATGCCAAAACACTTGCAAACTTGGTACAAATTTAATGAGACCATGCCAAAACACTTGCAAACTTGGTACAAATTTAATAAGACCATGCCAAATCACTTGCAAACTTGGTACAAATTTAATAAGACCATGCCAAACACTTGCAAACTTGGAACAAACTTCCTAAGACCATGCCAAATCACTTACAAACTTGGTACAAATTTAATAAGACCATGCCAAAACACTTGCAAACTTGGTACAAATTTAATAAGACCATGCCAAACACTTGCAAACTTGGAACAAACTTCCTAAGACCATGCCAAAACACTTGCAAACTTGGTACAAATTTAATAAGACCATGCCAAAGCACTTGCAAACTTGGTACAAATTTAATAAGACCATGCCAAAACACTTGCAAACTTGGTACAAATTTAATAAGACCATGCCAAAACACTTTCAAACTTGGTACAAATTTAATAAGACCATGCCAATACGCTTGCAAACTTGAAAAAAATTTAATAAGACCATGCCAAAACACTTGCAAACTTGGTACATATTCAATAAGACCATGCCAAAACACTTGCAAACTTGGAACAAACTTCCTAAGACCATGCCAAAACACTTGCAAACTTGGTACAAATTAAATGAGACCATGCCAAACACTTGCAAGCTCGGAACAAACTTCCTAAGACCATGTCAAAACACTTGCAAACTTGGAACAAACTTCCTAAGACCATGCCAAACGCTTGCAAACTTGGTACAAATTTAATAAGACCATGCCAAAACACTTGCAAACTTGGTACAAATTTAATAAGACCATGCCAAAACACTTGCAAACTTGGTAAAATTTAATAAGACCATGCCAAAACACTTTCAAACTTGGTACAAATTTAATAAGACCATGCCAAAACACTTGCAAACTTGGTACAAATTTAATAAGACCATGCCAAAACACTTGCAAACTTGGTACAAATTTAATAAGACCATGCCAAACACTTGCAAACTTGGAACAAACTTCCTAAGACCATGCCAAATCACTTACAAACTTGGTACAAATTTAATAAGACCATGCCAAAACACTTGCAAACTTGGTACAAATTTAATAAGACCATGCCAAACACTTGCAAACTTGGAACAAACTTCCTAAGACCATGCCAAAACACTTGCAAACTTGGTACAAATTTAATAAGACCATGCCAAAACACTTGCAAACTTGGTACAAATTTAATAAGACCATGCCAAAAGACTTGCAAACTTGGTACAAATTTAATAAGACCATGCCAAAACACTTGCAAACTTGGAACAAATTTAATAAGACCATGCCAAAACACTTGCAAACTTGGTACAAATTTAATAAAACCATGCCAAAACACTTGCAAACTTGGAACAAACTTCCTAAGACCATGCCAAAACACTTGCAAACTTGGTACAAATTAAATAAGACCATGCCAAAACACTTGCAAACTTGGAACAAATTTAATAAGACCATGCCAAAACACTTGCAAACTTGGTACAAATTTAATAAGACCATGTCAAAACACTTGCAAACTTGGTACAAATTTAATAAGACCATGCCAAACACTTGCAAACTTGGAACAAACTTCCTAAGACCATGCCAAAACACTTGCAAACTTGGTACAAATTAAATAAGACCATGCCAAAACACTTGCAAACTTGGTACAAATTTAATAAGATCATGCCAATACACTTGCAAACTTGTTAAAAATTTAATAAGACCATGCCAAAACACTTGCAAACTTGGAATAAACTTCCTAAGACCATGCCAAAACACCTGCAAACTTGGTACAAATTAAATAAGACCATGCCAAAACACTTGCAAACTTGGTACAAATTTAATAAGACCATGCCAAAACACTTGCAAACTTGCTACAAATTTAATAAGACCATGCCAAACACTTGCAAACTTGGTACAAATTAAATAAGACCATGCCAAAACACTTGCAAACTTGGTATAAGTTTAATAAGACCATGCCATAACACTTGCAAACTTGGTACAAATTTAATAAGACCATGCCAAACACTTGCAAACTTGGTACAAATTTAATAAGACCATGCCAAACACTTGCAAACTTGGAACAAACTTCCTAAGACCATGCCAAAACACTTGCAAACTTGGTACAAATTTAAAAAGATCATGCTAAAACACTTGCAAACTTGGTACAAATTTAATAAGACCTTGCCAAAACACTTGCAAACTTGGAACAAACTTCCTAAGACCATGCCAAAACACTTGCAAACTTGGTACAAATTTAATAAGACCATGCCAGAACACTTGCAAACTTGGTATAAATTTAATAAGACCATGCCATAACACTTGCAAACTTGGTACAAATTTAATAAGACCATGCCAAACACTTGCAACCTTGGTACAAACTTCCTAAGACCATGCCAAAACACTTGCAAACTTGGTACAAATTTAATAAGATCATGCTAAAACACTTGCAAACTTGGTACAAATTTAATAAGACCTTGCCAAAGCACTTGCAAACTTGGTACAAATTTAATAAGACCATGCCAAAAGACTTGCAAACTTGGTACAAATTTAATAAGACCATGCCCAAAAACACTTGCAAACTTGGTACAAATCTAATAAGACCGTGCCAAACACTTGCAAACTTGGTACAAATTTAATAAGACCATACCAAACACTTGCAAACTTGGAACAAACTTCCTAAAACCATGCCAAAACACTTGCTAACCTGGACAAATTTAATAAGAACATTCCAAACACTTGCAAACTTGGTACAATTTTAATAAGACCATGCCAAACACTTGCAAACTTGGAACAAACTTCCTAAGACCATGCCAAAACACTTGCAAACTTGGTACAAATTTAATTAGACCATGGCAAAACACTTGCAAACTTGGTACAAATTTAATAAGACCATGCCAAAACACTTGCAAACTTGGTACAAATTTAATAAGACCATGCCAAACACTTGCAAACTTGGAACAAATTTAATAAGACCATGCCAAAACACTTGCAAACTTGGTACAAATTTAATAAGACCATGCCAAACACTTGCAAACTTGGAACAAACTTACTAAGACCATGCCAAAACACTTGCAAACTTGGTACAAATTTAATAAGACCATGCCAAAACACTTGCAAACTTGGTACAAATTTAATAAGACCATGCCAAAAGACTTGCAAACTTGGTACAAATTTAATAAGACCATGCCAAACACTTGCAAACTTGGAACAACCTTCCTAAGACCATGCCAAAAGACTTGCAAACTTGGTAAAAATTTAATAAGACCATGCCAAAACACTTGCAAACTTGGTACAAATCTAATAAGACCATGCCAAACACTTGCAAACTTGGTACAAATTTAATAAGACCATGCCAAACACTTGCAAACTTGGAACAAATTTAATAAGACCATGCCAAACACTTGCAAACTTGGAACAAACTTACTAAGACCATGCCAAAACACTTGCAAACTTGGTACAATTTTTATAAGACCATGCCAAAACACTTGCAAATTTGGAACAAACTTCCTAAGACCATGCCAAAACACTTGCAAACTTGGTACAAATTTAATAAGACCATGGCAAAACACTTGCAAACTTGGTACAAATTTAATAAGACCATGGCAAAACACTTGCAAACTTGGTACAAATTTAATAAGACCATGCCAAACACTTGCAAACTTGGTACAAATTTAATAAGACCATGCCAAAACACTTGCAAACTTGCTACAAATCTAATAAGACCATGCCAAACACTTGCAAACTTGGTACAAATTAAATAAGACCATGCCAAACACTTGCAAACTTGGAACAAATTTAATAAGACCTTGCCAAACACTTGCAAACTTGGAACAAACTTACTAAGACCATGCCAAAACACTTGCAAACTTGGTTCAAATTTAATAAGACCATGCCAAACACTTGCAAACTTGGTACAAATTTAATAAGACCATGCCAAAACACTTGCAAACTTGGTACAAATTTAATAAGACCATGCCAAAACACTTGCAAACTTGGTACAAATCTAATAAGACCATGCCAAACACTTGCAAACTTGGAACAAATTTAATAAGACCATGCCAAACACTTGCAAACTTGGAACAAATTTAATAAGACCATGCCAAACACTTGCAAACTTGGTACAAATTTAATAAGACCATGCCAAAAGACTTGCAAACTTGGTACAAATTTAATAAGACCATGCCAAAACACTTGCAAACTTGGTACAAATTTAATAAGACCATGCCAAACACTTGCAAACTTGGTACAAATTTAATAAGACCATGCCAAACACTTGCAAACTTGGAACAAACTTCCTAAAACCATGCCAAAACACTTGCTTACCTGGTACAAATTTAATAAGACCATGCCAAACACTTGCAAACTTG
This sequence comes from Anopheles atroparvus, assembly GCA_914969975.1. Taxonomy (NCBI): domain Eukaryota; kingdom Metazoa; phylum Arthropoda; class Insecta; order Diptera; family Culicidae; genus Anopheles; species Anopheles atroparvus. Next base: position 390,165 of record CAJZCY010000008.1, on the reverse strand, counting down.
GTACAATTTTAATAAGACCATGCCAAAACACTTGCAAACTTGGAACAAACTTCCTAAGACCATGCCAAAACACTTGCAAACTTGGTACAAATTTAATAAGACCATGCCAAAACACTTGCAAACTTGGTACAAATCTAATAAGACCATGCCAAACACTTGCAAACTTGGTACAAATTTAATAAGACCATGCCAAACACTAGCAAACTTGGAACAAATTTAATAAGACCATGCCAAACACTTGCAAACTTGGAACAAACTTACTAGGACCATGCCAAACCACTTGCAAACTTGGTACAAATTTAATAAGACCATGCCAAAACACTTGCAAACTTGGTACAAATTTCCTAAGACCATGCCAAAAGACTTGCAAACTTGGTACAAATTTAATAAGACCATGCCAAAACACTTGCAAACTTGGTACAAATCTAATAAGACCATGCCAAACACTTGCAAACTTGGTACAAATTTAATAAGACCATGCCAAACACTTGCAAACTTGGAACAAACTTCCTAAAACCATGCCAAAACACTTGCAAACCTGGTAAAAATTTAATAAGACCATGCCAAACACTTGCAAACTTGGTACAATTTTAATAAGACCATGCCAAAACACTTGCAAACTCGGAACAAACTTCCTAAGACCATGCCAAAACACTTGCAAACTTGGTACAAATTTAATAAGACCATGCAAAAACACTTGCAAACTTGGTACAAATTTAAAAAGACCATGCCAAAACACTTGCAAACTTGGTACAAATTTAAAAAGACCATGCCAAAACACTTGCAAACTTGGAACAAACCTCCTAAGACCATGCCAAAACACTTGCAAACTTGGTACAAATTTAATAAGACCATGCCAAAACACTTGCAAACTTGGTATAAGTTTAATAAGACCATGCCATAACACTTGCAAACTTGGTACAAATTTAATAAGACCATGCCAAACACTTGCAAACTTTGTACAAATTTAATAAGACCATGCCAAACACTTGCAAACTTGGAACAAACTTCCTAAGACCATGCCAAAACACTTGCAAACTTGGTACAAATTTAAAAAGATCATGCTAAAACACTTGCAAACTTGGTACAAATTTAATAAGACCTTGCCAAAACACTTGCAAACTTGGAACAAACTTCCTAAGACCATGCCAAAACACTTGCAAACTTGGTACAAATTTAATAAGACCATGCCAGAACACTTGCAAACTTGGTATAAATTTAATAAGACCATGCCAAAACACTTGCAAACTTGGTACAAATTTAATAAGACCATGCCAAACACTTGCAACCTTGGTACAAACTTCCTAAGACCATGCCAAAACACTTGCAAACTTGGTACAAATTTAATAAGATCATGCTAAAACACTTGCAAACTTGGTACAAATTTAATAAGACCTTGCCAAAACACTTGCAAACTTGGTACAAATTTAATAAGACCATGCCAAAAGACTTGCAAACTTGGTACAAATTTAATAAGACCATGCCCAAAAACACTTGCAAACTTGGTACAAATCTAATAAGACCATGCCAAACACTTGCAAACTTGGTACAAATTTAATAAGACCATGCCAAACACTTGCAAACTTGGAACAAACTTCCTAAAACCATGCCAAAACACTTGCTAACCTGGACAAATTTAATAAGAACATTCCAAACACTTGCAAACTTGGTACAATTTTAATAAGACCATGCCAAAACACTTGCAAACTTGGAACAAACTTCCTAAGACCATGCCAAAACACTTGCAAACTTGGTACAAATTTAATTAGACCATGGCAAAACACTTGCAAACTTGGTACAAATTTAATAAGACCATGCCAAAACACTTGCTAACTTGGTACAAATTTAATAAGACCATGCCAAACACTTGCAAACTTGGAACAAATTTAATAAGACCATGCCAAAACACTTGCAAACTTGGTACAAATTTAATAAGACCATGCCAAACACTTGCAAACTTGGAACAAACTTACTAAGACCATGCCAAAACACTTGCAAACTTGGTACAAATTTAATAAGACCATGCCAAACACTTGCAAACTTGGTACAAATTTAATAAGACCATGCCAAACACTTGCAAACTTGGTACAATTTTAATAAGACCATGCCAAAACACTTGCAAACTCGGAACAAACTTCCTAAGACCATGCCAAAACACTTGCAAACTTGGTACAAATTTAATAAGACCATGCAAAAACACTTGCAAACTTGGTACAAATTTAAAAAGACCATGCCAAAACACTTGCAAACTTGGTACAAATTTAAAAAGACCATGCCAAAACACTTGCAAACTTGGAACAAACCTCCTAAGACCATGCCAAACACTTGCAAACTTGGAACAAACTTACTAAGACCATGCCAAAACACTTGCAAACTTGGCACAATTTTAATAAGACCATGCCAAAACACTTGCAAATTTTGAACAAACTTCCTAAGACCATGCCAAAACACTTGCAAACTTGGTACAAATTTAATAAGACCATGGCAAAACACTTGCAAACTTGGTACAAATTTAATAAGACCATGGCAAAACACTTGCAAACTTGGTACAAATTCAATAAGACCATGCCAAACACTTGCAAACTTGGTACAAATTTAATAAGACCATGCCAAAACACTTGCAAACTTGGTACAAATCTAATAAGACCATGCCAAACACTTGCAAACTTGGTACAAATTAAATAAGACCATGCCAAACACTTGCAAACTTGGAACAAATTTAATAAGACCTTGCCAAACACTTGCAAACTTGGAACAAACTTACTAAGACCATGCCAAAACACTTGCAAACTTGGTTCAAATTTAATAAGACCATGCCAAACACTTGCAAACTTGGTACAAATTTAATAAGACCATGCCAAAACACTTGCAAACTTGGTACAAATTTAATAAGACCATGCCAAAACACTTGCAAACTTGGTACAAATTTAATAAGACCATGCCAAACACTTGCAAACTTGGTACAAATCTAATAAGACCATGCCAAACACTTGCAAACTTGGTACAAATTTAATTAGACCATGCCAAACACTTGCAAACTTGGAACAAATTTAATACGACCATGCCAAACACTTGCAAACTTGGAACAAACTTACTAAGACCATGCCAAAACACTTGCAAACCTGGTACAAATTTAATAAGACCATGCCAAAACACTTGCAAACTTGGTACAAATTTAATAAGACCATGCCAAAAGACTTGCAAACTTGGTACAAATTTAATAAGACCATGCCAAAACACTTGCAAACTTGGTACAAATTTAATAAGACCATGCCAAACACTTGCAAACTTGGTACAAATTTAATAAGACCATGCCAAACACTTGCAAACTTGGAACAAACTTCCTAAAACCATGCCAAAACACTTGCTAACCTGGTACAAATTTAATAAGATCATGCCAAACACTTGCAAACTTGGTACAATTTTAATAAGACCATGCCAAAACACTTGCAAACTTGGAACAAACTTCCTAAGACCATGCCAAAACACTTGCAAACTTGGTACAAATTTAATAAGACCATGCCAAACACTTGCAAACTTGGAACAACCTTCCTAAGACCATGCCAAAAGACTTGCAAACTTGGTAAAAATTTAATAAGACCATGCCAAAACACTTGCAAACTTGGTACAAATCTAATAAGACCATGCCAAACACTTGCAAACTTGGTACAAATTTAATAAGACCATGCCAAACACTTGCAAACTTGGAACAAATTTAATAAGACCATGCCAAACACTTGCAAACTTGGAACAAACTTACTAAGACCATGCCAAAACACTTGCAAACTTGGCACAATTTTAATAAGACCATGCCAAAACACTTGCAAATTTTGAACAAACTTCCTAAGACCATGCCAAAACACTTGCAAAGTTGGTACAAATTTAATAAGACCATGGCAAAACACTTGCAAACTTGGTACAAATTTAATAAGACCATGGCAAAACACTTGCAAACTTGGTACAAATTCAATAAGACCATGCCAAACACTTGCAAACTTGGTACAAATTTAATAAGACCATGCCAAAACACTTGCAAACTTGGTACAAATCTAATAAGACCATGCCAAACACTTGCAAACTTGGTACAAATTAAATAAGACCATGCCAAACACTTGCAAACTTGGAACAAATTTAATAAGACCTTGCCAAACACTTGCAAACTTGGAACAAACTTACTAAGACCATGCCAAAACACTTGCAAACTTGGTTCAAATTTAATAAGACCATGCCAAACACTTGCAAACTTGGTACAAATTTAATAAGACCATGCCAAAACACTTGCAAACTTGGTACAAATTTAATAAGACCATGCCAAAACACTTGCAAACTTGGTACAAATTTAATAAGACCATGCCAAACACTTGCAAACTTGGTACAAATCTAATAAGACCATGCCAAACACTTGCAAACTTGGTACAAATTTAATTAGACCATGCCAAACACTTGCAAACTTGGAACAAATTTAATACGACCATGCCAAACACTTGCAAACTTGGAACAAACTTACTAAGACCATGCCAAAACACTTGCAAACTTGGTACAAATTTAATAAGACCATGCCAAAACACTTGCAAACTTGGTACAAATTTAATAAGACCATGCCAAAAGACTTGCAAACTTGGTACAAATTTAATAAGACCATGCCAAAACACTTGCAAACTTGGTACAAATTTAATAAGACCATGCCAAACACTTGCAAACTTGGTACAAATTTAATAAGACCATGCCAAACACTTGCAAACTTGGAACAAACTTCCTAAAACCATGCCAAAACACTTGCTAACCTGGTACAAATTTAATAAGATCATGCCAAACACTTGCAAACTTGGTACAATTTTAATAAGACCATGCCAAAACACTTGCAAACTTGGAACAAACTTCCTAAGACCATGCCAAAACACTTGCAAACTTGGTACAAATTTAATAAGACCATGCCAAAACACTTGCAAACTTGGTACAAATTTAATAAGACCATGCCAAACACTTGCAAACTTGGTACAAATTTAATAAGACCATGCCAAAACACTTGCAAACTTGGTACAAATTTAATAAGACCATGCCAAACACTTGCTAACTTGGAACAAACTTACTAACACCATGCCAAAACACTTGCAAACTTGGTACAAATTTAATAAGACCATGCCAAACACTTGCAAACTTGGAACAACCTTCCTAAGACCATGCCAAAAGACTTGCAAACTTGGTAAAAATTTAATAAGACCATGCCAAAACACTTGCAAACTTGGTACAAATCTAATAAGACCATGCCAAACACTTGCAAACTTGGTACAAATTTAATAAGACCATGCCAAACACTTGCAAACTTGGAACAAATTTAATAAGACCATGCCAAACACTTGCAAACTTGGAACAAACTTACTAAGACCATGCCAAAACACTTGCAAACTTGGCACAATTTTAATAAGACCATGCCAAAACACTTGCAAATTTTGAACAAACTTCCTAAGACCATGCCAAAACACTTGCAAACTTGGTACAAATTTAATAAGACCATGGCAAAACACTTGCAAACTTGGTACAAATTTAATAAGACCATGGCAAAACACTTGCAAACTTGGTACAAATTCAATAAGACCATGCCAAACACTTGCAAACTTGGTACAAATTTAATAAGACCATGCCAAAACACTTGCAAACTTGGTACAAATCTAATAAGACCATGCCAAACACTTGCAAACTTGGTACAAATTAAATAAGACCATGCCAAACACTTGCAAACTTGGAACAAACTTACTAAGACCATGCCAAAACACTTGCAAACTTGGTTCAAATTTAATAAGACCATGCCAAACACTTGCAAACTTGGTACAAATTTAATAAGACCATGCCAAAACACTTGCAAACTTGGTACAAATTTAATAAGACCATGCCAAAACACTTGCAAACTTGGTACAAATTTAATAAGACCATGCCAAACACTTGCAAACTTGGTACAAATCTAATAAGACCATGCCAAACACTTGCAAACTTGGTACAAATTTAATTAGACCATGCCAAACACTTGCAAACTTGGAACAAATTTAATACGACCATGCCAAACACTTGCAAACTTGGAACAAACTTACTAAGACCATGCCAAAACACTTGCAAACTTGGTACAAATTTAATAAGACCATGCCAAAACACTTGCAAACTTGGTACAAATTTAATAAGACCATGCCAAAAGACTTGCAAACTTGGTACAAATTTAATAAGACCATGCCAAAACACTTGCAAACTTGGTACAAATTTAATAAGACCATGCCAAACACTTGCAAACTTGGTACAAATTTAATAAGACCATGCCAAACACTTGCAAACTTGGAACAAACTTCCTAAAACCATGCCAAAACACTTGCCAACCTGGTACAAATTTAATAAGATCATGCCAAACACTTGCAAACTTGGTACAATTTTAATAAGACCATGCCAAAACACTTGCAAACTTGGAACAAACTTCCTAAGACCATGCCAAAACACTTGCAAACTTGGTAAAAATTTAATAAGACCATGCCAAAACACTTGCAAACTTGGTACAAATTTAATAAGACCATGCCAAACACTTGCAAACTTGGTACAAATTTAATAAGACCATGCCAAAACACTTGCAAACTTGGTACAAATTTAATAAGACCATGCCAAACACTTGCTAACTTGGAACAAACTTACTAACACCATGCCAAAACACTTGCAAACTTGGTACAAATTTAATAAGACCATGCCAAACACTTGCAAACTTGGTACAAATTTAATAAGACCATGCCAAAAGACTTGCAAACTTGGTACAAATTTAATAAGACCATGCCAAAACACTTGCAAACTTGGTACAAATCTAATAAGACCATGCCAAACACTTGCAAACTTGGTACAAATTTAATAAGACCATGCCAAACACTTGCAAACTTGGAACAAATTTAATAAGACCATGCCAAACACTTGCAAACTTGGAACAAACTTACTAAAACCATGCCAAACCACTTGCAAACTTGGTACAAATTTAATAAGACCATGCCAAAACACTTGCAAACTTGGTACAAATTTCCTAAGACCATGCCAAAAGACTTGCAAACTTGGTACAAATTTAATAAGACCATGCCAAAACACTTGCAAACTTGGTACAAATCTAATAAGACCATGCCAAACACTTGCAAACTTGGTACAAATTTAATAAGACCATGCCAAACACTTGCAAACTTGGAACAAACTTCCTAAAACCATGCCAAAACACTTGCTAACCTAGTAAAAATTTAATAAGACCATGCCAAACACTTGCAAACTTGGTACAATTTTAATAACACCATGCCAAAACACTTGCAAACTTGGAACAAACTTCCTAAGACCATGCCAAAACACTTGCAAACTTGGTACAAATTTAATAAGACCATGCAAAAACACTTGCAAACTTGGTACAAATTTAATAAGACCATGCCAAAACACTTGCAAACTTGGTACAAATTTAAAAAGACCATGCCAAAACACTTGCAAACTTGGAACAAACCTCCTAAGACCATGCCAAAACACTTGCAAACTTGGTACAAATTTAATAAGACCATGCCAAACACTTGCAAACTTGGTACAAATTTAATAAGACCATGCCAAACACTTGCAAACTTGGAACAAACTTCCTAAAACCATGCCAAAACACTTGCAAACCTGGTAAAAATTTAATAAGACCATGCCAAACACTTGCAAACTTGGTACAATTTTAATAAGACCATGCCAAAACACTTGCAAACTCGGAACAAACTTCCTAAGACCATGCCAAAACACTTGCAAACTTGGTACAAATTTAATAAGACCATGCAAAAACACTTGCAAACTTGGTACAAATTTAAAAAGACCATGCCAAAACACTTGCAAACTTGGAACAAACTTCCAAAGACCATGCCAAAACACCTGCAAACTTGGTACAAATTTAATAAGACCATGCCAAAACACTTGCAAACTTGGTACAAATTTAATAAGACCATGCCAAACACTTGCAAACTTGGAACAAACTTCCTAAGACCATGCCAAAACACTTGCAAACTTGGAACAAACTTCCTAAGACCATGCCAAAACACCTGCAAACTTGGTACAAATTTAATAAGACCATGCCAAAACACCTGCAAACTTGGAACAAACCTCCTAAGACCATGCCAAAACACTTGCAAACTTGGTACAAATTTAATAAGACCATGCCAAAACACTTGCAAACTTGGTATAAGTTTAATAAGACCATGCCATAACACTTGCAAACTTGGTACAAATTTAATAAGACCATGCCAAACACTTGCAATCTTGGTACAAATTTAAAAAGATCATGCTAAAACACTTGCAAACTTGGTACAAATTTAATAAGACCTTGCCAAAACACTTGCAAACTTGGAACAAACTTCCTAAGACCATGCCAAACACTTGCAAACTTGGTACAAATTTAATAAGACCATGCCAGAACACTTGCAAACTTGGTATAAATTTAATAAGACCATGCCAAAACACTTGCAAACTTGGTACAAATTTAATAAGACCATGCCAAACACTTGCAACCTTGGTACAAACTTCCTAAGACCATGCCAAAACACTTGCAAACTTGGTACAAATTTAATAAGATCATGCTAAAACACTTGCAAACTTGGTACAAATTTAATAAGACCTTGCCAAAACACTTGCAAACTTGGTACAAATTTAATAAGACCATGCCAAAAGACTTGCAAACTTGGTACAAATTTAATAAGACCATGCCCAAAAACACTTGCAAACTTGGTACAAATCTAATAAGACCATGCCAAACACTTGCAAACTTGGTACAAATTTAATAAGACCATGCCAAACACTTGCAAACTTGGAACAAACTTCCTTAAACCATGCCAAAACACTTGCTAACCTGGACAAATTTAATAAGAACATTCCAAACACTTGCAAACTTGGTACAATTTTAATAAGACCATGCCAAAACACTTGCAAACTTGGAACAAACTTCCTAAGACCATGCCAAAACACTTGCAAACTTGGTACAAATTTAATTAGACCATGCCAAAACACTTGCAAACTTGGTACAAATTTAATAAGACCATGCCAAACACTTGCAAACTTGGAACAAATTTAATAACACCATGCCAAAACACTTGCAAACTTGGTACAAATTTAATAAGACCATGCCAAACACTTGCAAACTTGAAACAAACTTCCTAAGACCATGCCAAAACACTTGCAAACTTGGTACAAATTTAATAAGACCATGCCAAACACTTGCAAACTTGGAACAACCTTCCTAAGACCATGCCAAAAGACTTGCAAACTTGGTAAAAATTTAATAAGACCATGCCAAAACACTTGCAAACTTGGTACAAATCTAATAAGACCATGCCAAACACTTGCAAACTTGGTACAAATTTAATAAGACCATGCCAAACACTTGCAAACTTGGAACAAATTTAATAAGACCATGCCAAACACTTGCAAACTTGGAACAAACTTACTAAGACCATGCCAAAACACTTGCAAACTTGGTACAATTTTAATAAGACCATGCCAAAACACTTGCAAATTTGGAACAAACTTCCTAAGACCATGCCAAAACACTTGCAAACTTGGTACAAATTTAATAAGACCATGGCAAAACACTTGCAAACTTGGTACAAATTTAATAAGACCATGGCAAAACACTTGCAAACTTGGTACAAATTCAATAAGACCATGCCAAACACTTGCAAACTTGGTACAAATTTAATAAGACCATGCCAAAACACTTGCAAACTTGGTACAAATCTAATAAGACCATGCCAAACACTTGCAAACTTGGTACAAATTAAATAAGACCATGCCAAACACTTGCAAACTTGGAACAAATTTAATAAGACCTTGCCAAACACTTGCAAACTTGGAACAAACTTACTAAGACCATGCCAAAACACTTGCAAACTTGGTTCAAATTTAATAAGACCATGCCAAACACTTGCAAACTTGGTACAAATTTAATAAGACCATGCCAAAACACTTGCAAACTTGGTACAAATTTAATAAGACCATGCCAAAACACTTGCAAACTTGGTACAAATCTAATAAGACCATGCCAAACACTTGCAAACTTGGTACAAATTTAATAAGACCATGCCAAACACTTGCAAACTTGGAACAAATTTAATAAGACCATGCCAAACACTTGCAAACTTGGAACAAACTTACTAAGACCATGCCAAAACACTTGCAAACTTGGTACAAATTTAATAAGACCATGCCAAAACACTTGCAAACTTGGTACAAATTTAATAAGACCATGCCAAAAGACTTGCAAACTTGGTACAAATTTAATAAGACCATGCCAAAACACTTGCAAACTTGGTACAAATTTAATAAGACCATGCCAAACACTTGCAAACTTGGTACAAATTTAATAAAACCATGCCAAACACTTGCAAACTTGGAACAAACTTCCTAAAACCATGCCAAAACACTTGCTAACCTGGTACAAATTTATTAAGATCATGCCAAACACTTGCAAACTTGGTACAATTTTAATAAGACCATGCCAAAACACTTGCAAACTTGGAACAAACTTCCTAAGACCATGCCAAAACACTTGCAAACTTGGTACAAATTTAATAAGACCATGCCAAAACACTTGCAAACTTGGTACAAATTTAATAAGACCATGCCAAACACTTGCAAACTTGGTACAAATTTAATAAGACCATGCCAAAACACTTGCAAACTTGGTACAAATTTAATAAGACCATGCCAAACACTTGCTAACTTGGAACAAACTTACTAAGACCATGCCAAAACACTTGCAAACTTGGTACAAATTTAATAAGACCATGCCAAACACTTGCAAACTTGGTACAAATTTAATTAGACCATGCCAAAAGACTTGCAAACTTGGTACAAATTTAATAAGACCATGCCAAAACACTTGCAAACTTGGTACAAATCTAATAAGACCATGCCAAACACTTGCAAACTTGGTACAAATTTAATAAGACCATGCCAAACACTTGCAAACTTGGAACAAATTTAATAAGACCATGCCAAACACTTGCAAACTTGGAACAAACTTACTAAAACCATGCCAAACCACTTGCAAACTTGGTACAAATTTAATAAGACCATGCCAAAACACTTGCAAACTTGGTACAAATTTCCTAAGACCATGCCAAAAGACTTGCAAACTTGGTACAAATTTAATAAGACCATGCCAAAACACTTGCAAACTTGGTACAAATCTAATAAGACCATGCCAAACACTTGCAAACTTGGTACAAATTTAATAAGACCATGCCAAACACTTGCAAACTTGGAACAAACTTCCTAAAACCATGCCAAAACACTTGCTAACCTAGTAAAAATTTAATAAGACCATGCCAAACACTTGCAAACTTGGTACAATTTTAATAACACCATGCCAAAACACTTGCAAACTTGGAACAAACTTCCTAAGACCATGCCAAAACACTTGCAAACTTGGTACAAATTTAATAAGACCATGCAAAAACACTTGCAAACTTGGTACAAATTTAATAAGACCATGCCAAAACACTTGCAAACTTGGTACAAATTTAAAAAGACCATGCCAAAACACTTGCAAACTTGGAACAAACCTCCTAAGACCATGCCAAAACACTTGCAAACTTGGTACAAATTTAATAAGACCATGCCAAAACACTTGCAAACTTGGTATAAGTTTAATAAGACCATGCCATAACACTTGCAAACTTGGTACATATTTAATAAGACCATGCCAAACACTTGCAAACTTGGTACAAATTTAATAAGACCATGCCAAACACTTGCAAACTTGGAACAAACTTCCTAAGACCATGCCAAAACACTTGCAAACTTGGTACAAACTTTATAAGATCATGCTAAAACACTTGCAAACTTGGTACAAATTTAATAAGACCTTGCCAAAACACTTGCAAACTTGGAACAAACTTCCTAAGACCATGCCAAAACACTTGCAAACTTGGTACAAATTTAATAAGACCATGCCAGAACACTTGCAAACTTGGTATAAATTTAATAAGACCATGCCAAAACACTTGCAAACTTGGTACAAATTTAATAAGACCATGCCAAACACTTGCAAACTTGGTACAAACTTCCTAAGACCATGCCAAAACACTTGCAAACTTGGTACAAATTTAATAAGATCATGCTAAAACACTTGCAAACTTGGTACAAATTTAATAAGACCTTGCCAAAACACTTGCAAACTTGGTACAAATTTAATAAGACCATGCCAAAAGACTTGCAAACTTGGTACAAATTTAATAAGACCATGCCAAAACACTTGCAAACTAGGTACAAATCTAATAAGACCATGCCAAACACTTGCAAACTTGGTACAAATTTAATAAGACCATGCCAAACACTTGCAAACTTGGAACAAACTTCCTAAAACCATGCCAAAACACTTGCTTACCTGGACAAATTTAATAAGACCATGCCAAACACTTGCAAACTTGGTACAATTTTAATAAGACCATGCCAAAACACTTGCAAATTTGGAACAAACTTCCTAAGACCATGCCAAAACACTTGCAAACTTGGTACAAATTTAATCAGACCATGGCAAAACACTTGCAAACTTGGTACAAATCTAATAAGACCATGCCAAAACACTTGCAAACTTGGTACAAATTTAATAAGACCATGCCAAACACTTGCAAACTTGGAACAAATTTAATAAGACCATGCCAAAACACTTGCAAACTTGGTACAAATTTAATAAGACCATGCCAAACACTTGCAAACTTGGAACAAACTTACTAAGACCATGCCAAAACACTTGCAAACTTGGTACAAATTTAATAAGACCATGCCAAACACTTGCAAACTTGGTACAAATTTAATAAGACCATGCCAAAAGACTTGCAAACTTGGTACAAATTTAATAAGACCATGCCAAACACTTGCAAACTTGGAACAACCTTCCTAAGACCATGCCAAAAGACTTGCAAACTTGGTACAAATTTAATAAGACCATGCCAAAACACTTGCAAACTTGGTACAAATCTAATAAGACCATGCCAAACACTTGCAAACTTGGTACAAATTTAATAAGACCATGCCAAACACTTGCAAACTTGGAACAAATTTAATAAGACCATGCCAAACACTTGCAAACTTGGAACAAACTTACTAAGACCATGCCAAAACACTTGCAAACTTGGTACAAATTTAATAAGACCATGCCAAACACTTGCAAACTTGGAACAACCTTCCTAAGACCATGCCAAAAGACTTGCAAACTTGGTAAAAATTTAATAAGACCATGCCAAAACACTTGCAAACTTGGTACAAATCTAATAAGACCATGCCAAACACTTGCAAACTTGGTACAAATTTAATAAGACCATGCCAAACACTTGCAAACTTGGAACAAATTTAATAAGACCATGCCAAACACTTGCAAACTTGGAACAAACTTACTAAGACCATGCCAAAACACTTGCAAACTTGGTACAATTTTAATAAGACCATGCCAAAACACTTGCAAATTTGGAACAAACTTCCTAAGACCATGCCAAAACACTTGCAAACTTGGTACAAATTTAATAAGACCATGGCAAAACACTTGCAAACTTGGTACAAATTTAATAAGACCATGGCAAAACACTTGCAAACTTGGTACAAATTCAATAAGACCATGCCAAACACTTGCAAACTTGGTACAAATTTAATAAGACCATGCCAAAACACTTGCAAACTTGGTACAAATCTAATAAGACCATGCCAAACACTTGCAAACTTGGTACAAATTAAATAAGACCATGCCAAACACTTGCAAACTTGGAACAAATTTAATAAGACCTTGCCAAACACTTGCAAACTTGGAACAAACTTACTAAGACCATGCCAAAACACTTGCAAACTTGGTTCAAATTTAATAAGACCATGCCAAACACTTGCAAACTTGGTACAAATTTAATAAGACCATGCCAAAACACTTGCAAACTTGGTACAAATTTAATAAGACCATGCCAAAACACTTGCAAACTTGGTACAAATCTAATAAGACCATGCCAAACACTTGCAAACTTGGTATAAATTTAATAAGACCATGCCAAACACTTGCAAACTTGGAACAAATTTAATAAGACCATGCCAAACACTTGCAAACTTGGAACAAACTTACTAAGACCATGCCAAAACACTTGCAAACTTGGTACAAATTTAATAAGACCATGCCAAAACACTTGCAAACTTGGTACAAATTTAATAAGACCATGCCAAAAGACTTGCAAACTTGGTACAAATTTAATAAGACCATGCCAAAACACTTGCAAACTTGGTACAAATTTAATAAGACCATGCCAAACACTTGCAAACTTGGTACAAATTTAATAAAACCATGCCAAACACTTGCAAACTTGGAACAAACTTCCTAAAACCATGCCAAAACACTTGCTAACCTGGTACAAATTTATTAAGATCATGCCAAACACTTGCAAACTTGGTACAATTTTAATAAGACCATGCCAAAACACTTGCAAACTTGGAACAAACTTCCTAAGACCATGCCAAAACACTTGCAAACTTGGTACAAATTTAATAAGACCATGCCAAAACACTTGCAAACTTGGTACAAATTTAATAAGACCATGCCAAACACTTGCAAACTTGGTACAAATTTAATAAGACCATGCCAAAACACTTGCAAACTTGGTACAAATTTAATAAGACCATGCCAAACACTTGCTAACTTGGAACAAACTTACTAAGACCATGCCAAAACACTTGCAAACTTGGTACAAATTTAATAAGACCATGCCAAACACTTGCAAACTTGGTACAAATTTAATTAGACCATGCCAAAAGACTTGCAAACTTGGTACAAATTTAATAAGACCATGCCAAAACACTTGCAAACTTGGTACAAATCTAATAAGACCATGCCAAACACTTGCAAACTTGGTACAAATTTAATAAGACCATGCCAAACACTTGCAAACTTGGAACAAATTTAATAAGACCATGGCAAACACTTGCAAACTTGGAACAAACTTACTAAAACCATGCCAAACCACTTGCAAACTTGGTACAAATTTAATAAGACCATGCCAAAACACTTGCAAACTTGGTACAAATTTCCTAAGACCATGCCAAAAGACTTGCAAACTTGGTACAAATTTAATAAGACCATGCCAAAACACTTGCAAACTTGGTACAAATCTAATAAGACCATGCCAAACACTTGCAAACTTGGTACAAATTTAATAAGACCATGCCAAACACTTGCAAACTTGGAACAAACTTCCTAAAACCATGCCAAAACACTTGCTAACCTAGTAAAAATTTAATAAGACCATGCCAAACACTTGCAAACTTGGTACAATTTTAATAACACCATGCCAAAACACTTGCAAACTTGGAACAAACTTCCTAAGACCATGCCAAAACACTTGCAAACTTGGTACAAATTTAATAAGACCATGCAAAAACACTTGCAAACTTGGTACAAATTTAATAAGACCATGCCAAAACACTTGCAAACTTGGTACAAATTTAAAAAGACCATGCCAAAACACTTGCAAACTTGGAACAAACCTCCTAAGACCATGCCAAAACACTTGCAAACTTGGTACAAATTTAATAAGACCATGCCAAAACACTTGCAAACTTGGTATAAGTTTAATAAGACCATGCCATAACACTTGCAAACTTGGTACATATTTAATAAGACCATGCCAAACACTTGCAAACTTGGTACAAATTTAATAAGACCATGCCAAACACTTGCAAACTTGGAACAAACTTCCTAAGACCATGCCAAAACACTTGCAAACTTGGTACAAACTTAATAAGATCATGCTAAAACACTTGCAAACTTGGTACAAATTTAATAAGACCTTGCCAAAACACTTGCAAACTTGGAACAAACTTCCTAAGACCATGCCAAAACACTTGCAAACTTGGTACAAATTTAATAAGACCATGCCAGAACACTTGCAAACTTGGTATAAATTTAATAAGACCATGCCAAAACACTTGCAAACTTGGTACAAATTTAATAAGACCATGCCAAACACTTGCAAACTTGGTACAAACTTCCTAAGACCATGCCAAAACACTTGCAAACTTGGTACAAATTTAATAAGATCATGCTAAAACACTTGCAAACTTGGTACAAATTTAATAAGACCTTGCCAAAACACTTGCAAACTTGGTACAAATTTAATAAGACCATGCCAAAAGACTTGCAAACTTGGTACAAATTTAATAAGACCATGCCAAAACACTTGCAAACTAGGTACAAATCTAATAAGACCATGCCAAACACTTGCAAACTTGGTACAAATTTAATAAGACCATGCCAAACACTTGCAAACTTGGAACAAACTTCCTAAAACCATGCCAAAACACTTGCTTACCTGGACAAATTTAATAAGACCATGCCAAACACTTGCAAACTTGGTACAATTTTAATAAGACCATGCCAAAACACTTGCAAATTTGGAACAAACTTCCTAAGACCATGCCAAAACACTTGCAAACTTGGTACAAATTTAATCAGACCATGGCAAAACACTTGCAAACTTGGTACAAATCTAATAAGACCATGCCAAAACACTTGCAAACTTGGTACAAATTTAATAAGACCATGCCAAACACTTGCAAACTTGGAACAAATTTAATAAGACCATGCCAAAACACTTGCAAACTTGGTACAAATTTAATAAGACCATGCCAAACACTTGCAAACTTGGAACAAACTTACTAAGACCATGCCAAAACACTTGCAAACTTGGTACAAATTTAATAAGACCATGCCAAACACTTGCAAACTTGGTACAAATTTAATAAGACCATGCCAAAAGACTTGCAAACTTGGTACAAATTTAATAAGACCATGCCAAACACTTGCAAACTTGGAACAACCTTCCTAAGACCATGCCAAAAGACTTGCAAACTTGGTACAAATTTAATAAGACCATGCCAAAACACTTGCAAACTTGGTACAAATCTAATAAGACCATGCCAAACACTTGCAAACTTGGTACAAATTTAATAAGACCATGCCAAACACTTGCAAACTTGGAACAAATTTAATAAGACCATGCCAAACACTTGCAAACTTGGAACAAACTTACTAAGACCATGCCAAAACACTTGCAAACTTGGTACAATTTTAATAAGACCATGCCAAAACACTTGCAAATTTGGAACAAACTTCCTAAGACCATGCCAAAACACTTGCAAACTTGGTACAAATTTAATAAGACCATGGCAAAACACTTGCAAACTTGGTACAAATTTAATAAGACCATGGCAAAACACTTGCAAACTTGGTACAAATTTAATGAGACCATGCCAAACACTTGCAAACTTGGTACAAATTTAATAAGACCATGCCAAAACACTTGCAAACTTGGTACAAATCTAATAAGACCATGCCAAACACTTGCAAACTTGGTACAAATTTAATAAGACCATGCCAAACACTTGCAAACTTGGAACAAATTTAATAAGACCATGCCAAACACTTGCAAACTTGGAACAAACTTACTAAGACCATGCCAAAACACTTGCAAACTTGGTTCAAATTTAATAAGACCATGCCAAACACTTGCAAACTTGGTACAAATTTAATAAGACCATGCCAAAACACTTGCAAACTTGGTACAAATTTAATAAGACCATGCCAAAACACTTGCAAACTTGGTACAAATCTAATAAGACCATGCCAAACACTTGCAAACTTGGTACAAATTTAATAAGACCATGCCAAACACTTGCAAACTTGGAACAAATTTAATAAGACCATGCCAAACACTTGCAAACTTGGAACAAACCTACTAAGACCATGCCAAAACACTTGCAAACTTGGTACAAATTTAATAAGACCATGCCAAAACACTTGCAAACTTGGTACAAATTTAATAAGACCATGCCAAAAGACTTGCAAACTTGGTACAAATTTAATAAGACCATGCCAAAACACTTGCAAACTTGGTACAAATTTAATAAGACCATGCCAAACACTTGCAAACTTGGTACAAATTTAATAAGACCATGCCAAACACTTGCAAACTTGGAACAAACTTCCTAAAACCACGCCAAAACACTTGCTAACCTGGTACAAATTTAATAAGACCATGCCAAACACTTGCAAACTTGGTACAATTTTAATAAGACCATGCCAAAACACTTGCAAACTTGGTACAAATTTAATAAGACCATGCCAAAACACTTGCAAACTTGGAACAAACTTCCTAAGACCATGCCAAAACACTTGCAAACTTGGTACAAATTTAATAAGACCATGCCAAAAGACTTGCAAACTTGGTACAAATTTAATAAGACCATGCCAAAACACTTGCAAACTTGGTACACATTTAATAAGACCATGCCAAACACTTGCAAACTTGGTACAAATTTAATAAGACCATGCCAAACACCTGCAAACTTGGAACAAACTTCCTAAAACCACGCCAAAACACTTGCTAACCTGGTACAAATTTAATAAGACCATGCCAAACACTTGCAAACTTGGTACAATTTTAATAAGACCATGCCAAAACACTTGCAAACTTGGTACAAATTTAATAAGATCATGCCAAAACACTTGCAAACTTGGAACAAACTTCCTAAGACCATGCCAAAACACTTGCAAACTTGGTACAAATTTAATAAGACCATGCCAAAACACTTGCAAACTTGGAACAAACTTGCTAAGACCATGCCAAAACACTTGCAAACTTGGTACAAATTTAATATGATCATGCTAAAACACTTGCAAACTTGGTACAAATTTAATAAGACCTTGCCAAAACACTTGCAAACTTGGAACAAACTTCCTAAGACCATGCCAAAACACTTGCAAACTTGGTACAAATTTAATAAGACCATGCCAAAATACTTGCAAACTTGGTATAAATTTAATAACACCATGCCAAAACACTTGCAAACTTGGTACAAATTTAATAAGACCATGCCAAACACTTGCAAACTTGGAACAAACTTCCTAAAACCATGCCAAAACACTTGCTAACCTGGTACAAATTTAATAAGACCATGCCAATCACTTGCAAACTTGGTACAATTTTAATAAGACCATGCCAAAACACTTGCAAACTTGGAACAAACTTCCTAAGACCATGCCAAAACACTTGCAAACTTGGTATAAATTTAATATGATCATGCTAAAACACTTGCAAACTTGGAACAAATTTAATAAGACCATGCCAAACACTTGCAAACTTGGAACTAACTTCCTAAGACCATGCCAAAACACTTGCAAACTTGGTACAAATTTAATAAGACCATGCCAAAACACTTGCAAACTTGGTACAAACTTAATAAGATCATGCTAAAACACTTGCAAACTTGGTACAATTTTAATAAGACCATGCCAAAACACTTGCAAATTTGGAACAAACTTCCTAAGACCATGCCAAAACACTTGCAAACTTGGTACAAATTTAATCAGACCATGGCAAAACACTTGCAAACTTGGTACAAATCTAATAAGACCATGCCAAAACACTTGCAAACTTGGTACAAATTTAATAAGACCATGCCAAACACTTGCAAACTTGGAACAAATTTAATAAGACCATGCCAAAACACTTGCAAACTTGGTACAAATTTAATAAGACCATGCCAAACACTTGCAAACTTGGAACAAACTTACTAAAACCATGCCAAACCACTTGCAAACTTGGTACAAATTTAATAAGACCATGCCAAAACACTTGCAAACTTGGTACAAATTTCCTAAGACCATGCCAAAAGACTTGCAAACTTGGTACAAATTTAATAAGACCATGCCAAAACACTTGCAAACTTGGTACAAATCTAATAAGACCATGCCAAACACTTGCAAACTTGGTACAAATTTAATAAGACCATGCCAAACACTTGCAAACTTGGAACAAACTTCCTAAAACCATGCCAAAACACTTGCTAACCTAGTAAAAATTTAATAAGACCATGCCAAACACTTGCAAACTTGGTACAATTTTAATAACACCATGCCAAAACACTTGCAAACTTGGAACAAACTTCCTAAGACCATGCCAAAACACTTGCAAACTTGGTACAAATTTAATAAGACCATGCAAAAACACTTGCAAACTTGGTACAAATTTAATAAGACCATGCCAAAACACTTGCAAACTTGGTACAAATTTAAAAAGACCATGCCAAAACACTTGCAAACTTGGAACAAACCTCCTAAGACCATGCCAAAACACTTGCAAACTTGGTACAAATTTAATAAGACCATGCCAAAACACTTGCAAACTTGGTATAAGTTTAATAAGACCATGCCATAACACTTGCAAACTTGGTACATATTTAATAAGACCATGCCAAACACTTGCAAACTTGGTACAAATTTAATAAGACCATGCCAAACACTTGCAAACTTGGAACAAACTTCCTAAGACCATGCCAAAACACTTGCAAACTTGGTACAAACTTAATAAGATCATGCTAAAACACTTGCAAACTTGGTACAAATTTAATAAGACCTTGCCAAAACACTTGCAAACTTGGAACAAACTTCCTAAGACCATGCCAAAACACTTGCAAACTTGGTACAAATTTAATAAGACCATGCCAGAACACTTGCAAACTTGGTATAAATTTAATAAGACCATGCCAAAACACTTGCAAACTTGGTACAAATTTAATAAGACCATGCCAAACACTTGCAAACTTGGTACAAACTTCCTAAGACCATGCCAAAACACTTGCAAACTTGGTACAAATTTAATAAGATCATGCTAAAACACTTGCAAACTTGGTACAAATTTAATAAGACCTTGCCAAAACACTTGCAAACTTGGTACAAATTTAATAAGACCATGCCAAAAGACTTGCAAACTTGGTACAAATTTAATAAGACCATGCCAAAACACTTGCAAACTAGGTACAAATCTAATAAGACCATGCCAAACACTTGCAAACTTGGTACAAATTTAATAAGACCATGCCAAACACTTGCAAACTTGGAACAAACTTCCTAAAACCATGCCAAAACACTTGCTTACCTGGACAAATTTAATAAGACCATGCCAAACACTTGCAAACTTGGTACAATTTTAATAAGACCATGCCAAAACACTTGCAAATTTGGAACAAACTTCCTAAGACCATGCCAAAACACTTGCAAACTTGGTACAAATTTAATCAGACCATGGCAAAACACTTGCAAACTTGGTACAAATCTAATAAGACCATGCCAAAACACTTGCAAACTTGGTACAAATTTAATAAGACCATGCCAAACACTTGCAAACTTGGAACAAATTTAATAAGACCATGCCAAAACACTTGCAAACTTGGTACAAATTTAATAAGACCATGCCAAACACTTGCAAACTTGGAACAAACTTACTAAGACCATGCCAAAACACTTGCAAACTTGGTACAAATTTAATAAGACCATGCCAAACACTTGCAAACTTGGTACAAATTTAATAAGACCATGCCAAAAGACTTGCAAACTTGGTACAAATTTAATAAGACCATGCCAAACACTTGCAAACTTGGAACAACCTTCCTAAGACCATGCCAAAAGACTTGCAAACTTGGTACAAATTTAATAAGACCATGCCAAAACACTTGCAAACTTGGTACAAATCTAATAAGACCATGCCAAACACTTGCAAACTTGGTACAAATTTAATAAGACCATGCCAAACACTTGCAAACTTGGAACAAATTTAATAAGACCATGCCAAACACTTGCAAACTTGGAACAAACTTACTAAGACCATGCCAAAACACTTGCAAACTTGGTACAATTTTAATAAGACCATGCCAAAACACTTGCAAATTTGGAACAAACTTCCTAAGACCATGCCAAAACACTTGCAAACTTGGTACAAATTTAATAAGACCATGGCAAAACACTTGCAAACTTGGTACAAATTTAATAAGACCATGGCAAAACACTTGCAAACTTGGTACAAATTTAATGAGACCATGCCAAACACTTGCAAACTTGGTACAAATTTAATAAGACCATGCCAAAACACTTGCAAACTTGGTACAAATCTAATAAGACCATGCCAAACACTTGCAAACTTGGTACAAATTTAATAAGACCATGCCAAACACTTGCAAACTTGGAACAAATTTAATAAGACCATGCCAAACACTTGCAAACTTGGAACAAACTTACTAAGACCATGCCAAAACACTTGCAAGCTTGGTTCAAATTTAATAAGACCATGCCAAACACTTGCAAACTTGGTACAAATTTAATAAGACCATGCCAAAACACTTGCAAACTTGGTACAAATTTAATAAGACCATGCCAAAACACTTGCAAACTTGGTACAAATCTAATAAGACCATGCCAAACACTTGCAAACTTGGTACAAATTTAATAAGACCATGCCAAACACTTGCAAACTTGGAACAAATTTAATAAGACCATGCCAAACACTTGCAAACTTGGAACAAACCTACTAAGACCATGCCAAAACACTTGCAAACTTGGTACAAATTTAATAAGACCATGCCAAAACACTTGCAAACTTGGTACAAATTTAATAAGACCATGCCAAAAGACTTGCAAACTTGGTACAAATTTAATAAGACCATGCCAAAACACTTGCAAACTTGGTACAATTTAATAAGACCATGCCAAACACTTGCAAACTTGGTACAAATTTAATAAGACCATGCCAAACACTTGCAAACTTGGAACAAACTTCCTAAAACCACGCCAAAACACTTGCTAACCTGGTACAAATTTAATAAGACCATGCCAAACACTTGCAAACTTGGTACAATTTTAATAAGACCATGCCAAAACACTTGCAAACTTGGTACAAATTTAATAAGACCATGCCAAAACACTTGCAAACTTGGAACAAACTTCCTAAGACCATGCCAAAACACTTGCAAACTTGGTACAAATTTAATAAGACCATGCCAAAAGACTTGCAAACTTGGTACAAATTTAATAAGACCATGCCAAAACACTTGCAAACTTGGTACACATTTAATAAGACCATGCCAAACACTTGCAAACTTGGTACAAATTTAATAAGACCATGCCAAACACTTGCAAACTTGGAACAAACTTCCTAAAACCACGCCAAAACACTTGCTAACCTGGTACAAATTTAATAAGACCATGCCAAACACTTGCAAACTTGGTACAATTTTAATAAGACCATGCCAAAACACTTGCAAACTTGGTACAAATTTAATAAGACCATGCCAAAACACTTGCAAACTTGGAACAAACTTCCTAAGACCATGCCAAAACACTTGCAAACTTGGTACAAATTTAATAAGACCATGCCAAAACACTTGCAAACTTGGAACAAACTTGCTAAGACCATGCCAAAACACTTGCAAACTTGGTACAAATTTAATATGATCATGCTAAAACACTTGCAAACTTGGTACAAATTTAATAAGACCTTGCCAAAACACTTGCAAACTTGGAACAAACTTCCTAAGACCATGCCAAAACACTTGCAAACTTGGTACAAATTTAATAAGACCATGCCAAAACACTTGCAAACTTGGTATAAATTTAATAACACCATGCCAAAACACTTGCAAACTTGGTACAAATTTAATAAGACCATGCCAAACACTTGCAAACTTGGAACAAACTTCCTAAAACCATGCCAAAACACTTGCTAACCTGGTACAAATTTAATAAGACCATGCCAATCACTTGCAAACTTGGTACAATTTTAATAAGACCATGCCAAAACACTTGCAAACTTGGAACAAACTTCCTAAGACCATGCCAAAACACTTGCAAACTTGGTATAAATTTAATATGATCATGCTAAAACACTTGCAAACTTGGAACAAATTTAATAAGACCATGCCAAACACTTGCAAACTTGGAACTAACTTCCTAAGACCATGCCAAAACACTTGCAAACTTGGTACAAATTTAATAAGACCATGCCAAAACACTTGCAAACTTGGTATAAATTTAATAACACCATGCCAAAACACTTGCAAACTTGGTACAAATTTAATAAGACCATGCCAAACACTTGCAAACTTGGAACTAACTTCCTAAGACCATGCCAAAACACTTGCAAACTTGGTACAAATTTAATAAGACCATGCCAAAACACTTGCAAACTTGGTATAAATTTAATAAGACCATGCCAAAACACTTGCAAACTTGGTACAAATCTAATAAGACCATGCCAAACACTTGCAAACTTGGTACAAATTTAATAAGACCATGCCAAACACTTGCAAACTTGGAACAAATTTAATAAGACCATGCCAAACACTTGCAAACTTGGAACAAACTTACTAAGACCATGCCAAAACACTTGCAAACTTGGTACAATTTTAATAAGACCATGCCAAAACACTTGCAAATTTGGAACAAACTTCCTAAGACCATGCCAAAACACTTGCAAACTTGGTACAAATTTAATAAGACCATGGCAAAACACTTGCAAACTTGGTACAAATTTAATAAGACCATGGCAAAACACTTGCAAACTTGGTACAAATTTAATGAGACCATGCCAAACACTTGCAAACTTGGTACAAATTTAATAAGACCATGCCAAAACACTTGCAAACTTGGTACAAATCTAATAAGACCATGCCAAACACTTGCAAACTTGGTACAAATTTAATAAGACCATGCCAAACACTTGCAAACTTGGAACAAATTTAATAAGACCATGCCAAACACTTGCAAACTTGGAACAAACTTACTAAGACCATGCCAAAACACTTGCAAGCTTGGTTCAAATTTAATAAGACCATGCCAAACACTTGCAAACTTGGTACAAATCTAATAAGACCATGCCAAAACACTTGCAAACTTGGTACAAATTTAATAAGACCATGCCAAAACACTTGCAAACTTGGTACAAATCTAATAAGACCATGCCAAACACTTGCAAACTTGGTACAAATTTAATAAGACCATGCCAAACACTTGCAAACTTGGAACAAATTTAATAAGACCATGCCAAACACTTGCAAACTTGGAACAAACCTACTAAGACCATGCCAAAACACTTGCAAACTTGGTACAAATTTAATAAGACCATGCCAAAACACTTGCAAACTTGGTACAAATTTAATAAGACCATGCCAAAAGACTTGCAAACTTGGTACAAATTTAATAAGACCATGCCAAAACACTTGCAAACTTGGTACAAATTTAATAAGACCATGCCAAACACTTGCAAACTTGGTACAAATTTAATAAGACCATGCCAAACACTTGCAAACTTGGAACAAACTTCCTAAAACCACGCCAAAACACTTGCTAACCTGGTACAAATTTAATAAGACCATGCCAAACACTTGCAAACTTGGTACAATTTTAATAAGACCATGCCAAAACACTTGCAAACTTGGTACAAATTTAATAAGACCATGCCAAAACACTTGCAAACTTGGAACAAACTTCCTAAGACCATGCCAAAACACTTGCAAACTTGGTACAAATTTAATAAGACCATGCCAAAAGACTTGCAAACTTGGTACAAATTTAATAAGACCATGCCAAAACACTTGCAAACTTGGTACACATTTAATAAGACCATGCCAAACACTTGCAAACTTGGTACAAATTTAATAAGACCATGCCAAACACTTGCAAACTTGGAACAAACTTCCTAAAACCACGCCAAAACACTTGCTAACCTGGTACAAATTTAATAAGACCATGCCAAACACTTGCAAACTTGGTACAATTTTAATAAGACCATACCAAAACACTTGCAAACTTGGTACAAATTTAATAAGACCATGCCAAAACACTTGCAAACTTGGAACAAACTTCCTAAGACCATGCCAAAACACTTGCAAACTTGGTACAAATTTAATAAGACCATGCCAAAACACTTGCAAACTTGGAACAAACTTGCTAAGACCATGCCAAAACACTTGCAAACTTGGTACAAATTTAATATGATCATGCTAAAACACTTGCAAACTTGGTACAAATTTAATAAGACCTTGCCAAAACACTTGCAAACTTGGAACAAACTTCCTAAGACCATGCCAAAACACTTGCAAACTTGGTACAAATTTAATAAGACCATGCCAAAACACTTGCAAACTTGGTATAAATTTAATAACACCATGCCAAAACACTTGCAAACTTGGTACAAATTTAATAAGACCATGCCAAACACTTGCAAACTTGGAACAAACTTCCTAAAACCATGCCAAAACACTTGCTAACCTGGTACAAATTTAATAAGACCATGCCAATCACTTGCAAACTTGGTACAATTTTAATAAGACCATGCCAAAACACTTGCAAACTTGGAACAAACTTCCTAAGACCATGCCAAAACACTTGCAAACTTGGTATAAATTTAATATGATCATGCTAAAACACTTGCAAACTTGGAACAAATTTAATAAGACCATGCCAAACACTTGCAAACTTGGAACTAACTTCCTAAGACCATGCCAAAACACTTGCAAACTTGGTACAAATTTAATAAGACCATGCCAAAACACTTGCAAACTTGGTATAAATTTAATAACACCATGCCAAAACACTTGCAAACTTGGTACAAATTTAATAAGACCATGCCAAACACTTGCAAACTTGGAACAAACTTCCTAAGACCATGCCAAAACACTTGCAAACTTGGTACAAATTTAATATGATCATGCTAAAACACTTGCAAACTTGGTACAATTTTAATAAGACCATGCCAAAACACTTGCAAACTTGGAACAAACTTCCTAAGACCATGCCAAAACACTTGCAAACTTGGTATAAATTTAATATGATCATGCTAAAACACTTGCAAACTTGGAACAAATTTAATAAGACCATGCCAAACACTTGCAAACTTGGAACTAACTTCCTAAGACCATGCCAAAACACTTGCAAACTTGGTACAAATTTAATATGATCATGCTAAAACACTTGCAAACTTGGTACAAATTTAATAAGACCTTGCCAAAACACTTGCAAACATGGAACAAACTTCCTAAGACCATGCCAAAACACTTGCAAACTTGGTATAAATTTAATAAGACCATGCCAAAACACTTGCAAACTTGGTACAAATTTAATAAGACCATGCCAAACACTTGCAAACTTGGTACAAATTTAATAAGACCATGCCAAACACTTGCAAACTTGGAACAAACTTCCTAAGACCATGCCAAAACACTTGCAAACTTGGTACAAATTTAATATGATCATGCTAAAACACTTGCAAACTTGGTACAAATTTAATAAGACCTTGCCAAAACACTTGCAAACTTGGAACAAACTTCCTAAGACCATGCCAAAACACTTGCAAACTTGGTACAAATTTAATAAGACCATGCCAAAACACTTTTAAACTTGGTATAAATTTAATAAGACCATGCCAAAACACTTGCAAACTTGGTACAAATTTAATAAGACCATGCCAAACACTTGCAAACTTGGTACAAATTTAATAAGACCATGCCAAACACTTGCAAACTTGTAACAAACTTCCTAAGACCATGCCAAAACACTCGCAAACTTGGTACAAATTTAAAAAGATCATGCTAAAACACTTGCAAACTTGGTACAAATTTAATAAGACCTTGCCAAAACACTTGCAAACTTGGTAAAAATTTAATAAGACCATGCCAAAAGACTTGCAAACTTGGTACAAATTTAATAAGACCATGCCAAAACACTTGCAAACTTGGTACAAATTTAATAAGACCATGCCAAAAGACTTGCAAACTTGGTACAAATTTAATAAGACCATGCCAAAACACTTGCAAACTTGGTACAAATTTAATAAGACCATGCCAAACACTTGCAAACTTGGTACAAATTTAATAAGACCATGCCAAAACAATTGCAAACTTGAAACAAATTTAATAAGACCAAGCCAAAACACTTGCAAACTTGGTACAAATTTAATAAGACCATGCCAAAACACTTGCAAACTTGGTACAAATTTAATAAGACCATGCCAAAACACTTGCAAACTTGGTACAAATTTAATAAGACCATGCCAAACACTTGCAAACTTGGTACAAATTTAATAAGACCATGCCAAACACTTGCAAACTTGGAACAAACTTCCTAAGACCATGCCAAAACACTTGCAAACTTGGTATAAATTTAATAAGACCATGCCAAAACACTTGCAAACTTGGTACAAATTTAATAAGACCATGCCAAACACTTGCAAACTTGGTACAAATTTAATAAGACCATGCCAAACATTTGCAAACTTGGAACAAACTTCCTAAGACTATGCCAAAACACTTGCAAACTTGGTACAAATTTAATATGATCATGCTAAAACACTTGCAAACTTGGTACAAATTTAATAAGACCTTGCCAAAACACTTGCAAACTTGGAACAAACTTCCTAAGACCATGCCAAAACACTTGCAAACTTGGTACAAATTTAATAAGACCATGCCAAAACACTTGCAAACTTGGTATAAATTTAATAAGACCATGCCAAAACACTTGCAAACTTGGTACAAATTTAATAAGACCATGCCAAACATTTGCAAACTTGGTACAAATTTAATAAGACCATGCCAAACACTTGCAAACTTGGAACAAACTTGCTAAGAACATGCCAAAACACTCGCAAACTTGGTACAAATTTAATAAGATCATGCTAAAACACTTGCAAACTTGGTACAATTTTAATAAGACCATGCCAAAACACTTGCAAACTTGGTACAAATTTAATAAGACCATGCCAAAACACTTGCAAACTTGGAACAAACTTCCTAAGACCATGCCAAAACACTTGCAAACTTGGTACAAATTTAATAAGACCATGCCAAAAGACTTGCAAACTTGGTACAAATTTAATAAGACCATGCCAAAACACTTGCAAACTTGGTACACATTTAATAAGACCATGCCAAACACTTGCAAACTTGGTACAAATTTAATAAGACCATGCCAAACACTTGCAAACTTGGTACAAATTTAATAAGACCATGCCAAACACTTGCAAACTTGGAACAAACTTCCTAAGACCATGCCAAAACACTTGCAAACTTGGTATAAATTTAATAAGACCATGCCAAAACACTTGCAAACTTGGTACAAATTTAATAAGACCATGCCAAACACTTGCAAACTTGGTACAAATTTAATAAGACCATGCCAAACACTTGCAAACTTGGAACAAACTTCCTAAGACTATGCCAAAACACTTGCAAACTTGGTACAAATTTAATATGATCATGCTAAAACACTTGCAAACTTGGTACAAATTTAATAAGACCTTGCCAAAACACTTGCAAACTTGGAACAAACTTCCTAAGACCATGCCAAAACACTTGCAAACTTGGTACAAATTTAATAAGACCATGCCAAAACACTTGCAAACTTGGTATAAATTTAATAAGACCATGCCAAAACACTTGCAAACTTGGTACAAATTTAATAAGACCATGCTAAAACACTTGCAAACTTGGTAAAAATTTTATAAGACCATGCCAAAAGACTTGCAAACTTGGTACAAATTTAATAAGACCATGCCAAAACACTTGCAAACTTGGTACAAATCTAATAAGATCATGCCAAACATTTGCAAACTTGGTACAAATTTAATAAGACCATGCCAAACACTTGCAAACTTGGAACAAACTTGCTAAGACCATGCCAAAACACTCGCAAACTTGGTACAAATTTAATAAGATCATGCTAAAACACTTGCAAACTTGGTACAAATTTAATAAGACCTTGCCAAAACACTTGCAAACTTGGTAAAAATTTTATAAGACCATGCCAAAAGACTTGCAAACTTGGTACAAATTTAATAAGACCATGCCAAAACACTTGCAAACTTGGTACAAATCTAATAAGATCATGCCAAACATTTGCAAACTTGGTACAAATTTAATAAGAACATGCCAAACACTTGCAAACTTGGAACAAACTTCCTAAAACCATGCCAAAACACTTGCTAAACTGGTACAAATTTAATAAGACCATGCCAAAACACTTGCAAACTTGGTACAAATCTAATAAGACCATGCCAAACACTTGCAAACTTGGTACAAATTTGATAAGACCATGCCAAACACTTGCAAACTTGGAACAAATTTAATAAGACCATGCCAAACACTTGCAAACTTGGAACAAACTTACTAAGACCATGCCAAAACACTTGCAAACTTGGTACAAATTTAATAAGACCATGCCAAAACACTTGCAAACTTGGTACAAATTTAATAAGACCATGCCAAAAGACTTGCAAACTTGGTACAAATTTAATAAGACCATGCCAAAACACTTGCAAACTTGGTACAAATCTAATAAGACCATGCCAAACACTTGCAAACTTGGTACAAATTTAATAAGACCATGCCAAACACTTGCAAACTTGGAACAAACTTCCTAAAACCATGCCAAAACACTTGCCAACCTGGTACAAATTTAATAAGACCATGCCAAACACTTGCAAACTTGGTACAATTTTAATAAGACCATGCCAAAACACTTGCAAACTTGGAACAAACTTCCTAAGACCATGCCAAAACACTTGCAAACTTGGAACAAATTTAATAAGACCATGCCAAAACACTTGCAAACTTGGAACAAATTTAATAAGACCATGCCAAACATTTGCAAACTTGGTACAAATTCAATAAGACCATGCCAAAACACTTGCAAACTTGGTACAAATTTAATAAGACCATGCCAAACACTTGCAAACTTGGAACAAACTTACTAAGACCATGCCAAAACACTTGCTAACCTGGTACAAATTTAATAAGACCATGCCAAACACTTGCAAACTTGGTACAATTTTAATAAGACCATGCCAAAACACTTGCAAACTTGGAACAAACTTCCTAAGACCATGCCAAAGCACTTGCAAACTTGGTACAAATTTAATTAGACCATGGCAAAACACTTGCAAACTTGGTACAAATTTAATAAGACCATGCCAAAACACTTGCAAACTTGGTACAAATTTAATAAGACCATGCCAAACACTTGCAAACTTGGAACAAACTTACTAAGACCATGCCAAAACACTTGCAAACTTGGTACAAATTTAATAAGACCATGCCACACACTTGCAAACTTGGTACAAATTTAATAAAACCATGCCAAAAGACTTGCAAACTTGGTACAAATTTAATAAGACCATGCCAAAACACTTGCAAACTTGGTACAAATCTAATAAGACCATGCCAAACACTTGCAAACTTGGTACAAATTTAATAAGACCATGCCAAACACTTGCAAACTTGGAACAAATTTGATAAGACCATGCCAAACACTTGCAAACTTGGAACAAACTTACTAAGACCATGCCAAAACACTTGCAAACTTGGTACAAATTTAATAAGACCATGCCAAAACACTTGCAAACTTGGTACAAATCTAATAAGACCATGCCAAACACTTGCAAACTTGGTACAAATTTAATAAGACCATGCCAAACACTTGCAAACTTGGAACAAACTTCCTAAAACCATGCCAAAACACTTGCTAACCTGGTACAAATTAAATAAGACCATGCCAAACACTTGCAAACTTGGTACAATTTTAATAAGACCATGCCAAAACACTTGCAAACTTGGAACAAACTTCCTAAGACCATGCCAAAACACTTGCAAACATGGTACAAATTTAATAAGACCATGCCAAAACACTTGCAAACTTGGTACAAATTTAAAAAGACCATGCCAAAACACTTGCAAACTTGGTACAAATTCAATAAGACCATGCCAAAACACTTGCAAACTTGGAACAAACTTCCTAAGACCATGCCAAAACACTTGCAAACTTGGTACAAATTTAATAAGACCATGCCAAAACACTTGCAAACTTGGTACAAATCTAATAAGACCATGCCAAACACTTGCAAACTTGGTACAAATTTAATAAGACCATGCCAAACACTTGCAAACTTGGAACAAACTTCCTAAAACCATGCCAAAACACTTGCAAACTTGGTACAAATTTAATAAGACCATGCCAAAACACTTGCAAACTTGGTACAAATCTAATAAGACCATGCCAAACACTTGCAAACTTGGTACAAATTTAATAAGACCATGCCAAACACTTGCAAACTTGGAACAAACTTCCTAAAACCATGCCAAAACACTTGCTAACCTGGTACAAATTAAATAAGACCATGCCAAACACTTGCAAACTTGGTACAATTTTAATAAGACCATGCCAAAACACTTGCAAACTTGGAACAAACTTCCTAAGACCATGCCAAAACACTTGCAAACTTGGTACAAATTTAATTAGACCATGGCAAAACACTTGCAAACTTGGTACAAATTTAATAAGACCATGCCAAAACACTTGCAAACTTGGTACAAATTTAATAAGACCATGCCAAACACTTGCAAACTTGGAACAAATTTAATAACACCATGCCAAAACACTTGCAAACTTGGTACAAATTTAATAAGACCATGCCAAACACTTGCAAACTTGAAACAAACTTCCTAAGACCATGCCAAAACACTTGCAAACTTGGTACAAATTTAATAAGACCATGCCAAACACTTGCAAACTTGGAACAACCTTCCTAAGACCATGCCAAAAGACTTGCAAACTTGGTAAAAATTTAATAAGACCATGCCAAAACACTTGCAAACTTGGTACAAATCTAATAAGACCATGCCAAACACTTGCAAACTTGGTACAAATTTAATAAGACCATGCCAAACACTTGCAAACTTGGAACAAATTTAATAAGACCATGCCAAACACTTGCAAACTTGGAACAAACTTACTAAGACCATGCCAAAACACTTGCAAACTTGGTACAATTTTAATAAGACCATGCCAAAACACTTGCAAATTTGGAACAAACTTCCTAAGACCATGCCAAAACACTTGCAAACTTGGTACAAATTTAATAAGACCATGGCAAAACACTTGCAAACTTGGTACAAATTTAATAAGACCATGGCAAAACACTTGCAAACTTGGTACAAATTCAATAAGACCATGCCAAACACTTGCAAACTTGGTACAAATTTAATAAGACCATGCCAAAACACTTGCAAACTTGGTACAAATCTAATAAGACCATGCCAAACACTTGCAAACTTGGTACAAATTTAATAAGACCATGCCAAACACTTGCAAACTTGGTACAAATTTAATAAGACCATGCCAAACACTTGCAAACTTGGAACAAACTTCCTAAGACCATGCCAAAACACTTGCAAACTTGGTACAAATTTAATTAGACCATGGCAAAACACTTGCAAACTTGGTACAAATTTAATAAGACCATGCCAAAACACTTGCAAACTTGGTACAAATTTAATAAGACCATGCCAAACACTTGCAAACTTGGTACAAATTTAATAAGACCATGCCAAACACTTGCAAACTTGGTACAATTTTAATAAGACCATGCCAAAACACTTGCAAACTTGGAACAAACTTCCTAAGACCATGCCAAAACACTTGCAAACTTGGTACAAATTTAATTAGACCATGGCAAAACACTTGCAAACTTGGTACAAATTTAATAAGACCATGCCAAAACACTTGCAAACTTGGTACAAATTTAATAAGACCATGCCAAACACTTGCAAACTTGGAACAAATTTAATAACACCATGCCAAAACACTTGCAAACTTGGTACAAATTTAATAAGACCATGCCAAACACTTGCAAACTTGAAACAAACTTCCTAAGACCATGCCAAAACACTTGCAAACTTGGTACAAATTTAATAAGACCATGCCAAACACTTGCAAACTTGGAACAACCTTCCTAAGACCATGCCAAAAGACTTGCAAACTTGGTAAAAATTTAATAAGACCATGCCAAAACACTTGCAAACTTGGTACAAATCTAATAAGACCATGCCAAACACTTGCAAACTTGGTACAAATTTAATAAGACCATGCCAAACACTTGCAAACTTGGAACAAATTTAATAAGACCATGCCAAACACTTGCAAACTTGGAACAAACTTACTAAGACCATGCCAAAACACTTGCAAACTTGGTACAATTTTAATAAGACCATGCCAAAACACTTGCAAATTTGGAACAAACTTCCTAAGACCATGCCAAAACACTTGCAAACTTGGTACAAATTTAATAAGACCATGGCAAAACACTTGCAAACTTGGTACAAATTTAATAAGACCATGGCAAAACACTTGCAAACTTGGTACAAATTCAATAAGACCATGCCAAACACTTGCAAACTTGGTACAAATTTAATAAGACCATGCCAAAACACTTGCATACTTGGTACAAATCTAATAAGACCATGCCAAACACTTGCAAACTTGGTACAAATTAAATAAGACTGTTACGGAAAGAATGAGGCTTTTCGTGAATCTTAGGTGGCCTGCCGCGCAGGACCAAAATTTTACTTTATTTGCCTATATTGTTTTCCGTACTGGTCGAGTCGCTCGCGCGCTGTTCCTTTTAAAGGGCGAGAGACGAAAACATCGTTGCGAGGCGATGTTTTCTGTGACGTTTGTGGTTCACGCATCCTCTGCTTTTTGGTGACCTATGGTCGTCTCACTCTTCCTATCCGAAAGTGGTTCACGCATCCTCTGCTTTTGACATCCTCCGCCTCAGTGAGGTGACTTATAGTCGTCTCACTCTTCCTATCCGACACTTGTCAAAATCGGCAGTTATCGAAAAACCCTGTTCTAGTGCGATCCATCTCATAAAGCACAGTGTTTATCCTAACAAGCACCTAACTTTTCACAACGTCTAATAAGGCCAACTTATGCGCCGGCCGTACATAAATTCCGCCTGCCGTCCTCACCGTAGCCTGCCTCACTTGTCCGTCTTTCGCTCGCACTACGGCAGTGACCCGGCCCCTCGGCCAGCAATTCCGCGGTAGACCTCCATCAACAATGACTACGAGGTCCCCTTCTGTTATCGGGCGGACCGGCTCGAACCATTTCGAGCGCCTGGTGAGCGTCGGTAAGTACTCCGCGGTCCACTTTTGCCAGAATAAATCCGCATTTCTTTGTGCTGCTTTCCAGGTCGATCTGAGGGCCGCCGCCTCGTCGCAGAAGATGACTGGAGGTTTGCTGCCGTCCGAACTTCCCAGGAGCAAATGGTTCGGCGTAATCGGTCCTTCCAACTCGTTATCCATCGGTACGTATGTAAGCGGCCTGGAATTAAGGATCTTTTCGATTTCGGTTAGCGTAGATGTAAGCACCTCATCCGTCGGTCGCCTAGGAAACTCGAACCCAGCCAGGACCTTTTTTACCGATTGAATCAGACGCTCCCAGCATCCCCCGAAGTGCGGCGCTCCCGGCGGATTAAAAATCCACTTGGTGTTTGGCCCCGTGAATTCCTCCATCAACGCATGATTATCCACTTCACGTATGGCGTCCGCCAGTTCTCGCGACGCACCAACGAAGTTCGTCCCGCGATCGCTCAAAATTTCTCGAGGCGTCCCACGTCTCGCTATGAAGCGACGGATTGCTAGGATGCACGAAGCAGTGGTGAGTGAGTAGGCCGTCTCTAGATGTACTGCCCTGCTCGTCAGGCAGGTAAAAATTACGCCCCAACGCTTCTCCACGCGACGACCTATTGCTACCACAATCGGCCCAAAATAATCAATACCGGTGAACGTGAAGGCAGGCTGTCCTACGGCAACACGCTGGTACGGTATGACACCCATCAGGGGAGGCTCCGGAACTGCGTTGATTATCTTGCATCTCTGGCACCGATTCCTGACCCGCCGGTATTCTGCTAATAATCGGGGTACGTGGTAGCGCGATCGGATTTCGTTTATTACCGTGCTGTGGCAGCAGTGTTTGTGGCGCTCATGGTAGGCTTGGATCAGCAAATCGGTCCCGTAGTGGTTACGTGGTAGGATGATCGGCGCTCTCAGCGGTTCGGCTATTCCCGCACAGTCGGACAAGCGTCCTCCCACTCTTAACATCCCGGTTTCGTCGAGTATGGGTGAAAGCTTGTAGAGCGGGCTACTCTTATCAACTCCTCTCTGCCAAGGGTACTTTTTCTCCTTGTTTCCCAGCTGATGGATTTCGTGTTGATAAGTTTCTCTTTGCATTGCCTTAATCATTTCGCGCTCTGCCCACGCTAGTTCCTCCTGGGTTAGCGGTCCCGTTTGTGCTTTCTCGTTCCTCGCTCTGTTGCGCGTGTTCGTCGCAAACCGCCGAACGTAAGCCACGGCGCGTAGAGCCCTTCTCCATCGCGAGAATCGCTCGAACTGGATTACCGAATCTACCACTTGGTGATGGCTCACACTTGCCCGTAGTTCCTCTGTCGTGTTCTTGGTAGGTTGTTCTTGTGCCGGCCAATCGGACTCGTTTCCCCATAAAAAGGACGGACCGCGGAACCATCGCGTCTCCGGAGAAAGGTCAAGGGGTTTCGTCCACTTCGTTCCGTCGTCTGCCACGTTCAATTTCGTGGGAATCCAGCGCCAGTGCTCCGCCTCGGTGATTTCGAGGATTTCTCCCACCCGGAACGCCACAAATTGATTGTACCGACGATGGTCGGAGTACAACCAGCTCAATACGTTGCGCGAATCGGTCCAGAATATCGTGCGGCTTATATGGATGCGATGGCTGTTGCGGATCGCCACAGCTAGTCGAGCCCCTATTACCGCGGCCTGGAGTTCGAGTCGGGGAATCGATACAAACTTCAGTGGGGCGACTCTTGTCTTAGCTCCTACAAGGCTGCATTCAATCGCTCCACTCTCGTTGAACCGAAAGTACGCCACCGCCGCCATTCCGTTCTCGCTCGCATCACAAAACACGTGAAGCTCCACCCTTGCCAGAGCCGAAGTTAGTTTCCGATAGCACCTCGGCACGGTGACTTTTTCCACCTCCGGAAGGACTCGTAGCCAGATCTTCCACTTTTCGCTCATCCGCTCGTCTATCTGTTGGTCCCACCCATAGCCTCCGCGCCAAACCTCCTGTAGCAAGACCTTTATGTACATAATGAAGTGGCTCAGAAGTCCCATCGGGTCGTACACGCTCATCTGAGTTCGTAACAGCTCTCGTTTGGTCACCGGCTTACTTCCATACGGAAGCACTTCTTCAAGCTTCGGGGACAGGCGGAAAGTGAACACATCGGTGAAAGTGTCCCACCACATCCCTAAGACTTTCTCTGTGGCGGACCCGTGGTTCATGTTGACGCTGCCGTCTCCTGGATCACCGTGCAGCCTTGCAGATACAGCCCTCGAATTGGAAACCCAGTTCCTGATGTCGAACCCACCTTTGCCGTGGATGTAACGGACGGTCTCCGCGAGCTCTATCGCTTCCTGATCGGTTTCCACACTAGCAAGCAGATCGTCTACGTAGTGCTCATCTTTTATGCAAGCTACCGCTCTGGGATGATGCTCGGCGAAGCGATCTGCGTTCCGATTCTTAACGTACTGGGCGCTTGTAGGGGAGCATGCTGCGCCGAACG
Organism: Anopheles atroparvus; assembly: GCA_914969975.1. NCBI lineage: Eukaryota > Metazoa > Arthropoda > Insecta > Diptera > Culicidae > Anopheles > Anopheles atroparvus. The sequence continues at coordinate 352,864 of CAJZCY010000008.1, read as the reverse complement.
TCATTACGGTCATGGCGTAGACCGCTGGATCACCGTCTGGTCCGTCGCCATCCCACAGGATCATCTGACTGCGTTGATCCTGTTTCCGTATGGCTACCTGGTGGAACATTTCGCGAATGTCCCCTGCGAATCCGACACGATGTTCCCGAAACTTGAACAGAACCGACAGAAGGCTGGTCAGCAGATCCGGTCCGGTCAAGAGGTAGGAGTTCAGGCTTACCCCGCTGACCTTGGCTGCGGCGTCGAAAACCATGCGGATCTTCCCGGGTTTGTTCGGATTGGTTACCGGGAATACCGGAAGGTACCAATCATTCGTGTGTTTCTGCGCTACTTCCGTGTGGCTTAGGCGTCGAATGTATCCTTTAGTGACGTATTCTTGCATCTTTACTGCTACTGCTTTCGCTAAAACGGGATCTTTTTCTAATTTTCGTTTAAGGCATACATACCGCTTCACCGCAGAGGCCTTGTTGCACGGAAGCCTGATGTCGTCACTGCGCCACAGCAGCCCGGTTTCATAGCGGTCGCCGATGAGTTTGGTTTCGCGATCTAGCAGCATTCGCGCCCGTTCGTCTTCCTTGGATTGTGCGCATCGCGCTGGGCGTATAATTCCGAGTGACTCTATGGCAAAATGCTCCTTAACTGCGTCAATGAGTCTGTCGTCCGCGGATCGGTCGCATGCGCACGAATGAAAACCAGCGAGAGGGGATCCGACTGCGCGCGATCGCGCAGAACATGGGCCACCTATAACCCATCCAAGTCGGGTCTTTGAAGCAACGGGCTCATCATTTTTCCCTTCCACGCTCCGAAGGGTTTGACCAAACCTGCAGTTGTTCACCCCTATGAGCATACGAGGGACAGCGTCGCGGTACGATTCTGCTGGGATTCCTTTTAAATGGCGGTATACTTCTGCCATCTCCGACATGCATATCGATTGCGACGGCAAAGCTAGCTCTCGCACCGTATGAACGTCTGTAAGCTCGTACACCGGTGACGATTTGTTTCGTCCTGTTACCTGAACAGCCAGTCGTACCGACTCCTTCTCCTCACGCGTCACGTCTCCCGTCCATTGCAGGCAGAGAGGGCTCGGAGTTCCTTTTAGACCCAACTCGTTCAGGAGCGTGTGCTCCATGAAGGTGGATGTAGAGCCGTCATCCAGAAGAGCATAAACTTCCCTACTGCCTTTCGGGCCATGCAGGGTTACTGGTAAGTATTTCAGCAGCGCATGACTCTGGTTTGAGAGATGATGGTTAAGCCTCGTTTCCTGTGGTCTCGCCTTGCTTCCAGCGTCGTCGTAGTCGAGGTGCAGCATCGCGTGGTGCTTCGCCTCGCACCCGTTCACACCACAAGCCTCCGTTATGCTGCATCTCGTCTTGTGGGCACCAAGGCACCTACGGCAGAACTTTCCTTGGTTGATGACGGCTCTTCTAGCTGCAACTGACGACGCTAAAAAACTGTTACACTTGGCAAGAGACGTACATTGTCCCCCGCACACGAAACACTGTGACAAGCCTGACATGTTACGGATTGGCTCCCTACGCTCCACATGCGCATTAGCATAAGCTCTGGTCCCGAATGGTCCCTGGTTCAGGCGTCTTTCCTGTGGTGCGTTGTGCGGCTTGAATCGCTGCAGCCCGAGCGGTTTACTACGATCAAAACTTTCCTGAATCCTTTCGTTTCCCGCGCCAGCGACTGGACTATCCACCACGCTGCACAAATCGGCCGCCAGTTCCCCACACCACTCGCCGAACTGGAGCAAAGTTACTTCGGGGAGTGTCTTTTTGTGTCTCACCCAATCTATAACCAGCACTGACGGTACCTTTCTCACTAATTCTTTCAGGAGGGCCACATCATACATAAAGCCTTGGATGCCGGACGCTTGCACCGCCGCTATCAATCTCTTTACCGCATAGCCGAATTCAACGATTGTTTCTAGCCTTTCAATACGCGGGGTGGCCATTTTTCTCACCTTCTCGATCATGTGTTCGACTATAAGGTCGGGCCTACCAAATCGCGCTTTCAGCGTCGCGATAACATCATTCAAACCGGCTGGGAACGACAATAAATGCCCCACGGTCTCTCGAGCAGCACCCTTCAATGCGTGCTGCAATCTAATCGTGTTTTCTGCATCACTATACCCGCACGCATTATTCGTCGTGTTGTATGTCGCGATGAATAGCGGCCATTCCTCAATCGCACCAGAGAAGGACGGTAGATCGCGGTTCACTCCTTTACGGGCGATCCTCTGGCTCTCGTTTAACGTCGTACTGCCATACTGCCCCGGATACGTGAATTCCCCTCCATGTGTGTTTACGTGAGCGTTGGAATAGCGGGTGTGTGGTACATACCCCGGTTGTGTCGTGTGTCCTGGTGGTAGTGTAGTGGATCCGGCTAGTAGCGTTGAGTGCCCGAGGGCTGGTGCCGCGGCTCCAGCGGGCATTCCTGAGTGTCTCGTTAGTAATGGTGTCGTCCTTTCGGCTGCGTGTGTAGAGTAATCGTATGCAGGTGTCGTGTTGTCCGCGCGTGTGGAACGTCCTCTCGGTGTTGGTGGCGCCTGTACGGGCTGAGGACCGGTTGTCGGAGCCGCGCTCGGTGCGACCGGTTGCTGACCCCACGTACAATCGCGATGGCTGTGCACCTCCTCCGTGCGGCAATTCAGCGCGGTTGTTGCCGGATAATTTTCGTCGAGCGCGATCAACGCCAATTGGAGTTCAAGTTTGCGTCGAAGACGTTCGCGCTCCAACGGATCGTGCTCGGAGATTCTTCGCACAAAAGCTGCCTCGGTCGTTCGGATGTCCGTCGATGTATGGTGCTGATCCGCCGGAGCATGAACTGTCCTACGCGATAGATCCGGACCGTACGGCGTTACTATGCCTTCACGGACGCCGTCGCGTCCCGCCGTACGGTGCGTCGCGGGCAGGATTTCCTCCCACGTCATGCTGTACGCTGGTTCATGCACTGGGTCATCCTGCGGACAATTTGTGCGGTCCTCACCAACCACAGCCAGGAACGCTTCGCGCGATGGATCCGGACCGGACGGCGTTGCGGATCCTTCACGGACGCCTTCGCGTCCCGCCGTGCGGTACGTCGCGGGCAGGGTTTCCCCTCGCGCCATGCTCTGCGCTTGCTCCTGCTGCTGGTCACTCTCCATTTCGAAGCCTTTCGGGACACGATACTTCACAATTTGTCTCACAACTTTGGCACAACTTTTTTATCCGAAGTAAAATTTTGGAATGTTACGGAAAGAATGAGGCTTTTCGTGAATCTTAGGTGGCCTGCCGCGCAGGACCAAAATTTTACTTTATTTGCCTATATTGTTTTCCGTACTGGTCGAGTCGCTCGCGCGCTGTTCCTTTTAAAGGGCGAGAGACGAAAACATCGTTGCGAGGCGATGTTTTCTGTGACGTTTGTGGTTCACGCATCCTCTGCTTTTTGGTGACCTATGGTCGTCTCACTCTTCCTATCCGAAAGTGGTTCACGCATCCTCTGCTTTTGACAAAGACCATGCCAAACACTTGCAAACTTGGAACAAATTTAATAAGACCTTGCCAAACACTTGCAAACTTGGAACAAACTTACTAAGACCATGCCAAAACACTTGCAAACTTGGTTCAAATTTAATAAGACCATGCCAAACACTTGCAAACTTGGTACAAATTTAATAAGACCATGCCAAAAGACTTGCAAACTTGGTACAAATTTAATAAGACCATGCCAAAACACTTGCAAACTTGGTACAAATTTAATAAGACCATGCCAAACACTTGCAAACTTGGTACAAATTTAATAAGACCATGCCAAACACTTGCAAACTTGGAACAAACTTACTAAGACCATGCCAAAACACTTGCAAACTTGGTACAAATTTAATAAGACCATGCCAAAACACTTGCAAACTTGGTACAAATTTAATAAGACCATGCCAAAAGACTTGCAAACTTGGTACAAATTTAATAAGACCATGCCAAAACACTTGCAAACTTGGTACAAATTTAATAAGACCATGCCAAACACTTGCAAACTTGGTACAAATTTAATAAAACCATGCCAAACACTTGCAAACTTGGAACAAACTTCCTAAAACCATGCCAAAACACTTGCTAACCTGGTACAAATTTAATAAGATCATGCCAAACACTTGCAAACTTGGTACAATTTTAATAAGACCATGCCAAAACACTTGCAAACTTGGAACAAACTTCCTAAGACCATGCCAAAACACTTGCAAACTTGGTAAAAATTTAATAAGACCATGCCAAAACACTTGCAAACTTGGTACAAATTTAATAAGACCATGCCAAACACTTGCAAACTTGGTACAAATTTAATAAGACCATGCCAAAACACTTGCAAACTTGGTACAAATTTAATAAGACCATGCCAAACACTTGCTAACTTGGAACAAACTTACTAAGACCATGCCAAAACACTTGCAAACTTGGTACAAATTTAATAAGACCATGCCAAACACTTGCAAACTTGGTACAAATTTAATAAGACCATGCCAAACACTTGCAAACTTGGTACAAATTTAATAAGACCATGCCAAACACTTGCAAACTTGGAACACACTTCCTAAGACCATGCCAAAACACTTGCAAACTTGGTATAAATTTAATAAGACCATGCCAAAACACTTGCAAACTTGGTACAAATTTAATAAGACCATGCCAAACACTTGCAAACTTGGTACAAATTTAATAAGACCATGCCAAACACTTGCAAACTTGGAACAAACTTCCTAAGACCATGCCAAAACACTTGCAAACTTGGTACAAATTTAATAAGACCTTGCCAAAACACTTGCAAACTTGGAACAAACTTCCTCAGACCATGCCAAAACACTTGCAAACTTGGTAAAAATTTAATAAGACCATGCCAAAACACTTTTAAACTTGGTATAAATTTAATAAGACCATGCCAAAACACTTGCAAACTTGGTACAAATTTAATAAGACCATGCCAAACACTTGCAAACTTGGTACAAATTTAATAAGACCATGCCAAACACTTGCAAACTTGTAACAAACTTCCTAAGACCATGCCAAAACACTCGCAAACTTGGTACAAATTTAATAAGATCATGCTAAAACACTTGCAAACTTGGTACAAATTTAATAAGACCTTGCCAAAACACTTGCAAACTTGGTAAAAATTTAATAAGACCATGCCAAAAGACTTGCAAACTTGGTACAAATTTAATAAGACCATGCCAAAACACTTGCAAACTTGGTACAAATTTAATAAGACCATGCCAAAAGACTTGCAAACTTGGTACAAATTTAATAAGACCATGCCAAAACACTTGCAAACTTGGTAAAAATTTAATAAGACCATGCCAAACACTTGCAAACTTGGTACAAATTTAATAAGACCATGCCAAAACAATTGCAAACTTGGTACAAATTTAATAAGACCAAGCCAAAACACTTGCAAACTTGGTACAAATTTAATAAGACCATGCCAAAACACTTGCAAACTTGGTACAAATTTAATAAGACCATGCCAAAACACTTGCAAACTTGGTACAAATTTAATAAGACCATGCCAAACACTTGCAAACTTGGTACAAATTTAATAAGACCATGCCAAACACTTGCAAACTTGGAACAAACTTCCTAACACCATGCCAAAACACTTGCAAACTTGGTATAAATTTAATAAGACCATGCCAAAACACTTGCAAACTTGGTACAAATTTAATAAGACCATGCCAAACACTTGCAAACTTGGTACAAATTTAATAAGACCATGCCAAACACTTGCAAACTTGGAACAAACTTCCTAAGACTATGCCAAAACACTTGCAAACTTGGTACAAATTTAATATGATCATGCTAAAACACTTGCAAACTTGGTACAAATTTAATAAGACCTTGCCAAAACACTTGCAAACTTGGAACAAACTTCCTAAGACCATGCCAAAACACTTGCAAACTTGGTACAAATTTAATAAGACCATGCCAAAACACTTGCAAACTTGGTATAAATTTAATAAGACCATGCCAAAACACTTGCAAACTTGGTACAAATTTAATAAGACCATGCCAAACATTTGCAAACTTGGTACAAATTTAATAAGACCATGCCAAACACTTGCAAACTTGGAACAAACTTGCTAAGACCATGCCAAAACACTCGCAAACTTGGTACAAATTTAATAAGATCATGCTAAAACACTTGCAAACTTGGTACAAATTTAATAAGACCTTGCCAAAACACTTGCAAACTTGGTAAAAATTTTATAAGACCATGCCAAAAGACTTGCAAACTTGGTACAAATTTAATAAGACCATGCCAAAACACTTGCAAACTTGGTACAAATCTAATAAGATCATGCCAAACACTTGCAAACTTGGTACAAATTTAATAAGAACATGCCAAACACTTGCAAACTTGGAACAAACTTCCTAAGACCATGCCAAAACACTTGCAAACTTGGTATAAATTTAATAAGACCATGCCAAAACACTTGCAAACTTGGTACAAATTTAATAAGACCATGCCAAACACTTGCAAACTTGGTACAAATTTAATAAGACCATGCCAAACACTTGCAAACTTGGAACAAACTTCCTAAGACTATGCCAAAACACTTGCAAACTTGGTACAAATTTAATATGATCATGCTAAAACACTTGCAAACTTGGTACAAATTTAATAAGACCTTGCCAAAACACTTGCAAACTTGGAACAAACTTCCTAAGACCATGCCAAAACACTTGCAAACTTGGTACAAATTTAATAAGACCATGCCAAAACACTTGCAAACTTGGTATAAATTTAATAAGACCATGCCAAAACACTTGCAAACTTGGTACAAATTTAATAAGACCATGCCAAACATTTGCAAACTTGGTACAAATTTAATAAGACCATGCCAAACACTTGCAAACTTGGAACAAACTTGCTAAGACCATGCCAAAACACTCGCAAACTTGGTACAAATTTAATAAGATCATGCTAAAACACTTGCAAACTTGGTACAAATTTAATAAGACCTTGCCAAAACACTTGCAAACTTGGTAAAAATTTTATAAGACCATGCCAAAAGACTTGCAAACTTGGTACAAATTTAATAAGACCATGCCAAAAGACTTGCAAACTTGGTACAAATCTAATAAGATCATGCCAAACACTTGCAAACTTGGTACACATTTAATAAGAACATGCCAAACACTTGCAAACTTGGAACAAACTTCCTAAAACCATGCCAAAACACTTGCTAAACTGGTACAAATTTAATAAGACCATGCCAAAACACTTGCAAACTTGGTACAAATCTAATAAGACCATGCCAAACACTTGCAAACTTGGTACAAATTTGATAAGACCATGCCAAACACTTGCAAACTTGGAACAAATTTAATAAGACCATGCCAAACACTTGCAAACTTGGAACAAACTTACTAAGACCATGCCAAAACACTTGCAAACTTGGTACAAATTTAATAAGACCATGCCAAAACACTTGCAAACTTGGTACAAATTTAATAAGACCATGCCAAAAGACTTGCAAACTTGGTACAAATTTAATAAGACCATGCCAAAACACTTGCAAACTTGGTACAAATCTAATAAGACCATGCCAAACACTTGCAAACTTGGTACAAATTTAATAAGACCATGCCAAACACTTGCAAACTTGGAACAAACTTCCTAAAACCATGCCAAAACACTTGCCAACCTGGTACAAATTTAATAAGACCATGCCAAACACTTGCAAACTTGGTACAATTTTAATAAGACCATGCCAAAACACTTGCAAACTTGGAACAAACTTCCTAAGACCATGCCAAAACACTTGCAAACTTGGAACAAATTTAATAAGACCATGCCAAAACACTTGCAAACTTGGAACAAATTTAATAAGACCATGCCAAACATTTGCAAACTTGGTACAAATTCAATAAGACCATGCCAAAACACTTGCAAACTTGGTACAAATTTAATAAGACCATGCCAAACACTTGCAAACTTGGAACAAACTTACTAAGACCATGCCAAAACACTTGCTAACCTGGTACAAATTTAATAAGACCATGCCAAACACTTGCAAACTTGGTACAATTTTAATAAGACCATGCCAAAACACTTGCAAACTTGGAACAAACTTCCTAAGACCATGCCAAAGCACTTGCAAACTTGGTACAAATTTAATTAGACCATGGCAAAACACTTGCAAACTTGGTACAAATTTAATAAGACCATGCCAAAACACTTGCAAACTTGGTACAAATTTAATAAGACCATGCCAAACACTTGCAAACTTGGAACAAACTTACTAAGACCATGCCAAAACACTTGCAAACTTGGTACAAATTTAATAAGACCATGCCAAACACTTGCAAACTTGGTACAAATTTAATAAAACCATGCCAAAAGACTTGCAAACTTGGTACAAATTTAATAAGACCATGCCAAAACACTTGCAAACATGGTACAAATCTAATAAGACCATGCCAAACACTTGCAAACTTGGTACAAATTTAATAAGACCATGCCAAACACTTGCAAACTTGGAACAAATTTGATAAGACCATGCCAAACACTTGCAAACTTGGAACAAACTTACTAAGACCATGCCAAAACACTTGCAAACTTGGTACAAATTTAATAAGACCATGCCAAAACACTTGCAAACTTGGTACAAATCTAATAAGACCATGCCAAACACTTGCAAACTTGGTACAAATTTAATAAGACCATGCCAAACACTTGCAAACTTGGAACAAACTTCCTAAAACCATGCCAAAACACTTGCAAACTTGGTACAAATTTAATAAGACCATGCCAAAACACTTGCAAACTTGGTACAAATCTAATAAGACCATGCCAAACACTTGCAAACTTGGTACAAATTTAATAAGACCATGCCAAACACTTGCAAACTTGGAACAAACTTCCTAAAACCATGCCAAAACACTTGCTAACCTGGTACAAATTAAATAAGACCATGCCAAACACTTGCAAACTTGGTACAATTTTAATAAGACCATGCCAAAACACTTGCAAACTTGGAACAAACTTCCTAAGACCATGCCAAAACACTTGCAAACTTGGTACAAATTTAATTAGACCATGGCAAAACACTTGCAAACTTGGTACAAATTTAATAAGACCATGCCAAAACACTTGCAAACTTGGTACAAATTTAATAAGACCATGCCAAACACTTGCAAACTTGGAACAAATTTAATAACACCATGCCAAAACACTTGCAAACTTGGTACAAATTTAATAAGACCATGCCAAACACTTGCAAACTTGAAACAAACTTCCTAAGACCATGCCAAAACACTTGCAAACTTGGTACAAATTTAATAAGACCATGCCAAACACTTGCAAACTTGGAACAACCTTCCTAAGACCATGCCAAAAGACTTGCAAACTTGGTAAAAATTTAATAAGACCATGCCAAAACACTTGCAAACTTGGTACAAATCTAATAAGACCATGCCAAACACTTGCAAACTTGGTACAAATTTAATAAGACCATGCCAAACACTTGCAAACTTGGAACAAATTTAATAAGACCATGCCAAACACTTGCAAACTTGGAACAAACTTACTAAGACCATGCCAAAACACTTGCAAACTTGGTACAATTTTAATAAGACCATGCCAAAACACTTGCAAATTTGGAACAAACTTCCTAAGACCATGCCAAAACACTTGCAAACTTGGTACAAATTTAATAAGACCATGGCAAAACACTTGCAAACTTGGTACAAATTTAATAAGACCATGGCAAAACACTTGCAAACTTGGTACAAATTCAATAAGACCATGCCAAACACTTGCAAACTTGGTACAAATTTAATAAGACCATGCCAAAACACTTGCAAACTTGGTACAAATCTAATAAGACCATGCCAAACACTTGCAAACTTGGTACAAATTTAATAAGACCATGCCAAACACTTGCAAACTTGGTACAAATTTAATAAGACCATGCCAAACACTTGCAAACTTGGAACAAACTTCCTAAGACCATGCCAAAACACTTGCAAACTTGGTACAAATTTAATTAGACCATGGCAAAACACTTGCAAACTTGGTACAAATTTAATAAGACCATGCCAAAACACTTGCAAACTTGGTACAAATTTAATAAGACCATGCCAAACACTTGCAAACTTGGTACAAATTTAATAAGACCATGCCAAACACTTGCAAACTTGGTACAATTTTAATAAGACCATGCCAAAACACTTGCAAACTTGGAACAAACTTCCTAAGACCATGCCAAAACACTTGCAAACTTGGTACAAATTTAATTAGACCATGGCAAAACACTTGCAAACTTGGTACAAATTTAATAAGACCATGCCAAAACACTTGCAAACTTGGTACAAATTTAATAAGACCATGCCAAACACTTGCAAACTTGGAACAAATTTAATAACACCATGCCAAAACACTTGCAAACTTGGTACAAATTTAATAAGACCATGCCAAACACTTGCAAACTTGAAACAAACTTCCTAAGACCATGCCAAAACACTTGCAAACTTGGTACAAATTTAATAAGACCATGCCAAACACTTGCAAACTTGGAACAACCTTCCTAAGACCATGCCAAAAGACTTGCAAACTTGGTAAAAATTTAATAAGACCATGCCAAAACACTTGCAAACTTGGTACAAATCTAATAAGACCATGCCAAACACTTGCAAACTTGGTACAAATTTAATAAGACCATGCCAAACACTTGCAAACTTGGAACAAATTTAATAAGACCATGCCAAACACTTGCAAACTTGGAACAAACTTACTAAGACCATGCCAAAACACTTGCAAACTTGGTACAATTTTAATAAGACCATGCCAAAACACTTGCAAATTTGGAACAAACTTCCTAAGACCATGCCAAAACACTTGCAAACTTGGTACAAATTTAATAAGACCATGGCAAAACACTTGCAAACTTGGTACAAATTTAATAAGACCATGGCAAAACACTTGCAAACTTGGTACAAATTCAATAAGACCATGCCAAACACTTGCAAACTTGGTACAAATTTAATAAGACCATGCCAAAACACTTGCATACTTGGTACAAATCTAATAAGACCATGCCAAACACTTGCAAACTTGGTACAAATTAAATAAGACCATGCCAAACACTTGCAAACTTGGAACAAATTTAATAAGACCTTGCCAAACACTTGCAAACTTGGAACAAACTTACTAAGACCATGCCAAAACACTTGCAAACTTGGTTCAAATTTAATAAGACCATGCCAAACACTTGCAAACTTGGTACAAATTTAATAAGACCATGCCAAAAGACTTGCAAACTTGGTACAAATTTAATAAGACCATGCCAAAACACTTGCAAACTTGGTACAAATTTAATAAGACCATGCCAAACACTTGCAAACTTGGTACAAATTTAATAAGACCATGCCAAACACTTGCAAACTTGGAACAAACTTACTAAGACCATGCCAAAACACTTGCAAACTTGGTACAAATTTAATAAGACCATGCCAAAACACTTGCAAACTTGGTACAAATTTAATAAGACCATGCCAAAAGACTTGCAAACTTGGTACAAATTTAATAAGACCATGCCAAAACACTTGCAAACTTGGTACAAATTTAATAAGACCATGCCAAACACTTGCAAACTTGGTACAAATTTAATAAAACCATGCCAAACACTTGCAAACTTGGAACAAACTTCCTAAAACCATGCCAAAACACTTGCTAACCTGGTACAAATTTAATAAGATCATGCCAAACACTTGCAAACTTGGTACAATTTTAATAAGACCATGCCAAAACACTTGCAAACTTGGAACAAACTTCCTAAGACCATGCCAAAACACTTGCAAACTTGGTAAAAATTTAATAAGACCATGCCAAAACACTTGCAAACTTGGTACAAATTTAATAAGACCATGCCAAACACTTGCAAACTTGGTACAAATTTAATAAGACCATGCCAAAACACTTGCAAACTTGGTACAAATTTAATAAGACCATGCCAAACACTTGCTAACTTGGAACAAACTTACTAAGACCATGCCAAAACACTTGCAAACTTGGTACAAATTTAATAAGACCATGCCAAACACTTGCAAACTTGGTACAAATTTAATAAGACCATGCCAAAAGACTTGCAAACTTGGTACAAATTTAATAAGACCATGCCAAAACACTTGCAAACTTGGTACAAATCTAATAAGACCATGCCAAACACTTGCAAACTTGGTACAAATTTAATAAGACCATGCCAAACACTTGCAAACTTGGAACAAATTTAATAAGACCATGCCAAACACTTGCAAACTTGGAACAAACTTACTTAAACCATGCCAAACCACTTGCAAACTTGGTACAAATTTAATAAGACCATGCCAAAACACTTGCAAACTTGGTACAAATTTCCTAAGACCATGCCAAAAGACTTGCAAACTTGGTACAAATTTAATAAGACCATGCCAAAACACTTGCAAACTTGGTACAAATCTAATAAGACCATGCCAAACACTTGCAAACTTGGTACAAATTTAATAAGACCATGCCAAACACTTGCAAACTTGGAACAAACTTCCTAAAACCATGCCAAAACACTTGCTAACCTAGTAAAAATTTAATAAGACCATGCCAAACACTTGCAAACTTGGTACAATTTTAATAACACCATGCCAAAACACTTGCAAACTTGGAACAAACTTCCTAAGACCATGCCAAAACACTTGCAAACTTGGTACAAATTTAATAAGACCATGCAAAAACACTTGCAAACTTGGTACAAATTTAATAAGACCATGCCAAAACACTTGCAAACTTGGTACAAATTTAAAAAGACCATGCCAAAACACTTGCAAACTTGGAACAAACCTCCTAAGACCATGCCAAAACACTTGCAAACTTGGTACAAATTTAATAAGACCATGCCAAAACACTTGCAAACTTGGTATAAGTTTAATAAGACCATGCCATAACACTTGCAAACTTGGTACAAATTTAATAAGACCATGCCAAACACTTGCAAACTTGGTACAAATTTAATAAGACCATGCCAAACACTTGCAAACTTGGAACAAACTTCCTAAGACCATGCCAAAACACTTGCAAACTTGGTACAAACTTAATAAGATCATGCTAAAACACTTGCAAACTTGGTACAAATTTAATAAGACCTTGCCAAAACACTTGCAAACTTGGAACAAACTTCCTAAGACCATGCCAAAACACTTGCAAACTTGGTACAAATTTAATAAGACCATGCCAGAACACTTGCAAACTTGGTATAAATTTAATAAGACCATGCCAAAACACTTGCAAACTTGGTACAAATTTAATAAGACCATGCCAAACACTTGCAAACTTGGTACAAACTTCCTAAGACCATGCCAAAACACTTGCAAACTTGGTACAAATTTAATAAGATCATGCTAAAACACTTGCAAACTTGGTACAAATTTAATAAGACCTTGCCAAAACACTTGCAAACTTGGTACAAATTTAATAAGACCATGCCAAAAGACTTGCAAACTTGGTACAAATTTAATAAGACCATGCCAAAACACTTGCAAACTTGGTACAAATCTAATAAGACCATGCCAAACACTTGCAAACTTGGTACAAATTTAATAAGACCATGCCAAACACTTGCAAACTTGGAACAAACTTCCTAAAACCATGCCAAAACACTTGCTTACCTGGACAAATTTAATAAGACCATGCCAAACACTTGCAAACTTGGTACAATTTTAATAAGACCATGCCAAAACACTTGCAAATTTGGAACAAACTTCCTAAGACCATGCCAAAACACTTGCAAACTTGGTACAAATTTAATCAGACCATGGCAAAACACTTGCAAACTTGGTACAAATCTAATAAGACCATGCCAAAACACTTGCAAACTTGGTACAAATTTAATAAGACCATGCCAAACACTTGCAAACTTGGAACAAATTTAATAAGACCATGCCAAAACACTTGCAAACTTGGTACAAATTTAATAAGACCATGCCAAACACTTGCAAACTTGGAACAAACTTACTAAGACCATGCCAAAACACTTGCAAACTTGGTACAAATTTAATAAGACCATGCCAAACACTTGCAAACTTGGTACAAATTTAATAAGACCATGCCAAAAGACTTGCAAACTTGGTACAAATTTAATAAGACCATGCCAAACACTTGCAAACTTGGAACAACCTTCCTAAGACCATGCCAAAAGACTTGCAAACTTGGTACAAATTTAATAAGACCATGCCAAAACACTTGCAAACTTGGTACAAATCTAATAAGACCATGCCAAACACTTGCAAACTTGGTACAAATTTAATAAGACCATGCCAAACACTTGCAAACTTGGAACAAATTTAATAAGACCATGCCAAACACTTGCAAACTTGGAACAAACTTACTAAGACCATGCCAAAACACTTGCAAACTTGGTACAATTTTAATAAGACCATGCCAAAACACTTGCAAATTTGGAACAAACTTCCTAAGACCATGCCAAAACACTTGCAAACTTGGTACAAATTTAATAAGACCATGGCAAAACACTTGCAAACTTGGTACAAATTTAATAAGACCATGGCAAAACACTTGCAAACTTGGTACAAATTTAATGAGACCATGCCAAACACTTGCAAACTTGGTACAAATTTAATAAGACCATGCCAAAACACTTGCAAACTTGGTACAAATCTAATAAGATCATGCCAAACACTTGCAAACTTGGTACAAATTTAATAAGACCATGCCAAACACTTGCAAACTTGGAACAAATTTAATAAGACCATGCCAAACACTTGCAAACTTGGAACAAACTTACTAAGACCATGCCAAAACACTTGCAAACTTGGTTCAAATTTAATAAGACCATGCCAAACACTTGCAAACTTGGTACAAATTTAATAAGACCATGCCAAAACACTTGCAAACTTGGTACAAATTTAATAAGACCATGCCAAAACACTTGCAAACTTGGTACAAATCTAATAAGACCATGCCAAACACTTGCAAACTTGGTACAAATTTAATAAGACCATGCCAAACACTTGCAAACTTGGAACAAATTTAATAAGACCATGCCAAACACTTGCAAACTTGGAACAAACCTACTAAGACCATGCCAAAACACTTGCAAACTTGGTACAAATTTAATAAGACCATGCCAAAACACTTGCAAACTTGGTACAAATTTAATAAGACCATGCCAAACACTTGCAAACTTGGTACAAATTTAATAAGACCATGCCAAACACTTGCAAACTTGGAACAAACTTCCTAAAACCACGCCAAAACACTTGCTAACCTGGTACAAATTTAATAAGACCATGCCAAACACTTGCAAACTTGGTACAATTTTAATAAGACCATGCCAAAACACTTGCAAACTTGGTACAAATTTAATAAGACCATGCCAAAACACTTGCAAACTTGGAACAAACTTCCTAAGACCATGCCAAAACACTTGCAAACTTGGTACAAATTTAATAAGACCATGCCAAAAGACTTGCAAACTTGGTACAAATTTAATAAGACCATGCCAAAACACTTGCAAACTTGGTACAAATTTAATAAGACCATGCCAAACACTTGCAAACTTGGTACAAATTTAATAAGACCATGCCAAACACTTGCAAACTTGGAACAAACTTCCTAAAACCACGCCAAAACACTTGCTAACCTGGTACAAATTTAATAAGACCATGCCAAACACTTGCAAACTTGGTACAATTTTAATAAGACCATGCCAAAACACTTGCAAACTTGGTACAAATTTAATAAGACCATGCCAAAACACTTGCAAACTTGGAACAAACTTCCTAAGACCATGCCAAAACACTTGCAAACTTGGTACAAATTTAATAAGACCATGCCAAAAGACTTGCAAACTTGGTACAAATTTAATAAGACCATGCCAAAACACTTGCAAACTTGGTACAAATTTAATAAGACCATGCCAAACACTTGCAAACTTGGTACAAATTTAATAAGACCATGCCAAACACTTGCAAACTTGGAACAAACTTCCTAAAACCACGCCAAAACACTTGCTAACCTGGTACAAATTTAATAAGACCATGCCAAACACTTGCAAACTTGGTACAATTTTAATAAGACCATGCCAAAACACTTGCAAACTTGGTACAAATTTAATAAGACCATGCCAAAACACTTGCAAACTTGGAACAAACTTCCTAAGACCATGCCAAAACACTTGCAAACTTGGTACAAATTTAATAAGACCATGCCAAAACACTTGCAAACTTGGAACAAACTTGCTAAGACCATGCCAAAACACTTGCAAACTTGGTACAAATTTAATATGATCATGCTAAAACACTTGCAAACTTGGTACAAATTTAATAAGACCTTGCCAAAACACTTGCAAACTTGGAACAAACTTCCTAAGACCATGCCAAAACACTTGCAAACTTGGTACAAATTTAATAAGACCATGCCAAAACACTTGCAAACTTGGTATAAATTTAATAACACCATGCCAAAACACTTGCAAACTTGGTACAAATTTAATAAGACCATGCCAAACACTTGCAAACTTGGAACAAACTTCCTAAAACCATGCCAAAACACTTGCTAACCTGGTACAAATTTAATAAGACCATGCCAATCACTTGCAAACTTGGTACAATTTTAATAAGACCATGCCAAAACACTTGCAAACTTGGAACAAACTTCCTAAGACCATGCCAAAACACTTGCAAACTTGGTATAAATTTAATATGATCATGCTAAAACACTTGCAAACTTGGAACAAATTTAATAAGACCATGCCAAACACTTGCAAACTTGGAACAAACTTCCTAAGACCATGCCAAAACACTTGCAAACTTGGTACAAATTTAATATGATCATGCTAAAACACTTGCAAACTTGGTACAAATTTTATAAGACCTTGCCAAAACACTTGCAAACATGGAACAAACTTCCTAAGACCATGCCAAAACACTTGCAAACTTGGTACAAATTTAATAAGACCATGCCAAAACACTTGCAAACTTGGTATAAATTTATTAAGACCATGCCAAAACACTTGCAAACTTGGTACAAATTTAATAAGACCATGCCAAACACTTGCAAACTTAGTACAAATTTAATAAGACCATGCCAAACACTTGCAAACTTGGAACACACTTCCTAAGACCATGCCAAAACACTTGCAAACTTGGTATAAATTTAATAAGACCATGCCAAAACACTTGCAAACTTGGTACAAATTTAATAAGACCATGCCAAACACTTGCAAACTTGGTACAAATTTAATAAGACCATGCCAAACACTTGCAAACTTGGAACAAACTTCCTAAGACCATGCCAAAACACTTGCAAACTTGGTACAAATTTAATATGATCATGCTAAAACACTTGCAAACTTGGTACAAATTTAATAAGACCTTGCCAAAACACTTGCAAACTTGGAACAAACTTCCTAAGACCATGCCAAAACACTTGCAAACTTGGTACAAATTTAATAAGACCATGCCAAAACACTTTTAAACTTGGTATAAATTTAATAAGACCATGCCAAAACACTTGCAAACTTGGTACAAATTTAATAAGACCATGCCAAACACTTGCAAACTTGGTACAAATTTAATAAGACCATGCCAAACACTTGCAAACTTGTAACAAACTTCCTAAGACCATGCCAAAACACTCGCAAACTTGGTACAAATTTAATAAGATCATGCTAAAACACTTGCAAACTTGGTACAAATTTAATAAGATCTTGCCAAAACACTTGCAAACTTGGTAAAAATTTAATAAGACCATGCCAAAAGACTTGCAAACTTGGTACAAATTTAATAAGACCATGCCAAAACACTTGCAAACTTGGTACAAATTTAATAAGACCATGCCAAAAGACTTGCAAACTTGGTACAAATTTAATAAGACCATGCCAAAACACTTGCAAACTTGGTACAAATTTAATAAGACCATGCCAAACACTTGCAAACTTGGTACAAATTTAATAAGACCATGCCAAACACTTGCAAACTTGGTACAAATCTAATAAGACCATGCCAAACACTTGCAAACTTGGTACAAATTTAATAAGACCATGCCAAACACTTGCAAACTTGGAACAAACTTCCTAAAACCATGCCAAAACACTTGCTAACCTGGTACAAATTTAATAAGACCATGCCAAAACACTTGCAAACTTGGTACAAATCTAATAAGACCATGCCAAACACTTGCAAACTTGGTACAAATTTAATAAGACCATGCCAAACACTTGCAAACTTGGAACAAATTTAATAAGACCATGCCAAACACTTGCAAACTTGGAACAAACTTACTAAGACCATGCCAAAACACTTGCAAACTTGGTACAAATTTAATAAGACCATGCCAAAACACTTACAAACTTGGTACAAATTTAATAAGACCATGCCAAAAGACTTGCAAACTTGGTACAAATTTAATAAGACCATGCCAAAACACTTGCAAACTTGGAACAATTCTAATAAGACCATGCCAAACACTTGCAAACTTGGTACAAATTTAATAAGACCATGCCAAACACTTGCAAACTTGGAACAAACTTCCTAAAACCATGCCAAAACACTTGCTAACCTGGTACAAATTTAATAAGACCATGCCAAACACTTGCAAACTTGGTACAATTTTAATAAGACCATGCCAAAACACTTGCAAACTTGGAACAAACTTCCTAAGACCATGCCAAAACACTTGCAAACTTGGTACAAATTTAATAAGACCATGCCAAAACACTTGCAAACTTGGTACAAATTTCATAAGACCATGCCAAACACTTGCAAACTTGGTACAAATATAATAAGACCATGCCAAACACTTGCAAACTTGGAACAAACTTCCTAAGACCATGCCAAAACACTTGCAAACTTGGTATAAATTTAATAAGACCATGCCAAAACACTTGCAAACTTGGTACAATTTTAATAAGACCATGCCAAAACACTTGCAAACTTGGAACAAACTTCCTAAGACCATGCCAAAACACTTGCAAACTTGGTACAAATTTAATAAGACCATGCCAAAACACTTGCAAACTTGGTACAAATTTAATAAGACCATGCCAAAACACTTGCAAACTTGGTACAAATTTAATAAGACCATGCCAAACACTTGCAAACTTGGTACAAATTTAATAAGACCATGCCAAACACTTGCAAACTTGGAACAAACTTCCTAAGACCATGCCAAAACACTTGCAAACTTGGTATAAATTTAATAAGACCATGCCAAAACACTTGCAAACTTGGTACAAATTTAATAAGACCATGCCAAACACTTGCAAACTTGGTACAAATTTAATAAGACCATGCCAAACACTTGCAAACTTGGAACAAACTTCCTAAGACCATGCCAAAACACTTGCAAACTTGGTACAAATTTAATATGATCATGCTAAAACACTTGCAAACTTGGTACAAATTTAATAAGACCTTGCCAAAACACTTGCAAACTTGGAACAAACTTCCTAAGACCATGCCAAAACACTTGCAAACTTGGTACAAATTTAATAAGACCATGCCAAAACACTTGCAAACTTGGTATAAATTTAATAAGACCATGCCAAAACACTTGCAAACTTGGTACAAATTTAATAAGACCATGCCAAACATTTGCAAACTTGGTACAAATTTAATAAGACCATGCCAAACACTTGCAAACTTGGAACAAACTTGCTAAGACCATGCCAAAACACTCGCAAACTTGGTACAAATTTAATAAGATCATGCTAAAACACTTGCAAACTTGGTACAAATTTAATAAGACCTTGGAAAAACACTTGCAAACTTGGTAAAAATTTTATAAGACCATGCCAAAAGACTTGCAAACTTGGTACAAATTTAATAAGACCATGCCAAAACACTTGCAAACTTGGTACAAATCTAATAAGATCATGCCAAACACTTGCAAACTTGGTACAAATTTAATAAGAACATGCCAAACACTTGCAAACTTGGAACAAACTTCCTAAAACCATGCCAAAACACTTGCTAAACTGGTACAAATTTAATAAGACCATGCCAAAACACTTGCAAACTTGGTACAAATCTAATAAGACCATGCCAAACACTTGCAAACTTGGTACAAATTTGATAAGACCATGCCAAACACTTGCAAACTTGGAACAAATTTAATAAGACCATGCCAAACACTTGCAAACTTGGAACAAACTTACTAAGACCATGCCAAAACACTTGCAAACTTGGTACCAATTTAATAAGACCATGCCAAAACACTTGCAAACTTGGTACAAATTTAATAAGACCATGCCAAAAGACTTGCAAACTTGGTACAAATTTAATAAGACCATGCCAAAACACTTGCAAACTTGGTACAAATCTAATAAGACCATGCCAAACACTTGCAAACTTGGTACAAATTTAATAAGACCATGCCAAACACTTGCAAACTTGGAACAAACTTCCTAAAACCATGCCAAAACACTTGCCAACCTGGTACAAATTTAATAAGACCATGCCAAACACTTGCAAACTTGGTACAATTTTAATAAGACCATGCCAAAACACTTGCAAACTTGGAACAAACTTCCTAAGACCATGCCAAAACACTTGCAAACTTGGAACAAATTTAATAAGACCATGCCAAAACACTTGCAAACTTGGAACAAATTTAATAAGACCATGCCAAACATTTGCAAACTTGGTACAAATTCAATAAGACCATGCCAAAACACTTGCAAACTTGGTACAAATTTAATAAGACCATGCCAAACACTTGCAAACTTGGAACAAACTTACTAAGACCATGCCAAAACACTTGCTAACCTGGTACAAATTTAATAAGACCATGCCAAACACTTGCAAACTTGGTACAATTTTAATAAGACCATGCCAAAACACTTGCAAACTTGGAACAAACTTCCTAAGACCATGCCAAAGCACTTGCAAACTTGGTACAAATTTAATTAGACCATGGCAAAACACTTGCAAACTTGGTACAAATTTAATAAGACCATGCCAAAACACTTGCAAACTTGGTACAAATTTAATAAGACCATGCCAAACACTTGCAAACTTGGAACAAACTTACTAAGACCATGCCAAAACACTTGCAAACTTGGTACAAATTTAATAAGACCATGCCACACACTTGCAAACTTGGTACAAATTTAATAAGACCATGCCAAAAGACTTGCAAACTTGGTACAAATTTAATAAGACCATGCCAAAACACTTGCAAACTTGGTACAAATCTAATAAGACCATGCCAAACACTTGCAAACTTGGTACAAATTTAATAAGACCATGCCAAACACTTGCAAACTTGGAACAAATTTGATAAGACCATGCCAAACACTTGCAAACTTGGAACAAACTTACTAAGACCATGCCAAAACACTTGCAAACTTGGTACAAATTTAATAAGACCATGCCAAAACACTTGCAAACTTGGTACAAATCTATTAAGACCATGCCAAACACTTGCAAACTTGGTACAAATTTAATAAGACCATGCCAAACACTTGCAAACTTGGAACAAACTTCCTAAAACCATGCCAAAACACTTGCTAACCTGGTACAAATTAAATAAGACCATGCCAAACACTTGCAAACTTGGTACAATTTTAATAAGACCATGCCAAAACACTTGCAAACTTGGAACAAACTTCCTAAGACCATGCCAAAACACTTGCAAACATGGTACAAATTTAATAAGACCATGCCAAAACACTTGCAAACTTGGTACAAATTTAAAAAGACCATGCCAAAACACTTGCAAACTTGGTACAAATTCAATAAGACCATGCCAAAACACTTGCAAACTTGGAACAAACTTCCTAAGACCATGCCAAAACACTTGCAAACTTGGTACAAATTTAATAAGACCATGCCAAAACACTTGCAAACTTGGTACAAATCTAATAAGACCATGCCAAACACTTGCAAACTTGGTACAAATTTAATAAGACCATGCCAAACACTTGCAAACTTGGAACAAACTTCCTAAAACCATGCCAAAACACTTGCTAACCTGGTACAAATTTAATAAGACCATGCCAAACACTTGCAAACTTGGTACAATTTTAATAAGACCATGCCAAAACACTTGCAAACTTGGAACAAACTTCCTAAGACCATGCCAAAACACTTGCAAACTTGGTACAAATTTAATAAGACCATGCCAAAACACTTGCAAACTTGGTACAAATTTAATACGACCATGCCAAACACTTGCAAACTTGGTACAAATTTAATAAGACAATGCCAAACACTTGCAAACTTGGAACAAACTTCCTAAGACCATGCCAAAACACTTGCAAACTTGGTACAAATTTAATAAGATCATGCTAAAACACTTGCAAACTTGGTACAAATTTAATAAGACCATGCCAAAACACTTGCAAACTTGGTACAAATTTAATAAGACCATGCAAAAAGACTTGCAAACTTGGTACACATTTAATAAGACCATGCCAAAACACTTGCAAACTTGGTACAAATCTAATAAGACCATGCCAAACACTTGCAAACTAGGTACAAATTTAATAAGACCATGCCAAACACTTGCAAACTTGGAACAAACTTCCTAAAACCATGCCAAAACACTTGCTAACCTGGTACAAATTTAATAAGACCATGCCAAACACTTGCAAACTTGGTACAATTTTAATAAGACCATGCCAAACACTTGCAAACTTGGAACAAACTTCCTAAGACCATGCCAAAACACTTGCAAACTTGGTACAAATTTAATAAGACCATGCAAAAAGACTTGCAAACTTGGTACACATTTAATAAGACCATGCCAAAACACTTGCAAACTTGGTACAAATCTAATAAGACCATGCCAAACACTTGCAAACTAGGTACAAATTTAATAAGACCATGCCAAACACTTGCAAACTTGGAACAAACTTCCTAAGACCATGCCAAAACACTTGCAAACTTGGTATAAATTTAATAAGACCATGCCAAAACACTTGCAAACTTGGTACAATTTTAATAAGACCATGCCAAAACACTTGCAAACTTGGAACAAACTTCCTAAGACCATGCCAAAACACTTGCAAACTTGGTACAAATTTAATAAGACCATGCCAAAACACTTGCAAACTTGGTACAAATTTAATAAGACCATGCCAAAACACTTGCAAACTTGGTACAAATTTAATAAGACCATGCCAAACACTTGCAAACTTGGTACAAATTTAATAAGACCATGCCAAACACTTGCAAACTTGGAACAAACTTCCTAAGACCATGCCAAAACACTTGCAAACTTGGTATAAATTTAATAAGACCATGCCAAAACACTCGCAAACTTGGTACAAATTTAATAAGATCATGCTAAAACACTTGCAAACTTGGTACAAATTTAATAAGACCTTGCCAAAACACTTGCAAACTTGGTAAAAATTTTATAAGACCATGCCAAAAGACTTGCAGACTTGGTACAAATTTAATAAGACCATGCCAAAACACTTGCAAACTTGGTACAAATCTAATAAAATCATGCCAAACACTTGCAAACTTGGTACAAATTTAATAAGAACATGCCAAACACTTGCAAACTTGGAACAAACTTCCTAAAACCATGCCAAAACACTTGCTAAACTGGTACAAATTTAATAAGACCATGCCAAAACACTTGCAAACTTGGTACAAATCTAATAAGACCATGCCAAACACTTGCAAACTTGGTACAAATTTGATAAGACCATGCCAAACACTTGCAAACTTGGAACAAATTTAATAAGACCATGCCAAACACTTGCAAACTTGGAACAAACTTACTAAGACCATGCCAAAACACTTGCAAACTTGGTACAAATTTAATAAGACCATGCCAAAACACTTGCAAACTTGGTACAAATTTAATAAGACCATGCCAAAAGACTTGCAAACTTGGTTCAAATTTAATAAGACCATGCCAAAACACTTGCAAACTTGGTACAAATCTAATAAGACCATGCCAAACACTTGCAAACTTGGTACAAATTTAATAAGACCATGCCAAACACTTGCAAACTTGGAACAAACTTCCTAAAACCATGCCAAAACACTTGCCAACCTGGTACAAATTTAATAAGACCATGCCAAACACTTGCAAACTTGGTACAATTTTAATAAGACCATGCCAAAACACTTGCAAACTTGGAACAAACTTCCTAAGACCATGCCAAAACACTTGCAAACTTGGAACAAATTTAATAAGACCATGCCAAAACACTTGCAAACTTGGAACAAATTTAATAAGACCATGCCAAACATTTGCAAACTTGGTACAAATTCAATAAGACCATGCCAAAACACTTGCAAACTTGGTACAAATTTAATAAGACCATGCCAAACACTTGCAAACTTGGAACAAACTTACTAAGACCATGCCAAAACACTTGCTAACCTGGTACAAATTTAATAAGACCATGCCAAACACTTGCAAACTTGGTACAATTTTAATAAGACCATGCCAAAACACTTGCAAACTTGGAACAAACTTCCTAAGACCATGCCAAAGCACTTGCAAACTTGGTACAAATTTAATTAGACCATGGCAAAACACTTGCAAACTTGGTACAAATTTAATAAGACCATGCCAAAACACTTGCAAACTTGGTACAAATTTAATAAGACCATGCCAAACACTTGCAAACTTGGAACAAACTTACTAAGACCATGCCAAA
This sequence comes from Anopheles atroparvus, assembly GCA_914969975.1. Taxonomy (NCBI): domain Eukaryota; kingdom Metazoa; phylum Arthropoda; class Insecta; order Diptera; family Culicidae; genus Anopheles; species Anopheles atroparvus. The sequence goes on along the minus strand of CAJZCY010000008.1, from coordinate 328,209 downwards.
ACACTTGCAAACTTGGTACAAATTTAATAAGACCATGCCACACACTTGCAAACTTGGTACAAATTTAATAAAACCATGCCAAAAGACTTGCAAACTTGGTACAAATTTAATAAGACCATGCCAAAACACTTGCAAACTTGGTACAAATCTAATAAGACCATGCCAAACACTTGCAAACTTGGTACAAATTTAATAAGACCATGCCAAACACTTGCAAACTTGGAACAAATTTGATAAGACCATGCCAAACACTTGCAAACTTGAAACAAACTTACTAAGACCATGCCAAAACACTTGCAAACTTGGTACAAATTTAATAAGACCATGCCAAAACACTTGCAAACTTGGTACAAATCTAATAAGACCATGCCAAACACTTGCAAACTTGGTACAAATTTAATAAGACCATGCCAAACACTTGCAAACTTGGAACAAACTTCCTAAAACCATGCCAAAACACTTGCTAACCTGGTACAAATTAAATAAGACCATGCCAAACACTTGCAAACTTGGTACAATTTTAATAAGACCATGCCAAAACACTTGCAAACTTGGAACAAACTTCCTAAGACCATGCCAAAACACTTGCAAACATGGTACAAATTTAATAAGACCATGCCAAAACACTTGCAAACTTGGTACAAATTTAAAAAGACCATGCCAAAACACTTGCAAACTTGGTACAAATTCAATAAGACCATGCCAAAACACTTGCAAACTTGGAACAAACTTCCTAAAACCATGCCAAAACACTTGCTAACCTGGTACAAATTTAATAAGACCATGCCAAACACTTGCAAACTTGGTACAATTTTAATAAGACCATGCCAAAACACTTGCAAACTTGGAACAAACTTCCTAAGACCATGCCAAAACACTTGCAAACTTGGTACAAATTTAATAAGACCATGCCAAAACACTTGCAAACTTGGTACAAATTTAATAAGACCATGCCAAACACTTGCAAACTTGGTACAAATTTAATAAGACAATGCCAAACACTTGCAAACTTGGAACAAACTTCCTAAGACCATGCCAAAACACTTGCAAACTTGGTACAAATTTAATAAGATCATGCTAAAACACTTGCAAACTTGGTAAAAATTTAATAAGACCATGCCAAAACACTTGCAAACTTGGTACAAATTTAATAAGACCATGCAAAAAGACTTGCAAACTTGGTACACATTTAATAAGACCATGCCAAAACACTTGCAAACTTGGTACAAATCTAATAAGACCATGCCAAACACTTGCAAACTAGGTACAAATTTAATAAGACCATGCCAAACACTTGCAAACTTGGAACAAACTTCCTAAAACCATGCCAAAACACTTGCTAACCTGGTACAAATTTAATAAGACCATGCCAAACACTTGCAAACTTGGTACAATTTTAATAAGACCATGCCAAACACTTGCAAACTTGGAACAAACTTCCTAAGACCATGCCAAAACACTTGCAAACTTGGTACAAATTTAATAAGACCATGGCAAAACACTTGCAAACTTGGTACAAATTTAATAAGACCATGCCAAAACACTTGCAAACTTGGTACAAATTTAATAAGACCATGCCAAACACTTGCAAACTTGGAACAAACTTACTAAGACCATGCCAAAACACTTGCAAACTTGGTACAAATTTAATAAGACCATGCCAAACACTTGCAAACTTGGTACAAATTTAATAAGACCATGCCAAACACTTGCAAACTTGGAACAAACTTCCTTAAACCATGCCAAAACACTTGCTAACCTGGTACAAATTTAATAAGACCATGCCAAACACTTGCAAACTTGGTACAATTTTAATAAGAACATGCCAAAACACTTGCAAACTTGGAACAAACTTCCTTAGACCATGCCAAAACACTTGCAAACTTGGTACAAATTTAATAAGACCATGGCAAAACACTTGCAAACTTGGTACAAATTTAATAAGACCATGCCAAAACACTTGCAAACTTGGTACAAATTTAAAAAGACCATGCCAAACACTTGCAAACTTGGAACAAACTTACTTAGACCATGCCAAAACACTTGCAAACTTGGTACAAATTTAATAAGACCATGCCAAACACTTGCAAACTTGGTACAAATTTAATAAGACCATGCCAAAAGACTTGCAAACTTGGTACAAGTTTAATAAGACCATGCCAAAACACTTGCAAACTTGGTACAAATCTAATAAGACCATGCCAAACACTTGCAAACTTGGTACAAATTTAATACGACCATGCCAAACACTTGCAAACTTGAAACAAATTTAATAAGACCATGCCAAACACTTGCAAACTTGGAACAAACTTACTAAGACCATGCCAAAACACTTGCAAACTTGGTACAAATTTAATAAGACCATGCCAAAACACTTGCAAACTTGGTACAAATCTAATAAGACCATGCCAAACACTTGCAAGCTTGGTACAAATTTAATAAGACCATGCCAAACACTTGCAAACTTGGAACAAACTTCCTAAAACCATGCCAAAACACTTGCTAACCTGGTACAAATTTAATAAGACCATGCCAAACACTTGCAAACTTGGTACAATTTTAATAAGACCATGCCAAAACACTTGCAAACTTGGAACAAACTTCCTAAGACCATGCCAAAACACTTGCAAACTTGGTACAAATTTAATAAGACCATGCCAAAACACTTGCAAACTTGGTACAAATTTAATAAGACCATGCCAAAACACTTGCAAACTTGGTACAAATTTAATAAGACCATGCCAAACACTTGCAAACTTGGTACAAATTTAATAAAACTTGGAACAAACTTCCTAAGACCATGCCAAAACACTTGCAAACTTGGTACAAATTTAATAAGACCATGCCAAAACACTTGCAAACTTGGTAAAAATTTAATAAGACCATGCCAAAACACTTGCAAACTTGGTACAAATTTAATAAGACCATGCCAAAACACTAGCAAACTTGGAACAAACTTCCTAAGACCATGCCAAAACACTTGCAAACTTGGTACAAATTTAATATGATCATGCTAAAACACTTGCAAACTTGGTACAAATTTAATAAGACCTTGCCAAAACACTTGCAAACTTGGAACAAACTTCCTAAGACCATGCCAAAACACTTGCAAACTTGGTACAAATTTCATAAGACCATGCCAAAACACTTGCAAACTTGGTACAAATCTAATAAGACCATGCCAAAACACTTGCAAACTTGGTACAAATTTAATAAGACCATGCCAAACACTTGCAAACTTGGAACAAACTTCCTAAAACCATGCCAAAACACTTGCTTACCTGGTACAAATTTAATAAGACCATGCCATACACTTGCAAACTTGGTACAATTTTAATAAGACCATGCCAAAACACTTGCAAACTTGGAACAAACTTCCTAAGACCATGCCAAAACACTTGCAAACTTGGTACAAATTTAATAAGACCATGCCAAAACACTTGCAAACTTGGTACAAATTTAATAAGACCATGCCAAAACACTTGCAAACTTGGTACAAATTTAATAAGACCATGCCAAAACACTTGCAAACTTGGAACAAACTTCCTAAGACCATGCCAAAACACTTGCAAACTTGGTACAAATTTAATAAGACCATGCCAAAACACTTGCAAACTTGATATAAATTTAATAAGACCATGCCAAATCACTTGCAAACTTGGTACAAATTTAATAAGACCATGCCAAACACTTGCAAACTTGGTACAAATTTAATAAGACCATGCCAAACACTTGCAAACTTGGAACAAACTTCCTAAAACCATGCCAAAACACTTGCAAACCTGGTACAAATTTAATAAGACCATGCCAAACACTTGCAAACTTGGTACAATTTTAATAAGACCATGCCAAAACACTTGCAAACTTGGAACAAACTTCCTAAGACCATGCCAAAACACTTGCAAACTTGGTACAAATTTAATATGATCATGCTAAAACACTTGCAAACTTGGTACACATTTAATAAGACCTTGCCAAAACCCTTGCAAACTTGGAACAAACTTCCTAAGACCATGCCAAAACACTTGCAAACTTGGTACAAATTTAATAAGACCATGCCAAAACACTTGCAAACTTGGTATAAATTTAATAAGACCATGCCAAAACACTTGCAAACTTGGTACAAATTTAATAAGACCATGCCAAACACTTGCAAACTTGGAACAAATTTAATAAGACCATGGCAAACACTTGCAAACTTGGAACAAACTTCCTAAAACCATGCCAAAACACTTGCTAACCTGGTACAAATTTAAAAAGACCATGCCAAACACTTGCAAACTTGGTACAATTTAATAAGACCATGCCAAAACACTTGCAAACTTGGAACAAACTTCCTAAGACCATGCCAAAACACTTGCAAACTTGGTATAAATTTAATAAGACCATGCCAAGACACTTCCAAACTTGGTACAAATTTAATAAGACCATGCCAAACACTTGCAAACTTGGTACAAATTTAATAAGACCATGCCAAACACTTGCAAACTTGGAACAAACTTCTTAAGACCATGCCAAAACACTTGCAAACTTGGTACAAATTTAATATGATCATGCTAAAACACTTGCAAACTTGGTACAAATTTAATAAGACCTTGCCAAAACACTTGCAAACTTGGAACAAACTTCCTAAGACCTTGCCAAAACACTTGCAAACTTGGTACAAATTTAATAAGACCATGCCAAAACACTTGCAAACTTGGTATAAATTTATTAAGACCATGCCAAAACACTTGCAAACTTGGTACAAATTTAATAAGACCATGCCAAACACTTGCAAACTTGGTACAAATTTAATAAGACCATGCAAAACACTTGCAAACTTGGAACAAACTTCCTAAGACCATGCCAAAACACTTGCAAACTTGGTATAATTTTAATAAGACCATGCCAAAACACTTGCAAACTTGGTAAAAATTTAATAAGACCATGCCAAACACTTGCAAACTTGGTACAAATTTAATAAGACCATGCCAAACACTTGCAAACTTGGAACAAACTTCCTAAGACCATGCCAAAACACTTGCAAATTTGGTACAAATTTAATATGATCATGCTAAAACACTTGCAAACTTGGTACAAATTTAATAAGACCTTGCCAAAACACTTGCAAACTTGGAACAAACTTCCTAAGACCATGCCAAAACACTTGCAAACTTGGTACAAATTTAATAAGACCATGCCAAAACACTTGCAAACTTGGTATAAATTTAATAAGACCATGCCAAAACACTTGCAAACTTGGTACAAATTTAATAAGACCATGCCAAACACTTGCAAACTTGGTACAAATTTAATAAGACCATGCCAAACACTTGCAAACTTGGAACAAACTTCCTAAGACCATGCCAAAACACTTGCAAACTTGGTATAATTTTAATAAGACCATGCCAAAACACTTGCAAACTTGGTAAAAATTTAATAAGACCATGCCAAACACTTGCAAACTTGGTACAAATTTAATAAGACCATGCCAAACACTTGCAAACTTGGAACAAACTTCCTAAGACCATGCCAAAACACTTGCAAATTTGGTACAAATTTAATATGATCATGCTAAAACACTTGCAAACTTGGTACAAATTTAATAAGACCATGCCAAACACTTGCAAACTTGTAACAAACTTCCTAAGACCATGCCAAAACACTCGCAAACTTGGTACAAATTTAATAAGATCATGCCAAAACACTTGCAAACTTGGTACAAATTTAATAAGACCATGCCAAAACACTTGCAAACTTGGTAGAAATCTAATAAGACCATGCCAAACACTTGCAAACTTGGTACAAATTTAATAAGACCATGCCAAACACTTGCAAACTTGGAACAAACTTCCTAAAACCATGCCAAAACACTTGCTAACCTGGTACAAATTTAATAAGACCATGCCAAAACACTTGCAAACTTGGTACAAATCTAATAAGACCATGCCAAACACTTGCAAACTTGGTACAAATTTAAGAAGACCATGCCAAACACTTGCAAACTTGGAACAAATTTAATAAGACCATGCCAAACACTTGCAAACTTGGAACAAACTTACTAAGACCATGCCAAAACACTTGCAAACTTGGGACAAATCTAATTAGACCATGCCAAACACTTGCAAACTTGGTACAAATTTAATAAGACCATGCCAAAAGACTTGCAAACTTGGTACAAATTTAATAAGACCATGCCAAAACACTTGCAAACTTAGTACAAATCTAATAAGACCATGCCAAACACTTGCAAACTTGGTACAAATTTAAAACGACCATGCCAAACACTTGCAAACTTGGAACAAACTTCCTAAAACCATGCCAAAACACTTGCTAACCTGGTACAAATTTAATAAGACCATGCCAAAACACTTGCAAACTTGATATAAATCTAATAAGACCATGCCAAACACTTGCAAACTTGGTACACATTTAAAACGACCATGCCAAACACTTGCAAACTTGGAACAAACTTCCTAAAACCATGCCAAAACACTTGCTAACCTGGTACAAATTTAATAAGACCATGCCAAACACTTGCAAACTTGGTACAATTTTAATAAGACCATGCCAAAACACTTGCAAACTTGGAACAAACTTCCTAAGACCATGCCAAAACACTTGCAAACTTGGTACAAATTTAATAAGACCATGCCAAAACACTTGCAAACTTGGTACAAATTTAATAAGACCATGCCAAACACTTGCAAACTTGGTACAAATTTAATAAGACCATGCCAAACACTTGCAAACTTGGAACAAACTTCCTAAGACCATGCCAAAACACTTGCAAACTTGGTAAAAATTTAATAAGACCATGCCAAAACACTTGCAAACTTGGTACAAATTTAATAAGACCATGCCAAACACTTGCAAACTTGGTACAAATTTAATAAGACCATGCCAAACACTTGCAAACTTGGAACAAACTTCCTAAGACCATGCCAAAACACTTGCAAACTTGGTACAAATTTAATTTGATCATGCTAAAACACTTGCAAACTTGGTACAAATTTAATAAGACCTTGCCAAAACACTTGCAAACTTGGAACAAACTTCCTAAGACCATGCCAAAACACTTGCAAACTTGGTACAAATTTAATAAGACCATGCCAAAACACTTGCAAACTTGGTATAAATTTAATAAGACCATGCCAAAACACTTGCAAACTTGGTACAAATTTAATAAGACCATGCCAAACATTTGCAAACTTGGTACAAATTTAATAAGACCATGCCAAACACTTGCAAACTTGGAACAAACTTACTAAGACCATGCCAAAACACATGCAAACTTGGGACAAATCTAATTAGACCATGCCAAACACTTGCAAACTTGGTACAAATTTAATAAGACCATGCCAAAAGACTTGCAAACTTGGTACAAATTTAATAAGACCATGCCAAAACACTTGCAAACTTAGTACAAATCTAATAAGACCATGCCAAACACTTGCAAACTTGGTACAAATTTAAGAAGACCATGCCAAACACTTGCAAACTTGGAACAAATTTAATAAGACCATGCCAAACACTTGCAAACTTGGAACAAACTTACTAAGACCATGCCAAAACACTTGCAAACTTGGGACAAATCTAATTAGACCATGCCAAACACTTGCAAACTTGGTACAAATTTAATAAGACCATGCCAAAAGACTTGCAAACTTGGTACAAATTTAATAAGACCATGCCAAAACACTTGCAAACTTAGTACAAATCTAATAAGACCATGCCAAACACTTGCAAACTTGGTACAAATTTAAAACGACCATGCCAAACACTTGCAAACTTGGAACAAACTTCCTAAAACCATGCCAAAACACTTGCTAACCTGGTACAAATTTAATAAGACCATGCCAAAACACTTGCAAACTTGATATAAATCTAATAAGACCATGCCAAACACTTGCAAACTTGGTACAAATTTAAAACGACCATGCCAAACACTTGCAAACTTGGAACAAACTTCCTAAAACCATGCCAAAACACTTGCTAACCTGGTACAAATTTAATAAGACCATGCCAAACACTTGCAAACTTGGTACAATTTTAATAAGACCATGCCAAAACACTTGCAAACTTGGAACAAACTTCCTAAGACCATGCCAAAACACTTGCAAACTTGGTACAAATTTAATAAGACCATGCCAAAACACTTGCAAACTTGGTACAAATTTAATAAGACCATGCCAAACACTTGCAAACTTGGTACAAATTTAATAAGACCATGCCAAACACTTGCAAACTTGGAACAAACTTCCTAAGACCATGCCAAAACACTTGCAAACTTGGTAAAAATTTAATAAGACCATGCCAAAACACTTGCAAACTTGGTACAAATTTAATAAGACCATGCCAAACACTTGCAAACTTGGTACAAATTTAATAAGACCATGCCAAACACTTGCAAACTTGGAACAAACTTCCTAAGACCATGCCAAAACACTTGCAAACTTGGTACAAATTTAATTTGATCATGCTAAAACACTTGCAAACTTGGTACAAATTTAATAAGACCTTGCCAAAACACTTGCAAACTTGGAACAAACTTCCTAAGACCATGCCAAAACACTTGCAAACTTGGTACAAATTTAATAAGACCATGCCAAAACACTTGCAAACTTGGTATAAATTTAATAAGACCATGCCAAAACACTTGCAAACTTGGTACAAATTTAATAAGACCATGCCAAACATTTGCAAACTTGGTACAAATTTAATAAGACCATGCCAAACACTTGCAAACTTGGAACAAACTTCCTAAGACCATGCCAAAACACTCGCAAACTTGGTACAAATTTAATAAGATCATGCTAAAACACTTGCAAACTTGGTACAAATTTAATAAGACCTTGCCAAAACACTTGCAAACTTGGTAAAAATTTAATAAGAACATGCCAAAAGACTTGCAAACTTGGTACAAATTTAATAAGACCATGCCAAAACACTTGCAAACTTGGTACAAATCTAATAAGACCATGCCAAACACTTGCAAACTTGGTACAAATTTAATAAGAACATGCCAAACACTTGCAAACTTGGAACAAACTTCCTAAAACCATGCCAAAACACTTGCTAACCTGGTACAAATTTAATAAGACCATGCCAAAACACTTGCAAACTTGGTACAAATCTAATAAGACCATGCCAAACACTTGCAAACTTGGTACAAATTTGATAAGACCATGCCAAACACTTGCAAACTTGGAACAAATTTAATAAGACCATGCGAAACACTTGCAAACTTGGAAAAAACTTACTAAGACCATGCCAAAACACTTGCAAACTTGGTACAAATTTAATAAGACCATGCCAAAACACTTGCAAACGTGGTAAAAATTTAATAAGACCATGCCAAAAGACTTGCAAACTTGGTACAAATTTAATAAGACCATGCCAAAACACTTGCAAACTTGGTACAAATCTAATAAGACCATGCCAAACACTTGCAAACTTGGTACAAATTTAAAATGACCATGCCAAACACTTGCAAACTTGGAACAAACTTCCTAAAACCATGCCAAAACACTTGCCAACCTGGTACTAATTTAATAAGACCATGCCAAACACTTGCAAACTTGGTACAATTTTAATAAGACCATGCCAAAACACTTGCAAACTTGGAACAAACTTCCTAAGACCATGCCAAAACACTTGCAAACTTGGTACAAATTTAATAAGACCATGCCAAAACACTTGCAAACTTGGTACAAATTTAATAAGACCATGCCAAACACTTGCAAACTTGGTACAAATTTAATAAGACCATGCCAAAACACTTGCAAACTTGGTACAAATTTAATAAGAACATGCCAAACACTTGCAAACTTGGAACAAACTTACTAAGACCATGCCAAAACACTTGCAAACTTGGTACAAATTTAAAAAGACCATGCCAAACACTTGCAAACTTGGTACAAATTTAATAAGACCATGCCAAAAGACTTGCAAACTTGGTACAAATTTAATAAGACCATGCCAAAACACTTGCAAACTTGGTACAAATCTAATAAGACCATGCCAAACACTTGCAAACTTGGTACAAATTTAATAAGACCATGCCAAACACTTGCAAACTTGGAACAAATTTAATAAGACCATGCCAAACACTTGCAAACTTGGAACAAACTTACTAAGACCATGCCAAAACACTTGCAAACTTGGTACAAATTTAATAAGACCATGCCAAAACACTTGCAAACTTGGTACAAATTTAATAAGACCATGCCAAAACACTTGCAAACTTGGTACAAATCTAATAAGACCATGCCAAACACTTGCAAACTTGGTACAAATTTAATAAGACCATGCCAAACACTTGCAAACTTGGAACAAATTTAATAAGACCATGCCAAACACTTGCAAACTTGGAACAAACTTCCTATGACCATGCCAAAACACTTGCAAACTTGGTACAAATTTAATAAGACCATGCCAAAACACTTGCAAACTTGGTACAAATTTAATAAGACCATGCCAAAACACTTGCAAACTTGGTACAAATTTAATAAGACCATGCCAAAAGACTTGCAAACTTGGTACAAATTTAATAAGACCATGCCAAACACTTGCAAACTTGGTACAAATTTAATAAGACCATGCCAAACACTTGCAAACTTGGAACAAATTTAATAAGACCATGCCAAACACTTGCAAACTTGGTACAAATTTAATAAGACCATGCCAAACACTTGCAAACTTGGAACAAATTTTATAACACCATGCCAAACACTTGCAAACTTGGAACAAACTTACTAAGACCATGCCAAAACACTTGCAAACTTGGTACAAATTTAATTAGACCATGCCAAAACACTTGCAAACTTGGTACAAATTTAATAAGACCATGCCAAAAGACTTGCAAACTTGGTACAAATTTAAAAAGACCATGCCAAAACACTTGCAAACTTGGTACAAATCTAATAAGACCATGCCAAACACTTGCAAACTTGGTACAATTTTAATAAGACCATGCCAAAACACTTGCAAACTTGGTACAAATTTAATAAGACCATGCCAAACACTTGCAAACTTGGAACAAACTTACTAAGACCATGCCAAAACACTTGCAAACTTGGTACAAATTTAATAAGACCATGCCAAACACTTGCAAACTTGGTACAAATTTAATAAGACCATGCCAAAAGACTTGCAAACTTGGTACAAATTTAATTAGACCATGCCAAAACACTTGCAAACTTGGAACAAACTTCCTAATACCATGCCAAAACACTTGCAAACTTGTTAAAAATTTAATAAGACCATGCCAAAACATTTGCAAACTTGGTATAAATTTAATAAGACCATGCCAAAAGACTTGCAAACTTGGTACAAATTTAATAAGACCATGCCAAAACACTTGCAAACTTGGTACAAATCTCATAAGACCATGCCAAACACTTGCAAACTTGGTACAAATTTAATAAGACCATGCCAAACACTTGCAAACTTGGTACAAATCTCATAAGACCATGCCAAACACTTGCAAACTTGGAACAAACTTAGTAAGACCATGCCAAAAGACTTGCAAACTTGGTACAAATTTAATTAGACCATGCCAAACACTTGCAAACTTGGAACAAACTTCCTAAAACCATGCCAAAACACTTGCTAACCTGGTACAAATTTAATAAGACCATGCCAAACACTTGCAAACTTGGTACAATTTTAATAAGACCATGCCAAAACACTTGCAAACTTGGAACAAACTTCCTAAGACCATGCCAAAACACTTGCAAACTTGGTACAAATTTAATAAGACCATGCCAAAACACTTGCAAACTTGGTACAAATTTAATAAGACCATGCCAAACACTTGCAAACTTGGTAAAAATTTAATAAGACCATGCCAAAACACTTGCAAACTTGGTACAAATTTAATAAGACCATGCCAAACACTTGCAAACTTGGAACAAACTTACTTAGACCATGCCAAAACACTTGCAAACTTGGTACAAATTTAATAAGACCATGCCAAACACTTGCAAACTTGGTACAAATTTAATAAGACCATGCCAAAAGACTTGCAAACTTGGTACAAATTTAATAAGACCATGCCAAAACACTTGCAAACTTGGTACAAATCTAATAAGACCATGCCAAACACTTGCAAACTTGGAACAAATTTAATAAGACCATGCCAAACACTTGCAAATTTGGAACAAATTTAATAAGACCATGCCAAACACTTGCAAACTTGGAACAAACTTACTAAGACCATGCCAAAACACTTGCAAACTTGGTAGAAATTTAATAAGACCATGCCAAAACACTTGCAAACTTGGTACAAATTTAATAAGACCATACCAAAACACTTGCAAACTTGGTACAAATCTAATAAGACCATGCCAGACACTTGCAAACTTGGTACAAATTTACTAAGACCATGCCAAAACACTTGCAAACTTGGTACAAATTTAATAAGACCATGCCAAACACTTGCAAACTTGGTACAAATTTAATAAGACCATGCCAAAACACTTGCAAACTTGGTACAAATTTAATAAGACCATGCCAAAACACTTGCAAACTTGGAACAAACTTCCTAAGACCATGCCAAAACACTTGCAAACTTGGTACAAATTTAATAAGACCATGCCAAAACACTTGCAAACTTGGTATAAATTTTATAAGACCATGCCAAAACACTTGCAAACTTGGTACAAATTTAATAAGACCATGCCAAACACTTGCAAACTTGGTACAAATTTAATAAGACCATGCCAAAACACTTGCAAACTTGGTACAAATCTAATAAGACCATGCCAAACACTTGCAAACTTGGTACAATTTTAATAAGACCATGCCAAACACTTGCAAACTTGGAACAAACTACCTAAAACCATGCCAAAACACTTGCTAACCTGGTACAAATTTAATAAGACCATGCCAAACACTTGCAAACTTGGTACAATTTTAATAAGACCATGCCAAAACACTTGCAAACTTGGAACAAACTTCCTAAGACCATGCCAAAACACTTGCAAACTTGGTACAAATTTAATAAGACCATGCCAAACACTTGCAAACTTGGTACAAATTTAATAAGACCATGCCAAACACTTGCAAACTTGGAACAAACTTACTAAGACCATGCCAAAACACTTGCAAACTTGGTACAAATTTAATAAGACCATGCCAAACACTTGCAAACTTGGTACAAATTTAATAAGACCATGCCAAAACACTTGCAAACTTGGTACAAATTTAATAAGACCATGCCAAAACACTTGCAAACTTGGAACAAACTTCCTAAGACCATGCCAAAACACTTGCAAACTTGGTACAAATTTAATAAGACCATGCCAAAACACTTGCAAACTTGGTATAAATTTGATAAGACCATGCCAAAACACTTGCAAACTTGGTACAAATTTAATAAGACCATGCCAAACACTTGCAAACTTGGTACAAATTTAATAAGACCATGCCAAAACACTTGCAAACTTGGTACAAATCTAATAAGACCATGCCAAACACTTGCAAACTTGGTACAATTTTAATAAGACCATGCCAAACACTTGCAAACTTGGAACAAACTACCTAAAACCATGCCAAAACACTTGCTAACCTGGTACAAATTTAATAAGACCATGCCAAACACTTGCAAACTTGGTACAAATTTAATTAGACCATGCCAAAACACTTGCAAACTTGGAACAAACTTCCTAATACCATGCCAAAACACTTGCAAACTTGTTAAAAATTTAATAAGACCATGCCAAAACATTTGCAAACTTGGTATAAATTTAATAAGACCATGCCAAAAGACTTGCAAACTTGGTACAAATTTAATAAGACCATGCCAAAACACTTGCAAACTTGGTACAAATCTCATAAGACCATGCCAAACACTTGCAAACTTGGTACAAATTTAATAAGACCATGCCAAACACTTGCAAACTTGGTACAAATTTAATAAGACCATGCCAAACACTTGCAAACTTGGTACAAATTTAATAAGACCATGCCAAACACTTGCAAACTTGGTAAAAATTTAATAAGACCATGCCAAAACACTTGCAAACTTGGTACAAATTTAATAAGACCATGCCAAACACTTGCAAACTTGGAACAAACTTACTTAGACCATGCCAAAACACTTGCAAACTTGGTACAAATTTAATAAGACCATGCCAAACACTTGCAAACTTGGTACAAATTTAATAAGACCATGCCAAAAGACTTGCAAACTTGGTACAAATTTAATAAGACCATGCCAAAACACTTGCAAACTTGGTACAAATCTAATAAGACCATGCCAAACACTTGCAAACTTGGAACAAATTTAATAAGACCATGCCAAACACTTGCAAATTTGGAACAAATTTAATAAGACCATGCCAAACACTTGCAAACTTGGAACAAACTTACTAAGACCATGCCAAAACACTTGCAAACTTGGTACAAATTTAATAAGACCATGCCAAAACACTTGCAAACTTGGTATAAATTTTATAAGACCATGCCAAAACACTTGCAAACTTGGTACAAATTTAATAAGACCATGCCAAACACTTGCAAACTTGGTACAAATTTAATAAGACCATGCCAAAACACTTGCAAACTTGGTACAAATCTAATAAGACCATGCCAAACACTTGCAAACTTGGTACAATTTTAATAAGACCATGCCAAACACTTGCAAACTTGGAACAAACTACCTAAAACCATGCCAAAACACTTGCTAACCTGGTACAAATTTAATAAGACCATGCCAAACACTTGCAAACTTGGTACAATTTTAATAAGACCATGCCAAAACACTTGCAAACTTGGAACAAACTTCCTAAGACCATGCCAAAACACTTGCAAACTTGGTACAAATTTAATAAGACCATACCAAAACACTTGCAAACTTGGTACAAATCTAATAAGACCATGCCAGACACTTGCAAACTTGGTACAAATTTACTAAGACCATGCCAAAACACTTGCAAACTTGGTACAAATTTAATAAGACCATGCCAAACACTTGCAAACTTGGTACAAATTTAATAAGACCATGCCAAAACACTTGCAAACTTGGTACAAATTTAATAAGACCATGCCAAAACACTTGCAAACTTGGAACAAACTTCCTAAGACCATGCCAAAACACTTGCAAACTTGGTACAAATTTAATAAGACCATGCCAAAACACTTGCAAACTTGGTATAAATTTTATAAGACCATGCCAAAACACTTGCAAACTTGGTACAAATTTAATAAGACCATGCCAAACACTTGCAAACTTGGTACAAATTTAATAAGACCATGCCAAAACACTTGCAAACTTGGTACAAATCTAATAAGACCATGCCAAACACTTGCAAACTTGGTACAATTTTAATAAGACCATGCCAAACACTTGCAAACTTGGAACAAACTACCTAAAACCATGCCAAAACACTTGCTAACCTGGTACAAATTTAATAAGACCATGCCAAACACTTGCAAACTTGGTACAATTTAAATAAGACCATGCCAAAACACTTGCAAACTTGGAACAAACTTCCTAAGACCATGCCAAAACACTTGCAAACTTGGTACAAATTTAATAAGACCATGCCAAACACTTGCAAACTTGGTACAAATTTAATAAGACCATGCCAAACACTTGCAAACTTGGAACAAACTTACTAAGACCATGCCAAAACACTTGCAAACTTGGTACAAATTTAATAAGACCATGCCAAACACTTGCAAACTTGGTACAAATTTAATAAGACCATGCCAAAACACTTGCAAACTTGGTACAAATTTAATAAGACCATGCCAAAACACTTGCAAACTTGGAACAAACTTCCTAAGACCATGCCAAAACACTTGCAAACTTGGTACAAATTTAATAAGACCATGCCAAAACACTTGCAAACTTGGTATAAATTTTATAAGACCATGCCAAAACACTTGCAAACTTGGTACAAATCTAATAAGACCATGCCAAAACACTTGCAAACTTGGTACAAATTTAATAAGACCATGCCAAAACACTTGCAAACTTGGAACAAACTTCCTAAGACCATGCCAAAACACTTGCAAACTTGGTACAAATTTAATAAGACCATGCCAAAACACTTGCAAACTTGGTATAAATTTTATAAGACCATGCCAAAACACTTGCAAACTTGGTACAAATTTAATAAGACCATGCCAAACACTTGCAAACTTGGTACAAATTTAATAAGACCATGCCAAAACACTTGCAAACTTGGTACAAATCTAATAAGACCATGCCAAACACTTGCAAACTTGGTACAATTTTAATAAGACCATGCCAAACACTTGCAAACTTGGAACAAACTACCTAAAACCATGCCAAAACACTTGCTAACCTGGTACAAATTTAATAAGACCATGCCAAACACTTGCAAACTTGGTACAATTTAAATAAGACCATGCCAAAACACTTGCAAACTTGGAACAAACTTCCTAAGACCATGCCAAAACACTTGCAAACTTGGTACAAATTTAATAAGACCATGCCAAACACTTGCAAACTTGGTACAAATTTAATAAGACCATGCCAAACACTTGCAAACTTGGAACAAACTTACTAAGACCATGCCAAAACACTTGCAAACTTGGTACAAATTTAATAAGACCATGCCAAACACTTGCAAACTTGGTACAAATTTAATAAGACCATGCCAAAACACTTGCAAACTTGGTACAAATTTAATAAGACCATGCCAAAACACTTGCAAACTTGGAACAAACTTCCTAAGACCATGCCAAAACACTTGCAAACTTGGTACAAATTTAATAAGACCATGCCAAAACACTTGCAAACTTGGTATAAATTTTATAAGACCATGCCAAAACACTTGCAAACTTGGTACAAATTTAATAAGACCATGCCAAACACTTGCAAACTTGGTACAAATTTAATAAGACCATGCCAAAACACTTGCAAACTTGGTACAAATCTAATAAGACCATGCCAAACACTTGCAAACTTGGTACAATTTTAATAAGACCATGCCAAACACTTGCAAACTTGGAACAAACTACCTAAAACCATGCCAAAACACTTGCTAACCTGGTACAAATTTAATAAGACCATGCCAAACACTTGCAAACTTGGTACAAATTTAATTAGACCATGCCAAAACACTTGCAAACTTGGAACAAACTTCCTAATACCATGCCAAAACACTTGCAAACTTGGTACAAATTTAATGAGACCATTCCAAAACACTTGCAAACTTGGTACAAATTTAATAAAACCATGCCAAAAACTTGCAAACTTGGTACAAATTTAATAAGACCATGCCAAACACTTGCAAACTTGGAACAAACTTACTTAGACCATGCCAAAACACTTGCAAACTTGGTACAAATTTAATAAGACCATGCCAAACACTTGCAAACTTGGTACAAATTTAATAAGACCATGCCAAAAGACTTGCAAACTTGGTACAAATTTAATAAGACCATGCCAAAACACTTGCAAACTTGGTACAAATCTAATAAGACCATGCCAAACACTTGCAAACTTGGAACAAATTTAATAAGACCATGCCAAACACTTGCAAATTTGGAACAAATTTAATAAGACCATGCCAAACACTTGCAAACTTGGAACAAACTTACTAAGACCATGCCAAAACACTTGCAAACTTGGTAGAAATTTAATAAGACCATGCCAAAACACTTGCAAACTTGGTACAAATCTCATAAGACCATGCCAAACACTTGCAAACTTGGAACAAACTTAGTAAGACCATGCCAAAAGACTTGCAAACTTGGTACAAATTTAATTAGACCATGCCAAACACTTGCAAACTTGGAACAAACTTCCTAAAACCATGCCAAAACACTTGCTAACCTGGTACAAATTTAATAAGACCATGCCAAACACTTGCAAACTTGGAACAAACTTCCTAATACCATGCCAAAACACTTGCAAACTTGGTACAAATTTAATGAGACCATTCCAAAACACTTGCAAACTTGGAACAAACTTCCTAATACCATGCCAAAACACTTGCAAACTTGGTACAAATTTAATGAGACCATTCCAAAACACTTGCAAACTTGGTACAAATTTAATAAAACCATGCCAAAAACTTGCAAACTTGGTACAAATTTAATAAGACCATGCCAAACACTTGCAAACTTGGAACAAACTTACTTAGACCATGCCAAAACACTTGCAAACTTGGTACAAATTTAATAAGACCATGCCAAACACTTGCAAACTTGGTACAAATTTAATAAGACCATGCCAAAACATTTGCAAACTTGGTATAAATTTAATAAGACCATGCCAAAAGACTTGCAAACTTGGTACAAATTTAATAAGACCATGCCAAAACACTTGCAAACTTGGTACAAATCTCATAAGACCATGCCAAACACTTGCAAACTTGGTACAAATTTAATAAGACCATGCCAAACACTTGCAAACTTGGTACAAATCTCATAAGACCATGCCAAACACTTGCAAACTTGGAACAAACTTAGTAAGACCATGCCAAAAGACTTGCAAACTTGGTACAAATTTAATTAGACCATGCCAAACACTTGCAAACTTGGAACAAACTTCCTAAAACCATGCCAAAACACTTGCTAACCTGGTACAAATTTAATAAGACCATGCCAAACACTTGCAAACTTGGTACAATTTTAATAAGACCATGCCAAAACACTTGCAAACTTGGAACAAACTTCCTAAGACCATGCCAAAACACTTGCAAACTTGGTACAAATTTAATAAGACCATGCCAAAACACTTGCAAACTTGGTACAAATTTAATAAGACCATGCCAAACACTTGCAAACTTGGTAAAAATTTAATAAGACCATGCCAAAACACTTGCAAACTTGGTACAAATTTAATAAGACCATGCCAAACACTTGCAAACTTGGAACAAACTTACTTAGACCATGCCAAAACACTTGCAAACTTGGTACAAATTTAATAAGACCATGCCAAACACTTGCAAACTTGGTACAAATTTAATAAGACCATGCCAAAAGACTTGCAAACTTGGTACAAATTTAATAAGACCATGCCAAAACACTTGCAAACTTGGTACAAATCTAATAAGACCATGCCAAACACTTGCAAACTTGGAACAAATTTAATAAGACCATGCCAAACACTTGCAAATTTGGAACAAATTTAATAAGACCATGCCAAACACTTGCAAACTTGGAACAAACTTACTAAGACCATGCCAAAACACTTGCAAACTTGGTAGAAATTTAATAAGACCATGCCAAAACACTTGCAAACTTGGTACAAATTTAATAAGACCATACCAAAACACTTGCAAACTTGGTACAAATCTAATAAGACCATGCCAGACACTTGCAAACTTGGTACAAATTTACTAAGACCATGCCAAAACACTTGCAAACTTGGTACAAATTTAATAAGACCATGCCAAACACTTGCAAACTTGGTACAAATTTAATAAGACCATGCCAAAACACTTGCAAACTTGGTACAAATTTAATAAGACCATGCCAAAACACTTGCAAACTTGGAACAAACTTCCTAAGACCATGCCAAAACACTTGCAAACTTGGTACAAATTTAATAAGACCATGCCAAAACACTTGCAAACTTGGTATAAATTTTATAAGACCATGCCAAAACACTTGCAAACTTGGTACAAATTTAATAAGACCATGCCAAACACTTGCAAACTTGGTACAAATTTAATAAGACCATGCCAAAACACTTGCAAACTTGGTACAAATCTAATAAGACCATGCCAAACACTTGCAAACTTGGTACAATTTTAATAAGACCATGCCAAACACTTGCAAACTTGGAACAAACTACCTAAAACCATGCCAAAACACTTGCTAACCTGGTACAAATTTAATAAGACCATGCCAAACACTTGCAAACTTGGTACAATTTTAATAAGACCATGCCAAAACACTTGCAAACTTGGAACAAACTTCCTAAGACCATGCCAAAACACTTGCAAACTTGGTACAAATTTAATAAGACCATGCCAAACACTTGCAAACTTGGTACAAATTTAATAAGACCATGCCAAACACTTGCAAACTTGGAACAAACTTACTAAGACCATGCCAAAACACTTGCAAACTTGGTACAAATTTAATAAGACCATGCCAAACACTTGCAAACTTGGTACAAATTTAATAAGACCATGCCAAAACACTTGCAAACTTGGTACAAATTTAATAAGACCATGCCAAAACACTTGCAAACTTGGAACAAACTTCCTAAGACCATGCCAAAACACTTGCAAACTTGGTACAAATTTAATAAGACCATGCCAAAACACTTGCAAACTTGGTATAAATTTTATAAGACCATGCCAAAACACTTGCAAACTTGGTACAAATTTAATAAGACCATGCCAAACACTTGCAAACTTGGTACAAATTTAATAAGACCATGCCAAAACACTTGCAAACTTGGTACAAATCTAATAAGACCATGCCAAACACTTGCAAACTTGGTACAATTTTAATAAGACCATGCCAAACACTTGCAAACTTGGAACAAACTACCTAAAACCATGCCAAAACACTTGCTAACCTGGTACAAATTTAATAAGACCATGCCAAACACTTGCAAACTTGGTACAATTTTAATAAGACCATGCCAAAACACTTGCAAACTTGGAACAAACTTCCTAAGACCATGCCAAAACACTTGCAAACTTGGTACAAATTTAATAAGACCATGCCAAAACACTTGCAAACTTGGTACAAATTTAATAAGACCATGCCAAAACACTTGCAAACTTGGTACATATTTAATAAGACCATGCCAAAACACTTGCAAACTTGGAACAAACTTCCTAAGACCATGCCAAAACACTTGCAAACTTGGTACAAATTTAATAAGACCATGCCAAAACACTTGCAAACTAGGTATAAATTTAATAAGACCATGCCAAAACACTTGCAAACTTGGTACAAATTTAATAAGACCATGCCAAACACTTGCAAACTTGGTACAAATTTAATAAGACCATGCCAAAACACTTGCAAACTTGGTACAAATCTAATAAGACCATGCCAAACACTTGCAAACTTGGTACAAATTTAATAAGACCATGCCAAACACTTGCAAACTTGGAACAAACTTCCTAAAACCATGCCAAAACACTTGCTAACCTGATACAAATTTAATAAGACTATGGCAAACACTTGCAAACTTGGTACAATTTTAATAAGACCATGCCAAAACACTTGCAAACTTGGAACAAACTTCCTAAGACCATGCCAAAACACTTGCAAACTTGGTACAAATTTAATAAGACCATGGCAAAACACTTGCAAACTTGGTACAAATTTAATAAGACCATGCCAAAACACTTGCAAACTTGGTACAAATTTAATAAGACCATGCCAAACACTTGCAAACTTGGAACAAACTTAGTAAGACCATGCCAAAAGACTTGCAAACTTGGTACAAATTTAATAAGACCATGCCAAACACTTGCAAACTTGGTACAAATTTAATAAGACCATGCCAAAAGACTTGCAAACTTGGTACAAATTTAATAAGACCATGCCAAAACACTTGCAAACTTGGTACAAATTTAATAAGACCATGCCAAACACTTGCAAACTTGGTACAAATTTAATAAGACCATGCTAAAAAACTTGCAAACTTGGTACAAATTTACTAAGACCATGCCAAAACACTTGCAAACTTGGTACAAATCTAAAAAGACCATGCCAAACACTTGCAAACTTGGTACAAATTTAATAAGACCATGCCAAAACACTTGCAAACTTGGTACAAATTTAATAAGACCATGCCAAACACTTGCAAACTTGGAACAAACTTACTAAGACCATGCCAAAACACTTGCAAACTTGGTACAAATTTAATAAGACCATGCCAAACACTTGCAAACTTGGTACAAATTTAATAAGACCATGCCAAAACACTTGCAAACTTGGTACAAATTTAATTAGACCATGCCAAAACACTTGCAAACTTGGAACAAACTTCCTAATACCATGCCAAAACACTTGCAAACTTGGTAAAAATTTAATAAGACCATGCCAAAACATTTGCAAACTTGGTATAAATTTAATAAGACCATGCCAAAAGACTTGCAAACTTGGTACAAATTTAATAAGACCATGCCAAAACACTTGCAAACTTGGTACAAATCTCATAAGACCATGCCAAACACTTGCAAACTTGGTACAAATTTAATAAGACCATGCCAAACACTTGCAAACTTGGTACAAATCTCATAAGACCATGCCAAACACTTGCAAACTTGGAACAAACTTAGTAAGACCATGCCAAAAGACTTGCAAACTTGGTACAAATTTAATAAGACCATGCCAAAACACTTGCAAACTTGGTACAAATTTAATAAGACCATGCCAAACACTTGCAAACTTGGAACAAACTTCCTAAAACCATGCCAAAACACTTGCTAACCTGATACAAATTTAATAAGACTATGGCAAACACTTGCAAACTTGGTACAATTTTAATAAGACCATGCCAAAACACTTGCAAACTTGGAACAAACTTCCTAAGACCATGCCAAAACACTTGCAAACTTGGTACAAATCTCATAAGACCATGCCAAACACTTGCAAACTTGGTACAAATTTAATAAGACCATGGCAAAACACTTGCAAACTTGGTACAAATTTAATAAGACCATGCCAAAACACTTGCAAACTTGGTACAAATTTAATAAGACCATGCCAAACACTTGCAAACTTGGAACAAACTTAGTAAGACCATGCCAAAAGACTTGCAAACTTGGTACAAATTTAATAAGACCATGCCAAACACTTGCAAACTTGGTACAAATTTAATAAGACCATGCCAAAAGACTTGCAAACTTGGTACAAATTTAATAAGACCATGCCAAAACACTTGCAAACTTGGTACAAATTTAATAAGACCATGCCAAACACTTGCAAACTTGGTACAAATTTAATAAGACCATGCCAAAAGACTTGCAAACTTGGTACAAATTTACTAAGACCATGCCAAAACACTTGCAAACTTGGTACAAATCTAAAAAGACCATGCCAAACACTTGCAAACTTGGTACAAATTTAATAAGACCATGCCAAAACACTTGCAAACTTGGTACAAATTTAATAAGACCATGCCAAACACTTGCAAACTTGGAACAAACTTACTAAGACCATGCCAAAACACTTGCAAACTTGGTACAAATTTAATAAGACCATGCCAAACACTTGCAAACTTGGTACAAATTTAATAAGACCATGCCAAAACACTTGCAAACTTGGTACAAATTTAATTAGACCATGCCAAAACACTTGCAAACTTGGTACAAATCTAAAAAGACCATGCCAAACAATTGCAAACTTGGTACAAATTTAATAAGACCATGCCAAAACACTTGCAAACTTTGTAAAAATTTAATAAGACCATGCCAAACACTTGCAAACTTGGAACAAACTTACTAAGACCATGCCAAAACACTTGCAAACTTGGTACAAATTTAATAAGACCATGCCAAACACTTGCAAACTTGGTACAAATTTAATAAGACCATGCCAAAACACTTGCAAACTTGGTACAAATTTAATTAGACCATGCCAAAACACTTGCAAACTTGGAACAAACTTCCTAATACCATGCCAAAACACTTGCAAACTTGGTAAAAATTTAATAAGACCATGCCAAAACATTTGCAAACTTGGTATAAATTTAATAAGACCATGCCAAAAGACTTGCAAACTTGGTACAAATTTAATAAGACCATGCCAAAACACTTGCAAACTTGGTACAAATCTCATAAGACCATGCCAAACACTTGCAAACTTGGTACAAATTTAATAAGACCATGCCAAACACTTGCAAACTTGGTACAAATTTAATAAGACCATGCCAAACACTTGCAAACTTGGTACAAATCTCATAAGACCATGCCAAACACTTGCAAACTTGGAACAAACTTAGTAAGACCATGCCAAAAGACTTGCAAACTTGGTACAAATTTAATAAGACCATGCCAAAACACTTGCAAACTTGGTACAAATTTAATAAGACCATGCCAAACACTTGCAAACTTGGAACAAACTTCCTAAAACCATGCCAAAACACTTGCTAACCTGATACAAATTTAATAAGACTATGGCAAACACTTGCAAACTTGGTACAATTTTAATAAGACCATGCCAAAACACTTGCAAACTTGGAACAAACTTCCTAAGACCATGCCAAAACACTTGCAAACTTGGTACAAATTTAATAAGACCATGGCAAAACACTTGCAAACTTGGTACAAATTTAATAAGACCATGCCAAAACACTTGCAAACTTGGTACAAATTTAATAAGACCATGCCAAACACTTGCAAACTTGGAACAAACTTAGTAAGACCATGCCAAAAGACTTGCAAACTTGGTACAAATTTAATAAGACCATGCCAAACACTTGCAAACTTGGTACAAATTTAATAAGACCATGCCAAACACTTGCAAACTTGGTACAAATTTAATAAGACCATGCCAAACACTTGCAAACTTGGTACAAATTTAATAAGACCATGCCAAACACTTGCAAACTTGGAACAAACTTCCTAAGACCATGCCAAAACACTTGCAAACTTGGTACAAATTTAATAAGACCATGCCAAAACACTTGCAAACTTGGTACAAATTTAATAAGACCATGCCAAAACACTTGCAAACTTGGTACAAATTTAATAAGACCATGCCAAACACTTGCAAACTTGGTACAAATTTAATAAGACCATGCTAAAAAACTTGCAAACTTGGTACAAATTTACTAAGACCATGCCAAAACACTTGCAAACTTGGTACAAATCTAAAAAGACCATGCCAAACACTTGCAAACTTGGTACAAATTTAATAAGACCATGCCAAAACACTTGCAAACTTGGTACAAATTTAATAAGACCATGCCAAACACTTGCAAACTTGGAACAAACTTACTAAGACCATGCCAAAACACTTGCAAACTTGGTACAAATTTAATAAGACCATGCCAAACACTTGCAAACTTGGTACAAATTTAATAAGACCATGCCAAAACACTTGCAAACTTGGTACAAATTTAATTAGACCATGCCAAAACACTTGCAAACTTGGAACAAACTTCCTAATACCATGCCAAAACACTTGCAAACTTGGTAAAAATTTAATAAGACCATGCCAAAACATTTGCAAACTTGGTATAAATTTAATAAGACCATGCCAAAAGACTTGCAAACTTGGTACAAATTTAATAAGACCATGCCAAAACACTTGCAAACTTGGTACAAATCTCATAAGACCATGCCAAACACTTGCAAACTTGGTACAAATTTAATAAGACCATGCCAAACACTTGCAAACTTGGTACAAATTTAATAAGACCATGCCAAACACTTGCAAACTTGGTAAAAATTTAATAAGACCATGCCAAAACACTTGCAAACTTGGTACAAATTTAATAAGACCATGCCAAACACTTGCAAACTTGGTACAAATTTAATAAGACCATGCCAAAAGACTTGCAAACTTGGTACAAATTTACTTAGACCATGCCAAAACACTTGCAAACTTGGTACAAATTTAATAAGACCATGGCAAAACACTTGCAAACTTGGTACAAATTTAATAAGACCATGCCAAAAGACTTGCAAACTTGGTACAAATTTACTAAGACCATGCCAAAACACTTGCAAACTTGGTACAAATCTAAAAAGACCATGCCAAACACTTGCAAACTTGGTACAAATTTAATAAGACCATGCCAAAACACTTGCAAACTTGGTACAAATTTAATAAGACCATGCCAAACACTTGCAAACTTGGAACAAACTTACTAAGACCATGCCAAAACACTTGCAAACTTGGTACAAATTTAATAAGACCATGCCAAACACTTGCAAACTTGGTACAAATGTAATAAGACCATGCCAAAACACTTGCAAACTTGGTACAAATTTAATTAGACCATGCCAAAACACTTGCAAACTTGGAACAAACTTCCTAATACCTTGCCAAAACACTTGCAAACTTGGTAAAAATTTAATAAGACCATGCCAAAACATTTGCAAACTTGGTATAAATTTAATAAGACCATGCCAAAAGACTTGCAAACTTGGTACAAATTTAATAAGACCATGCCAAAACACTTGCAAACTTGGTACAAATCTCATAAGACCATGCCAAACACTTGCAAACTTGGTACAAATTTAATAAGACCATGCCAAACACTTGCAAACTTGGTACAAATCTCATAAGACCATGCCAAACACTTGCAAACTTGGAACAAACTTAGTAAGACCATGCCAAATCACTTGCAAACTTGGTACAAATTTAATAAGACCATGCCAAACACTTGCAAACTTGGTACAATTTTAATAAGACCATGCCAAAACACTTGCAAACTTGGAACAAACTTCCTAAGACCATGCCAAAACACTTGCAAACTTGGTACAAATTTAATCAGACCATGCCAAACACTTGCAAACTTGGTAAAAATTTAATAAGACCATGCCAAAACACTTGCAAACTTGGTACAAATTTAATAAGACCATGCCAAACACTTGCAAACTTGGAACAAACTTACTTAGACCATGCCAAAACACTTGCAAACTTGGTACAAATTTAATAAGACCATGCCAAACACTTGCAAACTTGGTACAAATTTAATAAGACCATGCCAAAAGACTGGCAAACTTGGTACAAATTTAATAAGACCTTGCCAAAACACTTGCAAACTTGGTACAAATCTAATAAGACCATGCCAAACACTTGCAAACTTGGAACAATTTTAATAAGACCATGCCAAACACTTGCAAATTTGGAACAAATTTAATAAGACCATGCCAAACACTTGCAAACTTGGAACAAACCTACTAAGACCATGCCAAAACACTTGCAAACTTGGTAGAAATTTAATAAGACCATGCCAAAACACTTGCAAACTTGGTACAAATTTAATAAGACCATACCAAAACACTTGCAAACTTGGTACAAATCTAATAAGACCATGCCAGACACTTGCAAACTTGGTACAAATTTAATAAGACCATGCCAAACACTTGCAAACTTGGAACAAATTTAATAAGACCATGCCAAACACTTGCAAACTTGGAACAAACTTACTAAGACCATGCCAAAACACTTGCAAACTTGGTACAAATTTAATAAGACCATACCAAACACTTGCAAACTTGGTACAAATTTAATAAGACCATGCCAAAAGACTTGCAAACTTGGTACAAATTTAATAAGACCATGCCAAACACTTGCAAACTTCTCTCACATGATTGGATCACTGCTGTGGAACGGCTCTGGTGGCATCCGCGTTCCTCTACTCCAGCTGGCGCTACCACGAGATCGCGGTGGACTTAATCTCCACATCCCCATCATCACCACACAATCGCTACTTACCAACCGGTACCTTGCGGAGCAAGGATGTTTGGTGATCGGGTCTCAGTATATCGCCAACGCTGGGAACCCACCCGACACCAACTCCGTCCCGTCGTCCTACCCCTGCCTCCGCAAGGTTATCCAGCACCTGGCATACGTGCCAGAGACCCTCCGACGATCGCCATCAACACGAGGACTGCGACGCGCAGCAACAAACGCCCTACCGGACCCAAGGGTTGTTGGAGCTTCCCCACACACGCTGTGGAGAAGAGTGTGGGGAAACATAAGCTCCAGGATGCTGACGTCTGCACAACGTTCCGCCCTTTACCTGCTGGCAAACGGGAAGATCTCGCACGCGGAGCATCTTTTCGAAACCGGCAGAGCCGACACACCAACGTGCACGTTTTGTCCCGCTGTCGAGACCCTGGAGCACAAGTTTGCAGCATGTCCCCGCGTGTCGCTGGCGTGGGACACTCTACAACAGCGGCTGCAAAAAGTTGCTCCAGGGTCCCATCTTCGTTTTGTCGACCTGCACTGGCCCGCTCTAAACAGGATAAGAGCGGGCACACGCAGTGCAGTACTCTCCGTATTTTCAAACTACATCATCCACATCATTCGAAACAATGATGTTGCGATTGATGTAGATGTCCTTTCCTGTTCTCTTTAAATCAATCTGTTTGTAAAGTCTTGCCTTTGTTTCCCGTCCAACACGTGCGAAGCAAACAAAACCTATGTAAATGTGATTAAATAGTATGTAAGAAATATTGTACACCCTTAATAAACGTCTTTTATAAAAAAAAAAAACTTGGTACAAATTTAATAAGACCATGCCAAACACTTGCAAACTTGGAACAAACTTCCTAAAACCATGCCAAAACACTTGCTTACCTGGTACAAATTTAATAAGACCATGCCAAACACTTGCAAACTTGGTACAATTTTAATAAGACCATGCCAAAACACTTGCAAACTTGGAACAAACTTCCTAAGACCATGCCAAAACACTTGCAAACTTGGTACAAATTTAATAAGACCATGGCAAAACACTTGCAAACTTGGTACAAATTTAATAAGACCATGCCAAAACACTTGCAAACTTGGTACAAATTAAATAAGACCATGCCAAACACTTGCAAACTTGGAACAAACTTACTAAGACCATGCCAAAACACTTGCAAACTTGGTACAAATTTAATCAGACCATGCCAAACACTTGCAAACTTGGTACAAACTTCCTAAGACCATGCCAAAACACTTGCAAACTTGGTACAAATTTAATAAGACCATGCCAAAACACATGCAAACTTGGTACAAATTTAATAAGACGATGCCAAACACTTGCGAACTTGGAACAAACTTCCTAAGACCATGCCACTTGCAAACTTGGAACAAACTTCCTAAGACCATGCCGAAACACTTGCAAACTTGGTTCAAATTTAATAAGACCAAGCCAAAACACTTGCAAACTTGGTACAAATTTAATCAGACCATGCCAAAACACTTGCAAACTTGGTACAAATTTAATAAGACCATGCCAAAACACTTGCAAACTTGGAACAAACGTCCTAAGACCATGCCAAAACACTTGCAAACTTGGTACAAATTTAATAAGACCATGCCAAAACACTTGCAAACTTGGTACAAATTTAATAAGACCATGCCAAAACACTTGCAAACTTGGTACAAATTTAACAAGACCATGCCAAAACACTTGCAAACTTGGTACAAATTTAATAAGACCATGCCAAACACTTGCAAACTTGGAACAAACTTCCTAAGACCATGCCAAATCACTTGCAAACTTGGTACAAATTTAATAAGACCATGCCAAAACACTTGCAAACTTGGTACAAATTTAATAACACCATGCCAAAACACTTGCAAACTTGGTACAAACTTCCTAAGACCATGCCAAACCACTTGCAAACTTGGTACAAATTTAATAAGACCATGCCAAAACACTTGCCAACTTGGTACAAATTTAATAAGACCATGCCAAAACACTTGCAAACTTGGTACAAATTTAATAAGACCATGCCAAACACTTGCAAACTTGGAACAAACTTCCTAAGACCATGCCAAAACACTTGCAAACTTGGAACAAGTTTAATAAGACCATGCCAAAACACTTGCAAACTTGGTACAAATTTAATAAGACCATGCCAAAACACTTGCAAACTTGGTACAAATTTAATGAAACCATGCCAAAACACTTGCAAACTTGGAAAAAACTTTCTAAGATTATGCCAAAACACTTGCAAACTTGGTACAAATTTAATAAGACCATGCCAAAACACTTGCAAACTTGGTACAAATTTAATAAGACGATGCCAAACACTTGCAAACTTCGAACAAACTTCCTAAGACCATGCCAAAACACTTGCAAACTTGGTACAAATTTAAGAAGACCATGCCAAACACTTGCAAACTTGGAACAAACTTCCTAAGACCATGCCAAAACACTTGCAAACTTGGTACAAATTTAATAAGACCATGCCAAACACTTGCAAACTTGGTACAAACTTCCTAAGACCATGCCAAAACACTTGCAAACTTGGTACAAATTTAATAAGACCATGCCAAAACACTTGCAAACTTGGTACAAATTTAATAAGACGATGCCAAACACTTGCGAACTTGGAACAAACTTCCTAAGACCATGCCCGAACACTTGCAAACTTGGTACAAATTTAAAAACACCATGCCAAAACACTTGCAATCTTGGTACAAATTTAATGAAACCATGCCAAAACACTTGCAAACTTGGTACAAATTTAATAAGACCAAGCCAAAACACTTGCAAACTTGGAACAAGTTTAATAAGACCATGCCAAAACACTTGCAAACTTGGTACAAATTTAATAAGATCATGCCAAAACACTTGCAAACTTGGTACAAATTTAATAAGACCATGCCAAAACACTTGCAAACTTGGAAAAAACTTCCTAAGACCATGCCAAAACACTTGCAAACTTGGTACAAATTTAATAAGACCATGCCAAAACACTTGCAAACTTGGTACAAATTTAATAAGACCAAGCCAAAACACTTGCAAACTTGGAACAAGTTTAATAAGACCATGCCAAAACACTTGCAAACTTGGTACAAATTTAATAAGACCATGCCAAAACACTTGCAAACTTGGAACAAACTTCCTTAGACCATGCCAAAACACTTGCAAACTTGGTACAAATTTAATAAGACCATGCCAAACACTTGCAAACTTGGAACAAAATTCCTGAGACCATGCCAAAACACTTGCAAACTTGGTACAAATTTAATAAGACCATGCCAAAAAACTTGCAAACTTGGAACAAACTACCTAAGACCAAGCCAAAACACTTGCAAACTTGGTACAAAATTAATAAGACCATGCCAAAACACTTGCAAACTTGGTAAAAATTTAATAAGACCATGCCAAAACACTTGCAAACTTGGTACAAATTTAATAAGAAAATACCAAAACACTTGCAAACTTGGTACAAATTTTATAAGACCATGCCAAAACACTTGCAAACTTGGTACAAATTTAATAAGACCATGCCAAACACTTGCAAACTTGGAACAAACTTCCTAAGACCATGCCAAAACATTTGCAAACTTGGTACAAATTTAATAAGACCATGCCAAAACACTTGCAAACTTGGAACAAACTACCTAAGACCAAGCCAAAACACTTGCAAACTTGGTACAAAATTAATAAGACCATGCCAAAACACTTGCAAACTTGGTAAAAATTTAATAAGACCATGCCAAAACACTTGCAAACTTGGTACAAATTTAATAAGACCATACCAAAACACTTGCAAACTTGGTACAAATTTTATAAGACCATGCCAAAACACTTGCAAACTTGGTACAAATTTAATTAAACCATGCCAAAACACTTGCAAACTTGGAACAAATTTAATAAGACCAAGCCAAAACACTTGCAAACTTGGAACAAGTTTAATAAGACCATGCCAAAACACTTGCAAACTTGGTACAAACTTCCTAAGACCATGCCAAAACACTTGCAAACTTGGTACAAATTTAATAAGACCATGCAAAAACACTTGCAAACTTGGTACAAATTGCCAAACACTTGCAAACTTTAAACAAACTTCCTAACACCATGCCAAAACACTTGCAAACTTGGTACAAATTTAATTAAACCATGCCAAAACACTTGCAAACTTGGAACAAATTTAATAAGACCAAGCCAAAACACTTGCAAACTTGGAACAAGTTTAATAAGACCATGCCAAAACACTTGCAAACTTGGTACAAACTTCCTAAGACCATGCCAAAACACTTGCAAACTTGGTACAAATTTAATAAGACCATGCAAAAACACTTGCAAACTTGGTACAAATTGCCAAACACTTGCAAACTTTAAACAAACTTCCTAACACCATGCCAAAACACTTGCAAACTTGGTACAAATTTAATTAAACCATGCCAAAACACTTGCAAACTTGGAACAAATTTAATAAGACCAAGCCAAAACACTTGCAAACTTGGAACAAGTTTAATAAGACCATGCCAAAACACTTGCAAACTTGGTACAAACTTCCTAAGACCATGCCAAAACACTTGCAAACTTGGTACAAATTTAATAAGACCATGCCAAACGCTTGCAAACTTGGAACAAACTTCCTAAGACCATGCCAAAACACTTGCAAACTTGGTACAAATTTAATAAGACCATGCCAAAACACTTGCAAACTTGGTACAAATTTAATAAGACGATGCCAAACACTTGCAAACTTGGAACAAACTTCCTAAGACCATGCCAGAACACTTGCAAACTTGGTACAAATTTAATAACGCCATGCCAAAACACTTGCAAACTTGGTACAAATTTAATAAAACCATGCCAGAACACTTGCAAACTTGATACAAATTTAATAAGACCAAGCCAAAACACTTGCAAACTTGGAACAAGATTAATTAGACCATGCCAAAACACTTGCAAACTTGGTACAAATTTAATAAGACCATGCCAAAACACTTGCAAACTTGGTACAAATTTAATAAAACCATGCCAAAACACTTGCAAAGTTGGAAAAAACTTCCTAAGACCATGCCAAAACACTTGCAAACTTGGTACAAATTTAATAAGACCATGCCAAAACACTTGCAAACTTGGTACAAATTTAATAAGACGATGCCAAACACTTGCAAACTTCGAACAAACTTCCTAAGACCATGCCAAACACTTGCAAATTTGGTACAAATTTAAGAAGACCATGCCAAACACTTGCAAACTTGGAACAAACTTCTTAAGACTATGCCAAAACACTTGCAAACTTGGTACAAATTTAATAAGACCATGCCAAACACTTGCAAACTTGGAACAAACTTCCTAAGACCATGCCAAAACACTTGCAAACTTGGTACAAATTTAATTAGACCATGCCAAAACACTTGCAAACTTGGAACAAACTTCCTAAGACCATGCCAAAACACTTGCAAACTTGGTACAAATTTAATAAGACCATGCCAAAACACTTGCAAACGCAGTACGCTCTCAGCTTTGTGAGCAATCAGACGTGCTACGCTGGACAAAGTGCCAAATAAACAAAACCGCCTAGTTTAAACCATGGATGCGCAAGGGAGATGGGAGAACTCCCTCCGCATTGATTTTTCTTCGCTCCCGATCAAGCCCTCGGAAACGGAGGTTCACGCCATCCTGGCCAGGATTGTGGGCCCAGCTGACGTGAAAAGGGCTCATCTGAACGCCGTAGACTGGAGCGTCTACATTCAGATGAAGACGCAGGAGCAAGCCCGCGAATGTGTGGAGCAACATCGTGGCAAGCACGGTACCACTATCAATGGTGTGTACCACACTTACAAAATCGAACTTCTGGACGGGTCAAGTGAGGTCAAAATTCTTGACCTGCCGTACTACGTGTCGGACGAGACCCTAGAACGCGAAATGTCCCAATACGGCAAAGTGTTGAGCATCACCGAGCAAGTATACGGGGAGAAATCGCCGCTCGCTGGTGTGCTTAACGGTGTGCGTATCGTAAGGATGGTGCGAGAGAGGCCGATTGTCTCTTACCTCCAAATCGGTGGCGAGCTCACACGTGTGTCATATCAGGGACAAATCAAAACCTGCCGATACTGCGTGCTAAAAACACATCACGGCGTGACCTGCGCCCAAAACAGGCAAGAGGCAAAGCCTTCCTCTTACGCTAGCGCGCTGATGAGTCAGCACACACGCACACCATCGCGGGCGCAGCCGAAGCCGTCGCCGAAGATAACGCCAAAGAGCCGCGCTGAGAGAGACACGACGCTCTCTCACCCGTCAAGCCCGAAAGCGCCACGAGTGGCGCAAAACGGGCCGACGACGCCGGAGGACATCGCAAAAAGTGGAGAGAGCGATAAGCCTGCAACGAAGCCAGCAGGAGAACCGGCAACGGCTGCGGCGAGCAAACCAGCACCCACGCACAAGCGAGAGCGAGAAGTGTGTACAGCCGGGAGAGAGGATGGCGCAAGCGAGCCACGCGGTGAATACCGTGGGAGCGAAAGCAGCGCATCCAGCTCCCGCTAGCAGCAAGAAGGACGATGATATCGTCTTCAAAGCCCCGCTCGATCTCCCTTCCCTTGTTGTCCCTGTTGTTCCTGTGGACTACACGCCTGCAGTGAAGCGTCCTGTTGACGCGGGATCCGAAAGCGACGCTTCCACTGCCAGCGATAACGCACTTGCCGTGAAGCGCCCTGTTGACGTGGGGTCCGAAAGTGACGCTTCCACCACGTCCGCGGGCGGAACGGTCAAGCGAAAGGTTGGCCGTCCTTGCAAGCAGGTAAAGGTACTTTAAACCCTTTCCTTCCCGTTTCCTCCTCCATCAACCCTGCCCCACTCTTTCCAACGTCAACTTTTGTTGATCTTAAATTAGCATCGCGATGGATAATTTAAGTAATGTTAGCTATAACTTTGCTTCAATTAACTTGAATGCAATTTCAAACCAAACAAAATTAGACGCTCTCCTCACCTTCACTAGGACCATGGACTTGGACATCATATTTCTTCAAGAGGTATATGCCCCTGACCTGGACATCGCAAAAAGTGGAGAGAGCGATAAGCCTGCAACGAAGCCAGCAGGAGAACCGGCAACGGCTGCGGCGAGCAAACCAGCACCCACGCGCACACGCACAAGCGAGAGCGAGAAGTGTGTGCAGCCGGGAGAGAGGATGGCGCAAGCGAGCCACGCGGTGAATACCGTGGGAGCGAAAGCAGCGCATCCAGCTCCCGCTAGCAGCAAGAAGGACGATGATATCGTCTTCAAAGCCCCGCTCGATCTCCCTTCCCTTGTTGTCCCTGTTGTTCCTGTGGACTACACGCCTGCAGTGAAGCGTCCTGTTGACGCGGGATCCGAAAGCGACGCTTCCACTGCCAGCGATAACGCACCTGCCGTGAAGCGCCCTGTTGACGTGGGGTCCGAAAGTGACGCTTCCACCACGTCCGCGGGCGGAACGGTCAAGCGAAAGGTTGGCCGTCCTTGCAAGCAGGTAAAGGTACTTTAAACCCTTTCCTTCCCGTTTCCTGCTCCACCAACCCTTCCCCACTCTTTCCAACGTCAACTTTTGTTGATCTTAAATTAGCATCGTGATGGATAATTTAAGTAATGTTAGCTATAACTTTGCTTCAATTAACTTGAATGCAATTTCAAACCAAACAAAATTAGACGCTCTCCTCACCTTCACTAGGACCATAGACTTGGACATCATATTTCTTCAAGAGGTATATGCCCCTGACCTGGTTATCCCGGGTTTCATTGTACTTTCAAACGTCAACGAAACCAGGAGAGGAACGGCGATCGCTTTACGTGAGCGCCTAAAATTTTCTCAAGTCGAACGCAGCATAGACTCACGTCTGATATGCGTCCGGCTTGAGAATACTGCAACCTTATGCAATGTTTACGCGCCTTCGGGGAGTCACCGAAGGGCAGAGCGGGAGGAGTTCTTGGGTCGCACGTTGCCGTTCTACCTGCGAAATGCACGGGAACCCGTCATTTTGGCAGGAGATTTCAACTGGGTGTTGAAATCGAAGGACGCGACGGGTGCCGGGAGTATCGGCCTTGCTCTGCAGCACGCTGTGGATAACATAGGCCTGTGTGATAGTTGGGAAGCTCTCAGAGGAAACGATGTTGAGTTTTCCTACATCACACGTGGTTCGGGCTCACGTATCGATCGTTGTTACGTGTCGACTTGCATACGGGATCGTCTCCGGACAACCGACATGCACGTGGTCTCCTTCTCCGACCACAAGGCACTGACGGTGCGGATCAGTCTCCAGTCTCTTCCGGTCCCGCGGAGGAACGGATACTGGCAACTTCGCCCACACATTTTATCTGATGAGGTATTGGAGGAACTCGAATGCAAGTGGAGTGGTTGGGTCCGACAACGGAGGAATTACGGTTCCTGGATGCTTTGGTGGGTCGAATGCGCCAAGCCCAGGATAAAGTCATTCTTTCGTTGGAAGACCAACGAAAAATACAAAGACTTCCGCTTGCATCAGGGTATACTCCATGCTCAGCTGAGAGCCTCATATGATCGTTACCTAAGTAACCCAGATGAGTTGGCGACGATTAACCTGGTGAATGGAAGAATACTCTCCTTACAGAGGCGTTTTTCCCAGCATTTCACCAGGATAAACGAAACCCTCATTGACGGTGAAAAAGTTTCCACCTTCCAGCTGGGAGAGCGGAGGAGGAGAAGTACCGTCATTGAGAACTTCCAGACCAACGATGGAAGAACTCTCGCCTTGGAGGAGGAGATCGCCGAGCATTTGTACAATGAGTACAAAACCCTCTACTCGGCCGAAAACGCGGTTACACAGAACATTTTTACCAGTAGACGGGTTATCCCGGAGGACTGCGAAGCCAACAATGACTGCATAGCGGAAATCACCCCTAGTGAGATCTTCGATGCAGTTAAAAAATCGGCACCTCGGAAGTCACCCGGCCCGGACGGGATTCCCAGGGAGTTCTATCTCCGCGCGTTCCACATTGTGGGACGGGAGCTCGGGTACGTCCTCAACGAGGCCCTTCGTGGGGAATTTCCTCGAAACTTCGCCGACGGTGTCATAGTGCTTGTGAGAAAGAAGGGAACTGGGAGTGCAATGCCCTCTTTCCGTCCGATTTCTCTCCTTAACACAGATTACAAGCTGCTGGCGAGAATTTTGAAGTTACGGGTCGATGGGATCATTGACAAGTGGCAGATAATTTCCCCAGCCCAAAAATGCAGCAACAAGCCGCAGAACATTTTTCAAGCTGTTCTCTCGGTTAAGGAGAGAATTCTGGACTTGAAGAGGAGGAAGAAAAGCGGCAAGCTCGTTTCCTTCGACCTCTCGCAGGCGTTTGACCGCGTCGACCGAGACTTCCTGTGGACAACCATGACCTCCTTGGGTTTTAATCCGGGGCTGGTTGGGCTTCTCAGGTCAATTGGTGAGCGGTCTTCTTCCCGTCTGCTTGTGAATGGACAGATGTCCTCTCCCTTCCCCATCCAACGTTCCGTCAGACAGGGCGATCCTCTTTCCATGCATCTATTTGTCCTTTACCTTCATCCCCTTATTACTGAGCTCGAAAGTATTTGCTGCTATCAGGATGACCTGATCAATGCATATGCCGACGATGTCTCAGTGATTACTTCCTCCCTTTCCAAAATCGAGCGGGTCAGAGAGGCGTTCGAGGCGTTCGGCCTTTGCTCAGGGGCCAGACTGAACGTGGGGAAGACCATCGCGATCGACATCGGACACGTCACTCCAGCAACGAGGATCCACGTCCCATGGCTACGCACCGAGGAGCGTCTCCGGCTTCTCGGGATATTGTTCTCCAACAACATCCGCGAGGCCATGGCGCACAACTGGGACGTGGTGATCCAGAAGTTCCGGCAGTTGCTCTGGTTTCATCGTGTGAGAGACCTGAACCTGGCCCAGAAGGTGTTGCTTCTCAACACCTTCCTGCTCCCCAAGCTGTGGTTCGTCGCGTCTGTCTGTGGCGCTCGGCAACGGGACGTTGCAAAGGTCTCTCACATGATTGGATCACTGCTGTGGAACGGCTCTGGTGGCATCCGCGTTCCTCTACTCCAGCTGGCGCTACCACGAGATCGCGGTGGACTTAATCTCCACATCCCCATCATCACCACACAATCGCTACTTACCAACCGGTACCTTGCGGAGCAAGGATGTTTGGTGATCGGGTCTCAGTATATCGCCAACGCTGGGAACCCACCCGACACCAACTCCGTCCCGTCGTCCTACCCCTGCCTCCGCAAGGTTATCCAGCACCTGGCATACGTGCCAGAGACCCTCCGACGATCGCCATCAACACGAGGACTGCGACGCGCAGCAACAAACGCCCTACCGGACCCAAGGGTTGTTGGAGCTTCCCCACACACACTGTGGAGAAGAGTGTGGGGAAACATAAGCTCCAGGATGCTGACGTCTGCACAACGTTCCGCCCTTTACCTGCTGGCAAACGGGAAGATCTCGCACGCGGAGCATCTTTTCGAAACCGGCAGAGCCGACACACCAACGTGCACGTTTTGTCCCGCTGTCGAGACCCTGGAGCACAAGTTTGCAGCATGTCCCCGCGTGTCGCTGGCGTGGGACACTCTACAACAGCGGCTGCAAAAAGTTGCTCCAGGGTCCCATCTTCGTTTTGTCGACCTGCACTGGCCCGCTCTAAACAGGATAAGAGCGGGCACACGCAGTGCAGTACTCTCCGTATTTTCAAACTACATCATCCACATCATTCGAAACAATGATGTTGCGATTGATGTAGATGTCCTTTCCTGTTCTCTTTAAATCAATCTGTTTGTAAAGTCTTGCCTTTGTTTCCCGTCCAACACGTGCGAAGGAAACAAAACCTATGTAAATGTGATTAAATAGTATGTAAGAAATATTGTACACCCTTAATAATCGTCTTTTATAAAAAAAAAAAAACTTGGTACAAATTTAATAAGACCATGCCAAACACTTGCAAACTTGGTACAATTTTAATAAGACCATGCCAAAACACTTGCAAACTTGGAACAAACTTCCTAAGACCATGCCAAAACACTTGCAAACTTGGTACAAATTTAATGAGACCATGCCAAAACACTTGCAAACTTGGTACAAATTTAATAAGACCATGCCAAAACACTTGCAAACTTGGTACAAATTTAATAAGACCATGCCAAACACTTGCAAACTTGGAACAAACTTCCTAAGACCATGCCAACTCACTTACAAACTTGGTACAAATTTAATAAGACCATGCCAAAACACTTGCAAACTTGGTACAAATTTAATAAGACCATGCCAAACACTTGCAAACTTGGAACAAACTTCCTAAGACCATGCCAAAACACTTGCAAACTTGGTACAAATTTAATAAGACCATTCCAAAACACTTGCAAACTTGGTACAAATTTAATAAGACCATGCCAAAAGACTTGCAAACTTGGTACAAATTTAATAAGACCATGCCAAAACACTTGCAAACTTGGAACAAATTTAATAAGACCATGCCAAAACACTTGCAAACTTGGTACAAATTTAATAAAACCATGCCAAAACACTTGCAAACTTGGAACAAACTTCCTAAGACCATGCCAAAACACTTGCAAACTTGGTACAAATTAAATAAGACCATGCCAAAACACTTGCAAACTTGGAACAAATTTAATAAGACCATGCCAAAACACTTGCAAACTTGGTACAAATTTAATAAGACCATGTCAAAACACTTGCAAACTTGGTACAAATTTAATAAGACCATGCCAAACACTTGGAAACTTGGAACAAACTTCCTAAGACCATGCCAAAACACTTGCAAACTTGGTACAAATTTAATAAGACCATGCCACAGCACTTGCAAACTTGGGACAAATTTAATAAGACCATGCCAAAACACTTGCAAACTTGGTACAAATTTAATAAGACCATGCCAAAACACTTGCAAACTTAGAACAAATTTAATAAGACCATGCCAAAACACTTGCAAACTTGGTACAAATTTAATAAGACCATGTCCAAACACTTGCAAACTTGGAACAAACTTCCTAAGACTATGCCAAAACACTTGCAAACTTGGTACAAATTAAATAAGACCATGCCAAAACACTTGCAAACTTGGAACAAATTTATTAAGACCATGCCAAAACACTTGCAAACTTGGTACAAATTTAATAAGACCATGCCAATACACTTGCAAACTTGTTAAAAATTTAATAAGACCATGCCAAAAGACTTGCAAACTTGGTACAAATTTAATAAGAACATGCCAAAACTCTTGCAAATTTGGAACAAACTTCCTAAGACCATGCCAAAACACCTGCAAACTTGGTACAAATTTAATAAGACCATTTCAAAACACTTGCAAACTTGGTACAAATTTAATAAGACCATGCCAAAACACTTATAAACTTGGTAAAAATTTAATAAGACCATGGCAAAACACTTGCAAACTTGGTACAAATTTAATAAGACCATGCCAAAACACTTGCAAACTTGGTACAAATTTAATGAGACCATGCCAAAACACATGCAAACTTGGTACAAATTTAATAAGACCATGCCAAAACACTTGCAAACTTGGTACAAATTTAATAAGACCATGCCAAAACACTTGCAAACTTGGTACAAATCTAATAAGACCATGCCAAACACTTGCAAACTTGGAACAAATTTAATAAGACCATGCCAAAACACTTGCAAACTTCGAACAAACTTCCTAAAACCATGCCAAAACACTTGCTAACTTGGTACAAATTTAATAAGACCATGCCAAACACTTGCAAACTTGGTACAATTTTAATAAGACCATGCCAAAACACTTGCAAACTTGGAACAAACTTCCTAAGACCATGCCAAAACACTTGCAAACTTGGTACAAATTTAATGACACCATGCCAAAACACTTGCAAACTTGGTACAAATTTAATAAGACCATGCCAAAACACTTGCAAACTTGGTACAAATTTAATAAGACCATGCCAAACACTTGCAAACTTGGAACAAACTTCCTAAGACCATGCCAAATCACTTACAAACTTGGTACAAATTTAATAAGACCATGCCAAAACACTTGCAAACTTGGTACAAATTTAATAAGACCATGCCAAACACTTGCAAACTTGGAACAAACTTCCTAAGACCATGCCAAAACACTTGCAAATTTGGTACAAATTTAATAAGACCATGCCAAAACACTTGCAAACTTGGTACAAATTTAATAAGACCATGCCAAAACACTTGCAAACTTGGTACAAATTTAATAAGACCATGCCAAAACACTTGCAAACTTGGTAAAAATTTAATAAGACCATGCCAATACACTTGCAAACTTGAAAAAAATTTAATAAGACCATGCCAAAACACTTGCAAACTTGGTACATATTTAATAAGACCATGCCAAAACACTTGCAAACTTGGAACAAACTTCCTAAGACCATGCCAAAACACTTGCAAACTTGGTACAAATTAAGTGAGACCATGCCAAACACTTGCAAGCTTGGAACAAACTTCCTAAGACCATGCCAAAAGACTTGCAAACTTGGTACAAATTTAATAAAACCATGCCAAAACACTTGCAAACTTGGTACAAATTAAATAAGACCATGCCAAAACACTTGCAAACTTGGTACAAATTTAATAAGACCAATGCAAAACACTTGCAAACTTGGTACAAATTTAATAAGACCATGCCAAAACACTTGCAAACTTGGTACAAATTTAATAAGACCATGCCAAACCCTTGCAAACTTGGTACAAATCTAATAAGACCATGCAAAACACTTGCAAACTTGGTACAAATTTAATAAGACCATGCCAAACACTTGTAAACTTGGAACAAACTTCCTAAGACCATGCCAAAACACTTGCTAACTTGGTACAAATTTAATAAGACCATGCCAAAAGACTTGCAAACTTGGTACAAATGTAATAAGACCATGCCAAAACACTTGCAAATTTGGTACAAATTTAATAAGACCATGCCAAAACACTTGCAAACTTGGTACAAATTTAATAGGACCATGCCAAAACACTTGCAAACTTGGAACAAATTTAATAAGACCATGCCAAAACACTTGCAAACTTGGTACAAATTTAATAAGACCATGTCAAAACACTTGCAAACTTGGAACAAACTTCCTAAGACCATGCCAAAACACTTGCAAACTTGGTACAAATTTATTAATACCATGCCTAAACTTGCAAACTTAGAACAAACTTCCTAAGACCATGCCAAAACACTTGCAAACTTGGTAAAAATTTAATAAGACCAT
This sequence comes from Anopheles atroparvus, assembly GCA_914969975.1. Classification (NCBI taxonomy): domain Eukaryota; kingdom Metazoa; phylum Arthropoda; class Insecta; order Diptera; family Culicidae; genus Anopheles; species Anopheles atroparvus. Next base: position 286,632 of record CAJZCY010000008.1, on the reverse strand, counting down.
GCCAAAACACTTGCAAACTTGGTACAAATTTAATAAGACCATGCCAAAACACTTGCAAACTTGGTACAAATGTAATAAGACCATGCCAAAACACTTGCAAACTTGGTACAAATTTAATAAGACCATGCCAAAACACTTGCAAACTTGGTACAAATCTAATAAGACCATGCCAAACACTTGCAAACTTGGTACAAATTTAATAAGACCATGCCAAACACTTGCAAACTTGGAACAAACTTCCTAAAACCATGCCAAAACACTTGCTAACTTGGTACAAATTTAATAAGACCATGCCAAAACACTTGCAAACTTGGTACAAATGTAATAAGACCATGCCAAAACACTTGCAAACTTGGTACAAACTTCCTAAGACCATGCCAAAACACTTGCAAACTTGGTACATATTTAATAAGACCATGCCAAAACACTTGCAAACTTGGTACAAATTTAATAAGACCATGCCAAACACTTGCAAACTTGGAACAAATTTAATAAGACCATGCCAAAACACTTGCAAACTTGGAACAAACTTCCTAAGACCATGCCAAAACACTTTCAAACTTGGTACAAATTAAATGAGACCATGCCAAACACTTGCAAGCTTGGAACAAACTTCCTAAGACCATGCCAAAACACTTGCAAACTTGGTACAAATTTAATAAAACCATGCCAAAACACTTGCAAACTTGGTACAAATTAAATAAGACCATGCCAAAACACTTGCAAACTTGGTACAAATTTAATAAGACCATGCCAAAACACTTGCAAACTTGGTACAAATTTAATAAGACCATGCCAAACACTTGCAAACTTGGAACAAACTTCCTTAGACCATGCCAAAACACTTGCAAACTTGGTACAAATGTAATAAGACCATGCCAAAACACTTGCAAACTTGGTACAAATTTAATAAGACCATGCCAAAACACTTGCAAACTTGGTACAAATTTAAAAAGACCATGCCAAACACTTGCAAACTTGGTACAAATTTAATAAGACCATGCCTAACACTTGCAAACTTGGAACAAACTTCCTATGACCATGTTAAAACCCTTGCAAATTTGGTACAAATTTAATAAGACCATGCCAAAGCACTTGCAAACTTGGGACAAATTTAATAAGACCATGCCAAAACACTTGCAAACTTGGTACAAATTTAATAAGACCATGCCAAAACACTTGCAAACTTGGTACAAATTTAATAAGACCATGCCAAATCACTTGCAAACTTGGAACAAATTTAATAAGACCATGCCAAAACACTTGCAAACTTGGTACAAATTTATTAAGACCATGTCAAAACACTTGCAAACTTGGAACAAACTTCCTAAGACCATGCCAAAACACTTGCAAACTTGGTACAAATTTAATAAGACCATGCCTACACTTGCAAACTTGGAACAAACTTCCTAAGACCATGCCAAAACACTTGCAAACTTGGTAAAAATTTAATAAGACCATGCCAAAACACTTGCAAATTTAGTACAAATTTAATAAGACCATGCCAAAACACTTGCAAACTTGGTACAAATTTAATAAGACCATGCCAAAACACTTGCAAACTTGGTACAAATGTAATAATACCATGCCAAAACACTTGCAAACTTGGTAAATTTCAAAAGACCATGCCAAAACACTTGCAAACTTGGTACAAATTTAATAAGACCATGCCAAAACACTTGCAAACTTGGTACAAATTTATTAAGACCATGCCAAAACACTTGCAAACTTGATAAAAATTTAATAAGACCATGCCAAAACAGTACATGTTTGGCACACATGTACATGTTAAATTTGTACCAAGTTTGCAAGTCTTTTGGCATGGTCTTATTAAATTTGTACCAAGTTTGCAAGTGTTTGGCATGGTCTTATTAAATTTGTACCAAGTTTGCAAGTGTTTTGGCATGGTCTTAGTAAGTTTGTTCCAAGTTTGCAAGTGTTTGGCATGGTCTTATTAAATTTGTTCCAAGTTTGCAAGTGTTTGGCATGGTCTTATTAAATTTGTACCAAGTTTGCAAGTGTCTGGCATGGTCTTATTAGATTTGTACCAAGTTTGCAAGTGTTTTGGTATGGTCTTATTAAATTTGTACCAAGTTTGCAAGTGTTTTGGCATGGTCTTATTAAATTTCTACCAAGTTTGCAAGTGTTTTGGCATGGTCTTAGTAAGTTTGTTCCAAGTTTGCAAGTGTTTGGCATGGTCTTATTAAATTTGTTCCAAATTTGCAAGTGTTTGGCATGGTCTTATTAAATTTGTACCAAGTTTGCAAGTGTTTGGCATGGTCTTATTAGATTTGTACCAAGTTTGCTAGTGATTTGGCATGGTCTTATTAAATTTGTACCAAGTTTGCAAGTCTTTTGGCATGGTCTTATTAAATATGTACCAAGTTTGCAAGTGTTTGGCATGGTCTTATTAAATTTGTACCAAGTTTGCAAGTGTTTTGGCATGGTCTAAGTAAGTTTGTTCCAAGTTTGCAAGTGTTTGGCATGGTCTTATTAAATTTGTACCAAGTTTGCAAGTGTTTTGGCATGGTCTTATTAAATTTTTACCAAGTTTGCAAGTGTTTGGCATGGTCTTAGTAAGTTTGTTCCAAGTTTGCAAGTGTTTGGCATGGTCTTATTAAATTTGTTCCAAATTTGCAAGTGTTTGGCATGGTCTTATTAAATTTGTTCCAAATTTGCAAGTGTTTGGCATGGTCTTATTAAATTTGTACCAAGTTTGCAAGTGTTTTGGCATGGTCTTATTAAATTTTTACCAAGTTTGCAAGTGTTTTGGCATGGTCTTAGTAAGTTTGTTCCAAGTTTGCAAGTGTTTGGCATGGTCTTATTAAATTTGTTCCAAATTTGCAAGTGTTTGGCATGGTCTTATAAAATTTGTACCAAGTTTGCAAGTGTTTGGCATGGTCTTATTAAATATGTACCAAGTTTGCAAGTGTTTGGCATGGTCTTATTAAATTTGTACCAAGTTTGCAAGTGTTTTGGCATGGTCTAAGTAAGTTTGTTCCAAGTTTGCAAGTGTTTGGCATGGTCTTATTAAATTTGTACCAAGTTTGCAAGTGTTTTGGCATGGTCTTATTAAATTTTTACCAAGTTTGCAAGTGTTTGGCATGGTCTTATTAAATTTGTACCAAGTTTGCAAGTGTTTTGGCATGGTCTTATTAAATTTGTACCAAGTTTGCAAGTGTTTTGGCATGGTCTTAGGAAGTTTGTTCCAAGTTTGCAAGTGTTTTGGCATGGTCTTATTAAAATTGTACCAAGTTTGCAAGTGTTTGGCATGGTCTTATTAAATTTGTACCAGGTTAGCAAGTGTTTTGGCATGGTTTTAGGAAGTTTGTTCCAAGTTTGCAAGTGTTTGGCATGGTCTTATTAAATTTGTACCAAGTTTGCAAGTGTTTGGCATGGTCTTATGAGATTTGTACCAAGTTTGCAAGTGTTTTGGCATGGTCTTATTAAATTTGTACCAAGTTTGCAAGTCTTTTGGCATGGTCTTATTAAATTTATACCAAGTTTGCAAATGTTTTGGCATGGTCTTATTAAATTTTTACCAAGTTTGCAGGTGTTTTGGCATGGTATTAGGAAGTTTGTTCCAAGTTTGCAAGTGTTTTGGCATGGTCTAATTAAATTTTTACCAAGTTTGCAAGTCTTTTGGCATGGTCTTATTAAATTTGTACCAAGTTTGCAAGTGTTTGGCATGGTCTTATTAAATTTGTACCAAGTTTGCAAGTGTTTTGGCATGGTCTTAGTAAGTTTGTTCCAAGTTTGCAAGTGTTTGGCATGGTCTTATTAAATTTGTACCAAGTTTGCAAGTGTTTTGGCATGGTCTTATTAAGTTTGTACCAAGTTTGCAAGTGTTTGGCATGGTCTTTTTAGATTTGTACCAAGTTTGCAAGTGTTTTGGCATGGTCTTAGTAAATTTGTACCAAGTTTGCAAGTCTTTTGGCATGGTCTTATTAAATTTGTACCAAGTTTGCAAGTGTTTGGCATGGTCTTATTAAATTTGTACCAAGTTTGCAAGTGTTTTGGCATGGTCTTATTAAATTTGTACCAAGTTTGCAAGTCTTTTGGCATGGTCTTATTAAATTTGTACCAAGTTTGCAAGTGTTTGGCATGGTCTTATTAAATTTGTACCAAGTTTGCAAGTCTTTTGGCATGGTCTTACTAAGTTTGTTCCAAGTTTGCAAGTGTTTGGCATGGTCTTATTAAATTTGTACCAAGTTTGCAAGTGTTTTGGCATGGTCTTATTAAATTTGTACCAAGTTTGCAAGTGTTTTGCCATGGTCTTATTAAATTTGTACCAAGTTTGCAAGTGTTTTGGCATGGTCTTAGGAAGTTTGTTCCAAGTTTGCAAGTGTTTTGGCATGGTCTTTTTAAAATTGTACCAAGTTTGCAAGTGTTTGCCATAGTCTTATTAAATTTGTATCAGGTTAGCAAGTGTTTTGGCATGGTTTTAGGAAGTTTGTTCCAAGTTTGCAAGTGTTTGGCATGGTCTTATTAAATTTGTACCAAGTTTGCAAGTGTTTGGCATGGTCTTATTAGATTTGTACCAAGTTTGCAAGTGTTTTGGCATGGTCTTATTAAATTTGTACCAAGTTTGCAAGTGTTTGGCATGGTCTTATTAAATTTGTACCAAGTTTGCAAGTGTTTTGGCATGGTCTTATTAAATTTATACCAAGTTTGCAAGTGTTTTGGCATGGTCTTATTAAATTTGTACCAAGTTTGCAAGTGTTTTGGCATGGTCTTAGGAAGTTTGTTCCAAGTTTGCAAGTGTTTTGGCATGGTCTTATTAAATTTGTACCAAGTTTGCAAGTGTTTTGGCATGGTCTTATTAAATTTGTACCAAGTTTGCAAGTGTTTTGGCATGGTCTTATTAAATTTGTACCAAGTTTGCAAGTGTTTTGGCATGGTCTTAGGAAGTTTGTTCCAAGTTTGCAAGTGTTTTGGCATGGTCTTATTAAAATTGTACCAAGTTTGCAAGTGTTTGGCATGGTCTTATTAAATTTGTACCAGGTTAGCAAGTGTTTTGGCATGGTTTTAGGAAGTTTGTTCCAAGTTTGCAAGTGTTTGGCATGGTCTTATTAGATTTGTACCAAGTTTGCAAGTGTTTTGGCATGGTCTTATTAAATTTGTACCAAGTTTGCGAGTGTTTTGGCATGGTCTTAGGAAGTTTGTTACAAGTTTGCAAGTGTTTGGCATGGTCTTATTAAATTTGTACCAAGTTTGCAAGTGTTTGGCATGGTCTTATTAAAATTGTACCAAGTTTGCAAGTGTTTTGGCATGGTCTTATTAAATTTGTACCAAGTTTGCAAGTGTTTTGGCATGGTCTTAGGAAGTTTGTTCCAAGTTTGCAAGTGTTTTGGCATGGTCTTATTAAATTTGTACCAAGTTTGCAAGTGTTTTGGCATGGTCTTATTAAATTTGTACCAAGTTTGCAAGTGTTTTGGCATGGTCTTATTAAATTTGTACCAAGTTTGCAAGTGTTTTGGCATGGTCTTAGGAAGTTTGTTCCAAGTTTGCAAGTGTTTTGGCATGGTCTTATTAAAATTGTACCAAGTTTGCAAGTGTTTGGCATGGTCTTATTAAATTTGTACCAAGTTTGCAAGTGTTTTGGCATGGTTTTAGGAAGTTTGTTCCAAGTTTGCAAGTGTTTGGCATGGTCTTATTAAATTTGTACCAAGTTTGCAAGTGTTTGGCATGTTCTTATTAAATTTGTACCAAGTTTGCAAGTGTTTTGGCATGGTCTTATTAAATTTGTACCAAGTTTGCAAGTGTTTGGCATGGTCTTATTAAATTTGTACCAAGTTTGCAAGTGTTTTGGCATGGTCTTATTAAATTTGTACCAAGTTTGCAAGTGTTTTGCATGGTCTTAGGAAGTTTGTTCCAAGTTTGCAAGTGTTTTGGCATGGTCTTATTAAAATTGTACCAAGTTTGCAAGTGTTTGGCATGGTCTTATTAAATTTGTACCAGGTTGGCAAGTGTTTTGGCATGGTTTTAGGAAGTTTGTTCCAAGTTTGCAAGTGTTTGGCATGGTCATTTTAAATTTGTACCTAGTTTGCAAGTGTTTGGCATGGTCTTATTAGATTTGTACCAAGTTTGCAAGTGTTTTGGCATGGTCTTATTAAATTTGTACCAAGTTTGCAAGTGTTTGGCATGGTCTTATTAAATTTGTACCAGGTTAGCAAGTGTTTTGGCATGGTTTTAGGAAGTTTGTTCCAAGTTTGCAAGTGTTTGGCATGGTCTTATTAAAATTGTACCAAGTTTGCAAGTGTTTGGCATGGTCTTATTAGATTTGTACCAAGTTTGCAAGTGTTTTGGCATGGTCTTATTAAATTTGTACCAAGTTTGCAAGTCTTTTGGCATGGTCTTATTAAATTTGTACCAAGTTTGCAAGTGTTTTGGCATGGTCTTATTAAATTTGTACCAAGTTTGCAAGTGTTTTGGCATGGTCTTAGTAAGTTTGTTCCAAGTTTGCAAGTGTTTGGCATGGTGTTATAAAATTTGTTCCAAGTTTGCAAGTGTTTGGCATGGTCTTATTAAATTTGTACCAAGTTTGCAAGTGTTTGGCATGGTCTTATTAAATTTGTTCCAAGTTTGCAAGTGTTTGGCATGGTCTTATTAAATTTGTACCAAGTTTGCAAGTGTTTGGCATGGTCTTATTAAGTTTGTACCAAGTTTGCAAGTCTTTTGGCATGGTCTTATTAAATTTGTACCAAGTTTGCAAGTGTTTTGGCATGGTCTTATTAAATTTGTACCAAGTTTGCAAGTGTTTTGGCATGGTCTTATTAAATTTGTACCAAGTTTGCAAGTGTTTTGGCATGGTCATAGGAAGTTTGTTCCAAGTTTGCAAGTGTTTGGCATGGTCTTATTAAATTTGAACCAAGTTTGCAAGTGTTTGGCATGGTCTTATTAGATTTGTACCAAGTTTGCAAGTGTTATGGCATGGTCTTATTAAATTTGTACCAAGTTTGCAAGTGTTTGGCATGGTCTTATTAAATTTGTACCAAGTTTGCAAGTGTTTGGCATGGTCTTATTAGATTTGTACTAAGTTTGCAAGTGTTTTGGCATGGTCTTATTAAATTTGTACCAAGTTTGCAAGTGTCTTGGCATGGTCTTATTAAATTTGTACCAAGTTTGCAAGTGTTTTGGCATGGTCTTAGTAAGTTTGTTCCAAGTTTGCAAGTGTTTGGCATGGTCTTATTAAATTTGTTCCAAGTTTGCAAGTGTTTGGCATGGTCTTATTAAATTTGTACCAAGTTTGCAAGTGTTTGGCATGGTCTTATTAGATTTGTACCAAGTTTGCAAGTGTTTTGGCATGGTCTTATTAAATTTGTACCAAGTTTGCAAGTCTTTTGGCATGGTCTTATTAAATTTGTACCAAGTTTGCAAGTGTTTGGCATGGTCTTTTTAAATTTGTACCAAGTTTGCAAGTGTTTTGGCATGGTCATAGGAAGTTTGTTCCAAGTTTGCAAGTGTTTGGCATGGTCTTATTAAATTTGAACCAAGTTTGCAAGTGTTTGGCATGGTCTTATTAGATTTGTACCAAGTTTGCAAGTGTTATGGCATGGTCTTATTAAATTTGTACCAAGTTTGCAAGTGTTTGGCATGGTCTTATTAAATTTGTACCAAGTTTGCAAGTGTTTGGCATGGTCTTATTAGATTTGTACTAAGTTTGCAAGTGTTTTGGCATGGTCTTATTAAATTTGTACCAAGTTTGCAAGTGTCTTGGCATGGTCTTATTAAATTTGTACCAAGTTTGCAAGTGTTTTGGCATGGTCTTAGTAAGTTTGTTCCAAGTTTGCAAGTGTTTGGCATGGTCTTATTAAATTTGTTCCAAGTTTGCAAGTGTTTGGCATGGTCTTATTAAATTTGTACCAAGTTTGCAAGTGTTTGGCATGGTCTTATTAGATTTGTACCAAGTTTGCAAGTGTTTTGGCATGGTCTTATTAAATTTGTACCAAGTTTGCAAGTCTTTTGGCATGGTCTTATTAAATTTGTACCAAGTTTGCAAGTGTTTGGCATGGTCTTTTTAAATTTGTACCAAGTTTGCAAGTGTTTTGGCATGGTCTTAGTAAGTTTGTTCCAAGTTTGCAAGTGTTTGGCATGTTCTTATTAAATTTGTACCAAGTTTGCAAGTGTTTTGGCATGGTCTTATTAAATTTGTACCAAGTTTGCAAGTGTTTGGCATGGTCTTATTAAATTTGTACCAAGTTTGCAAGTGTTTTGGCATGGTCTTATTAAATTTGTACCAAGTTTGCAAGTGTTTTGGCATGGTCATAGGAAGTTTGTTCCAAGTTTGCAAGTGTTTGGCATGGTCTTATTAAATTTGAACCAAGTTTGCAAGTGTTTGGCATGGTCTTATTAGATTTGTACCAAGTTTGCAAGTGTTATGGCATGATCTTATTAAATTTGTTCCAAGTTTGCAAGTGTTTGGCATGGTCTTATTAAATTTGTACCAAGTTTGCAAGTGTTTGGCATGGTCTTATTAGATTTGTACTAAGTTTGCAAGTGTTTTGGCATGGTCTTATTAAATTTGTACCAAGTTTGCAAGTGTCTTGGCATGGTCTTATTAAATTTGTACCAAGTTTGCAAGTGTTTTGGCATGGTCTTAGTAAGTTTGTTCCAAGTTTGCAAGTGTTTGGCATGGTCTTATTAAATTTGTTCCAAGTTTGCAAGTGTTTGGCATGGTCTTATTAAATTTGTACCAAGTTTGCAAGTGTTTGGCATGGTCTTATTAGATTTGTACCAAGTTTGCAAGTGTTTTGGCATGGTCTTATTAAATTTGTACCAAGTTTGCAAGTCTTTTGGCATGGTCTTATTAAATTTGTACCAAGTTTGCAAGTGTTTGGCATGGTCTTTTTAAATTTGTACCAAGTTTGCAAGTGTTTTGGCATGGTCTTAGTAAGTTTGTTCCAAGTTTGCAAGTGTTTGGCATGTTCTTATTAAATTTGTACCAAGTTTGCAAGTGTTTTGGCATGGTCTTATTAAATTTGTACCAAGTTTGCAAGTGTTTGGCATGGTCTTATTAAATTTGTACCAAGTTTGCAAGTGTTTTGGCATGGTCTTATTAAATTTGTACCAAGTTTGCAAGTGTTTTGGCATGGTCTTAGGAAGTTTGTTCCAAGTTTGCAAGTGTTTTGGCATGGTCTTATTAAAATTGTACCAAGTTTGCAAGTGTTTGGCATGGTCTTATTAAATTTGTACCAGGTTGGCAAGTGTTTTGGCATGGTTTTAGGAAGTTTGTTCCAAGTTTGCAAGTGTTTGGCATGGTCATTTTAAATTTGTACCAAGTTTGCAAGTGTTTGGCATGGTCTTATTAGATTTGTACCAAGTTTGCAAGTGTTTTGGCATGGTCTTATTAAATTTGTACCAAGTTTGCAAGTCTTTTGGCATGGTCTTATTAAATTTGTACCAAGTTTGCAAGTGTTTTGGCATGGTCTTATTAAATTTGTACCAAGTTTGCAAGTGTTTTGGCATGGTCTTAGTAAGTTTTTTCCAAGTTTGCAAGTGTTTCGCATGGTCTTATTAAATTTGTTCCAAGTTTGCAAGTGTTTGGCATGGTCTTATCAAATTTGTACCAAGTTTGCAAGTGTTTGGCATGGTCTTATTAGATTTGTACCAAGTTTGCAAGTGTTTTGGCATGGTCTTATTAAATTTGTACCAGGTTAGCAAGTGTTTTGGCATGGTTTTAGGAAGTTTGTTCCAAGTTTGCAAGTGTTTGGCATGTTCTTATTAAATTTGTACCAAGTTTGCAAGTGTTTGGCATGGTCTTATTAAATTTGTACCAGGTTAGCAAGTGTTTTGGCATGGTTTTAGGAAGTTTGTTCCAAGTTTGCAAGTGTTTGGCATGTTCTTATTAAATTTGTACCAAGTTTGCAAGTGTTTGGCATGGTCTTATTAGATTTGTACCAAGTTTGCAAGTGTTTTGGCATGGTCTTATTAAATTTGTACCAAGTTTGCAAGTCTTTTGGCATGGTCTTATTAAATTTGTACCAAGTTTGCAAGTGTTTTGGCATGGTCTTATTAAATTTGTACCAAGTTTGCAAGTGTTTTGGCATGGTCTTAGTAAGTTTTTTCCAAGTTTGCAAGTGTTTCGCATGGTCTTATTAAATTTGTTCCAAGTTTGCAAGTGTTTGGCATGGTCTTATCAAATTTGTACCAAGTTTGCAAGTGTTTGGCATGGTCTTATTAGATTTGTACCAAGTTTGCAAGTGTTTGGCATGGTCTTATTAGATTTGTACCAAGTTTGCAAGTGTTTTGGCATGGTCTTATTAAATTTGTACCAAGTTTGCAAGTCTTTTGGCATGGTCTTATTAAATTTGTACCAAGTTTGCAAGTCTTTTGGCATGTTCTTATTAAATTTTTACCAAGTTTGCAAGTGTTTTGGCAAGGTCTTATTAAATTTGTACCAAGTTTGCAAGTGTTTTAGCATGATCTTATTAAATTTGTACCAAGTTTGCGAGTGTTTTGGCATGGTCTTAGGAAGTTTGTTCCAAGTTTGCAAGTGTTTGGCATGGTCTTATTAAATTTGTACCAAGTTTGCAAGTGTTTTGGCATGGTCTTATTAAATTTGTACCAAGTTTGCAAGTGTTTTGGCATGGTCTTAGGAAGTTTGTACCAAGTTTGCAAGTCTTTTGGCATGGTCTTATTAAATTTGTACCAAGTTTGCAAGTGTTTTGGCATGGTCTTATTAAATTTGTACCAAGTTTGCAAGTGTTTTGGCATGGTCTTATTAAATTTGTACCAAGTTTGCAAGTGTTTTGGCATGGTCTTAGTAAGTTTGTTCCAAGTTTGCAAGTGTTTGGCATGTTCTTATTAAATTTGTACCAAGTTTGCAAGTGTTTTGGCATGGTCTTATTAAATTTGTACCAAGTTTGCAAGTGTTTGGCATGGTCTTATTAAATTTGTACCAAGTTTGCAAGTGTTTTGGCATGGTCTTATTAAATTTGTACCAAGTTTGCAAGTGTTTTGGCATGGTCTTAGGAAGTTTGTTCCAAGTTTGCAAGTGTTTTGGCATGGTCTTATTAAAATTGTACCAAGTTTGCAAGTGTTTGGCATGGTCTTATTAAATTTGTACCAGGTTGGCAAGTGTTTTGGCATGGTTTTAGGAAGTTTGTTCCAAGTTTGCAAGTGTTTGGCATGGTCATTTTAAATTTGTACCAAGTTTGCAAGTGTTTGGCATGGTCTTATTAGATTTGTACCAAGTTTGCAAGTGTTTTGGCATGGTCTTATTAAATTTGTACCAAGTTTGCAAGTCTTTTGGCATGGTCTTATTAAATTTGTACCAAGTTTGCAAGTGTTTTGGCATGGTCTTATTAAATTTGTACCAAGTTTGCAAGTGTTTTGGCATGGTCTTAGTAAGTTTTTTCCAAGTTTGCAAGTGTTTCGCATGGTCTTATTAAATTTGTTCCAAGTTTGCAAGTGTTTGGCATGGTCTTATCAAATTTGTACCAAGTTTGCAAGTGTTTGGCATGGTCTTATTAGATTTGTACCAAGTTTGCAAGTGTTTTGGCATGGTCTTATTAAATTTGTACCAGGTTAGCAAGTGTTTTGGCATGGTTTTAGGAAGTTTGTTCCAAGTTTGCAAGTGTTTGGCATGTTCTTATTAAATTTGTACCAAGTTTGCAAGTGTTTGGCATGGTCTTATTAGATTTGTACCAAGTTTGCAAGTGTTTTGGCATGGTCTTATTAAATTTGTACCAAGTTTGCAAGTCTTTTGGCATGGTCTTATTAAATTTGTACCAAGTTTGCAAGTGTTTTGGCATGGTCTTATTAAATTTGTACCAAGTTTGCAAGTGTTTTGGCATGGTCTTAGTAAGTTTTTTCCAAGTTTGCAAGTGTTTCGCATGGTCTTATTAAATTTGTTCCAAGTTTGCAAGTGTTTGGCATGGTCTTATCAAATTTGTACCAAGTTTGCAAGTGTTTGGCATGGTCTTATTAGATTTGTACCAAGTTTGCAAGTGTTTGGCATGGTCTTATTAGATTTGTACCAAGTTTGCAAGTGTTTTGGCATGGTCTTATTAAATTTGTACCAAGTTTGCAAGTCTTTTGGCATGGTCTTATTAAATTTGTACCAAGTTTGCAAGTCTTTTGGCATGTTCTTATTAAATTTTTACCAAGTTTGCAAGTGTTTTGGCAAGGTCTTATTAAATTTGTACCAAGTTTGCAAGTGTTTTAGCATGATCTTATTAAATTTGTACCAAGTTTGCGAGTGTTTTGGCATGGTCTTAGGAAGTTTGTTCCAAGTTTGCAAGTGTTTGGCATGGTCTTATTAAATTTGTACCAAGTTTGCAAGTGTTTTGGCATGGTCTTATTAAATTTGTACCAAGTTTGCAAGTGTTTTGGCATGGTCTTAGGAAGTTTGTTCCAAGTTTGCAAGTGTTTTGGCAAGGTCTTATTAAATTTGTACCAAGTTTGCAAGTGTTTTAGCATGATCAAATTAAATTTGTACCAAGTTTGCAAGTGTTTTGGCATGGTCTTAGGAAGTTTGTTCCAAGTTTGCAAGTGTTTGGCATGGTCTTATTAAATTTGTACCAAGTTTGCAAGTGTTTGGCATGGTCTTATTAAATTTGTACCAAGTTTGCAAGTGTTTTGGCATGGTCTTATTAAATTTTTACCAAGTTTGCAAGTGTTTTGGCATGGTCTTAGGAAGTTTGTTCCAAGTTTGCAAGTGTTTGGCATGGTCTTATTAAATTTGTACCAAGTTTGCAAGTGTTTGGCATGGTCTTATTAAATTTGTACCAAGTTTGCAAGTGTTTTGGCATGGTCTTATTAAATTTGTACCAAGTTTGCAAGTGTTTTGGCATGGTCTTAGGAAGTTTGTTCCAAGTTTGCAAGTGTTTTGGCATGGTCTTATTAAAATTGTACCAAGTTTGCAAGTGTTTGGCATGGTCTTATTAAATTTGTACCAGGTTAGCAAGTGTTTTGGCATGGTTTTAGGAAGTTTGTTCCAAGTTTGCAAGTGTTTGGCATGGTCGTTTTAAATTTGTACCAAGTTTGCAAGTGTTTGGCATGGTCTTATTAGATTTGTACCGAGTTTGCAAGTGTTTTGGCATGGTCTTATTAAATTTGTACCAGGTTAGCAAGTGTTTTGGCATGGTTTTAGGAAGTTTGTTCCAAGTTTGCAAGTGTTTGGCATGGTCTTATTAAATTTGTACCAAGTTTGCAAGTGTTTGGCATGGTCTTATTAGATTTGTACCAAGTTTGCAAGTGTTTTGGCATGGTCTTATTAAATTTGTACCAAGTTTGCAAGTCTTTTGGCATGGTCTTATTAAATTTGTACCAAGTTTGCAAGTGTTTGGCATGGTCTAATTAGATTTGTCCCAAGTTTGCAAGTGTTTTGGCATGGTCTGAGTAAGTTTGTTCCAAGTTTGCAAGTGTTTGGCATGGTCTTATTAAATTTGTTCCAAGTTTGCAAGTGTTTGGCATGGTCTTATTAAATTTGTACCAAGTTTGCAAGTGTTTGGCATGGTCTTATTAGATTTGTACCAAGTTTGCAAGTGTTTTGGCATGGTCTTATTAAATTTGTACCAGGTTAGCAAGTGTTTTGGCATGGTTTTAGGAAGTTTGTTCCAAGTTTGCAAGTGTTTGGCATGGTCTTATTAAATTTGTACCAAGTTTGCAAGTGTTTGGCATGGTCTTATTAGATTTCTACCAAGTTTGCAAGTGTTTTGGCATGGTCTTATTAAATTTGTACCAAGTTTGCAAGTCTTTTGTCATGGTCTTATTAAATTTTTACCAAGTTTGCAAGTGTTTTGGCAAGGTCTTATTAAATTTGTACCAAGTTTGCAAGTGTTTTAGCATGATCTTATTAAATTTGTACCAAGTTTGCGAGTGTTTTGGCATGGTCTTAGGAAGTTTGTTACAAGTTTGCAAGTGTTTGGCATGGTCTTATTAAATTTGTACCAAGTTTGCAAGTGTTTGGCATGGTCTTATTAAATTTGTACCAAGTTTGCAAGTGTTTTGGCATGGTCTTATTAAATTTATACCAAGTTTGCAAGTGTTTTGGCATGGTCTTATTAAATTTGTACCAAGTTTGCAAGTGTTTTGGCATGGTCTTAGGAAGTTTGTTCCAAGTTTGCAAGTGTTTTGGCAAGGTCTTATTAAATTTGTACCAAGTTTGCAAGTGTTTTAGCATGATCATATTAAATTTGTACCAAGTTTGCAAGTGTTTTGGCATGGTCTTAGGAAGTTTGTTCCAAGTTTGCTAGTGTTTGGCATGGTCTTATTAAATTTGTACCAAGTTTGCAAGTGTTTGGCATGGTCTTATTAAATTTTTACCAAGTTTACAAGTGTTTTGGCATGGTCTTATTAAAATTATACCAAGTTTGCAAGTGTTTTGGCATGGTCTTAGGAAGTTTGTTCCAAGTTTGCAAGTGTTTGGCATGGTCTTATTAAATTTGCACCAAGTTTGCAAGTGTTTGGCATGGTCTTATTAAATTTGTACCAAGTTTGCAAGTGTTTTGGCAAGGTCTTAGGAAGTTTGTTCCAAGTTTGCAAGTGTTTTGGCAAAGTCTTATTAAATTTGTACCAAGTTTGCAAGTGTTTTAGCATGATCATATTAAATTTGTACCAATTTTGCAAGTGTTTTGGCATGGTCTTAAGAAGTTTGTTCCAAGTTTGCAAGTGTTTGGCATGGTCTTATTAAATTTGTACCAAGTTTGCAAGTGTTTGGCATGGTCTTATTAAATTTGTACCAAGTTTGGAAGTGTCTTGGCATGGTCTTATTAAATTTATACCAAGTTTGCAAGTGTTTTGGCATGGTCTTAGGAAGTTTGTTCCAAGTTTGCAAGTGTTTTGGAATGGTCTTATTAAATTGTACCAAGTTTGCAAGTGTTTGGCATGGTCTTTTTAAATTTGTACCAGGTTAGCAAGTGTTTTGGCATGGTTTTAGGAAGTTTGTTCCAAGATTGCAAGTGTTTGGCATGGTCTTATTAAATTTGTACCAAGTTTGCAAGTGTTTGGCATGGTCTTATTAAATTTGTACCAAGTTTGCAAGTGTTTTGGCATGGTCTTATTAAATTTATACCAAGTTTGCAAGTGTTTTGGCATGGTCTTATTAAATTTGTACCAAGTTTGCAAGTGTTTTGGCATGGTCTTAGGAAGTTTGTTCCAAGTTTGCAAGGGTTTTGGCAAGGTCTTATTAAATTTGTACCAAGTTTGCAAGTGTTTCAGCATGATCATATTAAATTTGTACCAAGTTTGCAAGTGTTTTGGCATGGTCTTAGGAAGTTTGTTCCAAGTTTGCAAGTGTTTTGGCATGGTCTTATTAAAATTGTACCAAGTTTGCAAGTGTTTGGCATGGTCTTATTAAATTTGTACCAGGTTTGCAAGTGTTTTGGCATGGTTTTAGGAAGTTTGTTCCAAGTTTGCAAGTGTTTGGCATGGTCTTATTAAATTTGTACCAAGTGTGCAAGTGTTTTGGCATGGTCTTATTAAATTTGTGCCAAGTTTGCAAGTGTTTTGGCATGGTCTTATTAAATTTGTACCAAGTTTGCAAGTCTTTTGGCATGGTCTTATTAAATTTGTGCCAAGTTTGCAAGTGTTTGGCATGGTCTTATTAGATTTGTACCAAGTTTGCAAGTGTTTTGGCATGGTCTTATGAAATTTGTACCAAGTTTGCAAGTGTTTTGGCATGGTTTTAGGAAGTTTGTTCCAAGTTTGCAAGTGTTTGGCATGGTCTTATAAAATTTGTACCAAGTTTGCAAGTGTTTGGCATGGTCTTATTAGATTTGTACCAAGTTTGCAAGTGTTTTGCCATGGTCTTATGAAATTTGTACCAAGTTTGCAAGTGTTTTGGCATGGTCTTAGTAAGTTTGTTCCAAGTTTGCAAGTGTTTGGCATGGTCTTATTAGATTTGTACCAAGTTTGCAAGTGTTTTGGCATGGTCTTATTAAATTTGTACCAAGTTTGCAAGTGTTTTGGCATGGTCTTATTAAATTTGTGCCAAGTTTGCAAGTGTTTGGCATGGTCTTATTAAATTTGTACCAAGTTTGCAAGTGTTTTGGCATGGTCTTAGTAAGTTTGTTCCAAGTTTGCAAGTGTTTGGCATGGTCTTATTAAATTTGTACCAAGTTTGCAAGTGTTTTGGCATGGTCTTATTAAATTTGTACCAAGTTTGCAAGTGTTTTGCCATGGTCTTTTTAAATTTGTACCAAGTTTGCAAGTGTTTTGGCATGGTCTTATTAAATTTGTACCAAGTTTGCAAGTGTTTTGGCATGGTCTTAGGAAGTTTGTTCCAAGTTTGCAAGTGTTTGGCATGGTCTTATTAAATTTGTACCAAGTTTGCAAGTGTTTGGCATGGTCTTATTAAATTTGTACCAAGTTTGCAAGTGTTTTGGCATGGTCTTATTAAATTTATACCAAGTTTGCAAGTGTTTTGGCATGGTCTTAGGAAGTTTGTTCCAAGTTTGCAAGTGTTTTGGCATGGTCTTATTAAAATTGTACCAAGTTTGCAAGTGTTTGGCATGGTCTTATTAAATTTGTAACAGGTTAGAAAGTGTTTTGGCATGGTTTTAGGAAGTTTGTTCCAAGTTTGCAAGTGTTTGGCATGGTCTTATTAAATTTGTTCCAAGTTTGCAAGTGTTTGGCATGGTCTTATTAAATTTGTACCAACTTTGCAAGTGTTTTGGCATGGTCTTATTAAATTTATACCAAGTTTGCAAGTGTTTTGGCATGGTCTTATTAAATTTGTACCAAGTTTGCAAGTGTTTTGGCATGGTCTTAGGAAGTTTGTTCCAAGTTTGCAAGTGTTTTGGCAAGGTCTTATTAAATTTGTACCAAGTTTGCAAGTGTTTTAGCATGGTCTTATTAAATTTGTACCAAGTTTGCAAGTGTTTTGGCATGGTCTTAGTAAGTTTAATCCAAGTTTGCAAGTGTTTGGCATGGTCTTATTAAATTTGTACCAAGTTTGCAAGTGTTTGGCATGGTCTTATTAAATTTGTACCAAGTTTGCAAGTGTTTTGGCATGGTCTTATTAAATTTGTACCAAGTTTGCAAGTGTTTTGGCATGGTCTTATTAAATTTGTTCCAAGTTTGCAAGTGTTTTGGCATGGTCTTATTAAATTTGTACCAAGTTTGCAAGTGTTTGGCATGGTCTTATTAGATTTGTACCAAGTTTGCAAGTGTTTTGGCATGGTCTTATTAAATTTGTACCAAGTTTGCAAGTGTTTTGGCATGGTCTTAGTAAGTTTAATCCAAGTTTGCAAGTGTTTGGCATGGTCTTATTAGATTTGTACCAAGTTTGCAAGTGTTTTGGCATGGTCTTAGTAAGTTTAATCCAAGTTTGCAAGTGTTGGCATGGTCTTATTAAATTTGTACCAAGTTTGCAAGTGTTTTGGCATGGTTTTAGGAAGTTTGTTCCAAGTTTGCAAGTGTTTGGCATGGTCTTATAAAATTTGTACCAAGTTTGCAAGTGTTTGGCATGGTCTTATTAGATTTGTACCAAGTTTGCAAGTGTTTTGCCATGGTCTTATGAAATTTGTACCAAGTTTGCAAGTGTTTTGGCATGGTCTTAGTAAGTTTGTTCCAAGTTTGCAAGTGTTTGGCATGGTCTTATTAGATTTGTACCAAGTTTGCAAGTGTTTTGGCATGGTCTTATTAAATTTGTACCAAGTTTGCAAGTCTTTTGGCATGGTCTTATTAAATTTGTGCCAAGTTTGCAAGTGTTTGGCATGGTCTTATTAAATTTGTACCAAGTTTGCAAGTGTTTTGGCATGGTCTTAGTAAGTTTGTTCCAAGTTTGCAAGTGTTTGGCATGGTCTTATTAAATTTGTACCAAGTTTGCAAGTGTTTTGGCATGGTCTTATTAAATTTGTACCAAGTTTGCAAGTGTTTTGCCATGGTCTTTTTAAATTTGTACCAAGTTTGCAAGTGTTTTGGCATGGTCTTATTAAATTTGTACCAAGTTTGCAAGTGTTTTGGCATGGTCTTAGGAAGTTTGTTCCAAGTTTGCAAGTGTTTGGCATGGTCTTATTAAATTTGTACCAAGTTTGCAAGTGTTTGGCATGGTCTTATTAAATTTGTACCAAGTTTGCAAGTGTTTTGGCATGGTCTTATTAAATTTGTACCAAGTTTGCAAGTGTTTTGGCATGGTCTTAGGAAGTTTGTTCCAAGTTTGCAAGTGTTTGGCATGGTCTTATTAAATTTGTACCAACTTTGCAAGTGTTTTGGCATGGTCTTATTAAATTTATACCAAGTTTGCAAGTGTTTTGGCATGGTCTTATTAAATTTGTACCAAGTTTGCAAGTGTTTTGGCATGGTCTTAGGAAGTTTGTTCCAAGTTTGCAAGTGTTTTGGCAAGGTCTTATTAAATTTGTACCAAGTTTGCAAGTGTTTTAGCATGATCATATTAAATTTGTACCAAGTTTGCAAGTGTTTTGGCATGGTCTTAGTAAGTTTGTTCCAAGTTTGCAAGTGTTTGGCATGGTCTTATTAGATTTGTACCAAGTTTGCAAGTGTTTTGGCATGGTCTTATTAAATTTGTACCAAGTTTGCAAGTCTTTTGGCATGGTCTTATTAAATTTGTGCCAAGTTTGCAAGTGTTTGGCATGGTCTTATTAAATTTGTACCAAGTTTGCAAGTGTTTTGGCATGGTCTTAGGAAGTTTGTTCCAAGTTTGCAAGTGTTTTGGCATGGTCTTATTAAAATTGTTCCAAGTTTGCAAGTGTTTGGCATGGTCTTATTAAATTTGTACCAAGTTTGCAAGTGTTTTGGCATGGTCTTATTAAATTTGTACCAAGTTTGCAAGTGTTTTAGCATGATCATATTAAATTTGTACCAAGTTTGCAAGTGTTTTGGCATGGTTTTAGGAAGTTTGTTCCAAGTTTGCAAGTGTTTGGCATGGTCTTATTAAATTTGTACCAAGTTTGCAAGTGTTTTGGCATGGTCTTATTAAATTTGTACCAAGTTTCCAAGTGTTTTGGCATGGTCTTATTAAATTTATACCAAGTTTGCAAGTGTTTTGGCAAGTCTTATTAAATTTGTACCAAGTTTGCAAGTGTTTTGGCATGGTCTTAGGAAGTTTGTTCCAAGTTTGCAAGTGTTTTGGCATGGTCTTATTAAATTTGTACCAAGTTTGCAAGTGTTTTGGCATGGTCTTATTAAATTTGTACCAAGTTTGCAAGTGTTTTGGCATGGTCTTATTAAATTTGTACCAAGTTTGCAAGTGTTTTGGCATGGTCTTATTACATTTGTTCCAAGTTTGCAAGTGTTTTGGCATGGTCTTATTAAATTTGTACCAAGTTTGCAAGTGTTTGGCATGGTCTTATTAGATTTGTACCAAGTTTGCAAGTGTTTTGGCATGGTCTTATTAAATTTGTACCAAGTTTGCAAGTGTTTTGGCATGGTCTTAGTAAGTTTAATCCAAGTTTGCAAGTGTTTGGCATGGTCTTATTAAATTTGTACCAAGTTTGCAAGTGTTTGGCATGGTCTTATTAAATTTGTACCAAGTTTGCAAGTGTTTTGGCATGGTCTTATTAAATTTATACCAAGTTTGCAAGTGTTTTGGCATGGTCTTAGGAAGTTTGTTCCAAGTTTGCAAGTGTTCACCTCCATCCCCTCATCACTAGACTTGAAGGCATCTGCTGCGATCCGGATGACCTGATCAATGCTTATGCTGACGACGTCTCAGTGGTGAGTACTTCCCCATCCACAATCGAGCGAGTTAGGGCGGCCATTGAGGCTTATGGCGTCTGCTCTGGGGCTAGGTTGAATGTTGAAAAGACCACGGCTTTGGACATTGGCAAGATAACGCTGGAAAACAGGATTTCCGTACCTTGGCTGCACACCGTGGAACGTCTCCGGCTTCTTGGGATCCTGTTCACCAACAACGTTCGAGAGGCGGCCAGTCACAACTGGGACACGGTGATTCAGCACTTCCGGCAGCTGGTGTGGCTCCACAGAGTGAGAGATCTGAACCTTATGCAGAAGATAGTTCTGCTCAACACATTTTTACAGCCAAAGCTATGGTTCATTGCGTCGGTATGTGGCGCCCGGTCAAAGGACATAGCTAAGGTCAAGAGCATCATCGGTTCTCTCCTCTGGAACGGCTCCGGAGGCATACGCATCCCGATCCTGCAGCTAGCGTTACCTCGCAACCGTGGAGGACTCAACCTCCATATTCCCTCCATCAACACAACAGCATTGCTGACCAACCGGTATGTGGCGGAGCAAGGGAGCCTCCGGGTCGGTGCCCAGCACATTTCGTGTGCTGGAAACCCCCCCGATATTGCTTCTATTCCGACCTCATACCCATGTCTGAGAAGCGTCATACTGCAGATGGCGTACATTCCTCCCTCATTTGGGAAAAATCCTTCCACCCGAACCCTTCGACGTCTACTGGTGGACCGCCTCCCCGCACCCAAAGTGGAGACGTCATACCGGGGGATCAACTGGAGAAGAGTTTGGGGGAACATCAATAGCGGCAAACTCTCATCTGAGCAGCGTTCGACGCTTTATTTACTGGCGAACGGCAAGATAGCACACGGTGAGCTTCTTTCTCGGATGAGCCGGTTACCCGATGCATCCTGTTCACACTGCACCAAAGCTGACACCTTGGAGCACAAATTCACCTCATGCACTCGCGTGATTGCGGCCTGGAACGTGCTGCAGCAATACATCAGGAAGGAAGCTCCAGGGTGTCAACCTTCGTTTCAATGTCTCCGCTTACCGATGCTAAGCGAAATCAGCGCCACCAAGCGGATAAATGTCCTGCGTCTTTTTTCAAACTATATCATCCACATCGTTGGCAACAACGATGCTGCGATCGATTTAGAAGTCCTTAAATGTGCCCTGTTTGTTTAACTCTAGACATTAAGAAAAAGTTTGTTATTTATGTTCGCTATTTATTAAATAAATAGTTATGTTTTATAAAAAAAAAAATTGTTTGGCATGGTCTTATTAAATTTGTACCAAGTTTGCAAGTGTTTGGCATGGTCTTATTAAATTTGTACCAAGTTTGCAAGTGTTTTGGCATGGTCTTATTAAATTTGTACCAAGTTTGCAAGTGTTTTGGCATGGTCTTAGGAAGTTTGTTCCAAGTTTGCAAGTGTTTTGGCATGGTCTTATTAAAATTGTACCAAGTTTGCAAGTGTTTGGCATGGTCTTATTAAATTTGTACCAGGTTAGCAAGTGTTTTGGCATTGTTTTAGGAAGTTTGTTCCAAGTTTGCAAGTGTTTGGCATGGTCTTATTAAATGTGTACCAAGTTTGCAAGTGTTTGGCATGGTCTTATTAGATTTGTACCAAGTTTGCAAGTGTTTTGGCATGGTCTTATAAAATTTGTACCAAGTTTGCAAGTCTTTTGGCATGGTCTTATTAAATTTGTACCAAGTTTGCAAGTGTTTTGGCATGGTCTTATTAAATTTGTACCAAGTTTGCAAGTGTTTTGGCATGGTCTTAGTAAGTTTGTTCCAAGTTTGCAAGTGTTTGGCATGGTCTTATTAAATTTGTTCCAAGTTTGCAAGTGTTTGGCATGGTCTTATTAAATTTGTACCTAGTTTGCAAGTGTTTGGCATGGTCTTATTAGATTTGTACCAAGTTTGCAAGTGTTTTGGCATGGTCTTATTAAATTTGTACCAGGTTAGCAAGTGTTTTGGCATGGTTTTAGGAAGTTTGTTCCAAGTTTGCAAGTGTTTGGCATGGTCTTATTAAATTTGTACCAAGTTTGCAAGTGTTTGGCATGGTCTTATTAGATTTGTTCCAAGTTTGCAAGTGTTTTGGCATGGTCTTATTAAATTTGTACCAAGTTTGCAAGTCTTTTGGCATGGTCTTATTAAATTTTTACCAAGTTTGCAAGTGTTGTAGCATGATCTTATTAAATTTGTACCAAGTTTGCAAGTGTTTTGGCATGGTCTTAGGAAGTTTGTTACAAGTTTGCAAGTGTTTGGCATGGTCTTATTAAATTTGTACCAAGTTTGCAAGTGTTTGGCATGGTCTTATTAAATTTGTACCAAGTTTGCAAGTGTTTTGGCATGGTCTTATTAAATTTTTACCAAGTTTGCAAGTGTTTTGGCATGGTCTTATTAAATTTGTACCAAGTTTGCAAGTGTTTTGGCATGGTCTTAGGAAGTTTGTTCCAAGTTTGCAAGTGTTTTGGCAAGGTCTTATTAAATGTGTACCAAGTTTGCAAGTGTTTTAGCATGATCATATTAAATTTGTACCAAGTTTGCAAGTGTTTTGGCATGGTCTTAGGAAGTTTGTTCCAAGTTTGCAAGTGTTTGGCATGGTCTTATTAAATTTGTACCAAGTTTGCAAGTGTTTGGCATGGTCTTATTAAATTTGTACCAAGTTTGCAAGTGTTTTGGCATGGTCTTATTAAATTTATACCAAGTTTGCAAGTGTTTTGGCATGGTCTTAGGAAGTTTGTTCCAAGTTTGCAAGTGTTTGGCATGGTCTTATTAAATTTGTACCAAGTTTGCAAGTGTTTGGCATGGTCTTATTAGATTTGTACCAAGTTTGCAAGTGTTTTGGCATGGTCTTATTAAATTTGTACCAAGTTTGCAAGTCTTTTGGCATGGTCTTATTAAATTTTTACCAAGTTTGCAAGTGTTTTAGCATGGTCTTATTAAATTTGTACCAAGTTTGCAAGTGTTTTGGCATGATCTTAGGAAGTTTGTTCCAAGTTTGCAAGTGTTTTGGCATGGTCTTATTAAAATTGTACCAAGTTTGCAAGTGTTTGGCATGGTCTTATTAAATTTGTACCAGGTAAGCAAGTGTTTTGGCATGGTTTTAGGAAGTTTGTTCCAAGTTTGCAAGTGTTTGGCATGGTCTTATTAAATTTGTACCAAGTTTGCAAGTGTTTGGCATGGTCTTATTAGATTTGTACCAAGTTTGCAAGTGTTTTGGCATGGTCTTATTAAATTTGTACCAAGTTTGCAAGTGTTTTGGCATGGTCTTAGTAAGTTTGTTCCAAGTTTGCAAGTGTTTGGCATGGTCTTATTAAATTTGTTTCAAGTTTGCAAGTGTTTGGCATGGTCGTATTAAATTTGTACCAACTTTGCAAGTGTTTGGCATGGTCTTATTAGATTTGTACCAAGTTTGCAAGTGTTTTGGCATGGTCTTATTAAATTTGTACCAAGTTTGCAAGTCTTTTGGCATCGTCTTATTAAATTTGTACCAAGTTTGCAAGTGTTTGGCATGGTCTTATTAAATTTATACCAAGTTTGCAAGTGTTTTGGCATGGTCTTAGTAAGTTTGTTCGAAGTTTGCAAGTATTTGGCATGGTCTTATTAAATTTGTACCAAGTTTGCAAGTGTTTTGGCATGGTCTTATTAAATTTGTACCAAGTTTGCAAGTGTTTTGCCATGGTCTTATTAAATTTGTACCAAGTTTGCAAGTGTTTTGGCACGGTCTTAGGAAGTTTGTTCCAAGTTTGCAAGTGTTTGGCATGGTCTTATTAAATTTGCACCAAGTTTGCAAGTGTTTGGCATGGTCTTATTAAATTTGTACCAGGTTAGCAAGTGTTTTGGCATGGTTTTAGCAAGTTTGTTCCAAGTTTGCAAGTGTTTGGCATGGTCTTATTAAATTTGTACCAAGTTTGCAAGTGTTTGGCATGGTCTTATTAAATTTGTACCAAGTTTGCAAGTGTTTTGGCATGGTCTTATTAAATTTATACCAAGTTTGCAAGTGTTTTGGCATGGTCTTATTAAATTTGTACCAAGTTTGCAAGTGTTTTGGCATGGTCTTAGGAAGTTTGTTCCAAGTTTGCAAGTGTTTTGGCAAGGTCTTATTAAATTTGTACCAAGTTTGCAAGTGTTTTAGCATGATCATATTAAATTTGTACCAAGTTTGCAAGTGTTTTGGCATGGTCTTAGGAAGTTTGTTCCAAGTTTGCTAGTGTTTGGCATGGTCTTATTAAATTTGTACCAAGTTTGCAAGTGTTTGGCATGGTCTTATTAAATTTTTACCAAGTTTACAAGTGTTTTGGCATGGTCTTATTAAAATTATACCAAGTTTGCAAGTGTTTTGGCATGGTCTTAGGAAGTTTGTTCCAAGTTTGCAAGTGTTTGGCATGGTCTTATTAAATTTGCACCAAGTTTGCAAGTGTTTGGCATGGTCTTATTAAATTTGTACCAAGTTTGCAAGTGTTTTGGCATGGTCTTAAAAAATTTATACCAAGTTTGCAAGTGTTTTGGCATGGTCTTATTAAATTTGTACCAAGTTTGCAAGTGTTTTGGCAAGGTCTTAGGAAGTTTGTTCCAAGTTTGCAAGTGTTTTGGCAAGGTCTTATTAAATTTGTACCAAGTTTGCAAGTGTTTTAGCATGATCATATTAAATTTGTACCAATTTTGCAAGTGTTTTGGCATGGTCTTAAGAAGTTTGTTCCAAGTTTGCAAGTGTTTGGCATGGTCTTATTAAATTTGTACCAAGTTTGCAAGTGTTTGGCATGGTCTTATTAAATTTGTACCAAGTTTGGAAGTGTCTTGGCATGGTCTTATTAAATTTATACCAAGTTAGCAAGTGTTTTGGCATGGTTTTAGGAAGTTTGTTCCAAGTTTGCAAGTGTTTGGCATGGTCTTATTAAATTTGTACCAAGTTTGCAAGTGTTTGGCATGGTCTTATTAAATTTGTACCAAGTTTGCAAGTGTCTTGGCATGGTCTTATTAAATTTATACCAAGTTTGCAAGTGTTTTGGCATGGTCTTAGTAAATTTGTACCAAGTTTGCAAGTGTTTTGGCATGGTCTTAGGAAGTTTGTTCCAAGTTTGCAAGGGTTTTGGCAAGGTCTTATTAAATTTGTACCAAGTTTGCAAGTGTTTCAGCATGATCATATTAAATTTGTACCAAGTTTGCAAGTGTTTTGGCATGGTCTTAGGAAGTTTGTTCCAAGTTTGCAAGTGTTTTGGCATGGTCTTATTAAAATTGTACCAAATTTGCAAGTGTTTGGCATGGTCTTATTAAATTTGTACCAAGTTTGCAAGTGTTTTGGCATGGTCTTATTAAATTTATATCAAGTTTGCAAGTGTTTTGGCATTGTCTTATTAAATTTGTACCAAGTTTGCAAGTGTTTGGCATGGTCTTATTAAATTTGTACCAAGTTTGCAAGTGTTTTGGCATGGTCTTATTAAATTTATATCAAGTTTGCAAGTGTTTTGGCATTGTCTTATTAAATTTGTACCAAGTTTGCAAGTGTTTTGGCATGGTCTTAGGAAGTTTGTTCCAAGTTTGCAAGTGTTTTGGCATGGTCTTATTAAATTTGTACCAAGTTTGCAAGTGTTTTGGCATGGTCTTATTAAATTTGTACCAAGTTTGCAAGTGTTTTGGCATGGTCTTATTAAATTTGTACCAAGTTTGCAAGTGTTTTGGCATGGTCTTAGGAAGTTTGTTCCAAGTTTGCAAGTGTTTTGGCATGGTCTTATTAAAATTGTACCAAGTTTGCAAGTGTTTGGCATGGTCTTATTAAATTTGTACCAGGTAAGCAAGTGTTTTGGCATGGTTTTAGGAAGTTTGTTCCAAGTTTGCAAGTGTTTGGCATGGTCTTATTAAATTTGTACCAAGTTTGCAAGTGTTTGGCATGGTCTTATTAGATTTGTACCAAGTTTGCAAGTGTTTTGGCATGGTCTTATGAAATTTGTACCAAGTTTGCAAGTGTTTTGGCATGGTCTTAGTAAGTTTGTTCCAAGTTTGCAAGTGTTTGGCATGGTCTTATTAGATTTGTACCAAGTTTGCAAGTGTTTTGGCATGGTCTTATTAAATTTGTACCAAGTTTGCAAGTCTTTTGGCATGGTCTTATTAAATTTGTGCCAAGTTTGCAAGTGTTTGGCATGGTCTTATTAAATTTGTACCAAGTTTGCAAGTGTTTTGGCATGGTCTTAGTAAGTTTGTTCCAAGTTTGCAAGTGTTTGGCATGGTCTTATTAAATTTGTACCAAGTTTGCAAGTGTTTTGGCATGGTCTTATTAAATTTGTACCAAGTTTGCAAGTGTTTTGCCATGGTCTTTTTAAATTTGTACCAAGTTTGCAAGTGTTTTGGCATGGTCTTATTAAATTTGTACCAAGTTTGCAAGTGTTTTGGCATGGTCTTAGGAAGTTTGTTCCAAGTTTGCAAGTGTTTGGCATGGTCTTATTAAATTTGTACCAAGTTTGCAAGTGTTTGGCATGGTCTTATTAAATTTGTACCAAGTTTGCAAGTGTTTTGGCATGGTCTTATTAAATTTATACCAAGTTTGCAAGTGTTTTGGCATGGTCTTAGGAAGTTTGTTCCAAGTTTGCAAGTGTTTTGGCATGGTCTTATTAAAATTGTACCAAGTTTGCAAGTGTTTGGCATGGTCTTATTAAATTTGTAACAGGTTAGAAAGTGTTTTGGCATGGTTTTAGGAAGTTTGTTCCAAGTTTGCAAGTGTTTGGCATGGTCTTATTAAATTTGTTCCAAGTTTGCAAGTGTTTGGCATGGTCTTATTAAATTTGTACCAACTTTGCAAGTGTTTTGGCATGGTCTTATTAAATTTATACCAAGTTTGCAAGTGTTTTGGCATGGTCTTATTAAATTTGTACCAAGTTTGCAAGTGTTTTGGCATGGTCTTAGGAAGTTTGTTCCAAGTTTGCAAGTGTTTTGGCAAGGTCTTATTAAATTTGTACCAAGTTTGCAAGTGTTTTAGCATGATCATATTAAATTTGTACCAAGTTTGCAAGTGTTTTGGCATGGTCTTAGGAAGTTTGTTCCAAGTTTGCAAGTGTTTTGGCATGGTCTTATTAAAATTGTACCAAGTTTGCAAGTGTTTGGCATGGTCTTATTAAATTTTTACCAGGTTAGCAAGTGTTTTGGCATGGTTTTAGGAAGTTTGTTCCAAGTTTGCAAGTGTTTGGCATGGTCTTATTAAATTTGTACCAAGTTTGCAAGTGTTTTGGCATGGTCTTATTAAATTTGTACCAAGTTTCCAAGTGTTTTGGCATGGTCTTATTAAATTTATACCAAGTTTGCAAGTGTTTTGGCAAGTCTTATTAAATTTGTACCAAGTTTGCAAGTGTTTTGGCATGGTCTTAGGAAGTTTGTTCCAAGTTTGCAAGTGTTTTGGCATGGTCTTATTAAATTTGTACCAAGTTTGCAAGTGTTTTGGCATGGTCTTATTAAATTTGTACCAAGTTTGCAAGTGTTTTGGCATGGTCTTATTAAATTTGTACCAAGTTTGCAAGTGTTTTGGCATGGTCTTAGGAAGTTTGTTCCAAGTTTGCAAGTGTTTGGCATGGTCTTATTAAATTTGTACCAAGTTTGCAAGTGTTTGGCATGGTCTTATTAGATTTGTACCAAGTTTGCAAGTGTTTTGGCATGGTCTTATTAAATTTGTACCAAGTTTGCAAGTGTTTTGGCATGGTCTTAGTAAGCTTAATCCAAGTTTTCAAGTGTTTGGCATGGTCTTATTAAATTTGTACCAAGTTTGCAAGTGTTTGGCATGGTCTTATTAAATTTGTACCAAGTTTGCAAGTGTTTTGGCATGGTCTTATTAAATTTATACCAAGTTTGCAAGTGTTTTGGCATGGTCTTAGGAAGTTTGTTCCAAGTTTGCAAGTGTTCACCTCCATCCCCTCATCACTAGACTTGAAGGCATCTGCTGCGATCCGGATGACCTGATCAATGCTTATGCTGACGACGTCTCAGTGGTGAGTACTTCCCCATCCACAATCGAGCGAGTTAGGGCGGCCATTGAGGCTTATGGCGTCTGCTCTGGGGCTAGGTTGAATGTTGAAAAGACCACGGCTTTGGACATTGGCAAGATAACGCTGGAAAACAGGATTTCCGTACCTTGGCTGCACACCGTGGAACGTCTCCGGCTTCTTGGGATCCTGTTCACCAACAACGTTCGAGAGGCGGCCAGTCACAACTGGGACACGGTGATTCAGCACTTCCGGCAGCTGGTGTGGCTCCACAGAGTGAGAGATCTGAACCTTATGCAGAAGATAGTTCTGCTCAACACATTTTTACTGCCAAAGCTATGGTTCATTGCGTCGGTATGTGGCGCCCGGTCAAAGGACATAGCTAAGGTCAAGAGCATCATCGGTTCTCTCCTCTGGAACGGCTCCGGAGGCATACGCATCCCGATCCTGCAGCTAGCGTTACCTCGCAACCGTGGAGGACTCAACCTCCATATTCCCTCCATCAACACAACAGCATTGCTGACCAACCGGTATGTGGCGGAGCAAGGGAGCCTCCGGGTCGGTGCCCAGCACATTTCGTGTGCTGGAAACCCCCCCGATATTGCTTCTATTCCGACCTCATACCCATGTCTGAGAAGCGTCATACTGCAGATGGCGTACATTCCTCCCTCATTTGGGAAAAATCCTTCCACCCGAACCCTTCGACGTCTACTGGTGGACCGCCTCCCCGCACCCAAAGTGGAGACGTCATACCGGGGGATCAACTGGAGAAGAGTTTGGGGGAACATCAATAGCGGCAAACTCTCATCTGAGCAGCGTTCGACGCTTTATTTACTGGCGAACGGCAAGATAGCACACGGTGAGCTTCTTTCTCGGATGAGCCGGTTACCCGATGCATCCTGTTCACACTGCACCAAAGCTGACACCTTGGAGCACAAATTCACCTCATGCACTCGCGTGATTGCGGCCTGGAACGTGCTGCAGCAATACATCAGGAAGGAAGCTCCAGGGTGTCAACCTTCGTTTCAATGTCTCCGCTTACCGATGCTAAGCAAAATCAGCGCCACCAAGCGGATAAATGTCCTGCGTCTTTTTTCAAACTATATCATCCACATCGTTGGCAACAACGATGCTGCGATCGATTTAGAAGTCCTTAAATGTGCCCTGTTTGTTTAACTCTAGACATTAAGAAAAAGTTTGTTATTTATGTTCGCTATTTATTAAATAAATAGTTATGTTTTATAAAAAAAAAATTGTTTGGCATGGTCTTATTAAATTTGTACCAAGTTTGCAAGTGTTTGGCATGGTCTTATTAAATTTGTACCAAGTTTGCAAGTGTTTTGGCATGGTCTTATTAAATTTGTACCAAGTTTGCAAGTGTTTTGGCATGGTCTTATTAAATTTGTACCAAGTTTGCAAGTGTTTTGGCATGGTCTTATTAAATTTGTACCAAGTTTGCAAGTGTTTTGGCATGGTCTTAGGAAGTTTGTTCCAAGTTTGCAAGTGTTTTGGCAAGGTCTTATTAAATGTGTACCAAGTTTGCAAGTGTTTTGGCATGGTCTTATTAAATTTGTACCAAGTTTGCAGGTGTTTTGGCATGGTCTTAGGAAGTTTGTTCCAAGTTTGCAAGTGTTTTGGCATGGTCTTATTAAAATTGTACCAAGTTTGCAAGTGTTTGGCATGGTCTTATTAAATTTGTACCAGGTTAGCAAGTGTTTTGGCATTGTTTTAGGAAGTTTGTTCCAAGTTTGCAAGTGTTTGGCATGGTCTTATTAAATTTGTACCAAGTTTGCAAGTGTTTGGCATGGTCTTATTAGATTTGTACCAAGTTTGCAAGTGTTTTGGCATGGTCTTATTAAATTTGTACCAAGTTTGCAAGTCTTTTGGCATGGTCTTATTAAATTTGTACCAAGTTTGCAAGTGTTTTGGCATGGTCTTAGGAAGTTTGTTCCAAGTTTGCAAGTGTTTTGGCAAGGTCTTATTAAATGTGTACCAAGTTTGCAAGTGTTTTAGCATGATCATATTAAATTTGTACCAAGTTTGCAAGTGTTTTGGCATGGTCTTAGGAAGTTTGTTCCAAGTTTGCAAGTGTTTGGCATGGTCTTATTAAATTTGTACCAAGTTTGCAAGTGTTTGGCATGGTCTTATTAGATTTGTACCAAGTTTGCAAGTGTTTTGGCATGGTCTTATTAAATTTGTACCAAGTTTGCAAGTCTTTTGGCATGGTCTTATTAAATTTGTACCAAGTTTGCAAGTGTTTTGGCATGGTCTTAGGAAGTTTGTTCCAAGTTTGCAAGTGTTTTGGCAAGGTCTTATTAAATGTGTACCAAGTTTGCAAGTGTTTTAGCATGATCATATTAAATTTGTACCAAGTTTGCAAGTGTTTTGGCATGGTCTTAGGAAGTTTGTTCCAAGTTTGCAAGTGTTTGGCATGGTCTTATTAAATTTGTACCAAGTTTGCAAGTGTTTGGCATGGTCTTATTAAATTTGTACCAAGTTTGCAAGTGTTTTGGCATGGTCTTATTAAATTTATACCAAGTTTGCAAGTGTTTTGGCATGGTCTTAGGAAGTTTGTTCCAAGTTTGCAAGTGTTTGGCATGGTCTTATTAAATTTGTACCAAGTTTGCAAGTGTTTGGCATGGTCTTATTAAATTTGTACCAAGTTTGCAAGTGTTTTGGCATGGTCTTATTAAATTTGTACCAAGTTTGCAAGTCTTTTGGCATGGTCTTAGGAAGTTTGTTCCAAGTTTGCAAGTGTTTTGGCATGGTCTTATTAAAATTGTACCAAGTTTGCAAGTGTTTGGCATGGTCTTATTAAATTTGTACCAGGTTAGCAAGTGTTTTGGCATTGTTTTAGGAAGTTTGTTCCAAGTTTGCAAGTGTTTGGCATGGTCTTATTAAATTTGTACCAAGTTTGCAAGTGTTTGGCATGGTCTTATTAGATTTGTACCAAGTTTGCAAGTGTTTTGGCATGGTCTTATTAAATTTGTACCAAGTTTGCAAGTCTTTTGGCATGGTCTTATTAAATTTGTACCAAGTTTGCAAGTGTTTGGCATGGTCTTATTAAATTTGTACCAAGTTTGCAAGTGTTTTGGCATGGTCTTATTAAATTTATACCAAGTTTGCAAGTGTTTTGGCATGGTCTTAGGAAGTTTGTTCCAAGTTTGCAAGTGTTTGGCATGGTCTTATTAAATTTGTTCCAAGTTTGCAAGTGTTTTGGCATGGTCTTATTAAATTTGTACCAAGTTTGCAAGTGTTTTGGCATGGTCTTATTAAATTTGTACCAAGTTTGCAGGTGTTTTGGCATGGTCTTAGGAAGTTTGTTCCAAGTTTGCAAGTGTTTTGGCATGGTCTTATTAAAATTGAACCAAGTTTGCAAGTGTTTGGCATGGTCTTATTAAATTTGTACCAGGTTAGCAAGTGTTTTGGCATTGTTTTAGGAAGTTTGTTCCAAGTTTGCAAGTGTTTGGCATGGTCTTATTAAATTTGTACCAAGTTTGCAAGTGTTTGGCATGGTCTTATTAGATTTGTACCAAGTTTGCAAGTGTTTTGGCATGGTCTTATTAAAATTGTACCAAGTTTGCAAGTCTTTTGGCATGGTCTTATTAAATTTGTACCAAGTTTGCAAGTGTTTTGGCATGGTCTTAGGAAGTTTGTTCCAAGTTTGCAAGTGTTTTGGCAAGGTCTTATTAAATGTGTACCAAGTTTGCAAGTGTTTTAGCATGATCATATTAAATTTGTACCAAGTTTGCAAGTGTTTTGGCATGGTCTTAGGAAGTTTGTTCCAAGTTTGCAAGTGTTTGGCATGGTCTTATTAAATTTGTACCAAGTTTGCAAGTGTTTGGCATGGTCTTATTAAATTTGTACCAAGTTTGCAAGTGTTTTGGCATGGTCTTATTAAATTTATACCAAGTTTGCAAGTGTTTTGGCATGGTCTTAGGAAGTTTGTTCCAAGTTTGCAAGTGTTTGGCATGGTCTTATTAAATTTGTACCAAGTTTGCAAGTGTTTGGCATGGTCTTATTAGATTTGTACCAAGTTTGCAAGTGTTTTGGCATGGTCTTATTAAATTTGTACCAAGTTTGCAAGTCTTTTGGCATGGTCTTATTAAATTTTTACCAAGTTTGCAAGTGTTTTAGCATGGTCTTATTAAATTTGTACCAAGTTTGCAAGTGTTTTGGCATGATCTTAGGAAGTTTGTTCCAAGTTTGCAAGTGTTTTGGCATGGTCTTATTAAAATTGTACCAAGTTTGCAAGTGTTTGGCATGGTCTTATTAAATTTGTACCAGGTTAGCAAGTGTTTTGGCATGGTTTTAGGAAGTTTGTTCCAAGTTTGCAAGTGTTTGGCATGGTCTTATTAAATTTGTACCAAGTTTGCAAGTGTTTGGCATGGTCTTATTAGATTTGTACCAAGTTTGCAAGTGTTTTGGCATGGTCTTATTAAATTTGTACCAAGTTTGCAAGTGTTTTGGCATGGTCTTAGTAAGTTTGTTCCAAGTTTGCAAGTGTTTGGCATGGTCTTATTAAATTTGTTTCAAGTTTGCAAGTGTTTGGCATGGTCGTATTAAATTTGTACCAACTTTGCAAGTGTTTGGCATGGTCTTATTAGATTTGTACCAAGTTTGCAAGTGTTTTGGCATGGTCTTATTAAATTTGTACCAAGTTTGCAAGTCTTTTGGCATCGTCTTATTAAATTTGTACCAAGTTTGCAAGTGTTTGGCATGGTCTTATTAAATTTGTACCAAGTTTGCAAGTGTTTTGGCATGGTCCTAGTAAGTTTGTTCGAAGTTTGCAAGTATTTGGCATGGTCTTATTAAATTTGTACCAAGTTTGCAAGTGTTTTGGCATGGTCTTATTAAATTTGTACCAAGTTTGCAAGTGTTTTGCCATGGTCTTATTAAATTTGTACCAAGTTTGCAAGTGTTTTGGCATGGTCTAAGGAAGTTTGTTCCAAGTTTGCAAGTGTTTTGGCATGTTCTTATTAAAATTGTACCAAGTTTGCAAGTGTTTGGCATGGTCTTATTAAATTTGTACCAGGTTAGCAAGTGTTTTGGCATGGTTTTAGCAAGTTTGTTCCAAGTTTGCAAGTGTTTGGCATGGTCTTATTAAATTTGTACCAAGTTTGCAAGTGTTTGGCATGGTCTTATTAAATTTGTACCAAGTTTGCAAGTGTTTTGGCATGGTCTTAGTAAGTTTGTTCCAAGTTTGCAAGTGTTTGGCATGGTCTTATTAAATTTGTACCAAGTTTGCAAGTGTTTTGGCATGGTCTTATTAAATTTGTACCAAGTTTGCAAGTGTTTTGCCATGGTCTTATTAAATTTGTACCAAGTTTGCAAGTGTTTTGGCATGGTCTTAGGAAGTTTGTTCCAAGTTTGCATGTGTTTGGCATGGTCTTATTAAAATTGTACCAAGTTTGCAAGTGTTTGGCATGGTCTTATTAAATTTGTACCAGGTTAGCAACTGTTTTGGCATGGTTTTAGGAAGTTTGTTCCAAGTTTGCAAGTGTTTGGCATGGTCTTATTAAATTTGTACCTAGTTTGCAAGTGTTTGGCATGGTCTTATTAGATTTGTACCAAGTTTGCAAGTGTTTTGGCATGGTCTTATTAAATTTGTACCAAGTTTGCAAGTCTTTTTGCATGGTCTTATTAAATTTGTACCAAGTTTGCAAGTGTTTTGGCATGGTATTAGGAAGTTTGTTCCAAGTTTGCATGTGTTTGGCATGGTCTTATTAAAATTGTACCAAGTTTGCAAGTGTTTGGCATGGTCTTATTAAATTTGTACCAGGTTAGCAACTGTTTTGGCATGGTTTTAGGAAGTTTGTTCCAAGTTTGCAAGTGTTTGGCATGGTCTTATTAAATTTGTACCTAGTTTGCAAGTGTTTGGCATGGTCTTATTAGATTTGTACCAAGTTTGCAAGTGTTTTGGCATGGTCTTATTAAATTTGTACCAAGTTTGCAAGTGTTTTAGCATGATCTTATTAAATTTGTACCAAGTTTGCAAGTGTTTTGGCATGGTCTTAGGAAGTTTGTTCCAAGTTTGCAAGTGTTTGGCATGGTCTTATTAAATTTGTACCAAGTTTGCAAGTGTTTGGCATGGTCTTATTAAATTTGTACCAAGTTTGCAAGTGTTTTGGCATGGTCTTATTAAATTTGTACCAAGTTTGCAAGTGTTTTGGCATGGTCTTAGGAAGTTTGTTCCAAGTTTGCAAGTGTTTTGGCATGGTCTTATTAAAATTGTATCAAGTTTGCAAGTGTTTGGCATGGTCTTATTAAATTTGTACCAGGTTAGCAAGTGTTTTGGCATGGTTTTAGGAAGTTTGTTCCAAGTTTGCAAGTGTTTGGCATGGTCTTATTAAATTTGTACCAAGTTTGCAAGTGTTTGGCATGGTCTTATTAGATTTGTACCAAGTTTGCAAGTGTTTTGGCATGGTCTTATTAAATTTGTACCAAGTTTGCAAGTGTTTTGGCATGGTCTTAGGAAGTTTGTTCCAAGTTTGCAAGTGTTTTGGCATGGTCTTATTGAATTTGTTCCAAGTTTGCAAGTGTTTGGCATGGTCTTATTAAATTTGTACCAGGTTAGCAAGTGTTTTGGCATGGTTTTAGGAAGTTTGTTCCAAGTTTGCAAGTGTTTGGCATGGTCTTATTAAATTTGTACCAAGTTTGCAAGTGTTTGGCATGGTCTTATTAGATTTGTACCAAGTTTGCAAGTGTTTTGGCATGGTCTTATTAAATTTGTACCAAGTTTGCAAGTGTTTTGGCATGGTCTTAGTAAGTTTGTTCCAAGTTTGCAAGTGTTTGGCATGGTCTTATTAAATTTGTTTCAAGTTTGCAAGTGTTTGGCATGGTCGTATTAAATTTGTACCAACTTTGCAAGTGTTTGGCATGGTCTTATTAGATTTGTACCAAGTTTGCAAGTGTTTTGGCATGGTCTTATTAAATTTGTACCAAGTTTGCAAGTCTTTTTGCATCGTCTTATTAAATTTGTACCAAGTTTGCAAGTGTTTGGCATGGTCTTATTAAATTTGTACCAAGTTTGCAAGTGTTTTGGCATGGTCCTAGTAAGTTTGTTCGAAGTTTGCAAGTATTTGGCATGGTCTTATTAAATTTGTACCAAGTTTGCAAGTGTTTTGGCATGGTCTTATTAAATTTGTACCAAGTTTGCAAGTGTTTTGCCATGGTCTTATTAAATTTGTACCAAGTTTGCAAGTGTTTTGGCATGGTCTAAGGAAGTTTGTTCCAAGTTTGCAAGTGTTTTGGCATGTTCTTATTAAAATTGTACCAAGTTTGCAAGTGTTTGGCATGGTCTTATTAAATTTGTACCAGGTTAGCAAGTGTTTTGGCATGGTTTTAGCAAGTTTGTTCCAAGTTTGCAAGTGTTTGGCATGGTCTTATTAAATTTGTACCAAGTTTGCAAGTGTTTGGCATGGTCTTATTAAATTTGTACCAAGTTTGCAAGTGTTTTGGCATGGTCTTAGTAAGTTTGTTCCAAGTTTGCAAGTGTTTGGCATGGTCTTATTAAATTTGTACCAAGTTTGCAAGTGTTTTGGCATGGTCTTATTAAATTTGTACCAAGTTTGCAAGTGTTTTGCCATGGTCTTATTAAATTTGTACCAAGTTTGCAAGTGTTTTGGCATGGTCTTAGGAAGTTTGTTCCAAGTTTGCATGTGTTTGGCATGGTCTTATTAAAATTGTACCAAGTTTGCAAGTGTTTGGCATGGTCTTATTAAATTTGTACCAGGTTAGCAACTGTTTTGGCATGGTTTTAGGAAGTTTGTTCCAAGTTTGCAAGTGTTTGGCATGGTCTTATTAAATTTGTACCTAGTTTGCAAGTGTTTGGCATGGTCTTATTAGATTTGTACCAAGTTTGCAAGTGTTTTGGCATGGTCTTATTAAATTTGTACCAAGTTTGCAAGTCTTTTTGCATGGTCTTATTAAATTTGTACCAAGTTTGCAAGTGTTTTGGCATGGTCTTAGGAAGTTTGTTCCAAGTTTGCATGTGTTTGGCATGGTCTTATTAAAATTGTACCAAGTTTGCAAGTGTTTGGCATGGTCTTATTAAATTTGTACCAGGTTAGCAACTGTTTTGGCATGGTTTTAGGAAGTTTGTTCCAAGTTTGCAAGTGTTTTGGCATGGTCTTATTAAATTTGTTCCAAGTTTGCAAGTGTTTTGGCATGGTCTTAGGAAGTTTGTTCCAAGTTTGCAAGTGTTTGGCATGGTCTTATTAAATTTGTACCAAGTTTGCAAGTGTTTGGCATGGTCTTATTAAATTTGTACCAAGTTTGCAAGTGTTTTGGCATGGTCTTATTAAATTTGTACCAAGTTTGCAAGTGTTTTGGCATGGTCTTAGGAAGTTTGTTCCAAGTTTGCAAGTGTTTTGGCATGGTCTTATTAAAATTGTACCAAGTTTGCAAGTGTTTGGCATGGTCTTATTAAATTTGTACCAGGTTAGCAAGTGTTTTGGCATGGTTTTAGGAAGTTTGTTCCAAGTTTGCAAGTGTTTGGCATGGTCTTATTAAATTTGTACCAAGTTTGCAAGTGTTTGGCATGGTCTTATTAGATTTGTACCAAGTTTGCAAGTGTTTTGGCATGGTCTTATTAAATTTGTACCAAGTTTGCAAGTGTTTTGGCATGGTCTTAGGAAGTTTGTTCCAAGTTTGCAAGTGTTTTGGCATGGTCTTATTGAATTTGTTCCAAGTTTGCAAGTGTTTGGCATGGTCTTATTAAATTTGTACCAAGTTTGCAAGTGTTTTGGCATGGTCTTATTAAATTTGTACCATGTTTGCAAGTGTTTTGGCATGGTCTTAGGAAGTTTGTTCCAAGTTTGCAAGTGTTTTGGCATGGTCTTATTAAAATTGTACCAAGTTTGCAAGTGTTTGGCATGGTCTTATTAAATTTGTACCAGGTTAGCAAGTGTTTTGGCATGGTTTTAGGAAGTTTGTTCCAAGTTTGCAAGTGTTTGGCATGGTCTTATTAAATTTGTACCAAGTTTGCAAGTGTTTGGCATGGTCTTATTAGATTTGTACCAAGTTTGCAAGTGTTTTGGCATGGTCTTATTAAATTTGTACCAAGTTTGCAAGTGTTTTGGCATGGTCTTAGTAAGTTTGTTCCAAGTTTGCAAGTGTTTGGCATGGTCTTATCAAATTTGTTCCAAGTTTGCAAGTGTTTGGCATGGTCTTATTAAATTTGTACCAAGTTTGCAAGTGTTTGGCATGGTCTTATTAGATTTGTACCAAGTTTGCAAGTGTTTTGGCATGGTCTTATTAAATTTGTACCAAGTTTGCAAGTCTTTTGGCATGGTTTTATTAAATTTGTACCAAGTTTGCAAGTGTTTGGCATGGTCTTATTAAATTTGTACCAAGTTTGCAAGTGTTTTGGCATGGTCTTAGTAAGTTTGTTCCAAGTTTGCAAGTGTTTGGCATGGTCTTATTAAATTTGTACCAGGTTAGCAAGTGTTTTGGCATGGTCTTAGTAAGTTTGTTCCAAGTTTGCAAGTGTTTGGCATGGTCTTATTAAATTTGTACCAAGTTTGCAAGTGTTTTGGCATGGTCTTATTGAATTTGTACCAAGTTTGCAAATGTTTGGCATGGTCTTATTAAATTTGTTCCAAGTTTGCAAGTGTTTTGGCATGGTCTTATTAAATTTGTTCCAAGTTTGCAAGTGTTTTGGCATGGTCTTAGGAAGTTTGTTCCAAGTTTGCAAGTGTTTTGGCATGGTCTTATTAAAATTGTACCAAGTTTGCAAGTGTTTGGCATGGTCTTATTAAATTTGTACCAGGTTGGCAAGTGTTTTGGCATGGTTTTAGGAAGTTTGTTCCAAGTTTGCGAGTGTTTGGCATGGTCTTATTAAATTTGTACCAAGTTTGCAAGTGTTTGACATGGTCTTATTAGATTTGTACCAAGTTTGCAAGTGTTTTGGCATGGTCTTATTAAATTTGTACCAAGTTTGCAAGTCTTTTGGCATGGTCTTATTAAATTTGTACCAAGTTTGCAAGTGTTTTGGCATGGTCTTATTAAATTTGTACCAAGTTTGCAAGTGTTTTGGCATGGTCTTAGTAAGTTTGTTCCAAGTTTGCAAGTGTTTGGCATGGTCTTATTAAATTTGTTCCAAGTTTGCAAGTGTTTGGCATGGTCTTATCAAATTTGTACCAAGTTTGCAAGTGTTTGGCATGGTCTTATTAGATTTGTACCAAGTTTGCAAGTGTTTTGGCATGGTCTTATTAAATTTGTACCAGTTTAGCAAGTGTTTTGGCATGGTTTTAGGAAGTTTGTTCCAAGTTTGCAAGTGTTTGGCATGTTCTTATTAAATTTGTACCAAGTTTGCAAGTGTTTGGCATGATCTAATTAGATTTGTACCAAGTTTGCAAGTGTTTTGGCATGGTCTTATTAAATTTGTACCAAGTTTGCAAGTCTTTTGGCATGGTCTTATAAAATTTTTACCAAGTTTGCAAGTGTTTTGGCAAGGTCTTATTAAATTTGTACCAAGTTTGCAAGTGTTTTAGCATGATCTTATTAAATTTGTACCAAGTTTGCGAGTGTTTTGGCATGGTCTTAGCAAGTTTGTTTCAAGTTTGCAAGTGTTTGGCATGGTCTTATTAAATTTGTACCAAGTTTGCAAATGTTTGGCATGGTCTTATTAAATTTGTACCAAGTTTGCAAGTGTTTTGGCATGGTCTTATTAAATTTATACCAAGTTTGCAAGTGTTTTGGCATGGTCTTATTCAATTTGTACCAAGTTTGCAAGTGTTTTGGCATGGTCTTAGGAAGTTTGTTCCAAGTTTGCAAGTGTTTTGGCAAGGTCTTATTAAATTTGTACCAAGTTTGCAAGTGTTTTAGCATGATCATATTAAATTTGTACCAAGTTTGCAAGTGTTTTGGCATGGTCTTAGGAAGTTTGTTCCAAGTTTGCAAGTGTTTGGCATGGTCTTATTAAATTTGTACCAAGTTTGCAAGTGTTTGGCATGGTCTTATTAAATTTGTACCAAGTTTGCAAGTGTTTTGGCATGGTCTTATTAAATTTATACCAAGTTTGCAAGTGTTTTGGTATGGTCTTAGGAAGTTTGTTCCAAGTTTGCAAGTGTTTGGCATGGTCTTATTAAATTTGTACCAAGTTTGCAAGTGTTTGGCATGGTCTTATTAAATTTGTACCAGGTTAGCAAGTGTTTTGGCATGGTTTTAGGAAGTTTGTTCCAAGTTTGCAAGTGTTTGGCATGGTCTTATTAAATTTGTACCAAGTTTGCAAGTGTTTGGCATGGTCTTATTAGATTTGTTCCAAGTTTGCAAGTGTTTTGGCATGGTCTTATTAAATTTGTACCAAGTTTGCAAGTCTTTTGGCATGGTCTTATTAAATTTGTACCAAGTTTGTAAGTGTTTTGGCATGGTCTTATTAAATTTGTACCAAGTTTGCAAGTGTTTTGGCATGGTCTTAGTAAGTTTGTTCCAAGTTTACAAGTGTTTGGCATGGTCTTATTACAGGGTGGCATCGTAGAAGTGATACACTTTGTTTATGTAGTAAAATTGAAAATAGGTATGATTTCTCTTCGCAATCGATTTAAATAACACCTATAAGTGCTAAATTTGCATTTCATTTAATTTATTTCAAATCTTTCACCTTTGCACTTGATAACGGCGCGTAGACGCTTTTGAAAGTCGTTGCAGGCCGCACGCACCATTTCATCCGGCATTTCGTCCCATATCTTTAACAACCGTGTTTTGAATCCGTCCAAATTCAACGGGTTCAAATCTGGAG
The DNA here is from genome assembly GCA_914969975.1 of Anopheles atroparvus. NCBI lineage: Eukaryota > Metazoa > Arthropoda > Insecta > Diptera > Culicidae > Anopheles > Anopheles atroparvus. Next base: position 247,310 of record CAJZCY010000008.1, on the reverse strand, counting down.
ACGAAGCAGGCCATTCCGATGCGCTGATGAAACATGGCAAATGCTCCTTGCACCACTCCTGAACGATCGAAGCCTTATGGGCTGGAGCTGAATCCTGTTGGAAGCAAAAGCTGTCGTTGCCAAAAAGCTTCTTAGCGTATGGTTCCAAATGGTCTTGGAGAACGTGTTCCAAATAATAGTTCTTGTTGATCTTCACGCCTTTATCGATAAATAATAGCGGAAGCTTCCCTTTGGTCGAGATAGCTCCCCAGACCATCACCGCTGACGCATTTTGGAACCGCTCGACTGCTCTTTTATCGCGTGGTACTTCCCGAATACATGTTCCATAAACACGATCATTCTGCTTATTCATAGGTGCCTCCAGAGTGAACAGTTTCTCGTCCGAAAAAATGAAGTTGTGACCTGCGTGCGTCTTCAGCAGCAAGCGAGATCTGGTCACCCTATCGGCAATATTTTTGCTGGTTAAGCCGTGAATTTTCTGCTTTCGAAACGCTTTCAAACCAAGGTCCTTTTTAAGTATGGTTTGCATAGCAAAATGGCTCATGTTCATTTCACGGGCCATTTTTCTGCCCGAGCGAGCTGGATTCCGCCGGATACGCTCCTTTACCGCTTTGATCACCGCTGGAGTCCGGACACTTCGTTTTTTGCCCGGTTTCTTCTTTGGAACAATCGTACCGGTCTCCTCGTAACGCTTAATGGTCCGGTAGACAAATAAACGGCTTAAATTGAGATGAGACAGCTTCCGCCTAATCTGAATATTTGTCAAACCTTGCAAATGCAAAATTTTTATTTGTTCGCGACTTGACTCCATTGTAATTTACAAGAAAACTAAACTGACTACTAATTGTATGTTTTGCACATAAATAGTAAACAAGTATATCTGTCAAAATAGACCCACATGTTTGAAACACAGTGACAGAAACACAATACAGGGGCACTCGAACAAGTGTATCACTTCTACGATGCCACCCTGTAGATTTGTTCCAAGTTTGCAAGTGTCTGGCATGGTCTTATTAAATTTGTACCAAGTTTGCAAGTGTTTGGCATGGTCTTATTAGATTTGTACCAAGTTTGCAAGTGTTTTGGCATGGTCTTATTAAATTTGTACCAGGTTAGCTAGTGTTTTGGCATGGTTTTTGGAAGTTTGTTCCAAGTTTGCAAGTGTTTGGCATCGTCTTATTAAATTTGTACCAAGTTTGCAAGTGTTTGGCATGGTCTTATTAGATTTGTACCAAGTTTGCAAGTGTTTGGCATGGTCTTATTAAATTTGTACCAAGTTTGCAAGTGTTTGGCATGGTCTTATTAAATTTGTACCAAGTTTGCAAGTGTTTTGGCATGGTCTTATTAAATTTGTACCAAGTTTGCAAGTCTTTTGGCATGGTCTTATTAAATTTGTACCAAGTTTGCAAGTGTTTTGGCATGGTCTTATTAAATTTGTACCAAGTTTGCAAGTCTTTTGGCATGGTCTTATTAAATTTTTACCAAGTTTGCAAGTGTTTTGGTAAGGTCTTATTAAATTTGTACCAAGTTTGCAAGTGTTTTAGCATGATCTTATTAAATTTGTACCAAGTTTGCGAGTGTTTTGGCATGGTCTTAGGAAGTTTGTTACAAGTTTGCAAGTGTTTGGCATGGTCTTATTAAATTTGTACCAAGTTTGCAAGTGTTTTGGCATGGTCTTATTAAATTTATACCAAGTTTAAAAGTGTTTTGGCATGGTCTTATTAAATTTGTACCAAGTTTGCAAGTGTTTTGGCATGGTCTTAGGAAGTTTGTTCCAAGTTTGCAAGTGTTTTGGCAAGGTCTTATTAAATTTGTACCAAGTTTGCAAGTGTTTTAGCATGATCATATTAAATTTGTACCAAGTTTGCAAGTGTTTTGGCATGGTCTTAGGAAGTTTGTTCCAAGTTTGCAAGTGTTTGGCATGGTCTTATTAAATTTGTACCAAGTTTGCAAGTGTTTGGCATGGTCTTATTAAATTTGTACCAAGTTTGCAAGTGTTTTGGCATGGTCTTATTAAATTTATACCAAGTTTGCAAGTGTTTTGGCATGGTCTTAGGAAGTTTGTTCCAAGTTTGCAAGTGTTTGGCATGGTCTTATTAAATTTGTACCAAGTTTGCAAGTGTTTGGCATGGTCTTATTAAATTTGTACCAAGTTTGCAAGTGTTTTGGCATGGTCTTAATAAATTTATACCAAGTTTGCAAGTGTTTTGGCAAGGTCTTATTAAATTTGTACCAAGTTTGCAAGTGTTTTGGCATGGTCTTAGGAAGTTTGTTCCATGTTTGCAAGTGTTTTGGCAAGGTCTTATTAAATTTGTACCAAGTTTGCAAGTGTTTTAGCATGATCATATTAAATTTGTACCAAGTTTGCAAGTGTTTTGGCATGGTCTTATTAAATTTGTACCAAGTTTGCAAGTGTTTGGCATGGTCTTATTAAATTTGTTCCAAGTTTGCAAGTGTTTTAGCATGATCATATTAAATTTATACCAAGTTTGCAAGTGTTTTGGCATGGTCTTAGGAAGTTTGTTCCAAGTTTGCAAGTGTTTTGGCATGGTCTTATTAAAATTGTACCAAGTTTGCAAGTGATTGGCATGGTCTTATTAAATTTGTACCAGGTTAGCAAGTGTTTTGGCATGGTTTTAGGAAGTTTGTTCCAAGTTTGCAAGTGTTTGGCATGGTCTTATTAAATTTGTACCAAGTTTGCAAGTGTTTTGGCATGGTGTTATTAAATTTATACCAAGTTTGCAAGTGTTTTGGCATGGTCTTATTAAATTTGTACCAAGTTTGCAAGTGTTTTGGCATGGTCTTAGGAAGTTTGTTCCAAGTTTGCAAGTGTTTTGGCAAGGTCTTATTAAATTTGTACCAAGTTTGCAAGTGTTTTAGCATGATCAAATTAAATTTGTACCAAGTTTGCAAGTGTTTTGGCATGGTCTTAGCAAGTTTGTTCCAAGTTTGCAAGTGTTTTGGCATGGTCTTATTAAAATTGTACCAAGTTTGCCAGTGTTTGGCATGGTCTTATTAAATTTGTACCAGGTTAGCAAGTGTTTTGGCATGGTTTTAGGAAGTTAGTTCCAAGTTTGCAAGTGTTTGGCATGGTCTTATTAAATTTGTACCAAGTTTGCAAGTGTTTGGCATGGTCTTTTTAAATTTGTACCAAGTTTGCAAGTGTTTTGGCATGGTCTTATTAAATTTATACCAAGTTTGCAAGTGTTTTGGCATGGTCTTATTAAATTTGTACCAAGTTTGCAAGTGTTTTGGCATGGTCTTAGGAAGTTTGTTCCAAGTTTGCAAGTGTTTTGGCATGGTCTTATTAAATTTGTACCAAGTTTGCAAGTGTTTTGGCATGGTCTTATTAAAATTGTACCAAGTTTGCAAGTGTATGGCATGGTCTTATTAAATTTGTACCAGGTTAGCAAGTGTTTTGGCGTGGTTTTAGGAAGTTTGTTCCAAGTTTGCAAGTGTTTGGCATGGTCTTATTAAATTTGTACCAAGTTTGCAAGTGTTTGGCATGGTCTTATTTAATTTGTACCAAGTTTGCAAGTGTTTTGGCATGGTCTTATTAAATTTGTACCAAGTTTGCAAGTCTTTTGGCATGGTCTTATTAAATTTGTACCAAGTTTGCAAGTGTTTTGGCATGGTCTTATTAAATTTGTACCAAGTTTGCAAGTGTTTTGGCATGGTCTTAGTAGGTTTGTTTCAAGTTTGCAAGTGTTTGGCATGGTCTTATTAAATTTGTTCCAAGTTTGCAAGTGTTTGGCATGGTCTTATTAAATTTGTACCAAGTTTGCAAGTGTTTGGCATGGTCTTATTAGATTTGTACCAAGTTTGCAAGTGTTTTGGCATGGTCTTATTAAATTTGTACCAAGTTTGCAAGTGTTTTGGCATGGTCTTATTAAATTTGTACCAAGTTTGCAAGTGTTTGGCATGGTCTTATTAAATTTGAACCAAGTTTGCAAGTGTTTTGGCATGGTCTTAGTAAGTTTGTTCCAAGTTTGCAAGTGTTTGGCATGGTCTTATTAAATTTGTTCCAAGTTTGCAAGTGTTTGGCTTGGTCTTATTAAATTTGTACCAAGTTTGCAAGTGTTTGGCATGGTCTTATTAGATTTGTACCAAGTTTGCAAGTGTTTTGGCATGGTCTTATTAAATTTGTACCAAGTTTGCAAGTGTTTGGCATGGTCTCATTAAATTTGTACCAAGTTTGCAAGTGTTTTGCCATGGTCTTATTAAATTTGTACCAAGTTTGCAAGTGTTTTGCCATGGTCTTATTAAATTTGTACCAAGTTTGCAAGTGTTTTGGCATGGTCTTAGGAAGTTTGTTCCAAATTTGCAAGTGTTTTGGCATGGTCTTATTAAAATTGTACCAAGTTTGCAAGTGTTTTGGCATGGTCTTAGTAAGTTTGTTCCAAGTTTGCAAGTGTTTGGCATGGTCTTATTAAATTTGTTCCAAGTTTGCAAGTGTTTTGGCATGGTCTTATTAAATTTGTACCAAGTTTGCAAGTGTTTTGGCATGGTCTTAGGAAGTTTGTTCCAAGTTTGCAAGTGTTTTGGCATGGTCTTATTAAAATTGTACCAAGTTTGCAAGTGTTTTGCCATGGTCTTATTAAATTTGTACCAAGTTTGCAAGTGTTTTGGCATGGTCTTAGGAAGTTTGTTCCAAATTTGCAAGTGTTTTGGCATGGTCTTATTAAAATTGTACCAAGTTTGCAAGTGTTTTGGCATGGTCTTAGTAAGTTTGTTCCAAGTTTGCAAGTGTTTGGCATGGTCTTATTAAATTTGTTCCAAGTTTGCAAGTGTTTTGGCATGGTCTTATTAAATTTGTACCAAGTTTGCAAGTGTTTGGCATGGTCTCATTAAATTTGTACCAAGTTTGCAAGTGTTTTGCCATGGTCTTATTAAATTTGTACCAAGTTTGCAAGTGTTTTGCCATGGTCTTATTAAATTTGTACCAAGTTTGCAAGTGTTTTGGCATGGTCTTAGGAAGTTTGTTCCAAGTTTGCATGTGTTTGGCATGGTCTTATTAAAATTGTACCAAGTTTGCAAGTGTTTGGCATGGTCTTATTAAATTTGTACCAGGTTAGCAACTGTTTTGGCATGGTTTTAGGAAGTTTGTTCCAAGTTTGCAAGTGTTTGGCATGGTCTTATTAAATTTGTACCTAGTTTGCAAGTGTTTGGCATGGTCTTATAAGATTTGTACCAAGTTTGCAAGTGTTTTGGCATGGTCTTATTAAATTTGTACCAAGTTTGCAAGTGTTTTAGCATGATCTTATTAAATTTGTACCAAGTTTGCAAGTGTTTTGGCATGGTCTTAGGAAGTTTGTTCCAAGTTTGCAAGTGTTTGGCATGGTCTTATTAAATTTGTACCAAGTTTGCAAGTGTTTGGCATGGTCTTATTAAATTTGTACCAAGTTTGCAAGTGTTTTGGCATGGTCTTATTAAATTTGTACCAAGTTTGCAAGTGTTTTGGCATGGTCTTAGGAAGTTTGTTCCAAGTTTGCAAGTGTTTTGGCATGGTCTTATTAAAATTGTATCAAGTTTGCAAGTGTTTGGCATGGTCTTATTAAATTTGTACCAGGTTAGCAAGTGTTTTGGCATGGTTTTAGGAAGTTTGTTCCAAGTTTGCAAGTGTTTGGCATGGTCTTATTAAATTTGTACCAAGTTTGCAAGTGTTTGGCATGGTCTTATTAGATTTGTACCAAGTTTGCAAGTGTTTTGGCATGGTCTTATTAAATTTGTACCAAGTTTGCAAGTGTTTTGGCATGGTCTTAGGAAGTTTGTTCCAAGTTTGCAAGTGTTTTGGCATGGTCTTATTGAATTTGTTCCAAGTTTGCAAGTGTTTGGCATGGTCTTATTAAATTTGTACCAGGTTAGCAAGTGTTTTGGCATGGTTTTAGGAAGTTTGTTCCAAGTTTGCAAGTGTTTGGCATGGTCTTATTAAATTTGTACCAAGTTTGCAAGTGTTTGGCATGGTCTTATTAGATTTGTACCAAGTTTGCAAGTGTTTTGGCATGGTCTTATTAAATTTGTACCAAGTTTGCAAGTGTTTTGGCATGGTCTTAGTAAGTTTGTTCCAAGTTTGCAAGTGTTTGGCATGGTCTTATTAAATTTGTTTCAAGTTTGCAAGTGTTTGGCATGGTCGTATTAAATTTGTACCAACTTTGCAAGTGTTTGGCATGGTCTTATTAGATTTGTACCAAGTTTGCAAGTGTTTTGGCATGGTCTTATTAAATTTGTACCAAGTTTGCAAGTCTTTTTGCATCGTCTTATTAAATTTGTACCAAGTTTGCAAGTGTTTGGCATGGTCTTATTAAATTTGTACCAAGTTTGCAAGTGTTTTGGCATGGTCCTAGTAAGTTTGTTCGAAGTTTGCAAGTATTTGGCATGGTCTTATTAAATTTGTACCAAGTTTGCAAGTGTTTTGGCATGGTCTTATTAAATTTGTACCAAGTTTGCAAGTGTTTTGCCATGGTCTTATTAAATTTGTACCAAGTTTGCAAGTGTTTTGGCATGGTCTAAGGAAGTTTGTTCCAAGTTTGCAAGTGTTTTGGCATGTTCTTATTAAAATTGTACCAAGTTTGCAAGTGTTTGGCATGGTCTTATTAAATTTGTACCAGGTTAGCAAGTGTTTTGGCATGGTTTTAGCAAGTTTGTTCCAAGTTTGCAAGTGTTTGGCATGGTCTTATTAAATTTGTACCAAGTTTGCAAGTGTTTGGCATGGTCTTATTAAATTTGTACCAAGTTTGCAAGTGTTTTGGCATGGTCTTAGTAAGTTTGTTCCAAGTTTGCAAGTGTTTGGCATGGTCTTATTAAATTTGTACCAAGTTTGCAAGTGTTTTGGCATGGTCTTATTAAATTTGTACCAAGTTTGCAAGTGTTTTGCCATGGTCTTATTAAATTTGTACCAAGTTTGCAAGTGTTTTGGCATGGTCTTAGGAAGTTTGTTCCAAGTTTGCATGTGTTTGGCATGGTCTTATTAAAATTGTACCAAGTTTGCAAGTGTTTGGCATGGTCTTATTAAATTTGTACCAGGTTAGCAACTGTTTTGGCATGGTTTTAGGAAGTTTGTTCCAAGTTTGCAAGTGTTTGGCATGGTCTTATTAAATTTGTACCTAGTTTGCAAGTGTTTGGCATGGTCTTATTAGATTTGTACCAAGTTTGCAAGTGTTTTGGCATGGTCTTATTAAATTTGTACCAAGTTTGCAAGTCTTTTTGCATGGTCTTATTAAATTTGTACCAAGTTTGCAAGTGTTTTGGCATGGTCTTAGGAAGTTTGTTCCAAGTTTGCATGTGTTTGGCATGGTCTTATTAAAATTGTACCAAGTTTGCAAGTGTTGGGCATGGTCTTATTAAATTTGTACCAGGTTAGCAACTGTTTTGGCATGGTTTTAGGAAGTTTGTTCCAAGTTTGCAAGTGTTTTGGCATGGTCTTATTAAATTTGTTCCAAGTTTGCAAGTGTTTTGGCATGGTCTTAGGAAGTTTGTTCCAAGTTTGCAAGTGTTTGGCATGGTCTTATTAAATTTGTACCAAGTTTGCAAGTGTTTGGCATGGTCTTATTAAATTTGTACCAAGTTTGCAAGTGTTTTGGCATGGTCTTATTAAATTTGTACCAAGTTTGCAAGTGTTTTGGCATGGTCTTAGGAAGTTTGTTCCAAGTTTGCAAGTGTTTTGGCATGGTCTTATTAAAATTGTACCAAGTTTGCAAGTGTTTGGCATGGTCTTATTAAATTTGTACCAGGTTAGCAAGTGTTTTGGCATGGTTTTAGGAAGTTTGTTCCAAGTTTGCAAGTGTTTGGCATGGTCTTATTAAATTTGTACCAAGTTTGCAAGTGTTTGGCATGGTCTTATTAGATTTGTACCAAGTTTGCAAGTGTTTTGGCATGGTCTTATTAAATTTGTACCAAGTTTGCAAGTGTTTTGGCATGGTCTTAGGAAGTTTGTTCCAAGTTTGCAAGTGTTTTGGCATGGTCTTATTGAATTTGTTCCAAGTTTGCAAGTGTTTGGCATGGTCTTATTAAATTTGTACCAAGTTTGCAAGTGTTTTGGCATGGTCTTATTAAATTTGTACCATGTTTGCAAGTGTTTTGGCATGGTCTTAGGAAGTTTGTTCTAAGTTTGCAAGTGTTTTGGCATGGTCTTATTAAAATTGTACCAAGTTTGCAAGTGTTTGGCATGGTCTTATTAAATTTGTACCAGGTTAGCAAGTGTTTTGGCATGGTTTTAGGAAGTTTGTTCCAAGTTTGCAAGTGTTTGGCATGGTCTTATTAAATTTGTACCAAGTTTGCAAGTGTTTGGCATGGTCTTATTAGATTTGTACCAAGTTTGCAAGTGTTTTGGCATGGTCTTATTAAATTTGTACCAAGTTTGCAAGTGTTTTGGCATGGTCTTAGTAAGTTTGTTCCAAGTTTGCAAGTGTTTGGCATGGTCTTATCAAATTTGTTCCAAGTTTGCAAGTGTTTGGCATGGTCTTATTAAATTTGTACCAAGTTTGCAAGTGTTTGGCATGGTCTTATTAGATTTGTACCAAGTTTGCAAGTGTTTTGGCATGGTCTTATTAAATTTGTACCAAGTTTGCAAGTCTTTTGGCATGGTTTTATTAAATTTGTACCAAGTTTGCAAGTGTTTGGCATGGTCTTATTAAATTTGTACCAAGTTTGCAAGTGTTTTGGCATGGTCTTAGTAAGTTTGTTCCAAGTTTGCAAGTGTTTGGCATGGTCTTATTAAATTTGTACCAGGTTAGCAAGTGTTTTGGCATGGTCTTAGTAAGTTTGTTCCAAGTTTGCAAGTGTTTGGCATGGTCTTATTAAATTTGTACCAAGTTTGCAAGTGTTTTGGCATGGTCTTATTGAATTTGTACCAAGTTTGCAAATGTTTGGCATGGTCTTATTAAATTTGTTCCAAGTTTGCAAGTGTTTTGGCATGGTCTTATTAAATTTGTTCCAAGTTTGCAAGTGTTTTGGCATGGTCTTAGGAAGTTTGTTCCAAGTTTGCAAGTGTTTTGGCATGGTCTTATTAAAATTGTACCAAGTTTGCAAGTGTTTGGCATGGTCTTATTAAATTTGTACCAGGTTGGCAAGTGTTTTGGCATGGTTTTAGGAAGTTTGTTCCAAGTTTGCGAGTGTTTGGCATGGTCTTATTAAATTTGTACCAAGTTTGCAAGTGTTTGACATGGTCTTATTAGATTTGTACCAAGTTTGCAAGTGTTTTGGCATGGTCTTATTAAATTTGTACCAAGTTTGCAAGTCTTTTGGCATGGTCTTATTAAATTTGTACCAAGTTTGCAAGTGTTTTGGCATGGTCTTATTAAATTTGTACCAAGTTTGCAAGTGTTTTGGCATGGTCTTAGTAAGTTTGTTCCAAGTTTGCAAGTGTTTGGCATGGTCTTATTAAATTTGTTCCAAGTTTGCAAGTGTTTGGCATGGTCTTATCAAATTTGTACCAAGTTTGCAAGTGTTTGGCATGGTCTTATTAGATTTGTACCAAGTTTGCAAGTGTTTTGGCATGGTCTTATTAAATTTGTACCAGTTTAGCAAGTGTTTTGGCATGGTTTTAGGAAGTTTGTTCCAAGTTTGCAAGTGTTTGGCATGTTCTTATTAAATTTGTACCAAGTTTGCAAGTGTTTGGCATGATCTTATTAGATTTGTACCAAGTTTGCAAGTGTTTTGGCATGGTCTTATTAAATTTGTACCAAGTTTGCAAGTCTTTTGGCATGGTCTTATAAAATTTTTACCAAGTTTGCAAGTGTTTTGGCAAGGTCTTATTAAATTTGTACCAAGTTTGCAAGTGTTTTAGCATGATCTTATTAAATTTGTACCAAGTTTGCGAGTGTTTTGGCATGGTCTTAGCAAGTTTGTTTCAAGTTTGCAAGTGTTTGGCATGGTCTTATTAAATTTGTACCAAGTTTGCAAATGTTTGGCATGGTCTTATTAAATTTGTACCAAGTTTGCAAGTGTTTTGGCATGGTCTCATTAAATTTATACCAAGTTTGCAAGTGTTTTGGCATGGTCTTATTCAATTTGTACCAAGTTTGCAAGTGTTTTGGCATGGTCTTAGGAAGTTTGTTCCAAGTTTGCAAGTGTTTTGGCAAGGTCTTATTAAATTTGTACCAAGTTTGCAAGTGTTTTAGCATGATCATATTAAATTTGTACCAAGTTTGCAAGTGTTTTGGCATGGTCTTAGGAAGTTTGTTCCAAGTTTGCAAGTGTTTGGCATGGTCTTATTAAATTTGTACCAAGTTTGCAAGTGTTTGGCATGGTCTTATTAAATTTGTACCAAGTTTGCAAGTGTTTTGGCATGGTCTTATTAAATTTATACCAAGTTTGCAAGTGTTTTGGTATGGTCTTAGGAAGTTTGTTCCGAGTTTGCAAGTGTTTGGCATGGTCTTATTAAATTTGTACCAAGTTTGCAAGTGTTTGGCATGGTCTTATTAAATTTGTACCAGGTTAGCAAGTGTTTTGGCATGGTTTTAGGAAGTTTGTTCCAAGTTTGCAAGTGTTTGGCATGGTCTTATTAAATTTGTACCAAGTTTGCAAGTGTTTGGCATGGTCTTATTAGATTTGTTCCAAGTTTGCAAGTGTTTTGGCATGGTCTTATTAAATTTGTACCAAGTTTGCAAGTCTTTTGGCATGGTCTTATTAAATTTGTACCAAGTTTGTAAGTGTTTTGGCATGGTCTTATTAAATTTGTACCAAGTTTGCAAGTGTTTTGGCATGGTCTTAGTAAGTTTGTTCCAAGTTTGCAAGTGTTTGGCATGGTCTTATTAGATTTGTTCCAAGTTTGCAAGTGTCTGGCATGGTCTTATTAAATTTGTACCAAGTTTGCAAGTGTTTGGCATGGTCTTATTAGATTTGTACCAAGTTTGCAAGTGTTTTGGCATGGTCTTATTAAATTTGTACCAGGTTAGCTAGTGTTTTGGCATGGTTTTTGGAAGTTTGTTCCAAGTTTGCAAGTGTTTGGCATCGTCTTATTAAATTTGTACCAAGTTTGCAAGTGTTTGGCATGGTCTTATTAGATTTGTACCAAGTTTGCAAGTGTTTGGCATGGTCTTATTAAATTTGTACCAAGTTTGCAAGTGTTTGGCATGGTCTTATTAAATTTGTACCAAGTTTGCAAGTGTTTTGGCATGGTCTTATTAAATTTGTACCAAGTTTGCAAGTCTTTTGGCATGGTCTTATTAAATTTGTACCAAGTTTGCAAGTGTTTTGGCATGGTCTTATTAAATTTGTACCAAGTTTGCAAGTCTTTTGGCATGGTCTTATTAAATTTTTACCAAGTTTGCAAGTGTTTTGGTAAGGTCTTATTAAATTTGTACCAAGTTTGCAAGTGTTTTAGCATGATCTTATTAAATTTGTACCAAGTTTGCGAGTGTTTTGGCATGGTCTTAGGAAGTTTGTTACAAGTTTGCAAGTGTTTGGCATGGTCTTATTAAATTTGTACCAAGTTTGCAAGTGTTTTGGCATGGTCTTATTAAATTTATACCAAGTTTAAAAGTGTTTTGGCATGGTCTTATTAAATTTGTACCAAGTTTGCAAGTGTTTTGGCATGGTCTTAGGAAGTTTGTTCCAAGTTTGCAAGTGTTTTGGCAAGGTCTTATTAAATTTGTATCAAGTTTGCAAGTGTTTTAGCATGATCATATTAAATTTGTACCAAGTTTGCAAGTGTTTTGGCATGGTCTTAGGAAGTTTGTTCCAAGTTTGCAAGTGTTTGGCATGGTCTTATTAAATTTGTACCAAGTTTGCAAGTGTTTGGCATGGTCTTATTAAATTTGTACCAAGTTTGCAAGTGTTTTGGCATGGTCTTATTAAATTTATACCAAGTTTGCAAGTGTTTTGGCATGGTCTTAGGAAGTTTGTTCCAAGTTTGCAAGTGTTTGGCATGGTCTTATTAAATTTGTACCAAGTTTGCAAGTGTTTGGCATGGTCTTATTAAATTTGTACCAAGTTTGCAAGTGTTTTGGCATGGTCTTAATAAATTTATACCAAGTTTGCAAGTGTTTTGGCAAGGTCTTATTAAATTTGTACCAAGTTTGCAAGTGTTTTGGCATGGTCTTAGGAAGTTTGTTCCATGTTTGCAAGTGTTTTGGCAAGGTCTTATTAAATTTGTACCAAGTTTGCAAGTGTTTTAGCATGATCATATTAAATTTGTACCAAGTTTGCAAGTGTTTTGGCATGGTCTTATTAAATTTGTACCAAGTTTGCAAGTGTTTGGCATGGTCTTATTAAATTTGTTCCAAGTTTGCAAGTGTTTTAGCATGATCATATTAAATTTATACCAAGTTTGCAAGTGTTTTGGCATGGTCTTAGGAAGTTTGTTCCAAGTTTGCAAGTGTTTTGGCATGGTCTTATTAAAATTGTACCAAGTTTGCAAGTGATTGGCATGGTCTTATTAAATTTGTACCAGGTTAGCAAGTGTTTTGGCATGGTTTTAGGAAGTTTGTTCCAAGTTTGCAAGTGTTTGGCATGGTCTTATTAAATTTGTACCAAGTTTGCAAGTGTTTTGGCATGGTGTTATTAAATTTATACCAAGTTTGCAAGTGTTTTGGCATGGTCTTATTAAATTTGTACCAAGTTTGCAAGTGTTTTGGCATGGTCTTAGGAAGTTTGTTCCAAGTTTGCAAGTGTTTTGGCAAGGTCTTATTAAATTTGTACCAAGTTTGCAAGTGTTTTAGCATGATCAAATTAAATTTGTACCAAGTTTGCAAGTGTTTTGGCATGGTCTTAGCAAGTTTGTTCCAAGTTTGCAAGTGTTTTGGCATGGTCTTATTAAAATTGTACCAAGTTTGCCAGTGTTTGGCATGGTCTTATTAAATTTGTACCAGGTTAGCAAGTGTTTTGGCATGGTTTTAGGAAGTTAGTTCCAAGTTTGCAAGTGTTTGGCATGGTCTTATTAAATTTGTACCAAGTTTGCAAGTGTTTGGCATGGTCTTTTTAAATTTGTACCAAGTTTGCAAGTGTTTTGGCATGGTCTTATTAAATTTATACCAAGTTTGCAAGTGTTTTGGCATGGTCTTATTAAATTTGTACCAAGTTTGCAAGTGTTTTGGCATGGTCTTAGGAAGTTTGTTCCAAGTTTGCAAGTGTTTTGGCATGGTCTTATTAAATTTGTACCAAGTTTGCAAGTGTTTTGGCATGGTCTTATTAAAATTGTACCAAGTTTGCAAGTGTTTGGCATGGTCTTATTAAATTTGTACCAGGTTAGCAAGTGTTTTGGCGTGGTTTTAGGAAGTTTGTTCCAAGTTTGCAAGTGTTTGGCATGGTCTTATTAAATTTGTACCAAGTTTGCAAGTGTTTGGCATGGTCTTATTTAATTTGTACCAAGTTTGCAAGTGTTTTGGCATGGTCTTATTAAATTTGTACCAAGTTTGCAAGTCTTTTGGCATGGTCTTATTAAATTTGTACCAAGTTTGCAAGTGTTTTGGCATGGTCTTATTAAATTTGTACCAAGTTTGCAAGTGTTTTGGCATGGTCTTAGTAGGTTTGTTCCAAGTTTGCAAGTGTTTGGGATGGTCTTATTAAATTTGTTCCAAGTTTGCAAGTGTTTGGCATGGTCTTATTAAATTTGTACCAAGTTTGCAAGTGTTTGGCATGGTCTTATTAGATTTGTACCAAGTTTGCAAGTGTTTTGGCATGGTCTTATTAAATTTGTACCAAGTTTGCAAGTGTTTTGGCATGGTCTTATTAAATTTGTACCAAGTTTGCAAGTGTTTGGCATGGTCTTATTAAATTTGAACCAAGTTTGCAAGTGTTTTGGCATGGTCTTAGTAAGTTTGTTCCAAGTTTGCAAGTGTTTGGCATGGTCTTATTAAATTTGTTCCAAGTTTGCAAGTGTTTGGCATGGTCTTATTAAATTTGTACCAAGTTTGCAAGTGTTTGGCATGGTCTTATTAGATTTGTACCAAGTTTGCAAGTGTTTTGGCATGGTCTTATTAAATTTGTACCAAGTTTGCAAGTGTTTGGCATGGTCTCATTAAATTTGTACCAAGTTTGCAAGTGTTTTGCCATGGTCTTATTAAATTTGTACCAAGTTTGCAAGTGTTTTGCCATGGTCTTATTAAATTTGTACCAAGTTTGCAAGTGTTTTGGCATGGTCTTAGGAAGTTTGTTCCAAATTTGCAAGTGTTTTGGCATGGTCTTATTAAAATTGTACCAAGTTTGCAAGTGTTTTGGCATGGTCTTAGTAAGTTTGTTCCAAGTTTGCAAGTGTTTGGCATGGTCTTATTAAATTTGTTCCAAGTTTGCAAGTGTTTGGCATGGTCTTATTAAATTTGTACCAAGTTTGCAAGTGTTTGGCATGGTCTTATTAGATTTGTACCAAGTTTGCAAGTGTTTTGGCATGGTCTTATTAAATTTGTACCAAGTTTGCAAGTCTTTTGGCATGGTCTTAGGAAGGTTGTTCCAAGTTTGCAAGTGTTTGGCATGGTCTTATTAAATTTGTACCAAGTTTGCAAGTCTTTTGGCATGGTCTTATTAAATTTGTACCAAGTTTGCAAGTGTTTGGCATGGTCTTATTAAATTTGTACCAAGTTTGCAAGTGTTTTGGCATGGTCTTAGTAAGTTTGTTCCAAGTTTGCAAGTGTTTGGCATGGTCTTATTAAATTTGTACCAAGTTTGCAAGTGTTTTGGCATGGTCTTATTAAATTTGTTCCAAGTTTGCAAGTGTTTGGCATGGTCTTATTAAATTTGTACCAAGTTTGCAAGTGTTTTGGCATGGTCTTATTAAATTTGTACCAAGTTTGCAAGTGTTTTGCCATGGTCTTATTAAATTTGTACCAAGTTTGCAAGTGTTTTGGCATGGTCTTAGGAAGTTTGTTCCAAGTTTGCAAGTGTTTTGGCATGGTCTTATTAAAATTGTACCAAGTTTGCAAGTGTTTGGCATGGTCTTATTAAATTTGTCCAGGTAAGCAAGTGTTTTGGCATGGTTTTAGGAAGTTTGTTCCAAGTTTGCAAGTGTTTGGCATGGTCTTATTAAATTTGTACCAAGTTTGCAAGTGTTTGGCATGGTCTTATTAGATTTGTACCAAGTTTGCAAGTGTTTTGGCATGGTCTTAATAAATTTGTACCAAGTTTGCAAGTCTTTTGGCATGGTCTTATTAAATTTGTACCAAGTTTGCAAGTGTTTTGGCAAGGTCTTATTAAATTTGTACCAAGTTTGCAAGTGTTTTAGCATGATCTTATTAAATTTGTACCAAGTTTGCAAGTGTTTTGGCATGGTCTTAGGAAGTTTGTACCAAGTTTGCAAATGTTTGGCATGGTCTTATTAAATTTGTACCAAGTTTGCAAGTGTTTTGGCATGGTCTTATTAAATTTATACCAAGTTTGCAAGTGTTCTGGCATGGTCTTATTAAATTTGTACCAAGTTTGCAAGTGTTTTGGCATGGTCTTAGGAAGTTTGTTCCAAGTTTGCAAGTGTTTTGGCAAGGTCTTATTAAATTTGTACCAAGTTTGCAAGTGTTTTAGCATGATCTTATTAAATTTGTACCAAGTTTGCAAGTGTTTTGGCATGGTCTTAGGAAGTTTGTTCCAAGTTTGCAAGTGTTTGGCATGGTCTTATTAAATTTGTACCAAGTTTGCAAGTGTTTGGCATGGTCTTATTAAATTTGTACCAAGTTTGCAAGTGTTATGGCATGGTCTTATTAAACTTATACCAAGTTTGCAAGTGTTTTGGCATGGTCTTATTAAATTTGTACCAAGTTTGCAAGTGTTTTGGCATGGTCTTAGGAGGTTTGTTCCAAGTTTGCAAGTGTTTTGGCATGGTCTTTTTAAATTTGTACCAAGTTTGCAAGTGTTTTGGCATGGTCTTATTAAATTTGTACCAAGTTTGCAAGTGTTTTTGCATGGTCTTATTAAATTTGTACCAAGTTTGCAAGTGTTTTGGCATGGTCTTAGGAAGTTTGTTCCAAGTTTGCAAGTGTTTTGGCATGGTGTTATTAAAATTGTACCAAGTTTGCAAGTGTTTGGCATGGTCTTATTAAATTTTTACCAGGTTAACAAGTGTTTTGTCATGGTATTAGGAAGTTTGTTCCAAGTTTGCAAGTGTTTGGCATGGTCTTATTAAATTTGTACCAAGTTTGCAAGTGTTTGGCATGGTCTTATAAGATTTGTACCAAGTTTGCAAGTGTTTTGGCATGGTCTTATTAAATTTGTACCAAGTTTGCAAGTCTTTTGGCATGGTCTTAGGAAATTTGTACCAAGTTTGCAAGTGTTTTGGCATGGTCTTATTAAATTTGTACCAAGTTTGCAAGTGGTTTGGCATGGTCTTAGTAAGTTTGTTCCAAGTTTGCAAGTGTTTGGCATGGTCTTATTAAATTTGTTCCAAGTTTGCAAGTGTTTGGCATGGTCTTATTAAATTTGTACCAAGTTTGCAAGTGTTTGGCATGGTCTTATTAGATTTGTACCAAGTTTGCAAGTGTTTTGGCATGGTCTTATTAAATTTGTACCAAGTTTGCAAGTCTTTTGGCATGGTCTTATTAAATTTGTACCAAGTTTGCAAGTGTTTGGCATGGTCTTATTAAATTTGTACCAAGTTTGCAAGTGTTTTGGCATGGTCTTAGTAAGTTTGTTCCAAGTTAGCAAGTGTTTGGCATGGTCTTATTAAATTTGTACCAAGTTTGCAAGTGTTTTGGCATGGTCTTATTAAATTTGTACCAAGTTTGCAAGTGTTTGGCATGGTCTTATTAAATTTGTACCAAGTTTGCAAGTGTTTTGGCATGGTCTTATAAAAATTTGTACCAAGTTTGCAAGTGTTTTGGCATGGTCTTAGGAAGTTTGTTCCAAGTTTGCAAGTGTTTTGGCATGGTCTTATTAAAATTGTACCAAGTTTGCAAGAGTTGGGCATGGTCTTATTAAATTTGTACCAGGTTAGCAAGTGTTTTGGCATGGTTTTAGGAAGTTTGTTCCAAGTTTGCAAGTGTTTGGCATGGTCTTATTAAATTTGTACCAAGTTTGCAAGTATTTGGCATGGTCTTATTAAATTTGTACCAAGTTTGCAAGTGTTTTGGCATGGTCTTATGAAATTTGTACCAAGTTTGCAAGTCTTTTGGCATGGTCTTATTAAATTTGTACCAAGTTTGCAAGTGTTTTGGCATGGTCTTATTAAATTTGTACCAAGTTTGCAAGTGTTTTGGCATGGTCTTAGTAAGTTTGTTCCAAGTTTGCAAGTGTTTGGCATGGTCTTATTAAATTTGTTCCAAGTTTGCAAGTGTTTGGCATGGTCTTATTAAATTTGTACCAAGTTTGCAAGTGTTTGGCATGGTCTTATTAGATTTTTACCAAGTTTGCAAGTGTTTTGGCATGGTCTTATTAATTTTGTACCAAGTTTGCAAGTGTTTTGGCATGGTCTTATTAAATTTGTACCAAGTTTGCAAGTGTTTGGCATGGTCTTATTAAATTTGAACCAAGTTTGCAAGTGTTTTGGCATGGTCTTAGTAAGTTTGTTCCAAGTTTGCAAGTGTTTGGCAAGGTCTTATTAAATTTGTTCCAAGTTTGCAAGTGTTTGGCATGGTCTTATTAAATTTGTACCAAGTTTGCAAGTGTTTGGCATGGTCTTATTAGATTTGTACCAAGTTTGCAAGTGTTTTGGCATGGTCTTATTAAATTTGTACCAAGTTTGCAAGTCTTTTGGCATGGTCTTATTAAATTTGTACCAAGTTTGCAAGTGTTTGGCATGGTCTTATTAAATTTGTACCAAGTTTGCAAGTGTTTTGGCATGGTCTTAGTAAGTTTGTTCCAAGTTAGCAAGTGTTTGGCATGGTCTTATTAAATTTGTACCAAGTTTGCAAGTGTTTTGGCATGGTCTTATTAAATTTGTACCAAGTTTGCAAGTGTTTGGCATGGTCTTATTAAATTTGTACCAAGTTTGCAAGTGTTTTGGCATGGTCTTATTAAATTTGTACCAAGTTTGCAAGTGTTTTGGCATGGTCTTAGGAAGTTTGTTCCAAGTTTGCAAGTGTTTTGGCATGGTCTTATTAAAATTGTACCAAGTTTGCAAGTGTTTGGCATGGTCTTATTAAATTTGTACCAGGTTAGCAAGTGTTTTGGCATGGTTTTAGGAAGTTTGTTCCAAGTTTGCAAGTGTTTGGCATGGTCTTATTAAATTTGTACCAAGTTTGCAAGTGTTTGGCATGGTCTTATTAAATTTGTACCAAGTTTGCAAGTGTTTTGGCATGGTCTTATTAAATTTGTACCAAGTTTGCAAGTCTTTTGGCATGGTCTTATTAAATTTGTACCAAGTTTGCAAGTGTTTTGGCATGGTCTTATTAAATTTGTACCAAGTTTGCAAGTGTTTTGGCATGGTCTTAGTAAGTTTGTTCCAAGTTTGCAAGTGTTTGGCATGGTCTTATTAAATTTGTTCCAAGTTTGCAAGTGTTTGGCATGGTCTTATTAAATTTGTACCAAGTTTGCAAGTGTTTGGCATGGTCTTATTAGATTTGTACCAAGTTTGCAAGTGTTTTGGCATGGTCTTATTAAATTTGTACCAAGTTTGCAAGTGTTTTGGCATGGTCTTATTAAATTTGTACCAAGTTTGCAAGTGTTTGGCATGGTCTTATTAAATTCGAACCAAGTTTGCAAGTGTTTTGGCATGGTCTTAGTAAGTTTGTTCCAAGTTTGCAAGTGTTTGGCAAGGTCTTATTAAATTTGTTCCAAGTTTGCAAGTGTTTGGCATGGTCTTATTTAATTTGTACCAAGTTTGCAAGTGTTTGGCATGGTCTTATTAGATTTGTACCAAGTTTGCAAGTGTTTTGGCATGGTCTTATTAAATTTGTACCAAGTTTGCAAGTGTTTGGCATGGTCTTATTGAATTTGTACCAAGTTTGCAAGTGTTTTGCCATGGTCTTATTAAATTTGTACCAAGTTTTCAAGTGTTTTGCCATGGTCTTGTTAAATTTGTACCAAGTTTGCAAGTGTTTTGGCATGGTCTTAGGAAGTTTGTTCCAAATTTGCAAGTGTTTTGGCATGGTCTTATTAAAATTGTACCAAGTTTGCAAGTGTTTTGGCATGGTCTTAGTAAGTTTGTTCCAAGTTTGCAAGTGTTTGGCATGGTCTTATTAAATTTGTACCAAGTTTGCAAGTGTTTGGCATGGTCTTATTAGATTTGTACCAAGTTTGCAAGTGTTTTGGCATGGTCTTATTAAATTTTTACCAAGTTTGCAAGTCTTTTGGCATGGTCTTAGGAAGGTTGTTCCAAGTTTTCAAGTGTTTGGCATGGTCTTATTAAATTTGTACCAAGTTTGCAAGTCTTTTGGCATGGTCTTATTAAATTTGTACCAAGTTTGCAAGTGTTTGGCATGGTCTTATTAAATTTGTACCAAGTTTGCAAGTGTTTTGGCATGGTCTTAGTAAGTTTGTTCCAAGTTTGCAAGTGTTTGGCATGGTCTTATTAAATTTGTACCAAGTTTGCAAGTGTTTTGGCATGGTCTTATTAAATTTGTTCCAAGTTTGCAAGTGTTTGGCATGGTCTTATTAAATTTGTACCAAGTTTGCAAGTGTTTTGGCATGGTCTTATTAAATTTGTACCAAAATTGCAAGTGTTTTGCCATGGTCTAATTAAATTTGTACCAAGTTTGCAAGTGTTTTGGCTTGGTCTTAGGAAGTTTGTTCCAAGTTTGCAAGTGTTTTGGCATGGTCTTATTAAAATTGTACCAAGTTTGCAAGTGTTTGGAATGTTCTTATTAAATTTGTCAAGGTTAGCAAGTGTTTTGGCATGGTGTTAGGAAGTTTGTTCCAAGTTTGCAAGTGTTTGGCATGGTCTTATTAAATTTGTACCAAGTTTGCAAGTGTTTGGCATGGTCTTATTAGATTTGTACCAAGTTTGCAAGTGTTTTTGGGCATGGTCTTATTAAATTTGTACCAAGTTTGCAAGTGTTTTGGCATGGTCTTATTAAATTTGTACCAAGTTTGCAAGTGGTTTGGCATGGTCTTAGTAACTTTGTTCCAAGTTTGCAAGTGTTTGGCATGGTCTTATTAAATTTGTTCCAAGTTTGCAAGTGTTTGGCATGGTCTTATTAAATTTGTACCAAGTTTGCAAGTGTTTCGCATGGTCTTATTAGATTTGTACCAAGTTTGCAAGTGTTTTGGCATGGTCTTATTAAATTTGTACCAAGTTTGCAAGTGTTTTGGCATGGTCTTAGGAAGTTTGTTCCAAGTTTGCAAGTGTTTTGGCATGGTCTTATTAAAATTGTACCAAGTTTGCAAGTGTTTGGCATGGTCTTATTAAATTTGTACCAGGTTAGCAAGTGTTTTGGCATGGTTTTAGGAAGTTTGTTCCAAGTTTGCAAGTGTTTGGCATGGTCTTATTAAATTTGTACCAAGTTTGCAAGTGTTTGGCATGGTCTTATTAAATTTGTACCAAGTTTGCAAGTGTTTTGGCATGGTCTTATTAAATTTGTACCAAGTTTGCAAGTCTTTTGGCATGGTCTTATTAAATTTGTACCAAGTTTGCAAGTGTTTTGGCATGGTCTTATTAAATTTGTACCAAGTTTGCAAGTGTTTTGGCATGGTCTTAGTAAGTTTGTTCCAAGTTTGCAAGTGTTTGGCATGGTCTTATTAAATTTGTTCCAAGTTTGCAAGTGTTTGGCATGGTCTTATTAAATTTGTACCAAGTTTGCAAGTGTTTGGCATGGTCTTATTAGATTTGTACCAAGTTTGCAAGTGTTTTGGCATGGTCTTATTAAATTTGTACCAAGTTTGCAAGTGTTTTGGCATGGTCTTATTAAATTTGTACCAAGTTTGCAAGTGTTTGGCATGGTCTTATTAAATTTGAACCAAGTTTGCAAGTGTTTTGGCATGGTCTTAGTAAGTTTGTTCCAAGTTTGCAAGTGTTTGGCAAGGTCTTATTAAATTTGTTCCAAGTTTGCAAGTGTTTGGCATGGTCTTATTTAATTTGTACCAAGTTTGCAAGTGTTTGGCATGGTCTTATTAGATTTGTACCAAGTTTGCAAGTGTTTTGGCATGGTCTTATTAAATTTGTACCAAGTTTGCAAGTGTTTGGCATGGTCTTATTGAATTTGTACCAAGTTTGCAAGTGTTTTGCCGTGGTCTTATTAAATTTGTACCAAGTTTGCAAATGTTTTGCCATGGTCTTATTAAATTTGTACCAAGTTTGCAAGTGTTTTGGCATGGTCTTAGGAAGTTTGTTCCAAATTTGCAAGTGTTTTGGCATGGTCTTATTAAAATTGTACCAAGTTTGCAAGTGTTTTGGCATGGTCTTAGTAAGTTTGTTCCAAGTTTGCAAGTGTTTGGCATGGTCTTATTAAATTTGTTCCAAGTTTGCAAGTGTTTGGCATGGTCTTATTAAATTTGTACCAAGTTTGCAAGTGTTTGGCATGGTCTTATTAGATTTGTACCAAGTTTGCAAGTGTTTTGGCATGGTCTTATTAAATTTTTACCAAGTTTGCAAGTCTTTTGGCATGGTCTTATTAAATTTGTACCAAGTTTGCAAGTGTTTTGCCATGGTCTAATTAAATTTGTACCAAGTTTGCAAGTGTTTTGGCATGGTCTTAGGAAGTTTGTTCCAAGTTTGCAAGTGTTTGGCATGGTCTTATTAAATTTGTACCAAGTTTGCAAGTCTTTTGGCATGGTCTTATTAAATTTGTACCAAGTTTGCAAGTGTTTGGCATGGTCTTATTAAATTTGTACCAAGTTTGCAAGTGTTTTGGCATGGTCTTAGTAAGTTTGTTCCAAGTTTGCAAGTGTTTGGCATGGTCTTATTAAATTTGTACCAAGTTTGCAAGTGTTTTGGCATGGTCTTATTAAATTTGTTCCAAGTTTGCAAGTGTTTGGCATGGTCTTATTAAATTTGTACCAAGTTTGCAAGTGTTTTGGCATGGTCTTATTAAATTTGTACCAAGTTTGCAAGTGTTTGGCATGGTCTAATTAAATTTGTACCAAGTTTGCAAGTGTTTTGGCATGGTCTTAGGAAGTTTGTTCCAAGTTTGCAAGTGTTTTGGCATGGTCTTATTAAAATTGTACCAAGTTTGCAAGTGTTTGGAATGTTCTTATTAAATTTGTCCAGGTTAGCAAGTGTTTTGGCATGGTTTTAGGAAGTTTGTTCCAAGTTTGCAAGCGTTTGGCATGGTCTTATTAAATTTGTACCAAGTTTGCAAGTGTTTGGCATGGTCTTATTAGATTTGTACCAAGTTTGCAAGTGTTTTTGGGCATGGTCTTATTAAATTTGTACCAAGTTTGCAAGTGTTTGGCATGGTCTTAATAAATTTGTTCCAAGTTTGCAAGTGTTTGGCATGGTCTTATTAAATTTTTACCAAGCTTGCAAGTGTTTTGGCATGGTCTTATTAAATGTGTACCAAGTTTGCAATTCTTTTGGCATGGTCTTATTAAATTTGTACCAAGTTTGCAAGTGTTTGGCATGGTCTTATTAAATTTTTACCAAGTTTGCAAGTGTTTTGGCATGGTCTTATTAAATTTGTACCAAGTTTGCAAGTGTTCTGGCATGGTCTTATTAAATTTGTACCAAGTTTGCAAGTGTTTTGGCATGGTCTTAGGAAGTTTGTTCCAAGTTTGCAAGTGTTTTGGCAAGGTCTTATTAAATTTGTACCAAGTTTGCAAGTGTTTTAGCATGATCTTTTTAAATTTGTACCAAGTTTGCAAGTGTTTTGGCATGGTCTTAGGAAGTTTGTTCCAAGTTTGCAAGTGTTTGGCATGGTCTTATTTAATTTGTACCAAGTTTGCAAGTGTTTGGCATGGTCTTATTAAATTTGTACCAAGTTTGCAAGTGTTATGGCATGGTCTTATTAAACTTATACCAAGTTTGCAAGTGTTTTGGCATGGTCTTATTAAATTTGTACCAAGTTTGCAAGTGTTTTGGCATGGTCTTAGGAGGTTTGTTCCAAGTTTGCAAGTGTTTTGGCATGGTCTTTTTAAATTTGTACCAAGTTTGCAAGTGTTTTGGCATGGTCTTTTTAAATTTGTACCAAGTTTGCAAGTGTTTTTGCATGGTCTTATTAAATTTGTACCAAGTTTGCAAGTGTTTTGGCATGGTCTTAGGAAGTTTGTTCCGAGTTTGCAAGTGTTTTGGCATGGTCTTATTAAAATTGTACCAAGTTTGCAAGTGTTTGGCATGGTCTTATTAAATTTGTACCAAGTTTGCAAGTGTTTTGGCATGGTCTTATTAAATTTGTACCAAGTTTGCAAGTGTTTGGCATGGTCTTATTAAATTTGTACCAAGTTTGCAAGTGTTTTGGCATGGTCTTTTTAAATTTGTACCAAGTTTGCAAGTGTTTTGGCATGGTCTTAGGAAGTTTGTTCCAAGTTTGCAAGTGTTTTGGCATGGTCTTATCAAAATTGTACCAAGTTTGCAAGTGTTTGGCATGGTCTTATTAAATTTGTACCAGGTTAGCAAGTGTTTGGCATGGTCTTATTAAATTTGTACCAAGTTTGCAAGTGTTTGGCATGGTCTTATTAAATTTGTACCAAGTTTGCAAGTGTTTTGGCATGGTCTTATTAAATTTTTACCAAGTTTGCAAGTGTTTGGCATGGTCTTATTAAATTTGAACCAAGTTTGCAAGTGTTTTGGCATGGTCTTAGTAAGTTTGTTCCAAGTTTGCAAGTGTTTGGCATGGTCTTATTAAATTTGTACCAAGTTTGCAAGTGTTTTGGCATGGTCTTATTAAATTTGTTCCAAGTTTGCAAGTGTTTGGCATGGTCTTATTAAATTTGTTCCAAGTTTGCAAGTGTTTGGCATGGTCTTTTTAAATTTGTACCAAGTTTGCAAGTGTTTGGCATGGTCTTATTAAATTTGTACCAAGTTTGCAAGTGTTTGGCATGGTCTTATTAAATTTGTACCAAGTTTGCAAGTCTTTTGGCATGGTCTTATTAAATTTGTACCAAGTTTGCAAGTGTTTTGGCATGGTCTTATTAAATTTGTACCAAGTTTGCAAGTGTTTTGGCATGGTCTTAGTAAGTTTGTTCCAAGTTTGCAAGTGTTTGGCATGGTCTTATTAAATTTGTTCCAAGTTTGCAAGTGTTTGGCATGGTCTTATTAAATTTGTACCAAGTTTGCAAGTGTTTGGCATGGTCTTATTAAATTTGTACCAAGTTTGCAAGTGTTTGGCATGGTCTTATTAAATTTGTACCAAGTTTGCAAGTGTTTTGGCATGATCTTATTAAATTTTTACCAAGTTTGCAAGTGTTTGGCATGGTCTTATTAAATTTGAACCAAGTTTGCAAGTGTTTTGGCATGGTCTTTGTAAGTTTGTTCCAAGTTTGCAAGTGTTTGGCATGGTCTTATTAAAATTGTTCCAAGTTTGCAAGTGTTTGGCATGGTCTTATTAAATTTGTACCAAGTTTGCAAGTGTTTGGCATGGTCTTATTAGATTTGTACCAAGTTTGCAAGTGTTTTGGCATGGTCTTATTAAATTTGTACCAAGTTTGCAAGTGTTTTGGCATGGTCTTATTAAATTTGTACCAAGTTTGCAAGTGTTTTGGCATGGTCTTAGTAAGTTTGTTCCAAGTTTGCAAGTGTTTGGCATGGTCTTATTAAATTTGTTCCAAGTTTGCAAGTGTTTGGCATGGTCTTATTAAATTTGTACCAAGTTTGCAAGTGTTTTGGCATGGTCTTAGTAAGTTTGTTCCAAGTTTGCAAGTGTTTGGCATGGTCATATTAAATTTGTTCCAAGTTTGCAAGTGTTTGGCATGGTCTTATTAAATTTGTACCAAGTTTGCAAGTGTTTGGCATGGTCTTATTAAATTTGTTCCAAGTTTGCAAGTGTTTGGCATGGTCTTATTAAATTTGTACCAAGTTTGCAAGTGTTTGGCATGGTCTTATTAAATTTGTTCCAAGTTTGCAAGTGTTTGGAATGCTCTTATTAAATTTGTACCAAGTTTGCAAGTGTTTTGGCATGGTCTTATTAAATTTGTTCCAAGTTTGCAAGTGTTTTGCATGTTCTCATTAAATTTGTACCAAGTTTGCAAGTGTTTGGCATGGTCTTATTAAATTTGTACCAAGTTTGCAAGTCTTTTGGCATGGTCTTATTAAATTTGTACCAAGTTTGCAAGTGTTTGGCATGGTCTTATTAAATTTGTACCAAGTTTGCAAGTGTTTTGGCATGGTCTTAGTAAGTTTGTTCCAAGTTTGCAAGTGTTTGGCATGGTCTTAATAAATTTGTTCCAAGTTTGCAAGTGTTTGGCATGGTCTTATTAAATTTGTACCAAGTTTGCAAGTGTTTTGGCATGGTCTTATTAAATGTGTACCAAGTTTGCAATTCTTTTGGCATGGTCTTATTAAATTTGTACCAAGTTTGCAAGTGTTTGGCATGGTCTTATTAAATTTGTACCAAGTTTGCAAGTGTTTTGGCATGGTCTTAGTTAGTTTGTTCCAAGTTTGCAAGTGTTTGGCATGGTCTTATTAAATTTGTACCAAGTTTGCAAGTGTTTTGGCATGGTCTTATTAAATTTGTACCAAGTTTGCAAGTGTTTTGCCATGGTCTTATTAAATTTGTACCAAGTTTGCAAGTGTTTTGGCATGGTCTTAGGAAGTTTGTTCCAAGTTTGCAAGTGTTTTGGCATGGTCTTATTAAAATTGTACCAAGTTTGCAAGTCTTTTGGCATGGTCTTATTAAATTTGTACCAAGTTTGCAAGTGTTTGGCATGGTCTTATTAGATTTGTACCAGGTTTGCAAGGGTTTTGGCATGGTCTTATTAAATTTGTACCAAGTTTGCAAGTGTTTGGCATGGTCTTATTAAATTTGTACCAGGTTAGCAAGTGTTTTGGCATGGTTTTAGGAAGTTTTTTCCAAGTTTGCAAGTGTTTGGCATGGTCTTATTAAATTTGTACCAAGTTTGCAAGTGTTTGGCATGGTCTTATTAGATTTGTACCAAGTTTGCAAGGGTTTTGGCATGGTCTTATTAAATTTGTACCAAGTTTGCAAGTGTTTTGGCATGGTCTTATTAAATTTGTACCAAGTTTGCAAGTGTTTTGGCATGGTCTTATTAAATTTGTACCAAGTTTGCAAGTGTTATGGCATGGTCTTAGGAAGTTTGATCCAAGTTTGCAAGTGTTTTGGCATGGTCTTATTAAAATTGTACCAAGTTTGCAAGTGTTTGGCATGGTCTTATTAAATTTGTACCAGGTTAGCAAGTGTTTTGGCATGGTTTTAGGAAGTTTGTTCCAAGTTTGCAAGTGTTTGGCATGGTCTTATTAAATTTGTACCAAGTTTGCAAGTGTTTGGCATGGTCTTATTAGATTTGTACCAAGTTTGCAAGTGTTTTGGCATGGTCTTATTAAATTTGTACCAAGTTTGCAAGTCTTTTGGCATGGTCTTATTAAATTTGTACCAAGTTTGCAAGTGTTTGGCATGGTCTTATTAAATTTGTACCAAGTTTGCAAGTGTTTTGGCATGGTCTTAGTAAGTTTGTTCCAAGTTTGCAAGTGTTTGGCATGGTCTTATTAAATTTGTTCCAAGTTTGCAAGTGTTTGGCATGGTTTTATTAAATTTGTACCAAGTATGCAAGTGTTTGGCATGGTCTTATTAAATTTTTTCCAAGTTTGCAAGTGTTTGGCATGGTCTTATTAAATTTGTACCAAGTTTGCAAGTGTTTGGCATGGTCTTATTAGATTTGTACCAAGTTTGCAAGTGTTTTGGCATGGTCTTATTAAATTTGTACCAAGTTTGCAAGTGTTTTGGCATGGTCTTATTAAATTTGTACCAAGTTTGCAAGTGTTTTGGCATGGTCTTAGTAAGTTTGTTCCAAGTTTGCAAGTGTTTGGCATGGTCTTATTAAATTTGTTCCAAGTTTGCAAGTGTTTTGGCATGGTCTTATTAAATTTGTATCAAGTTTGCAAGTGTTTTGGCATGGTCTTATTAAATTTGTACCAAGTTTGCAAGTGTTTTGGCATGGTCTTAGTAAGTTTGTTCCAAGTTTGCAAGTGTTTGGCATGGTCTTATTAAATTTGTTCCAAGTTTGCAAGTGTTTGGCATGGTCTTATTAAATTTGTACCAAGTTTGCAAGTGTTTGGCATGGTTTTATTAGATTTGTACCAAGTTTGCAAGTGTTTTGGCATGGTCTTATTAAATTTGTACCAAGTTTGCAAGTCTTTTGGCATGGTCTTATTAAATTTGTACCAAGTTTGCAAGTGTTTGGCATGGTCTTATTAAATTTGTACCAAGTTTGCAAGTGTTTTGGCATGGTCTTAGTAAGTTTGTTCCAAGTTTGCAAGTGTTTGGCATGGTCTTTTTAAATTTGTACCAAGTTTGCAAGTGTTTTGGCATGGTCTTATTATATTTGTACCAAGTTTGCAAGTGTTTGGCATGGTCTTATTAGATTTGTACCAAGTTTGCAAGTGTTTTGGCATGGTCTTATAAAATTTGTACCAAGTTTGCAAGTCTTTTGGCATGGTCTTATTAAATTTGTACCAAGTTTGCAAGTGTTTTGGCATGGTCTTAGGAAGTTTGTTCCAAGTTTGCAAGTGTTTGGCATGGTCTTATTAAATTTGTACCAAGTTTGCAAGTGTTTGGCATGGTCTTATTAGATTTGTACCAAGTTTGCAAGTGTTTTGGCATGGTCTTATTAAATTTGTACCAAGTTTGCAAGTGTTTGGCATGGTCTTATTAAATTTGTACCAAGTTTGCAAGTGTTTTGGCATGGTCTTATTAAATTTATACCAAGTTTGCAAGTGTTTTGGCATGGTTTTAGGAAGTTTGTTCCGAGTTTGCAAGTGTTTGGCATGGTCTTATTAAATTTGTTCCAAGTTTGCAAGTGTTTGGCATGGTCTTATTAAATTTGTACCAAGTTTGCAAGTGTTTGGCATGGTCTTATTAGATTTGTACCAAGTTTGCAAGTGTTTTGAAATGGTCTTATTAAGTTTGTACCAAGTTTGCAGGTGTTTTGGCATGGTCTTAGGAAGTTTGTTCCAAGTTTGCAAGTGTTTTGGCATGGTCTTATTAAAATTGTACCAAGTTTGCAAGTGTTTGGCATGGTCTTATTAAATTTGTACCAGGTTAGCAAGTGTTTTGGCATGGTTTTAGGAAGTTTGTTCCAAGTTTGCAAGTGTTTGGCATGGTCTTATTAAATTTGTACCAAGTTTGCAAGTGTTTGGCATGGTCTTATTAGATTTGTACCAAGTTTGCAAGTGTTTTGGCATGGTCTTATTAAATTTGAACCAAGTTTGCAAGTGTTTGGCATGGTCTTATTAAATTTGTACCAAGTTTGCAAGTGTTTTGGCATGGTCTTATTAAATTTATACCAAGTTTGCAAGTGTTTTGGCATGGTCTAATTAAATTTGTACCAAGTTTGCAAGTGTTTTGGCATGGTCTTAGGAAGTTTGTTCCAAGTTTGCAAGTATTTTGGCATGGTCTTATTAAAATTGTACCAAGTTTGCAGGTGTTTTGGCATGGTCTTATTAAATTTTTACCAAGTTTGCAAGTGTTTTGGCATGGTCTTAGTAAGTTTGTTCCAAGTTTGCAAGTGTTTGGCATGGTCTTTTTAAATTTGTTCCAAGTTTGCTAGTGTTTGGCATGGTCTTATTAAATTTGTACCAAGTTTGCAAGTGTTTGGCATGGTCTCATTAGATTTGTACCAAGTTTGCAAGTGTTTTGGCATGGTCTTATTAAATTTGTACCAAGTTTGCAAGTCTTTTGGCATGGTCTTATTAAATTTGTACCAAGTTTGCAAGTGTTTGGCATAGTCTGCAGGAAGCTGCAGGAAACTTCGTCTCAGCGTAAAGGCCGGTTACGACGCCAACCTGTTTGCAGCCCTGAACGACGTCAAACAGGAGTTAATGCGCGAACAGGACCGTCATCTGTCATCAGTGTTGGATTGCCTGAAAAAGGATGTGTTGGTGTCGATCAAACAACATCTTTCCGGAACTACTGAACCACTGATTCCTCGTACTAACACTACCGAACCACCAAACACACCGCTTCCGACAACTGCCGCTGCATACAGTGCGGTCGCAAGTTCTAATGCGCCTAAACGTAGGCTAATTGATCGATCACCGCCGGAGCAACACACACGCCCACAACTGAACATTGGCACTGCACTGCCTTCTTCTTCAACCTCCGCGCTTCGAACCGTTCCGATCCCCGAACCAAGATTTTGGATACTTCTGACACGCATCGCACCAGACGTTTCGGTGGAAACCGTTTCCTCCCTGGTGACGAACGCTCTGGGAACACCCGATGTTCTTGTTTTCAAGTTGATTGCTAAAGATCGTGATATTAGCACGTTGTCGTTTGTGTCCTTCAAGGTCGGAATCCCCTTTTCACTGCAAGAAAAGGCCTTGGCACCTGACACATGGCCCTGTGGCGTTGCTTACAGGGAATTCGAAAACCGCCGAGTGGGCACGCAAGACTACTGGCGTCCACAATCGACAATCACACAACCTTTACCTGCTACCCCCACGGTCCCGTCAGCAAATGAACAAATCACACCACAAGTTAATGTTTCTGGACTGCTACACGATACCGAAATCCCTCGAAACTAGCATCAACCATCCTGGACGTACCTCGAGCAACTAAATGAGAAAGCACTCTTGAACAATGGCACTATTATCTATTATCAAAACGTTCGGGGTCTTCGTACAAAAGCGAACGAGCTCCACCTTGCCCTAAGCGAAAACTACTACCACGCAGTTACACTAACTGAAACCTGGCTCGACGATGCAATACCATCATCATTACTGTTTGGCCCCGAGTACCATGTATTTCGAACCGATCGTTGCGTGTTGAATAGTTCGCGCAA
The DNA here is from genome assembly GCA_914969975.1 of Anopheles atroparvus. Lineage (NCBI taxonomy): Eukaryota > Metazoa > Arthropoda > Insecta > Diptera > Culicidae > Anopheles > Anopheles atroparvus. Next base: position 217,628 of record CAJZCY010000008.1, on the reverse strand, counting down.
TCGTGGTGGTGGCGTCCTGATCGCAGTTCGATCTGAGTTGGTGTGCCGCGAGTGCCGAGTCCCAATGAGTGAAACCTTGGAGCTCATCTGGGTCAAAATGCAACTAAGTAACAGCTGGTTATTCTTAGGCTGCATTTACATTCCGCCTTACCTGAGTTCCAGTGAATCGACGTTCCAGAACCTAAGTGCTTCCATAGAGGTAATCTACGACATGATGAACCCGAATGACAGCATGATATTACTAGGCGATTTCAACCAAAGTCGTACCCAATGGAGCAGCACCGGACCAATATGTGGGCCCCATAACTACAACGGCATAATCGACCTTATGAACGTTTACCGACTGCAACAGATCAATAGTGTTGAGAACGGTATGGGCAGGATTCTAGATCTTGTAATGGTTGATGATAACGTATCTACTATCGCCGATGTTTCACCCGTGGATCCTGATGGGCATCTACTCCCTGCTGATCCTTACCACCCACCGCTCCTTGTTTCTGTGAGGAAGACTTCTAAAATGGCGTCCAACAACGCTTCAAACACGCAGAATACACCAAATTTTAAACGTGCCGACTTTGATGCGATCAATGAACAAATTTTAAATACTGACTGGGGATTTTTATTCTCAGAAAACATACACATTGATGATGCAGTTAATGCTTTTACTATGGAACTCAACTCCATTCTCGATGCTCACGTCCCCCGACACAAACCTCCACGCAAACCACCCTGGTCAAATAACTTCCTTGTTGAGCTGAAAAGGCGTAAAAAGGCGGCTGCAAGACGTCTCCACATAGACAGAAATATGGTGAACTATCAGCTTTTCCAAATAGCACATCGCACGTACCGCTCCTTCAACAGGACATTGCACAAGAGCTACCTAATGCGTATGCAGCAAAATTTAAGACGCAACCCTAGAACATTCTGGTCTTTTATTAACACCAAGCGCAAAGGAAAAAGGAATCCGTCATCGATCTGCTATAAGGGAAACACTGCTTCCAACGAAACTGACATCTCAGAAAATTTTGCTTCCCGATTTCGTGACATCTTCAGCAATCGTGTTTTGGATCAACACAAACTAGATGACGCAATTTTCAACACGCCACGGGATATCCTAGAATTGTCCAACATGGTTGTCGACGGTAACGTAGTCGAAGCAGCCCTTCGAAAGCTCAAAATGAACTACCATCCTGGCCCTGACGGAATTCCATCAGCAGTTCTGAAGCGCTGTCATAGCTCGTTGACTGTATGCCTGGTCCGTTTATTTCAACTGTCGTTCGAGCAATCAACTGTACCTGTGATATGGAAAACCTCATGGATGACACCTCTATTCAAAAAAGGAGATCCGGAACAAGCAACTAGCTACAGAGGCATTACTTCCTTGTGCTCATGTGCCAAGTTGATTGAATTGATAGTCCACAACTGGTTAATGAGAGCTGCAATCAACTATATACACATCGCACAACACGGGTTCATGCCGAAACGCTCAACATCCACAAATTTAGTTGAATTTGTCTCAGGTTGCTTGAGCAGCATGGACAAGGGCCATCGGGTGGACTGCGTATACACTGACCTGAAAGCGGCCTTCGACAGTATATCTCATGATATACTGTTGGCTAAACTAAGAAGGCTGGGACTTTCAGAAGCAGTCCTTGCTTGGCTCCGTTCATACCTTTTGGACAGAGTGTATTCTGTCAGATTCGGACGGTCGTTCTCCAGTACGTTTACGGGCCAATCAGGCGTTCCACAGGGGAGCAACCTTGGTCCACTTCTGTTTTTGTTGTACGTGAACGATGTGACTACAGTAATCCCGGATAGATGCTTCCTGATGTATGCTGACGACGTAAAATTGTTTGTTGCGGTGCGTAACCAGCAAGACTGCTCACTCTTGCAAGAAGCGATCAACTCCTTTAACAACTGGTGTAAACGTAACATGCTTTGTATATGCATAGAAAAATGTGCCGTCGTTTCCTTCTCACGATCTCGTGCACTCAACCATGTAGAATACACTATCGATGGGCAGCCTATCCACCGAAGAAGCGAAATGCGGGACTTGGGTGTCATACTGGATTCCCGAATGACATTTGCCCCGCATTTGGAAGACATCATAAAACGCGCCAACAGAACACTGGGCCTGGTTCTTAAAATGACTCGCGACTTCGACGACCCGATGTGCATCAAGGCATTATATTGTAGCCTCGTCAGACCCATACTGGAGTTTGGTTCTGTGATTTGGACCCCGTACACTGACATTTGGCGAAAAAGGCTTGAAACCGTTCAGCGCAGGTTAACCTGGTACGCTGTTCGTCGGTTACGGTGGAGGAATCGATCTAACCGTCCGCCATATGTTTCACGATGCCTGTTACTTGGTCTGGAGAACCTGGCTGTCAGGCGAAGAAACGCCCAAGTACTCTTCACCGCAGGGTTACTACAAGGGTCAATTGACGCACCAAGACTTTTAGAGCAGCTGAACATTCTCATTCCTAGACACGTGTCCAGACATAGAGAATTCCTGGCAATTTCCAGAAGTTATACGCAATATGGACATCATGCCCCTTTAATAACCATGTCACGCCAGTTCAACAGGTTGTTCACACACTTTGACTTTAGCTTAACCAACTCTGCGTTTAGGGAGCGTTTGCGTTTTGCCCCTTGAATCGTTCTGTATCTGTGTTATTATTAAAAATCTGTTAAGTGCGCTATGTGATTGTTATGACTGTTTGTAAACCGCCTTGTTAAGCCATGTATGGCAGACTTGGATTAATAAAATAAACAAAAATAAACAAATAATAGTCTTATTAAATTTGTACCAAGTTTGCAAGTGTTTTGGCATGGTCTTAGTAAGTTTGTTCCAAGTTTGCAAGTATTTGGCATGGTCTTATTAAATTTGTACCAAGTTTGCAAGTGTTTTGGCATGGTCTTATTAGATTTGTACCAAGTTTGCAAGTGTTTTGGCATGGTCTTATCAAATTTTTACAAAGTTTGCAAGTGATTTGGCATGGTCTTATTAAATTTGTACCAAGTTTGCAAGTGTTTTGGCTTGGTCTTAGGAAGTTTGTTCCAAGTTTGCAAGTGTTTGGCATGGTCTTATAAAATTTGTACCAAGTTTGCAAGTGTTTTGGCATGGTCTTAGGAAGTTTGTTCCAAGTTTGCAAGTGTTTTGGTATGGTCTTAGGAAGTTTGTTCCAAGTTTGCAAGTGTTTGGCATGGTCTTATTAAATTTGTACCAAGTTTTCAAGTGTTTTGGCATGGTCGTATGAAGTTTGTTCCAAGTTTGCAAGTGTTTGGCATGGTCGTTTTAAATTTGTACCAAGTTTGCAAGTGTTTTGGCATGGTCTTAGGAAGTTTGTTCCAAGTTTGCAAGTGTTTGGACATGGTCTTATTAAATTTGTACCAAGTTTGCAAGTGTTTTGGCATGGTGTTATTAAATTTGTACCAAGTTTGCAAGTGTTTTGGCATGGTCTTATTAAATTTGTACCAAGGTTGCAAGTGTTTTTGCATGGTCTTAGGAAGTTTGTTCCAAGTTTGCAAGTGTTTGGCATGGTCTTATTAAATTTGTACCAAGTTTGCAAGTGTTTTGGCATGGTCTTAGGAAATTTTGTTCCAAGTTTGCAAGTGTTTTGGCATGGTCTTATTAAATTTGTACCAAGGTTGCAAGTGTTTTGGCATGGTCTTATTAAATTTGTGCCAAGTTTGCAAGTGTTTTGGCATGGTCTTAGGAAGTTTGTTCCAAGTTTGCAAGTGTTTGGCATGGTCTTATTAAATTTGTACCAAGTTTTCAAGTGTTTTGGCATGGTCGTATGAAGTTTGTTCCAAGTTTGCAAGTGTTTGGCATGGTCGTTTTAAATTTGTACCAAGTTTGCAAGTGTTTTGGCATGGTCCTAGGAAGTTTGTTCCAAGTTTGCAAGTGTTTTGGCATGGTCTTATTACATTTGTACCAAGTTTGCAAGTGTTTTGGCATGGTCTTATTAAATTTGTACCAAGTTTGCAAGTGTTTTGGCATGGTCTTATTACATTTGTACCAAGTTTGCAAGTGTTTTGGCATGGTCTTATTAAATTTGTACCAAGTTTGCAAGTGTTTTGGCATGGTCTTATTAAAATTGTACCAAGTTTGCAAGTGTTTTGGCATGGTCTTAGGAAGTTTGTTCCAAGTTTGCAAGTGTTTGGCATGGTCTTATTAAATTTGTATCAAGTTTGCAAGTGTTTGGCATGGTCGTTTTAAATTTGAACCAAGGTTGCAAGTGTTTTGGCATGGTCTTAGGAAGTTTGTTCCAAGTTTGCAAGTGTTTTGGCATGGTTTTATTAAATTTGTACCAAGGTTGCAAGTGTTTTGGCATGGTCTTAGGAAGTTTGTTCCAAGTTTGCAAGTGTTTGGCATGGTCGTATTAAATTTGTTCCAAGTTTGCAAGTGTTTTGGCATGGTCTTATTAAATTTGTACCAAGTTTGCAAGTGTTTTGGCATGGTCTTATTAAATTTGTACCAAGTTTGCAAGTGTTTTGGCATGGTCTTATTAAAATTGTACCAAGTTTGCAAGTGTTTTGGCATGGTCTTAGGAAGTTTGTTCCAAGTTTGCAAGTGTTTGGCATGGTCTTATTAAATTTGTATCAAGTTTGCAAGTGTTTGGCATGGTCGTTTTAAATTTGAACCAAGGTTGCAAGTGTTTTGGCATGGTCTTAGGAAGTTTGTTCCAAGTTTGCAAGTGTTTTGGCATGGTTTTATTAAATTTGTACCAAGGTTGCAAGTGTTTTGGCATGGTCTTAGGAAGTTTGTTCCAAGTTTGCAAGTGTTTGGCTTGGTCTTATTAAATTTGTACCAAGTTTGCAAGTGTTTTGGCATGGTCTTAGGAAGTTTGTTCCAAGTTTGCAAGTGTTTTGGCATGGTCTTAGGAAGTTTGTTCCAAGTTTGCAAGTGTTTTGGCATGGTCTTATTAAATTTGTACCAAGTTTGCAAGTGTTTTGGCATGGTCTTATTAAATTTGTACCAAGTTTGCAAGTGTTTTGGCATGGTCTTAGGAAGTTTGTTCCAAGTTTGCAAGTGTTTTGGCATGGTATTATTAAATTTGTACCAAGTTTGCAAGTGTTTTGGCATGGTCTTAGGAAGTTTGTCCCAATTTTGCAAGTGTTTGGCATGATCGTATTAAATTTGTACCAAGGTTGCAAGTGTTTTGGCATGGTCTTAGGAAGTTTGTACCAAGTTTGCAAGTGTTTGGCATGGTCTTATTAAATTTGTACCAAGTTTGCAAGTGTTTTGGCATGGTCTTAGGAAGTTTGTCCCAATTTTGCAAGTGTTTGGCATGATCGTATTAAATTTGTACCAAGGTTGCAAGTGTTTTGGCATGGTCTTAGGAAGTTTGTTCCAAGTTTGCAAGTGTTTGGCATGGTCTTATTAAATTTGTTCCAAGTTTGCAACTGTTTGGCATGGTCTTATTAAATTTGTACCATGTTTGCAAGTGTTTTGGCATGGTCTTATTAAATTTGTACCAAGTTTGCAAGTGTTTTGGCATGGTCTTAGGAAGTTTGTTCCAAGTTTGCAAGTGTTTTGGCATGGTCTTATTAAATTTGTACCAAGTTTGCAAGTGTTTTGGCATGGTCCTATTAAATTTGTGCCAAGTTTGCAAGTGATTTGGCATGGTCTTAGGAAGTTTGTTCCAAGTTTGCAAGTGTTTTGGCATGGTCTTATTAAATTTGTACCAAGGTTGCAAGTGTTTTGGCATGGTCTTAGGAAGTTTGTTCCAAGTTTGCAAGTGTTTTGGCATGGTTTTATTAAATTTGTACCAAGGTTGCAAGTGTTTTGGCATGGTCTTAGGAAGTTTGTTCCAAGTTTGCAAGTGTTTGGCTTGGTCTTATTAAATTTGTACCAAGTTTGCAAGTGTTTTGGCATGGTCTTAGGAAGTTTGTTCCAAGTTTGCAAGTGTTTTGGCATGGTCTTAGGAAGTTTGTTCCAAGTTTGCAAGTGTTTTGGCATGGTCTTATTAAATTTGTACCAAGTTTGCAAGTGTTTTGGCATGGTCTTAGGAAGTTTGTCCCAATTTTGCAAGTGTTTGGCATGATCGTATTGATTTTGTACCAAGGTTGCAAGTGTTTTGGCATGGTCTTAGGAAGTTTGTTCCAAGTTTGCAAGTGTTTGGCATGGTCTTATTAAATTTGTTTCAAGTTTGCAACTGTTTGGCATGGTCTTATTAAATTTGTACCAAGTTTGCAAGTGTTTTGGCATGGTCTTATTAAATTTGTACCAAGTTTGCAAGTGTTTTGGCATGGTCTTAGGAAGTTTGTTCCAAGTTTGCAAGTGTTTTGGCATGGTCTTATTAAATTTGTACCAAGTTTGCAAGTGTTTTGGCATGGTCCTATTAAATTTGTGCCAAGTTTGCAAGTGTTTTGGCATGGTCTTAGGAAGTTTGTTCCAAGTTTGCAAGTGTTTTGGCATGGTCTTATTAAATTTGTACCAAGGTTGCAAGTGTTTTGGCATGGTCTTAGGAAGTTTGTTCCAAGTTTGCAAGTGTTTTGGCATGGTTTTATTAAATTTGTACCAAGGTTGCAAGTGTTTTGGCATGGTCTTAGGAAGTTTGTTCCAAGTTTGCAAGTGTTTGGCTTGGTCTTATTAAATTTGTACCAAGTTTGCAAGTGTTTTGGCATGGTCTTAGGAAGTTTGTTCCAAGTTTGCAAGTGTTTTGGCATGGTCTTAGGAAGTTTGTTCCAAGTTTGCAAGTGTTTTGGCATGGTCTTATTAAATTTGTACCAAGTTGGCAAGTGTTTTGGCATGGTCGTATTAAATTTGTGCTAAGTTTGCAAGTGTTTTGGCATGGTCTTAGGAAGTTTGTTCCAAGTTTGCAAGTGTTTGGGCATGGTCTTATTAAATTTGTACCAAGTTTGCAAGTGTTTTAGCATGGTCTTATTAAATTTGTACCAAGTTTGCAAGTGTTTTGGTATGGTCTTAGGAAGTTTGTCCCAATTTTGCAAGTGTTTGGCATGATCGTATTAAATTTGTACCAAGGTTGCAAGTGTTTTGGCATGGTCTTAGGAAGTTTGTTCCAAGTTTGCAAGTGTTTGGCATGGTCTTATTAAATTTGTACCAAGTTTGCAAGTGTTTTGGCATGGTCTTAGGAAATTTTGATCCAAGTTTGCAAGTGTTTGGCATGGTCTTATTAAATTTGTACCAAGTTTGCAAGTGTTTGGAATGGTCGTATTAAATTTGTACCAAGTTTGCAAGTGTTTTGGCATGGTCTTATTAAATTTGTATCAAGTTTGCAAGTGTTTTGGCATGGTCGTATTAAATTTGTGCTAAGTTTGCAAGTGTTTTGGCATGGTCTTAGGAAGTTTGTTCCAAGTTTGCAAGTGTTTTGGCATGGTCTTATTAAATTTGTACCAAGGTTGCAAGTGTTTTGGCATGGTCTTAGGAAGTTTGTTCCAAGTTTGCAAGTGTTTGGCATGGTCTTATTAAATTTGTACCAAGTTTGCAAGTGTTTTGGCATGGTCTTAGGAAGTTTGTTCCAAGTTTGCAAGTGTTTTGGCATGGTCTTAGGAAGTTTGTTCCAAGTTTGCAAGTGTTTTGGCATGGTCTTATTAAATTTGTGCCAAGTTTGCAAGTGTTTTGGCATGGTCTTAGGAAGTTTGTTCCAAGTTTGCAAGTGTTTTGGCATGGTCTTAGGAAGTTTGTTCCAAGTTTGCAAGTGTTTTGGCATGGTCTTAGGAAGTTTGTTCCAAGTTTGCAAGTGTTTTGGCATGATCTTATTAAATTTGTACCAAGTTTGCAAGTGTTTTGGCATGGTCCTATTAAATTTGTGCCAAGTTTGCAAGTGTTTTGGCATGGTCTTAGGAAGTTTGTTCCAAGTTTGCAAGTGTTTTGGCATGGTCTTATTAAATTTGTACCAAGGTTGCAAGTGTTTGGGCATGGTCTTAGGAAGTTTGTTCCAAGTTTGCAAGTGTTTTGGCATGGTTTTATTAAATTTGTACCAAGGTTGCAAGTGTTTTGGCATGGTCTTAGGAAGTTTGTTCCAAGTTTGCAAGTGTTTGGCTTGGTCTTATTAAATTTGTACCAAGTTTGCAAGTGTTTTGGCATGGTCTTAGGAAGTTTGTTCCAAGTTTGCAAGTGTTTTGGCATGGTCTTAGGAAGTTTGTTCCAAGTTTGCAAGTGTTTTGGCATGGTCTTATTAAATTTGTACCAAGGTTGCAAGTGTTTTGGCATGGTCTTAGGAAGTTTGTTCCAAGTTTGCAAGTGTTTGGCATGGTCTTAGGAAGTTTGTTCCAAGTTTGCAAGTGTTTTGGCATGGTCTTATTAAATTTGTACCAAGGTTGCAAGTGTTTTGGCATGGTCTTAGGAAGTTTGTTCCAAGTTTGCAAGTGTTTTGGCATGGTTTTATTAAATTTGTACCAAGGTTGCAAGTGTTTTGGCATGGTCTTAGGAAGTTTGTTCCAAGTTTGCAAGTGTTTGGCTTGGTCTTATTAAATTTGTACCAAGTTTGCAAGTGTTTTGGCATGGTCTTAGGAAGTTTGTTCCAAGTTTGCAAGTGTTTTGGCATGGTCTTAGGAAGTTTGTTCCAAGTTTGCAAGTGTTTGGCATGGTCTTATTAAATTTGTATCAAGTTTGCAAGTGTTTGGCATGGTCGTTTTAAATTTGTACCAAGGTTGCAAGTGTTTTGGCATGGTCTTAGGAAGTTTGTTCCAAGTTTGCAAGTGTTTGGCATGGTCTTATTAAATTTGTACCAAGTTTGCAAGTGTTTTGGCATGGTCTTAGGAAATTTTGATCCAAGTTTGCAAGTGTTTGGCATGGTCTTATTAAATTTGTACCAAGTTTGCAAGTGTTTGGCATGGTCGTATTAAATTTGTACCAAGTTTGCAAGTGTTTTGGCATGGTCTTAGGAAGTTTGTTCCAATTTTGCAAGTGTTTGGCTTGATCGTATTAAATTTGTACCAAGGTTGCAAGTGTTTTGGCATGGTCTTAGGAAGTTTGTTCCAAGTTTGCAAGTGTTTGGCATGGTCTTATTAAATTTGTACCAAGTTTGCAAGTGTTTTGGCATGATCTTAGGAAATTTTGATCCAAGTTTGCAAGTGTTTGGCATGGTCTTATTAAATTTGTACCAAGTTTGCAAGTGTTTGGCATGGTCGTATTAAATTTGTACCAAGTTTGCAAGTGTTTTGGCATGGTCTTATTAAATTTGTACCAAGTTTGCAAGTGTTTTGGCATGGTCGTATTAAATTTGTGCTAAGTTTGCAAGTGTTTTGGCATGGTCTTAGGAAGTTTGTTCCAAGTTTGCAAGTGTTTGGCATGGTCTTATTAAATTTGTACCAAGTTTGCAAGTGTTTTGGCATGGTCTTAGGAAATTTTGATCCAAGTTTGCAAGTGTTTGGCATGGTCTTATTAAATTTGTACCAAGTTTGCAAGTGTTTGGCATGGTCGTATTAAATTTGTACCAAGTTTGCAAGTGTTTTGGCATGGTCTTATTAAATTTGTACCAAGTTTGCAAGTGTTTTGGCATGGTCGTATTAAATTTGTGCTAAGTTTGCAAGTGTTTTGGCATGGTCTTAGGAAGTTTGTTCCAAGTTTGCAAGTGTTTGGGCATGGTCTTATTAAATTTGTACCAAGTTTGCAAGTGTTTTGGCATGGTCTTATTAAATTTGTACCAAGTTTGCAAGTGTTTTGGCATGGTCTTAGGAAGTTTGTCCCAATTTTGCAAGTGTTTGGCATGATCATATTAAATTTGTACCAAGGTTGCAAGTGTTTTGGCATGGTCTTAGGAAGTTTGTTCCAAGTTTGCAAGTGCTTGGCATGGTCTTATTAAATTTGTACCAAGTTTGCAAGTGTTTTGGCATGGTCTTAGGAAATTTTGATCCAAGTTTGCAAGTGTTTGGCATGGTCTTATTAAATTTGTACCAAGTTTGCAAGTGTTTGGCATGGTCGTATTAAATTTGTACCAAGTTTGCAAGTGTTTTGGCATGGTCTTATTAAATTTGTACCAAGTTTGCAAGTGTTTTGGCATGGTCGTATTAAATTTGTGCTAAGTTTGCAAGTGTTTTGGCATGGTCTTAGGAAGTTTGTTCGAAGTTTGCAAGTGTTTGGCATGGTCTTTTTAAATTTGTACCAAGTTTGCAAGTGTTTTGGCATGGTCTTAGGATGTTTGTTCCAAGTTTGCAAGTGTTTGGCATGGTCTTATTAAATTTGTACCAAGTTTGCAAGTGTTTTGGCATGGTCTTAGGAAGTTTGTTCCAAGTTTGCAAGTGTTTTGGCATGGTCTTATCACATTTGTACCAAGTTTGCAAGTGTTTTGGCATGGTCTTATTAAATTTGTACCAAGTTTGCAAGTGTTTTGGCATGGTCTTATTAAATTTGTACCAAGTTTGCAAGTGTTTTGGCATGGTCTAAGGAAGTTTGTTCCAAGTTTGCAAGTGTTTGGCATGGTCGTATTAAATTTGTTCCAAGTTTGCAACTGTTTGGCATGGTCTTATTAAATTTGTACCAAGTTTGCAAGTGTTTTGGCATGGTCTTATTAAATTTGTACCAAGTTTGCAAGTGTTTTGGCATGGTCCTATTAAATTTGTGCCAAGTTTGCAAGTGTTTTGGCATGGTCTTAGGAAGTTTGTTCCAAGTTTGCAAGTGTTTTGGCATGGTCTTATTAAAGTTGTACCAAGGTTGCAAGTGTTTTGGCATGGTCTTAGGAAGTTTGTTCCAAGTTTGCAAGTGTTTGGCATGGTCTTATTAAATTTGTACCAAGTTTGCAAGTGTTTTGGCATGGTCTTAGGAAGTTTGTTCCAAGTTTGTAAGTGTTTTGGCATGGTCTTAGGAAGTTTGTTCCAAGTTTGCAAGTGTTTTGGCATGGTCTTATTAAATTTGTGCCAAGTTTGCAAGTGTTTTGGCATGGTCTTAGGAAGTTTGTTCCAAGTTTGCAAGTGTTTGGCATGGTCTTATTAAATTTGTACCAAATTTGCAAGTGTTTTGGCATGGTCTTAGGAAGTTTGTTCCAAGTTTGCAAGTGTTTTGGCATGGTCTTATTAAATTTGTACAAAGGTTGCAAGTGCTTTGGCATGGTCTTAGGAAGTTTGTTCCAAGTTTGCAAGTGTTTGGCATGGTCTTATTAAATTTGTACCAAGTTTGCAAGTGTTTTGGCATGGTCTTATTAAATTTGTACCAAGTTTGCAAGTGTTTTGGCATGGTCTTAGGAAGTTTGTCCCAAGTTTGCAAGTGTTTGGCATGGTCTTATTAAATTTGTACCAAGGTTGCAAGTGTTTTGGCATGGTCTTAGGAAGTTTGTTCCAAGTTTGCAAGTGTTTGGCATGGTCTTATTAAATTTGTACCAAGTTTGCAAGTGTTTTGGCATGGTCTTAGGAAGTTTGTTCCAAGTTTGCAAGTGTTTGGCATGGTCTTATTAAATTTGTACCAAGTTCGCAAGTGTTTGGCATGGTCGTATTAAATTTGTACCAAGTTTGCAAGTGTTTTGGCATGATCTTATTAAATTTGTACCAAGCTTGCAAGTGTTTTGGCATGGTCTTAGGAAGTTTGTTCCAAGTTTGCAAGTGTTTGGCATGGTCGTATTAAATTTGTAACAAGGTTGCAAGTGTTTTGGCATGGTCTTAGGAAGTTTGTTCCAAGTTTGCAAGTGTTTTGGCATGGTCTTATTAAATTTGTACCAAGTTTGCAAGTGTTTTGGCATGGTCTTAGGAAGTTTGTTCCAAGTTTGCAAGTGTTTGGCATGGTCTTATTAAATTTGTACCAAGTTTGCAAGTGTTTTGGCATGGTCTTATTAAATTTGTACCGAGGTTGCAAGTGTTTTGGCATGGTCTTAGGAAGTTTGTTCCAAGTTTGCAAGTGTTTTGGCATGGTCTTATTAAATTTGTACCAAGTTTGCAAGTGTTTTGGCATGGTCTTAAGAAGTTTGTTCCAAGTTTTCAAGTGTTTGGCATGGTCTTATTAAATTTGTACCAAGTTTGCAAGTGTTTTGGCATGGTCTTAGGAAGTTTGTTCCAAGTTTGCAAGTGTTTGGCATGGTCTTATTAAATTTGTACCAAGTTTGCAAGTGTTTTGGCATGGTCTCATCAAATTTGTACCAAGTTTGCAAGTGTTTTGGCATGGTCTTATTAAATTTGTACCAAGTTTGCAAGTGTTTTGGCATGTTGTTATTAAATTTGTACCAAGTTTGCAAGTGTTTTGGCATGTTGTTATTAAATTTGTACCAAGTTTGCAAGTGTTTTGGCATGGTTTTATTTAATTTGTACCAAGTTTGCAAGTGTTCTGGCATGGTGTTATTAAATTTGTTACAAGTTTGCAAGTGTTTTGGCATGGTTTATTAAATTTGTACCAAGTTTGCAAGTGTTTTGGCATGGTCTTTAAAAGTTTGTTCCAAGTTTGCAAGTGTTTGGCATGGTGTTATTAAATTTGTACCAAGTTTGCAAGTATTTTGGCATGGTCTTATTAAATTTGTACCAAGTTTGCAAGTGTTTTGGCATGGTCTTAGGAAGTTTGTTCCAAGTTTGCAAGTGTTTTGGCATGGTGTTATTAAATTTGTACCAAGTTTGCAAGTGTTTTGGCATGGTCTTATTAAATTTGTACCAAGTTTGCAAGTGTTTTGGCATGGTCTTAAAAAGTTTGTTCCAAGTTTGCAAGTGTTTGGCATGGTGTTATTAAATTTGTGCCAAGTTTGCAAGTATTTTGGCATGGTCTTATTAAATTTGTACCAAGTTTGCAAGTGTTTTGGCATGGTCTTATCAAATTTGTACCAGGTTTGCAAGTGTTTTGGCATGGTCTTATTAAATTTGTACCAAGTTTGCAAGTGTTTTGGCATGGTTTTATTAAATTTGTACCAAGTTTGCAAGTGTTTTGGCATGTTGTTATAAAATTTGTACCAAGTTTGCAAGTGTTTTGGCATGGTTTTATTAAATTTGTACCAAGTTTGCAAGTGTTTTGGCATGGTGTTATTAAATTTGTACCAAGTTTGCAAGTGTTTTGGCATGGTCTTAAAAAGTTTGTTCCAAGTTTGCAAGTGTTTGGCATGGTGTTATTAAATTTGTGCCAAGTTTGCAAGTATTTTGGCATGGTCTTATTAAATTTGTACCAAGTTTGCAAGTGTTTTGGCATGGTCTTATCAAATTTGTACCAGGTTTGCAAGTGTTTTGGCATGGTCTTATTAAATTTGTACCAAGTTTGCAAGTGTTTTGGCATGGTTTTATTAAATTTGTACCAAGTTTGCAAGTGTTTTGGCATGTTGTTATAAAATTTGTACCAAGTTTGCAAGTGTTTTGGCATGGTTTTATTAAATTTGTACCAAGTTTGCAAGTGTTTTGGCATGGTGTTATTAAATTTGTACCAAGTTTGCAAGTGTTTTGGCATGGTCTTATTAAATTTGTACCAAGTTTGCAAGTGTTTTGGCATGGTCTTAAAAAGTTTGTTCCAAGTTTGCAAGTGTTTGGCTTGGTGTTATTAAATTTGTACCAAGTTTGCAAGTATTTTGGCATGGTCTTATTAAATTTGTACCAAGTTTGCAAGTGTTTTGGCATGGCCTTATTAAATTTGTACCAAGTTTGCAAGTGTTTTGGCTTGGTCTTAAAAAGTTTGTTCCAAGTTTGCAAGTGTTTGGCATGGTGTTATTAAATTTGTACCAAGTTTGCAAGTATTTTGGCATGGTCTTATTAAATTTGTACCAAGTTTGCAACTGTTTTGGCATGGTCTTAGGAAGTTTGTACCAAGTTTGCAAGTGTTTTGGCATGGTGTTATTAAATTTGTACCAAGTTTGCAAGTGTTTTGGCATGGTCTTATTAAATTTGTACCAAGTTTGCAAGTGTTTTGGCATGGTCTTAAAAAGTTTGATCCAAGTTTGCAAGTGTTTGGCATGGTGTTATTAAATTTGTACCAAGTTTGCAAGTATTTTGGCATGGTCTTATTAAATTTGTACGAAGTTTGCAACTGTTTTGGCATGGTCTTAGGAAGTTTGTACCAAGTTTGCAAGTGTTTTGGCATGGTGTTATTAAATTTGTACCAAGTTTGCAAGTGTTTTGGCATGGTCTTATTAAATTTGTACCAAGTTTGCAAGTGTTTTGGCATGGTCTTAAAAAGTTTGTTCCAAGTTTGCAAGTGTTTGGCATGGTGTTATTAAATTTGTACCAAGTTTGCAAGTATTTTGGCATGGTGTTATTAAATTTGTACCAAGTTTGCAAGTATTTTGGCATGGTCTTATTAAATTTGTACCAAGTTTGCAAGTGTTTTGGCATGGTCTTAGGAAGTTTTTTTCAAGTTTGCAAGTGTTTTGGCATGGTGTTATTAAATTTGTACCAAGTTTGCAAGTGTTTTGGCATGGTCTTTTAAATTTGTACCAAGTTTGCAAGTGTTTTGGCATGGTCTTAAAAAGTTTGTTCCAAGTTTGCAAGTGTTTGGCATGGTGTTATTAAATTTGTACCAAGTTTGCAAGTGTTTTGGCATGGTCTTATTAAATTTGTACCAAGTTTGCAAGTCTTTTGGCATGGTCTTAGGAAGTTTGTTCCAAGTTTGCAAGTGTTTGGCATGGTCTCAGTAAATTTGTACCAAGTTTGCAAGTGTTTTGGCATGGTCTTATTAAATTTGTACCAAGTTTGCAAGTGTTTTGGCATGGTCTTAGGAAGTTTGTTCCAAGTTTGCAAGTGTTTGGCATGGTCTTATTAAATTTGTACCAAGTTTGCAAGTGTTTTGGCATGATCTTATTAAATTTGTACCAAGTTTGCAAGTGTTTGGCATGGTCTAAGGAAGTTTGTTCCTAGTTTGCAAGTGTTTGGCATGGTCTTATTAAATTTGTACCAAGTTTGCAAGTGTTTTGGCATGGTCTTAGGAAGTTTGTTCCAATTTTGCAAGTGTTTGGCATGGTCTTATAAAATTTGTACCAAGTTTGCAAGTGTTTTGGCATGGTCTTATTAAATTTGTACCAAGTTTGCAAGTGTTTTGGCATGGTCTTAGGAAGTTTGTTCCAAGTTTGCAAGTGTTTGGCATCGTCTTATTAAATTTGTACCAAGTTTGCAAGTGTTTTGGCATGGTCTTATTAAATTTGTTCCAAGATTGCAAGTGTTTTGGCATGGTCTTAGGAAGTTTGTTCCAAGTTTGCAAGTGTTTTGGCATGGTCTTATTAAATATGTACCAAGTTTGCAAGTGTTTTGGCATGGTTTTATTAAATTTGTACCTAGTTTGCAAGTGTTTTGGCATGGTCTTAGGAAGTTTGTTCCAAGTTTGCAAGTGTTTTGGCATGGTCTTAGGAAGTTTGTTCCAAGTTTGCAAGTGTTTTGACATGGTCTTTTTAAATTTGTGCCAAGTTTGCAAGTGTTTTGGAATGGTCTTAGGAAGTTTGTTCCAAGTTTGCAAGTGTTTGGCATGGTCTTATTAAATTTGTACCAAGTTTGCAAGTGTTTTGGCATGGTCTTAGGAAGTTTGTTCCAAGTTTGCTAGTGTTTGGCATGGTCTTACTAAATTTGTACCAAGTTTGCAAGTGTTTGGCATGGTCGTATTAAATTTGTACCAAGTTTGCAAGTGTTTTGGCATGGTCTTATTAAATTTGTACCAAGGTTGCAAGTGTTTTGGCATGGTCTTATTAAATTTGTGCCAAGTTTGCAAGTGTTTTGGCATGGTCTTAGGAAGTTTGTTCGAAGTTTGCAAGTGTTTGGCATGGTCTTTTTAAATTTGTACCAAGTTTGCAAGTGTTTTGGCATGGTCTTAGGATGTTTGTTCCAAGTTTGCAAGTGTTTTGGCATGTTGTTATAAAATTTGTACCAAGTTTGCAAGTGTTTTGGCATGGTTTTATTAAATTTGTACCAAGTTTGCAAGTGTTTTGGCATGGTGTTATTAAATTTGTACCAAGTTTGCAAGTGTTTTGGCATGGTCTTAAAAAGTTTGTTCCAAGTTTGCAAGTGTTTGGCATGGTGTTATTAAATTTGTGCCAAGTTTGCAAGTATTTTGGCATGGTCTTATTAAATTTGTACCAAGTTTGCAAGTGTTTTGGCATGGTCTTATCAAATTTGTACCAGGTTTGCAAGTGTTTTGGCATGGTCTTATTAAATTTGTACCAAGTTTGCAAGTGTTTTGGCATGGTTTTATTAAATTTGTACCAAGTTTGCAAGTGTTTTGGCATGTTGTTATAAAATTTGTACCAAGTTTGCAAGTGTTTTGGCATGGTTTTATTAAATTTGTACCAAGTTTGCAAGTGTTTTGGCATGGTGTTATTAAATTTGTACCAAGTTTGCAAGTGTTTTGGCATGGTCTTATTAAATTTGTACCAAGTTTGCAAGTGTTTTGCCATGGTCTTAAAAAGTTTGTTCCAAGTTTGCAAGTGTTTGGCTTGGTGTTATTAAATTTGTACCAAGTTTGCAAGTATTTTGGCATGGTCTTATTAAATTTGTACCAAGTTTGCAAGTGTTTTGGCATGGCCTTATTAAATTTGTACCAAGTTTGCAAGTGTTTTGGCTTGGTCTTAAAAAGTTTGTTCCAAGTTTGCAAGTGTTTGGCATGGTGTTATTAAATTTGTACCAAGTTTGCAAGTATTTTGGCATGGTCTTATTAAATTTGTACCAAGTTTGCAACTGTTTTGGCATGGTCTTAGGAAGTTTGTACCAAGTTTGCAAGTGTTTTGGCATGGTGTTATTAAATTTGTACCAAGTTTGCAAGTGTTTTGGCATGGTCTTATTAAATTTGTACCAAGTTTGCAAGTGTTTTGGCATGGTCTTAAAAAGTTTGATCCAAGTTTGCAAGTGTTTGGCATGGTGTTATTAAATTTGTACCAAGTTTGCAAGTATTTTGGCATGGTCTTATTAAATTTGTACGAAGTTTGCAACTGTTTTGGCATGGTCTTAGGAAGTTTGTACCAAGTTTGCAAGTGTTTTGGCATGGTGTTATTAAATTTGTACCAAGTTTGCAAGTGTTTTGGCATGGTCTTATTAAATTTGTACCAAGTTTGCAAGTGTTTTGGCATGGTCTTAAAAAGTTTGTTCCAAGTTTGCAAGTGTTTGGCATGGTGTTTTTAAATTTGTACCAAGTTTGCAAGTATTTTGGCATGGTGTTATTAAATTTGTACCAAGTTTGCAAGTATTTTGGCATGGTCTTATTAAATTTGTACCAAGTTTGCAAGTGTTTTGGCATGGTCTTAGGAAGTTTTTTTCAAGTTTGCAAGTGTTTTGGCATGGTGTTATTAAATTTGTACCAAGTTTGCAAGTGTTTTGGCATGGTCTTTTAAATTTGTACCAAGTTTGCAAGTGTTTTGGCATGGTCTTAAAAAGTTTGTTCCAAGTTTGCAAGTGTTTGGCATGGTGTTATTAAATTTGTACCAAGTTTGCAAGTGTTTTGGCATGGTCTTATTAAATTTGTACCAAGTTTGCAAGTCTTTTGGCATGGTCTTAGGAAGTTTGTTCCAAGTTTGCAAGTGTTTGGCATGGTCTCAGTAAATTTGTACCAAGTTTGCAAGTGTTTTGGCATGGTCTTATTAAATTTGTACCAAGTTTGCAAGTGTTTTGGCATGGTCTTAGGAAGTTTGTTCCAAGTTTGCAAGTGTTTGGCATGGTCTTATTAAATTTGTACCAAGTTTGCAAGTGTTTTGGCATGATCTTATTAAATTTGTACCAAGTTTGCAAGTGTTTGGCATGGTCTTAGGAAGTTTGTTCCAAGTTTGCAAGTGTTTTGGCATGGTCTTATTAAATTGGTACCAAGTTTGCAAGTGTTTTGGCATGGTCTTATTAAATTTGTACCAAGTTTTCAAGTGTTTTGGCATGGTCTTATTAAATTTGTTCCAAGTTTGTAAGTGTTTTGGCTTGGTCTTATTAAATTTGTACCAAGTGTGCAAGTGTTTTGGCATGGTCTTAGGAAGTTTGTTCCAGGTTGGCAAGTGTTTTGGCATGGTCTTTTTAAATTTGTACCAAGTTTGCAAGTGTTTTGGCATGGTCTAAGGAAGTTTGTTCCAAGTTTGCAAGTGTTTGGCATGGTCTTATTAAATTTGTACCAAGTTTGCAAGTGTTTTGGCATGGTCTTAGGAAGTTTGTTCCAATTTTGCAAGTGTTTGGCATGGTCTTATAAAATTTGTACCAAGTTTGCAAGTGTTTTGGCATGGTCTTATTAAATTTGTACCAAGTTTGCAAGTGTTTTGGCATGGTCTTAGGAAGTTTGTTCCAAGTTTGCAAGTGTTTGGCATCGTCTTATTAAATTTGTACCAAGTTTGCAAGTGTTTTGGCATGGTCTTATTAAACTTGTTCCAAGATTGCAAGTGTTTTGGCATGGTCTTAGGAAGTTTGTTCCAAGTTTGCAAGTGTTTTGGCATGGTCTTATTAAATTTGTACCAAGTTTGCAAGTGTTTTGGCATGGTTTTATTAAATTTGTACCTAGTTTGCAAGTGTTTTGGCATGGTCTTAGGAAGTTTGTTCCAAGTTTGCAAGTGTTTTGGCATGGTCTTAGGAAGTTTGTTCCAAGTTTGCAAGTGTTTTGACATGGTCTTTTTAAATTTGTGCCAAGTTTGCAAGTGTTTTGGAATGGTCTTAGGAAGTTTGTTCCAAGTTTGCAAGTGTTTGGCATGGTCTTATTAAATTTGTACCAAGTTTGCAAGTGTTTTGGCATGGTCTTAGGAAGTTTGTTCCAAGTTTGCTAGTGTTTGGCATGGTCTTACTAAATTTGTACCAAGTTTGCAAGTGTTTGGCATGGTCGTATTAAATTTGTACCAAGTTTGCAAGTGTTTTGGCATGGTCTTATTAAATTTGTACCAAGGTTGCAAGTGTTTTGGCATGGTCTTATTAAATTTGTGCCAAGTTTGCAAGTGTTTTGGCATGGTCTTAGGAAGTTTGTTCGAAGTTTGCAAGTGTTTGGCATGGTCTTTTTAAATTTGTACCAAGTTTGCAAGTGTTTTGGCATGGTCTTAGGATGTTTGTTCCAAGTTTGCAAGTGTTTGGCATGGTCTTATTAAATTTGTACCAAGTTTGCAAGTGTTTTGGCATGGTCTTAGGAAGTTTGTTCCAAGTTTGCAAGTGTTTTGGCATGGTCTTATCACATTTGTACCAAGTTTGCAAGTGTTTTGGCATGGTCTTATTAAATTTGTACCAAGTTTGCAAGTGTTTTGGCATGGTCTTATTAAATTTGTACCAAGTTTGCAAGTGTTTTGGCATGGTCTAAGGAAGTTTGTTCCAAGTTTGCAAGTGTTTGGCATGGTCGTATTAAATTTGTTCCAAGTTTGCAACTGTTTGGCATGGTCTTATTAAATTTGTACCAAGTTTGCAAGTGTTTTGGCATGGTCTTATTAAATTTGTACCAAGTTTGCAAGTGTTTTGGCATGGTCCTATTAAATTTGTGCCAAGTTTGCAAGTGTTTTGGCATGGTCTTAGGAAGTTTGTTCCAAGTTTGCAAGTGTTTTGGCATGGTCTTATTAAATTTGTACCAAGGTTGCAAGTGTTTTGGCATGGTCTTAGGAAGTTTGTTCCAAGTTTGCAAGTGTTTGGCATGGTCTTATTAAATTTGTACCAAGTTTGCAAGTGTTTTGGCATGGTCTTAGGAAGTTTGTTCCAAGTTTGTAAGTGTTTTGGCATGGTCTTAGGAAGTTTGTTCCAAGTTTGCAAGTGTTTTGGCATGGTCTTATTAAATTTGTGCCAAGTTTGCAAGTGTTTTGGCATGGTCTTAGGAAGTTTGTTCCAAGTTTGCAAGTGTTTGGCATGGTCTTATTAAATTTGTACCAAATTTGCAAGTGTTTTGGCATGGTCTTAGGAAGTTTGTTCCAAGTTTGCAAGTGTTTTGGCATGGTATTATTAAATTTGTACAAAGGTTGCAAGTGTTTTGGCATGGTCTTAGGAAGTTTGTTCCAAGTTTGCAAGTGTTTGGCATGGTCTTATTAAATTTGTACCAAGTTTGCAAGTGTTTTGGCATGGTCTTAGGAAGTTTGTTCCAAGTTTGCAAGTGTTTTGGCATGGTTTTAGGAAGTTTGTTCCAAGTTTGCAAGTGTTTTGACATGGTCTTATTAAATTTGTACCAAGGTTGCAAGAGTTTTGGCATGGTCTTAGGAAGTTTGTTCCAAGTTTGCAAGTGTTTGGCATGGTGTTATTAAATTTGTACCAAGTTTGCAAGTGTTTGGCATGGTCGTATTAAATTTGTACCAAGTTTGCAAGTGTTTTGGCATGGTCTTATTAAATTTGTACCAAGTTTGCAAGTGTTTTGGCATGGTCTTATTAAATTTGTACCAAGTTTGCAAGTGTTTTGGCATGGTCTTAGGAAGTTTGTCCCAAGTTTGCAAGTGTTTGGCATGGTCTTATTAAATTTGTACCAAGGTTGCAAGTGTTTTGGCATGGTGTTAGGAAGTTTGTTCCAAGTTTGCAAGTGTTTGGCATGGTCTTATTAAATTAGTACCAAGTTTGCAAGTGTTTTGGCATGGTCTTAGGAAGTTTGTTCCAAGTTTGCAAGTGTTTGGCATGGTCTTATTAAATTTGTACCAAGTTTGCAAGTGTTTGGCATGGTCGTATTAAATTTGTACCAAGTTTGCAAGTGTTTTGGCATGATCTTATTAAATTTGTACCAAGCTTGCAAGTGTTTTGGCATGGTCTTAGGAAGTTTGTTCCAAGTTTGCAAGTGTTTGGCATGGTCATATTAAATTTGTAACAAGGTTGCAAGTGTTTTGGCATGGTCTTAGGAAGTTTGTTCCAAGTTTGCAAGTGTTTTGGCATGGTCTTATTAAATTTGTACCAAGTTTGCAAGTGTTTTGGCATGGTCTTAGGAAGTTTGTTCCAAGTTTGCAAGTGTTTGGCATGGTCTTATTAAATTTGTACCAAGTTTGCAAGTGTTTTGGCATGGTCTTATTAAATTTGTACCGAGGTTGCAAGTGTTTTGGCATGGTCTTAGGAAGTTTGTTCCAAGTTTGCAAGTGTTTTGGCATGGTCTTATTAAATTTGTACCAAGTTTGCAAGTGTTTTGGCATGGTCTTAAGAAGTTTGTTCCAAGTTTTCAAGTGTTTGGCATGGTCTTATTAAATTTGTACCAAGTTTGCAAGTGTTTTGGCATGGTCTTAGGAAGTTTGTTCCAAGTTTGCAAGTGTTTGGCATGGTCTTATTAAATTTGTACCAAGTTTGCAAGTGTTTTGGCATGGTCTTAGGAAGTTTGTTCCAAGTTTGTAAGTGTTTTGGCATGGTCTTAGGAAGT
The DNA here is from genome assembly GCA_914969975.1 of Anopheles atroparvus. Taxonomy (NCBI): domain Eukaryota; kingdom Metazoa; phylum Arthropoda; class Insecta; order Diptera; family Culicidae; genus Anopheles; species Anopheles atroparvus. The sequence goes on along the minus strand of CAJZCY010000008.1, from coordinate 196,537 downwards.
TTGTTCCAAGTTTGCAAGTGTTTTGGCATGGTCTTATTAAATTTGTGCCAAGTTTGCAAGTGTTTTGGCATGGTCTTAGGAAGTTTGTTCCAAGTTTGCAAGTGTTTGGCATGGTCGTATTAAATTTGTAACAAGGTTGCAAGTGTTTTGGCATGGTCTTAGGAAGTTTGTTCCAAGTTTGCAAGTGTTTTGGCATGGTCTTATTAAATTTGTACCAAGTTTGCAAGTGTTTTGGCATGGTCTAAGGAAGTTTGTTCCAAGTTTGCAAGTGTTTGGCATGGTCGTATTAAATTTGTTCCAAGTTTGCAACTGTTTGGCATGGTCTTATGAAATTTGTACCAAGTTTGCAAGTGTTTTGGCATGGTCTTATTAAATTTGTACCAAGTTTGCAAGTGTTTTGGCATGGTCCTATTAAATTTGTGCCAAGTTTGCAAGTGTTTTGGCATGGTCTTAGGAAGTTTGTTCCAAGTTTGCAAGTGTTTTGGCATGGTCTTATTAAAGTTGTACCAAGGTTGCAAGTGTTTTGGCATGGTCTTAGGAAGTTTGTTCCAAGTTTGCAAGTGTTTGGCATGGTCTTATTAAATTTGTACCAAGTTTGCAAGTGTTTTGGCATGGTCTTATTAAATTTGTACCGAGGTTGCAAGTGTTTTGGCATGGTCTTAGGAAGTTTGTTCCAAGTTTGCAAGTGTTTTGGCATGGTCTTATTAAATTTGTACCAAGTTTGCAAGTGTTTTGGCATGGTCTTAAGAAGTTTGTTCCAAGTTTTCAAGTGTTTGGCATGGTCTTATTAAATTTGTACCAAGTTTGCAAGTGTTTTGGCATGGTCTTAGGAAGTTTGTTCCAAGTTTGCAAGTGTTTGGCATGGTCTTATTAAATTTGTACCAAGTTTGCAAGTGTTTTGGCATGGTCTTAGGAAGTTTGTTCCAAGTTTGTAAGTGTTTTGGCATGGTCTTAGGAAGTTTGTTCCAAGTTTGCAAGTGTTTTGGCATGGTCTTATTAAATTTGTGCCAAGTTTGCAAGTGTTTTGGCATGGTCTTAGGAAGTTTGTTCCAAGTTTGCAAGTGTTTGGCATGGTCGTATTAAATTTGTAACAAGGTTGCAAGTGTTTTGGCATGGTCTTAGGAAGTTTGTTCCAAGTTTGCAAGTGTTTTGGCATGGTCTTATTAAATTTGTACCAAGTTTGCAAGTGTTTTGGCATGGTCTAAGGAAGTTTGTTCCAAGTTTGCAAGTGTTTGGCATGGTCGTATTAAATTTGTTCCAAGTTTGCAACTGTTTGGCATGGTCTTATTAAATTTGTACCAAGTTTGCAAGTGTTTTGGCATGGTCTTATTAAATTTGTACCAAGTTTGCAAGTGTTTTGGCATGGTCCTATTAAATTTGTGCCAAGTTTGCAAGTGTTTTGGCATGGTCTTAGGAAGTTTGTTCCAAGTTTGCAAGTGTTTTGGCATGGTCTTATTAAAGTTGTACCAAGGTTGCAAGTGTTTTGGCATGGTCTTAGGAAGTTTGTTCCAAGTTTGCAAGTGTTTGGCATGGTCTTATTAAATTTGTACCAAGTTTGCAAGTGTTTTGGCATGGTCTTAGGAAGTTTGTTCCAAGTTTGTAAGTGTTTTGGCATGGTCTTAGGAAGTTTGTTCCAAGTTTGCAAGTGTTTTGGCATGGTCTTATTAAATTTGTGCCAAGTTTGCAAGTGTTTTGGCATGGTCTTAGGAAGTTTGTTCCAAGTTTGCAAGTGTTTGGCATGGTCTTATTAAATTTGTACCAAATTTGCAAGTGTTTTGGCATGGTCTTAGGAAGTTTGTTCCAAGTTTGCAAGTGTTTTGGCATGGTCTTATTAAATTTGTACAAAGGTTGCAAGTGTTTTGGCATGGTCTTAGGAAGTTTGTTCCAAGTTTGCAAGTGTTTGGCATGGTCTTATTAAATTTGTACCAAGTTTGCAAGTGTTTTGGCATGGTCTTATTAAATTTGTACCAAGTTTGCAAGTGTTTTGGCATGGTCTTAGGAAGTTTGTCCCAAGTTTGCAAGTGTTTGGCATGGTCTTAATAAATTTGTACCAAGGTTGCAAGTGTTTTGGCATGGTCTTAGGAAGTTTGTTCCAAGTTTGCAAGTGTTTGGCATGGTCTTATTAAATTTGTACCAAGTTTGCAAGTGTTTTGGCATGGTCTTAGGAAGTTTGTTCCAAGTTTGCAAGTGTTTGGCATGGCCTTATTAAATTTGTACCAAGTTTGCAAGTGTTTGGCATGGTCGTATTAAATTTGTACCAAGTTTGCAAGTGTTTTGGCATGATCTTTTTAAATTTGTACCAAGCTTGCAAGTGTTTTGGCATGGTCTTAGGAAGTTTGGTCCAAGTTTGCAAGTGTTTGGCATGGTCGTATTAAATTTGTAACAAGGTTGCAAGTGTTTTGGCATGGTCTTAGGAAGTTTGTTCCAAGTTTGCAAGTGTTTTGGCATGGTCTTATTAAATTTGTACCAAGTTTGCAAGTGTTTTGGCATGGTCTTAGGAAGTTTGTTCCAAGTTTGCAAGTGTTTGGCATGGTCTTATTAAATTTGTACCAAGTTTGCAAGTGTTTTGGCATGGTCTTATTAAATTTGTACCGAGGTTGCAAGTGTTTTGGCATGGTCTTAGGAAGTTTGTTCCAAGTTTGCAAGTGTTTTGGCATGGTCTTATTAAATTTGTACCAAGTTTGCAAGTGTTTTGGCATGGTATTAAGAAGTTTGTTCCAAGTTTTCAAGTGTTTGGCATGGTCTTATTAAATTTGTGCCAAGTTTGCAAGTGTTTTGGCATGGTCTTAGGAAGTTTGTTCGAAGTTTGCAAGTGTTTGGCATGGTCTTTTTAAATTTGTACCAAGTTTGCAAGTGTTTTGGCATGGTCTTAGGATGTTTGTTCCAAGTTTGCAAGTGTTTGGCATGGTCTTATTAAATTTGTACCAAGTTTGCAAGTGTTTTGGCATGGTCTTAGGAAGTTTGTTCCAAGTTTGCAAGTGTTTTGGCATGGTCTTATCACATTTGTACCAAGTTTGCAAGTGTTTTGGCATGGTCTTATTAAATTTGTACCAAGTTTGCAAGTGTTTTGGCATGGTCTTATTAAATTTGTACCAAGTTTGCAAGTGTTTTGGCATGGTCTAAGGAAGTTTGTACCAAGTTTGCAAGTGTTTTGGCATGGTCCTATTAAATTTGTGCCAAGTTTGCAAGTGTTTTGGCATGGTCTTAGGAAGTTTGTTCCAAGTTTGCAAGTGTTTTGGCATGGTCTTATTAAAGTTGTACCAAGGTTGCAAGTGTTTTGGCATGGTCTTAGGAAGTTTGTTCCAAGTTTGCAAGTGTTTGGCATGGTCTTATTAAATTTGTACCAAGTTTGCAAGTGTTTTGGCATGGTCTTAGGAAGTTTGTTCCAAGTTTGCAACTGTTTGGCATGGTCTTATTAAATTTGTACCAAGTTTGCAAGTGTTTTGGCATGGTCTTATTAAATTTGTACCAAGTTTGCAAGTGTTTTGGCATGGTCCTATTAAATTTGTGCCAAGTTTGCAAGTGTTTTGGCATGGTCTTAGGAAGTTTGTTCCAAGTTTGCAAGTGTTTTGGCATGGTCTTATTAAATTTGTACCAAGGTTGCAAGTGTTTTGGCATGGTCTTAGGAAGTTTGTTCCAAGTTTGCAAGTGTTTGGCATGGTCTTATTAAATTTGTACCAAGTTTGCAAGTGTTTTGGCATGGTCTTAGGAAGTTTGTTCCAAGTTTGTAAGTGTTTTGGCATGGTCTTAGGAAGTTTGTTCCAAGTTTGCAAGTGTTTTGGCATGGTCTTATTAAATTTGTGCCAAGTTTGCAAGTGTTTTGGCATGGTCTTAGGAAGTTTGTTCCAAGTTTGCAAGTGTTTGGCATGGTCTTATTAAATTTGTACCAAATTTGCAAGTGTTTTGGCATGGTCTTAGGAAGTTTGTTCCAAGTTTGCAAGTGTTTTGGCATGGTATTATTAAATTTGTACAAAGGTTGCAAGTGTTTTGGCATGGTCTTAGGAAGTTTGTTCCAAGTTTGCAAGTGTTTGGCATGGTCTTATTAAATTTGTACCAAGTTTGCAAGTGTTTTGGCATGGTCTTAGGAAGTTTGTTCCAAGTTTGCAAGTGTTTTGGCATGGTTTTAGGAAGTTTGTTCCAAGTTTGCAAGTGTTTTGACATGGTCTTATTAAATTTGTACCAAGGTTGCAAGAGTTTTGGCATGGTCTTAGGAAGTTTGTTCCAAGTTTGTAAGTGTTTGGCATGGTGTTATTAAATTTGTACCAAGTTTGCAAGTGTTTGGCATGGTCGTATTAAATTTGTACCAAGTTTGCAAGTGTTTTGGCATGGTCTTATTAAATTTGTACCAAGTTTGCAAGTGTTTTGGCATGGTCTTATTAAATTTGTACCAAGTTTGCAAGTGTTTTGGCATGGTCTTAGGAAGTTTGTCCCAAGTTTGCAAGTGTTTGGCATGGTCTTATTAAATTTGTACCAAGGTTGCAAGTGTTTTGGCATGGTCTTAGGAAGTTTGTTCCAAGTTTGCAAGTGTTTGGCATGGTCTTATTAAATTAGTACCAAGTTTGCAAGTGTTTTGGCATGGTCTTAGGAAGTTTGTTCCAAGTTCGCAAGTGTTTGGCATGGTCTTATTAAATTTGTACCAAGTTTGCAAGTGTTTGGCATGGTCGTATTAAATTTGTACCAAGTTTGCAAGTGTTTTGGCATGATCTTATTAAATTTGTACCAAGCTTGCAAGTGTTTTGGCATGGTCTTAGGAAGTTTGTTCCAAGTTTGCAAGTGTTTGGCATGGTCGTATTAAATTTGTAACAAGGTTGCAAGTGTTTTGGCATGGTCTTAGGAAGTTTGTTCCAAGTTTGCAAGTGTTTTGGCATGGTCTTATTAAATTTGTACCAAGTTTGCAAGTGTTTTGGCATGGTCTTAGGAAGTTTGTTCCAAGTTTGCAAGTGTTTGGCATGGTCTTATTAAATTTGTACCAAGTTTGCAAGTGTTTTGGCATGGTCTTATTAAATTTGTACCGAGGTTGCAAGTGTTTTGGCATGGTCTTAGGAAGTTTGTTCCAAGTTTGCAAGTGTTTTGGCATGGTCTTATTAAATTTGTACCAAGTTTGCAAGTGTTTTGGCATGGTCTTAAGAAGTTTGTTCCAAGTTTTCAAGTGTTTGGCATGGTCTTATTAAATTTGTACCAAGTTTGCAAGTGTTTTGGCATGGTCTTAGGAAGTTTGTTCCAAGTTTGCAAGTGTTTGGCATGGTCTTATTAAATTTGTACCAAGTTTGCAAGTGTTTTGGCATGGTCTTAGGAAGTTTGTTCCAAGTTTGTAAGTGTTTTGGCATGGTCTTAGGAAGTTTGTTCCAAGTTTGCAAGTGTTTTGGCATGGTCTTATTAAATTTGTGCCAAGTTTGCAAGTGTTTTGGCATGGTCTTAGGAAGTTTGTTCCAAGTTTGCAAGTGTTTGGCATGGTCGTATTAAATTTGTAACAAGGTTGCAAGTGTTTTGGCATGGTCTTAGGAAGTTTGTTCCAAGTTTGCAAGTGTTTTGGCATGGTCTTATTAAAGTTGTACCAAGGTTGCAAGTGTTTTGGCATGGTCTTAGGAAGTTTGTTCCAAGTTTGCAAGTGTTTGGCATGGTCTTATTAAATTTGTACCAAGTTTGCAAGTGTTTTGGCATGGTCTTAGGAAGTTTGTTCCAAGTTTGTAAGTGTTTTGGCATGGTCTTAGGAAGTTTGTTCCAAGTTTGCAAGTGTTTTGGCATGGTCTTATTAAATTTGTGCCAAGTTTGCAAGTGTTTTGGCATGGTCTTAGGAAGTTTGTTCCAAGTTTGCAAGTGTTTGGCATGGTCTTATTAAATTTGTACCAAATTTGCAAGTGTTTTGGCATGGTCTTAGGAAGTTTGTTCCAAGTTTGCAAGTGTTTTGGCATGGTCTTATTAAATTTGTACAAAGGTTGCAAGTGTTTTGGCATGGTCTTAGGAAGTTTGTTCCAAGTTTGCAAGTGTTTGGCATGGTCTTATTAAATTTGTACCAAGTTTGCAAGTGTTTTGGCATGGTCTTATTAAATTTGTACCAAGTTTGCAAGTGTTTTGGCATGGTCTTAGGAAGTTTGTCCCAAGTTTGCAAGTGTTTGGCATGGTCTTAATAAATTTGTACCAAGGTTGCAAGTGTTTTGGCATGGTCTTAGGAAGTTTGTTCCAAGTTTGCAAGTGTTTGGCATGGTCTTATTAAATTTGTACCAAGTTTGCAAGTGTTTTGGCATGGTCTTAGGAAGTTTGTTCCAAGTTTGCAAGTGTTTGGCATGGTCTTATTAAATTTGTACCAAGTTTGCAAGTGTTTGGCATGGTCGTATTAAATTTGTACCAAGTTTGCAAGTGTTTTGGCATGATCTTTTTAAATTTGTACCAAGCTTGCAAGTGTTTTGGCATGGTCTTAGGAAGTTTGGTCCAAGTTTGCAAGTGTTTGGCATGGTCGTATTAAATTTGTAACAAGGTTGCAAGTGTTTTGGCATGGTCTTAGGAAGTTTGTTCCAAGTTTGCAAGTGTTTTGGCATGGTCTTATTAAATTTGTACCAAGTTTGCAAGTGTTTTGGCATGGTCTTAGGAAGTTTGTTCCAAGTTTGCAAGTGTTTGGCATGGTCTTATTAAATTTGTACCAAGTTTGCAAGTGTTTTGGCATGGTCTTATTAAATTTGTACCGAGGTTGCAAGTGTTTTGGCATGGTCTTAGGAAGTTTTTTCCAAGTTTGCAAGTGTTTTGGCATGGTCTTATTAAATTTGTACCAAGTTTGCAAGTGTTTTGGCATGGTATTAAGAAGTTTGTTCCAAGTTTTCAAGTGTTTGACATGGTCTTATTAAATTTGTACCAAGTTTGCAAGTGTTTTGGCATGGTCTTAGGAAGTTTGTTCCAAGTTTGCAAGTGTTTGGCATGGTCTTATTAAATTTGTACCAAGTTTGCAAGTGTTTTGGCATGGTCTCATCAAATTTGTACCAAGTTTGCAAGTGTTTTGGCCTGGTCTTATTAAATTTGTACCAAGTTTGCAAGTGTTTTGGCATGGTTTTATTAAATTTGTACCAAGTTTGCAAGTGTTTTGGCATGTTGTTATTAAATTTGTACCAAGTTTGCAAGTGTTTTGGCATGGTTTTATTAAATTTGTACCAAGTTTGCAAGTGTTCTGGCATGGTGTTATTAAATTTGTTACAAGTTTGCAAGTGTTTTGGCATGGTTTATTAAATTTGTACCAAGTTTTCAAGTGTTTTGGCATGGTCTTAAAAAGTTTGTTCCAAGTTTACAAGTGTTTGGCATGGTGTTATTAAATTTGTACCAAGTTTGCAAGTATTTTGGCATGGTCTTATTAAATTTGTACCAAGTTTGCAAGTGTTTTGGCATGGTCTTAGGAAGTTTGTTCCAAGTTTGCAAGTGTTTTGGCATGGTGTTATTAAATTTGTACCAAGTTTGCAAGTGTTTTGGCATGGTCTTATTAAATTTGTACCAAGTTTGCAAGTGTTTTGGCATGGTCTTAAAAAGTTTGTTCCAAGTTTGCAAGTGTTTGGCATGGTGTTATTAAATTTGTGCCAAGTTTGCAAGTATTTTGGCATGGTCTTATTAAATTTGTACCAAGTTTGCAAGTGTTTTGGCATGGTCTTATCAAATTTGTACCAGGTTTGCAAGTGTTTTGGCATGGTCTTATTAAATTTGTACCAAGTTTGCAAGTGTTTTGGCATGGTTTTATTAAATTTGTACCAAGTTTGCAAGTGTTTTGGCATGTTGTTATTAAATTTGTACCAAGTTTGCAAGTGTTTTGGCATGGTTTTATTAAATTTGTACCAAATTTGCAAGTGTTTTGGCATGGTGTTATTAAATTTGTACCAAGTTTGCAAGTGTTTTGGCATGGTCTTATTAAATTTGTACCAAGTTTGCAAGTGTTTTGGCATGGTCTTAAAAAGTTTGTTCCAAGTTTGCAAGTGTTTGGCATGGTGTTATTAAATTTGTACCAAGTTTGCAAGTATTTTGGCATGGTCTTATTAAATTTGTACCAAGTTTGCAACTGTTTTGGCATGGTCTTAGGAAGTTTGTACCAAGTTTGCAAGTGTTTTGGCATGGTGTTATTAAATTTGTACCAAGTTTGCAAGTGTTTTGGCATGGTCTTATTAAATTTGTACCAAGTTTGCAAGTGTTTTGGCATGGTCTTAAAAAGTTTGTTCCAAGTTTGCAAGTGTTTGGCATGGTGTTATTAAATTTGTACCAAGTTTGCAAGTATTTTGGCATGGTCTTATTAAATTTGTACGAAGTTTGCAACTGTTTTGGCATGGTCTTAGGAAGTTTGTACCAAGTTTGCAAGTGTTTTGGCATGGTGTTATTAAATTTGTACCAAGTTTGCAAGTGTTTTGGCATGGTCTTATTAAATTTGTACCAAGTTTGCAAGTGTTTTGGCATGGTCTTAAAAAGTTTGTTCCAAGTTTGCAAGTGTTTGGCATGGTGTTATTAAATTTGTACCCAGTTTGCAAGTATTTTGGCATGGTGTTATTAAATTTGTACCAAGTTTGCAAGTATTTTGGCATGGTCTTATTAAATTTGTACCAAGTTTGCAAGTGTTTTGGCATGGTCGTAGGAAGTTTTTTCCAAGTTTGCAAGTGTTTTGGCATGGTGTTATTAAATTTGTACCAAGTTTGCAAGTGTTTTGGCATGGTCTTTTAAATTTGTACCAAGTTTGCAAGTGTTTTGGCATGGTCTTAAAAAGTTTGTTCCAAATTTGCAAGTGTTTGGCATGGTGTTATTAAATTTGTACCAAGTTTGCAAGTGTTTTGGCATGGTCTTATTAAATTTGTACCAAGTTTGCAAGTCTTTTGGCATGGTCTTAGGAAGTTTGTTCCAAGTTTGCAAGTGTTTGGCATGGTCTCAGTAAATTTGTACCAAGTTTGCAAGTGTTTTGGCATGGTCTTATTAAATTTGTACCAAGTTTGCAAGTGTTTTGGCATGGTCTTAGGAAGTTTGTTCCAAGTTTGCAAGTGTTTGGCATGGTCTTATTAAATTTGTACCAAGTTTGCAAGTGTTTTGGCATGATCTTATTAAATTTGTACCAAGTTTGCAAGTGTTTGGCATGGTCTTAGGAAGTTTGTTCCAAGTTTGCAAGTGTTTTGGCATGGTCTTATTAAATTGGTACCAAGTTTGCAAGTGTTTTGGCATTGTCTTATTAAATTTGTACCAAGTTTTCAAGTGTTTTGGCATGGTCTTATTAAATTTGTTCCAAGTTTGTAAGTGTTTTGGCTTGGTCTTATTAAATTTGTACCAAGTGTGCAAGTGTTTTGGCATGGTCTTAGGAAGTTTGTTCCAGGTTGGCAAGTGTTTTGGCATGGTCTTTTTAAATTTGTACCAAGTTTGCAAGTGTTTTGGCATGGTCTAAGGAAGTTTGTTCCAAGTTTGCAAGTGTTTGGCATGGTCTTATTAAATTTGTACCAAGTTTGCAAGTGTTTTGGCATGGTCTTAGGAAGTTTGGTCCAAGTTTGCAAGTGTTTGGCATGGTCTTATTAAATTTGTACCAAGTTTGCAAGTGTTTGGCATGGTCGTATTAAATTTGTACCAAGTTTGCAAGTGTTTTGGCATGATCTTTTTAAATTTGTACCAAGTTTGCAAGTGTTTTGGCATGGTCTTAGGATGATTGTTCCAAGTTTGCAAGTGTTTGGCATGGTCGTATTAAATTTGTACCAAGTTTGCAAGTGTTTTGGCATGGTCTTAGGAAGTTTGTTCCAAGTTTGCAAGTGTTTTGGCATGGTCTTATTACATTTGTACCAAGTTTGCAAGTGTTTTGGCATGGTCTTATTAAATTTGTACCAAGTTTGCAAGTGTTTTGGCATGGTCTTATTAAATTTGTACCAAGTTTGCAAGTGTTTTGGCATGGTCTTAGGAAGTTTGTTCCAAGTTTGCAAGTGTTTTGGCATGGTCTTATTAAATTTGTACCAAGTTTGCAAGTATTTTGGCATGGTCTTATTAAATTTGTGCCAAGTTTGCAAGTGTTTTGGCATGGTCTTAGGAAGTTTGTTCCAAGTTTGCAAGTGTTTTGGCATGGTCTTATTAAATTTGTACCAAGTTTGCAAGTGTTTTGGCATGGTCTTAGGAAGTTTGTTCCAAGTTTGCAAGTGTTTGGCATGGTCGTATTAAATTTGTTCCAAGTTTGCAACTGTTTGTCATGGTCTTATTAAATTTGTACCAAGTTTGCAAGTGTTTTGGCATGGTCTTAAAAAGTTTGTTCCAAGTTTGCAAGTGTTTGGCATGGTGTTATTAAATTTGTACCAAGTTTGCAAGTGTTTTGGCATGGTCTTAGGAAGTTTTTTCCAAGTTTGCAAGTGTTTTGGCATGGTCTTATTAAATTTGTACCAAGTTTGCAAGTATTTTGGCATGGTCTTATTAAATTTGTACCAAGTTTGCAAGTGTTTTGGCATGGTCGTAGGAAGTTTTTTCCAAGTTTGCAAGTGTTTTGGCATGGTGTTATTAAATTTGTACCAAGTTTGCAAGTGTTTTGGCATGGTCTTTTAAATTTGTACCAAGTTTGCAAGTGTTTTGGCATGGTCTTAAAAAGTTTGTTCCAAGTTTGCAAGTGTTTGGCATGGTGTTATTAAATTTGTACCAAGTTTGCAAGTGTTTTGGCATGGTCTTATTAAATTTGTACCAAGGTTGCAAGTCTTTTGGCATGGTCTTAGGAAGTTTGTTCCAAGTTTGCAAGTGTTTGGCATGGTCTTATTAAATTTGTACCAAGTTTGCAAGTGTTTTGGCATGGTCTTAGGAAGTTTGTTCCAAGTTTGTAAGTGTTTTGGCATGGTCTTAGGAAGTATGTTCCAAGTTTGCAAGTGTTTTGGCATGGTCTTATTAAATTTGTGCCAAGTTTGCAAGTGTTTTGGCATGGTCTTAGGAAGTTTGTTCCAAGTTTGCAAGTGTTTGGCATGGTCGTATTAAATTTGTAACAAGGTTGCAAGTGTTTTGGCATGGTCTTAGGAAGTTTGTTCCAAGTTTGCAAGTGTTTTGGCATGGTCTTATTAAATTTGTACCAAGTTTGCAAGTGTTTTGGCATGGTCTAAGGAAGTTTGTTCCAAGTTTGCAAGTGTTTGGCATGGTCGTATTAAATTTGTTCCAAGTTTGCAACTGTTTGGCATGGTCTTATTAAATTTGTACCAAGTTTGCAAGTGTTTTGGCATGGTCTTATTAAATTTGTACCAAGTTTGCAAGTGTTTTGGCATGGTCCTATTAAATTTGTGCCAAGTTTGCAAGTGTTTTGGCATGGTCTTAGGAAGTTTGTTCCAAGTTTGCAAGTGTTTTGGCATGGTCTTATTAAAGTTGTACCAAGGTTGCAAGTGTTTTGGCATGGTCTTAGGAAGTTTGTTCCAAGTTTGCAAGTGTTTGGCATGGTCTTATTAAATTTGTACCAAGTTTGCAAGTGTTTTGGCATGGTCTTAGGAAGTTTGTTCCAAGTTTGTAAGTGTTTTGGCATGGTCTTAGGAAGTTTGTTCCAAGTTTGCAAGTGTTTTGGCATGGTCTTATTAAATTTGTGCCAAGTTTGCAAGTGTTTTGGCATGGTCTTAGGAAGTTTGTTCCAAGTTTGCAAGTGTTTGGCATGGTCTTATTAAATTTGTACCAAATTTGCAAGTGTTTTGGCATGGTCTTAGGAAGTTTGTTCCAAGTTTGCAAGTGTTTTGGCATGGTCTTATTAAATTTGTACAAAGGTTTCAAGTGTTTTGGCATGGTCTTAGGAAGTTTGTTCCAAGTTTGCAAGTGTTTGGCATGGTCTTATTAAATTTGTACCAAGTTTGCAAGTGTTTTGGCATGGTCTTATTAAATTTGTACCAAGTTTGCAAGTGTTTTGGCATGGTCTTAGGAAGTTTGTCCCAAGTTTGCAAGTGTTTGGCATGGTCTTAATAAATTTGTACCAAGTTTGCAAGTGTTTTGGCATGGTCTTAGGAAGTTTGTTCCAAGTTTGCAAGTGTTTGGCATGGTCTTATTAAATTTGTACCAAGTTTGCAAGTGTTTTGGCATGGTCTTAGGAAGTTTGTTCCAAGTTTGCAAGTGTTTGGCATGGTCTTATTAAATTTGTACCAAGTTTGCAAGTGTTTGGCATGGTCGTATTAAATTTGTACCAAGTTTGCAAGTGTTTTGGCATGATCTTTTTAAATTTGTACCAAGCTTGCAAGTGTTTTGGCATGGTCTTAGGAAGTTTGTTCCAAGTTTGCAAGTGTTTGGCATGGTCTTATTAAATTTGTACCAAGTTTGCAAGTGTTTTGGCATGGTCTTAGGAAGTTTGTTCCAAGTTTGCAAGTGTTTTGGCATGGTCTTATTAAAGTTGTACCAAGGTTGCAAGTGTTTTGGCATGGTCTTAGGAAGTTTGTTCCAAGTTTGCAAGTGTTTTGGCATGGTCTTATTAAATTTGTACCAAGTTTGCAAGTGTTTTGGCATGGTCTTAGGAAGTTTGGTCCAAGTTTGCAAGTGTTTGGCATGGTCGTATTAAATTTGTAACAAGGTTGCAAGTGTTTTGGCATGGTCTTAGGAAGTTTGTTCCAAGTTTGCAAGTGTTTTGGCATGGTCTTATTAAATTTGTACCAAGTTTGCAAGTGTTTTGGCATGGTCTTAGGAAGTTTGTTCCAAGTTTGCAAGTGTTTGGCATGGTCTTATTAAATTTGTACCAAGTTTGCAAGTGTTTTGGCATGGTCTTATTAAATTTGTACCGAGGTTGCAAGTGTTTTGGCATGGTCTTATTAAATTTGTACCGAGGTTGCAAGTGTTTTGGCATGGTCTTAGGAAGTTTGTTCCAAGTTTGCAAGTGTTTTGGCATGGTCTTATTAAATTTGTACCAAGTTTGCAAGTGTTTTGGCATGGTATTAAGAAGTTTGTTCCAAGTTTTCAAGTGTTTGGCATGGTCTTATTAAATTTGTGCCAAGTTTGCAAGTGTTTTGGCATGGTCTTAGGAAGTTTGTTCGAAGTTTGCAAGTGTTTTGGCATGGTCTTATTAAATTTGTACAAAGGTTTCAAGTGTTTTGGCATGGTCTTAGGAAGTTTGTTCCAAGTTTGCAAGTGTTTGGCATGGTCTTATTAAATTTGTACCAAGTTTGCAAGTGTTTTGGCATGGTCTTATTAAATTTGTACCAAGTTTGCAAGTGTTTTGGCATGGTCTTAGGAAGTTTGTCCCAAGTTTGCAAGTGTTTGGCATGGTCTTAATAAATTTGTACCAAGTTTGCAAGTGTTTTGGCATGGTCTTAGGAAGTTTGTTCCAAGTTTGCAAGTGTTTGGCATGGTCTTATTAAATTTGTACCAAGTTTGCAAGTGTTTTGGCATGGTCTTAGGAAGTTTGTTCCAAGTTTGCAAGTGTTTGGCATGGTCTTATTAAATTTGTACCAAGTTTGCAAGTGTTTGGCATGGTCGTATTAAATTTGTACCAAGTTTGCAAGTGTTTTGGCATGATCTTTTTAAATTTGTACCAAGCTTGCAAGTGTTTTGGCATGGTCTTAGGAAGTTTGTTCCAAGTTTGCAAGTGTTTGGCATGGTCTTATTAAATTTGTACCAAGTTTGCAAGTGTTTTGGCATGGTCTTAGGAAGTTTGTTCCAAGTTTGCAAGTGTTTTGGCATGGTCTTATTAAAGTTGTACCAAGGTTGCAAGTGTTTTGGCATGGTCTTAGGAAGTTTGTTCCAAGTTTGCAAGTGTTTTGGCATGGTCTTATTAAATTTGTACCAAGTTTGCAAGTGTTTTGGCATGGTCTTAGGAAGTTTGGTCCAAGTTTGCAAGTGTTTGGCATGGTCGTATTAAATTTGTAACAAGGTTGCAAGTGTTTTGGCATGGTCTTAGGAAGTTTGTTCCAAGTTTGCAAGTGTTTTGGCATGGTCTTATTAAATTTGTACCAAGTTTGCAAGTGTTTTGGCATGGTCTTAGGAAGTTTGTTCCAAGTTTGTAAGTGTTTTGGCATGGTCTTAGGAAGTTTGTTCCAAGTTTGCAAGTGTTTTGGCATGGTCTTATTAAATTTGTGCCAAGTTTGCAAGTGTTTTGGCATGGTCTTAGGAAGTTTGTTCCAAGTTTGCAAGTGTTTGGCATGGTCTTATTAAATTTGTACCAAATTTGCAAGTGTTTTGGCATGGTCTTAGGAAGTTTGTTCCAAGTTTGCAAGTGTTTTGGCATGGTCTTATTAAATTTGTACAAAGGTTTCAAGTGTTTTGGCATGGTCTTAGGAAGTTTGTTCCAAGTTTGCAAGTGTTTGGCATGGTCTTATTAAATTTGTACCAAGTTTGCAAGTGTTTTGGCATGGTCTTATTAAATTTGTACCAAGTTTGCAAGTGTTTTGGCATGGTCTTAGGAAGTTTGTCCCAAGTTTGCAAGTGTTTGGCATGGTCTTAATAAATTTGTACCAAGTTTGCAAGTGTTTTGGCATGGTCTTAGGAAGTTTGTTCCAAGTTTGCAAGTGTTTGGCATGGTCTTATTAAATTTGTACCAAGTTTGCAAGTGTTTTGGCATGGTCTTAGGAAGTTTGTTCCAAGTTTGCAAGTGTTTGGCATGGTCTTATTAAATTTGTACCAAGTTTGCAAGTGTTTGGCATGGTCGTATTAAATTTGTACCAAGTTTGCAAGTGTTTTGGCATGATCTTTTTAAATTTGTACCAAGCTTGCAAGTGTTTTGGCATGGTCTTAGGAAGTTTGTTCCAAGTTTGCAAGTGTTTGGCATGGTCTTATTAAATTTGTACCAAGTTTGCAAGTGTTTTGGCATGGTCTTAGGAAGTTTGTTCCAAGTTTGCAAGTGTTTTGGCATGGTCTTATTAAAGTTGTACCAAGGTTGCAAGTGTTTTGGCATGGTCTTAGGAAGTTTGTTCCAAGTTTGCAAGTGTTTTGGCATGGTCTTATTAAATTTGTACCAAGTTTGCAAGTGTTTTGGCATGGTCTTAGGAAGTTTGGTCCAAGTTTGCAAGTGTTTTGGCATGGTCTTATTAAATTTGTGCCAAGTTTGCAAGTGTTTTGGCATGGTCTTAGGAAGTTTGTTCCAAGTTTGCAAGTGTTTGGCATGGTCTTATTAAATTTGTACCAAATTTGCAAGTGTTTTGGCATGGTCTTAGGAAGTTTGTTCCAAGTTTGCAAGTGTTTTGGCATGGTATTATTAAATTTGTACAAAGGTTGCAAGTGTTTTGGCATGGTCTTAGGAAGTTTGTTCCAAGTTTGCAAGTGTTTGGCATGGTCTTATTAAATTTGTACCAAGTTTGCAAGTGTTTTGGCATGGTCTTAGGAAGTTTGTTCCAAGTTTGCAAGTGTTTTGGCATGGTTTTAGGAAGTTTGTTCCAAGTTTGCAAGTGTTTTGACATGGTCTTATTAAATTTGTACCAAGGTTGCAAGAGTTTTGGCATGGTCTTAGGAAGTTTGTTCCTAGTTTGCAAGTGTTTGGCATGGTCTTATTAAATTTGTACCAAGGTTGCAAGTGTTTTGGCATGGTCTTAGGAAGTTTGTTCCAAGTTTGCAAGTGTTTGGCATGGTCTTAATAAATTTGTACCAAGTTTGCAAGTGTTTTGGCATGGTCTTATTAAATTTGTACCAAGTTTGCAAGTGTTTTGGCATGGTCTTAGGAAGTTTGTTCCTAGTTTGCAAGTGTTTGGCATGGTCTTATTAAATTTGTACCAAGGTTGCAAGTGTTTTGGCATGGTCTTAGGAAGTTTGTTCCAAGTTTGCAAGTGTTTGGCATGGTCTTAATAAATTAGTACCAAGTTTGCAAGTGTTTTGGCATGGTCTTAGGAAGTTTGTTCCAAGTTTGCAAGTGTTTGGCATGGTCTTATTAAATTTGTACCAAGTTTGCAAGTGTTTGGCATGGTCGTATTAAATTTGTACCAAGTTTGCAAGTGTTTTGGCATGATCTTATTAAATTTGTACCAAGCTTGCAAGTGTTTTGGCATGGTCTTAGGAAGTTTGTTCCAAGTTTGCAAGTGTTTGGCATGGTCGTATTAAATTTGTAACAAGGTTGCAAGTGTTTTGGCATGGTCTTAGGAAGTTTGTTCCAAGTTTGCAAGTGTTTTGGCATGGTCTTATTAAATTTGTACCAAGTTTGCAAGTGTTTTGGCATGGTCTTAGGAAGTTTGTTCCAAGTTTGCAAGTGTTTGGCATGGTCTTATTAAATTTGTACCAAGTTTGCAAGTGTTTTGGCATGGTCTTATTAAATTTGTACCGAGGTTGCAAGTGTTTTGGCATGGTCTTAGGAAGTTTGTTCCAAGTTTGCAAGTGTTTTGGCATGGTCTTATTAAATTTGTACCAAGTTTGCAAGTGTTTTGGCATGGTCTTAAGAAGTTTGTTCCAAGTTTTCAAGTGTTTGGCATGGTCTTATTAAATTTGTACCAAGTTTGCAAGTGTTTTGGCATGGTCTTAGGAAGTTTGTTCCAAGTTTGCAAGTGTTTGGCATGGTCTTATTAAATTTGTACCAAGTTTGCAAGTGTTTTGGCATGGTCTTAGGAAGTTTGTTCCAAGTTTGTAAGTGTTTTGGCATGGTCTTAGGAAGTTTGTTCCAAGTTTGCAAGTGTTTTGGCATGGTCTTATTAAATTTGTGCCAAGTTTGCAAGTGTTTTGGCATGGTCTTAGGAAGTTTGTTCCAAGTTTGCAAGTGTTTGGCATGGTCGTATTAAATTTGTAACAAGGTTGCAAGTGTTTTGGCATGGTCTTAGGAAGTTTGTTCCAAGTTTGCAAGTGTTTTGGCATGGTCTTATTAAATTTGTACCAAGTTTGCAAGTGTTTTGGCATGGTCTAAGGAAGTTTGTTCCAAGTTTGCAAGTGTTTGGCATGGTCGTATTAAATTTGTTCCAAGTTTGCAACTGTTTGGCATGGTCTTATTAAATTTGTACCAAGTTTGCAAGTGTTTTGGCATGGTCTTATTAAATTTGTACCAAGTTTGCAAGTGTTTTGGCATGGTCCTATTAAATTTGTGCCAAGTTTGCAAGTGTTTTGGCATGGTCTTAGGAAGTTTGTTCCAAGTTTGCAAGTGTTTTGGCATGGTCTTATTAAAGTTGTACCAAGGTTGCAAGTGTTTTGGCATGGTCTTAGGAAGTTTGTTCCAAGTTTGCAAGTGTTTGGCATGGTCTTATTAAATTTGTACCAAGTTTGCAAGTGTTTTGGCATGGTCTTAGGAAGTTTGTTCCAAGTTTGTAAGTGTTTTGGCATGGTCTTAGGAAGTTTGTTCCAAGTTTGCAAGTGTTTTGGCATGGTCTTATTAAATTTGTGCCAAGTTTGCAAGTGTTTTGGCATGGTCTTAGGAAGTTTGTTCCAAGTTTGCAAGTGTTTGGCATGGTCTTATTAAATTTGTACCAAATTTGCAAGTGTTTTGGCATGGTCTTAGGAAGTTTGTTCCAAGTTTGCAAGTGTTTTGGCATGGTCTTATTAAATTTGTACAAAGGTTGCAAGTGTTTTGGCATGGTCTTAGGAAGTTTGTTCCAAGTTTGCAAGTGTTTGGCATGGTCTTATTAAATTTGTACCAAGTTTGCAAGTGTTTTGGCATGGTCTTATTAAATTTGTACCAAGTTTGCAAGTGTTTTGGCATGGTCTTAGGAAGTTTGTCCCAAGTTTGCAAGTGTTTGGCATGGTCTTAATAAATTTGTACCAAGGTTGCAAGTGTTTTGGCATGGTCTTAGGAAGTTTGTTCCAAGTTTGCAAGTGTTTGGCATGGTCTTATCAAATTTGTACCAAGTTTGCAAGTGTTTTGGCATGGTCTTAGGAAGTTTGTTCCAAGTTTGCAAGTGTTTGGCATGGTCTTATTAAATTTGTACCAAGTTTGCAAGTGTTTGGCATGGTCGTATTAAATTTGTACCAAGTTTGCAAGTGTTTTGGCATGATCTTTTTAAATTTGTACCAAGCTTGCAAGTGTTTTGGCATGGTCTTAGGAAGTTTGGTCCAAGTTTGCAAGTGTTTGGCATGGTCGTATTAAATTTGTAACAAGGTTGCAAGTGTTTTGGCATGGTCTTAGGAAGTTTGTTCCAAGTTTGCAAGTGTTTTGGCATGGTCTTATTAAATTTGTACCAAGTTTGCAAGTGTTTTGGCATGGTCTTAGGAAGTTTGTTCCAAGTTTGCAAGTGTTTGGCATGGTCTTATTAAATTTGTACCAAGTTTGCAAGTGTTTTGGCATGGTCTTATTAAATTTGTACCGAGGTTGCAAGTGTTTTGGCATGGTCTTAGGAAGTTTGTTCCAAGTTTGCAAGTGTTTTGGCATGGTCTTATTAAATTTGTACCAAGTTTGCAAGTGTTTTGGCATGGTATTAAGAAGTTTGTTCCAAGTTTTCAAGTGTTTGACATGGTCTTATTAAATTTGTACCAAGTTTGCAAGTGTTTTGGCATGGTCTTAGGAAGTTTGTTCCAAGTTTGCAAGTGTTTGGCATGGTCTTATTAAATTTGTACCAAGTTTGCAAGTGTTTTGGCATGGTCTCATCAAATTTGTACCAAGTTTGCAAGTGTTTTGGCATGGTCTTATTAAATTTGTACCAAGTTTGCAAGTGTTTTGGCATGGTTTTATTAAATTTGTACCAAGTTTGCAAGTGTTTTGGCATGTTGTTATTAAATTTGTACCAAGTTTGCAAGTGTTTTGGCATGGTTTTATTAAATTTGTACCAAGTTTGCAAGTGTTCTGGCATGGTGTTATTAAATTTGTTACAAGTTTGCAAGTGTTTTGGCATGGTCTTAGGAAGTTTGTTCCAAGTTTGCAAGTGTTTTGGCATGGTGTTATTAAATTTGTACCAAGTTTGCAAGTGTTTTGGCATGGTCTTTTAAATTTGTACCAAGTTTGCAAGTGTTTTGGCATGGTCTTAAAAAGTTTGTTCCAAGTTTGCAAGTGTTTTGGCATGGTCTTATTAAATTTGTACCAAGTTTGCAAGTGTTTTGGCATGGTCTTAAAAAGTTTGTTCCAAGTTTGCAAGTGTTTGGCATGGTGTTATTAAATTTGTACCAAGTTTGCAAGTATTTTGGCATGGTCTTATTAAATTTGTACCAAGTTTGCAACTGTTTTGGCATGGTCTTAGGAAGTTTGTACCAAGTTTGCAAGTGTTTTGGCATGGTGTTATTAAATTTGTACCAAGTTTGCAAGTGTTTTGGCATGGTCTTATTAAATTTGTACCAAGTTTGCAAGTGTTTTGGCATGGTCTTAAAAAGTTTGTTCCAAGTTTGCAAGTGTTTGGCATGGTGTTATTAAATTTGTACCAAGTTTGCAAGTATTTTGGCATGGTCTTATTAAATTTGTACGAAGTTTGCAACTGTTTTGGCATGGTCTTAGGAAGTTTGTACCAAGTTTGCAAGTGTTTTGGCATGGTGTTATTAAATTTGTACCAAGTTTGCAAGTGTTTTGGCATGGTCTTATTAAATTTGTACCAAGTTTGCAAGTGTTTTGGCATGGTCTTAAAAAGTTTGTTCCAAGTTTGCAAGTGTTTGGCATGGTGTTATTAAATTTGTACCCAGTTTGCAAGTATTTTGGCATGGTGTTATTAAATTTGTACCAAGTTTGCAAGTATTTTGGCATGGTCTTATTAAATTTGTACCAAGTTTGCAAGTGTTTTGGCATGGTCGTAGGAAGTTTTTTCCAAGTTTGCAAGTGTTTTGGCATGGTGTTATTAAATTTGTACCAAGTTTGCAAGTGTTTTGGCATGGTCTTTTAAATTTGTACCAAGTTTGCAAGTGTTTTGGCATGGTCTTAAAAAGTTTGTTCCAAGTTTGCAAGTGTTTGGCATGGTGTTATTAAATTTGTACCAAGTTTGCAAGTGTTTTGGCATGGTCTTATTAAATTTGTACCAAGTTTGCAAGTCTTTTGGCATGGTCTTAGGAAGTTTGTTCCAAGTTTGCAAGTGTTTGGCATGGTCTCAGTAAATTTGTACCAAGTTTGCAAGTGTTTTGGCATGGTCTTATTAAATTTGTACCAAGTTTGCAAGTGTTTTGGCATGGTCTTAGGAAGTTTGTTCCAAGTTTGCAAGTGTTTGGCATGGTCTTATTAAATTTGTACCAAGTTTGCAAGTGTTTTGGCATGATCTTATTAAATTTGTACCAAGTTTGCAAGTGTTTGGCATGGTCTTAGGAAGTTTGTTCCAAGTTTGCAAGTGTTTTGGCATGGTCTTATTAAATTGGTACCAAGTTTGCAAGTGTTTTGGCATTGTCTTATTAAATTTGTACCAAGTTTTCAAGTGTTTTGGCATGGTCTTATTAAATTTGTTCCAAGTTTGTAAGTGTTTTGGCTTGGTCTTATTAAATTTGTACCAAGTGTGCAAGTGTTTTGGCATGGTCTTAGGAAGTTTGTTCCAGGTTGGCAAGTGTTTTGGCATGGTCTTTTTAAATTTGTACCAAGTTTGCAAGTGTTTTGGCATGGTCTAAGGAAGTTTGTTCCAAGTTTGCAAGTGTTTGGCATGGTCTTATTAAATTTGTACCAAGTTTGCAAGTGTTTTGGCATGGTCTTAGGAAGTTTGTTCCAATTTTGCAAGTGTTTGGCATGGTCTTATAAAATTTGTACCAAGTTTGCAAGTGTTTTGGCATGGTCTTATTAAATTTGTACCAAGTTTGCAAGTGTTTTGGCATGGTCTTAGGAAGTTTGTTCCAAGTTTACAAGTGTTTGGCATCGTCTTATTAAATTTGTACCAAGTTTGCAAGTGTTTTGGCATGGTCTTATTAAATTTGTTCCAAGATTGCAAGTGTTTTGGCATGGTCTTAGGAAGTTTGTTCCAAGTTTGCAAGTGTTTTGGCATGGTCTTATTAAATTTGTACCAAGTTTGCAAGTGTTTTGGCATGGTTTTATTAAATTTGTACCTAGTTTGCAAGTGTTTTGGCATGGTCTTAGGAAGTTTGTTCCAAGTTTGCAAGTGTTTTGGCATGGTCTTAGGAAGTTTGTTCCAAGTTTGCAAGTGTTTTGACATGGTCTTATTAAATTTGTGCCAAGTTTGTAAGTGTTTTGGAATGGTCTTAGTGTGAAATATTTCAAGTGTTTCACGCAAACGCCATCTATCGGATAAAATAAGTAAACACGAAATAATGCGCAGCTTAAATACTTGTGACATCTAGGTAGTAATAGCGGATAAACTTAAAGAAATATGGAGGAACCACGCGGTCGTTAGGCATCGCTAATGTAACATGTACACGTAGAGGGTGGTTGAAGTAAAATAAAATAGTCTGGCACTTGCCAACAAGGAAAGCCAACTCTACGAGTTATATTTCCCGGTACGTCTGCTTGCTAATCGCACAGAAGTCCTTCTAGGTAGCAACTGTGCGACACTAACAGGCTATAAGGCAAGACCGAATAAAATTGTGGCAAGTCAATATTTTTGAAGGAAACTTTGTCCGAAGGTTTCCGGTCTTTTTAAAGACCCAAGCAAAAATATAACCTCCCGGATTCTCAGGCACACATCACATCATATCACATGGCGACCGTGACGGTGTGATTCTTCATCACGGAAGACGGAACCGAAAACCAGCGGAACAGGATGATTCCCTAATCAAGGAAGGCTTATCCAAGCGATCCACCACGAATTGGAAAAGTTGGAAGCAGCTCCTCATCGCTCGCCGTGCCTGTAAGTGTGAGAAGAAGGGCGAAAACAGTGTAGAGTGAAAAGTGTAAGACAGGAGTGGCT
Source organism: Anopheles atroparvus (assembly GCA_914969975.1). Lineage (NCBI taxonomy): Eukaryota > Metazoa > Arthropoda > Insecta > Diptera > Culicidae > Anopheles > Anopheles atroparvus. The sequence goes on along the minus strand of CAJZCY010000008.1, from coordinate 174,974 downwards.
AACGAAGCAAAAAAGACATTAGCAGTAAAAAAAAAAAAAAAAAAAAAAAATAATGATTAAAAAAGAAACAACAGTGTAGTGAAGAACCAAAAAGTGAAAAAAAAATACAAACAAACAAAAAAAAACAGTGCAGTAAAAGTTGAAAAAAAAACCAATCAATAAATTATCATCGAATAGTGAAACAAAAAAAAAAAAAAAAAAAAGCAACAGTGAAAAACAATACAAAGAACAATGTATCATCGTATTAACGACAGTGAAAAAGGAAACCTAAATTAAATCAGCATCGAGAACAATAAAGTGGACTTCAGTGCAACATTTCTACTCTTCAACGCAACGGGAATGTCGAATACATCAGCAGCAAAACAGCCAGAGACAACACGGTGGCAGAACAACGACTAAGACGCGCGAGAAGGTTTGGTCCAACTGTGCAAAAACAAAAAAAAAAATCAACAAAAAGGTACATATATAGCTATAAGGATACACACCAAGAAATAAGAAAAAATGACCTAAATTAAATGTTCGATCCAGAAAAAGAATTAGAAAAATTGAAAAATATCCTCCTAAGGCTAAGAAATTCAAAAAAAATATATAGAACAGCTACATTTTCCACGCTCACAAAATCGGTAGAAGAAAGTTTGAAGAAATTTGAGATCAATTTGAAAAAGAATACGAGCAAATACAATGAAGAAGAAATTATCATACTGACATTAAAAGCAAAAAATCTAAGAGATAACATATTCGAGGTTATCAGACTGCAACAACTCAAACCGCACCACATTTCATTTAAATACCTGGTACATTGTATAATTTCACTTCTTGGATCACATAAAAAACACAGAAAAATGGCAAATATCACAGAAACACTCAACGTTGTGACCAATTTAGTACCCAGCTATGATGGAAACAACGATAAACTTACCAACATTGTAAGGGCTTTGAAGGCTTGCAGTGCTCTAGTCACTGAAGTTAACCAAGGGATAGTTATACAAGTTATACTATCTAAACTTGAGGGAAAGGCCAGTGAACTTTTCACAACAACTCCTGGCACTATAGACGAAATCATCCAACGGCTTACCGAAAAATTTTCTATCAAAACGGAGCCGCAAACGGTATTCATCAAGCTGAATAATACCAAACAGAAGGGAAATTTCAGTACCTTTGCCGATGAAGTCGAAAAACTATCGACAATGCTTGAAAAAGCATACATCAACAACAGAGTACCAGAGGAAGCTGCAAAGGCACTTGCCACTAAAGCAGGTATAAATGCTCTCATAATGGGTGCGAAGAATGAAGATACTAGAAATACTATAAAATTCAACAAATGTGACACTTTAACAAAAGCAGTCCAAGTAGCTACCGAAAATGAAGACACGGTGGAAAGTATTGCTGCTACAAATGTATATTATGCTCAACAACGAGCTGATGGTGACGAACGGAGAAATCGGATTCCGAATAATCAGTTTCACCAAAGGAATCCTAATAATGGAAGGTATAGGTATGGAGGTCCATCTGATAACGAGTACAGGGGTGCAGCGTACTACAGAGGTAATGTCAGACCCTATTGGTCTGATAGAAATCTTCCAAGAAGACAAATGGAACCGGTGTACAATAGAGGAAGAGGTAACTACAGGCAAAATTTTCCTCCAAGACAAAACAATAATTATCCACGATACAATACGTATGCTGTGGAAACCACTGAAGCCACACAACAAACCGAGGGCCAGAACCACCCTTTAGGGGTGACGACAAGACAGCTTACACAATAAATGTAACTGTCTCTAATTTTGTGCGTATCAAAGTAGGTTTAGCAAAGGAAAAATGTAATCTACTAATTGATAGTGGATCAGATATATCTGTTTTTAAAGTGACTAAAGTAAATCCAGACCAAATCTGCTACCCATCAGAAAAATGCCGAATAAAAGGCATAGGAGAAGGAAATGTGCTATCACTAGCAAGTACACATTCCTCAATAGTTATTGAAGGGAACTCAATTCCACACACTTTTCAAATAGTCGGAGAAGATTTTCCCATACCAACTGATGGAATACTAGGCAGAGATTTTTTGACGAAGTATAAATGTAGGATAGATTATGAACTTTGGATGTTATTCTTAGTATATCAGGATAACATTTTAAGCATTCCTATAGAAGACAACATCGAGGGAGCAATTTTAATACCTCCAAGATGTGAAGTAATTAGAAAAATATTAAGTTTAACAAATATCACGGAGGACCAAGTAGTAAGTCCTGGAATAATAAGCGAAGGAATTCTACTAGGCAGTAGCATAGTAAACAAAAATAATCCCTACGTAAAAATAATTAACACACTTAATGATGCAGTGCTCATAAAAAAATTCAAAATTAAAACTTTACCACTAAAGGAATTTGAGATTTTAACAGCAAGTAATCAGGAAAGAGGAACTATTAATAGAAGTAAAACAATAGTCAGTCAACTTCAAGTAGGGAACATATCCATAAACGCAAAAAATCAATTTGAAAAATTAATATCAAAATATAGTGAGATATTTCACTTATCAAATGATAAATTATCGCACAACAATTTTTACAGACAGCAAATCAATCTGGCAGACCCTACACCGGTGTACACCCCAAATTATAAGCAAATCCATGCTCAAGCCCCTGAAATAAAAAAGCAAATTGATAAGATGTTAGCTGTGGCATAATTGAGCACTCAGTATCACATTATAATTCTCCCATTTTACTAGTACCAAAAAAATCATCATCAGAAAACAAATGGCGATTAGTAGTTGATTTTCGGCAACTTAACAAAAAGTTGCTTCCAGATAAATTCCCACTGCCAAGAATCGATTCAATATTGGATCAACTTGGAAGAGCAAAATATTTTAGCACATTAGACCTTATGTCCGGATTTCATCAAATACCATTATCTCAAGAATCAAAAAAATATACCGCCTTTTCCAGTACAGATGGCCATTTTCAGTTTAACAGATTGCCATTCGGGCTAAACATATCACCCAACAGCTTTCAGCGAATGATGACCATAGCAATGGCAGGTCTATCACCAGAATGTGCGTTCGTTTATGTGGACGACATTGTAGTAGTTGGTTGTTCAGAAAACCATCACTTGAAAAATTTAGAAAATACATTTGAAAGATTAAAATACTACAACCTTAAACTTAACCCAGAAAAGTGTTATTTTTTTAAAACAGAGGTAACCTACCTTGGACACAAAATAACTGATAAAGGAATATTACCGGATGAATCAAAGTTCGATAGCATAAAGAAATATCCCATACCAACAGATGCAGATGCGGTTAGAAGATATGTAGCTTTTTGCAACTACTATCGGAAGTTCATACCTAATTTTTCACAAAAAGCACAACCATTAAACAGATTGCTCAAGAAAAACATGCCATTTGTATGGAACAAAGAGTGCCAATCAGCTTTTGATTATCTAAAGGAAGCGCTTATAGACCCCAAAATCTTACAATACCCAGATTTCAACAAAGAATTTATTCTTACAACAGATGCTTCGACAACAGCATGTGGCGCAGTGTTGTCGCAAGACCACGACGGAAAGGATCTACCAATTGCCTTTGCAAGCAGAACATTCACAAAAGGGGAACTCAATAAGGCTATTATTGAAAAAGAATTAGCCGCTATTCATTGGGCAATTCTCTATTTTAAGCCATACCTGTATGGTAAAAGGTTTAAAATTAAAACAGACCATAGACCTTTGGTCTATCTGTTTAGTATGAAAAATCCGTCATCCAAGCTCACACGGATGCGACTAGATTTGGAGGAATATGATTTCGACGTTGAATACGTCAAAGGGAAGCAGAATGTGGTAGCGGACGCTTTGTCACGCATCAAGATCTCATCAGAAGAAATAAAAACCATCAATGTGATCACAAGAAGCATGACAAAACCCGTGTCTACGGATAAAGCGGCAGAAAAAACATTGCAGACTGATCATCTCAAAATGTGGAATGCTCTAACTTTTGAAGAAGTCAAAAATTTACCAAAACTGGAAGTAAAGTTGAAAAGAAACGAAAATACAATAGAATTAATAGCAACAGTTTCGGACAAAAAGAGGATTAAGGAAATATTTAAACTAAAAGATTACTTTCTACAAAAACCACAAGAAAAGGACCTCCTATTAGTAGGAGATATCCAAAACAAGGCGGAAATATGTGCATTAGACCAATTATTTCAGAAAATTGAAGTAGAAGCAAAACATAAGAACATAGAAAAACTAGCCATGTCCATCAATGATGAGATATTTGATGACATCCCATTAGAGGGACTGAAACAAAGGATGAACAAGAAATTGAAGAAATTACAAATAATACTATACGAGAGGCAAAAAACAATAACGGATCGAACAGAAATCTCTGAGATTCTCGAGAGAGCTCATAACTCTCCAACTGGTGGTCATTTAGGTCAGTGCAAAATGTACAAAAAGTTAAAAAAAGAAGTCACTTGGAATAATATGAAGAAAACCATAAAAGAATTCGTAGAAAAATGTAGATTGTGTAAGCTCAACAAACACCATAGAAAGCCAATAGAAAGATTTATAAAAACAGATACACCACAATCATCATTTCAAATAATTTCAATAGACACAGTTGGACCATTTCAAAAAACGCAAAGCAACAATAGATATGCCGTGACAATCCAATGTAACCTCACGAAACACATAACAGTGATACCTACACAAAACAAGGAAGCAAAAACAATTGCAAAAGCTGTGGTAGAAAAATTTATCCTTATATATGGAACAAACATTGAGGAAATCAGGACCGATATGGGTACCGAGTATAAGAACGAATTATTTGAGGAAATCTCAAAATTACTGCATTATAAACACAAATTTTCAACGCCATATCATCCACAAACCATAGGCGCTTTAGAAAGGAACCATAAATGCCTTAATGAGTTCTTACGAATTTTCACAAATGAACATAAAGATGATTGGGACGAGTGGGTATCTTTTTACGCATTTTCATATAATACAACACCAAATTTAGAACACGGATATTCACCTTTTGAGTTGATTTTTGGAAAAAACGAAAAATTACGTCATGAAATAGTAAATGATAAAAATCCTATATACAACTATGACAATTACGCAATAGAACTTAAAACAAAACTACGCATAGCACACGAAAGAACCAGAAACTATTTAGAAAGAGAAAAGATTAAGAGAGTTGAAAACCAAAATCATCTAAACCCAAATAAATTACAAGTAGGAGATGAAATAGCCATAACTAACGAAAATAGAAAAAAATTAGACCCTATATTCAAAGGACCCTACACAGTTACAGAAATTCAGGAACCAAACCTCGTAATAAAAAACGAACTAGGCGTCCAACAAATTATACACAAGAACAGAGCTATTAAACTTTAGAATGTCTTCACTACAAAATGTTCCGTTACGACATTCTTTTTAGGAAGGGAGGTGTGAAATATTTCAAGTGTTTCACGCAAACGCCATCTATCGGATAAAATAAGTAAACACGAAATAATGCGCAGATTAAATACTTGTGACATCTAGGTAGTAATAGCGGATAAACTTAAAGAAATATGGAGGAACCACGCGGTCGTTAGGCATCGCTAATGTAACATGTACACGTAGAGGGTGGTTGAAGTAAAATAAAATAGTCTGGCACTTGCCAACAAGGAAAGCCAACTCTACGAGTTATATTTCCCGGTACGTCTGCTTGTTAATCGCACAGAAGTCCTTCTAGGTAGCAACTGTGCGACACTAACAGGCTATAAGGCAAGACCGAATAAAATTGTGGCAAGTCAATATTTTTGAAGGAAACTTTGTCCGAAGGTTTCCGGTCTTTTTAAAGACCCAAGCAAAAATATAACCTCCCGGATTCTCAGGCACACATCACATCATATCACATTAGGAAGTTTGTTCCAAGTTTGCAAGTGTTTGGCATGGTCTTATTAAATTTGTACCAAGTTTGCAAGTGTTTTGGCATGGTCTTAGGAAGTTTGTTCCAAGTTTGCTAGTGTTTGGCATGGTCTTACTAAATTTGTACCAAGTTTGCAAGTGTTTGGCATGGTCGTATTAAATTTGTACCAAGTTTGCAAGTGTTTTGGCATGGTCTTATTAAATTTGTACCAAGGTTGCAAGTGTTTTGGCATGGTCTTATTAAATTTGTGCCAAGTTTGCAAGTGTTTTGGCATGGTCTTAGGAAGTTTGTTCGAAGTTTGCCAGTGTTTGGCATGGTCTTTTTAAATTTGTACCAAGTTTGCAAGTGTTTTGGCATGGTCTTAGGATGTTTGTTCCAAGTTTGCAAGTGTTTGGCATGGTCTTATTAAATTTGTACCAAGTTTGCAAGTGTTTTGGCATGGTCTTAGGAAGTTTGTTCCAAGTTTGCAAGTGTTTTGGCATGGTCTTATCACATTTGTACCAAGTTTGCAAGTGTTTTGGCATGGTCTTATTAAATTTGTACCAAGTTTGCAAGTGTTTTGGCATGGTCTTATTAAATTTGTACCAAGTTTGCAAGTGTTTTGGCATGGTCTAAGGAAGTTTGTTCCAAGTTTGCAAGTGTTTGGCATGGTCGTATTAAATTTGTTCCAAGTTTGCAACTGTTTGGCATGGTCTTATTAAATTTGTACCAAGTTTGCAAGTGTTTTGGCATGGTCTTATTAAATTTGTACCAAGTTTGCAAGTGTTTTGGCATGGTCCTATTAAATTTGTGCCAAGTTTGCAAGTGTTTTGGCATGGTCTTAGGAAGTTTGTTCCAAGTTTGCAAGTGTTTGGCATGGTCTTATTAAATTTGTACCAAGGTTGCAAGTGTTTTGGCATGGTCTTAGGAAGTTTGTTCCAAGTTTGCAAGTGTTTGGCATGGTCTTATTAAATTTGTACCAAGTTTGCAAGTGTTTTGGCATGGTCTTAGGAAGTTTGTTCCAAGTTTGTAAGTGTTTTGGCATGGTCTTATTAAATTTGTACCAAGTTTGCAAGTGTTTTGGCATGGTCTTAGGAAGTTTGTTCCAAGTTTGTAAGTGTTTTGGCATGGTCTTAGGAAGTTTGTTCCAAGTTTGCAAGTGTTTGGCATGGTCTTATTAAATTTGTACCAAGTTTGCAAGTGTTTTGGCATGGTCTTATTAAATTTGTACCGAGGTTGCAAGTGTTTTGGCATGGTCTTAGGAAGTTTGTTCCAAGTTTGCAAGTGTTTTGGCATGGTCTTATTAAATTTGTACCAAGTTTGCAAGTGTTTTGGCATGGTCTTAAGAAGTTTGTTCCAAGTTTTCAAGTGTTTGGCATGGTCTTATTAAATTTGTACCAAGTTTGCAAGTGTTTTGGCATGGTCTTAGGAAGTTTGTTCCAAGTTTGCAAGTGTTTGGCATGGTCTTATTAAATTTGTACCAAGTTTGCAAGTGTTTTGGCATGGTCTCATCAAATTTGTACCAAGTTTGCAAGTGTTTTGGCATGGTCTTATTAAATTTGTACCAAGTTTGCAAGTGTTTTGGCATGGTTTTATTAAATTTGTACCAAGTTTGCAAGTGTTTTGGCATGTTGTTATTAAATTTGTACCAAGTTTGCAAGTGTTTTGGCATGGTTTTATTAAATTTGTACCAAGTTTGCAAGTGTTCTGGCATGGTGTTATTAAATTTGTTACAAGTTTGCAAGTGTTTTGGCATGGTTTATTAAATTTGTACCAAGTTTGCAAGTGTTTTGGCATGGTCTTAAAAAGTTTGTTCCAAGTTTGCAAGTGTTTGGCATGGTGTTATTAAATTTGTACCAAGTTTGCAAGTATTTTGGCATGGTCTTATTAAATTTGTACCAAGTTTGCAAGTGTTTTGGCATGGTCTTAGGAAGTTTGTTCCAAGTTTGCAAGTGTTTTGGCATGGTCTTATTAAATTTGTACCAAGTTTGCAAGTGTTTTGGCATGGTCTTATTAAATTTGTACCAAGTTTGCAAGTGTTTTGGCATGGTCTTAAAAAGTTTGTTCCAAGTTTGCAAGTGTTTGGCATGGTGTTATTAAATTTGTACCAAGTTTGCAAGTATTTTGGCATGGTCTTATTAAATTTGTACCAAGTTTGCAAGTGTTTTGGCATGGTCTTATCAAATTTGTACCAGGTTTGCAAGTGTTTTGGCATGGTCTTATTAAATTTGTACCAAGTTTGCAAGTGTTTTGGCATGGTTTTATTAAATTTGTACCAAGTTTGCAAGTGTTTTGGCAAGGTGTTATTAAATTTGTACCAAGTTTGCAAGTGTTTTGGCATGGTTTTATTAAATTTGTACCAAGTTTGCAAGTGTTTTGGCATGGTGTTATTAAATTTGTACCAAGTTTGCAAGTGTTTTGGCATGGTCTTATTAAATTTGTACCAAGTTTGCAAGTGTTTTGGCATGGTCTTAAAAAGTTTGTTCCAAGTTTGCAAGTGTTTGGCATGGTGTTATTAAATTTGTACCAAGTTTGCAAGTATTTTGGCATGGTCTTATTAAATTTGTACCAAGTTTGCAAGTGTTTTGGCATGGCCTTATTAAATTTGTACCAAGTTTGCAAGTGTTTTGGCTTGGTCTTAAAAAGTTTGTTCCAAGTTTGCAAGTGTTTGGCATGGTGTTATTAAATTTGTACCAAGTTTGCAAGTATTTTGGCATGGTCTTATTAAATTTGTACCAAGTTTGCAACTGTTTTGGCATGGTCTTAGGAAGTTTGTACCAAGTTTGCAAGTGTTTTGGCATGGTGTTATTAAATTTGTACCAAGTTTGCAAGTGTTTTGGCATGGTCTTATTAAATTTGTACCAAGTTTGCAAGTGTTTTGGCATGGTCTTAAAAAGTTTGTTCCAAGTTTGCAAGTGTTTGGCATGGTGTTATTAAATTTGTACCAAGTTTGCAAGTATTTTGGCATGGTCTTATTAAATTTGTACGAAGTTTGCAACTGTTTTGGCATGGTCTTAGGAAGTTTGTACCAAGTTTGCAAGTGTTTTGGCATGGTGTTATTAAATTTGTACCAAGTTTGCAAGTGTTTTGGCATGGTCTTATTAAATTTGTACCTAGTTTGCAAGTGTTTTGGCATGGTCTTAAAAAGTTTGTTCCAAGTTTGCAAGTGTTTGGCATGGTGTTATTAAATTTGTACCAAGTTTGCAAGTATTTTGGCATGGTGTTATTAAATTTGTACCAAGTTTGCAAGTATTTTGGCATGGTCTTATTAAATTTGTACCAAGTTTGCAAGTGTTTTGGCATGGTCTTAAAAAGTTTTTTCCAAGTTTGCAAGTGTTTTGGCATGGTGTTATTAAATTTGTACCAAGTTTGCAAGTGTTTTGGCATGGTCTTATTAAATTTGTACCAAGTTTGCAAGTGTTTTGGCATGGTCTTAAAAAGTTTGTTCCAAGTTTGCAAGTGTTTGGCATGGTGTTATTAAATTTGTACCAAGTTTGCAAGTGTTTTGGCATGGTCTTATTAAATTTGTACCAAGTTTGCAAGTCTTTTGGCATGGTCTTAGGAAGTTTGTTCCAAGTTTGCAAGTGTTTGGCATGGTCTCAGTAAATTTGTACCAAGTTTGCAAGTGTTTTGGCATGGTCTTATTAAATTTGTACCAAGTTTGCAAGTGTTTTGGCATGGTCTTAGGAAGTTTGTTCCAAGTTTGCAAGTGTTTGGCATGGTCTTATTAAATTTGTACCAAGTTTGCAAGTGTTTTGGCATGATCTTATTAAATTTGTACCAAGTTTGCAAGTGTTTGGCATGGTCTTAGGAAGTTTGTTCCAAGTTTGCAAGTGTTTTGGCATGGTCTTATTAAATTGGTACCAAGTTTGCAAGTGTTTTGGCATGGTCTTATTAAATTTGTACCAAGTTTTCAAGTGTTTTGGCATGGTCTTATTAAATTTGTTCCAAGTTTGTAAGTGTTTTGGCTTGGTCTTATTAAATTTGTACCAAGTGTGCAAGTGTTTTGGCATGGTCTTAGGAAGTTTGTTCCAGGTTGGCAAGTGTTTTGGCATGGTCTTTTTAAATTTGTACCAAGTTTGCAAGTGTTTTGGCATGGTCTAAGGAAGTTTGTTCCAAGTTTGCAAGTGTTTGGCATGGTCTTATTAAATTTGTACCAAGTTTGCAAGTGTTTTGGCATGGTCTTAGGAAGTTTGTTCCAATTTTGCAAGTGTTTGGCATGGTCTTATAAAATTTGTACCAAGTTTGCAAGTGTTTTGGCATGGTCTTATTAAATTTGTACCAAGTTTGCAAGTGTTTTGGCATGGTCTTAGGAAGTTTGTTCCAAGTTTGCAAGTGTTTGGCATCGTCTTATTAAATTTGTACCAAGTTTGCAAGTGTTTTGGCATGGTCTTATTAAATTTGTTCCAAGGTTGCAAGTGTTTTGGCATGGTCTTAGGAAGTTTGTTCCAAGTTTGCAAGTGTTTTGGCATGGTCTTATTAAATTTGTACCAAGTTTGCAAGTGTTTTGGCATGGTTTTATTAAATTTGTACCTAGTTTGCAAGTGTTTTGGCATGGTCTTAGGAAGTTTGTTCCAAGTTTGCAAGTGTTTTGGCATGGTCTTATTAAATTTGTACCAAGTTTGCAAGTGTTTTGGCATTGTCTTATTGAATTTGTACCAAGTTTGCAAGTGTTTTGGCATGGTCTTATTAAATTTGTTCCAAGTTTGCAAGTGTTTTGGCTTGGTCTTATTAAATTTGTACCAAGTTTGCAAGTGTTTTGGCATGGTTTTATTAAATTTGTACCAAGTTTGCAAGTGTTTTGGCAAGGTGTTATTAAATTTGTACCAAGTTTGCAAGTGTTTTGGCATGGTCTTATTAAATTTGTTCCAAGTTTGCAAGTGTTTTGGCATGGTCTTATGAAATTTGTACCAAGGTTGCAAGTGTTTTGGCATGGTCTTAGGAAGTTTGTTCCAAGTTTGCAAGTGTTTGGCATGGCCTTATTAAATTTGTACCAAGTTTGCAAGTGTTTGGCATGGTCGTATTAAATTTGTACCAAGTTGCAAGTGTTTTGGCATGGTCTTATTAAATTTGTACCAAGTTTGCAAGTATTTTGGCATGGTCTTATTAAATTTGTGCCAAGTTTGCAAGTGTTTTGGCATGGTCTTAGGAAGTTTGTTCCAAGTTTGCAAGTGTTTTGGCATGGTCTTATTAAATTTGTACCAAGTTTGCAAGTGTTTTGGCATGGTCTTAGGAAGTTTGTTCAAAGTTTGCAAGTGTTTGGCATGGTCTTATTAAATTTGTACCAAGTTTGCAAGTGTTTTGCAATGGTCTTAGGATGTTTGTTCCAAGTTTGCTAGTGTTTGGCATGGTCTTACTAAATTTGTACCAAGGTTGCAAGTGTTTGGCATGGTCGTATTAAATTTGTACCAAGTTTACAAGTGTTTTGGCATGGTCTTATTAAATTTGTACCAAGGTTGCAAGTGTTTTGGCATGGTCTTTTTAAATTTGTACCAAGTTTGCAAGTGTTTTGGCATGGTCTTAGGATGATTGTTCCAAGTTTGCAAGTGTTTGGCATGGTCGTATTAAATTTGTACCAAGTTTGCAAGTGTTTTGGCATGGTCTTAGGAAGTTTGTTCCAAGTTTGCAAGTGTTTTGGCATGGTCTTATTACATTTGTACCAAGTTTGCAAGTGTTTTGGCATGGTCTTATTAAATTTGTACCAAGTTTGCAAGTGTTTTGGCATGGTCTTATTAAATTTGTACCAAGTTTGCAAGTGTTTTGGCATGGTCTTAGGAAGTTTGTTCCAAGTTTGCAAGTGTTTTGGCATGGTCTTATTAAATTTGTACCAAGTTTGCAAGTATTTTGGCATGGTCTTATTAAATTTGTGCCAAGTTTGCAAGTGTTTTGGCATGGTCTTAGGAAGTTTGTTCCAAGTTTGCAAGTGTTTTGGCATGGTCTTATTAAATTTGTACCAAGTTTGCAAGTGTTTTGGCATGGTCTTAGGAAGTTTGTTCCAAGTTTGCAAGTGTTTGGCATGGTCGTATTAAATTTGTTCCAAGTTTGCAACTGTTTGTCATGGTCTTATTAAATTTGTACCAAGTTTGCAAGTGTTTTGGCATGGTCTTAAAAAGTTTGTTCCAAGTTTGCAAGTGTTTGGCATGGTGTTATTAAATTTGTACCAAGTTTGCAAGTGTTTTGGCATGGTCTTAGGAAGTTTTTTCCAAGTTTGCAAGTGTTTTGGCATGGTGTTATTAAATTTGTACCAAGTTTGCAAGTGTTTTGGCATGGTCTTATTAAATTTGTACCAAGTTTGCAAGTGTTTTGGCATGGTCTTAAAAAGTTTGTTCCAAGTTTGCAAGTGTTTGGCATGGTGTTATTAAATTTGTACCAAGTTTGCAAGTGTTTTGGCATGGTCTTATTAAATTTGTACCAAGTTTGCAAGTCTTTTGGCATGGTCTTAGGAAGTTTGTTCCAAGTTTGCAAGTGTTTGGCATGGTCTCAGTAAATTTGTACCAAGTTTGCAAGTGTTTTGGCATGGTCTTATTAAATTTGTACCAAGTTTGCAAGTGTTTTGGCATGGTCTTAGGAAGTTTGTTCCAAGTTTGCAAGTGTTTGGCATGGTCTTATTAAATTTGTACCAAGTTTGCAAGTGTTTTGGCATGATCTTATTAAATTTGTACCAAGTTTGCAAGTGTTTGGCATGGTCTTAGGAAGTTTGTTCCAAGTTTGCAAGTGTTTTGGCATGGTCTTATTAAATTGGTACCAAGTTTGCAAGTGTTTTGGCATGGTCTTATTAAATTTGTACCAAGTTTTCAAGTGTTTTGGCATGGTCTTATTAAATTTGTTCCAAGTTTGTAAGTGTTTTGGCTTGGTCTTATTAAATTTGTACCAAGTGTGCAAGTGTTTTGGCATGGTCTTAGGAAGTTTGTTCCAGGTTGGCAAGTGTTTTGGCATGGTCTTATTAAATTTGTACCAAGTTTGCAAGTGTTTTGGCATGGTCTTAGGAAGTTTGTTCCAATTTTGCAAGTGTTTGGCATGGTCTTATAAAATTTGTACCAAGTTTGCAAGTGTTTTGGCATGGTCTTATTAAATTTGTACCAAGTTTGCAAGTGTTTTGGCATGGTCTTAGGAAGTTTGTTCCAAGTTTGCAAGTGTTTGGCATCGTCTTATTAAATTTGTACCAAGTTTGCAAGTGTTTTGGCATGGTCTTATTAAATTTGTTCCAAGATTGCAAGTGTTTTGGCATGGTCTTATTAAATTTGTACCAAGTTTGCAAGTGTTTTGGCATGGTCTTAGGAAGTTTGTTCCAAGTTTGCAAGTGTTTGGCATGGTCTTATTAAATTTGTACCAAGTTTGCAAGTGTTTTGCAATGGTCTTAGGATGTTTGTTCCAAGTTTGCTAGTGTTTGGCATGGTCTTACTAAATATGTACCAAGGTTGCAAGTGTTTGGCATGGTCGTATTAAATTTGTACCAAGTTTACAAGTGTTTTGGCATGGTCTTATTAAATTTGTACCAAGGTTGCAAATGTTTTGGCATGGTCTTTTTAAATTTGTACCAAGTTTGCAAGTGTTTTGGCATGGTCTTAGGATGTTTGTTCCAAGTTTGCAAGAGTTTGGCATGGTCGTATTGAATTTGTACCAAGTTTGCAAGTGTTTTGGCATGGTCTTAGGAAGTTTGTTCCAAGTTTGCAAGTGTTTTGGCATGGTCTTATTACATTTGTACCAAGTTTGCAAGTGTTTTGGCATGGTCTTATTAAATTTGTACCAAGTTTGCAAGTGTTTTGGCATGGTCTTATTAAATTTGTACCAAGTTTGCAAGTGTTTTGGCATGGTCTTAGGAAGTTTGTTCCAAGTTTGCAAGTGTTTGGCATGGTCGTATTAAATTTGTTCCAAGTTTGCAACTGTTTGTCATGGTCTTATTAAATTTGTACCAAGCTTGCAAGTGTTTTGGCATGGTCTTAGGAAGTTTGTTCCAAGTTTGCAAGTGTTTTGGCATGATCTTATTAAATTTGTACCAAGATTGCAAGTGTTTTGGCATGGTCTTATTAAATTTGTACCAAGATTGCAAGTGTTTTGGCATGGTCTTATTAAATTTGTACCAAGTTTGCAAGTGTTTTGGCATGGTCTTAAAAAGTTTGTTCCAAGTTTGCAAGTGTTTGGCATGGTGTTATTAAATTTGTACCAAGTTTGCAAGTATTTTGGCATGGTGTTATTAAATTTGTACCAAGTTTGCAAGTATTTTGGCATGGTCTTATTAAATTTGTACCAAGTTTGCAGGTGTTTTGGCATGGTCTTAGGAAGTTTTTTCCAAGTTTGCAAGTGTTTTGGCATGGTGTTATTAAATTTGTACCAAGTTTGCAAGTGTTTTGGCATGGTCTTATTAAATTTGTACCAAGTTTGCAAGTGTTTTGGCATGGTCTTATTACATTTGTACCAAGTTTGCAAGTGTTTTGGCATGGTCTTATTAAATTTGTACCAAGTTTGCAAGTGTTTTGGCATGGTCTTATTAAATTTGTACCAAGTTTGCAAGTGTTTTGGCATGGTCTTAGGAAGTTTGTTCCAAGTTTGCAAGTGTTTTGGCATGGTCTTATTAAATTTGTACCAAGTTTGCAAGTATTTTGGCATGGTCTTATTAAATTTGTGCCAAGTTTGCAAGTGTTTTGGCATGGTCTTAGGAAGTTTGTTCCAAGTTTGCAAGTGTTTTGGCATGGTCTTATTAAATTTGTACCAAGTTTGCAAGTGTTTTGGCATGGTCTTAGGAAGTTTGTTCCAAGTTTGCAAGTGTTTGGCATGGTCGTATTAAATTTGTTCCAAGTTTGCAACTGTTTGTCATGGTCTTATTAAATTTGTACCAAGTTTGCAAGTGTTTTGGCATGGTCTTAAAAAGTTTGTTCCAAGTTTGCAAGTGTTTGGCATGGTGTTATTAAATTTGTACCAAGTTTGCAAGTGTTTTGGCATGGTCTTAGGAAGTTTTTTCCAAGTTTGCAAGTGTTTTGGCATGGTGTTATTAAATTTGTACCAAGTTTGCAAGTGTTTTGGCATGGTCTTATTAAATTTGTACCAAGTTTGCAAGTGTTTTGGCATGGTCTTAAAAAGTTTGTTCCAAGTTTGCAAGTGTTTGGCATGGTGTTATTAAATTTGTACCAAGTTTGCAAGTGTTTTGGCATGGTCTTATTAAATTTGTACCAAGTTTGCAAGTCTTTTGGCATGGTCTTAGGAAGTTTGTTCCAAGTTTGCAAGTGTTTGGCATGGTCTCAGTAAATTTGTACCAAGTTTGCAAGTGTTTTGGCATGGTCTTATTAAATTTGTACCAAGTTTGCAAGTGTTTTGGCATGGTCTTAGGAAGTTTGTTCCAAGTTTGCAAGTGTTTGGCATGGTCTTATTAAATTTGTACCAAGTTTGCAAGTGTTTTGGCATGATCTTATTAAATTTGTACCAAGTTTGCAAGTGTTTGGCATGGTCTTAGGAAGTTTGTTCCAAGTTTGCAAGTGTTTTGGCATGGTCTTATTAAATTGGTACCAAGTTTGCAAGTGTTTTGGCATGGTCTTATTAAATTTGTACCAAGTTTTCAAGTGTTTTGGCATGGTCTTATTAAATTTGTTCCAAGTTTGTAAGTGTTTTGGCTTGGTCTTATTAAATTTGTACCAAGTGTGCAAGTGTTTTGGCATGGTCTTAGGAAGTTTGTTCCAGGTTGGCAAGTGTTTTGGCATGGTCTTATTAAATTTGTACCAAGTTTGCAAGTGTTTTGGCATGGTCTTAGGAAGTTTGTTCCAATTTTGCAAGTGTTTGGCATGGTCTTATAAAATTTGTACCAAGTTTGCAAGTGTTTTGGCATGGTCTTATTAAATTTGTACCAAGTTTGCAAGTGTTTTGGCATGGTCTTAGGAAGTTTGTTCCAAGTTTGCAAGTGTTTGGCATCGTCTTATTAAATTTGTACCAAGTTTGCAAGTGTTTTGGCATGGTCTTATTAAATTTGTTCCAAGATTGCAAGTGTTTTGGCATGGTCTTATTAAATTTGTACCAAGTTTGCAAGTGTTTTGGCATGGTCTTAGGAAGTTTGTTCCAAGTTTGCAAGTGTTTGGCATGGTCTTATTAAATTTGTACCAAGTTTGCAAGTGTTTTGCAATGGTCTTAGGATGTTTGTTCCAAGTTTGCTAGTGTTTGGCATGGTCTTACTAAATATGTACCAAGGTTGCAAGTGTTTGGCATGGTCGTATTAAATTTGTACCAAGTTTACAAGTGTTTTGGCATGGTCTTATTAAATTTGTACCAAGGTTGCAAATGTTTTGGCATGGTCTTTTTAAATTTGTACCAAGTTTGCAAGTGTTTTGGCATGGTCTTAGGATGTTTGTTCCAAGTTTGCAAGAGTTTGGCATGGTCGTATTGAATTTGTACCAAGTTTGCAAGTGTTTTGGCATGGTCTTAGGAAGTTTGTTCCAAGTTTGCAAGTGTTTTGGCATGGTCTTATTACATTTGTACCAAGTTTGCAAGTGTTTTGGCATGGTCTTATTAAATTTGTACCAAGTTTGCAAGTGTTTTGGCATGGTCTTATTAAATTTGTACCAAGTTTGCAAGTGTTTTGGCATGGTCTTAGGAAGTTTGTTCCAAGTTTGCAAGTGTTTGGCATGGTCGTATTAAATTTGTTCCAAGTTTGCAACTGTTTGTCATGGTCTTATTAAATTTGTACCAAGTTTGCAAGTGTTTTGGCATGGTCTTAGGAAGTTTGTTCCAAGTTTGCAAGTGTTTTGGCATGATCTTATTAAATTTGTACCAAGATTGCAAGTGTTTTGGCATGGTCTTATTAAATTTGTACCAAGATTGCAAGTGTTTTGGCATGGTCTTATTAAATTTGTACCAAGTTTGCAAGTGTTTTGGCATGGTCTTAAAAAGTTTGTTCCAAGTTTGCAAGTGTTTGGCATGGTGTTATTAAATTTGTACCAAGTTTGCAAGTGTTTTGGCATGGTCTTATTAAATTTGTACCAAGTTTGCAAGTGTTTTGGCATGGTCTTATTAAATTTGTACCAAGTTTGCAAGTGTTTTGGCATGGTCTTAGGAAGTTTGTTCCAAGTTTGCAAGTGTTTGGCATGGTCGTATTAAATTTGTTCCAAGTTTGCAACTGTTTGTCATGGTCTTATTAAATTTGTACCAAGTTTGCAGGTGTTTTGGCATGGTCTTAGGAAGTTTTTTCCAAGTTTGCAAGTGTTTTGGCATGGTGTTATTAAATATGTACCAAGGTTGCAAGTGTTTGGCATGGTCGTATTAAATTTGTACCAAGTTTACAAGTGTTTTGGCATGGTCTTATTAAATTTGTACCAAGGTTGCAAATGTTTTGGCATGGTCTTTTTAAATTTGTACCAAGTTTGCAAGTGTTTTGGCATGGTCTTAGGATGTTTGTTCCAAGTTTGCAAGAGTTTGGCATGGTCGTATTGAATTTGTACCAAGTTTGCAAGTGTTTTGGCATGGTCTTAGGAAGTTTGTTCCAAGTTTGCAAGTGTTTTGGCATGGTCTTATTAAATTGGTACCAAGTTTGCAAGTGTTTTGGCATGGTCTTATTAAATTTGTACCAAGTTTTCAAGTGTTTTGGCATGGTCTTATTAAATTTGTTCCAAGTTTGTAAGTGTTTTGGCTTGGTCTTATTAAATTTGTACCAAGTGTGCAAGTGTTTTGGCATGGTCTTAGGAAGTTTGTTCCAGGTTGGCAAGTGTTTTGGCATGGTCTTTTTAAATTTGTACCAAGTTTGCAAGTGTTTTGGCATGGTCTAAGGAAGTTTGTTCCAAGTTTGCAAGTGTTTGGCATGGTCTTATTAAATTTGTACCAAGTTTGCAAGTGTTTTGGCATGGTCTTAGGAAGTTTGTTCCAATTTTGCAAGTGTTTGGCATGGTCTTATAAAATTTGTACCAAGTTTGCAAGTGTTTTGGCATGGTCTTATTAAATTTGTACCAAGTTTGCAAGTGTTTTGGCATGGTCCTATTAAATTTGTGCCAAGTTTGCAAGTGTTTTGGCATGGTCTTAGGAAGTTTGTTCCAAGTTTGCAAGTGTTTTGGCATGGTCTTATTAAATTTGTACCAAGGTTGCAAGTGTTTTGGCATGGTCTTAGGAAGTTTGTTCCAAGTTTGCAAGTGTTTGGCATGGTCTTATTAAATTTGTACCAAGTTTGCAAGTGTTTTGGCATGGTCTTAGGAAGTTTGTTCCAAGTTTGTAAGTGTTTTGGCATGGTCTTAGGAAGTTTGTTCCAAGTTTGCAAGTGTTTTGGCATGGTCTTATTAAATTTGTGCCAAGTTTGCAAGTGTTTTGGCATGGTCTTAGGAAGTTTGTTCCAAGTTTGCAAGTGTTTGGCATGGTCGTATTAAATTTGTTCCAAGTTTGCAACTGTTTGTCATGGTCTTATTAAATTTGTACCAAGTTTGCAAGTGTTTTGGCATGGTCTTAGGAAGTTTGTTCCAAGTTTGCAAGTGTTTTGGCATGATCTTATTAAATTTGTACCAAGATTGCAAGTGTTTTGGCATGGTCTTATTAAATTTGTACCAAGATTGCAAGTGTTTTGGCATGGTCTTATTAAATTTGTACCAAGTTTGCAAGTGTTTTGGCATGGTCTTAAAAAGTTTGTTCCAAGTTTGCAAGTGTTTGGCATGGTGTTATTAAATTTGTACCAAGTTTGCAAGTATTTTGGCATGGTCTTATTAAATTTGTACCAAGTTTGCAAGTGTTTTGGCATGGTCTTATTAAATTTGTTCCAAGATTGCAAGTGTTTTGGCATGGTCTTATTAAATTTGTACCAAGTTTGCAAGTGTTTTGGCATGGTCTTAGGAAGTTTGTTCCAAGTTTGTAAGTGTTTTGGCATGGTCTTAGGAAGTTTGTTCCAAGTTTGCAAGTGTTTTGGCATGGTCTTATTAAATTTGTGCCAAGTTTGCAAGTGTTTTGGCATGGTCTTAGGAAGTTTGTTCCAATTTTGCAAGTGTTTGGCATGGTCTTATAAAATTTGTACCAAGTTTGCAAGTGTTTTGGCATGGTCTTATTAAATTTGTACCAAGTTTGCAAGTGTTTTGGCATGGTCTTAGGAAGTTTGTTCCAAGTTTGCAAGTGTTTGGCATCGTCTTATTAAATTTGTACCAAGTTTGCAAGTGTTTTGGCATGGTCTTATTAAATTTGTTCCAAGATTGCAAGTGTTTTGGCATGGTCTTATTAAATTTGTACCAAGTTTGCAAGTGTTTTGGCATGGTCTTAGGAAGTTTGTTCCAAGTTTGCAAGTGTTTGGCATGGTCTTATTAAATTTGTACCAAGTTTGCAAGTGTTTTGCAATGGTCTTAGGATGTTTGTTCCAAGTTTGCTAGTGTTTGGCATGGTCTTACTAAATATGTACCAAGGTTGCAAGTGTTTGGCATGGTCGTATTAAATTTGTACCAAGTTTACAAGTGTTTTGGCATGGTCTTATTAAATTTGTACCAAGGTTGCAAATGTTTTGGCATGGTCTTTTTAAATTTGTACCAAGTTTGCAAGTGTTTTGGCATGGTCTTAGGATGTTTGTACCAAGTTTGCAAGTGTTTTGGCATGGTCTTATTAAATTTGTACCAAGTTTGCAAGTGTTTTGGCATGGTCTTAGGAAGTTTGTTCCAAGTTTGCAAGTGTTTGGCATCGTCTTATTAAATTTGTACCAAGTTTGCAAGTGTTTTGGCATGGTCTTATTAAATTTGTTCCAAGATTGCAAGTGTTTTGGCATGGTCTTATTAAATTTGTACCAAGTTTGCAAGTGTTTTGGCATGGTCTTAGGAAGTTTGTTCCAATTTTGCAAGTGTTTGGCATGGTCTTATAAAATTTGTACCAAGTTTGCAAGTGTTTTGGCATGGTCTTATTAAATTTGTACCAAGTTTGCAAGTGTTTTGGCATGATCTTATTAAATTTGTACCAAGTTTGCAAGTGTTTGGCATGGTCTTAGGAAGTTTGTTCCAAGTTTGCAAGTGTTTTGGCATGGTCTTATTAAATTGGTACCAAGTTTGCAAGTGTTTTGGCATGGTCTTATTAAATTTGTACCAAGTTTTCAAGTGTTTTGGCATGGTCTTATTAAATTTGTTCCAAGTTTGTAAGTGTTTTGGCTTGGTCTTATTAAATTTGTACCAAGTGTGCAAGTGTTTTGGCATGGTCTTAGGAAGTTTGTTCCAGGTTGGCAAGTGTTTTGGCATGGTCTTTTTAAATTTGTACCAAGTTTGCAAGTGTTTTGGCATGGTCTAAGGAAGTTTGTTCCAAGTTTGCAAGTGTTTGGCATGGTCTTATTAAATTTGTACCAAGTTTGCAAGTGTTTTGGCATGGTCTTAGGAAGTTTGTTCCAATTTTGCAAGTGTTTGGCATGGTCTTATAAAATTTGTACCAAGTTTGCAAGTGTTTTGGCATGGTCTTATTAAATTTGTACCAAGTTTGCAAGTGTTTTGGCATGGTCCTATTAAATTTGTGCCAAGTTTGCAAGTGTTTTGGCATGGTCTTAGGAAGTTTGTTCCAAGTTTGCAAGTGTTTTGGCATGGTCTTATTAAATTTGTACCAAGGTTGCAAGTGTTTTGGCATGGTCTTAGGAAGTTTGTTCCAAGTTTGCAAGTGTTTGGCATGGTCTTATTAAATTTGTACCAAGTTTGCAAGTGTTTTGGCATGGTCTTAGGAAGTTTGTTCCAAGTTTGTAAGTGTTTTGGCATGGTCTTAGGAAGTTTGTTCCAAGTTTGCAAGTGTTTTGGCATGGTCTTATTAAATTTGTGCCAAGTTTGCAAGTGTTTTGGCATGGTCTTAGGAAGTTTGTTCCAAGTTTGCAAGTGTTTGGCATGGTCTTATTAAATTTGTACCAAATTTGCAAGTGTTTTGGCATGGTCTTAGGAAGTTTGTTCCAAGTTTGCAAGTGTTTTGGCATGGTATTATTAAATTTGTACAAAGGTTGCAAGTGTTTTGGCATGGTCTTAGGAAGTTTGTTCCAAGTTTGCAAGTGTTTGGCATGGTCTTATTAAATTTGTACCAAGTTTGCAAGTGTTTTGGCATGGTCTTAGGAAGTTTGTTCCAAGTTTGCAAGTGTTTTGGCATGGTTTTAGGAAGTTTGTTCCAAGTTTGCAAGTGTTTTGACATGGTCTTATTAAATTTGTACCAAGGTTGCAAGAGTTTTGGCATGGTCTTAGGAAGTTTGTTCCAAGTTTGCAAGTGTTTGGCATGGTGTTATTAAATTTGTACCAAGTTTGCAAGTGTTTGGCATGGTCGTATTAAATTTGTACCAAGTTTGCAAGTGTTTTGGCATGGTCTTATTAAATGTGTACCAAGTTTGCAAGTGTTTTGGCATGGTCTTATTAAATTTGTACCAAGTTTGCAAGTGTTTTGGCATGGTCTTAGGAAGTTTGTCCCAAGTTTGCAAGTGTTTGGCATGGTCTTATTAAATTTGTACCAAGGTTGCAAGTGTTTTGTCATGGTCTTAGGAAGTTTGTTCCAAGTTTGCAAGTGTTTGGCATGGTCTTATTAAATTAGTACCAAGTTTGCAAGTGTTTTGGCATGGTCTTAGGAAGTTTGTTCCAAGTTTGCAAGTGTTTGGCATGGTCTTATTAAATTTGTACCAAGTTTGCAAGTGTTTGGCATGGTCGTATTAAATTTGTACCAAGTTTGCAAGTGTTTTGGCATGATCTTATTAAATTTGTACCAAGCTTGCAAGTGTTTTGGCATGGTCTTAGGAAGTTTGTTCCAAGTTTGCAAGTGTTTGGCATGGTCGTATTAAATTTGTAACAAGGTTGCAAGTGTTTTGGCATGGTCTTAGGAAGTTTGTTCCAAGTTTGCAAGTGTTTTGGCATGGTCTTATTAAATTTGTACCAAGTTTGCAAGTGTTTTGGCATGGTCTTAGGAAGTTTGTTCCAAGTTTGCAAGTGTTTGGCATGGTCTTATTAAATTTGTACCAAGTTTGCAAGTGTTTTGGCATGGTCTTATTAAATTTGTACCGAGGTTGCAAGTGTTTTGGCATGGTCTTAGGAAGTTTGTTCCAAGTTTGCAAGTGTTTTGGCATGGTCTTATTAAATTTGTACCAAGTTTGCAAGTGTTTTGGCATGGTCTTAAGAAGTTTGTTCCAAGTTTTCAAGTGTTTGGCATGGTCTTATTAAATTTGTACCAAGTTTGCAAGTGTTTTGGCATGGTCTTATTAAATTTGTACCAAGTTTGCAAGTGTTTTGGCATGGTCTCATCAAATTTGTACCAAGTTTGCAAGTGTTTTGGCATGGTCTTATTAAATTTGTACCAAGTTTGCAAGTGTTTTGGCATGGTTTTATTAAATTTGTACCAAGTTTGCAAGTGTTTTGGCATGTTGTTATTAAATTTGTACCAAGTTTGCAAGTGTTTTGGCATGGTTTTATTAAATTTGTACCAAGTTTGCAAGTGTTCTGGCATGGTGTTATTAAATTTGTTACAAGTTTGCAAGTGTTTTGGCATGGTTTATTAAATTTGTACCAAGTTTGCAAGTGTTTTGGCATGGTCTTAGGAAGTTTGTTCCAAGTTTGCAAGTGTTTTGGCATGGTCTTATTAAATTTGTACCAAGTTTGCAAGTGTTTTGGCATGGTCTTATTAAATTTGTACCAAGTTTGCAAGTGTTTTGGCATGGTCTTAAAAAGTTTGTTCCAAGTTTGCAAGTGTTTGGCATGGTGTTATTAAATGTGTACCAAGTTTGCAAGTATTTTGGCATGGTCTTATTAAATTTGTACCAAGTTTGCAAGTGTTTTGGCATGGTCTTATCAAATTTGTACCAGGTTTGCAAGTGTTTTGGCATGGTCTTATTAAATTTGTACCAAGTTTGCAAGTGTTTTGGCATGGTTTTATTAAATTTGTACCAAGTTTGCAAGTGTTTTGGCAAGGTGTTATTAAATTTGTACCAAGTTTGCAAGTGTTTTGGCATGGTTTTATTAAATTTGTACCAAGTTTGCAAGTGTTTTGGCATGGTGTTATTAAATTTGTACCAAGTTTGCAAGTGTTTTGGCATGGTCTTATTAAATTTGTACCAAGTTTGCAAGTGTTTTGGCATGGTCTTAAAAAGTTTGTTCCAAGTTTGCAAGTGTTTGGCATGGTGTTATTAAATTTGTACCAAGTTTGCAAGTATTTTGGCATGGTCTTATTAAATTTGTACCAAGTTTGCAAGTGTTTTGGCATGGCCTTATTAAATTTGTACCAAGTTTGCAAGTGTTTTGGCTTGGTCTTAAAAAGTTTGTTCCAAGTTTGCAAGTGTTTGGCATGGTGTTATTAAATTTGTACCAAGTTTGCAAGTATTTTGGCATGGTCTTATTAAATTTGTACCAAGTTTGCAACTGTTTTGGCATGGTCTTAGGAAGTTTGTACCAAGTTTGCAAGTGTTTTGGCATGGTGTTATTAAATTTGTACCAAGTTTGCTAGTGTTTTGGCATGGTCTTATTAAATTTGTACCAAGTTTGCAAGTGTTTTGGCATGGTCTTAAAAAGTTTGTTCCAAGTTTGCAAGTGTTTGGCATGGTGTTATTAAATTTGTACCAAGTTTGCAAGTATTTTGGCATGGTCTTATTAAATTTGTACGAAGTTTGCAACTGTTTTGGCATGGTCTTAGGAAGTTTGTACCAAGTTTGCAAGTGTTTTGGCATGGTGTTATTAAATTTGTACCAAGTTTGCAAGTGTTTTGGCATGGTCTTATTAAATTTGTACCAAGTTTGCAAGTGTTTTGGCATGGTCTTAAAAAGTTTGTTCCAAGTTTGCAAGTGTTTGGCATGGTGTTATTAAATTTGTACCAAGTTTGCAAGTATTTTGGCATGGTGTTATTAAATTTGTACCAAGTTTGCAAGTATTTTGGCATGGTCTTATTAAATTTGTACCAAGTTTGCAGGTGTTTTGGCATGGTCTTAGGAAGTTTTTTCCAAGTTTGCAAGTGTTTTGGCATGGTGTTATTAAATTTGTACCAAGTTTGCAAGTGTTTTGGCATGGTCTTATTAAATTTGTACCAAGTTTGCAAGTGTTTTGGCATGGTCTTAAAAAGTTTGTTCCAAGTTTGCAAGTGTTTGGCATGGTGTTATTAAATTTGTACCAAGTTTGCAAGTGTTTTGGCATGGTCTTATTAAATTTGTACCAAGTTTGCAAGTCTTTTGGCATGGTCTTAGGAAGTTTGTTCCAAGTTTGCAAGTGTTTGGCATGGTCTCAGTAAATTTGTACCAAGTTTGCAAGTGTTTTGGCATGGTCTTATTAAATTTGTACCAAGTTTGCAAGTGTTTTGGCATGGTCTTAGGAAGTTTGTTCCAAGTTTGCAAGTGTTTGGCATGGTCTTATTAAATTTGTACCAAGTTTGCAAGTGTTTTGGCATGATCTTATTAAATTTGTACCAAGTTTGCAAGTGTTTGGCATGGTCTTAGGAAGTTTGTTCCAAGTTTGCAAGTGTTTTGGCATGGTCTTATTAAATTGGTACCAAGTTTGCAAGTGTTTTGGCATGGTCGTATTAAATTTGTTCCAAGTTTGCAAGTGTTTTGGCATGGTCTTATTAAATTGGTACCAAGTTTGCAAGTGTTTTGGCATGGTCTTTTTAAATTTGTACCAAGTTTGCAAGTGTTTTGGCATGGTCTAAGGAAGTTTGTTCCAAGTTTGCAAGTGTTTGGCATGGTCTTATTAAATTTGTACCAAGTTTGCAAGTGTTTTGGCATGGTCTTAGGAAGTTTGTTCCAATTTTGCAAGTGTTTGGCATGGTCTTATAAAATTTGTACCAAGTTTGCAAGTGTTTTGGCATGGTCTTATTAAATTTGTACCAAGTTTGCAAGTGTTTTGGCATGGTCTTAGGAAGTTTGTTCCAAGTTTGCAAGTGTTTGGCATCGTCTTATTAAATTTGTACCAAGTTTGCAAGTGTTTTGGCATGGTCTTATTAAATTTGTTCCAAGATTGCAAGTGTTTTGGCATGGTCTTAGGAAGTTTGTTCCAAGTTTGCAAGTGTTTTGGCATGGTCTTATTAAATTTGTACCAAGTTTGCAAGTGTTTTGGCATGGTTTTATTAAATTTGTACCTAGTTTGCAAGTGTTTTGGCATGGTCTTAGGAAGTTTGTTCCAAGTTTGCAAGTGTTTTGGCATGGTCTTATTAAATTTGTACCAAGTTTGCAAGTGTTTTGGCATTGTCTTATTGAATTTGTACCAAGTTTGCAAGTGTTTTGGCATGGTCTTATTAAATTTGTTCCAAGTTTGCAAGTGTTTTGGCTTGGTCTTATTAAATTTGTACCAAGTTTGCAAGTGTTTTGGCATGGTTTTATTAAATTTGTACCAAGTTTGCAAGTGTTTTGGCAAGGTGTTATTAAATTTGTACCAAGTTTGCAAGTGTTTTGGCATGGTCTTATTAAATTTGTTCCAAGTTTGCAAGTGTTTTGGCATGGTCTTATGAAATTTGTACCAAGGTTGCAAGTGTTTTGGCATGGTCTTAGGAAGTTTGTTCCAAGTTTGCAAGTGTTTGGCATGGTCTTATTAAATTTGTACCAAGTTTGCAAGTGTTTTGCAATGGTCTTAGGATGTTTGTTCCAAGTTTGCTAGTGTTTGGCATGGTCTTACTAAATTTGTACCAAGGTTGCAAGTGTTTGGCATGGTCGTATTAAATTTGTACCAAGTTTACAAGTGTTTTGGCATGGTCTTATTAAATTTGTACCAAGGTTGCAAGTGTTTTGGCATGGTCTTTTTAAATTTGTACCAAGTTTGCAAGTGTTTTGGCATGGTCTTAGGAAGTTTGTTCCAAGTTTGCAAGTGTTTGGCATGGTCTTACTAAATTTGTACCAAGTTTGCAAGTGTTTTGCAATGGTCTTAGGATGTTTGTTCCAAGTTTGCTAGTGTTTGGCATGGTCTTACTAAATTTGTACCAAGGTTGCAAGTGTTTGGCATGGTCGTATTAAATTTGTACCAAGTTTACAAGTGTTTTGGCATGGTCTTATTAAATTTGTACCAAGGTTGCAAGTGTTTTGGCATGGTCTTTTTAAATTTGTACCAAGTTTGCAAGTGTTTTGGCATGGTCTTAGGATGTTTGTTCCAAGTTTGCAAGTGTTTGGCATGGTCGTATTAAATTTGTACCAAGTTTGCAAGTGTTTTGGCATGGTCTTAGGAAGTTTGTTCCAAGTTTGCAAGTGTTTGGCATGGTCTTATTAAATTTGTACCAAGTTTGCAAGTGTTTTGGCATGGTCTTAGGAAGTTTGTTCCAAGTTTGCAAGTGTTTTGGCATGGTCTTAGGATGTTTGTTCCAAGTTTGCAAGTGTTTTGGCATTGTCTTATTGAATTTGTACCAAGTTTGCAAGTGTTTTGGCATGGTCTTATTAAATTTGTTCCAAGTTTGCAAGTGTTTTGGCTTGGTCTTATTAAATTTGTACCAAGTTTGCAAGTGTTTTGGCATGGTTTTATTAAATTTGTACCAAGTTTGCAAGTATTTTGGCATGGTCTTATTAAATTTGTGCCAAGTTTGCAAGTGTTTTGGCATGGTCTTAGGAAGTTTGTTCCAAGTTTGCAAGTGTTTTGGCATGGTCTTATTAAATTTGTACCAAGTTTGCAAGTGTTTTGGCATGGTCTTAGGAAGTTTGTTCCAAGTTTGCAAGTGTTTGGCATGGTCTTATTAAATTTGTACCAAGTTTGCAAGTGTTTTGCAATGGTCTTAGGATGTTTGTTCCAAGTTTGCTAGTGTTTGGCATGGTCTTACTAAATTTGTACCAAGGTTGCAAGTGTTTGGCATGGTCGTATTAAATTTGTACCAAGTTTACAAGTGTTTTGGCATGGTCTTATTAAATTTGTACCAAGGTTGCAAGTGTTTTGGCATGGTCTTTTTAAATTTGTACCAAGTTTGCAAGTGTTTTGGCATGGTCTTAGGATGTTTGTTCCAAGTTTGCAAGTGTTTGGCATGGTCGTATTTAATTTGTACCAAGTTTGCAAGTGTTTTGGCATGGTCTTAGGAAGTTTGTTCCAAGTTTGCAAGTGTTTTGGCATGGTCTTATTACATTTGTACCAAGTTTGCAAGTGTTTTGGCATGGTCTTATTAAATTTGTACCAAGTTTGCAAGTGTTTTGGCATGGTCTTATTAAATTTGTACCAAGTTTGCAAGTCTTTTGGCATGGTCTTAGGAAGTTTGTTCCAAGTTTGCAAGTGTTTGGCATGGTCGTATTAAATTTGTTCCAAGTTTGCAAGTGTTTTGGCATGGTCTTAAAAAGTTTGTTCCAAGTTTGCAAGTGTTTGGCATGGTGTTATTAAATTTGTACCAAGTTTGCAAGTGTTTTGGCATGGTCTTAGGAAGTTTTTTCCAAGTTTGCAAGTGTTTTGGCATGGTGTTATTAAATTTGTACCAAGTTTGCAAGTGTTTTGGCATGGTCTTATTAAATTTGTACCAAGTTTGCAAGTGTTTTGGCATGGTCTTAAAAAGTTTGTTCCAAGTTTGCAAGTGTTTGGCATGGTGTTATTAAATTTGTACCAAGTTTGCAAGTGTTTTGGCATGGTCTTATTAAATTTGTACCAAGTTTGCAAGTCTTTTGGCATGGTCTTAGGAAGTTTGTTCCAAGTTTGCAAGTGTTTGGCATGGTCTCAGTAAATTTGTACCAAGTTTGCAAGTGTTTTGGCATGGTCTTATTAAATTTGTACCAAGTTTGCAAGTGTTTTGGCATGGTCTTAGGAAGTTTGTTCCAAGTTTGCAAGTGTTTGGCATGGTCTTATTAAATTTGTACCAAGTTTGCAAGTGTTTTGGCATGATTTTATTAAATTTGTACCAAGTTTGCAAGTCTTTTGGCATGGTCTTAGGAAGTTTGTTCCAAGTTTGCAAGTGTTTGGCATGGTCTCAGTAAATTTGTACCAAGTTTGCAAGTCTTTTGGCATGGTCTTAGGAAGTTTGTACCAAGTTTGCAAGTATTTTGTCATGGTCTTATTAAATTTGTACCAAATTTGCAAGTGTTTTGGCATGGTCTTAAAAAGTTTGTTCCAAGTTTGCAAGTGTTTGGCATGGTGTTATTAAATTTGTACCAAGTTTGCAAGTGTTTTGGCATGGTCTTAGGAAGTTTTTTCCAAGTTTGCAAGTGTTTTGGCATGGTGTTATTAAATTTGTACCAAGTTTGCAAGTGTTTTGGCATGGTCTTATTAAATTTGTACCAAGTTTGCAAGTGTTTTGGCATGGTCTTAAAAAGTTTGTTCCAAGTTTGCAAGTGTTTGGCATGGTGTTATTAAATTTGTACCAAGTTTGCAAGTGTTTTGGCATGGTCTTATTAAATTTGTACCAAGTTTGCAAGTCTTTTGGCATGGTCTTAGGAAGTTTGTTCCAAGTTTGCAAGTGTTTGGCATGGTCTCAGTAAATTTGTACCAAGTTTGCAAGTGTTTTGGCATGGTCTTATTAAATTTGTACCAAGTTTGCAAGTGTTTTGGCATGGTCTTAGGAAGTTTGTTCCAAGTTTGCAAGTGTTTGGCATGGTCTTATTAAATTTGTACCAAGTTTGCAAGTGTTTTGGCATGATTTTATTAAATTTGTACCAAGTTTGCAAGTGTTTGGCATGGTCTTAGGAAGTTTGTTCCAAGTTTGCAAGTGTTTTGGCATGGTCTTATTAAATTGGTACCAAGTTTGCAAGTGTTTTGGCATGGTCTTATTAAATTTGTACCAAGTTTTCAAGTGTTTTGGCATGGTCTTATTAAATTTGTTCCAAGTTTGTAAGTGTTTTGGCTTGGTCTTATTAAATTTGTACCAAGTGTGCAAGTGTTTTGGCATGGTCTTAGGAAGTTTGTTCCAGGTTGGCAAGTGTTTTGGCATGGTCTTTTTAAATTTGTACCAAGTTTGCAAGTGTTTTGGCATGGTCTAAGGAAGTTTGTTCCAAGTTTGCAAGTGTTTGGCATGGTCTTATTAAATTTGTACCAAGTTTGCAAGTGTTTTGGCATGGTCTTAGGAAGTTTGTTCCAATTTTGCAAGTGTTTGGCATGGTCTTATAAAATTGGTACCAAGTTTGCAAGTGTTTTGGCATGGTCTTATTAAATTTGTACCAAGTTTGCAAGTGTTTTGGCATGGTCTTAGGAAGTTTGTTCCAAGTTTGCAAGTGTTTGGCATCGTCTTATTAAATTTGTACCAAGTTTGCAAGTGTTTTGGCATGGTCTTATTAAATTTGTTCCAAGATTGCAAGTGTTTTGGCATGGTCTTAGGAAGTTTGTTCCAAGTTTGCAAGTGTTTTGGCATGGTCTTATTAAATTTGTACCAAGTTTGCAAGTGTTTTGGCATGGTTTTATTAAATTTGTACCTAGTTTGCAAGTGTTTTGGCATGGTCTTAGGAAGTTTGTTCCAAGTTTGCAAGTGTTTTGGCATGGTCTTATTAAATTTGTACCAAGTTTGCAAGTGTTTTGGCATTGTCTTATTGAATTTGTACCAAGTTTGCAAGTGTTTTGGCATGGTCTTATTAAATTTGTTCCAAGTTTGCAAGTGTTTTGGCTTGGTCTTATTAAATTTGTACCAAGTTTGCAAGTGTTTTGGCATGGTTTTATTAAATTTGTACCAAGTTTGCAAGTGTTTTGGCAAGGTGTTATTAAATTTGTACCAAGTTTGCAAGTGTTTTGGCATGGTCTTATTAAATTTGTTCCAAGTTTGCAAGTGTTTTGGCATGGTCTTATGAAATTTGTACCAAGGTTGCAAGTGTTTTGGCATGGTCTTAGGAAGTTTGTTCCAAGTTTGCAAGTGTTTGGCATGGCCTTATTAAATTTGTACCAAGTTTGCAAGTGTTTGGCATGTTCGTATTAAATTTGTACCAAGTTGCAAGTGTTTTGGCATGGTCTTATTAAATTTGTACCAAGTTTGCAAGTATTTTGGCATGGTCTTATTAAATTTGTGCCAAGTTTGCAAGTGTTTTGGCATGGTCTTAGGAAGTTTGTTCCAAGTTTGCAAGTGTTTTGGCATGGTCTTATTAAATTTGTACCAAGTTTGCAAGTGTTTTGGCATGGTCTTAGGAAGTTTGTTCCAAGTTTGCAAGTGTTTGGCATGGTCTTATTAAATTTGTACCAAGTTTGCAAGTGTTTTGCAATGGTCTTAGGATGTTTGTTCCAAGTTTGCTAGTGTTTGGCATGGTCTTACTAAATATGTACCAAGGTTGCAAGTGTTTGGCATGGTCGTATTAAATTTGTACCAAGTTTACAAGTGTTTTGGCATGGTCTTATTAAATTTGTACCAAGGTTGCAAATGTTTTGGCATGGTCTTTTTAAATTTGTACCAAGTTTGCAAGTGTTTTGGCATGGTCTTAGGATGTTTGTTCCAAGTTTGCAAGTGTTTGGCATGGTCGTATTAAATTTGTACCAAGTTTGCAAGTGTTTTGGCATGGTCTTAGGAAGTTTGTTCCAAGTTTGCAAGTGTTTTGGCATGGTCTTATTACATTTGTACCAAGTTTGCAAGTGTTTTGGCATGGTCTTATTAAATTTGTACCAAGTTTGCAAGTGTTTTGGCATGGTCTTATTAAATTTGTACCAAGTTTGCAAGTGTTTTGGCATGGTCTTAGGAAGTTTGTTCCAAGTTTGCAAGTGTTTGGCATGGTCGTATTAAATTTGTTCCAAGTTTGCAACTGTTTGTCATGGTCTTATTAAATTTGTACCAAGTTTGCAAGTGTTTTGGCATGGTCTTAGGAAGTTTGTTCCAAGTTTGCAAGTGTTTTGGCATGATCTTATTAAATTTGTACCAAGATTGCAAGTGTTTTGGCATGGTCTTATTAAATTTGTACCAAGTTTGCAAGTGTTTTGGCATGGTCTTAGGAAGTTTGTTCCAAGTTTGCAAGTGTTTGGCATGGTCTTATTAAATTTGTACCAAGTTTGCAAGTGTTTTGGCATGGTCTTAGGAAGTTTGTTCCAAGTGTTAAGTATTGAACTATCAGCTTTAGCCTTGATATAGGAGCGTGAATGTAAGAATACTCTGATTGTAAATGTATTAGTGTTAAGAATAAAATTAAGTCAATCGCAAACCAACCTCCGGACGGTGTACAACTATTTTTTTGTTAGAGCAATTTTCGCTACATAAAAATTGGTCCTTCGAACCGGATCGATAGCCGATCGTTTAGCTAATTACTGGTAGTTGTAACCGTTAATAGATAGTGTTCGTAGTGATATTTGGGAATAATGTCGAACCCCGAAATCACTTTTAGTGACGTGCAAGGTGCATCGAGCCCAAAGGAAGTGGCGTCCGTGCCAAGTATGTTCGCACGTTACCATGCGCATATGATGCGTAGACTAGAATCGTTGGCAAACGCAATAAGTGCAAGTGAGAATACGGATCCGAGCTATTTTCAGGAATGTTCGGAACAATTAGCATCTATTTCGTCCGCATTTGAAGCTAGACATTCAGCGTGCCTGGAGACGATGGTGCTTGAACAAGTAGAAGAGGAAGAGAGACAGTACGAGGAGTTCGAGCGGCGTCGATTCGAGCTCTCTCTCACGCTAAAAAGGCGCCAGGCTGCGTGGTGTGCGTCAACTCTTAGTGCAACGCACGCACAAAAGGTGTCGAACCCGAATGTGCGCTTACCCGAAATACCGTTACCAAAATTTGATGGAACATTAGAATCCTGGCCCGCGTTTCTGGACGCTTTTCGGAGTATGATTGACGGGCATAAAAGTTTATCGGAAGTAGATAAACTCACCTATTTAAAACGTGTGGTATCAAAAGAAGCAGCTTTAGTGATCGAATCGGTAGAAATTACAGCTGCCAATTACAGTGTAGCGTGGGAACTGTTAAAAACGCGATACGAAAATAAAAAGGTGTTAGTGCGGCGGTATTTAGACGAACTTTTCGCTATTCCTTCAGTGAAGCGAGAAGCGTACGAGGAGATCACCATTTTGTTGGATGGTTTTGAGCGAACAATCAAAATGGTGGAAAAAATTGGCGTTCCGACCGCAGGATGGAGTGTACTGTTGGCGCATATGCTGTGTGCCAAATTAGATGCAAACACCCTAAAACAATGGGAAATGTTTCACCGAAGTGGTGAAGTGGCGGAATATACCGATTTAGTCAAATTCTTAAGGGAACATGCATCAGTGTTGCAAGCGTTGCCACGCACGAAAGGAAAAACTATAGATGCTCCTACGACTCCTGGAAGAAAATGGAGTCAAGCGTGTGCAACCATTAGTGCGGGTGATAGTGTTGGTCAAAAGAATTGCGTATTCTGTAATAAGGTCATGCACTCGGCCTTTCAGTGTAATGTGTTCCGGAACCACTCAGTACTACAGCGATATGCGATGGCGAAAGAATTGAAGGTGTGCTTAAATTGCTTATCACCCGAACACCAAGTGAGAGATTGTGCAGCGAGTGGTTGTCGTGTTTGTAAAATGAAGCATCACACGATGCTTCACAGGTCCAACAATGAACAGTATCCAGCCGGTAGTGGAACCACTCCCGGAGCTTCAGTTAATGTGGGTTCCACTCGTACCTCAGTTGTCAGTGAAAGACCAGCCAACGCAGTCATGTTGGCGCCAACTGACGTTCAGCCAGCCACTTCTGTATTGCTGCCAACGGTATTGGTGACAGTGAAGGCATCAAATGGCAACATGACGATAGCCCGAGCCGTGCTTGATGGAGGGGCACAGATCAACCTGGTTACGGAAAGATTAGTGCAGAGACTGCAAGCATCGAAGAGACGGGATCATATACCCATCGGAGGAGTTGGAAAAGGCTGTCAAACTTCCTTATTTTCCGTAAGCTTGGTCGTGAATGCCAAATGCACTAATGTTGACTTTCGTTTAAGGTTGCACATCCTTCCTGAGATTATGTGGAATCTTCCCCCGGCTAAAGTTGATCACATCGAACTTCCAAACGACATCTGCCTGGCTGATCCAACCTGGGCGGAGGTTGGAAACATCGATATGCTGCTCGGCAGAGAACTATACAATGATATACTTTTAGACGGTGTGATTAGACTTAAATCGGAGAGGGAAAACATATTGCTTCAAAACACGCAATTCGGTTGGATAGTTTCGGGAAAGGCCACGGTAGAGCAACTAGAACATAGGAGGAGGATAGTAAACTTAGCTGGCAACGAACTGTCATTAGATGAGCAGTTAACTAAATTCTGGGAAATCGAACAATGCCAAACCTCAAGTATTTTATCTCCCGTGGAAACTGAATGTGAAGAAAATTTTGAGCGTACCACTACTAGAGGGCCGGAGGGTAGATTCATAGTAACGTTACCAAAAGATTCAGCGAAAATCAAAACATTAGGAGCCTCATACAACATAGCGAAACGTCGCCTTCAATCGTTGAGCCGCCGGCTAAGAGCAAATCCTGAATTGAAACGTCAATACCAGGAATTTTTGAGCGAGTATTTAGAGTTAGGGCATATGCAAGAAATCACTCCCAACCCCAATGATGAATCGTTTGCCTACTACATGCCACACCATTGTATTGTCCGTCCCGAAAGCCTTACTACAAAACTACGGGTAGTCTTCGACGCATCTTGTGCCACAGAATCCGGTGTATCTCTGAACGATGCTCTTTTAGTTGGTCCAGTCATACAAGACGATCTCGTTAGTCTTACCATGCGGTTTCGAATACCTAGATATGCTGTGACAGCAGATATAGAGAAGATGTATCGTCAGATATGGATAGCAGAAGCAGACCGTCCTTGGCAACGAATCCTTTGGGAAGATGAAGAACAAGGCGGAATTAAAGCATTTGAACTAAAAACGGTTACATATGGCACAGCCTCGGCGCCATACTTAGCCACAAAGACATTACAAACTCTAGCAAATGAGGCCAAACACTCACATCCCATAGCGTCACAGATTTTGGCATCTGACTTTTACATGGATGATATGATAAGCGGAGCAGACACGATTGAACAAGGAGAGTTGTTATGTGCGCAAATTACGGACTTACTCGAATCAGCTGGCTTCAAATTACGCAAATGGGCATCTAACTCTAAGCAGTTATTGAACACGCTTCCAAACGAACTTTGCGAAATGGGAGAGGAATTGTTACTGGACCCAACGAAATCCATTAAAGCGCTTGGGTTAAAATGGAATCCTAGTGAAGACCAACTGGGTTTTGACGTACCATGCTGGCCTGTAGAAGGAATGGTTTGTAAACGAAGTGCTGTATCAGATGCTGCTCGCTTGTTTGATCCTTTGGGATTGATCGGACCGGTAATTGTCTTGGCCAAATGCTTCTTACAAGAAGTATGGCAGAAAGAGGTGGATTGGGATGAGCCATTGGACGACGAGATGAGCAAACGATGGCTAAACCTTAAGCAAGAGATGGTATATGTTGCTGAAATAGCAGTTCCACGTCGCGTGGTGGGTGAAAGAGCACAGCTAGTTGAGCTACACGGGTTTAGCGATGCTTCTCAAAAAGCGTATGGTGCATGTATTTATGTGCGATCGATTATGGCAGATGGCAACACAAAGGTCGAACTCTTATGCGCTAAATCCAAAGTAGCACCTATTGACACCAGCAAGAAAAAGAAAAGCGTAACAATACCTCGATTAGAGTTGTCAGCCGCGTTACTGTTATGTCACTTATGGCAAAAGGTGAAGAGTAGCATCAAGAGAGAATTTAAAGCAATATTTTGGGTAGATTCGACCATTGTCTTACACTGGATTGATGGACATCCTTCGTGCTGGAAACCCTTTGTAGCGAATCGGGTTTCGGAGATACAGCATCTCACAGAAAAGGAGCAATGGTTTCACGTTCCTGGCGAAGAAAATCCTGCCGATATTTTATCAAGAGGAATGCTTCCATGCCAATTGAAGAAGAATGAAGTATGGTGGCATGGACCGAAATGGCTTAGCCAGTCGATAGATTATACATCACGAACGACAATCCCACATTCGCGTTTTACATCAGAGGAACTAGAAGAGCGTCAGATAGTGCTTGCCGTAAGAACCCAGACAACAAACCCATTATTTTCGCTACGATCATCATATCCCGCTTTAGTTCAGTTGGTAGCATACCTGTTAAGGTTTAGAGTAAATAGCCAGAAGAAAAATCGAACTAATCGACGAAAAGGAGTTCTCTCGATATTAGAACTGCGCCAAGCAACAGAGACTCTTATACGATTAGCGCAAGCAGAAACATTTGCCCAAGAAATAACGTCTTTACAAAGCGAGGGAGAAGTCAAACAAAATTCTAAGCTAAAGGCTCTGGCTCCGATTATCCTGAATGGAATTGTGCGCATTGGTGGCAGGCTACGACACGCTCCGGTCACCGAAAACCGAAAACATCCAATAATACTCGATTCAAAACATCCTCTTACCATCATGATCATGCAGTCTTACCATCGCCAATTTTTGCATGCCGGACCACAATTGCTTATCTCTATGATTCGTGAACGATTCTGGCCATTACGTGTACGTAACCTTGCCCGAAAAACTTTACACGAATGCGTAAAATGTTTTAGAAGAAAGCCAACATGTGTAGAGCAGATTATGGGTGACTTGCCGCCAGAAAGAGTAACTCCAACCTACCCATTCTTAAATACTGGAGTGGACCTCTGTGGACCCTTTTGGTATCGCCTCGCACCACGAAAAGGCGTTCCGGTTAAATGTTTTGTAGCTGTTTTTATATGCCTTGTCACAAAGACAGTACATGTGGAACTCGTCGCTGATTTGTCCACCAGCTCGTTCATTGCCGCTCTTAAACGATTCGTGGCAAGACGCGGTAAACCAACCAGAATCGAATGCGACAACGCAAAAAACTTTAGAGGAGCTGAACGCGCACTGAAGGAGTTGTACGATCTATTTCGAACTCAACAAGCCGAACATACCATATCGTCTCATTGCCATTCGGAAGGAATCGAGTTTAAGTTTATCCCGCCACGATCGCCGAACTTTGGCGGTTTATGGGAAGCAGCGATTAAAAGCTTAAAGAACCATCTGAAATCCACAATCGGGGCAGAAGTACTGTTGAAGGACGATCTCGAAACGTTGCTGATTCAAATCGAAGCCTGCTTAAACTCACGACCGCTAACTCAACTAACGTCAGATCCGGAGGACTTAGAAGTCTTGACACCTGGACATTTTCTCGTCCATCGAACCTTGGTGTCAATTCCCGAACCTTCATACGAAGATTTAAACGTAAATCGGCTTGATCGTTTCCAGAAAAACCAGGAATTCTTGCGTCGAATCTGGAAACGTTGGACAACGGACTACTTATCGGGATTGCAACCGCGGACGAAGTGGACGAACCGACGGAACAATATAGAGGTTGGTACAATGGTCCTGTTAAAGGAAGATAACTTACCACCTTTGAAATGGGCAATGGGAAGAGTAGTACAAACATTTAAAGGCAAAGACGGAAATATACGCGTTGTTGAGGTTCGCACAAAAGAGGGAGTATATCGCCGAGCGATTTCAAAAATTTGTATTTTGCCAGTTCAACCTTAGACATATATAGGCTCATTAAAAATGAATTTTTGAATTACTTGTAGAAAGTTACCTTTCCACGGGGGGCGGTATGTTAAGTATTGAACTATCAGCTTTAGCCTTGATATAGGAGCGTGAATGTAAGAATACTCTGATTGTAAATGTATTAGTGTTAAGAATAAAATTAAGTCAATCGCAAACCAACCTCCGGACGGTGTACAACTATTTTTTTGTTAGAGCAATTTTCACTACACCAAGTTTGCAAGTGTTTTGGCATGGTCTTATTAAATTTGTACAAAGGTTGCAAGTGTTTTGGCATGGTCTTAGGAAGTTTGTTCCAAGTTTGCAAGTGTTTGGCATGGTGTTATTAAATTTGTACCAAGTTTGCAAGTGTTTTGGCATGGTCTTAGGAAGTTTGTTCCAAGTTTGCAAGTGTTTTGGCATGGTCTTAGGAAGTTTGTTCCAAGTTTGCAAGTGTTTTGGCATGGTCTTATTAAATTTGTACCAAGGTTGCAAGTGTTTTGGCATGGTCTTAGGAAGTTTGTTCCAAGTTTGCAAGTGTTTGGCATGGTCGTATTAAATTTGTACCAAGGTTGCAAGTGTTTTGGCATGGTCTTAGGAAGTTTGTTCCAAGTTTGCAAGTGTTTTGGCATGGTCCTATTAAATTTGTACCAAGTTTGCAAGTGTTTTGGCATGGTCTTAGGAAGTTTGTTCGAAGTTTGCAAGTGTTTGGCATGGTCTTATTAAATTTGTACCAAGTTTGCAAGTGTTTTGGCATGGTCTTATTAAATTTGTACCAAGGTTGCAAGTGTTTTGGCATGGTCTTAGGAAGTTTGTTCCAAGTTTGCAAGTGTTTTGGCATGGTCTTATTAAATTTGTACCAAGTTTGCAAGTGTTTTGGCATGGTCTTAAGAAGTTTGTTCCAAGTTTTCAAGTGTTTGGCATGGTCTTATTAAATTTGTACCAAGTTTGCAAGTGTTTTGGCATGGTCTTAGGAAGTTTGTTCCAAGTTTGCAAGTGTTTGGCATGGTCTTATTAAATTTGTACCAAGTTTGCAAGTGTTTTGGCATGGTCTTATCAAATTTGTACCAAGTTTGCAAGTGTTTTGGCATGGTCTTATTAAATTTGTACCAAGTTTGCAAGTGTTTTGGCATGGTTTTATTAAATTTGTACCAAGTTTGCAAGTGTTTTGGCATGTTGTTATTAAATTTGTACCAAGTTTGCAAGTGTTTTGGCATGGTTTTATTAAATTTGTACCAAGTTTGCAAGTGTTTTGGCATGGTGTTATTAAATTTGTTCCAAGTTTGCAAGTGTTTTGGCATGGTCTTATTAAATTTGTACCAAGTTTGCAAGTGTTTTGGCATGGTCTTAAAAAGTTTGTTCCAAGTTTGCAAGTGTTTGGCATGGTGTTATTAAATTTGTACCAAGTTTGCAAGTATTTTGGCATGGTCTTATTAAATTTGTACCAAGTTTGCAAGTGTTTTGGCATGGTCTTAGGAAGTTTGTTCCAAGTTTGCAAGTGTTTTGGCATGGTCTTATTAAATTTGTACCAAGTTTGCAAGTGTTTTGGCATGGTGTTATTAAATTTGTTCCAAGTTTGCAAGTGTTTTGGCATGGTCTTATTAAATTTGTTCCAAGTTTGCAAGTGTTTTGGCATGGTGTTAAAAAGTTTGTTCCAAGTTTGCAAGTGTTTGACATGGTGTTATTAAATTTGTACCAAGTTTGCAAGTATTTTGGCATG
The DNA here is from genome assembly GCA_914969975.1 of Anopheles atroparvus. NCBI lineage: Eukaryota > Metazoa > Arthropoda > Insecta > Diptera > Culicidae > Anopheles > Anopheles atroparvus. The sequence continues at coordinate 137,065 of CAJZCY010000008.1, read as the reverse complement.
GTCTTATTAAATTTGTACCAAGTTTGCAAGTGTTTTGGCATGGCCTTATTAAATTTGTACCAAGTTTGCAAGTGTTTTGGCTTGGTCTTAAAAAGTTTGTTCCAAGTTTGCAAGTGTTTGGCATGGTCTTAATAATTTTGTCCAAAGTTTGCAATTGTTTTGGCATGGTCTTATTAAATTTGTACCAAGTTTGCAAGTGTTTTGGCATGGTCTTATGACATTTGTACCAAGTTTGCAAGTCTTTTGGCATGGTCTTATTAAATTTGTACCAAGTTTGCAAGTGTTTGGCATGGTCTTATTAAATTTGTACCAAGTTTGCAAGTGTTTTGGCATGGTCTTATTAAATTTTTACCGAGTTTGCAAGTGTTTGGCATGGTCTTATTAATTTTGTACAAAGTTTGCAAGTGTTTTGGCATGGTCTTATTACATTTGTACCAAGTTTGCAAGTGTTTTGGCATGGTCTTATTAAATTTGTACCAAGTTTGCCAGTGTTCGGCATGGTCTTATTAAATTTGTACCAATTTTGCAAGTGTTTTAGCATGGTCTTATTAAATTTGTTCCAAGTTTGCAAGTGTTTTGGCATGGTCTTATTAAATTTGTACCAAGTTTGCAAGTGTTTTGGCATGGTCTTATAAAATTTGTACCAAATTTGCAAGTGTTTTGGCATGGTCTTATTAAATTTGTACCAAGGTTGCAAGTGTTTTGGCATGGTCTTAGGAAGTTTTTTCCAAGTTTGCAAGTGTTTTGGCATGGTCTTATTAAATTTGTACCAAGTTTGCAAGTGTTTTGGCATGGTCTTATTAAATTTGTACCAAGTTTGCAAGTGTTTTGGCATGGTCTTATTAAATTTGTACCAAGTTTGCAAGTGTTTTGGCATGGTCTTATTACATTTGTACCAAGTTTGCAAGTGTTTTGGCATGGTCTTATTAAATTTGTACCAAGTTTGCAAGTGTTTTGGCAAGGTCTTATTAAATTTGTACCAAGTTTGCAAGTGTTTTGGCATGGTCTTATTAAATTTGTGCCAAGTTTGCAAGTGTTTTGGCATGGTCTTATTAAATTTGTACCAAGTTTGCAAGTGTTTTGGCATGGTCTTATTACATTTGTACCAAGTTTGCAAGTGTTTCGGCATGGTCTTATTAAATTTGTACCAAGTTTGCAAGTGTTCGGCATGGTCTTATTAAATTTGTACCAATTTTGCATGTGCTTTAGCATGGTCTTATTAAATTTGTTCCAAGTTTGCAAGTGTTTTGGCATGGTCTTATTAAATTTGTACCAAGTTTGCAAGTGTTTTGGCATGTTCTTATAAAATTTGAACCAAATTTGCAACTGTTTTGGCATGGTCTTATTAAATTTGTACCAAGTTTGCAAGTGTTTTGGCATGGTCTTAGGAAGTTTGTTCCAAGTTTGCAACTGTTTTGGCATGGTCTTATTAAATTTGTACCAAGTTTGCAAGTGTTTGGCATGGTCTTATTAAATTTGTACCAAGTTTGCAAGTGTTTTGGCATGGTCTTATTAATTTTGTACAAAGTTTGCAAGTGTTTTGGCATGGTCTTATTAAATTTGTACCAAGTTTGCAAGTGTTTTGGCATGGTCTTATTAAATTTGTACCAAGTTTGCAAGTGTTCGGCATGGTCTTATTAAATTTGTACCAATTTTGCAAGTGTTTTAGCATGGTCTTATTAAATTTGTTCCAAGTTTGCAAGTGTTTTGGCATGGTCTTATTAAATTTGTACCAAGTTTGCAAGTGTTTTGGCATGGTCTTATTAAATTTGTACCAAGTTTGCAAGTGTTTTGGCATGGTCTTAGGAAGTTTGTTCCAAGTTTGCAAGTGTTTTGGCATGGTTTTATTAAATTTGTACCAAGTTTGCAAGTGTTTGGCATGGTCTTATTATATTTGTACCAAGTTTGCAAGTGTTTTGGCATGGTCTCATTAAATTTGTCCTAAGTTTGCAAGTGCTTTGGCATGGTCTTATTAAATTTGTACCAAGTTTGCAAGTGTTTTGTCATGGTCTTAGGAAGTTTGTTCCAAGTTTGCAAGTGTTTTGGCATGGTCTTATTAAATTTGTACCAAGTTTGCAAGTGTTTGGCATGGTCTTATTAATTGTGTACAAAGTTTGCAAGTGTTTTGGCATGGTCTTAGGAAGTTTGTTCCAAGTTTGCAAGTGTTTTGGCATGGTTTTATTAAATTTGTACCAAGTTTGCACGTGTTTTGGCATGGTCTTATTAAATTTGTTCCAAGTTTGCAAGTGTTTTGGCATGGTCCTAATAAATTTGTACCAAGTTTGCAAGTGTTTTGGCAGGGTCTTATTAAATTTATACCAAGTTTGAAAGTGTTTTGGCATGGTCTTATTAAACTTGTACCAAGTTTGCAAGTGTTTTGGTAAGGTCTTATTAAACTTGTGCCAAGTTTGCAAGTGTTTTGGCATGGTCTTATTAAATTTGTACCAAGTTTGCAAGTGTTTTGGCATGGTCTTATTAAATTTGTACCAAGTTTGCAAGTGTTTGGCATGGTCTTATTAATTTTGTACAAAGTTTGCAAGTGTTTTGGCATGGTCTTATTAAATTTGTACCAAGTTTGCAAGTGTTTTGGCATGGTCTTATTACATTTGTACCAAGTTTGCAAGTGTTTTGGCATGGTCTTATTAAGTTTGTACCAAGTTTCCAAGTGTTTTAGCATGGTCTTATTAAATTTGTACCAAGTTTGCAAGTGTTTTGGCATGGTCTTATTAAATTTGTACCAAGTTTGCAAGTGTTTTGGCATGGTCTTATTAAATTTGTACCAAGTTTGCAAGTGTTCGGCATTGTCTTATTAAATTTGTACCAATTTTGCAAGTGTTTAAGCATGGTCTTATTAAATTTTTTCCAAGTTTGCAAGTGTTTTGGCAAGGTCTTATTAAATTTGTACCAAGGTTGCAAGTGTTTTGGCATGGTCTTATTAAATTCGTGCCAAGTTTGCAAGTGTTTTGGCATGGTCTTATTAAATTTGTACCAAGTTTGCAAGTGTTTGGCATGGTCTTATTAATTTTGTCCAAAGTTTGCAATTGTTTTGGCATGGTCTTATTAAATTTGTACCAAGTTTGCAAGTGTTTTGGCATGGTCTTATGACATTTGTACCAAGTTTGCAAGTCTTTTGGCATGGTCTTATTAAATTTGTACCAAGTTTGCAAGTGTTTGGCATGGTCTTATTAAATTTGTACCAAGTTTGCAAGTGTTTTGGCATGGTCTTATTAAATTTTTACCGAGTTTGCAAGTGTTTGGCATGGTCTTATTAATTTTGTACAAAGTTTGCAAGTGTTTTGGCATGGTCTTATTAAATTTGTACCAAGTTTGCAAGTGTTTTGGCATGGTCTTATTAAATTTGTACCAAGTTTGCAAGTGTTTTGGCATGGTCTTATTAAATTTGTACCAAGTTTGCAAGTGTTTTAGCATGGTCTTATTAAATTTGTTCCAAGTTTGAAAGTGTTTTGGCATGGTCTTATTAAATTTGTTCCAAGTTTGCAAGTGTTTTGGCATGGTCTTATTAAATTTGTACCAAGTTTGCAAGTGTTTTGGCATGTTCTTATAAAATTTGAACCAAATTTGCAACTGTTTTGGCATGGTCTTATTAAATTTGTACCAAGTTTGCAAGTGTTTTGGCATGGTCTTAGGAAGTTTGTTCCAAGTTTGCAACTGTTTTGGCATGGTCTTATTAAATTTGTACCAAGTTTGCAAGTGTTTGGCATGGTCTTATTAAATTTGTACCAAGTTTGCAAGTGTTTTGGCATGGTCTTATTAATTTTGTACAAAGTTTGCAAGTGTTTCGGCATGGTCTTATTACATTTGTACCAAGTTTGCAAGTGTTTTGGCATGGTCTTATTAAATTTGTACCAAGTTTGCAAGTGTTCGGCATGGTCTTATTAAATTTGTACCAATTTTGCAAGTGTTTTAGCATGGTCTTATAAAATTTGTTCCAAGTTTGCAAGTGTTTTGGCATGGTCTTATTAAATTTGTACCAAGTTTGCAAGTGTTTTGGCATGGTCTTATAAAATTTGAACCAAATTTGCAAGTGTTTTGGCACGGTCTTATTAAATTTGTACCAAGTTTGCAAGTGTTTTGGCATGGTCTTAGGAAGTTTGTTCCAAGTTTGCAAATGTTTTGGCATGGTTTTATTAAATTTGTACCAATTTTGCACGTTTTTTGGCATGGTCTTATTAAATTTGTTCCAAGTTTGCAAGTGTTCTGGCATGGTCTTAATAAATTTGTACCAAGTTTGCAAGTGTTTTGGCAGGGTCTTATTAAATTTGTACCAAGTTTGCAAGTGTTTTGGCATGGTCGTATTACATTTGTACCAAGTTTGCAAGTGTTTTCGCATGGTCTTATTAAAATTGTACCAATTTTGCACGTGTTTTGGCTTGGTCTTATTAAATTTGTTCCAAGTTTGCAAGTGTTCTGGCATGGTCTTAATAAATTTGTACCAAGTTTGCAAGTGTTTTGGCAGGGTTTTTTTAAATTTGTACCAAGTTTGCAAGTGTTTTGGCATGGTCATATTACATTTGTACCAAGTTTGCAAGTGTTTTGGCATGGTCTTATTAAATTTGTACCAAGTTTGCAAGTCTTCGGCATGGTCTTATTAAATTTGTACCAATTTTGCAAGTGTTTTAGCATGGTCTTGTTAAATTTGTTCCAAGTTTGCAAGTGTTTTGGCATGGTCTTATTACATTTGTACCAAGTTTGCAAGTGTTTTGGCATGGTCTTATTAAGTTTGTACCAAGTTTCCAAGTGTTTTAGCATGGTCTTATTAAATTTGTACCAAGTTTGCAAGTGTTTTGGCATGGTCTTATTAAATTTGTACCAAGTTTGCAAGTGTTTTGGCATGGTCTTAGGAAGTTTGTTCCAAGTTTGCAAATGTTTTGGCAGGGTCTTATTAAATTTGTACCAAGTTTGCAAGTGTTTTGGAATGGTCTTATTACATTTGTACCAAGTTTGCAAGTGTTTTGGCATGGTCTTATTAAATTTGTACCAAGTTTGCAAATGTTTTGGCATGGTCTTAGGAAGTTTGTTCCAAGTTTGCAAGTGTTTTGGCATGGTCTTATTGAACTTGTACCAAGTTTGCAAGTGTTTTGGCAAGGTCTTATTAAACTTGTACCAAGTTTGCAAGTGTTTTGGCATGGTCTTATTAAATTTGTACCAAGTTTGCAAGTGTTTTGGCATGGTCTTATCAAATTTGTACCAATTTTGCAAGTGTTTTGGCATGGTCTTATAAAATTTGTCCCAAGTTTGCAAGTGCTTTGGCATGGTCTTATTAAATTTGTACCAAGTTTGCAAGTGTTTTGGCATGGTCTTATTAAATTTGTACCAAGTTTGCAAGTGCTCGGCATGGTCTTATTAAATTTGTACCAATTTTGCAAGTGTTTTAGCATGGTCTTATTAAATTTTTTCCAAGTTTGCAAGTGTTTTGGCATGGTCTTATTAAATTTCTACCAAGTTTGCAAGTGTTTTGGCATGGTCTGATAAAATTTGAACCAAATTTGCAAGTGTTTTGGCATGGTCTTATTAAATTTGTCCCAAGTTTGCAAGTGCTTTGGCATGGTCTTATTAAATTTGTACCAAGTTTGCAAGTGTTTTGGCATGGTCTTATTAAATTTGTACCAAGTTTGCAAGTGCTCGGCATGGTCTTATTAAATTTGTACCAATTTTGCATGTGTTTTAGCCTGGTCTTATTAAATTTGTACCAAGTTTGCAAGTGTTTGGCATGGTCTTATTAAATTTGTACCAAGTTTGCAAGTGTTTTGGCATGGTCTTATTAAATTTGTACCAAGTTTGCAAGTGTTTGGCATGGTCTTATTAATTTTTTACAAAGTTTGCAAGTGTTTTGGCATGGTCTTATTAAATTTGTACCAAGTTTGCAAGTGTTTTGGCATGGTCTTATTACATTTGTACCAAGTTTGCAAGTGTTTTGGCATGGTCTTATTAAATTTGTACCAAGTTTGCCAGTGTTCGGCATGGTCTTATTAAATTTGTACCAATTTTGCAAGTGTTTTAGCATGGTCTTATTAAATTTGTTCCAAGTTTGCAAGTGTTTTGGCATGGTCTTATTAAATTTGTACCAAGTTTGCAAGTGTTTTGGCATGGTCTTATAAAATTTGAACCAAATTTGCAAGTGTTTTGGCATGGTCTTATTAAACTTGTACCAAGGTTGCAAGTGTTTTGGCATGGTCTTAGGAAGTTTTTTCCAAGTTTGCAAGTGTTTTGGCATGGTTTTATTAAATTTGTACCAAGTTTGCACGTGTTTTGGCATGGTCTTATTGAATTTGTTCCAAGTTTGCAAGTGTTCTGGCATGGTCTTAATAAATTTGTACCAAGTTTGCAAGTGTTTTGGCAGGGTCTTATTAAATTTGTACCAAGTTTGCAAGTGTTTTGGCATGGTCTTATTACATTTGTACCAAGTTTGCAAGTGTTTTGGCATGGTCTTATTAAATTTGTACCAAGTTTGCAAGTGTTTTGGCAAGGTCTTATTAAATTTGTACCAAGTTTGCAAGTGTTTTGGCATGGTCTTATTAAATTTGTGCCAAGTTTGCAAGTGTTTTGGCATGGTCTTATTAAATTTGTACCAAGTTTGCAAGTGTTTTGGCCTGGTCTTAGGAAGTTTGTTCCAAGTTTGCAACTGTTTTGGCATGGTCTTATAAAATTTGTACCAAGTTTGCAAGTGTTTGGCATGGTCTTATTAAATTTGTACCAAGTTTGCAAGTGTTTTGGCATGGTCTTATTAATTTTGTACAAAGTTTGCAAGTGTTTTGGCATGGTCTTATTAAATTTGTACCAAGTTTGCAAGTGTTTTGGCATGGTCTTATTAAATTTGTACCAAGTTTGCAAGTGTTCGGCATGGTCTTATTAAATTTGTACCAATTTTGCAAGTGTTTTAGCATGGTCTTATTAAATTTGTACCAAGTTTGCAAGTGTTTTGGCATGGTCTTATTAAATTTGTACCAAGTTTGCAAGTGTTTTGGCATGGTCTTAGGAAGTTTGTTCCAAGTTTGCAAGTGTTTTGGCATGGTTTTATTAAATTTGTACCAAGTTTGCAAGTGTTTGGCATGGTCTTATTATATTTGTACCAAGTTTGCAAGTGTTTTGGCATGGTCTCATTAAATTTGTCCTAAGTTTGCAAGTGCTTTGGCATGGTCTTATTAAATTTGTACCAAGTTTGCAAGTGTTTTGGCATGGTCTTAGGAAGTTTGTTCCAAGTTTGCAAGTGTTTTGGCATGGTCTTATTAAATTTGTACCAAGTTTGCAAGTGTTTTGGCAGGGTCTTAGTAAATTTGTACCAAGTTTGCAAGTGTTTTGGCATGGTCTTAATAAATTTGTACCAAGTTTGCAAGTGTTTGGCATGGTCTTATTAATTGTGTACAAAGTTTGCAAGTGTTTTGGCATGGTCTTAGGAAGTTTGTTCCAAGTGTGCAAGTGTTTTGGCATGGTTTTATTAAATTTGTACCAAGTTTGCACGTGTTTTGGCATGGTCTTATTAAATTTGTTCCAAGTTTGCAAGTGTTTTGGCATGGTCTTAATAAATTTGTACCAAGTTTGCAAGTGTTTTGGCAGGGTCTTATTAAATTTATACCAAGTTTGAAAGTGTTTTGGCATGGTCTTATTAAACTTGTACCAAGTTTGCAAGTGTTTTGGTAAGGTCTTATTAAACTTGTGCCAAGTTTGCAAGTGTTTTGGCATGGTATTATTAAATTTGTACCAAGTTTGCAAGTGTTTTGGCATGGTCTTATTAAATTTGTACCAAGTTTGCAAGTGTTTGGCATGGTCTTATTAATTTTGTACAAAGTTTGCAAGTGTTTTGGCATGGTCTTATTAAATTTGTACCAAGTTTGCAAGTGTTTTGGCATGGTCTTATTACATTTGTACCAAGTTTGCAAGTGTTTTGGCATGGTCTTATTAAGTTTGTACCAAGTTTCCAAGTGTTTTAGCATGGTCTTATTAAATTTGTACCAAGTTTGCAAGTGTTTTGGCATGGTCTTATTAAATTTGTACCAAGTTTGCAAGTGTTTTGGCATGGTCTTATTAAATTTGTACCAAGTTTGCAAGTGTTCGGCATGGTCTTATTAAATTTGTACCAATTTTGCAAGTGTTTAAGCATGGTCTTATTAAATTTTTTCCAAGTTTGCAAGTTTTTTGGCAAGGTCTTATTAAATTTGTAGCAAGGTTGCAAGTGTTTGGCATGGTCTTATTAAATTCGTGCCAAGTTTGCAAGTGTTTTGGCATGGTCTTATTAAATTTGTACCAAGTTTGCAAGTGTTTGGCATGGTCTTATTAATTTTGTCCAAAGTTTGCAAGTGTTTTGGCATGGTCTTATTAAATTTGTACCAAGTTTGCAAGTGTTTTGGCATGGTCTTATTACATTTGTACCAAGTTTGCAAGTCTTTTGGCATGGTCTTATTAAATTTGTACCAAGTTTGCAAGTGTTTGGCATGGTCTTATTAAATTTGTACCAAGTTTGCAAGTGTTTTGGCATGGTCTTATTAAATTTTTACCGAGTTTGCAAGTGTTTGGCATGGTCTTATTAATTTTGTACAAAGTTTGCAAGTGTTTTGGCATGGTCTTAAAAAATTTGTACCAAGTTTGCAAGTGTTTTGGCATGCTCTTATTAAATTTGTACCAAGTTTGCAAGTGTTTTGGCATGGTCTTATTAAAATTGTACCAAGTTTGCAAGTGTTCGGCATGGTCTTATTAAATTGGTACCAATTTAGCAAGTGTTTTAGCATGGTCTTATTAAATTTGTTCCAAGTTTGCAAGTGTTTTGGCATGGTCTTATTAAATTTGTACCAATTTTGCACGTGTTTTGGCTTGGTCTTATTAAATTTGTTCCAAGTTTGCAAGTGTTCTGGCATGGTCTTAATAAATTTGTACCAAGTTTGCAAGTGTTTTGGCAGGGTTTTTTTAAATTTGTCCCAAGTTTGCAAGTGTTTTGGCATGGTCTTATTACATTTGTACCAAGTTTGCAAGTGTTTTGGCATGGTCTTATTAAATTTGTACCAAGTTTGCAAGTGTTCGGCATGGTCTTATTAAATTTGTACCAATTTTGCATGTGCTTTAGCATGGTCTTATTAAATTTGTTCCAAGTTTGCAAGTGTTTTGGCATGGTCTTATTAAATTTGTACCAAGTTTGCAGGTGTTTTGGCATGGTCTTATTAAATTTGTACCAAGTTTGCAAGTGTTTTGGCATGGTCTTATTAAATTTGTACCAAGTTTGCAAGTGTTTTGGCATGGTCTTATTAAAATTGTACCAAGTTTGCAAGTGTTTTGGCATGGTCTTAGGAAGTTTGTTCCAAGTTTGCAAGTGTTTTGGCATGGTCTTATTAAATTTGTACCAGGTTTGCAAGTGTTTTGGCATGGTCTTAGGAAGTTTGTACCAAGTTTGCAAGTGTTTTGGCATGGTCTTATTAATTTTGTACCAAGTTTGCAAGTGTTTTGGCATGGTCTTAGGAAGTTTGTACCAAGTTTGCAAGTGTTTTGGCATGGTCTTAGTAAATTTGTTCCAAGTTTGCAAGTGTTTTGGCATGGTCTTATTAAATTTGTACCAAGTTTGCAGGTGTTTTGGCATGGTCTTATTAAATTTGTACCAAGTTTGCAAGTGTTTTGGCATGGTCTTATTAAATTTGTACCAAGTTTGCAAGTGTTTTGGCATGGTCTTATTAAAATTGTACCAAGTTTGCAAGTGTTTTGGCATGGTCTTAGGAAGTTTGTTCCAAGTTTGCAAGTGTTTTAGCATGGTCTTAGGAAGTTTGTTCCAAGGTTGCAAGTGTTTTGGCATGGTCTTAGGAAGTTTGTACCAAGTTTGCAAGTGTTTTGGCATGTTGTTATTAAATTTGTACCAAGTTTGCAAGTGTTTTGGCATGGTCTTAGTAAATTTGTTCCAAGTTTGCAAGTGTTTTGGCATGGTCTTATTAAACTTGTACCAAGTTTGCAAGTGTATTGGCATGGTCTTATTAAATTTGTACCAAGGTTGCAAGTGTTTTGGCATGGTCTTAGGAAGTTTGTACCAAGTTTGCAAGTGTTTTGGCATGTTGTTATTAAATTTGTACCAAGTTTGCAAGTGTTTTGGCATGGTCTTATTAAATTTGTACCAGGTTTGCAAGTGTTTTGGCATGGTCTTAGGAAGTTTGTACCAAGTTTGCAAGTGTTTTGGCATGGTCTTATTAATTTTGTACCAAGTTTGCAAGTGTTTTGGCATGGTCTTAGGAAGTTTGTTCCAAGTTTGCAAGTGTTTTAGCATGGTCTAAGGAAGTTTGTTCCAAGGTTGCAAGTGTTTTGGCATGGTCTCATTAAATTTGTTCCAAGTTTGCAAGTGTTTTGCCATGGTCTTATTGAACTTGTACCAAGTTTGCAATTGTTTTGGCATGGTCTTATTAAATTTGTACCAAGTTTGCAAGTGTTTTGGCATGGTCGTATTAACTTTGTACCAAGGTTGCAAGTGTTTTGGCATGGTCTTAGGAAGTTTGTTTCAAGTTTGCAAGTGTTTGGCATGGTCTTATTAACTTTGTACCAAGGTTGCAAGTGTTTTGGCATGGTCTTAGGAAGTTTTTACCAAGTTTGCAAGTGTTTTGGCATGGTCTTATTAAATTTGTACCAAGTTTGCAAGTGTTTTGGCATGGTCTTATTAAATTTGTACCAAGTTTGCAAGTGTTTTGGCATGGTCTTAGGAAGTTTGTACCAAGTTTGCAAGTGTTTTGGCATGGTCTTAGGAAGTTTGTACCAAGTTTGCAAGTGTTTTGGCATGGTCTTAGGAAGTTTGTACCAAGTTTGCAAGTGTTTGGCATGGTCGTATTAAATTTGTTCCAAGTTTGCAAGTGTTTTGGCATGGTCTTATTAAACTTGTACCAAGTTTGCAAGTGTTTTGGCATCTCTTCTTCTTATCTGGCCCGCTCATAGTTGAGCACGTCGTGCTGACATGGCCTGGTCACCAATCGTTTTCCAGGTCGCTCGGTTCGTGGTTGCCGCTCTCCATCCCCGGTGACATCCGATGTTCCGCAGGTCCTGCTCCACCTGGTCCAGCCAACGGGCTCGCTGAGCTCCTCTGCGTCTCGTGCCGAGCGGGTCGCTGACGAGTGTCTTCTTGGTGGGGCATGAGTCCGGCATCCTCATGACATGCCCCAACCAGCGGATCCTTCCGGCTTTCGCCACCGTTAGGATATCCGGCTCGCCAAACAGCTCAGCCAGCTCGTGGTTCATCCTTCTCCTCCACCCGTCCTGCACGTATACGCCACCAAAGATAGTCCGGAGCACACGACGTTCGAAAATGCCGAGTGCGTTGGCATCCTCCGTGAGCAGCGTCCAGGACTCATGCCCATAGAGGACTACCGGCCGTATCAATGTGCGGTATATGGTGCACTTCGTGCGTTGGCGAAGTCGTCTGGACCTTAGGAGCTTATGGAGCCCATGGTAGGCACGACTTCCTTGAACAATGCGTCTTCGGATCTCCGAACTGATGTTGTTGTCCGATGTTATAAGAGACCCAAGATAGGCAAACTCCTCAACTACCTCGAGCTCATCGTTGTTGATTCGTACGCTAGCTCCCAGTCTTGCTCTGTCACGGTCAGAGCCACCGGCGAGTAGGTACTTAGTCTTTGACGCATTGATCTCCAGTCCAATTCCCGTAGCTGCGCGTTTTAATCTGGTATATGCATCGGACACCGTCGCAGTCGACCGTCCAATGATGTCGATGTCATCCGCGTAGCCAAGAAGCTGAACTGACCGTGTGAAAATCGTGCCCCGATGGTCGAAGCCCGCGCTCCGAATGACACCCTCCAGAGCGATGTTGAATAGCAGGCAGGAGAGCCCGTCGCCTTGCCGTAACCCCCGATGAGACTCGAACGGATCCGACAACATGCTCGATATTCTCACCCTGCACTGCACCCTCTCCATTGTGGCCCTTAACAGTCGGATCAGTTTTCCGGGGAATCCGTACTGCTGCATGGTTTTCCATAGTTCGGTCCGATCTATGGTATCGTAGGCCGCTTTGAAGTCGATGAATAGGTGGTGCGTGGGGATTCGGTGCTCTCGGCATTTCTGGAGGATCTGCCTGAGAGTGAAGATTTGGTCGGTTGTTGATTTCCCTCCAACGAAACCAGCTTGGTAGCTTCCGACGAAATCACTGGCTAGGGGGGAGAGCCGGCAGTAGAGTTATCGGGATAGGATCTTGTAGGCGGCATTCAGAACTGTGATCGCCCGGAAGTTCGCACAGTCCAGCCTGTCGCCCTTTTTGTAGACGGGGTGGATCACTCCCATCTTCCACTCGTCTGGTAGTTCTTCCTGTTCCCAGATCTTCACAATCAGCTGGTGCATGCAGATGGCAAGCCTCTCCTGGCCCATCTTGAAGAGCTCGGCGCCAAGGCCGTCGCTGCCAGCTGACTTGTTGAGTTTCAGCTGTTTGACGGCCCCGGTGACTTCCTCTACCGATGGCGGGGGCACCTCATCGCCCACCACTCTGCTGATGTGGTCCTCTACACCGTCTCCCCGGTCTCCTGCTTGCGCTCCGTTCAGGTGTCCGTCGTAGTAGCGCTTCCACCTGGCAATCACCTCTCGTTCGTCCGTCAGAATGCTGCCATCTTCCCCACGGCACATTTCGGTCTTTGGGGTGTAACCGCTTCGTGCCGTGTTCAGCCCTCTGTAGAACTTACGAGTGTCCCTTGTATGAAACAGCTGCTCCAGTTCCTGTTCTCCCGACTCCTCAAGCTGGCGCTTCTTCTCCTGGAAGAGTCGGGTTTGCTGCTTCCTCAGTGCCTTGTAGAGTTCCACGTTCTGCCGGGTCTCATGCTGGATCATGCGGGCGCGTGCTGCGTTCTTCTTGGCGAGTGCTCGTCTGCACTCATCATCGAACCATTCCTTCCTCTGGTTACGCTCTACGAAGCCAATCATATTGTCGGCTGAGCTGCTGATGGCTTTCTCCACTAAGCGCCAGTGGTCGTTAAGAGGCAGCGGTTGTGTTGCCTCATCAGTCGGCAGTGCTGTCCCCACAGCTGCCGCGTAGCTATCTGCCACTTCAGCTTGCTTCAGCCGATCCATGTTGTACCTTGGGGTAGGTTTGTTCCGTAGTGTGTTGGCTACGGAGAGTTTTTGGCGCATTTTCACCATAACCAGGAAATGGTCCGAATCGACGTTTGCGCCTCTGTATGTTTTGACGTCGATGATGTCCGAGAAGTGCCGTCCGTCGATCAGAACGTGGTCTATTTGGGAGTATGTTGCTTGCGGTGATCGCCAGGTGTAGCTGAATCGAGGTTCGTGCTGGAAGAAGGTGCTGCGTATTACCATGCGCTTGGAGGAGGCAAAGTTGACAAGCCGCAGACCGTTGTCGTTTGTCAGCTGGTGAGCGCTGAACTGCCCTATTGTAGGTTTGTATGCCTCCTCCCGCCCGACCTGAGCATTCAAGTCCCCGATGACGATCCTCACATCATGTTTTGGGCAGCGCTCGTACTCTCGTTCTAGCTGCGTATAGAAGTCGTCCTTCTCGTCATCGGTGCTTCCAAGGTGCGGGCTGTGTACGTTTATTATGCTAAGGTTGAAGTACCGGCCGCGTAGCCTCAACCTGCACATTCTGTTGTTGATCGGCCACCACCCGATCACACGTTTCCGCATAGCACCTAACACTAGGAACGCTGTACCGAGTTCATGCTTGTCACCGCCACTTTGGTAGATCATGCAGTCCCCGCGATACGAGCGTTCCGTAACCCCTTTCCAGCGAACCTCCTGCAGCGCCACTACTTCAAAGCCGCGTGCCTTCACCTCCTCTGTGAGGACACGGGTGCTTCCAGGGGCGTGAAGGGATCGGCAGTTCCACGTGCCGAGTTTCCAATCCATAGTCCGTTTCCGTTGCGTAGGTCGATATGGGTTGGTCCAAAGCGGTATATCTTCATGGTTTCTTTTCGTTGCAATTGTTCCAGAGGTGGCTTGCAAGGCCTCTCCTCTGGCCCCCAGTCTCGTCGGAGAGCCAACGCGTCCCTTGCTGTTTATAGTCCCGAAGGGGCGCCAGGACGTTTGGTGCAGCCGCTCCTAACATGGAGAACAGACGCTGTTTCGAGCCGCTCCTAACATGGAGAACAGACGCTCGGGGATAGCATCCTGTTTGACCAGGATGCCCCCCTCTCAATTCAGCCGTACCATCCATCCTCCCAAGGGGTTGGGTTTCCCCGTTTACCCAAGCTTGGATATTCGGAGTGGTACGTTACCGTTCTGTACGCCTTGGACGTATTGAGTAGGAGTAGGGAGGAGAGCCTATCTTATCCTTCGAGAGGAGTCGGATCCATCACCTTAGTGGCATTGCATTTCTGCAATCCCACCATACAGAACCGTGAAGTGTTTTGGCATGGTCTTATTAAATTTGTACCAAGGTTGCAATTGTTTTGGCATGGTCTTAGGAAGTTTGTACCAAGTTTGCAAGTGTTTTGGCATGTTGTTATTAAATTTGTACCAAGTTTGCAAGTGTTTTGGCATGGTCTTAGGCAGTTTGTTCCAAGTTTGCAAGTGTTTGGCTTGGTCTTATTAAATTTGTACCAAGTTTGCAAGTGTTTTGGCATGGTCTTATTAAATTTGTACCAGGTTTGCAAGTGTTTTGGCATGGTCTTAGGAAGTTTGTACCAAGTTTGCAAGTGTTTTGGCATGGTCTTATTAATTTTGTACCAAGTTTGCAAGTGTTTTGGCATGGTCTTAGGAAGTTTGTACCAAGTTTGCAAGTGTTTTGGCATGGTCTTAGTAAATTTGTTCCAAGTTTGCAAGTGTTTTGGCATGGTCTTATTAAATTTGTACCAAGTTTGCAAGTGTTTTGGCATGGTCTTATTAAATTTGTACCAAGTTTGCAAGTGTTTTGGCATGGTCTTATTAAAATTGTACCAAGTTTGCAAGTGTTTTGGCATGGTCTTAGGAAGTTTGTTCCAAGTTTGCAAGTGTTTTAGCATGGTCTTAGGAAGTTTGTTCCAAGGTTGCAAGTGTTTTGGCATGGTCTTAGGAAGTTTGTACCAAGTTTGCAAGTGTTTTGGCATGTTGTTATTAAATTTGTACCAAGTTTGCAAGTGTTTTGGCATGGTCTTAGTAAATTTGTTCCAAGTTTGCAAGTGTTTTGGCATGGTCTTATTAAACTTGTACCAAGTTTGCAAGTGTTTTGGCATGGTCTTATTAAATTTGTACCAAGGTTGCAAGTGTTTTGGCATGGTCTTAGGAAGTTTGTACCAAGTTTGCAAGTGTTTTGGCATGTTGTTATTAAATTTGTACCAAGTTTGCAAGTGTTTTGGCATGGTCTTATTAAATTTGTACCAAGTTTGCAAGTGTTTTGGCATGGTCTTATTAAATTTGTACCAAGTTTGCAAGTGTTTTGGCATGGTCTTATTAAATTTGTACCAAGTTTGCAAGTGTTTTGGCATGGTCTTAGGAAGTTTGTTCCAAGTTTGCAAGTATTTTGGCATGGTCTTATTAAATTTGTACCAAGTTTGCAAGTGTTTGGCATGGTCTTAGGTAGTTTGTTCCAAGTTTGCAAGTGTTTTGGCATGGTCTTAGGAAGTTTGTTCCAAGTTTGCAAGTGTTTGGCATGGTCTTATTAAATTCGTTCCAAGTTTGCAAGTGTTTTGGCATGGTCTTATTAAATTTGTACCAAGTTTGCAAGTGTTTTGGCATGGTCTTATTAAAATTGTACCAAGTTTGCAAGTGTTTTGGCATGGTCTTAGGAAGTTTGTTCCAAGTTTGCAAGTGTTTTAGCATGGTCTTAGGAAGTTTGTTCCAAGGTTGCAAGTGTTTTGGCATGGTCTCATTAAATTTGTTCCAAGTTTGCAAGTGTTTTGCCATGGTCTTATTAAACTGGTACCAAGTTTGCAATTGTTTTGGCATGGTCTTATTAAATTTGTACCAAGTTTGCAAGTGTTTTGGCATGGTCGTATTAACTTTGTACCAAGGTTGCAAGTGTTTTGGCATGGTCTTATTAAATTTGTACCAAGTTTGCAAGTGTTTTGGCATGGTCTTATTAAATTTGTCCCAAGTTTGCAAGTGTTTTGGCATGGTCTTAGTAAATTTGTTCCAAGTTTGCAAGTGTTTTGGCATGGTCTTATTAAACTTGTACCAAGTTTGCAAGTGTTTTGGCATGGTCTTATTAAATTTGTACCAAGGTTGCAAGTGTTTTGGCATGGTCTTAGGAAGTTTGTACCAAGTTTGCAAGTGTTTTGGCATGTTGTTATTAAATTTGTACCAGTCTTGGTCTTATTAAATTTGTACCAAGTTTGCAAGTGTTTTGGCATGGTCTTATTAAATTTGTACCAAGTTTGCAAGTGTTTTGGCATGGTCTTATTAAATTTGTACCAAGTTTGCAAGTGTTTTGGCATGGTCTTATTAAATTTGTACCAAGTTTGCAAGTGTTTTGGCATGGTCTTAGGAAGTTTGTTCCAAGTTTGCAAGTATTTTGGCATGGTCTTATTAAATTTGTACCAAGTTTGCAAGTGTTTGGCATGGTCTTAGGTAGTTTGTTCCAAGTTTGCAAGTGTTTTGGCATGGTCTTAGGAAGTTTGTTCCAAGTTTGCAAGTGTTTGGCATGGTCTTATTAAATTCGTTCCAAGTTTGCAAGTGTTTTGGCATGGTCTTATTAAATTTGTACCAAGTTTGCAAGTGTTTTGGCATGGTCTTATTAAAATTGTACCAAGTTTGCAAGTGTTTTGGCATGGTCTTAGGAAGTTTGTTCCAAGTTTGCAAGTGTTTTAGCATGGTCTTAGGAAGTTTGTTCCAAGGTTGCAAGTGTTTTGGCATGGTCTCATTAAATTTGTTCCAAGTTTGCAAGTGTTTTGCCATGGTCTTATTAAACTGGTGCCAAGTTTGCAATTGTTTTGGCATGGTCTTATTAAATTTGTACCAAGTTTGCAAGTGTTTTGGCATGGTCGTATTAACTTTGTACCAAGGTTGCAAGTGTTTTGGCATGGTCTTAGGAAGTTTGTACCAAGTTTGCAAGTGTTTGGCATGGTCTTATTAACTTTGTTCCAAGGTTGCAAGTGTTTTGGCATGGTCTTAGGAAGTTTGTACCAAGTTTGCAAGTGTTTTGGCATGGTCTTATTAAATTTGTACCAAGTTTGCAAGAGTTTTGGCATGGTCTTATTAAATTTGTACCAAGTTTGCAAGTGTTTTGGCATGGTCTTAGGAAGTTTGTACCAAGTTTGCAAGTGTTTTGGCATGGTCTTAGGAAGTTTGTACCAAGTTTGCAAGTGTTTTGGCATGGTCTTAGGAAGTTTGTACCAAGTTTGCAAGTGTTTGGCATGGTCGTATTAAATTTGTACCAAGTTTGCAAGTGTTTTGGCATGGTCTTATTAAACTTGTACCAAGTTTGCAAGTGTTTTGGCATGGTCTTATTAAATTTGTACCAAGTTTGCAGGTGTTTTGGCATGGTCTTATTAAATTTGTACCAAGTTTGCAAGTGTTTTGGCATGGTCTTTTTATATTTGTACCAAGTTTGCAAGTGTTTGGCATGGTCTTTTGAAATTTGTACCAAGTTTGCAAGTGTTTTGGCATGGTCTTATTAAATTTGTACCAAGTTTGCAAGTGTTTTGGCATGGTCTTATTAAATTTGTACCAAGTTTGCAAGTGTTTGGCATCGTCTTAGGTAGTTTGTTCCAAGTTTGCAAGTGTTTTGGCATGGTCTTATTAAATTTGTACCAAGTTTGCAAGTGTTTTGGCATGGTCTTTGGAAGTTTGTACCAAGTTTGCAAGTGTTTTGGCATGGTCTTATTAAATTTGTACCAAGTTTGCAGGTGTTTTGGCATGGTCTTAGGAAGTTTGTACCAAGTTTGCAATTGTTTTGGCATTGTCTTATTAAATTTGTTCCAAGTTTGCAAGTGTTTTGGCATGGTCTTAGGAAGTTTGTTCCAAGTTTGCAAGTGTTTGGCATGGTCGTATTAAATTTGTACCAAGTTTGCAAGTGTTTTGGCATGGTCTAAGGAAGTTTGTTCCAAGTTTGCAAGTGTTTTGGCATGGTCTCATTAAATTTGTACCAAGTTTGCAAGTGTTTTGGCATGGTCTTATTAAATTTGTACCAAGTTTGCAGGTGTTTTGGCATGGTCTTATTAAATTTGTACCAAGTTTGCAAGTGTTTTGGCAAGGTCTTTTTATATTTGTACCAAGTTTGCAAGTGTTTGGCATGGTCTTTTGAAATTTGTACCAAGTTTGCAAGTGTTTTGGCATGGTCTTATTAAATTTGTACCAAGTTTGCAAGTGTTTGGCATCGTCTAAGGTAGTTTGTTCCAAGTTTGCAAGTGTTTTGGCATGGTCTTATTAAATTTGTACCAAGTTTGCAAGTGTTTTGGCATGGTCTTAGGAAGTTTGTACCAAGTTTGCAAGTGTTTTGGCATGGTCTTATTAAATTTGTACCAAGTTTGCAGGTGTTTTGGCATGGTCTTAGGAAGTTTGTTCCAAGTTTGCAAGTGTTTTGGCATGGTCTCATTAAATTTGTACCAAGTTTGCAAGTGTTTTGGCATGGTCTTATTAAATTTGTACCAAGGTTGCAAGTACTTTGGCATGGTCTTATTAAATTTGTACCAAGTTTGCAAGTGTTTGGCATGGTCTTAGGTAGTTTGTTCCAAGTTTGCAAGTGTTTTGGCATGGTCTTAGGAAGTTTGTTCCAAGTTTGCAAGTGTTTTGGCATGGTCTTATTAAATTTGCACCAAGTTTGCAGGTGTTTTGGCATGGTCTTAGGAAGTTTGTACCAAGTTTGCAATTGTTTTGGCATTGTCTTATTAAATTTGTTCCAAGTTTGCAAGTGTTTTGGCATGGTCTTAGGAAGTTTGTTCCAAGTTTGCAAGTGTTTGGCATGGTCGTATTAAATTTGTACCAAGTTTGCAAGTGTTTTGGCATGGTCTAAGGAAGTTTGTTCCAAGTTTGCAAGTGTTTTGGCATGGTCTCATTAAATTTGTACCAAGTTTGCAAGTGTTTTGGCATGGTCTTATTAAATTTGTACCAAGTTTGCAGGTGTTTTGGCATGGTCTTATTAAATTTGTACCAAGTTTGCAAGTGTTTTGGCAAGGTCTTTTTATATTTGTACCAAGTTTGCAAGTGTTTGGCATGGTCTTTTGAAATTTGTACCAAGTTTGCAAGTGTTTTGGCATGGTCTTATTAAATTTGTACCAAGTTTGCAAGTGTTTGGCATCGTCTAAGGTAGTTTGTTCCAAGTTTGCAAGTGTTTTGGCATGGTCTTATTAAATTTGTACCAAGTTTGCAAGTGTTTTGGCATGGTCTTAGGAAGTTTGTACCAAGTTTGCAAGTGTTTTGGCATGGTCTTATTAAATTTGTACCAAGTTTGCAGGTGTTTTGGCATGGTCTTAGGAAGTTTGTTCCAAGTTTGCAAGTGTTTTGGCATGGTCTCATTAAATTTGTACCAAGTTTGCAAGTGTTTTGGCATGGTCTTATTAAATTTGTACCAAGGTTGCAAGTACTTTGGCATGGTCTTATTAAATTTGTACCAAGTTTGCAAGTGTTTGGCATGGTCTTAGGTAGTTTGTTCCAAGTTTGCAAGTGTTTTGGCATGGTCTTAGGAAGTTTGTACCAAGTTTGCAAGTGTTTTGGCATGGTCTTATTAAATTTGCACCAAGTTTGCAGGTGTTTTGGCATGGTCTTCGGAAGTTTGTTCCAAGTTTGCAAGTGTTTTGGCATGGTCTTAGGAAGTTTGTACCAAGTTTGCAAGTGTTTTGGCATGTTGTTATTAAATTTGTACCAAGTTTGCAAGTGTTTTGGCATGGTCTTATTAAATTTGTACCAAGTTTGCAAGTGTTTTGGCATGGTCTTATTAAATTTGTACCAAGTTTGCAAGTGTTTTGGCATGGTCTTATTAAATTTGTACCAAGTTTGCAAGTGTTTTGGCATGGTCTTAGGAAGTTTGTTCCAAGTTTGCAAGTATTTTGGCATGGTCTTATTAAATTTGTACCAAGTTTGCAAGTGTTTGGCATGGTCTTAGGTAGTTTGTTCCAAGTTTGCAAGTGTTTTGGCATGGTCTTAGGAAGTTTGTTCCAAGTTTGCAAGTGTTTGGCATGGTCTTATTAAATTCGTTCCAAGTTTGCAAGTGTTTTGGCATGGTCTTATTAAATTTGTACCAAGTTTGCAAGTGTTTTGGCATGGTCTTATTAAAATTGTACCAAGTTTGCAAGTGTTTTGGCATGGTCTTAGGAAGTTTGTTCCAAGTTTGCAAGTGTTTAAGCATGGTCTTAGGAAGTTTGTTCCAAGGTTGCAAGTGTTTTGGCATGGTCTCATTAAATTTGTTCCAAGTTTGCAAGTGTTTTGCCATGGTCTTATTAAACTGGTGCCAAGTTTGCAATTGTTTTGGCATGGTCTTATTAAATTTGTACCAAGTTTGCAAGTGTTTTGGCATGGTCGTATTAACTTTGTACCAAGGTTGCAAGTGTTTTGGCATGGTCTTAGGAAGTTTGTACCAAGTTTGCAAGTGTTTGGCATGGTCTTATTAACTTTGTTCCAAGGTTGCAAGTGTTTTGGCATGG
Organism: Anopheles atroparvus; assembly: GCA_914969975.1. Classification (NCBI taxonomy): domain Eukaryota; kingdom Metazoa; phylum Arthropoda; class Insecta; order Diptera; family Culicidae; genus Anopheles; species Anopheles atroparvus. Next base: position 116,582 of record CAJZCY010000008.1, on the reverse strand, counting down.
TCTTAGGAAGTTTGTACCAAGTTTGCAAGTGTTTTGGCATGGTCTTATTAAATTTGTACCAAGTTTGCAAGAGTTTTGGCATGGTCTTATTAAATTTGTACCAAGTTTGCAAGTGTTTTGGCATGGTCTTAGGAAGTTTGTACCAAGTTTGCAAGTGTTTGGCATGGTCGTATTAAATTTGTACCAAGTTTGCAAGTGTTTTGGCATGGTCTTAGGAAGTTTGTTCCAAGTTTGCAAGTGTTTGGCATGGTCGTATTAAATTTGTACCAAGTTTGCAAGTGTTTTGGCATGGTCTTAGGAAGTTTGTTCCAAGTTTGCAAGTGTTTTGGCATGGTCTCATTAAATTTGTACCAAGTTTGCAAGTGTTTTGGCATGGTCGTATTAACTTTGTACCAAGGTTGCAAGTGTTTTGGCATGGTCTTAGGAAGTTTGTACCAAGTTTGCAAGTGTTTGGCATGGTCTTATTAACTTTGTTCCAAGGTTGCAAGTGTTTTGGCATGGTCTTAGGAAGTTTGTACCAAGTTTGCAAGTGTTTTGGCATGGTCTTATTAAATTTGTACCAAGTTTGCAAGAGTTTTGGCATGGTCTTATTAAATTTGTACCAAGTTTGCAAGTGTTTTGGCATGGTCTTAGGAAGTTTGTACCAAGTTTGCAAATGTTTTGGCATGGTCTTATTAAATTTGTTCCAAGTTTGCAAGTGTTTTGGCATGGTCTTAGGAAGTTTGTTCCAAGTTTGCAAGTGTTTGGCATGGTCGTATTAAATTTGTACCAAGTTTGCAAGTGTTTTGGCATGGTCTTAGGAAGTTTGTTCCAAGTTTGCAAGTGTTTTGGCTTGGTCTTAGGAAGTTTGTACCAAGTTTGCAAGTGTTTTGGCATGGTCTTATTAAATTTGTACCAAGTTTGCAGGTGTTTTGGCATGGTCTTAGGAAGTTTGTTCCAAGTTTGCAAGTGTTTTGGCATGGTCTCATTAAATTTGTACCAAGTTTGCAAGTGTTTTGGCATGGTCTTATTAAATTTGTACCAAGGTTGCAAGTACTTTGGCATGGTCTTATTAAATTTGTACCAAGTTTGCAAGTGTTTGGCATGGTCTTAGGTAGTTTGTTCCAAGTTTGCAAGTGTTTTGGCATGGTCTTAGGAAGTTTGTACCAAGTTTGCAAGTGTTTTGGCATGGTCTTATTAAATTTGCACCAAGTTTGCAGGTGTTTTGGCATGGTCTTAGGAAGTTTGTTCCAAGTTTGCAAGTGTTTTGGCATGGTCTTAGGAAGTTTGTACCAAGTTTGCAAGTGTTTTGGCATGTTGTTATTAAATTTGTACCAAGTTTGCAAGTGTTTTGGCATGGTCTTATTAAATTTGTACCAAGTTTGCAAGTGTTTTGGCATGGTCTTATTAAATTTGTACCAAGTTTGCAAGTGTTTTGGCATGGTCTTATTAAATTTGTACCAAGTTTGCAAGTGTTTTGGCATGGTCTTAGGAAGTTTGTTCCAAGTTTGCAAGTATTTTGGCATGGTCTTATTAAATTTGTACCAAGTTTGCAAGTGTTTGGCATGGTCTTAGGTAGTTTGTTCCAAGTTTGCAAGTGTTTTGGCATGGTCTTAGGAAGTTTGTTCCAAGTTTGCAAGTGTTTGGCATGGTCTTATTAAATTCGTTCCAAGTTTGCAAGTGTTTTGGCATGGTCTTATTAAATTTGTACCAAGTTTGCAAGTGTTTTGGCATGGTCTTATTAAAATTGTACCAAGTTTGCAAGTGTTTTGGCATGGTCTTAGGAAGTTTGTTCCAAGTTTGCAAGTGTTTTAGCATGGTCTTAGGAAGTTTGTTCCAAGGTTGCAAGTGTTTTGGCATGGTCTCATTAAATTTGTTCCAAGTTTGCAAGTGTTTTGCCATGGTCTTATTAAACTGGTGCCAAGTTTGCAATTGTTTTGGCATGGTCTTATTAAATTTGTACCAAGTTTGCAAGTGTTTTGGCATGGTCGTATTAACTTTGTACCAAGGTTGCAAGTGTTTTGGCATGGTCTTAGGAAGTTTGTACCAAGTTTGCAAGTGTTTGGCATGGTCTTATTAACTTTGTTCCAAGGTTGCAAGTGTTTTGGCATGGTCTTAGGAAGTTTGTACCAAGTTTGCAAGTGTTTTGGCATGGTCTTATTAAATTTGTACCAAGTTTGCAAGAGTTTTGGCATGGTCTTATTAAATTTGTACCAAGTTTGCAAGTGTTTTGGCATGGTCTTAGGAAGTTTGTACCAAGTTTGCAAGTGTTTGGCATGGTCGTATTAAATTTGTACCAAGTTTGCAAGTGTTTTGGCATGGTCTTAGGAAGTTTGTTCCAAGTTTGCAAGTGTTTGGCATGGTCGTATTAAATTTGTACCAAGTTTGCAAGTGTTTTGGCATGGTCTTAGGAAGTTTGTTCCAAGTTTGCAAGTGTTTTGGCATGGTCTCATTAAATTTGTACCAAGTTTGCAAGTGTTTTGGCATGGTCGTATTAACTTTGTACCAAGGTTGCAAGTGTTTTGGCATGGTCTTAGGAAGTTTGTACCAAGTTTGCAAGTGTTTGGCATGGTCTTATTAACTTTGTTCCAAGGTTGCAAGTGTTTTGGCATGGTCTTAGGAAGTTTGTACCAAGTTTGCAAGTGTTTTGGCATGGTCTTATTAAATTTGTACCAAGTTTGCAAGAGTTTTGGCATGGTCTTATTAAATTTGTACCAAGTTTGCAAGTGTTTTGGCATGGTCTTAGGAAGTTTGTACCAAGTTTGCAAATGTTTTGGCATGGTCTTATTAAATTTGTTCCAAGTTTGCAAGTGTTTTGGCATGGTCTTAGGAAGTTTGTTCCAAGTTTGCAAGTGTTTGGCATGGTCGTATTAAATTTGTACCAAGTTTGCAAGTGTTTTGGCATGGTCTTAGGAAGTTTGTTTCAAGTTTGCAAGTGTTTTGGCATGGTCTCATTAAATTTGTACCAAGTTTGCAAGTGTTTTGGCATGGTCTTATTAAATTTGTACCAAGGTTGCAAGTACTTTGGCATGGTCTTATTAAATTTGTACCAAGTTTGCAAGTGTTTGGCATGGTCTTAGGTAGTTTGTTCCAAGTTTGCAAGTGTTTTGGCATGGTCTTAGGAAGTTTGTTCCAAGTTTGCAAGTGTTTGGCATGGTCTTATTAAATTCGTTCCAAGTTTGCAAGTGTTTTGGCATGGTCTTATTAAATTTGTACCAAGTTTGCAAGGGTTTTGGCATGGTCTTATTAAAATTGTACCAAGTTTGCAAGTGTTTTGGCATGGTCTTAGGAAGTTTGTTCCAAGTTTGCAAGTGTTTTAGCATGGTCTAAGGAAGTTTGTTCCAAGGTTGCAAGTGTTTTGGCATGGTCTCATTAAATTTGTTCCAAGTTTGCAAATGTTTTGCCATGGTCTTATTAAACTTGTACCAAGTTTGCAATTGTTTTGGCATGGTCTTATTAAATTTGTACCAAGGTTGCAAGTGTTTTGGCATGGTCTTAGGAAGTTTGTACCAAGTTTGCAAGTGTTTTGGCATGGTCTTATTAAATTTGTACCAAGTTTGCAAGTGTTTTGGCATGGTCTTATTAAATTTGTACCAAGTTTGCAAGTGTTTTGGCATGGTCTTAGGAAGTTTGTACCAAGTTTGCAAGTGTTTTGGCATGGTCTTAGGAAGTTTGTACCAAGTTTGCAAGTGTTTTGGCATGGTCTTAGGAAGTTTGTACCAAGTTTGCAAGTGTTTGGCATGGTCGTATTAAATTTGTTCCAAGTTTGCAAGTGTTTTGGCATGGTCTTATTAAACTTGTACCAAGTTTGCAAGTGTTTTGGCATGGTCTTATTAAATTTGTACCAAGGTTGCAAGTGTTTTGGCATGGTCTTAGGAAGTTTGTACCAAGTTTGCTAGTGTTTTGGCATGTTGTTATTAAATTTGTACCAAGTTTGCAAGTGTTTTGGCATGGTCTTAGGAAGTTTGTTCCAAGTTTGCAAGTGTTTTGGCATGGTCTTATTAAATTTGTACCAGGTTTGCAAGTGTTTTGGCATGGTCTTAGGAAGTTTGTACCAAGTTTGCAAGTGTTTTGGCATGGTCTTATTAATTTTGTACCAAGTTTGCAAGTGTTTTGGCATGGTCTTAGGAAGTTTGTACCAAGTTTGCAAGTGTTTTGGCATGGTCTTAGTAAATTTGTTCCAAGTTTGCAAGTGTTTTGGCATGGTCTTATTAAATTTGTACCAAGTTTGCAGGTGTTTTGGCATGGTCTTATTAAATTTGTACCAAGTTTGCAAGTGTTTTGGCATGGTCTTATTAAATTTGTACCAAGTTTGCAAGTGTTTTGGCATGGTCTTATTAAATTTGTACCAAGTTTGCAAGTGTTTGGCATCGTCTTAGGTAGTTTGTTCCAAGTTTGCAAGTGTTTTGGCATGGTCTTTTTAAATTTGTACCAAGTTTGCAAGTGTTTTGGCATGGTCTTAGGAAGTTTGTTCCAAGTTTGCAAGTGTTTGGCATGGTCTTATTAAATTCGTTCCAAGTTTGCAAGTGTTTTGGCATGGTCTTATTAAATTTGTACCAAGTTTGCAAGGGTTTTGGCATGGTCTTATTAAAATTGTACCAAGTTTGCAAGTGTTTTGGCATGGTCTTAGGAAGTTTGTTCCAAGTTTGCAAGTGTTTTAGCATGGTCTAAGGAAGTTTGTTCCAAGGTTGCAAGTGTTTTGGCATGGTCTCATTAAATTTGTTCCAAGTTTGCAAGTGTTTTGCCATGGTCTTATTAAACTTGTACCAAGTTTGCAATTGTTTTGGCATGGTCTTATTAAATTTGTACCAAGGTTGCAAGTGTTTTGGCATGGTCTTAGGAAGTTTGTACCAAGTTTGCAAGTGTTTTGGCATGGTCTTATTAAATTTGTACCAAGTTTGCAAGTGTTTTGGCATGGTCTTATTAAATTTGTACCAAGTTTGCAAGTGTTTTGGCATGGTCTTAGGAAGTTTGTACCAAGTTTGCAAGTGTTTTGGCATGGTCTTAGGAAGTTTGTACCAAGTTTGCAAGTGTTTTGGCATGGTCTTAGGAAGTTTGTACCAAGTTTGCAAGTGTTTGGCATGGTCGTATTAAATTTGTTCCAAGTTTGCAAGTGTTTTGGCATGGTCTTATTAAACTTGTACCAAGTTTGCAAGTGTTTTGGCATGGTCTTATTAAATTTGTACCAAGGTTGCAAGTGTTTTGGCATGGTCTTAGGAAGTTTGTACCAAGTTTGCAAGTGTTTTGGCATGTTGTTTTTAAATTTGTACCAAGTTTGCAAGTGTTTGGCATCGTCTTAGGTAGTTTGTTCCAAGTTTGCAAGTGTTTTGGCATGGTCTTATTAAATTTGTACCAAGGTTGCAAGTGTTTTGGCATGGTCTTAGGAAGTTTGTACCAAGTTTGCAAGTGTTTTGGCATGGTCTTATTAATTTTGTACCAAGTTTGCAAGTGTTTTGGCATGGTCTTAGGAAGTTTGTACCAAGTTTGCAAGTGTTTTGGCATGGTCTTAGTAAATTTGTTCCAAGTTTGCAAGTGTTTTGGCATGGTCTTATTAAATTTGTACCAAGTTTGCAGGTGTTTTGGCATGGTCTTATTAAATTTGTACCAAGTTTGCAAGTGTTTTGGCATGGTCTTATTAAATTTGTACCAAGTTTGCAAGTGTTTTGGCATGGTCTTATTAAATTTGTACCAAGTTTGCAAGTGTTTGGCATCGTCTTAGGTAGTTTGTTCCAAGTTTGCAAGTGTTTTGGCATGGTCTTATTAAATTTGTACCAAGTTTGCAAGTGTTTTGGCATGGTCTTATTAAAATTGTACCAAGTTTGCAAGTGTTTTGGCATGGTCTTATTAAATTTGTACCAAGTTTGCAGGTGTTTTGGCATGGTCTTAGGAAGTTTGTACCAAGTTTGCAATTGTTTTGGCATTGACTTATTAAATTTGTTGCAAGTTTGCAAGTGTTTTGGCATGGTCTTAGGAAGTTTGTTCCAAGTTTGCAAGTGTTTGGCATGGTCGTATTAAATTTTTACCAAGTTTGCAAGTGTTTTGGCATGGTCTAAGGAAGTTTGTTCCAAGGTTGCAAGTGTTTTGGCATGGTCTCATTAAATTTGTTCCAAGTTTGCAAGTGTTTTGCCATGGTCTTATTAAACTTGTACCAAGTTTGCAATTGTTTTGGCATGGTCTTATTAAATTTGTACCAAGGTTGCAAGTGTTTTGGCATGGTCTTAGGAAGTTTGTACCAAGTTTGCAAGTGTTTTGGCATGGTCTTATTAAATTTGTACCAAGTTTGCAAGTGTTTTGGCATGGTCTTATTAAATTTGTACCAAGTTTGCAAGTGTTTTGGCATGGTCTTAGGAAGTTTGTACCAAGTTTGCAAGTGTTTTGGCATGGTCTTAGGAAGTTTGTACCAAGTTTGCAAGTGTTTGGCATGGTCTTATTAAATTTGTTCCAAGTTTGCGAGTGTTTTGGCAAGGTCTTATTAAATTTGTACCAAGTTTGCAAGTGTTTTGGCATGGTCTTAGGAAGTTTGTTCCAAATATGCAAGTGTTTGGCATGGTCTTATTAAATTTGTACCAAGTTTGCAAGTGTTTTGGCATGGTCTTATTAAATTTGTACCAGGATTGCAAGTGTTTTGGCATGGTCTTAGGAAGTTTGTTCCAAATATGCAAGTGTTTTGGCATGGTCTTATTAAATTTGTACCAAGTTTGCAAGTGTTTTGGCATGGTCTTATTAAATTTGTTCCAAGTTTGCAAGTGTTTTGGCATGGTCTTAGGAAGTTTGTACCAAGTTTGCAGGTGTTTTGGCATGGTCTTAGGAAGTTTTTTCCAAGTTTGCAAGTGTTTTGGCATGGTCTTATTAAATTTGTTCCAAGTTTGCAAGTGTTTTGGCATGGTCTTATTAAATTTGTACCAAGTTTGCAAGTGTTTTGGCATGGTCTTATTAAATTTGCACCAAGTTTGCAGGTGTTTTGGCATGGTCTTCGGAAGTTTGTTCCAAGTTTGCAGGTGTTTTGGCATGGTCTTAGGAAGTTTGTTCCAAGTTTGCAAGTGTTTGGCATTGTCTTATTAAATTTGTACCAAGTTTGCAAGTGTTTTGGCAAGGTCTTATTAAATTTGTACCAAGTTTGCAAGTGTTTTGGCATGGTCTTAGGAAGTTTGTTCCAAATATGCAAGTGTTTGGCATGGTCTTATTAAGTTTGTACCAAGTTTGCAAGTGTTTTGGCATGGTCTTAGGAAGTTTGTTCCAAATATGCAAGTGTTTTGGCATGGTCTTATTAAATTTGTTCCAAGTTTGCAAGTGTTTTGGCATGGTCTTATTATATTTGTACCAAGTTTGCAAGTGTTTTGGCATGGTCTTATTAAATTTGTTCCAAGTTTGCAAGTGTTTTGGCATGGTCTTATTAAATTTGTACCAAGTTTGCAGGTGTTTTGGCATGGTCTTAGGAAGTTTTTTCCAAGTTTGCAAGTGTTTTGGCATGGTCTTAGGAAGTTTGTTCCATGTTTGCAAGTGTTTTGGCAAGGTCTTATTAAGTTTGTACCAAGTTTGCAAGTGTTTTGGCATGGTCTTAGGAAGTTTGTTCCAAATATGCAAGTGTTTTGGCATGGTCTTATTAAATTTGTTCCAAGTTTGCAAGTGTTTTGGCATGGTCTTATTAAATTTGTATCAAGTTTGCAGGTGTTTTGGCATGGTCTTAGGAAGTTTTTTCCAAGTTTGCAAGTGTTTTGGCATGGTCTTAGGAAGTTTGTTCCAAGTTTGCAAGTGTTTGGCATGCTCTTATTAAATTTGTACCAAGTTTGCAAGTGTTTTGGCAAGGTCTTATTAAATTTGTACCAAGTTTGCAAGTGTTTTGGCATGGTCTTAGGAAGTTTGTTCCAAATATGCAAGTGTTTTGGCATGGTCTTATTAAATTTGTACCAAGTTTGCAAGTGTTTTGGCATGGTCTTATTAAATTTGTACCAAGTTTGCAGGTGTTTTGGCATGGTCTTAGGAAGTTTGTTCCAAATATGCAAGTGTTTTGGCATGGTCTTATTAAATTTGTTCCAAGTTTGCAAGTGTTTTGGCATGGTCTTATTAAATTTGTACCAAGTTTGCAGGTGTTTTGGCATGGTCTTAGGAAGTTTTTTCCAAGTTTGCAAGTGTTTTGGCATGGTCTTAGGAAGTTTGTTCCAAGTTTGCAAGTGTTTGGCATGGTCTTATTAAATTTGTATCAAGTTTTGGAAGTGTTTTGGCATGGTCTTATTAAATTTGTACTAAGTTTGCAAGTGTTTTGGCATGGTCTTAGGAAGTTTGTTCCAAATATGCAAGTGTTTTGGCATGGTCTTATTAAATTTGTACCAAGTTTGCAAGTGTTTTGGCATGGTCTTATTAAATTTGTTCCAAGTTTGCAGGTGTTTTGGCATGGTCTTAGGAAGTTTGTTCCAAATATGCAATTGTTTTGGCATGGTCTTATAAAATTTGTTCCAAGTTTGCAAGTGTTTTGGCAAGGTCTTATTAAATTTGTACCAAGTTTGCAAGTGTTTTGGCATGGTCTTAGGAAGTTTGTTCCAAATATGCAAGTGTTTGGCATGGTCTTATTAAATTTGTACCAAGTTTGCAGGTGTTTTGGCATGGTCTTAGGAAGTTTTTTCCAAGTTTGCAAGTGTTTTGGCATGGTCTTATTAAATTTGTACCAGGTTTGCAAGTGTTTGGCATGGTCTTTTTATATTTGTACCAAGTTTGCAAGTGTTTTGGCATTGTCTTATTAAATTTGTACCAAGTTTGCAAGTGTTTTGGCATGGTCTTATTACATTTGTACCAAGTTTGCAAGTGTTTTGGCATGGTCTTAGTAAGTTTGTTCCAAGTTTGCAAGTGTTTGGCATGGTCTTATTAAATTTGTACCAAGTTTTTAAGTGTTTTGGCATGGTCTTATTATATTTGTACCAAGTTTGCAAGTGTTTTGGCATGGTCTTATTAAATTTGTACCAAGTTTGCAAGTGTTTTGGCATGGTCTTATTAAATTTGTACCAAGTTTGCAGGTGTTTTGGCATGGTCTTCGGAAGTTTGTTCCAAGTTTGCAAGTGTTTTGGCATGGTCTTAGGAAGTTTGTTCCAAGTTTGCAAGTGTTTGGCATGGTCTTATTAAATTTGTACCAAGTTTGCAAGTGTTTTGGCATGGTCTTATTATATTTGTACCAAGTTTGCAAGTGTTTTGGCATGGTCTTATTAAATTTGTACCAAGTTTGCAAGTGTTTTGGCATGGTCTTATTAAATTTGTACCAAGTTTGCAAGTGTTTTGGCATGGTCTTAGGAAGTTTGTTCCAAATGTGCAAGTGTTTTGGCATGGTCTTATTAAATTTGTACCAAGTTTGCAAGTGTTTTGGCAAGGTCTTATTAAATTTGTACCAAGTTTGCAAGTGTTTTGGCATGGTCTTAGGAAGTTTGTTCCAAGTTTGCAAGTGTTTTGGCATGGTCTTAGGAAGTTTGTTCCAAGTTTGCAAGTGTTTTGGCATGGTCTTATTAAATTTGTACCAAGTTTGCAGGTGTTTTGGCATGGTCTTAGGAAGTTTGTTCCAAATGTGCAAGTGTTTTGGCATGGTCTTATTATATTTGTACCAAGTTTGCAAGTGTTTTGGCAAGGTCTTATTAAATTTGTACCAAGTTTGCAAGTGTTTTGGCAAGGTCTTAGGTAGTTTGTTCCAAGTTTGCAAGTGTTTTGGCATGGTCTTATTACATTTGTACCAAGTTTGCAAGTGTTTTGGCATGGTCTTAGGAAGTTTGTACCAAGTTTGCAAGTGTTTGGCATGGTCTTATTAAATTTGTACCAAGTTTGCAAGTGTTTTGGCATGGTCTTATTAAATTTGTACCAAGTTTGCAAGTGTTTTGGCATGGTCTTAGGAAGTTTGTTCCAAATGTGCAAGTGTTTTGGCATGGTCTTATTAAATTTGTACCAAGTTTGCAAGTGTTTTGGCAAGGTCTTATTAAATTTGTACCAAGTTTGCAAGTGTTTTGGCATGGTCTTAGGAAGTTTGTTCCAAATATGCAAGTGTTTTGGCATGGTCTTATTAAATTTGTACCAAGTTTGCAAGTGTTTTGGCATGGTCTTATTAAATTTGTACCAAGTTTGCAGGTGTTTTGGCATGGTCTTAGGAAGTTTGTTCCAAGTTTGCAAGTGTTTGGCATGGTCTTATTAAATTTGTACCAAGTTTGCAAGTGTTTTGGCATGGTCTTATTATATTTGTACCAAGTTTGCAAGTGTTTTGGCATGGTCTTATTAAATTTGTACCAAGTTTGCAAGTGTTTTGGCATGGTCTTATTAAATTTGTACCAAGTTTGCAAGTGTTTTGGCATGGTCTTAGGAAGTTTGTTCCAAATGTGCAAGTGTTTTGGCATGGTCTTATTAAATTTGTACCAAGTTTGCAAGTGTTTTGGCAAGGTCTTATTAAATTTGTACCAAGTTTGCAAGTGTTTTGGCATGGTCTTAGGAAGTTTGTTCCAAATATGCAAGTGTTTTGGCATGGTCTTAGGAAGTTTGTTCCAAGTTTGCAAGTGTTTTGGCATGGTCTTATTAAATTTGTACCAAGTTTGCAAGTGTTTTGGCATGGTCTTAGGAAGTTTGTTCCAAATGTGCAAGTGTTTTGGCATGGTCTTATTATATTTGTACCAAGTTTGCAAGTGTTTTGGCAAGGTCTTATTAAATTTGTACCAAGTTTGCAAGTGTTTTGGCAAGGTCTTAGGTAGTTTGTTCCAAGTTTGCAAGTGTTTTGGCATGGTCTTATTACATTTGTACCAAGTTTGCAAGTGTTTTGGCATGGTCTTAGGAAGTTTGTACCAAGTTTGCAAGTGTTTGGCATGGTCTTATTAAATTTGTACCAAGTTTGCAAGTGTTTTGGCATGGTCTTATTAAATTTGTACCAAGTTTGCAAGTGTTTTGGCATGGTCTTAGGAAGTTTGTTCCAAATGTGCAAGCGTTTTGGCATGGTCTTATTAAATTTGTACCAAGTTTGCAAGTGTTTTGGCAAGGTCTTATTAAATTTGTACCAAGTTTGCAAGTGTTTTGGCATGGTCTTAGGAAGTTTGTTCCAAATATGCAAGTGTTTTGGCATGGTCTTATTAAATTTGTACCAAGTTTGCAAGTGTTTTGGCATGGTCTTATTAAATTTGTACCAAGTTTGCAGGTGTTTTGGCATGGTCTTAGGAAGTTTGTTCCAAATATGCAAGTGTTTTGGCATGGTCTTATTAAATTTGTTCCAAGTTTGCAAGTGTTTAGGCATGGTCTTTTTAAATTTGTACCAAGTTTGCAGGTGTTTTGGCATGGTCTTAGGAAGTTTTTTCCAAGTTTGCAAGTGTTTTGGCATGGTCTTAGGAAGTTTGTTCCAAGTTTGCAAGTGTTTGGCATGGTCTTATTAAATTTGTACCAAGTTTTGGAAGTGTTTTGGCATGGTCTTATTAAATTTGTACCAAGTTTGCAAGTGTTTTGGCATGGTCTTATTATATTTGTACCAAGTTTGCAAGTGTTTTGGCATGGTCTTAGGAAGTTTGTTCCAAATATGCAATTGTTTTGGCATGGTCTTATAAATTTGTTCCAAGTTTGCAAGTGTTTTGGCAAGGTCTTATTAAATTTGTACCAAGTTTGCAAGTGTTTTGGCATGGTCTTAGGAAGTTTGTTCCAAATATGCAAGTGTTTGGCATGGTCTTATTAAATTTGTACCAAGTTTGCAGGTGTTTTGGCATGGTCTTAGGAAGTTTTTTCCAAGTTTGTAAGTGTTTTGGCATGGTCTTATTAAATTTTTACCAGGTTTGCAAGTGTTTGGCATGGTCTTTTTATATTTGTACCAAGTTTGCAAGTGTTTTGGCATGGTCTTATTAAATTTGTTCCAAGTTTGCAAGTGTTTTGGCATGGTCTTATTACATTTGTACCAAGTTTGCAAGTGTTTTGGCATGGTCTTAGTAAGTTTGTTCCAAGTTTGCAAGTGTTTGGCATGGTCTTATTAAATTTGTACCAAGTTTTTAAGTGTTTTGGCATGGTCTTATTATATTTGTACCAAGTTTGCAAGTGTTTTGGCATGGTCTTATTAAATTTGTACCAAGTTTGCAAGTGTTTTGGCATGGTCTTATTAAATTTGTACCAAGTTTGCAGGTGTTTTGGCATGGTCTTCGGAAGTTTGTTCCAAGTTTGCAAGTGTTTTGGCATGGTCTTAGGAAGTTTGTTCCAAGTTTGCAAGTGTTTGGCATGGTCTTATTAAATTTGTACCAAGTTTGCAAGTGTTTTGGCATGGTCTTATTATATTTGTACCAAGTTTGCAAGTGTTTTGGCATGGTCTTATTAAATTTGTACCAAGTTTGCAAGTGTTTTGGCATGGTCTTATTAAATTTGTACCAAGTTTGCAAGTGTTTTGGCATGGTCTTAGGAAGTTTGTTCCAAATGTGCAAGTGTTTTGGCATGGTCTTATTAAATTTGTACCAAGTTTGCAAGTGTTTTGGCATGGTCTTATTAAATTTGTACCAAGTTTGCAGGTGTTTTGGCATGGTCTTAGGAAGTTTGTTCCAAATATGCAAGTGTTTTGGCATGGTCTTATTAAATTTGTTCCAAGTTTGCAAGTGTTTTGGCATGGTCTTATTAAATTTGTACCAAGTTTGCAAGTGTTTTGGCATGGTCTTAGGAAATTTGTACCAAGTTTGCAGGTGTTTTGGCATGGTGTTCGGAAGTTTGTTCCAAGTTTGCAAGTGTTTTGGCATGGTCTTCGGAAGTTTGTTCCAAGTTTGCAAGTGTTTTGGCATGGTCTTAGGAAGTTTGTTCTAAGTTTGCAAGTGTTTGGCATGGTCTTATTAAATTTGTTCCAAGTTTGCAAGTGTTTTGGCAAGGTCTTATTAAATTTGTACCAAGTTTGCAAGTGTTTTGGCATGGTCTTAGGAAGTTTGTTCCAAATATGCAAGTGTTTGGCATGGTCTTATTAAATTTGTACCAAGTTTGCAAGTGTTTTGGCATGGTCTTATTAAATTTGTACCAAGATTGCAAGTGTTTTGGCATGGTCTTAGGAAGTTTGTTCCAAATATGCAAGTGTTTTGGCATGGTCTTATTAAATTTGTACCAAGTTTGCAAGTGTTTGGCATGGTCTTATTAAATTTGTTCCAAGTTTGCAAGTGTTTTGGCATGGTCTTAGGAAGTTTGTACCAAGTTTGCAGGTGTTTTGGCATGGTCTTAGGAAGTTTTTTCCAAGTTTGCAAGTGTTTTGGCATGGTCTTAGGAAGTTTGTTCCAAGTTTGCAAGTGTTTTGGCAAGGTCTTATTAAATTTGTACCAAGTTTGCAAGTGTTTTGGCATGGTCTTAGGAAGTTTGTTCCAAATATGCAAGTGTTTTGGCATGGTCTTATTAAATTTGTTCCAAGTTTGCAAGTGTTTTGGCATGGTCTTATTAAATTTGTACCAAGTTTGCAGGTGTTTTGGCATGGTCTAAGGAAGTTTTTTCCAAGTTTGCAAGTGTTTTGGCATGGTCTTAGGAAGTTTGTTCCAAGTTTGCAAGTGTTTTGGCATGGTCTTATTAAATTTGTACCAAGTTTGCAAGTGTTTTGGCATGGTCTTAGGAAGTTTGTTCCAAATATGCAAGTGTTTTGGCATGGTCTTATTAAATTTGTACCAAGTTTGCAAGTGTTTTGGCATGGTCTTATTAAATTTGTACCAAGTTTGCAAGTGTTTTGGCATGGTCTTATTAAATTTGCACCAAGTTTGCAGGTGTTTTGGCATGGTCTTCGGAAGTTTGTTCCAAGTTTGCAAGTGTTTTGGCATGGTCTTAGGAAGTTTGTTCCAAGTTTGCAAGTGTTTTGGCAAGGTCTTATTAAATTTGTACCAAGTTTGCAAGTGTTTTGGCATGGTCTTAGGAAGTTTGTTCCAAATATGCAAGTGTTTTGGCATGGTCTTATTAAATTTGTTCCAAGTTTGCAAGTGTTTTGGCATGGTCTTATTAAATTTGTACCAAGTTTGCAGGTGTTTTGGCATGGTCTTAGGAAGTTTTTTCCAAGTTTGCAAGTGTTTTGGCATGGTCTTAGGAAGTTTGTTCCAAGTTTGCAAGTGTTTTGGCATGGTCTTATTAAATTTGTACCAAGTTTGCAAGTGTTTTGGCATGGTCTTAGGAAGTTTGTTCCAAATGTGCAAGTGTTTTGGCATGGTCTTATTATATTTGTACCAAGTTTGCAAGTGTTTTGGCAAGGTCTTATTAAATTTGTACCAAGTTTGCAAGTGTTTTGGCATGGTCTTAGGAAGTTTGTTCCAAATATGCAAGTGTTTTGGCATGGTCTTATTAAATTTGTTCCAAGTTTGCAAGTGTTTTGGCATGGTCTTATTAAATTTGTACCAAGTTTGCAGGTGTTTTGGCATGGTCTTAGGAAGTTTTTTCCAAGTTTGCAAGTGTTTTGGCATGGTCTTAGGAAGTTTGTTCGAAGTTTGCAAGTGTTTGGCATGGTCTTATTAAATTTGTACCAAGTTTGCAAGTGTTTTGGCATGGTCTTAGGAAGTTTGTTCCAAATGTGCAAGTGTTTTGGCATGGTCTTATTATATTTGTACCAAGTTTGCAAGTGTTTTGGCAAGGTCTTATTAAATTTGTACCAAGTTTGCAAGTGTTTTGGCATGGTCTTAGGAAGTTTGTACCAAGTTTGCAAGTGTTTTGGCAAGGTCTTATTAAATTTGTACCAAGTTTGCAAGTGTTTTGGCATGGTCTTAGGAAGTTTGTTCCAAATATGCAAGTGTTTTGGCATGGTCTTATTAAATTTGTTCCAAGTTTGCAAGTGTTTTGGCATGGTCTTATTAAATTTGTACCAAGTTTGCAGGTGTTTTGGCATGGTCTTAGGAAGTTTTTTCCAAGTTTGCAAGTGTTTTGGCATGGTCTTAGGAAGTTTGTTCGAAGTTTGCAAGTGTTTGGCATGGTCTTATTAAATTTGTACCAAGTTTGCAAGTGTTTTGGCAAGGTCTTAGGTAGTTTGTTCCAAGTTTGCAAGTGTTTTGGCATGGTCTTATTACATTTGTACCAAGTTTGCAAGTGTTTTGGCATGGTCTTAGGAAGTTTGTACCAAGTTTGCAAGTGTTTTGGCATGGTCTTAGGAAGTTTGTTCGAAGTTTGCAAGTGTTTGGCATGGTCTTATTAAATTTGTACCAAGTTTGCAAGTGTTTTGGCATGGTCTTAGGAAGTTTGTTCCAAATGTGCAAGTGTTTTGGCATGGTCTTATTATATTTGTACCAAGTTTGCAAGTGTTTTGGCAAGGTCTTATTAAATTTGTACCAAGTTTGCAAGTGTTTTGGCATGGTCTTAGGAAGTTTGTACCAAGTTTGCAAGTGTTTTGGCAAGGTCTTATTAAATTTGTACCAAGTTTGCAAGTGTTTTGGCATGGTCTTAGGAAGTTTGTTCCAAATATGCAAGTGTTTTGGCATGGTCTTATTAAATTTGTTCCAAGTTTGCAAGTGTTTTGGCATGGTCTTATTAAATTTGTACCAAGTTTGCAGGTGTTTTGGCATGGTCTTAGGAAGTTTTTTCCAAGTTTGCAAGTGTTTTGGCATGGTCTTAGGAAGTTTGTTCGAAGTTTGCAAGTGTTTGGCATGGTCTTATTAAATTTGTACCAAGTTTGCAAGTGTTTTGGCAAGGTCTTAGGTAGTTTGTTCCAAGTTTGCAAGTGTTTTGGCATGGTCTTATTACATTTGTACCAAGTTTGCAAGTGTTTTGGCATGGTCTTAGGAAGTTTGTACCAAGTTTGCAAGTGTTTGGCATGGTCTTATTAAATTTGTACCAAGTTTGCAAGTGTTTTGGCATGGTCTTATTAAATTTGTACCAAGTTTGCAAGTGTTTTGGCATGGTCTTAGGAAGTTTGTTCCAAATGTGCAAGCGTTTTGGCATGGTCTTATTAAATTTGTACCAAGTTTGCAAGTGTTTTGGCAAGGTCTTATTAAATTTGTACCAAGTTTGCAAGTGTTTTGGCATGGTCTTAGGAAGTTTGTTCCAAATATGCAAGTGTTTTGGCATGGTCTTATTAAATTTGTACCAAGTTTGCAAGTGTTTTGGCATGGTCTTATTAAATTTGTACCAAGTTTGCAGGTGTTTTGGCATGGTCTTAGGAAGTTTGTTCCAAATATGCAAGTGTTTTGGCATGGTCTTATTAAATTTGTTCCAAGTTTGCAAGTGTTTAGGCATGGTCTTTTTAAATTTGTACCAAGTTTGCAGGTGTTTTGGCATGGTCTTAGGAAGTTTTTTCCAAGTTTGCAAGTGTTTTGGCATGGTCTTAGGAAGTTTGTTCCAAGTTTGCAAGTGTTTGGCATGGTCTTATTAAATTTGTACCAAGTTTTGGAAGTGTTTTGGCATGGTCTTATTAAATTTGTACCAAGTTTGCAAGTGTTTTGGCATGGTCTTATTATATTTGTACCAAGTTTGCAAGTGTTTTGGCATGGTCTTAGGAAGTTTGTTCCAAATATGCAATTGTTTTGGCATGGTCTTATAAATTTGTTCCAAGTTTGCAAGTGTTTTGGCAAGGTCTTATTAAATTTGTACCAAGTTTGCAAGTGTTTTGGCATGGTCTTAGGAAGTTTGTTCCAAATATGCAAGTGTTTGGCATGGTCTTATTAAATTTGTACCAAGTTTGCAGGTGTTTTGGCATGGTCTTAGGAAGTTTTTTCCAAGTTTGTAAGTGTTTTGGCATGGTCTTATTAAATTTTTACCAGGTTTGCAAGTGTTTGGCATGGTCTTTTTATATTTGTACCAAGTTTGCAAGTGTTTTGGCATGGTCTTATTAAATTTGTTCCAAGTTTGCAAGTGTTTTGGCATGGTCTTATTACATTTGTACCAAGTTTGCAAGTGTTTTGGCATGGTCTTAGTAAGTTTGTTCCAAGTTTGCAAGTGTTTGGCATGGTCTTATTAAATTTGTACCAAGTTTTTAAGTGTTTTGGCATGGTCTTATTATATTTGTACCAAGTTTGCAGGTGTTTTGGCATGGTCTTAGGAAGTTTTTTCCAAGTTTGCAAGTGTTTTGGCATGGTCTTAGGAAGTTTGTTCGAAGTTTGCAAGTGTTTGGCATGGTCTTATTAAATTTGTACCAAGTTTGCAAGTGTTTTGGCATGGTCTTAGGAAGTTTGTTCCAAATGTGCAAGTGTTTTGGCATGGTCTTATTATATTTGTACCAAGTTTGCAAGTGTTTTGGCAAGGTCTTATTAAATTTGTACCAAGTTTGCAAGTGTTTTGGCATGGTCTTATTAAATTTGTACCAAGTTTGCAAGTGTTTTGGCATGGTCTTAGGAAGTTTGTTCCAAATATGCAAGTGTTTTGGCATGGTCTTATTAAATTTGTTCCAAGTTTGCAAGTGTTTTGGCATGGTCTTATTAAATTTGTACCAAGTTTGCAGGTGTTTTGGCATGGTCTTAGGAAGTTTTTTCCAAGTTTGCAAGTGTTTTGGCATGGTCTTAGGAAGTTTGTTCGAAGTTTGCAAGTGTTTGGCATGGTCTTATTAAATTTGTACCAAGTTTGCAAGTGTTTTGGCAAGGTCTTAGGTAGTTTGTTCCAAGTTTGCAAGTGTTTTGGCATGGTCTTATTACATTTGTACCAAGTTTGCAAGTGTTTTGGCATGGTCTTAGGAAGTTTGTACCAAGTTTGCAAGTGTTTGGCATGGTCTTATTAAATTTGTACCAAGTTTGCAAGTGTTTTGGCATGGTCTTATTAAATTTGTACCAAGTTTGCAAGTGTTTTGGCATGGTCTTAGGAAGTTTGTTCCAAATGTGCAAGTGTTTTGGCATGGTCTTATTAAATTTGTACCAAGTTTGCAAGTGTTTTGGCAAGGTCTTATTAAATTTGTACCAAGTTTGCAAGTGTTTTGGCATGGTCTTAGGAAGTTTGTTCCAAATATGCAAGTGTTTTGGCATGGTCTTATTAAATTTGTACCAAGTTTGCAAGTGTTTTGGCATGGTCTTATTAAATTTGTACCAAGTTTGCAGGTGTTTTGGCATGGTCTTAGGAAGTTTGTTCCAAATATGCAAGTGTTTTGGCATGGTCTTATTAAATTTGTTCCAAGTTTGCAAGTGTTTAGGCATGGTCTTTTTAAATTTGTACCAAGTTTGCAGGTGTTTTGGCATGGTCTTAGGAAGTTTTTTCCAAGTTTGCAAGTGTTTTGGCATGGTCTTAGGAAGTTTGTTCCAAGTTTGCAAGTGTTTGGCATGGTCTTATTAAATTTGTACCAAGTTTGCAAGTGTTTTGGCATGGTCTTAGGAAGTTTGTTCCAAATATGCAAGTGTTTTGGCATGGTCTTATTAAATTTGTTCCAAGTTTGCAAGTGTTTTGGCATGGTCTTATTAAATTTGTACCAAGTTTGCAGGTGTTTTGGCATGGTCTTAGGAAGTTTTTTCCAAGTTTGCAAGTGTTTTGGCATGGTCTTAGGAAGTTTGTTCCAAGTTTGCAAGTGTTTTGGCATGGTCTTATTAAATTTGCACCAAGTTTGCAGGTGTTTTGGCATGGTCTTCGGAAGTTTGTTCCAAGTTTGCAAGTGTTTTGGCATGGTCTTATTAAATTTGTACCAAGTTTGCAGGTGTTTTGGCATGGTCTTAGGAAGTTTGTTCCAAGTTTGCAAGTGTTTTGGCAAGGTCTTATTAAATTTGTACCAAGTTTGCAAGTGTTTTGGCATGGTCTTAGGAAGTTTGTTCCAAATATGCAAGTGTTTTGGCATGGTCTTATTAAATTTGTTCCAAGTTTGCAAGTGTTTTGGCATGGTCTTATTAAATTTGTACCAAGTTTGCAGGTGTTTTGGCATGGTCTAAGGAAGTTTTTTCCAAGTTTGCAAGTGTTTTGGCATGGTCTTAGGAAGTTTGTTCCAAGTTTGCAAGTGTTTTGGCATGGTCTTATTAAATTTGTACCAAGTTTGCAAGTGTTTTGGCATGGTCTTAGGAAGTTTGTTCCAAATATGCAAGTGTTTTGGCATGGTCTTATTAAATTTGTACCAAGTTTGCAAGTGTTTTGGCATGGTCTTATTAAATTTGTACCAAGTTTGCAAGTGTTTTGGCATGGTCTTATTAAATTTGCACCAAGTTTGCAGGTGTTTTGGCATGGTCTTCGGAAGTTTGTTCCAAGTTTGCAAGTGTTTTGGCATGGTCTTAGGAAGTTTGTTCCAAGTTTGCAAGTGTTTTGGCAAGGTCTTATTAAATTTGTACCAAGTTTGCAAGTGTTTTGGCATGGTCTTAGGAAGTTTGTTCCAAATATGCAAGTGTTTTGGCATGGTCTTATTAAATTTGTTCCAAGTTTGCAAGTGTTTTGGCATGGTCTTATTAAATTTGTACCAAGTTTGCAGGTGTTTTGGCATGGTCTTAGGAAGTTTGTTCCAAATATGCAAGTGTTTTGGCATGGTCTTATTAAATTTGTTCCAAGTTTGCAAGTGTTTTGGCATGGTCTTATTAAATTTGTACCAAGTTTGCAAGTGTTTTGGCATGGTCTTAGGAAATTTGTACCAAGTTTGCAGGTGTTTTGGCATGGTGTTCGGAAGTTTGTTCCAAGTTTGCAAGTGTTTTGGCATGGTCTTCGGAAGTTTGTTCCAAGTTTGCAAGTGTTTTGGCAAGGTCTTAGGTAGTTTGTTCCAAGTTTGCAAGTGTTTTGGCATGGTCTTATTACATTTGTACCAAGTTTGCAAGTGTTTTGGCATGGTCTTAGGAAGTTTGTACCAAGTTTGCAAGTGTTTGGCATGGTCTTATTAAATTTGTACCAAGTTTGCAAGTGTTTTGGCATGGTCTTATTAAATTTGTACCAAGTTTGCAAGTGTTTTGGCATGGTCTTAGGAAGTTTGTTCCAAATGTGCAAGCGTTTTGGCATGGTCTTATTAAATTTGTACCAAGTTTGCAAGTGTTTTGGCAAGGTCTTATTAAATTTGTACCAAGTTTGCAAGTGTTTTGGCATGGTCTTAGGAAGTTTGTTCCAAATATGCAAGTGTTTTGGCATGGTCTTATTAAATTTGTACCAAGTTTGCAAGTGTTTTGGCATGGTCTTATTAAATTTGTACCAAGTTTGCAGGTGTTTTGGCATGGTCTTAGGAAGTTTGTTCCAAATATGCAAGTGTTTTGGCATGGTCTTATTAAATTTGTTCCAAGTTTGCAAGTGTTTAGGCATGGTCTTTTTAAATTTGTACCAAGTTTGCAGGTGTTTTGGCATGGTCTTAGGAAGTTTTTTCCAAGTTTGCAAGTGTTTTGGCATGGTCTTAGGAAGTTTGTTCCAAGTTTGCAAGTGTTTGGCATGGTCTTATTAAATTTGTACCAAGTTTTGGAAGTGTTTTGGCTTGGTCTTATTAAATTTGTACCAAGTTTGCAAGTGTTTTGGCATGGTCTTATTATATTTGTACCAAGTTTGCAAGTGTTTTGGCATGGTCTTAGGAAGTTTGTTCCAAATATGCAATTGTTTTGGCATGGTCTTATAAATTTGTTCCAAGTTTGCAAGTGTTTTGGCAAGGTCTTATTAAATTTGTACCAAGTTTGCAAGTGTTTTGGCATGGTCTTAGGAAGTTTGTTCCAAATATGCAAGTGTTTGGCATGGTCTTATTAAATTTGTACCAATTTTGCAGGTGTTTTGGCATGGTCTTAGGAAGTTTTTTCCAAGTTTGTAAGTGTTTTGGCATGGTCTTATTAAATTTTTACCAGGTTTGCAAGTGTTTGGCATGGTCTTTTTATATTTGTACCAAGTTTGCAAGTGTTTTGGCATGGTCTTATTAAATTTGTTCCAAGTTTGCAAGTGTTTTGGCATGGTCTTATTACATTTGTACCAAGTTTGCAAGTGTTTTGGCATGGTCTTAGTAAGTTTGTTCCAAGTTTGCAAGTGTTTGGCATGGTCTTATTAAATTTGTACCAAGTTTTTAAGTGTTTTGGCATGGTCTTATTATATTTGTACCAAGTTTGCAAGTGTTTTGGCATGGTCTTATTAAATTTGTACCAAGTTTGCAAGTGTTTTGGCATGGTCTTATTAAATTTGTACCAAGTTTGCAGGTGTTTTGGCATGGTCTTCGGAAGTTTGTTCCAAGTTTGCAAGTGTTTTGGCATGGTCTTAGGAAGTTTGTTCCAAGTTTGCAAGTGTTTGGCATGGTCTTATTAAATTTGTACCAAGTTTGCAAGTGTTTTGGCATGGTCTTATTATATTTGTACCAAGTTTGCAAGTGTTTTGGCATGGTCTTATTAAATTTGTACCAAGTTTGCAAGTGTTTTGGCATGGTCTTATTAAATTTGTACCAAGTTTGCAAGTGTTTTGGCATGGTCTTAGGAAGTTTGTTCCAAATGTGCAAGTGTTTTGGCATGGTCTTATTAAATTTGTACCAAGTTTGCAAGTGTTTTGGCATGGTCTTATTAAATTTGTACCAAGTTTGCAGGTGTTTTGGCATGGTCTTAGGAAGTTTGTTCCAAATATGCAAGTGTTTTGGCATGGTCTTATTAAATTTGTTCCAAGTTTGCAAGTGTTTTGGCATGGTCTTATTAAATTTGTACCAAGTTTGCAAGTGTTTTGGCATGGTCTTAGGAAATTTGTACCAAGTTTGCAGGTGTTTTGGCATGGTGTTCGGAAGTTTGTTCCAAGTTTGCAAGTGTTTTGGCATGGTCTTCGGAAGTTTGTTCCAAGTTTGCAAGTGTTTTGGCATGGTCTTAGGAAGTTTGTTCTAAGTTTGCAAGTGTTTGGCATGGTCTTATTAAATTTGTTCCAAGTTTGCAAGTGTTTTGGCAAGGTCTTATTAAATTTGTACCAAGTTTGCAAGTGTTTTGGCATGGTCTTAGGAAGTTTGTTCCAAATATGCAAGTGTTTGGCATGGTCTTATTAAATTTGTACCAAGTTTGCAAGTGTTTTGGCATGGTCTTATTAAATTTGTACCAAGATTGCAAGTGTTTTGGCATGGTCTTAGGAAGTTTGTTCCAAATATGCAAGTGTTTTGGCATGGTCTTATTAAATTTGTACCAAGTTTGCAAGTGTTTGGCATGGTCTTATTAAATTTGTTCCAAGTTTGCAAGTGTTTTGGCATGGTCTTAGGAAGTTTGTACCAAGTTTGCAGGTGTTTTGGCATGGTCTTAGGAAGTTTTTTCCAAGTTTGCAAGTGTTTTGGCATGGTCTTAGGAAGTTTGTTCCAAGTTTGCAAGTGTTTTGGCAAGGTCTTATTAAATTTGTACCAAGTTTGCAAGTGTTTTGGCATGGTCTTAGGAAGTTTGTTCCAAATATGCAAGTGTTTTGGCATGGTCTTATTAAATTTGTTCCAAGTTTGCAAGTGTTTTGGCATGGTCTTATTAAATTTGTACCAAGTTTGCAGGTGTTTTGGCATGGTCTAAGGAAGTTTTTTCCAAGTTTGCAAGTGTTTTGGCATGGTCTTAGGAAGTTTGTTCCAAGTTTGCAAGTGTTTTGGCATGGTCTTATTAAATTTGTACCAAGTTTGCAAGTGTTTTGGCATGGTCTTAGGAAGTTTGTTCCAAATATGCAAGTGTTTTGGCATGGTCTTATTAAATTTGTACCAAGTTTGCAAGTGTTTTGGCATGGTCTTATTAAATTTGTACCAAGTTTGCAAGTGTTTTGGCATGGTCTTATTAAATTTGCACCAAGTTTGCAGGTGTTTTGGCATGGTCTTCGGAAGTTTGTTCCAAGTTTGCAAGTGTTTTGGCATGGTCTTAGGAAGTTTGTTCCAAGTTTGCAAGTGTTTGGCATGGTCTTATTAAATTTGTACCAAGTTTGCAAGTGTTTTGGCAAGGTCTTATTAAATTTGTACCAAGTTTGCAAGTGTTTTGGCATGGTCTTAGGAAGTTTGTTCCAAATATGCAAGTGTTTGGCATGGTCTTATTAAGTTTGTACCAAGTTTGCAAGTGTTTTGGCATGGTCTTAGGAAGTTTGTTCCAAATATGCAAGTGTTTTGGCATGGTCTTATTAAATTTGTTCCAAGTTTGCAAGTGTTTTGGCATGGTCTTATTATATTTGTACCAAGTTTGCAAGTGTTTTGGCATGGTCTTATTAAATTTGTTCCAAGTTTGCAAGTGTTTTGGCATGGTCTTATTAAATTTGTACCAAGTTTGCAGGTGTTTTGGCATGGTCTTAGGAAGTTTTTTCCAAGTTTGCAAGTGTTTTGGCATGGTCTTAGGAAGTTTGTTCCAAGTTTGCAAGTGTTTTGGCAAGGTCTTATTAAATTTGTACCAAGTTTGCAAGTGTTTTGGCATGGTCTTAGGAAGTTTGTTCCAAATATGCAAGTGTTTTGGCATGGTCTTATTAAATTTGTTCCAAGTTTGCAAGTGTTTTGGCATGGTCTTATTAAATTTGTACCAAGTTTGCAGGTGTTTTGGCATGGTCTTAGGAAGTTTTTTCCAAGTTTGCAAGTGTTTTGGCATGGTCTTAGGAAGTTTGTTCGAAGTTTGCAAGTGTTTGGCATGGTCTTATTAAATTTGTACCAAGTTTGCAAGTGTTTTGGCAAGGTCTTATTAAATTTGTACCAAGTTTGCAAGTGTTTTGGCATGGTCTTAGGAAGTTTGTTCCAAATATGCAAGTGTTTTGGCATGGTCTTATTAAATTTGTACCAAGTTTGCAAGTGTTTTGGCATGGTCTTATTAAATTTGTACCAAGTTTGCAAGTGTTTTGGCATGGTCTTAGGAAGTTTGTTCCAAATATGCAAGTGTTTTGGCATGGTCTTATTAAATTTGTTCCAAGTTTGCAAGTGTTTTGGCATGGTCTTATTAAATTTGTACCAAGTTTGCAGGTGTTTTGGCATTGTTACGGAAAGAATGAGGCTTTTCGTGAATCTTAGGTGGCCTGCCGCGCAGGACCAAAATTTTACTTTATTTGCCTATATTGTTTTCCGTACTGGTCGAGTCGCTCGCGCGCTGTTCCTTTAAAAGGGCGAGAGACGAAAACATCGTTGCGAGGCGATGTTTTCTGTGACGTTTGTGGTTCACGCATCCTCTGCTTTTTGGTGACCTATGGTCGTCTCACTCTTCCTATCCGAAAGTGGTTCACCCATCCTCTGCTTTTGACATCCTCCGCCTCAGTGAGGTGACTTATAGTCGTCTCACTCTTCCTATACGACACTTGTCAAAATCGGCAGTTATCGAAAAACCCTGTTCGAGTGCGATCCATCTCATAAAGCACAGTGTTTATCCTAACAAGCACCTAACTTTTCACAACGTCTAATAAGGCCAACTTATGCGCCGGCCGTACATAAATTCCGGCTGCCGTCCTCACCGTAGCCTGCCTCACTTGTCCGTCTTTCGCTCGCACTACAGCAGTGACCCGGCCCCTCGGCCAGCAATTCCGCGGTAGACCTCCATCAACAATGACTACGAGGTCCCCTTCTGTTATCGGGCGGACCGGCTCGAACCATTTCGAGCGCCTGGTGAGCGTCGGTAAGTACTCCGCGGTCCACTTTTGCCAGAATAAATCCGCATTTCTTTGTGCTGCTTTCCAGGTCGATCTGAGGGCCGCCGCCTCGTCGCAGAAGATGACTGGAGGTTTGCTGCCGTCCGAACTTCCCAGGAGCAAATGGTTCGGCGTAATTGGTCCTTCCAACTCGTTATCCATCGGTACGTATGTAAGCGGCCTGGAATTAAGGATCTTTTCGATTTCGGTTAGCGTAGATGTAAGCACCTCATCCGTCGGTCGCCTAGGAAACTCGAACCCAGCCAGGACCTTTTTTACCGATTGAATCAGACGCTCCCAGCATCCCCCGAAGTGCGGCGCTCCCGGCGGATTAAAAACCCACTTGGTGTTTGGCCCCGTGAACTCCTCCATCAACGCATGGTTATCCACTTCACGTATGGCGTCCGCCAGTTCTCGCGACGCACCAACGAAGTTCGTCCCGCGATCGCTCAAAATTTCTCGAGGCGTCCCACGTCTCGCTATGAAGCGACGGATTGCTAGGATGCACGAAGCAGTGGTGAGTGAGTAGGCCGTCTCTAGATGTACTGCCCGGCTCGTCAGGCAGGTAAAAATTACGCCCCAACGCTTCTCCACGCAACGACCTATTGCTACCACAATCGGCCCAAAATAATCATTACCGGTGAACGTGAAGGCAGGCTGTCCTACGGCTACACGCTGGTACGGTATGACACCCATCAGGGGAGGCTCCGGAACTGCGTTGATTATCTTGCATCTCTGGCACCGATTCCTGACCCGCCGGTATTCTGCTAATAATCGGGGTACGTGGTAGCGCGATCGGATTTCGTTTATTACCGTGCTGTGGCAGCAGTGTTTGTGGCGCTCATGGTAGGCTTGGATCAGCAAATCGGTCCCGTAGTGGTTACGTGGTAGGATGATCGGCGCTCTCAGCGGTTCGGCTATTCCCGCACAGTCGGACAAGCGTCCTCCCACTCTTAACATCCCGGTTTCGTCGAGTACGGGTGAAAGCTTGTAGAGCGGGCTACTCTTATCAACTCCTCTCTGCCAAGGGTACTTTTTCTCCTTGTTTCCCAGCTGATGGATTTCGTGTTGATAAGTTTCTCTTTGCATTGCCTTAATCATTTCGCGCTCTGCCCACGCTAGTTCCTCCTGGGTTAGCGGTCCCGTTTGTGCTTTCTCGTTCCTCGCTCTGTTGCGCGTGTTCGTCGCAAACCGCCGAACGTAAGCCACGGCGCGTAGAGCCCTTCTCCATCGCGAGAATCGCTCGAACTGGATTACCGAATCTACCACTCGGTGATGGCTCACACTTGCCCGTAGTTCCTCTGTCGTGTTCCTGGTAGGTTGTTCTTGTGCCGGCCAATCGGACTCGTTTCCCCATAAAAAGGACGGACCGCGGAACCATCGCGTCTCCGGAGAAAGGTCAAGGGGTTTCGTCCACTTCGTTCCGTCGTCTGCCACGTTCAATTTCGTGGGAATCCAGCGCCAGTGCTCCGCCTCGGTGATTTCGAGGATTTCTCCCACCCGGAACGCCACAAATTGATTGTACCGACGGTGGTCGGAGTACAACCAGCTCAATACGTTGCGCGAATCGGTCCAGAATATCGTGCGGCTTATATGGATGCGATGGCTGTTGCGGATCGCCGCAGCTAGTCGAGCCCCTATTACCGCGGCCTGGAGTTCGAGTCGGGGAATCGATACAAACTTCAATGGGGCGACTCTTGTCTTAGCTCCTACGAGGCTGCATTCAATCGCTCCACCCTCGTTGAACCGAAAGTACGCCACCGTCGCCATTCCGTTCTCGCTCGCATCACAAAACACGTGAAGCTCCACCCTTGCCAGAGCCGAAGTTAGTTTCCGATAGCACCTCGGCACGGTGACTTTCTCCACCTCCGGAAGGACTCGTAGCCAGATCTTCCACTTTTCGCTCATCCGCTCGTCTATCTGTTGGTCCCACCCATAGCCTCCGCGCCAAACCTCCTGTAGCAAGACCTTTAAGTACATAATGAAGTGGCTCAGAAGTCCCATCGGGCCGTACACGCTCATCTGAGTTCGTAACAGCTCTCGTTTGGTCACCGGCTTACTTCCATACGGAAGCACTTCTTCAAGCTTCGGGGACAGGCGGAAAGTGAACACATCGGTGAAAGTGTCCCACCACATCCCTAAGACTTTCTCTGTGGCGGACCCGTGGTTCATGTTGACGCTGCCGTCTCCTGGATCACCGTGCAGCCTTGCAGATACAGCCCTCGAATTGGAAACCCAGTTCCTGATGTCGAACCCACCTTTGCCGTGGATGTAACGGACGGTCTCCGCGAGCTCTATCGCTTCCTGATCGGTTTCCACACTAGCAAGCAGATCGTCTACGTAGTGCTCATCTTTTATGCAAGCTACCGCTCTGGGATGATGCTCGGCGAAGCGATCTGCGTTCGATTCTTAACGTACTGGGCGCTTGTAGGGGAGCATGCTGCGCCGAACGTCATTACGGTCATGGCGTAGACCGCTGGATCGCCGTCTGGTCCGTCGCCATCCCACAGGATCATCTGACTGCGTTGATCCTGTTTCCGCATGGCTACCTGGTGGAACATTTCGCGAATGTCCCCTGCGAATCCGACACGATGTTCCCGAAACTTGAACAGAACCGACAGAAGGCTGGTCAGCAGATCCGGTCCGGTCAAGAGGTAGGAGTTCAGGCTTACCCCGCTGACCTTGGCTGCGGCGTCGAAAACCATGCGGATCTTCCCGGGTTTGTTCGGATTGGTTACCGGGAATACCGGAAGGTACCAATCATTCGTGTGTTTCTGCGCTACTTCCGTGTGGCTTAGGCGTCGAATGTATCCTTTAGTGACGTATTCTTGCATCTTTACTGCTACTGCTTTCGCTAAAACGGGATCTTTTCTAATTTTCGTTTAAGGCATACATACCGCTTCACCGCAGAGGCCTTGTTGCACGGAAGCCTGATGTCGTCACTGCGCCACAGCAGCCCGGTTTCATAGCGGTCGCCGATGAGTTTGGTTTCGCGATCTAGCAGCATTCGCGCCCGTTCGTCTTCCTTGGATTGTGCGCATCGCGCTGGGCGTATAATTCCGAGTGACTCTATGGCGAAATGCTCCTTAACTGCGTCAATGAGTCTGTCGTCCGCGGATCGGTCGCATGCGCACGAATGAAAACCAGCGAGAGGGGATCCGACTGCGCGCGATCGCGCAGAACATGGGCCACCTATAACCCATCCAAGTCGGGTCTTTGAAGCAACGGGCTCATCATTTTTCCCTTCCACGCTCCGAAGGGTTTGACCAAACCTGCAGTTGTTCACCCCTATGAGCATACGAGGGACAGCGTCGCGGTACGATTCTGCTGGGATTCCTTTTAAATGGCGGTATACTTCTGCCATCTCCGACATGCATATCGATTGCGACGGCAAAGCTAGCTCTCGCACCGTATGAACGTCTGTAAGCTCGTACACCGGTGACGATTTGTTTCGTCCTGTTACCTGAACAGCCAGTCGTACCGACTCCTTCTCCTCACGCGTCACGTCTCCCGTCCATTGCAGGCAGAGAGGGCTCGGAGTTCCTTTTAGACCCAACTCGTTCAGGAGCGTGTGCTCCATGAAGGTGGATGTAGAGCCGTCATCCAGAAGAGCATAAACTTCCCTACTGCCTTTCGGGCCATGCAGGGTTACTGGTAAGTATTTCAGCAGCGCATGACTCTGGTTTGAGAGATGATGGTTAAGCCTCGTTTCCTGTGGTCTCGCCTTGCTTCCAGCGTCGTCGTAGTCAAGGTGCAGCATCGCGTGGTGCTTCGCCTCGCACCCGTTCACACCACAAGCCTCCGTTATGCTGCATCTCGTCTTGTGGGCACCAAGGCACCTACGGCAGAACTTTCCTTGGTTGATGACGGCTCTTCTAGCTGCAACTGACGACGCTAAAAAACCGTTACACTTGGCAAGAGACGTACATTGTCCCCCGCACACGAAACACTGTGACAAGCCTGACATGTTACGGATTGGCTCCCTACGCTCCACATGCGCATTAGCATAAGCTCTGGTCCCGAATGGTCCCTGGTGCAGGCGTCTTTCCTGTGGTGCGTTGTGCGGCTTGAATCGCTGCAGCCCGAGCGGTTTACTTCGATCAAAACTTTCCTGAATCCTTTCGTTTCCCGCGCCAGCGACTGGACTATCCACCACGCTGCACAAATCGGCCGCCAGCTCCCCACACCACTCGCCGAACTGGAGCAAAGTTACTTCGGGGAGTGTCTTTTTGTGTCTCACCCAATCTATAACCAGCACTGACGGTACCTTTCTCACTAATTCTTTCAGGAGGGCCACATCATACATAAAGCCTTGGATGCCAGACGCTTGCACCGCCGCTATCAATCGCTTTACCGCATAGCCGAATTCAACGATTGTTTCTAGCCTTTCAATACGCGGGGTGGCCATTTTTCTCACCTTCTCGATCATGTGTTCGACTATAAGGTCGGGCCTACCAAATCGCGCTTTCAGCGTACCGATAACATCATTCAACCCGGCTGGGAACGACAATAAATGCCCCACGGTCTCTCGAGCAGCACCCTTCAATGCGTGCTGCAATCTAATCGTGTTTTCTGCATCACTATACCCGCACGCATTATTCGTCGTGTTGTATGTCGCGATGAATAGCGGCCATTCCTCAATCGCACCAGAGAAGGACGGTAGATCGCGGTTCACTCCTTTACGGGCGATCCTCTGGCTCTCGTTTAACGTCGTACTGCCATACTGCCCCGGATACGTAAATTCCCCTCCATGTGTGTTTACGTGAGCGTTAGAATAGCGGGTGTGTGGTACATACCCCGGTTGTGTCGTGTGTCCTGGTGGTAGTGTAGTGGATCCGGCTAGTAGCGTTGAGTGCCCGAGGGCTGGTGCCGCGGCTCCAGCGGGCATTCCTGAGTGTCTCGTTAGTAATGGTGTCGTCCTTTCGGCTGCGTGTGTAGAGTAATCGTATGCAGGTGTCGTGTTGTCCGCGCGTGTGGAACGTCCTCTCGGTGTTGGTGGCGCCTGTACGGGCTGAGGACCGGTTGTCGGAGCCGCGCTCGGTGCGACCGGTTGCTGACCCCACGTACAATCGCGATGGCTGTGCACCTCCTCCGTGCGGCAATTCAGCGCGGTTGTTGCCGGATAATTTTCGTCGAGCGCGATCAACGCCAATTGGAATTCAAGCTTGCGTCGAAGACGTTCGCGCTCCAACGGATCGTGCTCGGAGATTCTTCGCACAAAAGCTGCCTCGGTCGTTCGGATGTCCGTCGATGTATGGTGCTGATCCGCCGGAGCATGAACTATCCTACGCGATAGATCCGGACCGTACGGCGTTACTATGCCTTCACGGACGCCGTCGCGTCCCGCCGTACGGTGCGTCGCGGGCAGGATTTCCTCCCACGTCATGCTGTACGCTGGTTCATGCACTGGGTCATCCTGCGGACAATTTGTGCGGTCCTCACCAACCACAGCCAGGAACGCTTCGCGCGATGGATCCGGACCGGACGGCGTTGCGGATCCTTCACGGACGCCTTCGCGTCCCGCCGTGCGGTACGTCGCGGGCAGGGTTTCCCCTCGCGCCATGCTCTGCGCTTGCTCCTGCTGCTGGTCACTCTCCATTTCGAAGCCTTTCGGGACACGATACTTCACAATTTATCTCATAACTTTGGCACAACTTTTTTATCCGAAGTAAAATTTTGGAATGTTACGGAAAGAATGAGGCTTTTCGTGAATCTTAGGTGGCCTGCCGCGCAGGACCAAAATTTTACTTTATTTGCCTATATTGTTTTCCGTACTGGTCGAGTCGCTCGCGCGCTGTTCCTTTAAAAGGGCGAGAGACGAAAACATCGTTGCGAGGCGATGTTTTCTGTGACGTTTGTGGTTCACGCATCCTCTGCTTTTTGGTGACCTATGGTCGTCTCACTCTTCCTATCCGAAAGTGGTTCACGCATCCTCTGCTTTTGACAGGCATGGTCTTAGGAAGTTTTTTCCAAGTTTGCAAGTGTTTTGGCATGGTCTTAGGAAGTTTGTTCCAAGTTTGCAAGTGTTTGGCATGGTCTTATTAAATTTGTACCAGGTTTGCAAGTGTTTGGCATGGTCTTTCTATATTTGTACCAAGTTTGCAAGTGTTTTGGCATGGTCTTATTAAATTTGTACCAAGTTTGCAAGTGTTTTGGCATGGTCTTAGGAAGTTTGTTCCAAGTTTGCAAGTGTTTGGCATGGTCTTATTAAATTTGTACCAAGTTTTTAAGTGTTTTGGCATGGTCTTATTATATTTGTACCAAGTTTGCAAGTGTTTTGGCATGGTCTTATTAAATTTGTACCAAGTTTGCAAGTGTTTTGGCATGGTCTTATTAAATTTGTACCAAGTTTGCAGGTGTTTTGGCATGGTCTTAGGAAGTTTGTTCCAAATATGCAAGTGTTTTGGCATGGTCTTATTAAATTTGTTCCAAGTTTGCAAGTGTTTTGGCAAGGTCTTATTAAATTGGTACCAAGTTTGCAAGTGTTTTGGCATGGTCTTAGGAAGTTTGTTCCAAATATGCAAGTGTTTGGCATGGTCTTATTAAATTTGTACCAAGTTTGCAGGTGTTTTGGCATGGTCTTAGGAAGTTTTTTCCAAGTTTGCAAGTGTTTTGGCATGGTCTTATTAAATTTGTACCAGGTTTGCAAGTGTTTGGCATGGTCTTTCTATATTTGTACCAAGTTTGCAAGTGTTTTGGCATGGTCTTATTAAATTTGTACCAAGTTTGCAAGTGTTTTGGCATGGTCTTAGGAAGTTTGTTCCAAGTTTGCAAGTGTTTGGCATGGTCTTATTAAATTTGTACCAAGTTTTTAAGTGTTTTGGCATGGTCTTATTATATTTGTACCAAGTTTGCAAGTGTTTTGGCATGGTCTTATTAAATTTGTACCAAGTTTGCAAGTGTTTTGGCATGGTCTTATTAAATTTGTACCAAGTTTGCAGGTGTTTTGGCATGGTCTTCGGAAGTTTGTTCCAAGTTTGCAAGTGTTTTGGCATGGTCTTAGGAAGTTTGTTCCAAGTTTGCAAGTGAATAGCATGGTCTTAGGAAGTTTTTTCCAAGTTTGCAAGTGTTTGGCATGGTCTTATTAAATTTGTACCAAGTTTGCAAGTGTTTTGGCATGGTCTTATTATATTTGTACCAAGTTTGCAAGTGTTTTGGCATGGTCTTATTAAATTTGTACCAAGTTTGCAAGTGTTTTGGCATGGTCTTATTAAATTTGTACCAAGTTTGCAGGTGTTTTGGCATGGTCTTCGGAAGTTTGTTCCAAGTTTGCAAGTGTTTTGGCATGGTCTTATTAAATTTGTACCAAGTTTGCAAGTGTTTTGGCATGGTCTTAGGAAGTTTGTTCCAAGTTTGCAAGTGTTTGGCATGGTCTTATTAAATTTGTACCAAGTTTGCAAGTGTTTTGGCATGGTCTTATTATATTTGTACCAAGTTTGCAAGTGTTTTGGCATGGTCTTATTAAATTTGTACCAAGTTTGCAAGTGTTTTGGCATGGTCTTATTAAATTTGTACCAAGTTTGCAAGTGTTTTGGCATGGTCTTAGGAAGTTTGTTCCAAATATGCAAGTGTTTGGCATGGTCTTATTAAATTTGTACCAAGTTTGCAAGTGTTTTGGCATGGTCTTATTAAATTTGTACCAAGTTTGCAGGTGTTTTGGCATGGTCTTAGGAAGTTTGTTCCAAATATGCAAGTGTTTTGGCATGGTCTTATTAAATTTGTTCCAAGTTTGCAAGTGTTTTGGCATGGTCTTATTAAATTTGTACCAAGTTTGCAGGTGTTTTGGCATGGTCTTCGGAAGTTTGTTCCAAGTTTGCAAGTGTTTTGGCATGGTCTTAGGAAGTTTGTTCCAAGTTTGCAAGTGTTTGGCATGGTCTTAGGAAGTTTTTTCCAAGTTTGCAAGTGTTTTGGCATGGTCTTATTAAATTTGTACCAGGTTTGCAAGTGTTTGGCATGGTCTTTCTATATTTGTACCAAGTTTGCAAGTGTTTTGGCATGGTCTTATTAAGTTTGTACCAAGTTTGCAAGTGTTTTGGCATGGTCTTAGGAAGTTTTGTTCCAAGTTTGCAAGTGTTTGGCATGGTCTTATTAAATTTGTACCAAGTTTGCAAGTGTTTTGGCAAGGTCTTATTAAATTTTTACCAAGTTTGCAAGTGTTTTGGCATGGTCTTATTACATTTGTACCAAGTTTGCAAGTGTTTTGGCATGGTCTTAGGAAGTTTGTTCCAAGCTTGCAAGTGTTTTGGCATGGTCTTATTAAATTTGTACCAAGTTTGCAATTGTTTTGGCATGGTCTTATTACATTTGTACCAAGTTTGCAAGTGTTTTGGCATGGTCTTAGGAAGTTTGTTCCAAGTTTGCAAGTGTTTGGCATGGTCTTATTAAATTTGTACCAAGTTTTCAAGTGTTTTGGCATGGTCTTATTATATTTGTACCAAGTTTGCAAGTGTTTTGGCATGGTCTTATTAAATTTGTACCAAGTTTGCAAGTGTTTTGGCATGGTCTTATTAAATTTGTACCAAGTTTGCAGGTGTTTTGGCATGGTCTTCGGAAGTTTGTTCCAAGTTTGCAAGTGTTTTGGCATGGTCTTATTAAATTTGTACCAAGTTTGCAGGTGTTTTGGCATGGTCTTAGGAAGTTTTTTCCAAGTTTGCAAGTGTTTTGGCATGGTCTTAGGAAGTTTGTTCCAAGGTTGCAAGTGTTTTGGCATGGTCTTATTAAATTTGTACCAAGTTTGCAAGTGTTTTGGCATGGTCTTATTAAATTTGTACCAAGTTTGCAGGTGTTTTGGCATGGTCTTAGGAAGTTTGTTCCAAATATGCAAGTGTTTTGGCATGGTCTTATTAAATTTGTTCCATGTTTGCAAGTGTTTTGGCATGGTCTTATTAAATTTGTACCAAGTTTGCAGGTGTTTTGGCATGGTCTTATTAAATTTGTACCAAGTTTGCAAGTGTTTTGGCAAGGTCTTAGGAAGTTTGTTCCAAGTTTGCAAGTGTTTTGGCATGGTCTTATTAAATTTGTACCAAGTTTGCAAGTGTTTTGGCATGGTCTTATTAAATTTGTACCAAGTTTGCAGGTGTTTTGGCATGGTCTTCGGAAGTTTGTTCCAAGTTTGCAAGTGTTTTGGCATGGTCTTAGGAAGTTTGTTCCAAGTTTGCAAGTGTTTGGCATGGTCTTATTAAATTTGTACCAAGTTTGCAAGTGTTTTGGCATGGTCTTAGGAAGTTTGTTCCAAGTTTGCAAGTGTTTTGGCATGGTCTTATTAAATTTGTACCAAGTTTGCAAGTGATTTGGCATGGTCTTATTATATTTGTACCAAGTTTGCAAGTGTTTTGGCATGGTCTTAGGAAGTTTGTTCCAAGTTTGCAAGTGTTTGGCATGGTCTTAATAAATTTGTACCAAGTTTGCAAGTGTTTTGGCAAGGTCTTATTAAATTTGTACCAAGTTTGCAAGTGTTTTGGCATGGTCTTATTAAATTTGTACCAAGTTTGCAAGTGTTTTGGCATGGTCTTAGGAAGTTTGTTTCAAGTTTGCAAGTGTTTGGCATGGTCTTATTAAATTTGTACCAAGTTTTCAAGTGTTTTGGCATGGTCTTATTATATTTGTACCAAGTTTGCAAGTGTTTTGGCATGGTCTTATTAAATTTGTACCAAGTTTGCAAGTGTTTTGGCATGGTTTTATTAAATTTGTACCAAGTTTGCAAGAGTTTTGGCATGGTCTTAGGAAGTTTGTTCCAAATATGCAAGTGTTTTGGCATGGTCTTATTAAATTTGTACCAAGTTTGCAAGTGTTTTGGCATGGTCTTATTAAATTTGTACCAAGTTTGCAGGTGTTTTGGCATGGTCTTAGGAAGTTTGTTCCAAATATGCAAGTGTTTTGGCATGGTCTTATTAAATTTGTTCCAAGTTTGCAAGTGTTTTGGCACGGTCTTATTAAATTTGTACCAAGTTTGCAAGTGTTTTGGCATGGTCTTATTAAATTTGTACCAAGTTTGCAAGTGTTTTGGCATGGTCTTATTAAGTTTGTACCAAGTTTGCAGGTGTTTTGGCATGGTCTTCGGAAGTTTGTTCCAAGTTTGCAAGTGTTTTGGCATGGTCTTATTAAATTTGTACCAAGTTTGCAGGTGTTTTGGCATGGTCTTAGGAAGTTTTTTCCAAGTTTGCAAGTGTTTTGGCATGGTCTTAGGAAGTTTGTTCCAAGTTTGCAAGTGTTTGGCACGGTCTTATTAAATTTGTACCAAGTTTGCAAGTGTTTTGGCAAGGTCTTATTAAATTTGTACCAAGTTTGCAAGTGTTTTGGCATGGTCTTAGGATGTTTGTTCCAAGTTTGCAAGTGTTTGGCATGGTCTTATTAAATTTGTACCAAGTTTGCAAGTGTTTTGGCATGATCTTATTAAATTTGTTCCAAGTTTGCAAGTGTTTTGGCATGGTCTTATTAAATTTGTACCAAGTTTGCAGGTGTTTTGGCATGGTCTTATTAAATTTGTACCAAGTTTGCAAGTGTTTTGGCATGGTCTTAGGAAGTTTGTTCCAAGTTTGCAAGTGTTTTGGCATGGTCTTAGGAAGTTTGATCCAAGTTTGCAAGTGTTTGGCATGGTCTTATTAAATTTGTACCAAGTTTTCAAGTGTTTTGGCATGGTCTTATTATATTTGTACCAAGTTTGAAGTGTTTTGGCATGGTCTTATTAAATTTGTACCAAGTTTGCAAGTGTTTTGGCATGGTCTGATTAAATTTGTACCAAGTTTGCAAGTGTTTTGGCATGGTCTTATTAAATTTGTACCAAGTTTGCAGGTGTTTTGGCATGGTCTTCGGAAGTTTGTTCCAAGTTTGCAAGTGTTTTGGCATGGTCTTAGGAAGTTTGTTCCAAGTTTGCAAGTGTTTGGCATGGTCTTATTAAATTTGTACCAAGTTTGCAAGTGTTTTGGCATGGTCTTATTAAATTTGTACCAAGTTTGCAAGTGTTTTGGCATGGTCTAAGGAAGTTTTTTCCAAGTTTGCAAGTGTTTTGGCATGGTCTTAGGAAGTTTTTTCCAAGTTTGCAAGTGTTTTGGCATGGTCTTATGAAGTTTGTTCCAAGTTTGCAAGTGTTTGGCATGGTCTTATTAAATTTGTACCAAGTTTTCAAGTGTTTTGGCATGGTCTTATTAAATTTGTACCAAGTTTGCAAGTGTTTTGGCATGGTCTTAGGAAGTTTGTTCCAAATATGCAAGTGTTTTGGCATGGTCTTATTAAATTTGTACCAAGTTTGCAAGTGTTTTGGCATGGTCTTATTAAATTTGTACCAAGTTTGCAGGTGTTTTGGCATGGTCTTAGGAAGTTTTTTCCAAGTTTGCAAGTGTTTTGGCATGGTCTTAGGAAGTTTGTACCAAGTTTGCAAGTGTTTTGGCATGGTCTTATTAAATTTGTACCAAGTTTGCAAGTGTTTTGGCATGGTCTTATTAAATTTGTACCAAGTTTGCAGGTGTTTTGGCATGGTCTTCGGAAGTTTGTTCCAAGTTTGCAAGTGTTTTGGCATGGTCTTCGGAAGTTTGTTCCAAGTTTGCAAGTGTTTTGGCATGGTCTTAGGAAGTTTGTTCCAAGTTTGCAAGTGTTTGGCATGGTCTTATTAAATTTGTACCAAGTTTGCAAGTGTTTTGGCAAGGTCTTATTAAATTTGTACCAAGTTTGCAAGTGTTTTGGCATGGTCTAAGGAAGTTTGTTCCAAATATGCAAGTGTTTTGGCATGGTCTTATTAAATTTGTACCAAGTTTGCAAGTGTTTTGGCATGGTCTTATTAAATTTGTACCAAGTTTGCAGGTGTTTTGGCATGGTCTTCGGAAGTTTGTTCCAAGTTTGCAAGTATTTTGGCATGGTCTTAGGAAGTTTGTTCCAAGTTTGCAAGTGTTTGGCATGGTCTTATTAAATTTGTACCAAGTTTGCAAGTGTTTTGGCAAGGTCTTATTAAATTTGTACCAAGTTTGCAAGTGTTTTGGCATGGTCTTATTAAATTTGTACCAAGTTTGCAAGTGTTTTGGCATGGTCTTAGGAAGTTTGTTTCAAGTTTGCAAGTGTTTGGCATGGTCTTATTAAATTTGTACCAAGTTTTCAAGTGTTTTGGCATGGTCTTATTATATTTGGACCAAGTTTGCAAGTGTTTTGGCATGGTCTTATTAAATTTGTACCAAGTTTGCAAGTGTTTTGGCATGGTTTTATTAAATTTGTACCAAGTTTGCAAGAGTTTTGGCATGGTCTTAGGAAGTTTGTTCCAAATATGCAAGTGTTTTGGCATGGTCTTATTAAATTTGTACCAAGTTTGCAAGTGTTTTGGCATGGTCTTATTAAATTTGTACCAAGTTTGCAGGTGTTTTGGCATGGTCTTAGGAAGTTTGTTCCAAATATGCAAGTGTTTTGGCATGGTCTTATTAAATTTGTTCCAAGTTTGCAAGTGTTTTGGCAAGGTCTTATTAAATTTGTACCAAGTTTGCAAGTGGTTTGGCATGGTCTTAGGAAGTTTGTTCCAAATATGCAAGTGTTTGGCATGGTCTTATCAAATTTGTACCAAGTTTGCAAGTGTTTTGGCATGGTCTTATTAAATTTGTACCAAGTTTGCAGGTGTTTTGGCATGGTCTTAGGAAGTTTGTTCCAAATATGCAAGTGTTTTGGCATGGTCTTATTAAATTTGTACCAAGTTTGCAAGTGTTTTGGCATGGTCTTATTAAATTTGTACCAAGTTTGCAAGTGTTTTGGCATGGTCTGAGGAAGTTTGTTCCAAATATGCAAGTGTTTTGGCATGGTCTTATTAAATTTGTACCAAGTTTGCAAGTGTTTTGGCATGGTCTTATTAAATTTGTACCAAGTTTGCAAGTGTTTTGGCAAGGTCTTATTAAATTTGTTCCAAGTTTGCAAGTGTTTTGGCATGGTCTTATTAAATTTGTACCAAGTTTGCAGGTGTTTTGGCATGGTCTTAGGAAGTTTTTTCCAAGTTTGCAAGTGTTTTGGCATGGTCTTAGGAAGTTTGTTCCAAGTTTGCAAGTGTTTTGGCAAGGTCTTATTAAATTTGTACCAAGTTTGCAAGTGTTTTGGCATGGTCTTAGGAAGTTTGTTCCAAATATGCAAGTGTTTGGCATGGTCTTATTAAATTTGTTCCAAGTTTGCAAGTGTTTTGGCATGGTTTTATTAAATTTGTACCAAGTTTGCAAGAGTTTTGGCATGGTCTTAGGAAGTTTGTTCCAAATATGCAAGTGTTTTGGCATGGTCTTATTAAATTTGTACCAAGTTTGCAAGTGTTTTGGCATGGTCTTATTAAATTTGAACCAAGTTTGCAGGTGTTTTGGCATGGTCTTAGGAAGTTTGTTCCAAATATGCAAGTGTTTTGGCATGGTCTTATTAAATTTGTTCCAAGTTTGCAAGTGTTTTGGCAAGGTCTTATTAAATTTGTACCAAGTTTGCAGGTGTTTTGGCATGGTCTTAGGAAGTTTTTTCCAAGTTTGCAAGTGTTTGGCATGGTCTTATTAAATTTGTACCAAGTTTGGCATGGTCTTATTAAATTTGTTCCAAGTTTGCAAGTGTTTTGGCATGGTCTTATTAAATTTGTACCAAGTTTGCAGGTGTTTTGGCATGGTCTTAGGAAGTTTTTTCCAAGTTTGCAAGTGTTTTGGCATGGTCTTAGGAAGTTTGTTCCAAGTTTGCAAGTGTTTTGGCAAGGTCTTATTAAATTTGTACCAAGTTTGCAAGTGTTTTGGCATGGTCTTAGGAAGTTTGTTCCAAATATGCAAGTGTTTGGCATGGTCTTAATAAATTTGTTCCAAGTTTTCAAGTGTTTTGGCATGGTCTTATTAAATTTGTACCAAGTTTGCAGGTGTTTTGGCATGGTCTCAGGAAGTTTTTTCCAAGTTTGCAAGTGTTTTGGCATGGTCTTAGGAAGTTTGTTCCAAGTTTGCAAGTGTTTGGCATGGTCTCTAAAATTTGTACCAAGTTTGCAAGTGTTTTGGCATGGTCTTAGGAAGTTTGTTCCAAATATGCAAGTGTTTTGGCATGGTCTTATTAAATTTGTTCCAAGTTTGCAAGTATTTTGGCATGGTCTTATTAAATTTGTACCAAGTTTGCAGGTGTTTTGGCATGGTCTTAGGAAGTTTTTTCCAAGTTTGCAAGTGTTTTGGCATGGTCTTAGGAAGTTTGTTCCAAGTTTGCAAGTGTTTTGGCATGGTCTTATTAAATTTGTACCAAGTTTTCAAGTGTTTTGGCATGGTCTTATTAAATTTGTACCAAGTTTGCAAGTGTTTTGGCATGGTCTTAGGAAGTTTGTTCCAAATATGCAAGTGTTTTGGCATGGTCTTATTAAATTTGTACCAAGTTTGCAAGTGTTTTGGCATGGTCTTATTAAATTTGTACCAAGTTTGCAGGTGTTTTGGCATGGTCTTAGGAAGTTTTTTCCAAGTTTGCAAGTGTTTTGGCATGGTCTTAGGAAGTTTGTACCAAGTTTGCAAGTGTTTTGGCATGGTCTTATTAAATTTGTACCAAGTTTGCAAGTGTTTTGGCATGGTCTTATTAAATTTGTACCAAGTTTGTAGGTGTTTTGGCATGGTCTTCGGAAGTTTGTTCCAAGTTTGCAAGTGTTTTGGCATGGTCTTCGGAAGTTTGTTCCAAGTTTGCAAGTGTTTTGGCATGGTCTTAGGAAGTTTGTTCCAAGTTTGCAAGTGTTTGGCATAGTCTTATTAAATTTGTACCAAGTTTGCAAGTGTTTTGGCAAGGTCTTATTAAATTTGTACCAAGTTTGCAAGTGTTTTGGCATGGTCTTATTAAATTTGTACCAAGTTTGCAAGTGTTTTGGCATGGTCTTAGGAAGTTTGTTCCAAGTTTGCAAGTGTTTGGCATGGTCTTATTAAATTTGTACCAAGTTTGCAAGTGTTTTGGCATGGTCTTAGGAAGTTTGTTCCAAATATGCAAGTGTTTTGGCATGGTCTTATTAAATTTGTACCAAGTTTGCAAGTGTTTTGG
This sequence comes from Anopheles atroparvus, assembly GCA_914969975.1. Classification (NCBI taxonomy): domain Eukaryota; kingdom Metazoa; phylum Arthropoda; class Insecta; order Diptera; family Culicidae; genus Anopheles; species Anopheles atroparvus. The sequence continues at coordinate 77,300 of CAJZCY010000008.1, read as the reverse complement.
CATGGTCTTATTAAATTTGTACCAAGTTTGCAGGTGTTTTGGCATGGTCTTAGGAAGTTTGTTCCAAGTTTGCAAGTGTTTGGCATGGTCTTATTAAATTTGTACCAAGTTTGCAAGTGTTTTGGCAAGGTCTTATTAAATTTGTACCAAGTTTGCAAGTGTTTTGGCATGGTCTTATTAAATTTGTGCCAAGTTTGCAAGTGTTTTGGCATGGTCTTAGGAAGTTTGTTCCAAGTTTGCAAGTGTATTGGCATGGTCTTAGGAAGTTTGTTCCAAGTTTGCAAGTGTTTTGGCATGGTCTTATTAAATTTGTACCAAGTTTTCAAGTGTTTTGGCATGGTCTTATTATAATTGTACCAAGTTTGCAAGTGTTTTGGCATGGACTTATTAAATTTCTACCAAGTTTTCAAGTGTTTTGGCATGGTTTTATTAAATTTGTACCAAGTTTGCAAGTGTTTTGGCATGGTCTTATTAAATTTGTACCAAGTTTGCAAGTGTTTTGGCATGGTCTTATTACATTTGTACCAAGTTTGCAAGTGTTTTGGCATGGTCTTATTAAATTTGTACAAAGTTTGCAAGTGTTTTGGCATGGTCTTATTAAATTTGTTCCAAGTTTGCAAGTGTTTTGGCATGGTCTTATTACATTTGTACCAAGTTTGCAAGTGTTTTGGCATGGTCTTATTCAATTTGTACCAAGTTTGCAAGTGATCGGCATGGTCTTATTAAATTTGTACCAATTTTGCAAGTGTTTTGGGATGGTCTTATTAAATTTGTTCCAAGTTTACAAGTGTTTTGGCATGGTCTTATTAAATTTGTACCAAGTTTGCTAGTGTTTTGGCATGGTCTTATAAAATTTGAACCAAATTTGCAAGTGTTTTGGCATGGTCTTATTAAATTTGTACCAAGTTTGCAAGTGTTTTGGCATGGGCTTATTAAATTTGTACCAAGTTTGCAAGTGTTTTGGCATGGTCTTATTAAATTTGGACCAAGTTTGCAAGTGTTTTGGCATGGTCTTATTAAATTTGTACCAAGTTTGCAGGTGTTTTGGCATGGTCTTAAGAAGTTTGTTCCAAGTTTGCAAGTGTTTTGGCATGGTTTTATTAAATTTGTACCAAGTTTGCAAGTGTTTTGGCATGGTCTTATTAAATTTGTTCCAAGTTTGCAAGTGTTTTGGCATGGTCTTATTAAATTTGTACCAAGTTTGCAAGTGTTTTGGCAGGGTCTTATTAAATTTGTATCAAGTTTGCAAGTGTTTTGGCATGGTCTTATTAAACTTGTACCAAGTTTGCAAGTGTTTTGGCATGGTCTTATTAAATTTGTACCAAGTTTGCAAGTGTTTTGGCATGGTTTTATTAAATTTGTACCAAGTTTGCAAGTGTTTTGGCATGGTCTTAGGAAGTTTGTTCCAAATTTGCAAGTGTTTGGCATGGTCTTATTTAATTTGTACCAAGTTTGCAAGTGTTTTGGCATGGTCTTATTAAATTTGTCCCAAGTTTGCAAGTGCTTTGGCATGGTCTTATTAAATTTGTACCAAGTTTGCAAGAGTTTTGGCATGGTCATAGGAAGTTTGTTCCAAGTTTGCAAGTGTTTGGCATGGTCTTATTAAATTTGTACCAAGTTTGCAAGTGTTTGGCATGGTCTTTTTATATTTGTACCAAGTTTGCAAGTGTTTTGGCATGGTCTTATTAAATTTGTACCAAGTTTGCAAGTGTTTTGGCATGGTCTTATTACATTTGTACCAAGTTTGCAAGTGTTTTGGCATAGTCTTAGGAAGTTTGTTCCAAGTTTGCAAGTGTTTGGCATGGTCTTTTTAAATTTGTACCAAGTTTGCAAGTGTTTTGGCATGGTCTTAGGAAGTTTGTTCCAAGTTTGCAAGTGTTTGGCATTGTCTTATTAAATTTGTACCAAGTTTGCAAGTGTTTGGCATGGTCTTATTAAATTTATACCAAGTTTGCAAGTGTTTTGGCATGGTCTTAGGAAGTTTGTTCCAAGTTTGCAAGTGTTTTGGCATGGTCTTATTAAATTTGTACCAAGTTTGCAAGTGTTTTGGCATGGTCTTATTAAATTTGTACCAAGTTTGCAAGTGTTTTGGCATCGTCTTAGGAAGTTTGTTCCAAGTTTGCAAATGTTGGCATGGTCTTATTAAATTTGTACCAAGTTTGCAAGTGTTTTGGCATGGTCTTATTAAATTTGTACCAAGTTTGCAAGTGTTTTGGCATGGTCTTAGGAAGTTTGTTCCAAGTTTGCAAGTGTTGGAGCATTGTCTTTTTAAATTTGTACCAAGTTTGCAAGTGTTTGGCATGGTCTTATTAAATTTGTACCAAGTTTGCAAGTGTTTTGGCATGGTCTTATTAAATTTGTATCAAGTTTGCAAGTGTTTTGGCATGGTCTTAGGAAATTTGTTCCAAGTTTGCAAGTGTTTTGGCATGGTCTTACTAAATTTAAACCAAGTTTGCAAGTGTTTTGGCATGGTCTTATTAAATTTGTACCAAGTTTGCAAGTGTTTTGGCATGGTCTTATTAAATTTGTCCCAAGTTTGCAAGTGCTTTGGCATGGCCTTATTAAATTTGTACCAAGTTTGCAAGTGTTTTGGCATGGTCTTATTAAATTTGTCCCAAGTTTGCAAGTGTTTTGGCATGGTCTTATTAAATTTGTACCAAGTTTGCAGGTGTTTTGGCATGGTCTTATAAAATTTGTACCAAGTTTGCAAGTGTTTTGGCATGGTCTTATTAAATTTGTACCAAGTTTGCAAGTGTTTTGGCATGGTCTTATTAAATTTGTACCAAGTTTGCAGGTGTTTTGGCATGGTCTTCGGAAGTTTGTTCCAAGTTTGCAAGTGTTTTGGCATGGTATTCGGAAGTTTGTTCCAAGTTTGCAAGTGTTTTGGCATGGTCTTAGGAAGTCTGTTCCAAGTTTGCAAGTGTTTGGCATGGTCTTATTAAATTTGTACCAAGTTTGCAAGTGTTTTGGCAAGGTCTTATTAAATTTGTACCAAGTTTGCAAGTGTTTTGGCATGGTCTTAGGAAGTTTGTTCCAAATATGCAGGTGTTTTGGCATGGTCTTATTAAATTTGTACCAAGTTTGCAAGTGTTTTGGCATGGTCTTATTAAATTTGTACCAAGTTTGCAGGTGTTTTGGCATGGTCTTCGGAAGTTTGTTCCAAGTTTGCAAGTATTTTGGCATGGTCTTAGGAAGTTTGTTCCAAGTTTGCAAGTGTTTGGCATGGTCTTATTAAATTTGTACCAAGTTTGCAAGTGTTTTGGCAAGGTCTTATTAAATTTGTACCAAGTTTGCAAGTGTTTTGGCATGGTCTTATTAAATTTGTACCAAGTTTGCAAGTGTTTTGGCATGGTCTTAGGAAGTTTGTTTCAAGTTTGCAAGTGTTTGGCATGGTCTTATTAAATTTGTACCAAGTTTTCAAGTGTTTTGGCATGGTCTTATTATATTTGTACCAAGTTTGCAAGTGTTTTGGCATGGTCTTATTAAATTTGTACCAAGTTTGCAAGTGTTTTGGCATGGTTTTATTAAATTTGTACCAAGTTTGCAAGTGTTTTGGCATTGTCTTAGGAAGTTTGTTCCAAATATGCAAGTGTTTTGGCATGGTCTTATTAAATTTGTACCAAGTTTGCAAGTGTTTTGGCATGGTCTTATTAAATTTGTACCAAGTTTGCAGGTGTTTTGGCATGGTCTTAGGAAGTTTGTTCCAAATATGCAAGTGTTTTGGCATGGTCTTATTAAATTTGTTCCAAATTTGCAAGTGTTTTGGCAAGGTCTTATTAAATTTGTACCAAGTTTGCAAGTGTTTTGGCATGGTCTTAGGAAGTTTGTTCCAAATATGCAAGTGTTTGGCATGGTCTTATTAAATTTGTTCGAAGTTTTCAAGTTTTTTGGCATGGTCTTATTAAATTTGTACCAAGTTTGCAGGTGTTTTGGCATGGTCTCAGGAAGTTTTTTCCAAGTTTGCAAGTGTTTTGGCATGGTCTTAGGAAGTTTGTTCCAAGTTTGCAAGTGTTTGGCATGGTCTTATTAAATTTGTACCAAGTTTGCAAGTGTTTTGGCATGGTCTTAGGAAGTTTGTTCCAAATATGCAAGTGTTTTGGCATGGTCTTATTAAATTTGTTCCAAGTTTGCAAGTGTTTTGGCATGGTCTTATTAAATTTTTACCAAGTTTGCAGGTGTTTTGGCATGGTCTTAGGAAGTTTTTTCCAAGTTTGCAAGTATTTTGGCATGGTCTTAGGAAGTTTGTTCCAAGTTTGCAAGTGTTTTGGCATGGTCTTATTAAATTTGTACCAAGTTTTCAAGTGTTTTGGCATGGTCTTATTAAATTTGTACCAAGTTTGCAAGTGTTTTGGCATGGTCTTAGGAAGTTTTTTCCAAGTTTGCAAGTGTTTTGGCATGGTCTTAGGAAGTTTGTACCAAGTTTGCAAGTGTTTTGGCATGGTCTTATTAAATTTGTACCAAGTTTGCAAGTGTTTTGGCATGGTCTTATTAAATTTGTACCAAGTTTGCAGGTGTTTTGGCATGGTCTTCGGAAGTTTGTTCCAAGTTTGCAAGTGTTTTGGCATGGTCTTCGGAAGTTTGTTCCAAGTTTGCAAGTGTTTTGGCATGGTCTTAGGAAGTTTGTTCCAAGTTTGCAAGTGTTTGGCATAGTCTTATTAAATTTGTACCAAGTTTGCAAGTGTTTTGGCAAGGTCTTATTAAATTTGTACCAAGTTTGCAAGTGTTTTGGCATGGTCTTAGGAAGTTTGTTCCAAGTTTGCAAGTGTTTAACATGGTCTTATTAAATTTGTACCAAGTTTGCAAGTGTTTTGGCAAGGTCTTATTAAATTTGTACCAAGTTTGCAAGTGTTTTGGCATGGTCTTAGGAAGTTTGTTCCAAGTTTGCAAGTGTTTTGGCATGGTCTTATTAAACTTGTACCAAGTTTTCAAGTGTTTTGGCAAGGTCTTATTAAATTTGTACCAAGTTTGCAAGTGTTTTGGCATGGTCTTAGGAAGTTTGTTCCAAGTTTGCAAGTGTTTAACATGGTCTTATTAAATTTGTACCAAGTTTGCAAGTGTTTTGGCAAGGTCTTATTAAATTTGTACCAAGTTTGCAAGTGTTTTGGCATGGTCTTAGGAAGTTTGTTCCAAGTTTGCAAGTGTTTGGCATAGTCTTATTAAATTTGTACCAAGTTTGCAAGTGTTTTGGCAAGGTCTTATTAAATTTGTACCAAGTTTGCAAGTGTTTTGGCATGGTCTTAGGAAGTTTGTTCCAAATATGCAAGTGTTTTGGCATGGTCTTATTAAATTTGTACCAAGTTTGCAAGTGTTTTGGCATGGTCTTAGGAAGTTTTTTCCAAGTTTGCAAGTGTTTTGGCATGGTCTTAGGAAGTTTGTTCCAAGTTTGCAAGTGTTTGGCATGGTCTTATTAAATTTGTACCAAGTTTGCAAGTGTTTTGGCATGGTCTTAGGAAGTTTGTTCCAAATATGCAAGTGTTTTGGCATGGTCTTATTAAATTTGTACCAAGTTTGCAAGTGTTTTGGCATGGTCTTATTAAATTTGTACCAAGTTTGCAAGTGTTTTGGCATGGTCTTAGGAAGTTTTTTCCAAGTTTGCAAGTGTTTTGGCATGGTCTTAGGAAGTTTGTTCCAAGTTTGCAAGTGTTTGGCATGGTCTTATTAAATTTGTACCAAGTTTGCAAGTGTTTTGGCATGGTCTTAGGAAGTTTGTTCCAAATATGCAAGTGTTTTGGCATGGTCTTATTAAATTTGTTCCAAGTTTGCAAGTGTTTTGGCATGGTCTTATTAAATTTGTACCAAGTTTGCAGGTGTTTTGGCATGGTCTTAGGAAGTTTTTTCCAAGTTTGCAAGTGTTTTGGCATGGTCTTATTAAATTTGTACCAAGTTTGCAAGTGTTTTGGCAAGGTCTTATTAAATTTGTACCAAGTTTTCAAGTGTTTTGGCATGGTCTTATTAAATTTGTACCAAGTTTGCAAGTGTTTTGGCATGGTCTTAGGAAGTTTGTTCCAAATATGCAAGTGTTTTGGCATGGTCTTAGGAAGTTTGTTCCAAATATGCAAGTGTTTTGGCATGGTCTTATTAAATTTGTACCAAGTTTGCAAGTGTTTTGGCATGGTCTTAGGAAGTTTTTTCCAAGTTTGCAAGTGTTTTGGCATGGTCTTAGGAAGTTTGTTCCAAATATGCAAGTGTTTAACATGGTCTTATTAAATTTGTACCAAGTTTGCAAGTGTTTTGGCATGGTCTTATTAAATTTGTACCAAGTTTGCAAGTGTTTTGGCATGGTCTTAGGAAGTTTGTTCCAAGTTTGCAAGTGTTTTGGCATGGTCTTAGGAAGTTTGTTCCAAGTTTGCAAGTGTTTGGCATGGTTTTATTAAATTTGTACCAAGTTTGCAAGTGTTTTGGCATGGTCTTAGGAAGTTTGTTCCAAATATGCAAGTGTTTTGGCATGGTCTTATTAAATTTGTTCCAAGTTTGCAAGTGTTTTGGCATGGTCTTATTAAATTTGTACCAAGTTTGCAGGTGTTTTGGCATGGTCTTAGGAAGTTTTTTCCAAGTTTGCAAGTGTTTTGGCATGGTCTTATTAAATTTGTACCAAGTTTGCAAGTGTTTTGGCAAGGTCTTATTAAATTTGTACCAAGTTTTCAAGTGTTTTGGCATGGTCTTATTAAATTTGTACCAAGTTTGCAAGTGTTTTGGCATGGTCTTAGGAAGTTTGTTCCAAATATGCAAGTGTTTTGGCATGGTCTTAGGAAGTTTGTTCCAAATATGCAAGTGTTTTGGCATGGTCTTATTAAATTTGTACCAAGTTTGCAAGTGTTTTGGCATGGTCTTAGGAAGTTTTTTCCAAGTTTGCAAGTGTTTTGGCATGGTCTTAGGAAGTTTGTTCCAAATATGCAAGTGTTTAACATGGTCTTATTAAATTTGTACCAAGTTTGCAAGTGTTTTGGCATGGTCTTATTAAATTTGTACCAAGTTTGCAAGTGTTTTGGCATGGTCTTAGGAAGTTTTTTCCAAGTTTGCAAGTGTTTTGGCATGGTCTTAGGAAGTTTGTTCCAAGTTTGCAAGTGTTTGGCATGGTCTTATTAAATTTGTACCAAGTTTGCAAGTGTTTTGGCATGGTCTTAGGAAGTTTGTTCCAAATATGCAAGTGTTTTGGCACGGTCTTATTAAATTTGTTCCAAGTTTGCAAGTGTTTTGGCATGGTCTTATTAAATTTGTACCAAGTTTGCAGGTGTTTTGGCATGGTCTTAGGAAGTTTTTTCAAGTTTGCAAGTGTTTTGGCATAGTCTTATTAAATTTGTACCAAGTTTGCAAGTGTTTTGGCAAGGTCTTATTAAATTTGTACCAAGTTTGCAAGTGTTTTGGCATGGTCTTAGGAAGTTTGTTCCAAGTTTGCAAGTGTTTAACATGGTCTTATTAAATTTGTACCAAGTTTGCAAGTGTTTTGGCAAGGTCTTATTAAATTTGTACCAAGTTTGCAAGTGTTTTGGCATGGTCTTAGGAAGTTTGTTCCAAGTTTGCAAGTGTTTTGGCATGGTCTTATTAAATTTGTACCAAGTTTTCAAGTGTTTTGGCATGGTCTTATTAAATTTGTACCAAGTTTGCAAGTGTTTTGGCATGGTCTTAGGAAGTTTGTTCCAAATATGCAAGTGTTTTGGCATGGTCTTATTAAATTTGTACCAAGTTTGCAAGTGTTTTGGCATGGTCTTAGGAAGTTTTTTCCAAGTTTGCAAGTGTTTTGGCATGGTCTTAGGAAGTTTGTTCCAAGTTTGCAAGTGTTTGGCATGGTCTTATTAAATTTGTACCAAGTTTGCAAGTGTTTTGGCATGGTCTTAGGAAGTTTGTTCCAAATATGCAAGTGTTTTGGCATGGTCTTATTAAATTTGTTCCAAGTTTGCAAGTGTTTTGGCATGGTCTTATTAAATTTGTACCAAGTTTGCAGGTGTTTTGGCATGGTCTTAGGAAGGTTTTTCCAAGTTTGCAAGTGTTTTGGCATGGTCTTAGGAAGTTTGTACCAAGTTTGCAAGTGTTTTTGCATGATCTTATTAAATTTGTACCAAGTTTGCAGGTGTTTTGGCATGGTCTTCGGAAGTTTGTTCCAAGTTTGCAAGTGTTTTGGCATGGTCTTAGGGAGTTTGTACCAAGTTTGCAGGTGTTTTGGCATGGTCTTATTAAATTTGTACCAAGGTTGCAAGTGTTTTGGCATGGTCTTAGGGAGTTTGTACCAAGTTTGCAAGTGTTTTGGCATGGTCTTAGGAAGTTTGTACCAAGTTTGCAAGTGTTTTGGCATGGTCTTATTAAATTTGTACCAAGTTTGCAGGTGTTTTGGCATGGTCTTAGGAAGTTTTTTCCAAGTTTGCAAGTGTTTTGGCATGGTCTTATTAAATTTGTACCAAGTTTGCAAGTCCCCGCGATGCGAAGTTGCGTCACACAAAGGCTTAAGTTTTGCTTGAGTTTTGCTTAATGGAAGACACTAACTTAAGCCTAGGTGTGACATTAAATGAGTGATCGTGAGCGACTTTGAGTGATAAGAGTACCTTCCCCTCCTTTTTTCCCCACTTCTCCCTTCTTCCTTCCCTCTACCCCGCGAAGTCTAAAATGTCATCTACTAAAAAACAATTTCGCTTTACATTTTGCATTTATAATTGCTTATCCGCAATTGGATTGCATTTATTGCCATACGCTAAAGATATTGCACAACTGCAACTGCACATCACAATTGTGATTGTGATGGCAACCTGCACAACTGCAACTGCACATCACAACACATCACAGCACAGGATTCCCGTGGTTAAATAAAGCAGCAGATTCTCCGTCGGATTCCGGCACTTCTTATCTTCTATGAAGTTTAGGGGATGTACAGCATCGTTGAACGACTGGATATCGGTTGAAGACGCGCTGAATCGGGAATAAATATCAATATAAATTTAAGGAGCAATCACAATCATTTGGAAGAGTTTGCATTTTACTTGCCTGCGGGACTGCTGAACGTTGTTTGAACGCGGAATTGTTGTTTATTGTGGTATACCTATTGAAGAGAACTACAAAAGACGAAATATTATCAATTAACTTACGTCTTGTATCAATTTTCACCATTTTCACCAAAACAGGCCCGATTTTGCCCCAAGAAATCGGCACTGCACAATCACAAACTAAAATGTAGGCGCTGTCAAAAACAAGGATTTTTCATAGAGCAGGTTAAACCACTTTTCTGACGCATGTTGACAGCCGATTGTCAAGTTGAAGATGATTGTCAAGTCGATTAAAATATTTTAATCAAAACACATAAAAAACCATGTTGTACATTAATTCGTAATAATTTATGTTCCTAATTACTTATTCATAGCATAATATGTACAAATACTGCATAGTGCAGTAGCAAATTATTGAGAAAGATCGAACAAATTATTCAGTTTTTTTCGGATTCTTCCTCAATGTGACAGTTCTTTGCTTTTATTGCATGACCTGCATTAGGCAATTTGCGTGCAATTCCGGAAAAATTTGAACGTGCTGTGGAATTGAATGTTGATGTGAAGTGGTAATATCTTGATCACACGTAAGAAAGTTATTAAAAAATTGGTTTTACTCAGGTTAATGTTGTTTTTCTATGTTAGGACATGGATAATTATGTTAACATGCCTGGACCGAAAGCTATTGTGGAGGAGTTGCGGCTTGTTAAAACGGCAACACTTGCAAATCTCCAACAAACGGCCCGGATTTCAACACTGGCTGCTGGCATGGCCGTAACATTGAACGAGGTTGTAGAGGTGATGAATGCACTTACGGACTCCTCGAATCAAAATCGGCAGGCAATTCCGGAAAAGGAAAGGACAATAGAACGTCCTGCGTTTCATACCACGACCGTTACCTGCAAGGAAGAGCTGGACAATTTAGAGACCAGCCTATCGTTGTCAAGCAATATGGAAGCTTTACAGAACTGGTTGACTTCGCAAGTACAATCATCCGAAAAGGTACAAAAATTGCACGAAGCTTTGTACAAATTGTTGTCTCGCAATTTTCTGGTTCAGTGCAGTTGGACTGGACGTTCGCGGGACGGCACGAATAAAGTGGCATTAATGGGATACGTTCATATTTTAAACACGTTAAAAAGAGTAGGAGGCGCACAAGTCACGGAAAAAGAATTTCATGATTTCATGAAAAAAAAACTTAAAAATGCTAAAAGTGCCAGTTTGACTAAAGGGATTAATAAAAGTGCGATACATGTGGCGCACAAACGCAAGAAATAGACACATAAATTAAATTAGACTGTAAATGACTATGTAGGGCATATAACTATTGCAAAAGAAATAAATAAAACGTGGAAATTAAGTGAAATTTTTAGCATCAATACAAGATGCAATACATTTTTATTTAATATAGTTTCAGGACAGCCTAAATATGGTTAAAATAACAGAATGACCAACAAACTAGTTTACAGAGTTCAGTTAAAGAGTTTAATCTTGAAAAGTATGCAGCAAAGGAAATAAAGCTATTTCGTCTGGATTGGGAGATACTCTTACAGGAAGCTCTAACAATGACCGGGATGGTTTAAAAATGGGTACAAGCTTACATCTCACGGACGTACAAGGCACCTCGACCCTTATAGTGGGAACATTAAGTTTAACTTTGAAAATGAAAATTGCACTAGACGAAAGTTGTATGTCCGCTAAAACATTATCGTCATCAGATACTACATGAAAAAGCTCCTCGCATGATTCAATGAGATCTCCAATGATTACGAAAGAAGAAGAAGTTTTTTTCACTGATAAAAATTTTACTATACTGCTATCTTTGGTTAAAATCCATCGATTCTGAAATTGTTTACTTATAGAAAAATCCTCTTTTAAGAAAAAACGGCCATTGACTCTCAGTTGCGGATAGGTCCAAACTTTGGGGTTACTGGCCTTTATAACTTGACTGCGTTCGATCAGTCTGCCGGCAACCTGCTCCACAATTTTCGTCCCTGACTTGACGCACTGCTTAACGAATCTCAAGTTATTTTCGAACTCGTAAGCGGAAAAAGAATCCAATGGACCGAATTTCAAAACTTCTTCTCCAACATGCTGGAGATTGTGAACGTTACTAATTAAATTTGAACGTCCATAATATTTCGCAAAATGCCTGACGAATTCATGAAGCATTTTACTAGCAAGAGGCCATAAATGTTGATGCGCCTTAGAGGAAAAAATTGTAATTGCACAAAAATAAAACAAAAAATGGTTATGGGATCCAACTTGGCTAAAATAATCCTCTAGAATCACTAAGCTGACGTAGTGAAGGAAGGTCCGATATTCTGTAGCCTTCCAAAGCGGCACTTCGTTAAAATGCCTGATTCTTCGAGGAATTTCGTACGGTAGCCGTATTTTAACCATAAATGCAGATACAGCTTTCTGCTGCCGGGGATACAAACGATCAAAATTTTCAAACATGTTGTTCAAAAACCCTATCAACATTTTTTGTGTCACCCCTTCATCCACTAAATGCAGCCTGTCCGAAACAGGAACACCTTCGACCATATCGAAGCCATCGATGTCCTCCAGGGGAGTACGCCATTCTTTATGGTGGAGTCTGTCCACCCTCTGTCGAAACCCAGCGTCGGTGCGTGGGTCTGCGTTGACCGACTCAAAAATCGTCTTTCTAGAGCCGGGTGCAATCTCAAATGTAGTGCCAACACACGTACATTTCAAGCACCCATGTTTTGCATTAAAATTCATGGTGCCTGGAAATATTGAAATTTACAAAATAAATTATTATTATAATACTAATTTTACATTAACTAAAGTGTCATTAATATACCTTTCAAAGTGGCCCGCATTGGTGCATCAGCGATAAATGCACGGAGGAAAAACGGCACAAAAATTTCCCCAAACTTTAACCCTCTTTTTTGAAGATCGTTTATCTCTAAAACCAGTGGTCTCAAGAATTCCTCAATACTACCCGGTTTGATGGATCCTCCAAAAGTTCCCACAACCATTGCCGGATGTTTGGCCAGTTCTACCACTCGTATTTGAATTGGCCAAAGTTGCTTACGGGAACTTCTAAAAAGTGGTAGACCGTCTATTGACACATCGACCGTAAATTGGGTCACTTCGGGTACTACATTTCTGAAATGCATAGAATATATTATATGCGTTTGTTTATACATCCATCTTACTTAACAAGTACTTACTGAAAATATTTCATTAGTACTTTCTCGATGCCATGATACCATAAATGGCCACCTTGAATTGGTTTAATTTCAGAACCAATCTGGGTGGGCGTTTTTAGCAGCGTCCGTTTAGTTTTAGGAACTTTAGCCTTGAAGTATTTTCTTAGAATGGCAAGAAATCCTTCTGTCAAAAAACGAGACGCACGGCCCAGAATTATAAGATGTACAAGAGCATCTTTCAAACTCAAATCCTGCATAAAACTATAAGCATCATGAGCGCTAGTAACATCCTCCGTCAACTCGAGATGATCAACCCCCTCCTTGTCGATGCAGTTTACACTGCCAGCAGCAGCTTCATCTACAGAACTGCCTGCTGCAAGCAGCGATTCTATAATCGGTGGTGTAATTTCTGAAAAGGAAAATAAAAAGGCAATTGGAATATTGTTTAAAATGTGATGTGTTAGAATTTACTTAAACTGCTTCTATAACTTTGTTTACATGAAGATCTTCGAAAAAGTATAAACTTATAAACTTACCCACTCCTAGATCCGGCCAAACAGCAGTTGAAGCCGTTTCCAGCGTGATGTTCAATGCATCGACGCTTCTATCAGCTTCTTCCAACAACCGGGTTCGTTTTTTGTAGAAATTACCAGTTACTTTTGAACGCTTCGACATGATTTTTTTGTCTAAAATAAACAATAACAAATTATATTTTACACAACAAACATCATATTTAAACACTTGGAACGTACCAGTCTTTCAAAAAACTCGAGGCACAAAGCAGCTACACGAATAATGCACTTTATAAATGTGTGTTTTATTTGAGAACAAATCGGAATTACAACTTGACTTCGCAAAAACCTACAAATTGTGAACGCGGCTCAGCTGTCATAATTATGACTAAGCATTAATGATAAGGTGTCAAAATTTAAAAACATTCAAATATGCGTTCAAATGACAACACTCTGTTTGAGGGAGCGGGTGAAAGATATGGGGATGGGGGAATGAAACCCTCGGTGTGTCGTGCGACTGGTTGCGTTTCTGGAGCCGCGGGGTAAAATACACAGTGGAAGCATGGGGAAACGGGTGGAAACTGAGAGCCGTGAGTGATTTTGTACTGCGGGGGTGTTTTGGCATGGTCTTATTAAATTTGTACCAAGTTTGCAGGTGTTTTGGCATGGTCTTCGGAAGTTTGTTCCAAGTTTGCAAGTGTTTTGGCATGGTCTTCGGAAGTTTGTTCCAAGTTTGCAAGTGTTTTGGCATGGTCTTAGGAAGTTTGTTCCAAGTTTGCAAGTGTTTGGCATAGTCTTATTAAATTTGTACCAAGTTTGCAAGTGTTTTGGCAAGGTCTTATTAAATTTGTACCAAGTTTGCAAGTGTTTTGGCATGGTCTTAGGAAGTTTGTTCCAAGTTTGCAAGTGTTTGGCATGGTCTTATTAAATTTGTACCAAGTTTGCAAGTGTTTTGGCAAGGTCTTATTAAATTTGTACCAAGTTTGCAAGTGTTTCGGCATGGTCTTAGGAAGTTTGTTCCAAATATGCAAGTGTTTTGGCATGGGCTTATTAAATTTGTTCCAAGTTTGCAAGTGTTTTTGCATGATCTTATTAAATTTGTACCAAGTTTGCAAGTGTTTTGGCATGGTCTTAGGAAGTTTGTTCCAAATATGCAGGTGTTTTGGCATGGTCTTCGGAAGTTTGTTCCAAGTTTGCAAGTGTTTTGGCATGGTCTTAGGAAGTTTGTTCCAAGTTTGCAAGTGTTTGGCATAGTCTTATTAAATTTGTACCAAGTTTGCAAGTGTTTTTGCATGATCTTATTAAATTTGTACCAAGTTTGCAGGTGTTTTGGCATGGTCTTCGGAAGTTTGTTCCAAGTTTGCAAGTGTTTTGGCATGGTCTTCGGAAGTTTGTTCCAAGTTTGCAAGTGTTTTGGCATGGTCTTATTAAATTTGTACCAAGTTTTCAAGTGTTTTGGCATGGTCTTATTAAATTTGTACCAAGTTTGCAAGTGTTTTGGCATGGTCTTAGGAAGTTTGTTCCAAATATGCAAGTGTTTTGGCATGGTCTTATTAAATTTGTACCAAGTTTGCAAGTGTTTTGGCATGGTCTTAGGAAGTTTTTTCCAAGTTTGCAAGTGTTTTGGCATGGTCTTAGGAAGTTTGTTCCAAGTTTGCAAGTGTTTGGCATGGTCTTATTAAATTTGTACCAAGTTTGCAAGTGTTTTGACATGGTCTTAGGAAGTTTGTTCCAAATATGCAAGTGTTTTGGCATGGTCTTATTAAATTTGTTCCAAGTTTGCAAGTGTTTTGGCATGGTCTTATTAAATTTGTACCAAGTTTGCAAGTGTTTTGGCATGGTCTTAGGAAGTTTGTTCCAAATATGCAAGTGTTTTGGCATGGTATTATTAAATTTGTACCAAGTTTGCAAGTGTTTTGGCATGGTCTTATTAAATTTGCACCAAGTTTGCAGGTGTTTTGGCATGGTCTTCGGAAGTTTGTTCCAAGTTTGCAAGTGTTTTGGCATGGTCTTCGGAAGTTTGTTCCAAGTTTGCAAGTGTTTTGGCATGGTCTTATTAAATTTGTACCAAGTTTTCAAGTGTTTTGGCATGGTCTTATTAAATTTGTACCAAGTTTGCAAGTGTTTTGGCATGGTCTTAGGAAGTTTGTTCCAAATATGCAAGTGTTTTGGCATGGTCTTATTAAATTTGTACCAAGTTTGCAAGTGTTTTGGCATGGTCTTAGGAAGTTTTTTCCAAGTTTGCAAGTGTTTTGGCATGGTCTTAGGAAGTTTGTTCCAAGTTTGCAAGTGTTTGGCATGGTCTTATTAAATTTGTACCAGGTTTGCAAGTGTTTTGACATGGTCTTAGGAAGTTTGTTCCAAATATGCAAGTGTTTTGGCATGGTCTTATTAAATTTGTTCCAAGTTTGCAAGTGTTTTGGCATGGTCTTATTAAATTTGTACCAAGTTTGCAAGTGTTTTGGCATGGTCTTAGGAAGTTTGTTCCAAATATGCAAGTGTTTTGGCATGGTATTATTAAATTTGTACCAAGTTTGCAAGTGTTTTGGCATGGTCTTATTAAATTTGTACCAAGTTTGCAGGTGTTTTGGCATGGTTTTATTAAATTTGTACCAAGTTTGCAAGTGTTTTGGCATGGTCTTAGGAAGTTTGTTCCAAATATGCAAGTGTTTTGGCATGGTCTTATTAAATTTGTACCAAGTTTGCAGGTGTTTTGGCATGGTCTTCGGAAGTTTGTTCCAAGTTTGCAAGTGTTTTGGCATGGTCTTCGGAAGTTTGTTCCAAGTTTGCAAGTGTTTTGGCATGGTCTTAGGAAGTTTGTTCCAAGTTTGCAAGTGTTTGGCATAGTCTTATTAAATTTGTACCAAGTTTGCAAGTGTTTTGGCAAGGTCTTATTAAATTTGTACCAAGTTTGCAAGTGTTTTGGCATGGTCTTAGGAAGTTTGTTCCAAGTTTGCAAGTGTTTAACATGGTCTTATTAAATTTGTACCAAGTTTGCAAGTGTTTTGGCAAGGTCTTATTAAATTTGTACCAAGTTTGCAAGTGTTTTGGCATGGTCTTAGGAAGTTTGTTCCAAGTTTGCAAGTGTTTTGGCATGGTCTTATTAAATTTGTACCAAGTTTTCAAGTGTTTTGGCATGGTCTTATTTAATTTGTACCAAGTTTGCAAGTGTTTTGGCATGGTCTTAGGAAGTTTGTTCCAAATATGCAAGTGTTTTGGCATGGTCTTATTAAATTTGTACCAAGTTTGCAAGTGTTTTGGCATGGTCTTAGGAAGTTTTTTCCAAGTTTGCAAGTGTTTTGGCATGGTCTTAGGAAGTTTGTTCCAAGTTTGCAAGTGTTTGGCATGGTCTTATTAAATTTGTACCAAGTTTGCAAGTGTTTTGGCATGGTCTTAGGAAGTTTGTTCCAAATATGCAAGTGTTTTGG
This sequence comes from Anopheles atroparvus, assembly GCA_914969975.1. Taxonomy (NCBI): domain Eukaryota; kingdom Metazoa; phylum Arthropoda; class Insecta; order Diptera; family Culicidae; genus Anopheles; species Anopheles atroparvus. Next base: position 61,212 of record CAJZCY010000008.1, on the reverse strand, counting down.
CATGGTCTTATTAAATTTGTACCAAGTTTGCAAGTGTTTTGGCAAGGTCTTATTAAATTTGTACCAAGTTTGCAAGTGTTTTGGCATGGTCTTAGGAAGTTTGTTCCAAGTTTGCAAGTGTTTGGCATGGTCTTATTAAATTTGTACCAAGTTTGCAAGTGTTTTGGCAAGGTCTTATTAAATTTGTACCAAGTTTGCAAGTGTTTCGGCATGGTCTTAGGAAGTTTGTTCCAAATATGCAAGTGTTTTGGCATGGGCTTATTAAATTTGTTCCAAGTTTGCAAGTGTTTTTGCATGATCTTATTAAATTTGTACCAAGTTTGCAAGTGTTTTGGCATGGTCTTAGGAAGTTTGTTCCAAATATGCAGGTGTTTTGGCATGGTCTTCGGAAGTTTGTTCCAAGTTTGCAAGTGTTTTGGCATGGTCTTAGGAAGTTTGTTCCAAGTTTGCAAGTGTTTGGCATAGTCTTATTAAATTTGTACCAAGTTTGCAAGTGTTTTTGCATGATCTTATTAAATTTGTACCAAGTTTGCAGGTGTTTTGGCATGGTCTTCGGAAGTTTGTTCCAAGTTTGCAAGTGTTTTGGCATGGTCTTCGGAAGTTTGTTCCAAGTTTGCAAGTGTTTTGGCATGGTCTTATTAAATTTGTACCAAGTTTTCAAGTGTTTTGGCATGGTCTTATTAAATTTGTACCAAGTTTGCAAGTGTTTTGGCATGGTCTTAGGAAGTTTGTTCCAAATATGCAAGTGTTTTGGCATGGTCTTATTAAATTTGTACCAAGTTTGCAAGTGTTTTGGCATGGTCTTAGGAAGTTTTTTCCAAGTTTGCAAGTGTTTTGGCATGGTCTTAGGAAGTTTGTTCCAAGTTTGCAAGTGTTTGGCATGGTCTTATTAAATTTGTACCAAGTTTGCAAGTGTTTTGACATGGTCTTAGGAAGTTTGTTCCAAATATGCAAGTGTTTTGGCATGGTCTTATTAAATTTGTTCCAAGTTTGCAAGTGTTTTGGCATGGTCTTATTAAATTTGTACCAAGTTTGCAAGTGTTTTGGCATGGTCTTAGGAAGTTTGTTCCAAATATGCAAGTGTTTTGGCATGGTATTATTAAATTTGTACCAAGTTTGCAAGTGTTTTGGCATGGTCTTATTAAATTTGCACCAAGTTTGCAGGTGTTTTGGCATGGTCTTCGGAAGTTTGTTCCAAGTTTGCAAGTGTTTTGGCATGGTCTTCGGAAGTTTGTTCCAAGTTTGCAAGTGTTTTGGCATGGTCTTATTAAATTTGTACCAAGTTTTCAAGTGTTTTGGCATGGTCTTATTAAATTTGTACCAAGTTTGCAAGTGTTTTGGCATGGTCTTAGGAAGTTTGTTCCAAATATGCAAGTGTTTTGGCATGGTCTTATTAAATTTGTACCAAGTTTGCAAGTGTTTTGGCATGGTCTTAGGAAGTTTTTTCCAAGTTTGCAAGTGTTTTGGCATGGTCTTAGGAAGTTTGTTCCAAGTTTGCAAGTGTTTGGCATGGTCTTATTAAATTTGTACCAGGTTTGCAAGTGTTTTGACATGGTCTTAGGAAGTTTGTTCCAAATATGCAAGTGTTTTGGCATGGTCTTATTAAATTTGTTCCAAGTTTGCAAGTGTTTTGGCATGGTCTTATTAAATTTGTACCAAGTTTGCAAGTGTTTTGGCATGGTCTTAGGAAGTTTGTTCCAAATATGCAAGTGTTTTGGCATGGTATTATTAAATTTGTACCAAGTTTGCAAGTGTTTTGGCATGGTCTTATTAAATTTGTACCAAGTTTGCAGGTGTTTTGGCATGGTTTTATTAAATTTGTACCAAGTTTGCAAGTGTTTTGGCATGGTCTTAGGAAGTTTGTTCCAAATATGCAAGTGTTTTGGCATGGTCTTATTAAATTTGTACCAAGTTTGCAGGTGTTTTGGCATGGTCTTCGGAAGTTTGTTCCAAGTTTGCAAGTGTTTTGGCATGGTCTTCGGAAGTTTGTTCCAAGTTTGCAAGTGTTTTGGCATGGTCTTAGGAAGTTTGTTCCAAGTTTGCAAGTGTTTGGCATAGTCTTATTAAATTTGTACCAAGTTTGCAAGTGTTTTGGCAAGGTCTTATTAAATTTGTACCAAGTTTGCAAGTGTTTTGGCATGGTCTTAGGAAGTTTGTTCCAAGTTTGCAAGTGTTTAACATGGTCTTATTAAATTTGTACCAAGTTTGCAAGTGTTTTGGCAAGGTCTTATTAAATTTGTACCAAGTTTGCAAGTGTTTTGGCATGGTCTTAGGAAGTTTGTTCCAAGTTTGCAAGTGTTTTGGCATGGTCTTATTAAATTTGTACCAAGTTTTCAAGTGTTTTGGCATGGTCTTATTTAATTTGTACCAAGTTTGCAAGTGTTTTGGCATGGTCTTAGGAAGTTTGTTCCAAATATGCAAGTGTTTTGGCATGGTCTTATTAAATTTGTACCAAGTTTGCAAGTGTTTTGGCATGGTCTTAGGAAGTTTTTTCCAAGTTTGCAAGTGTTTTGGCATGGTCTTAGGAAGTTTGTTCCAAGTTTGCAAGTGTTTGGCATGGTCTTATTAAATTTGTACCAAGTTTGCAAGTGTTTTGGCATGGTCTTAGGAAGTTTGTTCCAAATATGCAAGTGTTTTGGCATGGTCTTATTAAATTTGTACCAAGTTTGCAAGTGTTTTGGCAAGGTCTTATTAAATTTGTACCAAGTTTGCAAGTGTTTTGGCATGGTCTTAGGAAGTTTGTTCCAAGTTTGCAAGTGTTTGGCATGGTCTTATTAAATTTGTACCAAGTTTGCAAGTGTTTTGGCAAGGTCTTATTAAATTTGTACCAAGTTTGCAAGTGTTTCGGCATGGTCTTAGGAAGTTTGTTCCAAATATGCAAGTGTTTTGGCATGGGCTTATTAAATTTGTTCCAAGTTTGCAAGTGTTTTTGCATGATCTTATTAAATTTGTACCAAGTTTGCAAGTGTTTTGGCATGGTCTTAGGAAGTTTGTTCCAAATATGCAGGTGTTTTGGCATGGTCTTCGGAAGTTTGTTCCAAGTTTGCAAGTGTTTTGGCATGGTCTTAGGAAGTTTGTTCCAAGTTTGCAAGTGTTTGGCATAGTCTTATTAAATTTGTACCAAGTTTGCAAGTGTTTTTGCATGATCTTATTAAATTTGTACCAAGTTTGCAGGTGTTTTGGCATGGTCTTCGGAAGTTTGTTCCAAGTTTGCAAGTGTTTTGGCATGGTCTTCGGAAGTTTGTTCCAAGTTTGCAAGTGTTTTGGCATGGTCTTATTAAATTTGTACCAAGTTTTCAAGTGTTTTGGCATGGTCTTATTAAATTTGTACCAAGTTTGCAAGTGTTTTGGCATGGTCTTAGGAAGTTTGTTCCAAATATGCAAGTGTTTTGGCATGGTCTTATTAAATTTGTACCAAGTTTGCAAGTGTTTTGGCATGGTCTTAGGAAGTTTTTTCCAAGTTTGCAAGTGTTTTGGCATGGTCTTAGGAAGTTTGTTCCAAGTTTGCAAGTGTTTGGCATGGTCTTATTAAATTTGTACCAAGTTTGCAAGTGTTTTGACATGGTCTTAGGAAGTTTGTTCCAAATATGCAAGTGTTTTGGCATGGTCTTATTAAATTTGTTCCAAGTTTGCAAGTGTTTTGGCATGGTCTTATTAAATTTGTACCAAGTTTGCAAGTGTTTTGGCATGGTCTTAGGAAGTTTGTTCCAAATATGCAAGTGTTTTGGCATGGTATTATTAAATTTGTACCAAGTTTGCAAGTGTTTTGGCATGGTCTTATTAAATTTGCACCAAGTTTGCAGGTGTTTTGGCATGGTCTTCGGAAGTTTGTTCCAAGTTTGCAAGTGTTTTGGCATGGTCTTCGGAAGTTTGTTCCAAGTTTGCAAGTGTTTTGGCATGGTCTTATTAAATTTGTACCAAGTTTTCAAGTGTTTTGGCATGGTCTTATTAAATTTGTACCAAGTTTGCAAGTGTTTTGGCATGGTCTTAGGAAGTTTGTTCCAAATATGCAAGTGTTTTGGCATGGTCTTATTAAATTTGTACCAAGTTTGCAAGTGTTTTGGCATGGTCTTAGGAAGTTTTTTCCAAGTTTGCAAGTGTTTTGGCATGGTCTTAGGAAGTTTGTTCCAAGTTTGCAAGTGTTTGGCATGGTCTTATTAAATTTGTACCAGGTTTGCAAGTGTTTTGACATGGTCTTAGGAAGTTTGTTCCAAATATGCAAGTGTTTTGGCATGGTCTTATTAAATTTGTTCCAAGTTTGCAAGTGTTTTGGCATGGTCTTATTAAATTTGTACCAAGTTTGCAAGTGTTTTGGCATGGTCTTAGGAAGTTTGTTCCAAATATGCAAGTGTTTTGGCATGGTATTATTAAATTTGTACCAAGTTTGCAAGTGTTTTGGCATGGTCTTATTAAATTTGTACCAAGTTTGCAGGTGTTTTGGCATGGTTTTATTAAATTTGTACCAAGTTTGCAAGTGTTTTGGCATGGTCTTAGGAAGTTTGTTCCAAATATGCAAGTGTTTTGGCATGGTCTTATTAAATTTGTACCAAGTTTGCAGGTGTTTTGGCATGGTCTTCGGAAGTTTGTTCCAAGTTTGCAAGTGTTTTGGCATGGTCTTCGGAAGTTTGTTCCAAGTTTGCAAGTGTTTTGGCATGGTCTTAGGAAGTTTGTTCCAAGTTTGCAAGTGTTTGGCATAGTCTTATTAAATTTGTACCAAGTTTGCAAGTGTTTTGGCAAGGTCTTATTAAATTTGTACCAAGTTTGCAAGTGTTTTGGCATGGTCTTAGGAAGTTTGTTCCAAGTTTGCAAGTGTTTAACATGGTCTTATTAAATTTGTACCAAGTTTGCAAGTGTTTTGGCAAGGTCTTATTAAATTTGTACCAAGTTTGCAAGTGTTTTGGCATGGTCTTAGGAAGTTTGTTCCAAGTTTGCAAGTGTTTTGGCATGGTCTTATTAAATTTGTACCAAGTTTTCAAGTGTTTTGGCATGGTCTTATTTAATTTGTACCAAGTTTGCAAGTGTTTTGGCATGGTCTTAGGAAGTTTGTTCCAAATATGCAAGTGTTTTGGCATGGTCTTATTAAATTTGTACCAAGTTTGCAAGTGTTTTGGCATGGTCTTAGGAAGTTTTTTCCAAGTTTGCAAGTGTTTTGGCATGGTCTTAGGAAGTTTGTTCCAAGTTTGCAAGTGTTTGGCATGGTCTTATTAAATTTGTACCAAGTTTGCAAGTGTTTTGGCATGGTCTTAGGAAGTTTGTTCCAAATATGCAAGTGTTTTGGCATGGTCTTATTAAATTTGTTCCAAGTTTGCAAGTGTTTTGGCATGGTCTTATTAAATTTGTACCAAGTTTGCAGGTGTTTTGGCATGGTCTTAGGAAGTTTTTTCCAAGTTTGCAAGTGTTTTGGCATGGTCTTCGGAAGTTTGTTCCAAGTTTGCAAGTGTTTTGGCATGGTCTTAGGAAGTTTGTTCCAAATATGCAAGTGTTTTGGCATGGTCTTATTAAATTTGTACCAAGTTTGCAAGTGTTTTGGCATGGTCTTAGGAAGTTTTTTCCAAGTTTGCAAGTGTTTTGGCATGGTCTTAGGAAGTTTGTTCCAAGTTTGCAAGTGTTTGGCATGGTCTTATTAAATTTGTACCAAGTTTGCAAGTGTTTTGGCATGGTCTTAGGAAGTTTGTTCCAAATATGCAAGTGTTTTGGCATGGTCTTATTAAATTTGTTCCAAGTTTGCAAGTGTTTTGGCATGGTCTTATTAAATTTGTACCAAGTTTGCAGGTGTTTTGGCATGGTCTTAGGAAGTTTTTTCCAAGTTTGCAAGTGTTTTGGCATGGTCTTAGGAAGTTTGTTCCAAGTTTGCAAGTGTTTTGGCATGGTCTTCGGAAGTTTGTTCCAAGTTTGCAAGTGTTTTGGCATGGTCTTAGGAAGTTTGTTCCAAATATGCAAGTGTTTTGGCATGGTCTTATTAAATTTGTACCAAGTTTGCAAGTGTTTTGGCATGGTCTTAGGAAGTTTTTTCCAAGTTTGCAAGTGTTTTGGCATGGTCTTAGGAAGTTTGTTCCAAGTTTGCAAGTGTTTGGCATGGTCTTATTAAATTTGTACCAAGTTTGCAAGTGTTTTGGCATGGTCTTAGGAAGTTTGTTCCAAATATGCAAGTGTTTTGGCATGGTCTTATTAAATTTGTTCCAAGTTTGCAAGTGTTTTGGCATGGTCTTATTAAATTTGTACCAAGTTTGCAGGTGTTTTGGCATGGTCTTAGGAAGTTTTTTCCAAGTTTGCAAGTGTTTTGGCATGGTCTTATTAAATTTGTACCAAGTTTGCAAGTGTTTTGGCAAGGTCTTATTAAATTTGTACCAAGTTTTCAAGTGTTTTGGCATGGTCTTATTAAATTTGTACCAAGTTTGCAGGTGTTTTGGCATGGTCTTAGGAAGTTTGTTCCAAATATGCAAGTGTTTTGGCATGGTCTTAGGAAGTTTGTTCCAAATATGCAAGTGTTTTGGCATGGTCTTATTAAATTTGTACCAAGTTTGCAAGTGTTTTGGCATGGTCTTAGGAAGTTTTTTCCAAGTTTGCAAGTGTTTTGGCATGGTCTTAGGAAGTTTGTTCCAAGTTTGCAAGTGTTTGGCATGGTCTTATTAAATTTGTACCAAGTTTGCAAGTGTTTTGGCATGGTCTTAGGAAGTTTGTTCCAAATATGCAAGTGTTTAACATGGTCTTATTAAATTTGTACCAAGTTTGCAAGTGTTTTGGCAAGGTCTTATTAAATTTGTACCAAGTTTGCAAGTGTTTTGGCATGGTCTTAGGAAGTTTGTTCCAAGTTTGCAAGTGTTTTGGCATGGTCTTATTAAATTTGTACCAAGTTTTCAAGTGTTTTGGCATGGTCTTATTAAATTTGTACCAAGTTTGCAAGCGTTTTGGCATGGTCTTAGGAAGTTTGTTCCAAATATGCAAGTGTTTTGGCATGGTCTTATTAAATTTGTACCAAGTTTGCAAGTGTTTTGGCATGGTCTTAGGAAGTTTTTTCCAAGTTTGCAAGTGTTTTGGCATGGTCTTAGGAAGTTTGTTCCAAGTTTGCAAGTGTTTGGCATGGTCTTATTAAATTTGTACCAAGTTTGCAAGTGTTTTGGCATGGTCTTAGGAAGTTTGTTCCAAATATGCAAGTGTTTTGGCATGGTCTTATTAAATTTGTTCCAAGTTTGCAAGTGTTTTGGCATGGTCTTATTAAATTTGTACCAAGTTTGCAGGTGTTTTGGCATGGTCTTAGGAAGTTTTTTCCAAGTTTGCAAGTGTTTTGGCATGGTCTTATTAAATTTGTACCAAGTTTGCAAGTGTTTTGGCAAGGTCTTATTAAATTTGTACCAAGTTTTCAAGTGTTTTGGCATGGTCTTATTAAATTTGTACCAAGTTTGCAAGTGTTTTGGCATGGTCTTAGGAAGTTTGTTCCAAATATGCAAGTGTTTTGGCATGGTCTTATTAAATTTGTACCAAGTTTGCAAGTGTTTTGGCATGGTCTTAGGAAGTTTTTTCCAAGTTTGCAAGTGTTTTGGCATGGTCTTAGGAAGTTTGTTCCAAGTTTGCAAGTGTTTGGCATGGTCTTATTAAATTTGTACCAAGTTTGCAAGTGTTTTGGCATGGTCTTAGGAAGTTTGTTCCAAATATGCAAGTGTTTTGGTATGGTCTTATTAAATTTGTTCCAAGTTTGCAAGTGTTTTGGCATGGTCTTATTAAATTTGTACCAAGTTTGCAGGTGTTTTGGCATGGTCTTAGGAAGTTTTTTCCAAGTTTGCAAGTGTTTTGGCATGGTCTTAGGAAGTTTGTACCAAGTTTGCAAGTGTTTTGGCATGATCTTATTAAATTTGTACCAAGTTTGCAGGTGTTTTGGCATGGTCTTCGGAAGTTTGTTCCAAGTTTGCAAGTGTTTTGGCATGGTCTTAGGGAGTTTGTACCAAGTTTGCAGGTGTTTTGGCATGGTCTTATTAAATTTGTACCAAGGTTGCAAGTGTTTTGGCATGGTCTTAGGGAGTTTGTACCAAGTTTGCAAGTGTTTTGGCATGGTCTTAGGAAGTTTGTACCAAGTTTGCAAGTGTTTTGGCATGGTCTTATTAAATTTGTACCAAGTTTGCAGGTGTTTTGGCATGGTCTTAGGAAGTTTTTTCCAAGTTTGCAAGTGTTTTGGCATGGTCTTAGGAAGTTTGTACCAAGTTTGCAAGTGTTTTGGCATGGTCTTATTAAATTTGTACCAAGTTTGCAAGTGTTTTGGCATGGTCTTATTAAATTTGTACCAAGTTTGCAGGTGTTTTGGCATGGTCTTCGGAAGTTTGTTCCAAGTTTGCAAGTGTTTTGGCATGGTCTTCGGAAGTTTGTTCCAAGTTTGCAAGTGTTTTGGCATGGTCTTAGGAAGTTTGTTCCAAGTTTGCAAGTGTTTGGCATAGTCTTATTAAATTTGTACCAAGTTTGCAAGTGTTTTGGCAAGGTCTTATTAAATTTGTACCAAGTTTGCAAGTGTTTTGGCATGGTCTTAGGAAGTTTGTTCCAAGTTTGCAAGTGTTTGGCATGGTCTTATTAAATTTGTACCAAGTTTGCAAGTGTTTTGGCATGGTCTTATTAAATTTGTACCAAGTTTGCAAGTGTTTTGGCATGGTCTTAGGAAGTTTGTTCCAAATATGCAAGTGTTTTGGCATGGTCTTATTAAATTTGTACCAAGTTTGCAAGTGTTTTGGCATGGTCTTATTAAATTTGTACCAAGTCTGCAGGTGTTTTGGCATGGTCTTAGGAAGTTTGTTCCAAGTTTGCAAGTGTTTTGGCATGGTCTTAGGAAGTTTGTTCCAAGTTTGCAAGTGTTTGGCATAGTCTTATTAAATTTTTACCAAGTTTGCAAGTGTTTTGGCAAGGTCTTATTAAATTTGTACCAAGTTTGCAAGTGTTTTGGCATGGTCTTAGGAAGTTTGTTCCAAGTTTGCAAGTGTTTTGGCATGGTCTTTTTAAATTTGTACCAAGTTTGCAAGTGTTTTGGCATGGTCTTAGGAAGTTTGTTCCAAGTTTGCAAGTGTTTTGGCATGGTCTTATTAAATTTGTACCAAGTTTGCAAGTCTTTTGGCATGGTATTATTAAATTTGTACCAAGTTTGCAAGTGTTTTGGCATGGTCTTATTAAATTTGTACCAAGTTTGCAAGTGTTTTGGCATGGTCTTAGGAAGTTTGTTCCAAGTTTGCAAGTGTTTTGGCATGGTTTTATTAAATTTGTACCAAGTTTGCAAGTGTTTTGGCATGGTCTTATTAAATTTGTACCAAGTTTGCAAGTGTTTTGGCATGGTCTTATTAAATTTGTACCAAGTTTGCAAGTGTTTTGGCATGGTCTTATTAAATTTGTACCAAGTTTGCAAGTGTTTTGGCATGGTCTTATTAAATTTGTACCAAGTTTGCAAGTGTTTTGGCATGGTCTTATTAAATTTGTACCAAGTTTGCAAGTGTTTTGGCATGGTCTTAGGAAGTTTGTTCCAAGTTTGCAAGATTTTGGCATGGTCTTATTAAAATTGTACCAAGTTTGCAAGTGTTTGGCATGGTCTTATTAAATTTGTACCAAGTTTGCAAGTGTTTTGGCATGGTTTAAGGAAGTTTGTTCCAAGTTTGCAAGTGTTTGGCATGGTCTTATTAAATTTGTACCAAGTTTGCAAGTGTTTTGCATGGTCTTATTAGATTTGTACCAATTTTGCAAGTGTTTTGGCATGGTCTTATTAAATTTGTACCAAGTTTGCAAGTCTTTTGGCATGGTCTTATTAAATATTTACCAAGTTTGCAAGTGTTTTGGCATGGTGTTAGGAAGTTTTTTCCAAGTTTGCAAGTGTTTTGGCATGGTCTTAGGAGGTTTGTTCCAAGTTTGCAAGTGTTTGGCATGGTCTTATTAAATTTGTACCAAGTTTGCAAGTGTTTTGGCATGGTCTCATTAAATTTGTACCAAGTTTGCAAGTGTTTTGGCATGGTCTTATTAAATTTGTACCAAGTTTGCAAGTGTTTTGCCATGGTCTTATTAAATTTGTACCAAGTTTGCAAGTGTTTTGGCATGGTCTAATTAAATTTGCACCAAGTTTGCAATTGTTTTGGCATGGTCTTATTAAATTTGTACCAAGTTTGCAAGTGTTTTGGCATGGTCTTACTACATTTGTACCAAATTTGCAAGTGTTTTGGCATGGTCTTATTAAATTTGTACTAAGTGTGCAAGTGTTTTGGCATGGACTTATTAAATTTGTACCAAGTTTGCAAGTTTTTTGGCATGGTCTTAGGAAGTTTATTCTATGTTTGCTAGTGTTTTGGCATGGTCTTATTAAATTTGTACCAAGTTTGCAAGTGTTTTGGCATGGTCTTATTAAATTTGTACCAAGTTTGCAAGTGTTTTGGCAGGGTCTTATTAAATTTGTACCAAGTTTGCAAGTTTTTTGGCATGGTCTTATTAAACTTGTACCAAGTTTGCAAGTGTTTTGGCAAGGTCTTATTCAATTTGTTCCAAGTTTGCAAGTGTTTTAGCATGATCTTATTAAATTTGTACCAAGTTTGCAAGTGTTTTGGCATGATCTTAGGAAGTTTGTTCCACGTTTGCAAGTGTTTGGCATGGTCTTATTAAATTTGTACCAAGTTTGCAAGTGTTTGGCATGGTCTTATTAAATTTGTACCAAGTTTGCAAGTGTTTTGGCATGGTCTTATTAAATTTATACCAAGTTTGCAAGTGTTTTGGCATGGTCTTTATAAATTTGTACCAAGTTTGCAAGTGTTTTGGCATGGTCTTAGGAAGTTTGTTTCAAGTTTGCAAGTGTTTTGGCAAGGTCTTATTCAATTTGTACCAAGTTTGCAAGTGTTTTAGCATGATCTTATTAAATTTGTTCCAAGTTTGCAAGTGTTTTGGCATGGTCTTATTAAAAGTGTACCAAGTTTGCAAGTGTTTGGCATGGTCTTATTAAATTTGTACCAGGTTAGCAAGTGTTTTGGCATGGTTTTAGGAAGTTTGTTCCAAGTTTGCAAGTGTTTGGCATGGTCTTATTAAATTTGTACCAAGTTTGCAAGTGTTTGGCATGGTCTTATTAGATTTGTACCAAGTTTGCAAGTGTTTTGGCATGGTCTTATTAAATTTGTACCAAGTTTGCAAGTCTTTTGGCATGGTCTTATTAAAAATGTACCAAGTTTGCAAGTGTTTTGGCATGGTCTTATTAAATTTGTACCAAGTTTGCAAGTGTTTGGCATGGTCTTATTAAATTTGTACCAAGTTTGCAAGTGTTTTGGCATGGTCTTATTAAATTTGTACCAAGTTTGCAAGTGTTTTGGCATGGTCTTATTAAATTTGTACCAAGTTTGCAAGTGTTTTGGCATGGTCTTATTAAATTTGTACCAATTTTGCAGGTGTTTTGGCATGGTCTTAGGAAGTTTGTTCCAAGTTTGCAAGTGTTTTGGCATGGTCTTAGTAAGTTTGTTCCAGGTTTGCAAGTGTTTGGCATGGTCTTATTAAATTTGTACCAAGTTTGCAAGTGTTTGGCATGGTCTTATTAAATTTGTTCCAAGTTTGCAAGTGTTTTGGCATGGTCTTATTAAATTTGTACCAAGTTTGCAAGTGTTTTGAAATGGTCTTATTAAGTTTGTACCAAGTTTGCAGGTGTTTTGGCATAGTCTTAGGAAGTTTGTTCCAAGTTTGCAAGTGTTTTGGCATGGTCTTATTAAATTTGTACAAAGTTTGCAGGTGTTTTGGCATGGTCTTAGGAAGTTTGTTCCAAGTTTGCAAGTGTTTTGGCATGGTCTTAGGAAGTTTAATCCAAGTTTGCAAGTGTTTGGCATGGTCTGATTAAATTTGTACCAAGTTTGCAAGTGTTTTGGCATGGTCTCATTATATTTGTACCAAGTTTGCAAGTGTTTTGGCATGGTCTTATAAAATTTTTACCAAGTTTGCAAGTGTTTTGGCATGGTCTTATTAAATTTGTACCAAGTTTGCAAGTCTTTTGGCATGGTCTTATTAAAAATGTACCAAGTTTGCAAGTGTTTTGGCATGGTCTTATTAAATTTGTACCAAGTTTGCAAGTGTTTGGCATGGTCTTATTAAATTTGTACCAAGTTTGCAAGTGTTTTGGCATGGTCTTATTAAATTTGTACCAAATTTGCAAGTTTTTTGGCATGGTCTTATTAAACTTGTACCAAGTTTGCAAGTGTTTTGGCAAGGTCTTATTCAATTTGTACCAAGTTTGCAAGTGTTTTAGCATGATCTTATTAAATTTGTACCAAGTTTGCAAGTGTTTTGGCATGATCTTAGGAAGTTTGTTCCAAGTTTGCAAGTGTTTGGCATGGTCTTATTAAATTTGTACCAAGTTTGCAAGTGTTTGGCATGGTCTTATTAAATTTGTACCAAGTTTGCAAGTGTTTTGGCATGGTCTTATTAAATTTATACCAAGTTTGCAAGTGTTTTGGCATGGTCTTTATAAATTTGTACCAAGTTTGCAAGTGTTTTGGCTTGGTCTTAGGAAGTTTGTTCCAAGTTTGCAAGTGTTTGGCATGGTCTTATAAAATTTATACCAAGTTTGCAAGTGTTTTGGCATGGTCTTAGGAAGTTTGTTCCAAGTTTGCAAGTGTTTTGGTGTGGTTTTATTAAATTTGTACCAAGTTTGCAAGTGTTTTGGCATGGTCTTATTAAATTTGTTCCAAGTTTGCAAGTGTTTTGGCATGGTCTTATTAAATTTGTACCAAGTTTGCAAGTGTTTTGGCAGGGTCTTATTAAATTTGTACCAAGTTTGCAAGTGTTTTGGCGTGGTCTTATTAAACATGTACCAAGTTTGCAAGTGTTTTGGCAAGGTCTTATTAAATTTGTACCAAGTTTGCAAGTGTTTTAGCATGGTCTTATTAAATTTGTACCAAGTTTGCAAGTGTTTTGGCATGGTCTTAGGAAGTTTGTTCCAAGTTTGCAAGTGTTTTGGCATGGTCTTAGGAAGTTTGTTCCAAGTTTGCAAGTGTTTGGCATGGTCTAATTAAATTTGTACCAAGTTTGCAAGTGTTTGGCATGGTCTTATTAAATTTATACCAAGTTTGCAAGTGTTTTGGCTTGGTCTTATTAAATTTGTACCAAGTTTGCAAGTGTTTTGGCATGGTCTTATTAAATTTGTACCAAGTTTGCAAGTGTATTGGCATGGTCTTAGGAAGTTTGTTCCAAGTTTGCAAGTGTTTTGGCATGGTCTTATTAAATTTTTACCAAGTTTGCAAGTGTTTTGGCATGGTCTTATTAAATTTGTACCAAGTTTGCAAGTGTTTTGGCATGGTCTTATTAAATTTGTACCAAGTTTGCAAGTGTTTTGGCATGGTCTTAGGAAGTTTGTTCCAAGTTTGCAAGTGTTTTGGCATGGTCTTTTTAAAATTGTACCAAGTTTGCAAGTGTTTGGCATGGTCTTATTAAATTTGTACCAAGTTAGCAAGTGTTTTGGCATGGTTTTAGTAAGTTTGTTCCAAGTTTGCAAGTGTTTGGCATGGTCTTATTACATTTGTACTAAGTTTGCAAGTGTTTGGCATGGTCTTATTAGATTTGTTTCAAGTTTGCGGGTGTTTTGGCATGGTCTTATTAAATTTGTACCAAGTTTGCAAGTGTTTTGGCATGGTCTTATTAAATTTGTACCAAGTTTGCAGGTGTTTGGCATGGGCTTATTAAATTTGTACCAAGTTTGCAAGTGTTTTGGCATGGTCTTAGGAAGTTTGTTCCAAGTTTGCAAGTGTTTTGGCATGGTCTTTTTAAAATTGTACCAAGTTTGCAAGTGTTTGGCATGGTCTTATTAAATTTGTACCAAGTTAGCAAGTGTTTTGGCATGGTTTTAGGAACTTTGTTCCAAGTTTGCAAGTGTTTGGCATGGTCTTATTACATTTGTACTAAGTTTGCAAGTGTTTGGCATGGTCTTATTAGATTTGTACCAAGTTTGCAAGTGTTTGGCATGGTCTTATTAAATTTGTACCAAGTTTGCAAGTGTTTTGGCAGAGTCTTATTAAATTTGTACCAAGTTTGCAGGTGTTTTGGCACGGTCTTAGGAAGTTTGTTCCAAGTTCGCAAGTGTTTTGGCATGGTTTTATTAAATTTGTTCCAAGTTTGCAAGTGTTTTGGCATGGTCTTATTAAATTTGTACCAAGTTTGCAAGTGTTTTGGCATGGTCTTATTAAATTTGTACCAAGTTTGCAAGTGTATTGGCATGGTCTTAGGAAGTTTGTTCCAAGTTTGCAAGTGTTTTGGCATGGTCTTATTAAATTTGTACCAAGTTTGCAAGTGTTTTGCATGGTCTTATTAAATTTGTACCAAGTTTGCATGTTGTTGGGGGCAAGGTGGACTGTTAAGGTGGACAGGTCGACGTTGGTTGTTCGGATCTGGAGAAAACGCGTCTTGCTACGATGACTTTCAGTTTGCAACTGTTTATTCTAATGTTCATTATTCTTTACTATCTAATTCTTGCATTCATGCAACATTTATCTTAGTTCATGCAACATTCCGGCCACCAAAATACAATTGATTGTATTTTAATATTCTAGCTAACTTACTAATTCAATTTTTCATGCAAATTCAATTGATTTCAATTCATCGTAACCGTTACATATGTGCACCTTTAATATTTCATGTAACTAACTATATCTATTCTATTTTATCATTGCATGGAAGTAAACATATTTTAGTAACTGGCCTAACTATTTCTTGTTGAGAGGCAGTACGCAATGTAACTACACGCACAATACCGTCTTTACCAGGATGGGTTTTAACAATTCGTCCCATAGGCCAACGAGCAGGACTAACATTATCCTCTTTCATTACTACTAACATGCCTGGTACAATGTCTGTGCCTTTCTTTTTCCATTTTGTTCGTGTCTGCAATTTTTGTAAATACTCTACATTCCATCTTTTCCAAAAATGTTGCAATTTTTGTTGAACGACATGCCAATGCTTTAATCTGTTTTCTGGAACATCTGTTACATCTATCTCAGGTACAGTTAGCAAATGAGAGCCTGTTAGGAAATGCCCTGGCGTTAGTACTTCAAATGACGTTGGATCATCTGTGATTTCTGTTAGCGGACGAGAATTGAGACAAGCTTCTATTTCCGCTAGCAACGTTGTAAGGTCTTCGTATGTCATGTATGATTCTCCCATGACTCTAACTAGATGATGTTTGAAAGAACGCACTGCAGCTTCCCATAGTCCACCAAAGTGTGGAGCTCGTGGTGGTATGAATTTCCATCTAATCTCATTCTCACTAGTCCAGTTATAAATCGCTTGTTGATGCTCATTGGAATGTAATAGTTCGTATACCTTATGGAGCTCATGTGCCGCACCTTTAAAGTTCGTTCCATTATCCGAATAGAGTTCGCTAACTAAACCTCGACGCGCAACAAATCTTTTCAAAGCCGCTAGAAATGCTGCTGTAGTTAGATCGGATACTAATTCAAGATGTACCGCACGCGTTATAAAACAAACGAATACTGACACAAACGCCTTTCTAGGGACCGCTCTTCTGTGTGAACCCTTAACGTATATCGGCCCACAATAATCAACTCCGGTAATACTAAACGCTCTTACTTGGTTCACTCTCGCTGCTGGTAGATCGGCCATAGGTTGTTCCAACGGTACAGGCTTACATCGGAAACACTTAACGCATTCGTGGAACACCTTTCTCAAAACTCGTCGTCCTCCTATAATCCAATACTTGTTCCACATCACACAATTAGTTAGTTGTGGCCCAGCATGTAGAAGCGTTTCGTGATAATGCAGGGCGAGCAAACGCGCAAAAGGATGATCACTATGAACGATGGCTGGATGCTTGGCTTCGTGATGCTTGCTCCAATTCCTCAAACGTCCTCCAACCCTTATAACACCATCGGACTGAAGGATGGGATTCAGCCACTTCATTGTAGACGCATTGGACACTTGTTTTCCCTTTTGTAGATCTTCTATCTCTGTTTGGAAGACATCTCTCTGTGCTAGCCGGCAGATCGATCGATCAGCTAGTCTCAGATCTTCAGTTGAAAGCCAAGGACCAGTTGACTTTCCTTGCAGTTTGCGGAAATACCTCATCCACACGGCTACCACCCTCCGCAGTTTGCTATACGATGAATATAGCAGGAACAACTTGTGAGGCTCTTGTTTGACAGTCACACATACTGTCTTCGACTTCCTTTCACAACATGCGATTTCACTCTCCTTCTTCGATGTAGATGTCCGTGGCCAAAACTCCTCAGGTTGGTTTAACCACTGTGGCCCATGCCACCATAACCGTTCTTCAAGTATAGCATTCGGTTGAATGCCTCGTGACACAAGATCGGCAGGGTTGCAGCTTCCAGGAACATGTCTCCATTGCTCTATCTTCGTGGTCTGTTGGATTTTGGACACTCGATTCGCCACAAATGTCTTCCACGAGTTCGGTGACGAATTCAACCAATGCAGCACCGTTGTAGAATCTGTCCAAAACACCACCCTTTTTGTGTAGCTTAATGATGCGTTCACCACCTTGTAGAGCTTTGTTGCCAGGTAAGCGCCACATAACTCCAAACGTGCAATTGTGTGCTTGACCGATAATGATGCCACCTTGGATTTCGATGCAAGTAAACATGTGAAAACAATGTTTCCTTCTCCACTGCTTCTGAGATAGCAACATGCACCGTATCCTTGTTCAGATGCATCACAGAAAATGTGCATCTCCACTTCTCTATACTGCTTTGCCATGACCAATCTTGGTATTCTCAACTCTTCCAAAACTGTGAGTTGATTGTAGAAACACTTCCACTCTTCTCAGATTTGCAGGCAGTTCTTCATCCCATTTCCAGCTACCACCATTTTCTCCCTTTAAACTCCAAACCCTTTGTATGATGTGTTTGGCACTTGCTTTAATTGGATCAATTATCCCCACTGGATCATGTATCTTTGCTATGCATGAAAGTATGTTTCTCTTGGTGATTTTCTCATTAGCTGGTTTAAGCTGCACCTTTATACGAAGCATGTCTGAGCTTGGTTCCCAGACCATACCTAGCGTCATGATCGATTTGTTGTCCGCAGCTCCTCCAATAGGTATCGCAAGGTTATTTGTCTCTATTCCATCAAGAACTTCTGGCTGATTTGACGCCCACTTTCTGACTTGGAAACCACACTTTCCATATAACTCCTGCACTTGTTTCCTTAACTTTCGTGCCGTACTTTCATCCCTTTCGCCAGATACCAAATCATCGACGTAGAAATCTTTAAAGTGACTTGCTGCTAATGGATAGTCTGATTGGTAGTCTAACATCGCTTGCTTTAAGGATCGAATGGCGAGAATCGGGGCTGCTGCGGTACCGTATGTTACGGTATTCAACTTATACTCGCTTATTGGGTCGGATGATGTTCTTCTCCACAATATCTTCTGTAGCTTGCGATCGTCCTCGTGCACCCACACTTGGCGATACATCATTTTAACATCTCCAACCAGAGCAACAGGATAGGTTCGAAACCTAGTCCGAATCGATGATGCGTCTTCTTGTATCGTAGGCCCAATTTTCATAATGTCGTTTAGTGAGTGGCCTGATGTGGTTTTGCATGACGCATCAAACACCACTCGACACTTCGTTGTCGTACTCTCCACTTTGAATACTGGATGGTGGGGAAGGTAGTATCCCCCTTCATTGCTCGGACTTATTTTGGTCATGTGTTTTAATTCCTCATACTCCTTCATGAATGATACATATGCTCTGCGTGTCTCCGGCTCTCTATTCAATCTCCTTTCAAACGCTAGAAAACGACTTAGCGCGGTCGATCTCGAATCACCTAAAAACTCTGTCGGGTCGCATTTCAATGGTAAACGTACCACGTATTTACCATCACCATCTCGAGTTGTCGTCTCTCGGTAGACCTCTTCACATTCTCTTTCCTCGTTGCTCAAGATATCTTGGTCGGCGATATCTTCTATCTGGAAGAATCTTCTCAGCATACTATCAAGCTGCTCTTCTTGTTCATTGACGGTGGCCGCACACACGACCACATTCGAAGCGTTAACAGAGCTTGGACTGCTTATTACCCAGCCAAATTTTGTGTCAATGAGTGTCGGCTGGTTACCTGGCAGGGTGATTCTTCCTTCTAAAATGAGAGCAAAGAAAACTTCAGCACCGAGTATGAAGTCTATCTTGCCTACCTTATTGAACGTTGAATCAGCTAGTTTGATGTCCTTGGGTATACGCCATGCAGAAATGTCCACTTCTGCCCTTGGTAAATCCGCAGTCGGCTTCTTGATGATGAAGAATGTTAGCGTTACCTTGTACCCAGAATGCAGCGATAATACTGTTGCGGACATCTTATGCTTTATTTTTGTCTGCACCCCGCCAACACCGCACATTGGTAGATTTGCCGACGTTTGAGGCAAACCCAACTGTTGAGACAACTTCTCGGACAATAGGTTGGCCTGAGATCCACTATCGAGCAATCCTCTTGCTAGGATCTTTCTTCCACGATGATCAGCAATCCACACCTGAACCATTGATAGGAATACAGTCGTTTCCTTGGACTGTATCGAACGTGACTCTGCGGATGCAGAACTACACGTAACAGCAGCAGACGATGATGACGGTGACTCTGCCTTCTCTTCCCTTCTGCCTCTGCACAACATGGTATGATGATTTTTGCCACATCTGATACACAGGACTTTTGACCGACACCATTGTATGGTATGGCCACCATATAAGCAATTCAGACACAGCTTATTGGCCATCACTATGTTGTACCGCTCCTGCACACTTGCTGCTCAAAACCGCTGGCATTTATAGATCGGATGATCTTCTCTACACATCGGACATTTGTAGCTTTTATACTGTCTGGTATGCGCTGCCACAAATCCTTTGTTCGGACGACCTTTAACACCGGAACTTTCTCCGGCCACCTTGACTGGATCAACTCCATGGGTTGATTGATGACGTATTCGCGATTGTAGAATTTTCACTCTTGCTTGCAAAAAGTCTATTAGTTCATTGTACACATCACTTTCGCTTCCGGCTGAATGAATTTCCCACGCTAGTATTGTCGCATCGTCCAGTTTTGAAAACAGCATATTCGTTAAAGGTGTATCCCAGTGTTCGATTGGCTCACCAAGACGCTTGAGGCCCTTAACATGACGGACAAATTCTTCAACTAAATGCACTAAATCCTCAACGCATTTATTTTTCATTGGTGGTAAACACTGTAACGCACGAAAATAATCTCTCACAAGATTTCTTTTATCATCGTACCTTTGTTTCAAAGCTGTCCATGTGATTGCATAATTGTCGGCAGTGATAGCTGTATGCTCAAAATGTTTTGCTGCTTCGCCCTTCAATAATGACAGCAAATACTGCAATTTCATGACTGGTGGTATGTCCGAGGACCCATGAATCATGGACACGAAACGATCTCGAAAGGTTAACCATTTCGTACTTTCCCCGTCAAACATTGGTAAATCAACCTTTGGCAAACGTAAATGAGGATTTCCAACTCCGTTGCCATGCATTGTGCTACTTAGCGTTGCCGATAAATTCATTTGTGTTTCATTTGGATCTTGTTTCCTTAAACTCAACAAGAAACCCTTCACCTTACAGTAGCGAGCAAAGAAATCTGCATCCTCTGCGTAAAACGGATCCAACACTTCTGGTTTCAGCTCATCATCTAGATCTGCAATTTTCACTATTGTAGCTTCAAAATCCGCTCTACATTTTTCGACCATTTCAAGTCGAATCGGCACCTCATGTACCGCGCTTGCATCATCGGGATTGTGAGATTCCTGATATTTTTCTAAACCCTTTAGCATATTTAATGCGAGTTGGCGCTTACGCACTTGCGTCGATAGCTTCTTTTCGGCCATCTCTAGTTTTTTAGTTAGTTCAGTTCACTAACTATACGATGAACTTCAGTCACTCCTTTTAGTTGGACACTCACTATCCTTAATGTCACACGTTAAGTCACTCGTTTTAACAGCGCACACACACTATACTTGATACCACACGATGAACTTAAGGTACTTGTTTTACTAGTGCACACACACTATCCCTGATATCAAACGATCGATCACTTGTTCTCTCTATTACTACTTGCAAATCAATTTGAGCAAGGCTTTGCTTCTCTTCCTAACTGACCACTTTCGCAATACGCACTCCCGCACTGCTGACGACAAAGGACACACTTTCGTCTCTCTCGCTCACTCTGATACGAGCGTTTGCTCTTTGAACGCACTAACCGAACTGATTACTCTCTGACGATGCAAAAGGCCTTTGCACTCTATTTGTGCAGAGCAATGGCGATTTTAAGACCCACGCGGATCAAATGACGCTATCAAGTGACGCGCCTTGCTATCACCTTTTTCGCCGAACGAATCACTTTCCCTTCTTGTGACACACACTCGTGTTGTCACGAAATGTTCACTGTTTTCTCCAACAACCACATGCTGCGCTCACAGCACCCACGGAGGATACACTTTCCTCGCTTCACTGCACTGTACCACTAGAAAAGAGGATACACTCTCCTCTTTACATTAATATCACTACAGTCCGGAGGCTGCACTTTCCTCTTCTAAGCGTGTTCACGGCGTACGATATACACCAATCGTGAACCCTTTGTGCGCACGCTTATCCGGTTCGAAGGACCATATGTTGGGGGCAAGGTGGACTGTCAAGGTGGACAGGTCGACGTTGGTTGTTCGGATCTGGAGAAAACGCGTCTTGCTACGATGACTTTCAGTTTGCAACTGTTTATTCTAATGTTCATTATTCTTTACTATCTAATTCTTGCATTCATGCAACATTTATCTTAGTTCATGCAACACATGTGTTTTGGCATGGTCTTATTAAATTTGTACCAAGTTTGCAAGTGTATTGGCATGGTCTTAGGAAGTTTGTTCCAAGTTTGCAAGTGTTTTGGCATGGTCTTATTAAATTTGTACCAAGTTTGCAAGTGTTTTGCATGGTCTTATTAAATTTGTACCAAGTTTGCATGTTGTTGGGGGCAAGGTGGACTGTCAAGGTGGACAGGTCGACGTTGGTTGTTCGGATCTGGAGAAAACGCGTCTTGCTACGATGACTTTCAGTTTGCAACTGTTTATTCTAATGTTCATTATTCTTTACTATCTAATTCTTGCATTCATGCAACATTTATCTTAGTTCATGCAACATTCCGGCCACCAAAATACAATTGATTGTATTTTAATATTCTAGCTAACTTACTAATTCAATTTTTCATGCAAATTCAATTGATTTCAATTCATCGTAACCGTTACATATGTGCACCTTTAATATTTCATGTAACTAACTATATCTATTCTATTTTATCATTGCATGGAAGTAAACATATTTTAGTAACTGGCCTAACTATTTCTTGTTGAGAGGCAGTACGCAATGTAACTACACGCACAATACCGTCTTTACCAGGATGGGTTTTAACAATTCGTCCCATAGGCCAACGAGCAGGACTAACATTATCCTCTTTCATTACTACTAACATGCCTGGTACAATGTCTGTGCCTTTCTTTTTCCATTTTGTTCGTGTCTGCAATTGTTGTAAATACTCTACATTCCATCTTTTCCAAAAATGTTGCAATTTTTGTTGAACGACATGCCAATGCTTTAATCTGTTTTCTGGAACATCTGTTACATCTATCTCAGGTACAGTTAGCAAATGAGAGCCTGTTAGGAAATGCCCTGGCGTTAGTACTTCAAATGACGTTGGATCATCTGTGATTTCTGTTAGCGGACGAGAATTGAGACAAGCTTCTATTTCCGCTAGCAACGTTGTAAGGTCTTCGTATGTCATGTATGATTCTCCCATGACTCTAACTAGATGATGTTTGAAAGAACGCACTGCAGCTTCCCATAGTCCACCAAAGTGTGGAGCTCGTGGTGGTATGAATTTCCATCTAATCTCATTCTCACTAGTCCAGTTATAAATCGCTTGTTGATGCTCATTGGAATGTAATAGTTCGTATACCTTATGGAGCTCATGTGCCGCACCTTTAAAGTTCGTTCCATTATCCGAATAGAGTTCGCTAACTAAACCTCGACGCGCAACAAATCTTTTCAAAGCCGCTAGAAATGCTGCTGTAGTTAGATCGGATACTAATTCAAGATGTACCGCACGCGTTATAAAACAAACGAATACTGACACAAACGCCTTTCTAGGGACCGCTCTTCTGTGTGAACCCTTAACGTATATCGGCCCACAATAATCAACTCCGGTAATACTAAACGCTCTTACTTGGTTCACTCTCGCTGCTGGTAGATCGGCCATAGGTTGTTCCAACGGTACAGGCTTACATCGGAAACACTTAACGCATTCGTGGAACACCTTTCTCAAAACTCGTCGTCCTCCTATAATCCAATACTTGTTCCACATCACACAATTAGTTAGTTGTGGCCCAGCATGTAGAAGCGTTTCGTGATAATGCAGGGCGAGCAAACGCGCAAAAGGATGATCACTATGAACGATGGCTGGATGCTTGGCTTCGTGATGCTTGCTCCAATTCCTCAAACGTCCTCCAACCCTTATAACACCATCGGAATGAAGGATGGGATTCAGCCACTTCATTGTAGACGCATTGGACACTTGTTTTCCCTTTTGTAGATCTTCTATCTCTGTTTGGAAGACATCTCTCTGTGCTAGCCGGCAGATCGATCGATCAGCTAGTCTCAGATCTTCAGTTGAAAGCCAAGGACCAGTTGACTTTCCTTGCAGTTTGCGGAAATACCTCATCCACACGGCTACCACCCTCCGCAGTTTGCTATACGATGAATATAGCAGGAACAACTTGTGAGGCTCTTGTTTGACAGTCACACATACTGTCTTCGACTTCCTTTCACAACATGCGATTTCACTCTCCTTCTTCGATGTAGATGTCCGTGGCCAAAACTCCTCAGGTTGGTTTAACCACTGTGGCCCATGCCACCATAACCGTTCTTCAAGTATAGCATTCGGTTGAATGCCTCGTGACACAAGATCGGCAGGGTTGCAGCTTCCAGGAACATGTCTCCATTGCTCTATCTTCGTGGTCTGTTGGATTTTGGACACTCGATTCGCCACAAATGTCTTCCACGAGTTCGGTGACGAATTCAACCAATGCAGCACCGTTGTAGAATCTGTCCAAAACACCACCCTTTTTGTGTAGCTTAATGATGCGTTCACCACCTTGTAGAGCTTTGTTGCCAGGTAAGCGCCACATATCTCCAAACGTGCAATTGTGTGCTTGACCGATAATGATGCCACCTTGGATTTCGATGCAAGTAAACATGTGAAAACAATGTTTCCTTCTCCACTGCTTCTGAGATAGCAACATGCACCGTATCCTTGTTCAGATGCATCACAGAAAATGTGCATCTCCACTTCTCTATACTGCTTTGCCATGACCAATCTTGGTATTCTCAACTCTTCCAAAACTGTGAGTTGATTGTAGAAACACTTCCACTCTTCTCAGATTTGCAGGCAGTTCTTCATCCCATTTCCAGCTACCACCATTTTCTCCCTTTAAACTCCAAACCCTTTGTATGATGTGTTTGGCACTTGCTTTAATTGGATCAATTATCCCCACTGGATCATGTATCTTTGCTATGCATGAAAGTATGTTTCTCTTGGTGATTTTCTCATTAGCTGGTTTAAGCTGCACCTTTATACGAAGCATGTCTGAGCTTGGTTCCCAGACCATACCTAGCGTCATGATCGATTTGTTGTCCGCAGCTCCTCCAATAGGTATGGCAAGGTTATTTGTCTCTATTCCATCAAGAACTTCTGGCTGATTTGACGCCCACTTTCTGACTTGGAAACCACACTTTCCATATAACTCCTGCACTTGTTTCCTTAACTTTCGTGCCGTACTTTCATCCCTTTCGCCAGATACCAAATCATCGACGTAGAAATCTTTAAAGTGACTTGCTGCTAATGGATAGTCTGATTGGTAGTCTAACATCGCTTGCTTTAAGGATCGAATGGCGAGAATCGGGGCTGCTGCGGTACCGTATGTTACGGTATTCAACTTATACTCGCTTATTGGGTCGGATGATGTTCTTCTCCACAATATCTTCTGTAGCTTGCGATCGTCCTCGTGCACCCACACTTGGCGATACATCATTTTAACATCTCCAACCAGAGCAACAGGATAGGTTCGAAACCTAGTCCGAATCGATGATGCGTCTTCTTGTATCGTAGGCCCAATTTTCATAATGTCGTTTAGTGAGTGGCCTGATGTGGTTTTGCATGACGCATCAAACACCACTCGACACTTCGTTGTCGTACTCTCCACTTTGAATACTGGATGGTGGGGAAGGTAGTATCCCCCTTCATTGCTCGGACTTATTTTGGTCATGTGTTTTAATTCCTCATACTCCTTCATGAATGATACATATGCTCTGCGTGTCTCCGGCTCTCTATTCAATCTCCTTTCAACCGCTAGAAAACGACTTAGCGCGGTCGATCTCGAATCACCTAAAAACTCTGTCGGGTCGCATTTCAATGGTAAACGTACCACGTATTTACCATCACCATCTCGAGTTGTCGTCTCTCGGTAGACCTCTTCACATTCTCTTTCCTCGTTGCTCAAGATATCTTGGTCGGCGATATCTTCTATCTGGAAGAATCTTCTCAGCATACTATCAAGCTGCTCTTCTTGTTCATTGACGGTGGCCGCACACACGACCACATTCGAAGCGTTAACAGAGCTTGGACCGCTTATTACCCAGCCAAATTTTGTGTCAATGAGTGTCGGCTGGTTACCTGGCAGGGTGATTCTTCCTTCTAAAATGAGAGCAAAGAAAACTTCAGCACCGAGTATGAAGTCTATCTTGCCTACCTTATTGAACGTTGAATCAGCTAGTTTGATGTCCTTGGGTATACGCCATGCAGAAATGTCCACTTCTGCCCTTGGTAAATCCGCAGTCGGCTTCTTGATGATGAAGAATGTTAGCGTTACCTTGTACCCAGAATGCAGCGATAATACTGTTGCGGACATCTTATGCTTTATTTTTGTCTGCACCCCGCCAACACCGCACATTGGTAGATTTGCCGACGTTTGAGGCAAACCCAACTGTTGAGACAACTTCTCGGACAATAGGTTGGCCTGAGATCCACTATCGAGCAATCCTCTTGCTAGGATCTTTCTTCCACGATGATCAGCAATCCACACCTGAACCGTTGATAGGAATACAGTCGTTTCCTTGGACTGTATCGAACGTGACTCTGCGGATGCAGAACTACACGTAACAGCAGCAGACGATGATGACGGTGACTCTGCCTTCTCTTCCCTTCTGCCTCTGCACAACATGGTATGATGATTTTTGCCACATCTGATACACAGGACTTTTGACCGACACCATTGTATGGTATGGCCACCATATAAGCAATTCAGACACAGCTTATTGGCCATCACTATGTTGTACCGCTCCTGCACACTTGCTGCTCAAAACCGCTGGCATTTATAGATCGGATGATCTTCTCTACACATCGGACATTTGTAGCTTTTATACTGTCTGGTATGCGCTGCCACAAATCCTTTGTTCGGACGACCTTTAACACCGGAACTTTCTCCGGCCACCTTGACTGGATCAACTCCATGGGTTGATTGATGACGTATTCGCGATTGTAGAATTTTCACTCTTGCTTGCAAAAAGTCTATTAGTTCATTGTACACATCACTTTCGCTTCCGGCTGAATGAATTTCCCACGCTAGTATTGTCGCATCGTCCAGTTTTGAAAACAGCATATTCGTTAAAGGTGTATCCCAGTGTTCGATTGGCTCACCAAGACGCTTGAGGCCCTTAACATGACGGACAAATTCTTCAACTAAATGCACTAAATCCTCAACGCATTTATTTTTCATTGGTGGTAAACACTGTAACGCACGAAAATAATCTCTCACAAGATTTCTTTTATCATCGTACCTTTGTTTCAAAGCTGTCCATGTGATTGCATAATTGTCGGCAGTGATAGCTGTATGCTCAAAATGTTTTGCTGCTTCGCCCTTCAATAATGACAGCAAATACTGCAATTTCATGACTGGTGGTATGTCCGAGGACCCATGAATCATGGACACGAAACGATCTCGAAAGGTTAACCATTTCGTACTTTCCCCGTCAAACATTGGTAAATCAACCTTTGGCAAACGTAAATGAGGATTTCCAACTCCGTTGCCATGCATTGTGCTACTTAGCGTTGCCGATAAATTCATTTGTGTTTCATTTGGATCTTGTTTCCTTAAACTCAACAAGAAACCCTTCACCTTACAGTAGCGAGCAAAGAAATCTGCATCCTCTGCGTAAAACGGATCCAACACTTCTGGTTTCAGCTCATCATCTAGATCTGCAATTTTCACTATTGTAGCTTCAAAATCCGCTCTACATTTTTCGACAATTTCAAGTCGAATCGGCACCTCATGTACCGCGCTTGCATCATCGGGATTGTGAGATTCCTGATATTTTTCTAAACCCTTTAGCATATTTAATGCGAGTTGGCGCTTACGCACTTGCGTCGATAGCTTCTTTTCGGCCATCTCTAGTTTTTTAGTTAGTTCAGTTCACTAACTACACGATGAACTTCAGTCATTCCTTTTAGTTGGACACTCACTATCCTTAATGTCACACGTTAAGTCACTCGTTTTAACAGCGCACACACACTATACTTGATACCACACGATGAACTTAAGGTACTTGTTTTACTAGTGCACACACACTATCCCTGATATCAAACGATCGATCACTTGTTCTCTCTATTACTACTTGCAAATCAATTTGAGCAAGGCTTTGCTTCTCTTCCTAACTGACCACTTTCGCAATACGCACTCCCGCACTGCTGACGACAAAGGACACACTTTCGTCTCTCTCGCTCACTCTGATACGAGCGTTTGCTCTTTGAACGCACTAACCGAACTGATTACTCTCTGACGGTGCAAAAGGCCTTTGCACTCTATTTGTGCAGAGCAATGGCGATTTTAAGACCCACGCGGATCAAATGACGCTATCAAGTGACGCGCCTTGCTATCACCTTTTTCGCCGAACGAATCACTTTCCCTTCTTGTGACACACACTCGTGTTGTCACGAAATGTTCACTGTTTTCTCCAACAACCAAATGCTGCGCTCACAGCACCCACGGAGGATACACTTTCCTCGCTTCACTGCACTGTACCACTAGAAAAGAGGATACACTCTCCTCTTTACATTAATATCACTACAGTCCGGAGGCTGCACTTTCCTCTTCTAAGCGTGTTCACGGCGTACGATATACACCAATCGTGAACCCTTTGTGCGCACGCTTATCCGGTTCGAAGGACCATATGTTGGGGGCAAGGTGGACTGTCAAGGTGGACAGGTCGACGTTGGTTGTTCGGATCTGGAGAAAACGCGTCTTGCTACGATGACTTTCAGTTTGCAACTGTTTATTCTAATGTTCATTATTCTTTACTATCTAATTCTTGCATTCATGCAACATTTATCTTAGTTCATGCAACACATGTGTTTTGGCATGGTCTTATTAAATTTGTACCAAGTTTGCAAGTGTTTTGGCATGGTCTTAGGAAGTTTGTTCCAAGTTTGCAAGTGTTTTGGCATGGTCTTATTAAAATTGTACCAAGTTTGCAAGTGTTTGGCATGGTCTTATTAAATTTGTACCAAGTTTGCAAGTGTTTTGGCATGGTTTTAGGAAGTTTGTTCCAAGTTTGCAAGTGTATGGCATGGTCTTATTAAATTTGTACTAAGTTTGCAAGTGTTTGGCATGGTCTTATTAGATTTGTACCAAGTTTGCGGGTGTTTTGGCATGGTCTTATTAAATTTGTACCAAGTTTGCAAGTCTTTTGGCATGGTATTATTAAATTTGTACCAAGTTTGCAAGTGTTTTGGCATGGTCTTATTAAATTTGTTCCAAGTTTGCAAGTGTTTGGCATGGTCTTATTAAATTTGTACCAAGTTTGCAAGTGTTTTGGCATGGTCTTATTAAATTTGTACCAAGCTTGCGGGTGTTTTGGCATGGTCTAATTAAATTTGTAACAAGTTTGCAAGTCTTTTGGCATGGTCTTATTAAATTTGTACCAAGTTTGCAAGTGTTTTGGCATGGTCTTATTAAATTTGTACCAAGTTTGCAAGTGTTTGGCTTGGTCTTATTAAATTTGTACCAAGTTTGCAAGTGTTTTGGCATGGTCTTATTAAATTTGTACCAAGTTTGCAAGTGTTTTGGCATGGTCTTATTAAATTTGTACCAAGTTTGCAAGTGTATTGGCATGGTCTTAGGAAGTTTGAACCAAGTTTGCAGGTGTTTTGGCATGGTCTTAGGAAGTTTGTTCCAAGTTTGCAAGTGTTTTGGCATGGTTTTATTAAATTTGTTCCAAGTTTGCAAGTGTTTTGGCATGGTCTTATTAAATTTGTAACAAGTTTGCAAGTGTTTTGGCATGGTCTTATTAAATTTGTACCAAGTTTGCAAGTGTATTGGCATGGTCTTAGGAAGTTTGTTCAAAGTTTGCAAGTGTTTTGGCATGGTCTTATTAAATTTGTACCAAGTTTGCAATCGTTTTGGCATGGTATTATTAAATTTGTACCAAGTTTGCGGGTGTTTTGGCATGGTCTTATTAAATTTGTAACAAGTTTGCAAGTCTTTTGGCATGGTCTTATTAAATTTGTACCAAGTTTGCAAGTGTTTTGGCATGGTCTTATTAAATTTGTACCAAGTTTGCAATTGTTTGGCTTGGTCTTATTAAATTTGTACCAAGTTTGCAAGTGTATTGGCATGGTCTTAGGAAGTTTGTTCCAAGTTTGCAAGTGTTTTGGCATGGTTTTATTAAATTTGTTCCAAGTTTGCAAGTGTTTTGGCATGGTCTTATTAAATTTGTAACAAGTTTGCAAGTGTTTTGGCATGGTCTTATTAAATTTGTACCAAGTTTGCAAGTGTTTTGGCATGGTCTTATTAAATTTGTACCAAGTTTGCAAGTGTATTGGCATGGTCTTAGGAAGTTTGTTCGAAGTTTGCAAGTGTTTTGGCATGGTCTTATTAAATTTGTACCAAGTTTGCAAGTGTTTTGGCATGGTCTTTTTAAATTTGTACCAAGTTTGCAAGTGTTTTGGCATGGTCTTAGGAAGTTTGTTCCAAGTTTGCAAGTGTTTTGGCATGGTCTTATTAAATTTGTACCAAGGTTGCAAGTGTTTTGGCATGGTCTTAGGAAGTTTGTTCCAAGTTTGCAAGTGTTTGGCCTGGTCTTATGAAATTTGTACCAAGTTTGCAAGTGTTTTGCATGGTCTTATTAGATTTGTACCAATTTTGTAAGTGTTTTGGTATGGTCTAATTAAATTTGTACCAAGTTTGCAAGTCTTTTGGCATGGTCTTATTAAATTTTTACCAAGTTTGCAAGTGTTTTGGCATGGTCTTATTAAATTTGTTCCAAGTTTGCAAGTGTTTGGCATGGTCTTATTAAATTTGTACCAAGTTTGCAAGTGTTTTGGCATGGTCTTATTAAATTTGTACCAAGTTTGCAGGTGTTTTGGCATGGTGTTAGGAAGTTTTTTCCAAGTTTGCAAGTGTTTTGGCATGGTCTTAGGAGGTTTGTTCCAAGTTTGCAAGTGTTTGGCATGGTCTTATTAAATTTGTACCAAGTTTGCAAGTGTTTTGGCATGGTCTTTTTAAATTTGTACCAAGTTTGCAAGTGTTTTGGCATGGTCTTAGGAAGTTTGTTCCAAGTTTGCAAGTGTTTTGGCATGGTCTTATTAAATTTGTACCAAGTTTGCAAGTGTATTGGCATGGTCTTAGGAAGTTTGTTCGAAGTTTGCAAGTGTTTTGGCATGGTCTTATTAAATTTGTACCAAGTTTGCAAGTGTTTTGGCATGGTCTTTTTAAATTTGTACCAAGTTTGCAAGTGTTTTGGCATGGTCTTAGGAAGTTTTTTCCAAGTTTGCAAGTGTTTTGGCATGGTCTTAGGAGGTTTGTTCCAAGTTTGCAAGTGTTTGGCATGGTCTTATTAAATTTGTACCAAGTTTGCAAGTGTTTGGCATGGTCTTATTAAATTTGTACCAAGTTTGCAAGTGTATTGGCATGGTCTTAGGAAGTTTGTTCAAAGTTTGCAAGTGTTTTGGCATGGTCTTAGGAAGTTTGTTCAAAGTTTGCAAGTGTTTTGGCATGGTCTTATTAAATTTGTACCAAGTTTGCAAGTGTATTGGCATGGTCTTAGGAAGTTTGTTCGAAGTTTGCAAGTGTTTTGGCATGGTCTTATTAAATTTGTACCAAGTTTGCAAGTGTTTTGGCATGGTCTTTTTAAATTTGTACCAAGTTTGCAAGTGTTTTGGCATGGTCTTAGGAAGTTTGTTCCAAGTTTGCAAGTGTTTGGCATGGTCTTATTAAATTTGTACCAAGTTTGCAAGTGTTTTGGCATGGTCTTATTAAATTTGTACCAAGTTTGCAGGTGTTTTGGCATGGTGTTAGGAAGTTTTTTCCAAGTTTGCAAGTGTTTTGGCATGGTCTTAGGAGGTTTGTTCCAAGTTTGCAAGTGTTTGGCATGGTCTTATTAAATTTGTACCAAGTTTGCAAGTGTTTGGCATGGTCTTATTAAATTTGTACCAAGTTTGCAAGTGTATTGGCATGGTCTTAGGAAGTTTGTTCAAAGTTTGCAAGTGTTTTGGCATGGTCTTATTAAATTTGTACCAAGTTTGCAAGTGTATTGGCATGGTCTTAGGAAGTTTGTTCGAAGTTTGCAAGTGTTTTGGCATGGTCTTATTAAATTTGTACCAAGTTTGCAAGTGTTTTGGCATGGTCTTTTTAAATTTGTACCAAGTTTGCAAGTGTTTTGGCATGGTCTTAGGAAGTTTGTTCCAAGTTTGCAAGTGTTTTGGCATGGTCTTATTAAATTTGTACCAAGTTTGCAAGTGTATTGGCATGGTCTTAGGAAGTTTGTTCGAAGTTTGCAAGTGTTTTGGCATGGTCTTATTAAATTTGTACCAAGTTTGCAAGTGTTTTGGCATGGTCTTTTTAAATTTGTACCAAGTTTGCAAGTGTTTTGGCATGGTCTTTGGAAGTTTGTTCCAAGTTTGCAAGTGTTTTGGCATGGTCTTATTAAATTTGTACCAAGGTTGCAAGTGTTTTGGCATGGTCTTAGGAAGTTTGTTCCAAGTTTGCAAGTGTTTGGCCTGGTCTTATGAAATTTGTACCAAGTTTGCAAGTGTTTTGCATGGTCTTATTAGATTTGTACCAATTTTGTAAGTGTTTTGGTATGGTCTAATTAAATTTGTACCAAGTTTGCAAGTCTTTTGGCATGGTCTTATTAAATTTTTACCAAGTTTGCAAGTGTTTTGGCATGGTCTTATTAAATTTGTTCCAAGTTTGCAAGTGTTTGGCATGGTCTTATTAAATTTGTACCAAGTTTGCAAGTGTTTTGGCATGGTCTTATTAAATTTGTACCAAGTTTGCAGGTGTTTTGGCATGGTGTTAGGAAGTTTTTTCCAAGTTTGCAAGTGTTTTGGCATGGTCTTAGGAGGTTTGTTCCAAGTGTGCAAGTGTTTGGCATGGTCTTATTAAATTTGTACCAAGTTTGCAAGTGTTTTGGCATGGTCTTTTTAAATTTGTACCAAGTTTGCAAGTGTTTTGGCATGGTCTTAGGAAGTTTGTTCCAAGTTTGCAAGTGTTTTGGCATGGTCTTATTAAATTTGTACCAAGTTTGCAAGTGTATTGGCATGGTCTTAGGAAGTTTGTTCGAAGTTTGCAAGTGTTTTGGCATGGTCTTATTAAATTTGTACCAAGTTTGCAAGTGTTTTGGCATGGTCTTTTTAAATTTGTACCAAGTTTGCAAGTGTTTTGGCATGGTCTTAGGAAGTTTGTTCCAAGTTTGCAAGTGTTTTGGCATGGTCTTATTAAATTTGTACCAAGGTTGCAAGTGTTTTGGCATGGTCTTAGGAAGTTTGTTCCAAGTTTGCAAGTGTTTGGCCTGGTCTTTTGAAATTTGTACCAAGTTTGCAAGTGTTTTGCATGGTCTTATTAGATTTGTACCAATTTTGTAAGTGTTTTGGTATGGTCTAATTAAATTTGTACCAAGTTTGCAAGTCTTTTGGCATGGTCTTATTAAATTTTTACCAATTTTGCAAGTGTTTTGGCATGGTCTTATTAAATTTGTTCCAAGTTTGCAAGTGTTTGGCATGGTCTTATTAAATTTGTACCAAGTTTGCAAGTGTTTTGGCATGGTCTTATTAAATTTGTACCAAGTTTGCAGGTGTTTTGGCATGGTGTTAGGAAGTTTTTTCCAAGTTTGCAAGTGTTTTGGCATGGTCTTAGGAGGTTTGTTCCAAGTTTGCAAGTGTTTGGCATGGTCTTTTTAAATTTGTACCAAGTTTGCAAGTGTTTGGCATGGTCTTGTTAAATTTGTACCAAGTTTGCAAGTGTTTTGAAATGGTCTTATTAAATTTGTACCAAGTTTGCAGGTGTTTTGGCATGGTCTTAGGAAGTTTGTTCCAAGTTTGCAAGTGTTTGGCATGGTCTTATTAAATTTGTACCATGTTTGCAGGTGTTTTGGCATGGTCTTAGGAAGTTTGTACCAAGTTTGCAAGTGTTTTGGCATGGTCTTAGGAAGTTTGTTCCAAGTTTGCAAGTGTTTGGCATGGTCTTTTTAAATTTGTACCAAGTTTGCAAGTGTTTGGCATGGTCTTATTAAATTTGTACCAAGTTTGCAAGTGTTTCGCATGGTCTTATTAAATTTGTACCAAGTTTGCAAGTCTTTTGGCATGGTCTTATTAAATTTGTTCCAAGTTTGCAAGTGTTATGGCATGGTCTTATTAAATTTGTACCAAGTTTGCAAGTGTTTTGGCAGGGTCTTATTAAATTTGTACCAAGTTTGCAAGTGTTTTGGCATGGTCTTAATAAACTTGTACCAAGTTTGCAAGTGTTTTGGCAAGGTCTTATTAAATTTGTACCAAGTTTGCAAGTGTTTTAGCATGCTCTTATTAAATTTGTACCAAGTTTGCAAGTGTTTTGGCATGGTCTTAGGAAGTTTGTTCCAAGTTTGCAAGTGTTTGGCATGGTCTTATAAAATTTGTACCAAGTTTGCAAGTGTTTGGCATGGTCTTATTAAATTTGTACCAAGTTTGCAAGTGTTTTGGCATGGTCTTATTAAATTTATACCAAGTTTGCAAGTGTTTGGCATGGTCTTATTAAATTTGTACCAAGTTTGCAAGTGTTTTGGCATGGTCTTAGGAAGTTTGTTCCAAGTTTGCAAGTGTTTTGGCATGGTCTTATTAAATTTGTACCAAGTTTGCAAGTGTTTTGGCATGGTCTTATTAAATTTGTACCAAGTTTGCAAGTGTTTTGGCATGGTCTTATTAAATTTGTACCAAGTTTGCAAGTGTTTTGGCATGGTCTTAGGAAGTTTGTTCCAAGTTTGCAAGTGTTTTGGCATGGTCTTATTAAAATTGTACCAAGTTTGCAAGTGTTTGGCATGGTCTTATTAAATTTGTACCAGGTTAGCAAGTGTTTTGGCATGGTTTTAGGAAGTTTGTTCCAAGTTTGCAAGTGTTTGGCATGGTCTTATTAAATTTGTACCAAGTTTGCAAGTGTTTGGCATGGTCTTATTAGATTTGTACCAAGTTTGCAAGTGTTTTGGCATGGTCTTATTAACTTTGTACCAAGTTTGCAAGTCTTTTGGCATGGTCTTATTAAATTTGTACCAAGTTTGCAAGTGTTTTGGCATGGTCTTATTTAATTTGTACCAAGTTTGCAAGTGTTTGGCATGGTCTTATTAAAGTTGTACCAAGTTTGCAAGTGTTTTGGCATGGTCTTAGTAAGTTTGTTCCAAGTTTGCAAGTGTTTGGCATGGTCTTATTAAATTTGTACCAAGTTTGCAAGTGTTTTGGCATGGTCTTATTAAATTTGTACCAAGTTTGCAAGTGTTTTGCCTTGGTCTTATTAAATTTGTACCAAGTTTGAAAGTGTTTTGGCATGGTCTTATTAAATTTGTACCAAGTTTGCAAGTGTTTTGGCATGGTCTTATTAAATTTGTACCAATTTTGCAGGTGTTTTGGCATGGTCTTAGGAAGTTTGTTCCAAGTTTGCAAGTGTTTTGGCATGGTCTTAGTAAGTTTGTTCCAGGTTTGCAAGTGTTTGGCATGGTCTTAGTAAGTTTGTTCCAAGTTTGCAAGTGTTTGGCATGGTCTTATTAAATTTGTACCAAGTTTGCAAGTGTTTTGGCATGGTCTTATTAAATTTGTACCAAGTTTGCAAGTGTTTTGGCATGGTCTTATTAAATTTGTACCAAGTTTGCAAGTGTTTTGGCATGGTCTTATTAAATTTGTACCAAGTTTGCAAGTGTTTTGGCATGGTCTTATTAAATTTGTACCAAGTTTGCAAGTGTTTGGCATGGTCTTATTAAATTTGTACCAAGTTTGCAAGTGTTTTGGCATGGTCTTAGTAAGTTTGTTCCAAGTTTGCAAGTGTTTGGCATGGTCTTATTAAATTTGTACCAAGTTTGCAAGTGTTTTGGCATGGTCTTATTAAATTTGAACCAAGTTTGCAAGTGTTTTGGCATGGTCTTAATAAATTTGTACCAATTTTGCAGGTGTTTTGGCATGGTCTTAGGAAGTTTGTTCCAAGTTTGCAAGTGTTTTGGCATGGTCTTAGTAAGTTTGTTCAAGGTTTGCAAGTGTTTGGCATGGTCTTATTAAATTTGTACCAAGTTTGAAAGTGTTTTGGCATGGTCTTATTAAATTTGTACCAAGTTTGAAAGTGTTTTGGCATGGTCTTATTAAATTTGTTCCAAGTTTGCAAGTGTTTTGGCATGGTCTTATTAAATTTGTACCAAGTTTGCAAGTGTTTTGGCATGGTCTTATTAAATTTGTACCAAGTTTGCAAGTGTATTGGCATGGTCTTAGGAAGTTTGTCCCAAGTTTGCAAGTGTTTTGGCATGGTCTTATAAAATTTGTACTAAGTTTGCAAGTGTTTTGCATGGTCTTATTAAATTTGTACCAAGTTTGCAAGTGTTTTGGCATGGTCTTATTAAATTTGTACCAAGTTTGCAAGTGTTTTGGCATGGTCTTAGGAAGTTTGTTCCAAGTTTGCAAGTGTTTTGGCATGGTCTTATTAAATTTGTACCAAGTTTGCAAGTGTTTGGCATGGTCTTATTAAATTTGTACCAAGTTAGCAAGTGTTTTGGCATGGTTTTAGGAAGTTTGTTCCAAGTTTGCGGGTGTTTTGGCATGGTCTTATTAAATTTGCACCAAGTTTGCAAGTCTTTTGGCATGGT
The DNA here is from genome assembly GCA_914969975.1 of Anopheles atroparvus. Classification (NCBI taxonomy): domain Eukaryota; kingdom Metazoa; phylum Arthropoda; class Insecta; order Diptera; family Culicidae; genus Anopheles; species Anopheles atroparvus. Next base: position 26,020 of record CAJZCY010000008.1, on the reverse strand, counting down.
ATTATTAAATTTGTACCAAGTTTGCAAGTGTTTTGGCATGGTCTTATTAAATTTGTACCAAGTTTTGCAAGTGTTTGGCATGGTCTTATTAAATTTGTACCAAGTTTGCAAGTGTTTTGGCATGGTCTTATTAAATTTGTACCAAGTTTGCAAGTGTTTTGGCATGGTCTTAGGAAGTTTGTTCCAAGTTTGCAAGTGTTTTGGCATGGTTTTATTAAATTTGTTCCAAGTTTGCAAGTGTTTTGGCATGGTCTTATTAAATTTGTACCAAGTTTGCAAGTGTTTTGGCATGGTCTTATTAAATTTGTACCAAATTTGCAAGTGTATTGGCATGGTCTTAGGAAGTTTGTTCCAAGTTTGCAAGTGTTTTGGCATGGTCTTATTAAATTTGTACCAAGTTTGCAAGTGTTTTGCATGGTCTTATTAAATTTGTACCAAGTTTGCAAGTGTTTTGGCATGGTCTTATTAAATTTGTACCAAGTTTGCAAGTGTCTTGGCATGGTCTTAGGAAGTTTGTTCCAAGTTTGCAAGTGTTTTGGCATGGTCTTATTAAAATTGTACCAAGTTTGCAAGTGTTTGGCATGGTCTTATTAAATTTGTACCAAGTTAGCAAGTGTTTTGGCATGGTTTTAGGAAGTTTGTTCCAAGTTTGCATGTGTATGGCATGGTCTTATTAAATTTGTACTAAGTTTGCAAGTGTTCGGCATGGTCTTATTAGATTTGTACCAAGTTTGCGGGTGTTTTGGCATGGTCTTATTAAATTTGCACCAAGTTTGCAAGTCTTTTGGCATGGTCTTATTAAATTTGTACCAAGTTTGCAAGTGTTTTGGCATGGTCTTATTAAATTTGTACCAAGTTTGCAAGTGTTTGGCATGGTCTTATTAAATTTGTGCCAAGTTTGCAAGTGTTTTGGCATGGTCTTATTAAATTTGTACCAAGTTTGCGGGTGTTTTGGTTGGTCTTATTAAATTTGTACCAAGTTTGCAAGTCATTTGGCATGGTCTTAGGAAGTTTGTTCCAAGTTTGCAAGTGTTTTGGCATGGTCTTATTAAAATTGTACCAAGTTTGCAAGTGTTTGGCATGGTCTTATTAAATTTGTACCAGGTTAGCAAGTGTTTTGGCATGGTTTTAGGAAGTTTGTTCCAAGTTTGCAAGTGTTTGGCATGGTCTTATTAAATTTGTACCAAGTTTGCAAGTGTTTGGCATGGTCTTATTTATTGAAAAGTACGTCTGATATATTCAGTAGTTGAACACAGAATAATCATGTATAACAAATCAAAGGCTACTACAATTCATAGATTACTCTTCTAACATCCCCCCTTAATCATGAATTGTTTTAATTCCAAGGGCCTTCCGTCCATCTTCAAATTTGCTGGTAGGAAGTACCTTAGTTAGCAAATCAGCTTCTTGTTTTTCAGAGCAAACATGTTTCAGCTGAACAAGATTTCTTGCAATGCTCTGTCTCACAAAATGATGTCTAATATCAATATGTTTGCTTCTAGGTGAGTAGCCAATTTGTTTCTCCGCCAAATAGATAGCACTTCGATTATCACAAAAAATCGTCAATGGCTCTTCGATTCCCAACAGTTCTTTTCGAAAACCTCTCCACCAAATAGCTTCCTGTGTGACAGCTGAAAGTGCCATGTATTCGGCTTCCGTCGTCGAAAGTGCAACTGTTGATTGTTTGCGACAATTCCAGGCAACTGAACCTCCAGATTGCTTCATCACATAGCCAGTAATGGAATGACGATTATCAGTGTCATTACCCCAATCAGCATCACAAAAACCTTCAAAGCCTTTTTCAATTGTTGCTTTATATAACAGCTTCATGGATTTCGTGCCTTTTAAATAACGTAAGATCCGTTTGGCTGCAATCCAGTGAGTTTTCCCAGGATTGTTACAGTAGTGACTCACAGCATTTACAGCAAAACTTATGTCCGGTCTAGTTCCTTGTGATAAGTACTGCAGGCCGCCTATCAGTTCCCGGTAAGGAACCTGTTGCATCTGTCTGCGCTCTTCTTCAGTCTTAGGACACATTTCCTTGGACAGTTTCTGGCCTGGATCCGCTGGAGTAAGAACTGGGTTGCACTCAGCTACACCGAATCGCTTCAATAATTCATTTATGTACAGTTCTTGATCCAACATAACTACACCATCTGCTCTGGTCACTCGTATTCCAAGAACTTTGTTCGCGAGACCTAAATCCTTCATTTTAAATCTCTTGGTCAACTGTTGTTTTAAGTTCTTTTCCCAGCTCTCATTATTCGAGAAGATCAATAAATCGTCTACATACACTGCTACAATCAGCACACTTCCTCTATCAATCTTGTAGTAGACACAAGAATCGTAATTGGACTGTACCAACCCAATGCGTTTCAGCTCAGCATCTAGTTTCAAATTCCAAACTCTACTAGCTTGCTTCAGTCCATACAACGCCTTCTTCAATTTACACACTTTGTGTGGTGCTTCTAGATTCACAAATCCTTCTGGCTGCTCCATGTATATTTCCTCTTCTCCCAGGTCTCCTTGTAGAAATGCTGTCACTGCATCCATCTGCAGTATCTTCAAGTCCATGTTGACAGCCAAGGACATTAGATATCGCACGGTAGCCAATCGAACAACAGGTGCGTAGGTCTCGTTGTAATCCACACCTTTGACTTGCGAAAAACCTTTAATGACTAACCTGGCTTTGAATCTCTCCACCGAGCCATCTGCATTGGTTTTCACCGTATACACCCACTTTGATCGTAAGGGTTTTCGACCAGCAGGCAAACTCGTCAAGTCCCATGTTCGATTTTCCAATAAGGCATCATACTCTGATTTCATAGCATCTTTCCAGCGACTGCTATCTTCACAGGAATTAGCCTCTTGGTACGTTATCGGTTCATTTAACATCGCTGGAACCACGGTACAGGTTTCATCAGGACTTTTAACTGCAGCATTGCAACTCATTACAAAATCCCGGTACTTGCCAGGGATAATGCGCTCCCTCTCACTACGCCTTACCAACTTCTGTGGGTCCTCTATTTGTGGTTCATGGTGTTCAATAGCTTCTGCTTGATCTCCTATAGCATCGTCGTATTCTGAATCGTTATCATCATTCCGAGCTCCATTTGTCTCCAAACTTTCTACTTCTTGATCCTGTACGACAGGTTGAAAATGGAATTCACCAAGACTGACTTCAGTAGATGATTCTTCAAACTCAGAAACTCGATTCTTTGCACATTCATCCACAAATATTACATCCCGACTAACGATAACCTTCTTAGTCTTTGAGTTATAAACTCGATACGCCTTGGAACTGCTACTGTATCCCATGAAAATGCCAGAATCTGATTTGGCATCCCATTTCTGCCTTCTTTCCTTCGGCACATGACACATCACCTTTGCTCCAAATATTCTAAGATGGGCAAGATTCGGTCTTCTACCAGTAAACGCTTCGTGAGGTGTCATTCGCAATCCCATAGTAGGTGATCGGTTGATCACATACGATGCTGTCGCAACTGCTTCAGCCCAAAAACGCTTTGGCAGATTGGCATCACACAGCATACTCCTCGCCTTTTCTACAATCGTCCGGTTCATACGTTCCGCTAATCCATTCTGCTCCGGAGTGTACGGAGCGGATGTTTCATGATGAATACCGGCTTGACAAAGGAATAGCTTCATTTCACGATTCATATATTCCCGTCCGTTATCCGATCTGATACGCTTAATTTTCTCACCAGTCTGGTTCTCGGCATAACTCTTGAAATGTTTAAACGTTTCAAACACTTCGGTTTTCGATTTCAGGAAATATACGAACGCCTTTCTGCTCGAGTCATCGATGAATGTTATAAAATAACGATTTCCTCCTATCGATGCTGTCTCCATGGGTCCACACAAATCGGAATGAATTAACTCAAGCACACGATCCGCACGTTGTCCCTTGATGTTAAACGGATGTCGATGATGCTTCCCTTGTATGCATGGTACACACTGCATTCCATCCGTCACTCTAAATTCAAATCCGCTTGCCATGGTTTCAAGTCGTTTCATGCAGCCAACAGACATATGACATAGTCTGCGATGCCAAAGCTTAAAGTTGTCTTCCATCCGGCTGACCATGTTCACCAACGACCCAGGTGATCTTTTCAATCTGTATAAACCACCAGATTCTTGACCAATCGCAACCAATTTATTACTAGGACTGATCACCTTACACGTCTGTTTTCGAAACGTCACTGTGTAGCCCTTCTGACACATCTTGCTAACAGATAGTAAGTTCACAGCCAATTCCGGTACATACAGGACGTCGTTCATGGAGATCGCACATGTCGATGCTCCAACATCTGCTGACACGTTCACCGAACCTTTAGCAACCACTGGAACAGCAGTATTATTGGCTACGTTGATGCTCGACGAAACATTCTCTGCATCAACCAATAAATTTCTGTTTCGGCACAAATGAGAAGTTGCTCCGGAATCAAAAATCCATTCTTCTTCTGCCGCTGTTGATGTCTGACATGCATTGAAAGCCGCGAAAAATGTAGCGTGACCACTGTTCTTGCTTTTCTCCTGCTTCTTGTCAGAAAACTGATTCGAACATTGAGAAGCAAAATGACCCATTTTCTTGCACCGGTAGCATTGAACGTTAGATTTCACACTACTTCTTTTCGTCGTCGATTTCGAGTTGCCAAGGAACGCTTCCACAGTTTGCTTCTCGCTCGACACTTTTACGTCTTGCAAAATTTTCGCTTTCACTATATCCGCAGTCAACTGGATTCCGGATGATTCCAAACCAAGGATCATTGGGTCATACTGCTTCGGTAGGCCTTTCATGAGCAAACTGGCCAACCAAGCGTCATCGACTTTGAACCCAACTTCTGCCAACTGATGACTCGTTGTGAATAATTCGTTCACATACTGCTGAGTCGTCTGGCAAATGATGTCTTCATCTCGTTCAGCTCCAACCAAACGAATTCCTGTCAGCCGTCGCAGCAGACCAATCTTCCTGGTTGATCCACTATGCTCGTACGTATTTTTGAGGTTATCCCACGCCTGTTTTGCATTTTTAGCATCTCTCACGAGTCCGTATATACTGGAATCAATACTCAGACATATCGTCGCCAATGCTTGCATGGATGTTTCTTCGCTCACTGCCGGTTCACCTTCAGCTGGTTCCTTCACTGCACACCAGGTTTTCTCCTTAATCAAAACCATCTTGGTGGCGAAAGACCAAGAACTGTAGTTTTCCGATCCTCGAAGTATTTCTCGCAAAGGCAGGGAAAAAGATCCCGCTAGTTTCGGATTCGCCATTCTTCACAAAACTGCTTTCAATCTTTTAATTTCAAACTAACAGAGTCGTATCCTGGGCCCATAACCTATTGAAAAGTACGTCTGATATATTCAGTAGTTGAACACAGAATAATCATGTATAACAAATCAAAGGCTACTACAATTCATAGATTACTCTTCTAACATTATTAGATTTGTACCAAGTTTGCAAGTGTTTTGGCATGGTCTTATTAACTTTGTACCAAGTTTGCAAGTCTTTTGGCATGGTCTTATTAAATTTGTACCAAGTTTGCAAGTGTTTTGGCATGGTCTTATTTAATTTGTACCAAGTTTGCAAGTGTTTGGCATGGTCTTATTAAAGTTGTACCAAGTTTGCAAGTGTTTTGGCATGGTCTTAGTAAGTTTGTTCCAAGTTTGCAAGTGTTTGGCATGGTCTTATTAAATTTGTACCAAGTTTGCAAGTGTTTTGGCATGGTCTTATTAAATTTGTACCAAGTTTGCAAGTGTTTTGCCTTGGTCTTATTAAATTTGTACCAAGTTTGCAAGTGTTTGGCATGGTCTTATTAAATTTGTACCAAGTTTGCAAGTGTTTTGGCATGGTCTTATTAAATTTGTACCAAGTTTGCAGGTGTTTTGGCATGGTCTTAGGAAGTTTGTTCCAAGTTTGCAAGTGTTTTGGCATGGTCTTAGGAAGTTTAATCCAAGTTTGCAAGTGTTTGGCATAGTCTTATTAAATTTGTACCAAGTTTGCAAGTGTTTTGGCATGGTCTCATTACATTTGTACCAAGTTTGCAAGTGTTTTGGCATGGTCTAATAAAATTTTTACCAAGTTTGCAAGTGTTTTGCCACGGTCTTATTAAATTTGTACCAAGTTTGCAAGTGTTTTGGCTTGGTCTTAGGAAGTTTGTTCCAAGTTTGCAAGTGTTTGGCATGGTCTTATAAAATTTGTACCAAGTTTGCAAGTGTTTTGGCATGGTCTTAGGAAGTTTGTTCCAAGTTTGCAAGTGTTTTGGTGTGGTTTTATTAAATTTGTACCAAGTTTGCAAGTGTTTTGGCATGGTCTTATTAAATTTGTACCAAGTTTGTAAGTGTTTTGGCATGGTCTTAGGAAGTTTGTTCCAAGTTTGCAAGTGTTTTGGCATGGTCTTTTTAAAATTGTACCAAGTTTGCAAGTGTTTCGCATGGTCTTATTAAATTTGTACCAAGTTTGCAAGTCTTTTGGCATGGTATTATTAAATTTGTACCAAGTTTGCAAGTGTTTTGGCATGGTCTTATTAAATTTGTACCAAGTTTGCAAGTGTTTTGGCATGGTCTTAGGAAGTTTGTTCCAAGTTTGCAAGTGTTTTGGCATGGTCTTATTAAAATTGTACCAAGTTTGCAAGTGTTTGGCATGGTCTTATTAAATTTGTACCAAGTTAGCAAGTGTTTTGGCATGGTCTCATTACATTTGTACCAAGTTTGCAAGTGTTTTGGCATGGTCTTATTAAATTTTTACCAAGTTTGCAAGTGTTTTGGCATGGTCTTATTAAATTTGTTCCAAGTTTGCAAGTGTTTGGCATGGTCTTATTAAATTTGTACCAAGTTTGCAAGTGTTTTGGCATGGTCTTATTAAATTTGTACCAAGTTTGCAGGTGTTTTGGCATGGTGTTAGGAAGTTTTTTCCAAGTTTGCAAGTGTTTTGGCATGGTCTTAGGAGGTTTGTTCCAAGTTTGCAAGTGTTTGGCATGGTCTTTTTAAATTTGTACCAAGTTTGCAAGTGTTTGGCATGGTCTTGTTAAATTTGTACCAAGTTTGCAAGTGTTCTGGCATGGTCTTATTAAATTTGTACCAAGTTTGCAAGTGTTTTGAAATGGTCTTATTAAATTTGTACCAAGTTTGCAGGTGTTTTGGCATGGTCTTAGGAAGTTTGTTCCAAGTTTGCAAGTGTTTGGCATGGTCTTATTAAATTTGTACCATGTTTGCAGGTGTTTTGGCATGGTCTTAGGAAGTTTGTACCAAGTTTGCAAGTGTTTTGGCATGGTCTTAGGAAGTTTGTTCCAAGTTTGCAAGTGTTTGGCATGGTCTTTTTAAATTTGTACCAAGTTTGCAAGTGTTTGGCATGGTCTTATTAAATTTGTACCAAGTTTGCAAGTGTTTCGCATGGTCTTATTAAATTTGTACCAAGTTTGCAAGTCTTTTGGCATGGTCTTATTAAATTTGTTCCAAGTTTGCAAGTGTTATGGCATGGTCTTATTAAATTTGTACCAAGTTTGCAAGTGTTTTGGCAGGGTCTTATTAAATTTGTACCAAGTTTGCAAGTGTTTTGGCATGGTCTTAATAAACTTGTACCAAGTTTGCAAGTGTTTTGGCAAGGTCTTATTAAATTTGTACCAAGTTTGCAAGTGTTTTAGCATGCTCTTATTAAATTTGTACCAAGTTTGCAAGTGTTTTGGCATGGTCTTAGGAAGTTTGTTCCAAGTTTGCAAGTGTTTGGCATGGTCTTATAAAATTTGTACCAAGTTTGCAAGTGTTTGGCATGGTCTTATTAAATTTGTACCAAGTTTGCAAGTGTTTTGGCATGGTCTTATTAAATTTATACCAAGTTTGCAAGTGTTTGGCATGGTCTTATTAAATTTGTACCAAGTTTGCAAGTGTTTTGGCATGGTCTTAGGAAGTTTGTTCCAAGTTTGCAAGTGTTTTGGCATGGTCTTATTAAATTTGTACCAAGTTTGCAAGTGTTTTGGCATGGTCTTATTAAATTTGTACCAAGTTTGCAAGTGTTTTGGCATGGTCTTATTAAATTTGTACCAAGTTTGCAAGTGTTTTGGCATGGTCTTAGGAAGTTTGTTCCAAGTTTGCAAGTGTTTTGGCATGGTCTTATTAAAATTGTACCAAGTTTGCAAGTGTTTGGCATGGTCTTATTAAATTTGTACCAAGTTAGCAAGTGTTTTGGCATGGTTTTAGGAAGTTTGTTCCAAGTTTGCATGTGTATGGCATGGTCTTATTAAATTTGTACTAAGTTTGCAAGTGTTCGGCATGGTCTTATTAGATTTGTACCAAGTTTGCGGGTGTTTTGGCATGGTCTTATTAAATTTGCACCAAGTTTGCAAGTCTTTTGGCATGGTCTTATTAAATTTGTACCAAGTTTGCAAGTGTTTTGGCATGGTCTTATTAAATTTGTACCAAGTTTGCAAGTGTTTTGGCATGGTCTTAGGAAGTTTGTTCCAAGTTTGCAAGTGTTTTGGCATGGTCTTTTTAAAATTGTACCAAGTTTGCAAGTGTTTCGCATGGTCTTATTAAATTTGTACCAAGTTTGCAAGTCTTTTGGCATGGTATTATTAAATTTGTACCAAGTTTGCAAGTGTTTTGGCATGGTCTTATTAAATTTGTACCAAGTTTGCAAGTGTTTGGCATGGTCTTATTAAATTTGTACCAAGTTTGCAAGTGTTTTGGCATGGTCTTATTAAATTTGTACCAAGTTTGCAGGTGTTTTGGCATGGTCTTAGGAAGTTTGTACCAAGTTTGCAAGTGTTTGGCATGGTCGTATTAAATTTGTACCAAGTTTGCAAGTGTTTTGGCATGGTCTTAATAAATGTGTACCAAGTTTGCAAGTGTTTTGGCATGGTCTTAGGAAGTTTTTTCCAAGTTTGCAAGTGTTTTGGCATGGTCTTAGGAAGTTTGTACCAAGTTTGCAAGTGTTTGGCATGGTCTTATTAAATTTGTACCAAGTTTGCAAGTGTTTTGGCATGGTCTTAGGAAGTTTGTTCCAAGTTTGCCAGTGTTTTGGCATGGTCTTAGGAAGTTTTTTCCAAGTTTGCAAGTGTTTTGGCATGGTTTTATTAGACTTGTACCAAGTTTGCAAGTTTTTGGCATGGTCTTATTAAATTTGTACCAAGTTTGCAAGTGTTTTGGCATGGTCTTAGGAAGTTTGTTCCAAGTTTGCAAGTGTTTGGCATGGTCGTATTAAATTTGTACCAAGTTTGCAAGTGTTTTGGCATGGTCTTATTAAATTTGTACCAAGTTTGCAAGTGTTTTGGCATGGTCTTAGGAAGTTTGTACCAAGTTTGCAAGTGTTTTGGCATGGTCTTATTAAATTTGTACCAAGTTTGCAAGTGTTTTGGCATGGTCTTAGGAAGTTTGTTCCAAGTTTGCAAGTGTTTAGGCATGGTCTTATTAAATTTGTACCAAGTTTGCAAGTGTTTTGGCATGGTCTTAGGAAGTTTATTCCAAGTTTGCAAGTGTTTTGACATGGTCTTATTAAATTTGTACCAAGTTTGCAAGTGTTTTGTCATGGTCTTAGGAAGTTTGTACCAAGTTTGTAAGTGTTTGGCATGGTCTTATTAAATTTGTACCAAGTTTGCAAGTGTTTTGGCATGGTCTTATTAAATTTGTACCAAGTTTGCAAGTTTTAGGCATGGTCTTATTAAATTTTTACCAAGGTTGCAAATGTTTTGGCATGGTCCTAGGAAGTTTGTACCAAGTTTGCAAGTGTTTTGGGATGGTCTTAGGAAGTTTGTTCCAAGGTTGCAAGTGTTTTGGCATGGTCTTAGGAAGTTTGTTCCAAGTTTGCAAGTGTTTTGGCATGGTCTTAGGAAGTTTGTTCCAAGTTTGCAAGTGTTTTGGTATGGTCTTATTAAATTTGTACCAAGTTTGCAAGTGTTTTGGCATGGTCTTAGGAAGTTTGTACCAAGTTTGCAAGTGTTTGGCATGGTCTTATTAAATTTGTACCAAGTTTGCTAGTGTTTGGCATGGTCTTATTAAATTTGTACCAAGTTTGCAAGTGTTTTGGCATGGTCTTATTAAATTTGTACCAAGTTTGCAAGTGTTTTGGCATGGTCTTATTAAATTTTTATCAAGTTTGCAAGTGTTTTGGCATGGTCTTAGGAAGTTTGTTCCAAGTTTGCAAGTGTTTTGGCATGATCTTATTAAAATTGTACCAAGTTTGCAAGTGTTTTGGCATGGTCTTATTAAATTTGTACCAAGTTTGCAAGTGTTTTGGCATGGTCTTATTAAATTTGTTCCAAGTTTGCAAGTGTTTTGGCATGGTCTTATTAAATTTGTACAAAGTTTGCAAGTGTTTTGGCATGGTCTTATTAAATTTGTACCAAGTTTGCAAGTGTTTTGGCATGGTCTTATTAACTTTGTGCCAAGTTTGCAAGTGTTTTGGCATGGTCTTAGGAAGTTTTTTCCAAGTTTGCAAATGTTTTGGCATGGTCTTATTAATTTTGTTCCAAGTTTGCAAGTGTTTTGGCATGGTCTTAGGAAGTTTGTTCCAAGTTTGCAAGTGTTTTGGCATGGTCTTATTAAATTTTTACCAAATTTGCAAGTGTTTTGGCATGGTCTTATTAAATTTGTACCAAGTTTGCAAGTGTTTTGGCATGGTCTTAGGAAGTTTGTTCCAAGTTTGCAAGTGTTTTGGCATGGTCTTATTAAATTTGTACTAAGTTTGCAAGTGTTTTGGCATGGTCTTATTAAATTTGTTCCAAGTTTGCAAGTGTTTTGGCATGGTCTTAGGAAGTTTGTTCCAAGTTTGTAAGTGTTTGGCATGGTCTTAGGAAGTTTGTTCCAAGTTTGCAAGTGTTTTGCCACGGCCTTATTAAATTTGTACCAAGTTTGCAAGTGTTTTGGCATGGTCTTATTAAATTTGTACCAAGTTTGCAAGTGTTTTGGCATGGTCTTAGAGAGTTTGTTCCAAGTTTGCAAGTGTTTTGGCATGGTCTTAGGAAGTTTGTTCCAAGTTTGCAAGTGTTTTGGCATGGTCTTAGGAAGTTTGTTCCAAGTTTGCAAGTGTTTTGGCATGGTCTTATTAAACTTGTACCAAGTTTGCAAGTTTTTGGCATGGTCTTATAAAATTTGTACCAAGTTTGCAAGTGTTTTGGCATGGGCTTATTAAATTTGTACCAAGTTTGCAAGTGTTTTGGCATGGTCTAAGGAAGTTTGTTCCAAGTTTGCAAGTGTTTGGCATGGTCTTATTAAATTTGTACCAAGTTTGCAAGTGTTTTGGCATGGTCTCATTAAATTTGTACCAAGTTTGCAGGTGTTTTGGCATGGTCTTATTAAATTAGTTCCAAGTTTGCAAGTGTTTTGGCATGGTCTTATTAAATTTGTACCAGGTTTGCAAGTGTTTTGTCATGGTCTTAGGAAGTTTGTACCAAGTTTACAAGTGTTTGGCATGGTCTTATTAAATTTGTACCAAGTTTGCAAGTGTTTTGGCATGGTCTTATTACATTTGTACCAAGTTTGCAAGTGTTTTGGCTTGGTCTTAGGCAGTTTGTACCAAGTTTGCAAGTGTTTTGGCATGGTCTTATTAAATTTGTACCAAGTTTGCAAGTGTTTTGGCATGGTCGTGTTAAATTTGTACCAAGTTTGCAAGTGTTTTGGCATGGTCTTATTAAATTTGTACCAAGTTTGCAAGTGTTTCGGCATGGTCTAAGGAAGTTTGTTCCAAGTTTGCAAGTGTTTTGGCATGGTCTTATTAACTTTGTGCCAAGTTTGCAATTGTTTTGGCATGGTCTTATTAAATTTGTACCAAGTTTGCAAGTGTTTTGGCAAGGTCTTATTAAATTTGTACCAAGTTTGCAAGTGTTTTGGCATGGTCTTATTAAATTTGTACCAAGTTTGCAAGTGTTTTGCCATGGTATTAGGAAGTTTTTTCCAAGTTTGCAAGTGTTTGGCATGGTCTTATTAAATTTGTTTCAAGTTTGCAAGTGTTTGGCATGGTCTTATTAAATTTGTACCAAGTTTGCAAGTGTTTTGGCATGGTCTTATTAAATTTGTACCAAGTTTGCAAGTGTTTTGGCGGGGTCTTATTAACTTTGTACCAAGTTTGCAAGTGTTTTGGCATGATCTTATTAAAATTGTACCAAGTTTGCAAGTGTTTTGGCATGGTCTTATTAAATTTGTACCAAGTTTGCAAGTGTTTTGGCATGGTCTTAGGAAGTTTGTTCCAAGTTTGCAAGTGTTTGGCATGGTCTTAATAAATGTGTACCAAGTTTGCAAGTGTTTTGGCATGGTCTTATTAAATTTTTACCAAGTTTGCAAGTGTTTGGCATGGTCGTTTTAAATTTGTTCCAAGTTTGCAAGTGTTTTGGCATGGTCTCATTAAACTTGTACCAAGTTTGCAAGTGTTTTGGCATGGTCTTATTAAATGTGTACCAAGTTTGCAAGTGTTTTGGCATGGTCTTATTAAATTTGTGCCAAGATTGCAAGTGTTTTGGCATGGTATTATTAAATTTGTACCAAGTTTGCAATTGTTTTGGCATGGTCGTATTAAATTTGTACCAAGTTTGCAAGTGTTTTGGCATGGTCTTATTAAATTTGTGCCAAGATTGCAAGTGTTTTGGCATGGTCTTATTAAATTTGTACCAAGTTTGCAAGTGTTTTGGCATGGTCTTATTAAATGTGTACCAAGTTTGCAAGTGTTTTGGCATGGTCTTATTAAATTTGTGCCAAGATTGCAAATGTTTTGGCATGGTCTTATTAAATTTGTACCAAGTTTGCAATTGTTTTGGCATGGTCGTATTAAATTTGTACCAAGTTTGTAGTTCCTCTCCGAGACTCGCAACGATCGGACGTTCTTTTCACGAAGCAGAACAAATATATTTCGTGCTATAGAGCAAGCCACAGCATGGAAGCTTTGAGAAGCACCCTTCGGGTGGACTTCTCAAAGCTACCCAGAAGGCCACCAGCGATGGAGGCCACCACCTTCGCCATGACCAAGCTGGGTCTAAGCAACAACAACATCAGCTCCTTGCGTTTGAAGCCAACATCATCCGCGATCTTCATTCGTACGAAGGAGCAGAGCCTCGCCCTGAAAACCGTCGAGCAACACGACGGAAAGCATTCGATAGAATGCGACGGGAAGCTTTTCCCGATCCTGATCAGCATGGTCGACAACTCCGTGGTCGTAAAGATCCACGACTTGTCCGATGACATTACGGACAAGACAATCTGCGACTTCTTCTCGCGCTACGGAGAGGTTCGCGCGGTCCGTTCCGGCGTATGGACAAAGGGATTCCCATGTGCCGGAGTTTCGGACGGATTCCGGTATGTAACGGCGGTTATTTCGAAGCCGGTGCCCTCCTTTGTGACGATAGGAGGAGAAGAGACGTTGGTCACCTACCGGGGCCAACAGCAAACGTGCCGTACATGCGGACTGTCTGTGCACCACGGAATAACCTGCACCCAGGGCAGAAAACTCGTGGCACAAAAAACGAGCGTCAACGAGCGGTTGACCTACGCATCAGCGGTGCAAGGCAAACACGGCGTAAATACGCCAACTGCCCCAGCACTAGCGCCAGCCGTCCCGGCTAGCACAAAGACCGTCCCGGCAAGCAAAACGATCGTATCCACAAGCGCACCGACGGTCTCGGCAAGTGCACCGACCGCCCCGCCAAGCACAACGATCGTTGCGACAAGCGCACCGACCGTCCCGACAAGCGCACCGACCGTCCCGGCTAGCGCACCGACCGTCCCGGCTAGCGCACCGACCGTCCCGGCTAGCGCACCGACCGTCCCGGCCGTACAGACAATACCCCCGAGCGCCCGGACTGGTGCACCTATTGTCTTGACCGACACACCGAACGGCCGATCACCAGCACCAAGCGTACCGGCGAATGCTTCACTTGTTGTGTCTTTGATCAGGGCAAGTGCGTTAAACATCCCGGCAAGATCGACCAGCACCAAAATGGACATAGGTGAGTATCGTTCGAACGCCGATGCCGAATTAAAGTTTAAAGCTCCTCGTGTCCCTTCCCCTACCCCTTCCTCAAATTCTATCCACACGGGGACAAGTAAGAGAAAGACGGACGAACTGACGGACAGCGACACGTCGCACAAGTCTACGGAGGAACCGGCCAAGCGTAAAGTAGGCCGTCCTGCCCGAAAGACAAACGCTAACGCAGCGAGACCTACCGGGGTGACCGAAGATGAGAAGCAGTAACTTGGTAGAAATGGATAAGTTGATGAGATCAGTGAAGATCGCATCGATCAACATCAATGCGATATCTAATCCTACCAAGTTAGATGCTCTAAGGACCTTTATAAAGACAACTGACGCAGACATAATCTTCCTACAAGAAGTTTCTGTTGAAGACTTTTCGCTCCCTGGGTACAATGTATTAACAAATATTGATCACACCAGGAGAGGTACTGCGATCGCCTTGCGGGTGCACCTAAAATTTTCTCACGTCGAGCGTAGCTTGGATTCACGCCTCATCTGCGTTCGGCTTGAGAATTCATCCACACTGTGCAATATTTACGCTCCTTCGGGAAGCCATAACAGAGCAGAGCGAGAGCTCTTTTTCAACCATTCGTTGGCGTACTACCTGCGGAATGCACCGGGACCGGTGATTCTTGCAGGGGACTTCAACTGCATTTTGAAGTCCCAAGACGCTACGGGTGTGGGAAATGTGAGCTCCGCTTTGCATAGCCTAGTTGACAGCATGCGCCTGTGTGACAGCTGGGAAGCTCTTAGAGGTAACTCTGTAGAGTTTTCCCACGTCGCACGTGGTTCGGGCTCTCGCATCGATCGTTGCTACATCTCCAAGACCATGAAAGACCAGCTACGTGCAACTGACATGCATTTAGTGTCCTTTTCTGATCACAAGGCGCTCACGGTGCGTCTCTGCCTTCCGAACATACCTGACGCGCGACGAAATGGCTACTGGCAACTACGGCCACATATTTTGACAGCCGAAAACATAGAGGAATTCGGTTGCAGGTGGAATTATTGGACAAGACAGCGAAAGAACTTTGGTTCATGGATGGAATGGTGGATACAGTTTGCCAAACCAAAAATAAAATCGTTCTTCCGATGGAAAACGAACCAGAAATACTCCAAAATCCGCTTGCAACATAATATCCTCTACGCGGAGTTAAAGTCCTCATACGAGCGGTATCTTTCCAATCCGATCGAATTGGTCAATATCAATCGTATAAAAGGAGAAATGCTCCTCCTTCAGAGGCGCTTCTCCGAGGACTTTACTCGTATTAACGAAACAATTGTAAGTGGTGAAAAAATTTCCACATTTCAGCTTGGAAAACGAAGGCAGGAACGCACCCTGATCACCAGCCTGAAAACAGAAAATGACATTGTTCTTGACTCTCCAAATCAATTGGAGGAATACATACATACGTACTACAGGGAGTTGTACGCCAACGAGACAATAGAAAAGGACGATTCCTTTGCCTGTCACCGTGTAATCCCCGAGTATTGCGAAACCAACAACAGCTGCATGGATGAGATTACCTATGGAGATGTCCTTCATGCAGTTGGAAAATCGGCACCTCGGAAGTCTCCTGGACCGGATGGAATTCCAATCGAATTTTATCAGAGAACGTTTGAGATAATCTGGAGAGAAATCATACTGATTCTCAACGAGGCCCTCAACGGTCAATTTCCGGAAAAGTTCGTCGACGGGGTCATAGTGCTTGTGAGGAAGAAGGGGGATGGGTGCACACTCTCTTCCTACCGTCCGATCTCTCTCCTTAACACGGACTACAAACTACTTTCGAGGATAATTAAACGACGGCTTGAAACCATAATCGACAAGTGGCAAATCATCTCGAATTCACAAAAGTGCTCCAATAAACCAGGCAATATTTTTCAAGCTGTTCTGTCTGTTAAGGAGAGAATCATCGATCTTAAACGGAGGAAGAAGTGTGGTAAGCTCGTTTCCTTCGATCTCTCTCAGGCGTTTGACCGCGTCGACAGGGGTTTTCTGTTTGAAACGATGGGTTCATTGGGGTTCAATCCCGATCTAGTACGACTTTTGAGGACAATTGGTGGAAAATCCTCGTCCCGTGTGCTTGTAAACGGCTCCCTATCCCACGCCTTTCCCATCCAACGTTCCGTGCGACAAGGAGACCCCTTGTCAATGCACTTGTTCATCCTTTACCTCCATCCCCTCATCACTAGACTTGAAGGCATCTGCTGCGATCCGGATGACCTGATCAATGCTTATGCTGACGACGTCTCAGTGGTGAGTACTTCCCCATCCACAATCGAGCGAGTTAGGGCGGCCATTGAGGCTTATGGCGTCTGCTCTGGGGCTAGGTTGAATGTTGAAAAGACCACGGCTTTGGACATTGGCAAGATAACGCTGGAAAACAGGATTTCCGTACCTTGGCTGCACACCGTGGAACGTCTCCGGCTTCTTGGGATCCTGTTCACCAACAACGTTCGAGAGGCGGCCAGTCACAACTGGGACACGGTGATTCAGCACTTCCGGCAGCTGGTGTGGCTCCACAGAGTGAGAGATCTGAACCTTATGCAGAAGATAGTTCTGCTCAACACATTTTTACTGCCAAAGCTATGGTTCATTGCGTCGGTATGTGGCGCCCGGTCAAAGGACATAGCTAAGGTCAAGAGCATCATCGGTTCTCTCCTCTGGAACGGCTCCGGAGGCATACGCATCCCGATCCTGCAGCTAGCGTTACCTCGCAACCGTGGAGGACTCAACCTCCATATTCCCTCCATCAACACAACAGCATTGCTGACCAACCGGTATGTGGCGGAGCAAGGGAGCCTCCGGGTCGGTGCCCAGCACATTTCGTGTGCTGGAAACCCCCCCCCCGATATTGCTTCTATTCCGACCTCATACCCATGTCTGAGAAGCGTCATACTGCAGATGGCGTACATTCCTCCCTCATTTGGGAAAAATCCTTCCACCCGAACCCTTCGACGTCTACTGGTGGACCGCCTCCCCGCACCCAAAGTGGAGACGTCATACCGGGGGATCAACTGGAGAAGAGTTTGGGGGAACATCAATAGCGGCAAACTCTCATCTGAGCAGCGTTCGACGCTTTATTTACTGGCGAACGGCAAGATAGCACACGGTGAGCTTCTTTCTCGGATGAGCCGGTTACCCGATGCATCCTGTTCACACTGCACCAAAGCTGACACCTTGGAGCACAAATTCACCTCATGCACTCGCGTGATTGCGGCCTGGAACGTGCTACAGCAATACATCAGGAAGGAAGCTCCAGGGTGTCAACCTTCGTTTCAATGTCTCCGCTTACCGATGCTAAGCGAAATCAGCGCCACCAAGCGGATAAATGTCCTGCGTCTTTTTTCAAACTATATCATCCACATCGTTGGCAACAACGATGCTGCGATCGATTTAGAAGTCCTTAAATGTGCCCTGTTTGTTTAACTCTAGACATTAAGAAAAAGTTTGTTATTTATGTTCGCTATTTATTAAATAAATAGTTATGTTTTATAAAAAAAAAAAAAAGTGTTTTGGCAAGGTCTTATTAAATTTGTACCAAGTTTGCAAGTGTTTTGGCATGGTCTTATTAAATTTGTTCCAAGTTTGCAAGTGTTTTGCCATGGTCTTAGGAAGTTTTTTCCAAGTTTGCAAGTGTTTGGCATGGTCTTATTAAATTTGTTTCAAGTTTGCAAGTGTTTGGCATGGTCTTATTAAATTTGTACCAAGTTTGCAAGTGTTTTGGCATGGTCTTATTAAATTTGTACCAAGTTTGCAAGTGTTTTGGCGGGGTCTTAATAACTTTGTACCAAGTTTGCAAGTGTTTTGGCATGATCTTATTAAAATTGTACCAAGTTTGCAAGTGTTTTGGCATGGTCTTATTAAATTTGTACCAAGTTTGCAAGTGTTTTGGCATGGTCTTAGGAAGTTTGTTCCAAGTTTGCAAGTGTTTTGGCATGGTCTTAATAAATGTGTACCAAGTTTGCAAGTGTTTTGGCATGGTCTTATTAAATTTGTACCAAGTTTGCAAGTGTTTGGCATGGTCGTATTAAATTTGTACCAAGTTTGCAAGTGTTTTGGCATGGTCTCATTAAACTTGTACCAAGTTTGCAAGTGTTTTGGCATGGTCTTATTAAATGTGTTCCAAGTTTGCAAGTGTTTTGGCATGGTCTTATTAAATTTGTGCCAAGATTGCAAGTGTTTTGGCATGGTCTTATTAAATTTGTACCAAGTTTGCAATTGTTTTGGCATGGTCGTATTAAATTTGTACCAAGTTTGCAAGTGTTTGGCATGGTCTTATTAAATGTGTACCAAGTTTGCAAGTGTTTTGGCATGGTCTTATTAAATTTGTGCCAAGATTGCAAGTGTTTTGGCATGGTCTTATTAAATTTGTACCAAGTTTGCAATTGTTTTGGCATGGTCGTATTAAATTTGTTCCAAGTTTGCAAGTGTTTTGGCATGGTCTTATTAAATTTGTACCAAGTTTGCAAGTGTTTTGGCATGGTCTTAGGAAGTTTGTTCCAAGTTTGCAAGTGTTTTGGTATGGTCTTATTAAATTTGTACCAAGTTTGCAAGTGTTTTGGCATGGTCTTATTAAATTTGTACCAATGTTGCAAGTGTTTTGGCATGGTCTTAGGAAGTTTGTTCCAAGTTTGCAAGTGTTTGGCATGGTCTTAATAAATGTGTACCAAGTTTGCAAGTGTTTTGGCATGGTCTTACTAACTTTGTACCAAGTTTGCAAGTGTTTGGCATGGTCGTATTAAAATTGTACCAAGTTTGCAAGTGTTTTGGCATGGTCTCATTAAACTTGTACCAAGTTTGCAAGTGTTTTGGCATGGTCTTATTAAATTTGTACCAAGTTTGCAAGTGTTTTGGCATGGTCTTATTAAATTTGTGCCAAGATTGCAATTGTTTTGGCATGGTCTTATTAAATGTGTACCAAGTTTGCAATTGTTTTGGCATGGTCGTATTAAATTTGTACCAAGTTTGCAAGTGTTTTGGCATGGTCTTATTAAATTTGTACCAAGTTTGCAAGTGTTTTGGCATGGTCTAAGGAAGTTTGTTCCAAGTTTGCAAGTGTTTGGCATGGTCTTATTAAATTTGTACCAAGTTTGCAAGTGTTTTGGCATGGTCTCATTAAATTTGTACCAAGTTTGCAGGTGTTTTGGCATGGTCTTATTAAATTTGTTCCAAGTTTGCAAGTGTTTTGGCATGGTCTTATTATATTTGTACCAGGTTTGCAAGTGTTTTGTCATGGTCTTAGGAAGTTTGTTCCAAGTTTGCAAGTGTTTGGCATGGTCTTATTAAATTTGTACCAAGTTTGCAAGTGTTTTGGCATGGTCTTATTACATTTGTACGAAGTTTGCAAGTGTTTTGGCTTGGTCTTAGGAAGTTTGTACCAAGTTTGCAAGTGTTTTGGCATGGTCTTAGGAAGTTTGTTCCAAGTTTGCAAATTTTTTGGCATGGTCTTATTAACTTTGTACCAAGGTTGCAAGTGTTTTGGCATGGTCTTAGGAAGTTTGTTCCAAGTTTGCAAGTGTTTGGCATGGTCTTATTAAATTTGTGCCAAGTTTGCAAGTGTTTTGGCATGGTCTTAGGAAGTTTTTACTAAGTTTGCAAGTGTTTGGCATGGTCGTATTTCATTTGTACCAAGTTTGCAAGTGTTTTGGCATGGTCTTATTAAATTTGTACCAAGTTTGCAAGTTTTAGGCATGGTCTTATTAAACTTGTACCAAGTTTGCAAGTGTTTTGGCATGGTCTTATTAAATTTGTACCAAGGTTGCAAGTGTTTTGGCATGGTCTTATTAAATTTGTACCAAGGTTGCAAGTGTTTTGGCATGGTCTTAGGAAGTTTGTTCCAAGTTTGTAAGTGTTTGGCATGGTCTTAGGAAGTTTGTTCCAAGTTTGCAAGTGTTTTGCCACGGTCTTATTAAATTTGTACCAAGTTTGCAAGTGTTTTGGCATGGTCTTATTAAATTTGTACCAAGTTTGCAAGTGTTTTGGCATGGTCTTAGGAAGTTTGTTCCAAGTTTGCAAGTGTTTTGGCATGGTCTTAGGAAGTTTTTTCCAAGTTTGCAAGTGTTTTGGCATGGTCTTATAAAATTTGTTCCAAGTTTGCAAGTGTTTTGGCATGGTCTTATTAAATTTGTTCCAAGTTTGCAAGTGTTTTGGCATGGTCTTAGGAAGTTTGTTCCAAGTTTGCAAGTGTTTTGGCATGATCTTATTAAATTTGTACCAAGTTTTTTTCCAAGTTTGCAAGTGTTTTGACATGGTCTTATTTAATTTGTACCAAGTTTGCAAGTGTTTTGGCATGGTCTTATTAAACTTGTACCAAGTTTGCAAGTGTTTTGGCAAGGTCTTATTAAATTTGTTCCAAGTTTGCAGGTGTTTTGGCATGGTCTTATTAAATTTGTTCCAAGTTTGCAAGTGTTTGGCATGGTCTTATTAAATTTGTACCAAGTTTGCAAGTGTTTGGCATGGTCGTTTTAAACTTGAACCAAGTTTGCAAGTGTTTTGGCATGGTGTTATTAAATTTGTACCAAGTTTGCAAGTGTTTTGGCATGGTCTTAGGAAGTTTGTTCCAAGTTTGCAAGTGTTTTGGCATGGTCTTATTAAATTTGTACCAAGTTTGCAAGTGTTTGGCATGGTCTAAGGAAGTTTGTTCCAAGTTTGCAAGTGTTTTGGCATGGTCTTATTAAATTTGTTCCAAGTTTGCAAGTGTTTTGGCATGGTCTTATTATATTTGTACCAAGTTTGCAAGTGTTTTGGCATGGTCTTATTAAATTTGTACCATGGTCTTAGGAAGTTTGTTCCAAGTTTGCAAGTGTTTGGCATGGTCTTATTAAATTTGTTCCAAGATTGCAAGTGTTTTGGCATGGTCTTAGGAAGTTTTTACTAAGTTTGCAAGTGTTTGGCATGGTCGTATTTCATGTGTACCAAGTTTGCAAGTGTTTTGGCATGGTCTTATTAAATTTGTACCAAGTTTGCAAGTTTTAGGCATGGTCTTATTAAACTTGTACCAAGTTTGCAAGTGTTTGGCATGGTCTTATTAAATTTGTACCAAGTTTGCAAGTGTTTGGCATGGTCGTATTAAATTTGTACCAAGTTTGCAAGTGTTTTGGCATGGTCTTAATAAATATGTACCAAGTTTGCAAGTGTTTTGGCATGGTCTTAGGAAGTTTTTTCCAAGTTCGCAAGTGTTTTGGCATGGTCTTTGGAAGTTTGTACCAAGTTTGCAAGTGTTTGGCATGGTCTTATTAAATATGTACCAAGTTTGCAAGTGTTTTGGCATGGTCTTAGGAAGTTTTTTCCAAGTTCGCAAGTGTTTTGGCATGGTCTTTGGAAGTTTGTACCAAGTTTGCAAGTGTTTGGCATGGTCTTATTAAATATGTACCAAGTTTGCAAGTGTTTTGGCATGGTCTTAGGAAGTTTGTTCCAAGTTTGCAAGTGTTTGGCATGGTCTTATTAAATTTGTACCAAGTTAGCAAGTGTTTTGGCATGATCTTATTAAATTTGTACCAAGTTTGCAAGTGTTTTGGCATGGTCTTATTAAATTTGTACCAAGTTTGCAAGTGTTTTGGCATGGTCTTATTAAATTTGTACCAAGTTTGCAAGTGTTTTGGCATGGTCTTAGGAAGTTTGTTCCAAGTTTGCAAGTGTTTTGGCAAGGTCTTATTAAATTTGTACCAAGGTTGCAAGTGTTTGGCATGGTCGTATTAAATTTGTTCCAAGTTTGCAAGTGTTTTGGCATGATCTTATTAAATTTGTACCAAGTTTGCAAGTGTTTTGGCATGGTCTTAGGAATTTTGTTCCAAGTTTGCAAGTGTTTTGGCATGGTCTTATTAAATTTGTACCAAGTTTGCAAGTGTTTGGCATGGTCGTATTAAATTTGTACCAAGTTTGCAATTGTTTTGGCATGGTCTTATTGAATTTGTACCAAGTTTGCAAGTGTTTTGGCATGCTCTTATTAAATTTGTACCAAGGTTGCAAGTGTTTTGGCATGGTCTTAGGAAGTTTGTACCAAGTTTGCGAGTGTTTTGGCATGGTCTTATTAAATTTGTACCAAGTTTGCAAGTGTTAGGCATGGTCTTAGGAAGTTTGTTCCAAGTTTGCAAGTGTTTTGGCATGGTCTTATTAAATTTGTACCAAGTTTGCAAGTGTTTTGGTATGGTCTTATTAAACTTGTACCAAGTTTGCAAGTGTTTGGCATGGTCGTATTAAATTTGTACCAAGTTTGCAAGTGTTTTGGCATGGTCTTAGGAAGTTTGTTCCAAGTTTGCAAGTGTTTGGCATGGTCTTATTAAATTTGTACCAAGTTTGCAAGTGTTTGGCATGGTCGTATTAAATTTGTACCAAGTTTGCAATTGTTTTGGCATGGTCTTATTAAATTTGTACCAAGGTTGCAAGTGTTTGGCATGGTCGTATTAAATTTGTTCCAAGTTTGCAAGTGTTTTGGCATGATCTTATTAAATTTGTACCAAGTTTGCAAGTGTTTTGGCATGGTCTTAGGAATTTTGTTCCAAGTTTGCAAGTGTTTTGGCATGGTCTTATTAAATTTGTACCAAGTTTGCAAGTGTTTGGCATGGTCGTATTAAATTTGTACCAAGTTTGCAATTGTTTTGGCATGGTCTTATTAAATTTGTACCAAGTTTGCAAGTGTTTTGGCATGCTCTTATTAAATTTGTACCAAGGTTGCAAGTGTTTTGGCATGGTCTTAGGAAGTTTGTTCCAAGTTTGCAAGTGTTTGGCATGGTCTTATTCAATTTGTACCAAGTTTCCAAGTGTTTTGGCATGGTCTTATTAAATTTGTACCAAGGTTGCAAGTGTTTTGGCATGGTCGTATTAAATTTGTACCAAGTTTGCAAGTGTTTTGGCATGGTCTTAGAAAGTTTGTTCCAAGTTTGCAAGTGTTTTGGCATGGTCGTAGGAAGTTTGTTCCAAGTTTGCAAGTGTTTTGGTATGGTCTTATTAAATTTGTACCAAGTTTGCAAGTGTTTTGGCATGGTCTTATTAACTTTGTACCAAGGTTGCAAGTGTTTTGGCATGGTCTTAGGAAGTTTGTTCCAAGTTTGCAAGTGTTTGGCATGGTCTTATTAAATTTGTGCCAAGTTTGCAAGTGTTTTGGCATGGTCTTAGGAAGTTTGTACCAAGTTTGCAAGTGTTTGGCATGGTCGTATTACATTTGTACCAAGTTTGCAAGTGTTTGGCATGGTCTTAGGAAGTTTGTTCCAAGTTTGCAAGTGTTTTGAAATGGTCTTATTAAATTTGTACCAAGTTTGCAGGTGTTTTGGCATGGTCTTAGGAAGTTTGTTCCAAGTTTGCAAGTGTTTTGGCATGGTCTTATTAAATTTGTACCAAGTTTGCAAGTGTTTTGGCATGGTCTTAGGAAGTTTGTACCAAGTTTGCAAGTGTTTTGGCATGGTCTTAGGCAGTTTGTACCAAGTTTGCAAGTGTTTTGGCATGGTCTTATTAAATTTGTACCAAGTTTGCAAGTGTTTTGGCATGCTCTTATTAAATTTGTACCAAGGTTGCAAGTGTTTTGGCATGGTCTTAGGAAGTTTGTACCAAGTTTGCAAGTGTTTTGGCATGGTCTTATTAAATTTGTACCAAGTTTGCAAGTGTTAGGCATGGTCTTAGGAAGTTTGTTCCAAGTTTGCAAGTGTTTTGGCATGGTCTTATTAAAATTGTACCAAGTTTGCAAGTGTTTTAGCATGGTCTTATTAAACTTGTACCAAGTTTTCAAGTGTTTGGCATGGTCGTATTAAATTTGTACCAAGTTTGCAATTGTTTTGGAATGGTCTTATTAAATTTGTACCAAGTTTACAAGTGTTTTGGCATGCTCTTATTTAATTTGTACCAAGGTTGCAAGTGTTTTGGCATGGTCTTAGGAAGTTTGTTCCAAGTTTGCAAGTGTTTTGGCATGGTCTTATTAAATTTGTACCAAGTTTGCAAGTGTTTTGGCATGGTCTTATTAAACTTGTACCAAGTTTGCAAGTGTTTTGGCATGGTATTATTAAATTTGTACCAAGTTTGCAAGTGTTTTGGCATGGTCTTATTACATTTGTACCAAGTTTGCAAGTGTTTTGGCATGGTCTTATTAAATTTGTACCAAGTTTGCAAGTCTTAGGCATGGTCTTATTAAACTTGTACCAAGTTTGCAAGTGTTTTGACATGGTCTTAGGAAGTTTGTTCCAAGTTTGCAAGTGTTTGGCATGGTCGTATTAAATTTGTACCAAGTTTGCAAGTGTTTTGGCATGGTCTTATTAAATTTGTTCCAAGTTTGCAAGTGTTT
This sequence comes from Anopheles atroparvus, assembly GCA_914969975.1. Taxonomy (NCBI): domain Eukaryota; kingdom Metazoa; phylum Arthropoda; class Insecta; order Diptera; family Culicidae; genus Anopheles; species Anopheles atroparvus. The sequence goes on along the minus strand of CAJZCY010000008.1, from coordinate 1,768 downwards.
TGGCATGGTCTTAGGAAGTTTGTTCCAAGTTTGCAAGTGTTTTGGCATGGTCTTATTAACTTTGTACCAAGTTTGCTAGTGTTTGGCATGGTCTTATTAAATTTGTACCAAGTTTGCAAGTGTTTTGGCATGGTCTTATTAAACTTGCACCAAGTTTGCAAGTGTTTTGGCATGGTCTTATTAAATTTGTTCCAAGTTTGCAAGTGTTTTGGCATGATCTTATTAAAATTGTACCAAGTTTGCAAGTGTTTTGGCATGGTCTTATTAAATTTGTACCAAGTTTGCAAGTGTTTTGGCATGGTCTTATTAAATTTGTACCAAGTTTGCAAGTGTTTTGGCATGGTCTTATTAAACTTGTACCAAGTTTGCTAGTGTTTTGGCATGGTCTTATTAAATTTGTTCCAAGTTTGCAAGTGTTTTGGCAAGATCTTATTAAAATTGTACCAAGTTTGCAAGTGTTTTGGCATGGTCTTATTAACTTTGTACCAAGTTTGCTAGTGTTTTGGCATGGTCTTATTAAATTTGTACCAAGTTTGCAAGTGTTTTGGCATGGTCTTATTAAATTTGTACCAAGGTTGCAAGTGTTTTGGCATGGTCTTATTAAATTTGTACCAAGTTTGCAAGTGTTTTGGCATGGTCTAAGGAAGTTTGTTCCAAGTTTGCAAGTGTTTTGGCATGATCTTATTAAATTTGTACCAAGTTTGCAAGTGTTTTGGCATGGTCTTATTAAATTTGTACCAAGTTTGCAAGTGTTTTGGCATGCTCTTATTAAATTTGTACCAAGGTTGCAAGTGTTTTGGCATGGTCTTAGGAAGTTTGTTCCAAGTTTGCAAGTGTTTTGGCATGGTCTTAGGAAGTTTGTACCAAGTTTGCAAGTGTTTGGCATGGTCTTATTAAATTTGTACCAAGTTTGCAATTGTTTTGGCATGGTCTTATTAAAATTGTACCAAGTTTGCAAGTGTTTGGCATGGTCTCATTAAATTTGTACCAAGTTTGCAAGTGTTTTGGCATGGTCTTAGGAAGTTTGTTCCAAGTTTGCAAGTGTTTTGGCATGGTCTTATTAAATTTGTACCAAGTTTGCAAGTGTTTTGGCGGGGTCTTATTAAATTTGTACCAAGTTTGCAAGTGTTTTGGCATGGTCTTATTAAATTTGTACCAAGTTTGCAAGTGTTTTGGCATGGTCTTGTTAAATGTGTTCCAAGTTTGCAAGTGTTTGGCATGGTCTTATTAAATTTGTACCAAGTTTGCAAGTGTTTTGGCATGGTCTTATTAAATTTGTACCAAGGTTGCAAGTGTTTTGGCATGGTCGTATTAAATTTGTACCAAGTTTGCAAGTGTTTTGGCATGGTCTTATTAAATTTGTACCAAGTTTGCAAGTGTTTTGGCATGGTCTTATTAAATTTGTACCAAGTTTGCAAGTGTTTTGGCTTGGTCTTATTAAATTTGTACCAAGTTTGCAAGTGTTTTGGCATGGTCTTAGGAAGTTTGTTCCAAGTTTGCAAGTGTTTTGGCATGGTCTTATTAAATGTGTACCAAGTTTGCAAGTGTTTTGGCATGGTCTTAGGAAGTTTGTTCCAAGTTTGCAAGTGTTTTGGCATGGTCTCATTAATTTTGTACCAAGTTTGAAAGTGTTTTGGCATGGTCCTATTAAATTTGTGCCAAGTTTGCAAGTGTTTTGGCATGGTCTTAGGAAGTTTGTTCCAAGTTTGCAAGTGTTTTGGCATGGTCTTATTAAATTTGTACCAAGTTTTGCAAGTGTTTTGGCTTG